>CM070646.1:34815847-36278625 GCA_036346575.1 Dendrocalamus sinicus | reverse complement strand
TTAAATTTAAATTTTAAATTTAAAATTTAAATTTAAAATTTTTTAAATTTTAAATTTAAATTTAAATTTTAAATTTAAATTTTAAATTTAAATTTTAAATTTAAATTTAAATTTAAATTTTAAATTTAAATTTTAAATTTAAATTTTAAATTTAAATTTAAATTTAAATTTAAATTTTAAATTTTAAATTTAAATTTTAAATTTTAAATTTTAAATTTTAATTTTTTTAATTTTAAATTTTAAATTTAAATTTTAAATTTAAATTTAAATTTTAAATTTAAATTTAAATTTTAAATTTTAAATTTTAAATTTAAATTTAAATTTTAAATTTAAATTTTTTAAATTTTAAATTTAAATTTAAATTTAAATTTAAATTTAAATTTAAATTTAAATTTAAATTTAAATTTAAATTTTAAATTTAAATTTAAATTTAAATTTAAATTTTAAATTTAAATTTAAAATTTTAAATTTAAATTTAAATTTTAAATTTTAAATTTAAATTTAAATTTAAATTTTAAAAATTTAAATTTTAAATTTAAAAAATTTAAATTTAAATTTAAATTTAAATTTAAATTTAAATTTAAATTTAAATTTTAAATTTAAATTTAAATTTAAATTTTAAATTTTAAATTTAAATTTAAATTTTAAATTTAAATTTAAATTTAAATTTAAATTTAAATTTTAAATTTTAAATTTAAATTTTAAATTTAAATTTTAAATTTAAATTTAAATTTAAATTTAAATTTTAAATTTAAAATTTTAAATTTAAATTTAAATTTAAATTTAAATTTAAATTTTTAAATTTTAAATTTAAATTTAAATTTAAATTTAAATTTAAATTTAAATTTTAAATTTAAATTTTAAATTTTAAATTTAAAAATTTTAAATTTAAATTTAAATTTAAATTTAAATTTTTTAAATTTAAATTTTAAATTTAAATTTAAATTTTAAATTTTAAATTTTTAAATTTAAATTTTAAATTTAAATTTAAATTTTAAATTTAAATTTAAATTTAAATTTTAAATTTAAATTTTAAATTTTAAATTTAAATTTAAATTTTAAATTTTAAATTTAAATTTAAATTTAAATTTAAATTTAAATTTAAATTTTAAATTTAAATTTAAATTTAAATTTAAATTTAAATTTTAAATTTAAATTTAAATTTAAATTTAAATTTTAAATTTAATTTTAAATTTAAATTTAAATTTTAAATTTTAAATTTAAATTTTAAATTTTAAATTTAAATTTTAAATTTAAATTTAAATTTAAATTTAAATTTAAATTTAAATTTAAATTTAAATTTTAAATTTAAAATTTAAATTTAAATTTAAATTTAAATTTAAATTTAAATTTAAATTTTAAATTTAAATTTAAATTTAAATTTTAAATTTTAAATTTTAAATTTTAAATTTAAATTTTAAATTTAAATTTAAATTTAAATTTAAATTTAAATTTAAATTTAAATTTTAAATTTAAATTTAAATTTAAATTTAAATTTAAATTTTAAATTTTAAATTTAAAATTTAAATTTAAATTTTAAATTTAAATTTAAATTTTAAATTTAAATTTAAATTTAAATTTTAAATTTTAAATTTAAATTTAAATTTAAATTTAAATTTAAATTTAAATTTTAAATTTAAAATTTAAATTTAAATTTAAATTTAAATTTTAAATTTAAATTTAAATTTAAATTTTAAATTTAAAATTTAAATTTTAAAATTTAAATTTTAAATTTAAATTTAAATTTAAATTTTAAATTTAAATTTTTAAATTTTAAATTTAAATTTAAATTTTAAATTTAAATTTAAATTTAAATTTTAAATTTAAATTTTAAATTTAAATTTAAATTTAAATTTAAATTTAAATTTAAATTTTAAATTTTAAATTTAAATTTAAATTTTAAATTTAAATTTAAATTTTAAATTTTAAATTTTAAATTTAAATTTAAATTTTAAATTTAAATTTTTAAATTTAAATTTAAATTTAAATTTTAAATTTAAATTTAAAAAATTTAAATTTTAAATTTAAATTTAAAAATTTTAAATTTAAATTTTAAATTTAAATTTAAATTTAAATTTTAAATTTAAATTTAAATTTTAAATTTAAATTTAAATTTAAATTTAAATTTTAAATTTAAATTTTAATTTTTAAATTTAAATTTAAATTTAAATTTAAATTTAAATTTTAAATTTAAATTTAAATTTAAATTTAAATTTAAATTTAAATTTTAAATTTTAAATTTAAATTTAAATTTAAATTTAAATTTAAATTTAAATTTAAATTTTAAATTTAAATTTAAATTTTAAATTTAAATTTTAAATTTAAATTTAAATTTAAATTTAAAATTTAAATTTAAAATTTAAATTTAAATTTAAATTTAAATTTAAATTTAAATTTTAAATTTTAAATTTTAAATTTAAATTTTAAATTTAAATTTTAAATTTAAATTTAAATTTTAAATTTTTTAAAAATTTAAATTTAAATTTAAATTTAAATTTAAATTTAAATTTAAATTTAAATTTAAAAATTTTAAATTTAAATTTAAATTTAAATTTTAAATTTTAATTTAAATTTTAAATTTTAAATTTTAAATTTAAATTTAAATTTTAAATTTTAAATTTAAATTTAAATTTAAATTTAAATTTAAATTTAAATTTTAAATTTAAATTTAAATTTAAATTTAAATTTAAATTTAAATTTTAAATTTAAATTTAAAATTTAAATTTAAATTTAAATTTAAATTTTAAATTTAAATTTAAATTTTAAAATTTAAATTTAAATTTAAATTTAAATTTAAATTTTAAATTTAAATTTTTTAAATTTAAATTTTTTAAATTTAAATTTAAATTTAAATTTAAATTTAAATTTAAATTTTAAATTTAAATTTTAAATTTTAAATTTAAATTTAAATTTAAATTTAAATTTAAATTTAAATTTAAATTTAAATTTTAAATTTAAATTTAAATTTAAATTTAAATTTAATTTAAATTTTAAATTTAAATTTTTAAATTTTAAATTTTAAATTTAAATTTAAATTTAAATTTTAAATTTAAATTTAAATTTTAAATTTAAATTTAAATTTAAATTTAAATTTAAATTTAAATTTAAATTTTTTAAATTTAAATTTAAATTTTTTTAAATTTTTTAAATTTAAAATTTAAAATTTAAATTTTAAATTTTAAATTTAAAATTTAAATTTTAAATTTTAAATTTAAAATTTAAATTTAAATTTAAATTTAAATTTAAATTTAAATTTAAATTTTAAATTTTAAATTTTAAATTTAAATTTAAATTTAAATTTAAATTTAAATTTAAATTTTAAATTTAAATTTAAATTTAAATTTTAATTTAAATTTTAAATTTAAATTTTAAATTTAAATTTAAATTTAAATTTAAATTTAAATTTAAATTTAAATTTTAAATTTAAATTTAAATTTTAAATTTAAATTTAAATTTAAATTTAAATTTTAAATTTTAATTTTTAAATTTTAAATTTAAATTTAAAATTTAAATTTTAAATTTAAATTTAAATTTAAATTTTAAATTTAAATTTTAAATTTAAATTTAAATTTTAAATTTAAATTTTAAATTTTAAATTTTAAATTTAAATTTTAAATTTAAATTTAAATTTTAAATTTTAAATTTAAATTTAAATTTTAAATTTTAAATTTAAATTTTAAATTTAAATTTAAATTTAAATTTTAATTTTAAATTTTAAATTTAAATTTAAATTTAAATTTAAATTTAAATTTAAATTTTAAATTTTAAATTTAAATTTAAATTTAAATTTAAATTTAAATTTAAATTTAAATTTAAATTTAAATTTAAATTTAAATTTAAATTTAAATTTAAATTAAAAAATTTAAATTTTAAATTTAAATTTAAATTTAAATTTAAATTTAAATTTTAAATTTAAATTTAAATTTTAAATTTAAATTTAAATTTAAATTTAAATTTAAATTTAAATTTAAATTTAAATTTTAAATTTAAATTTTAAATTTAAATTTAAATTTAAATTTAAATTTAAATTTAAATTTAAATTTAAATTTTAAATTTTAAATTTAAATTTAAATTTTAAATTTAAATTTTAATTTTTAAATTTTAAATTTAAATTTAAATTTAAATTTAAATTTAAATTTTAAATTTAAATTTAAATTTAAATTTAAATTTAAATTTAAATTTTAAATTTTAAATTTAAATTTAAATTTAAATTTTAAATTTAAATTTTAAATTTTAAATTTAAATTTAAATTTAAATTTTAAATTTTAAATTTTAAATTTTAAATTTTAATTTTAAATTTAAATTTAAAATTTTAAATTTAAATTTTAAATTTAAATTTAAATTTTAAATTTAAATTTAAATTTAAATTTTAAATTTAAATTTAAATTTAAATTTAAATTTAAATTTAAATTTTTTAAATTTAAATTTAAATTTAAATTTAAATTTAAATTTTAAATTTAAATTTTAAATTTAAATTTAAATTTAAATTTAAATTTAAATTTTAAATTTAAATTTAAATTTAAATTTAAATTTAAATTTAAATTTAAATTTAAATTTAAATTTTAAATTTAAATTTAAATTTAAATTTTAAATTTTAAATTTTAAATTTTAAATTTAAATTTAAATTTAAATTTTAAATTTAAATTTAAATTTTAAATTTAAATTTAAATTTTAAATTTAAATTTAAATTTAAATTTAAATTTAAATTTAAATTTTAAATTTAAATTTAAATTTAAATTTAAATTTAAATTTTAAATTTAAATTTTAAATTTTAAATTTAAATTTAAATTTAAATTTAAAATTTAAATTTTAAATTTTAAATTTAAATTTTAAATTTTAAATTTTAAATTTAAATTTAAATTTAAATTTAAATTTAAATTTAAATTTTAAATTTAAATTTAAATTTAAATTTTAAATTTAAATTTAAATTTAAATTTAAATTTAAATTTAAATTTAAATTTAAATTTAAATTTAAATTTTAAATTTTAAATTTAAATTTAAATTTTAAATTTAAATTTAAATTTAAATTTAAATTTAAATTTAAATTTTAAATTTAAATTTAAATTTAAATTTAAATTTAAATTTTAAATTTAAATTTAAATTTAAATTTAAATTTAAATTTAAATTTAAATTTTAAATTTAAATTTAAATTTAAATTTAAATTTTAAATTTTTTAAATTTAAAAATTAAATTAAATTTAAATTTAAATTTAAATTTAAATTTAAATTTAAATTTAAATTTTAAATTTAAATTTAAATTTAAATTTAAATTTTAAATTTAAATTTAAATTTAAATTTAAATTTTAAATTTTAAATTTAAATTTAAATTTTAAATTTAAATTTAAATTTTAAATTTAAATTTAAATTTAAATTTTTAAATTTTAAATTTAAATTTTAAATTTAAATTTAAATTTAAATTTTTTAAATTTAAATTTTTAATTTAAATTTAAATTTAAATTTAAATTTAAATTTTAAAATTTAAATTTTAAATTTAAATTTAAATTTAAATTTTAAATTTAAATTTTAAATTTAAATTTAAATTTTAAATTTAAATTTAAATTTTAAATTTAAATTTAAATTTTAAATTTAAATTTAAATTTAAATTTAAATTTAAATTTAAATTTAAAAATTTAAATTTTAAATTTAAATTTTAAATTTAAATTTAAATTTAAATTTAAATTTTTAAATTTAAATTTAAATTTTAAATTTAAATTTAAATTTAAATTTTAAATTTAAATTTAAATTTTAAATTTAAAATTTAAATTTAAATTTTAAATTTTAAATTTAAATTTTAAATTTAAATTTAAATTTAAATTTAAATTTAAATTTAAATTTAAATTTAAATTTAAATTTAAATTTAAATTTAAATTTAAATTTAAATTTTAAATTTAAATTTTAAATTTAAATTTAAATTTAAATTTTAAATTTAAATTTAAATTTTAAAATTTAAATTTAAATTTAAAAATTTTTAAATTTAAATTTTAAATTTAAATTTTAAATTTAAATTTAAATTTTAAATTTAAAAATTTAAATTTAAATTTTAAATTTAAATTTAAATTTAAATTTTAAATTTAAATTTAAAAATTTAAATTTAAATTTAAATTTAAATTTTAATTTAAAAAATTTAAATTTAAATTTAAATTTTAAATTTAAATTTAAATTTAAATTTTAAATTTAAATTTAAATTTTTTAAATTTAAATTTTAAATTTAAATTTAAATTTAAATTTTAAATTTTTAAATTTAAATTTAAATTTTAAATTTAAATTTAAAAATTTTAAATTTTAAATTTAAATTTAAAATTTTAAATTTAAATTTAAATTTAAATTTAAATTTAAATTTAAATTTAAATTTAAATTTTAAATTTAAATTTAAATTTTAAATTTAAATTTAAATTTAAATTTTAAATTTAAATTTAAATTTTAAATTTTAAATTTAAATTTAAATTTAAATTTAAATTTAAATTTAAAATTTAAATTTAAATTTAAATTTAAAAAATTTAAATTTAAATTTTTAAATTTAAATTTAAATTTTAAATTTAAATTTTAAATTTTAAATTTAAATTTAAATTTTAAATTTTTAAATTTAAATTTTAATTTTAAATTTAAATTTAAATTTAAATTTAAATTTTAAATTTTAAATTTTAAATTTAAATTTAAATTTTAAATTTAAATTTTTTAAAATTTAAATTTAAATTTTAAATTTAAATTTTAAATTTAAATTTTTAAATTTAAATTTTAAATTTAAATTTTAAATTTTAAATTTAAATTTTAAATTTTAAATTTAAATTTTAATTTTAAATTTAAATTTAAATTTTAAATTTAAATTTAAATTTAAATTTTAATTTTTTAAATTTAAATTTTAAATTTTAAATTTAAATTTTTAAATTTAAATTTAAATTTAAATTTAAATTTAAATTTAAATTTAAATTTAAATTTAAATTTAAATTTAAAATTTAAATTTAAATTTAAATTTAAATTTAAATTTAAATTTAAATTTTAAATTTAAATTTTAAATTTAAATTTAAATTTAAATTTAAAATTTAAATTTAAATTTAAATTTTAAATTTTAAATTTTAAATTTAAATTTTAAATTTAAATTTTAAATTTAAATTTTAAATTTAAATTTAAATTTTTTTAAATTTAAAATTTTAAATTTAAATTTAAATTTAAATTTAAATTTAAATTTTTTAAATTTAAATTTTAATTTTAAATTTAAATTTTAAATTTTAAATTTAAATTTAAATTTAAAATTTAAATTTTAAATTTTAAATTTTAAATTTAAATTTTAAATTTAAATTTAAAATTTAAATTTAAATTTTAAATTTTAAATTTAAATTTAAATTTAAATTTTAAATTTAAATTTTAAATTTTAAATTTTAAATTTAAATTTTTTTAAATTTAAAATTTAAATTTTAAATTTAAATTTTAAATTTAAATTTAAATTTAAATTTAAATTTTAAATTTAAATTTTAAATTTTAAATTTAAATTTAAATTTAAATTTAAATTTAAATTTAAATTTTAAATTTAAATTTTAAATTTTAAATTTAAATTTTAAATTTAAATTTTAAATTTAAATTTAAATTTAAATTTAAATTTAAATTTAAATTTAAATTTAATTTAAATTTAAATTTAAATTTAAATTTAAATTTAAATTTAAATTTTAAATTTAAATTTTAATTTTAAATTTAAATTTTAAATTTAAATTTAAATTTTAAATTTAAATTTAAATTTTAAATTTAAATTTAAATTTAAATTTTAAATTTAAATTTAAATTTAAATTTAAATTTAAATTTAATTTTAAATTTTAAATTTAAATTTAATTTTTAAATTTAAATTTTAAATTTAAATTTTTTTAAATTTAAATTTAATTTTAAATTTAAATTTAAATTTAAATTTAAATTTAAATTTTAAATTTAAATTTAAATTTTAAATTTTAAATTTAAATTTTAAATTTAAATTTTAAATTTAAATTTTAAATTTAAATTTAAATTTTAAATTTAAATTTAAATTTAAAATTTAAATTTAAAAAATTTAAATTTAAATTTTTAAATTTTAAATTTAAATTTAAATTTAAATTTAAATTTTAAATTTAAATTTAAATTTTAAATTTTAAATTTAAATTTAAATTTAAATTTAAATTTTAAATTTAAATTTAAAAATTTTAAATTTAAATTTAAATTTTAAATTTAAATTTAAATTTAAATTTTAAATTTAAATTTAAATTTTAAATTTAAATTTAAATTTAAATTTAAATTTAAATTTAAATTTTAATTTTAAATTTTAAATTTAAATTTAAATTTAAATTTTAAATTTAAATTTAAATTTTAAATTTAAATTTTAAATTTAAATTTTAAATTTAAATTTAAATTTAAATTTAAATTTAAATTTAAATTTAAATTTAAATTTAAATTTAAATTTTAAATTTAAATTTAAATTTAAATTTTAAATTTAAATTTTAAATTTTAAATTTAAATTTAAATTTAAATTTAAATTTTAAATTTTAAATTTAAATTTTAAATTTTAAATTTAAATTTTAAATTTAAATTTTAAATTTTAAATTTTAAATTTAAATTTTAAATTTAAATTTTAAATTTTAAATTTAAATTTTAAATTTTAAATTTAAATTTAAATTTAAATTTTAAATTTAAATTTAAATTTAAATTTTAAATTTAAATTTAAATTTTAAATTTTAAATTTAAATTTAAATTTAAATTTTAATTTTAAATTTTAAATTTTAAATTTAAATTTAAATTTAAATTTAAATTTAAATTTAAAATTTAAATTTAAATTTAAATTTTAAATTTAAATTTAAATTTTAAATTTAAATTTTAAATTTTTTAAATTTAAATTTAAATTTTAAATTTAAATTTAAATTTAAATTTAAATTTAAATTTAAATTTAAATTTTAAATTTAAATTTAAATTTTTAAATTTAAATTTAAATTTTAAATTTAAATTTTAAATTTAAATTTTAAATTTTAAATTTAAATTTTAAATTTAAATTTAAAATTTAAATTTAAATTTAAATTTTTTTAAATTTAAATTTTAAATTTTAAATTTTAAATTTAAATTTAAATTTAAATTTAAATTTAAATTTAAATTTTAAATTTAAATTTAAATTTAAATTTTAAATTTTAAATTTTAAATTTTAAATTTAAATTTAAATTTAAATTTAAATTTTTAAATTTTAAATTTTAAATTTAAATTTAAATTTTAAATTTAAATTTAAATTTAAATTTAAATTTAAATTTTTTAAATTTAAATTTAAATTTTAAATTTAAATTTTAAATTTAAATTTTAAATTTAAATTTAAATTTTAAATTTAAATTTAAATTTTAAATTTAAAATTTAAATTTAAATTTAAATTTTAAATTTAAATTTAAATTTAAATTTAAATTTTAAATTTAAATTTAAATTTAAATTTAAATTTAAATTTAAATTAAATTTAAATTTAAATTTTAAATTTAAATTTAAATTTTTAAATTTTAAATTTAAATTTTAAATTTAAATTTTAAATTTTAAATTTAAATTTTAAATTTAAATTTTAAATTTTAAATTTAAATTTTAAATTTTAAATTTTTTAAATTTAAATTTTAAATTTAAATTTAAATTTAAATTTAAATTTAAATTTAAATTTTAAATTTAAATTTAAATTTTAAATTTAAATTTAAATTTAAATTTAAATTTAAATTTAAATTTTAAATTTTAAATTTAAATTTAAATTTAAATTTTAAATTTAAATTTAAATTTAAATTTAAATTTTAAATTTTAAATTTAAATTTTAAATTTAAATTTTAAATTTAAATTTTAAATTTAAATTTAAATTTAAATTTTAAATTTAAATTTTAAATTTTAAATTTAAATTTAAATTTAAATTTAAATTTTAAATTTAAATTTTAAATTTAAATTTTAAATTTAAATTTAAATTTAAATTTTAAATTTTAAATTTAAATTTTAAATTTTAAATTTTAAATTTAAATTTAAATTTTAAATTTAAATTTAAATTTTAAATTTAAATTTTAAATTTAAATTTAAATTTTAAATTTAAATTTAAATTTAAATTTTAAATTTAAATTTAAATTTAAATTTAAATTTTAAATTTAAATTTAAATTTTAAATTTTAAATTTAAATTTTAAATTTTTTAAATTTAAATTTTAAAATTTAAATTTTAAATTTAAATTTAAATTTAAATTTTAAATTTAAATTTTAAATTTAAATTTTAAATTTAAATTTTAAATTTAAATTTAAATTTTAAATTTAAATTTAAATTTTAAATTTAAATTTAAATTTTTAAATTTAAATTTTAAATTTAAATTTTAAATTTAAAATTTAAATTTTAAATTTAAATTTTAAATTTTAAATTTAAATTTAAATTTAAATTTAAATTTAAATTTAAATTTTAAATTTTAAAATTTAAATTTTAAATTTAAATTTAAATTTAAATTTTAAATTTTAAATTTAAATTTAAAATTTAAATTTAAATTTAAATTTAAATTTTAAATTTTTAAAATTTAAATTTTAAATTTAAATTTTAAATTTTAAATTTAAATTTAAATTTAAATTTTAAATTTTTTAAATTTAAATTTAAATTTAAAATTTAAATTTTAAATTTAAATTTAAATTTTAAATTTTAAATTTAAATTTAAATTTAAATTTAAATTTTAAATTTAAATTTAAATTTAATTTTAAATTTAAATTTTAAATTTTAATTTAAATTTTAAATTTAAATTTAAATTTTAAATTTAAATTTAAATTTAAATTTAAATTTAAATTTAAAATTTTAAATTTAAATTTAAATTTTAAAATTTAAATTTAAATTTTAAATTTTTAAATTTAAATTTTAAATTTAAATTTTAAATTTAAATTTTAAATTTAAATTTAAATTTAAATTTAAATTTTAAATTTTAAAATTTTAAATTTAAATAAATTTAAATTTAATTTTAAATTTTAAATTTAAATTTAAATTTAAATTTTAAATTTAAATTTAAATTTTTTAAATTTAAATTTAAATTTAAATTTTAAATTTAAATTTAAATTTAAATTTTAAATTTAAATTTAAATTTAAATTTAAATTTAAATTTTAAATTTAAATTTTAAATTTAAATTTAAATTTAAATTTTAAATTTAAATTTAAAATTTAAATTTTAAATTTAAATTTTAAATTTAAATTTTAAATTTAAATTTAAATTTAAATTTAAATTTAAATTTAAATTTAAATTTAAATTTAAAATTTAAATTTTAAATTTTAAATTTAAATTTAAATTTAATTTTTTAAATTTAAATTTTAATTTAAATTTTAAATTTAAATTTAAATTTAAATTTTAAATTTAAATTTTAAATTTAAATTTAAATTTTAAATTTAAATTTAAATTTAAATTTTAAATTTAAATTTAAATTTAAATTTAAATTTAAATTTTAAATTTTAAATTTTAAATTTAAATTTAAATTTAAATTTAAATTTAATTTAAATTTTAAATTTTAAATTTTAAATTTTAAATTTAAATTTAAATTTAAATTTTAAATTTAAATTTAAATTTTAAATTTTAATTTTAAATTTAAATTTAAATTTAAATTTAAATTTAAATTTTAAATTTAAATTTTAAATTTAAATTTAAATTTAAATTTAAATTTTAAATTTTAAATTTTAAAATTTAAATTTAAATTTAAATTTTAAATTTTAAATTTAAATTTTAAATTTAAATTTTAAATTTAAATTTAAATTTTAAATTTAAATTTTAAATTTAAATTTTAAATTTAAATTTTAAAATTTAAATTTAAATTTTAAATTTAAATTTAAATTTTAAATTTAAATTTAAATTTAAATTTTAAATTTTAAATTTTAAATTTAAATTTAAATTTTAAATTTAAATTTTAAATTTAATTTTAAATTTTAAATTTTAAATTTAAATTTAAATTTTAAATTTAAATTTAAATTTAAATTTTAAATTTAAATTTTAAATTTAAATTTAAATTTAAATTTAAATTTTAAATTTAAATTTAAATTTAAATTTTAATTTTAAATTTAAATTTAAATTTTAAATTTTAAATTTTAAATTTAAATTTTAAATTTAAATTTTTAAAATTTAAAAATTTAAATTTAAATTTTAAATTTTAAATTTAAATTTAAATTTAAATTTTAAATTTAAATTTAAATTTTAAATTTAAATTTAAATTTTAAATTTAAATTTAAATTTAAATTTAAATTTTAAATTTAAATTTAAATTTAAATTTTAAATTTAAATTTAAATTTAAATTTTAAATTTTAAATTTAAATTTTAAATTTAAATTTAAATTTAAATTTAAATTTAAATTTTTTAAATTTAAATTTAAATTTAAATTTAAATTTAAATTTTAAATTTAAATTTTAAAATTTAAATTTAAATTTTAATTTTTTAAATTTAAATTTAAATTTAAATTTTAAATTTAAATTTAAATTTTAAATTTAAATTTAAATTTAAATTTAAATTTAAATTTAAATTTAAATTTAAATTTAAATTTAAATTTAAATTTTAAATTTTAAATTTAAATTTAAATTTTTAAATTTAAATTTTAAATTTAAATTTAAATTTAAATTTTTTAAATTTAAATTTTAAATTTAAATTTAAATTTAAATTTAAATTTTAAATTTAAATTTAAATTTAAATTTTAAATTTTTAAATTTTAAATTTAAATTTAAATTTAAATTTAAATTTTTAAATTTAAATTTTAAATTTAAATTTAAATTTAAATTTTAAATTTAAATTTAAATTTTAAATTTAAATTTAAATTTAAATTTAAATTTAAATTTAAATTTAAATTTAAATTTAAATTTAAATTTAAATTTAAATTTTAAATTTTAAATTTTAAATTTAAATTTAAATTTTTTAATTTTAAATTTAAATTTTAAATTTAAATTTAAATTTAAATTTTAAATTTAAATTTAAATTTTAAATTTAAATTTTAAATTTAAATTTTAATTTTAAATTTTAAATTTAAATTTAAATTTTAAATTTTAATTTTAAATTTAAATTTTAAATTTAAATTTTAAATTTAAATTTAAATTTAAATTTTAAATTTAAATTTTTAATTTTAAATTTAAATTTAAATTTAAATTTAAATTTTAAATTTAAATTTTAAATTTAAATTTTAAATTTAAATTTAAATTTAAATTTAAATTTTAAATTTTAAATTTAAATTTAAATTTTAAATTTTTAAATTTTAAATTTTAAATTTAAATTTTAAATTTAAATTTAAATTTAAATTTAAATTTAAATTTTAAATTTAAATTTTAAATTTAAATTTAAATTTTAAATTTAAATTTAAATTTAAATTTTAAATTTTAAATTTTAAATTTTAAATTTAAATTTAAATTTTAAATTTAAATTTTAAATTTAAATTTAAATTTTAAATTTTAAATTTAAATTTTAAATTTAAATTTTAAATTTTAAATTTAAATTTTAAATTTTAAATTTTAATTTTAAATTTAAATTTTAAATTTAAATTTAAATTTTAAATTTTAAATTTAAATTTAAATTTTAAATTTTAAATTTTAAATTTTAAATTTTAAATTTTAAATTTAAATTTTAAATTTTAAATTTTAAATTTAAATTTTAAATTTAAATTTTAAATTTAAATTTAAATTTTAAATTTAAATTTTAAATTTTAAATTTTAAATTTAAATTTTAATTTTAAATTTAAATTTAAATTTAAATTTAAATTTAAATTTTAAATTTAAATTTTAAATTTAAATTTTAATTTTAAATTTAAAAATTTAAATTTAAATTTAAATTTAAATTTAAATTTAAATTTTAAATTTTAAATTTTAATTTTAAATTTAAATTTTAAATTTTAAATTTAAATTTAAATTTTAATTTTAAATTTAAATTTAAATTTTAAATTTAAATTTAAATTTAAATTTTAAATTTTAAATTTTAAATTTAAATTTAAATTTAAATTTTAAATTTTAAATTTTAAATTTAAATTTTAAATTTAAATTTTAAATTTTAATTTTAAATTTTAAATTTAAATTTTAAATTTTTAAATTTAAATTTAAATTTTAAATTTTAAATTTTAAATTTAAATTTTAAATTTAAATTTAAATTTTAAATTTAAATTTTAAATTTAAATTTAAATTTTAAATTTTAATTTTAAATTTTAAATTTTAAATTTAAATTTAAATTTTAAATTTAAATTTAAATTTAAATTTAAATTTTAAATTTAAATTTTAAATTTAAATTTTAAATTTAAATTTAAATTTAAATTTAAATTTAAATTTTAAATTTAAATTTAAATTTAAATTTTAAATTTAAATTTTAAATTTAAATTTTAAATTTAAATTTAAATTTAAATTTAAATTTTAAATTTTAAAATTTAAAATTTAAATTTTAATTTTAAATTTAAATTTTAAATTTAAATTTAAATTTTAAATTTTTTAAAATTTAAATTTAAATTTTAAATTTAAATTTTAAATTTTAAATTTAAATTTTAAATTTAAATTTTAATTTTAAATTTTAAATTTAAATTTAAATTTTAATTTTAAATTTTAAATTTTAAATTTAAATTTAAATTTAAATTTTAAATTTTAAATTTTAAATTTAAATTTAAATTTTAAATTTAAATTTTAATAAATTTTAAATTTAAATTATAAACCCTTACCCTAAAAATTTTAAACTATTTTAATTTAAATCCTAACTAAACACTAAAAAAATTAATTTTAACCCTAAACCAGCCTAAACCTCCCTAAACACACAGAGTTATCAATCCTTAAATGGTTTATGCATACCGTGGCAATTATATTAGCAAGGCCAAAATAAACTATAACAAACGCTCTCATATCTGTCACCGTGTCCCACTAGCAACTGTTAAATCAGTTTACACATCAGAGTCCACTACTAGAATAAGGCACAGCACGACTAGTCATCAAATAAGCGCCTCAATAGCAAACAACGACCCAAACCTAGCCTATAGCCTCTGATCCCCTAACAACAAACAAATGATGCTCGCTTCCCAGACGAGATGCCGCCACGTGTGACGAGCCAAAACCCTTAAATCGAGTTGGAAGATGTCCTCAAAACGCCATAGACAGCCGTACGCTCCACGAGAAGGTGTAAATCGTTGTCACCGCGGATTTATGCGCCGTTGCCTTTGCTCCGGAATCTTCTGTCCTTCAGCGTTGATATGCCATTTGCGCGCCAACCGTTTCGTTAACTTAGCAACTTTTTGCGCCACGATTTTAAATGCCAAAGAAAAATTTTGCCTGTCCTAAATTAAATGTCTCCGTGCGGAGAGTTCGCTTCCCAGGCCTTAGTCAAGAGAATTTGTTCAAGAAAAAATAAAAGCATCACTAGTAGCAAAGCACAACGATACGAAGGCGCTCCACGTATGCCTCACTGGCGGTTATGCCCGCTGCTGCAATTAAATGCGCAGCTACCGTCGCTTCGCATGCTCGTGTTGAAGTCTACACTCTAGTCATCCATCTTTGTACGAGATATAGTTCATCCCTACCGCTAGTAGACTAGTCTCGACAGCTCTAAACGTAAGCTTGCCTTGCCCACTACCCGCTGCCCCAATGCCCTATATGCGCTCCCGAGTCATCATCAGAGTCCATGGCGCGCCATGCGCGCACCATCACTCAGCAGAAAAATAGACCAACGAAAAGCAACTAGTCCTGACTGCATACAAGCGATCGCACTAAAGAATATCACGAAGAATGCCGCGCGCCTCACATATCTCCGCCCGCTTCCGTCGTTCGGTTGCAAATGGCCAATATTGCCGCCACACACGCAATTGCTCACGATGGTCCCGCACACTTACCCGCAACTTACCATCTCAACGGCAAAGAGACAACTAGCGCGCCTCGCCCTCATAAAATGCCTTCCGACGCTTTGTATAGTATAGTCTTCTTCACAACTTCCATAAGTTGCCCGTGCACGCCTGCGGGGCCTCAAAAATATGCATATAGCACGCTAGGTTACATCACTGTCAATTCCATGTTGCCATGTTTGAGAGCATCGCCACGATCTTCACCGCGCGCCTGACTCTAATAGAAACCTTAAGCTACTAACATTCCAATAAAAGCACAACTGATACTATAGCGCAACTTTTCAAGGCACAACGATAAAAGCTCCAAAATGTTGCGCTTTTCCATCTCGTAGAAAAATGGACACTTAGCAACTAGTCCTCACGAAAAGGCACAACGATCCACGAGAGAAGGCGTTTCTTCACCGTGGCGTCTCATATAGCCTGTTGCCCACGGTTCTCCAGAAATGTTGCCTGCTCCTGTGAAGCATCACTGTAGTCCAGCAACGCGTCAACGAATGGTTCCATCTCGCAGAAAAAATTGACACTTAGCAATTAGTCACCACTAAAAGGCACAACGATCCACGAGAGAAGGCGTTTCTTCACCGTGGCGTCTCATATAGCCTGTTGCCCCCACGGTTCTCCGGAAATGTTGCCCGCTCCTGTGCAGCGTCACCGTAGTCCAGTTGCGCGTCAACGGGTGGTTCCATCTCGTAGAAAAAAATGGACACTTAGCAACTAGTCCTCACTGAAAGGCATAATGATCCACGAGAGAAGGCGTTTCTTCACCGTGGCATCTCATATGGCCTGTTGCCTCACGGTTCTCCGGAAATGTTGCCTGCTCCTGTGCAGCGTCACCGTAGTCCAGCTACGCGTCAACGGGTGGTTCTATATCGTAGAAAAAATGGACACTTAGCAACTAGTCCTCACTAAAAGGCACAACGTTCTACGAGAAGGCGTTTCACCGTGGTGGCCTCATATAGCCTCGCTTTGTTGCGACGGTTCTCGGAATGTTGCTCTCTGTGCAGCTTCGCCGTAGCCTAGCTATGCGTTACCGAGAAGTTTCATCTCGTACAAAAAATCCACACTTAGTAACTAGTTGTCGATAAAAGGCACAACAATCCACGAGAGAATGCGTTTCTTCACCGTGGTATCTCATATAGCCTGTTGCCCAACGGTTCTCCGAATGTTGCTCGCCTGCGGCAAACACACCGTATTCCAATGGCGCGCCAACGGGTGGTTTCATCTCGTAGAAAAATGGACACTTAGCAACTAGTCCTCAGTAAAAGGCACAACAATCCACGAGAGAAGGCGTTTCTTTACCGTGTCGTCTCATATAGCCTGTCGCCCACGATTCCCCGGAAATGTTGCCTGCTCCTGTGCAGCGTCACCGTATTCCAGCTAAGCGTGAACGGGTGGTTCCATCTCGTAGAAAAGATGGACACTTAGCAACTAGTTATCAGTAAAAGGCACAACGATCCACGAGAGAAGGCGTTTCTTCACCATGGCGTCTCATATAGCCTGTTGCCCCACGGTTCTCCGGAAATGTTGTCCGCTCCTGTGCAGCGTCACCGTAGTCCAGCTACGCGTCAACGGGTGGTTCTATATCGTAGAAAAATGGACACTTACCAACTAGTCCTCACTAAAAGGCACAACGTTCCACGAGAGAAGGCGTTTCTTCACCGTGGCGTCTCATATAGCCTGTTGCCCGACGGTTCTCCGGAAATGTTGCCTGCTCCTGTGCAGCTTCGCCGTAGCCCAGCTATGCGTTACCGAGAAGTTTCATCTCGTACAAAAAAATCCACACTTAGTAACTAGTTGTCGATAAAAGGCACAACGATCCACGAGAGAAGAGGTTTCTTCACCGTGGCATCTCATATAGCCTGTTGCCCCACGGTTCTCCGGGAAAGTTGCCTGCTCCTGTGCAGCGTCACCGTAGTCCAGCTATGCATCAACGGGTGGTTCCATCTCGTAGAGAAAATAGACACTTAGCAACTAGTCCTCACTAAAAGGCACAACGATGCACGAGAGAAGGCATTTCTTCACCGTGGCGTCTCACATAGCCTGTTGCCCCACGGTTCTCCTGAAATGTTGCCTGCTCCTGTGCAGCTTCGTCGTAGCCCAGCTATGCATTACCGAGAGGTTTTATCTCGTAGAAAAAATGCACACTTAGCTACTAGTCGTCACTAAAAGGCACAACAATCAACGAAAGAAGGCGTTTCTTAACCGTGGTGTCTCATATAGCCTGTTGCCCCACGGTTCTCGTAAATGTTGCTCGCTTCAGGCAACACACCGTAGTCCACTGGCGCGTCAACAGGTGGTTCCATCTCGTACAAAAAATGAACACTTAGCACTAAAAGGCACAACAATTAACGAGAGAAGGCGTTTCTTCACCGTGGCGTCTAACATAGCCTGTTGCCCCACGTTTCTTCGGAAATGTTGCCTGCTCCTGTGCAGCGTCACCGTAGTGCAGCTATGCGTCAACGGGTGGATCCATCTCGTAGAAAAAATAGACACTTAGCAACTAGTCCTCTTCGAAAATGTTGTCTGCTCATATAGCTTGTTGCCCCACGGTTCTCCGGAAATATTGCCTGCTCCTGTGCAGCGTCACCGTAGTCCAGCTAAGCGTCAACGGGTGGTTCCATCTCGTAGAAAAAATGGACACTTAGCAACTAGTTCTCACTAAAAGGCACAACGATGCACGAGAGAAGGCATTTCTTCACCGTGGCGTCTCATATAGCCTGTTACCCCACGGTTCTCTGGAAATATTGTCTGCTTCTGTGCAGCGTCACCGTAGTCCAGCTAAGCGTCAACGGGTGGTTCTATCTCGTAGATAAAATGGACACCTAGCAACTAGTCCTCACTAAAAGGCACAACGATCCACGAGAGAAGGCGTTTCTTCACCGTGGCATCTCATATAGCCTTTTGCCCTACGGTTCTCCGGAAATGTTGCCTGCTCCTGTACAGCGTCACCGTAGTCCAGTTATGCCTCAACGGGTGGTTCCATCTCGTAGAAAAAATAGGCACTTAGCAACTAGTCCTCACTAAAGGCACAATGATCCACGAGAGAAGACGTTTCTTCTCCGTGGCATCTCATATAGCCTGTTGCCCCACGGTTCTCCAGAAATGTTGCCTGCTTCTGTGCAACGTCACCGTAGTCCAGCTATGCGTCAACGGGTGGTTCCATCTCGTACAAAAAATGAACACTTAGCACTAAAAGGCACAGCAATTAACGAGAGAAGGTGTTTCTTCACCGTGGCGTCTCATATAGCTTGTTGCCCCACGGTTCTTCAAAAATGTTGCCTGCTCCTGTGCAGCGTCAATGTAATCCAGCTATGCGTCAACGGGTGGTTCCATCTCGTAGAAAAAATGGTCACTTAACAACTAGTCCTCACTTAAAGGCACAACGATTTACGAGAGAAGGCGTTTCTTCACCGTGGCGTCTCATATAGCTTGTTGCCCCACGGTTCTTCAAAAATGTTGTCTGCTCCTGTGAAGCGTCAATGTAGTCCAGCTATGCGTCAACGGGTGATTCCATCTCGTAGAAAAAATAGACACTTTGCAACTAGTCCTCACTAAGGGGCAAAACGATTCACGAGAGAAGGCGTTTTTCCTCACCGTGGCGTCTAACATAGCCTGTTGCCCACGTTTCTTCAGAAATGTTGCCTGCTCCTGTGCAGCGTCACCGTAGTGCAGCTATGCGTCAACGGGTGGATCCATCTCGTAGAAAAAATGGACACTTAGCAACTAGTCCTCACTAAAAGGCACAACGATCCACGAGAGAAGGCGTTTCTTCACCGTAGCGTCTCATATAGCCTGTTGCCCCACAGTTCTCCAGAAATGTTGCCTGCTCCTGTGCAGCGTCATCGTATTCCAGCTATGCGTCAACGGGTGGTTCTATCTCGTAGAAAAAATGGACACTTAGCAACTAGTTCTCACAAAAAGGCACGACGATCCACGGGAGAAGGCGTTTCTTCACTGTGGCGTCTCATATAACCTGTTGCCCCACGGTTCTCTGGAAATGTTACCTGCTCCTGTCCAACGTCACCGTAGTCCACCTACGCGTCAATGGGTGGTTCCATCTCGTAGAAAAAATGAACAGTTAGAAACTAGTTGTCACTAAAAGGCACAACGATCCACGAGAGAACGCGTTTCTTCACTGTGGCGTCACATATAGCCTGTTGCCCCACGGTTCTCCGGAAATATTGCCTGCTCCTGTGCAACGTCACCGTATTCCAGTTATGCGTCAACGGGTGGTTCCATCTCGTAGAAAAAATGCACACTTATCAACTAGTCCTCACTAAAAAGCACAACAATCCACGAGAGAAGGCGTTTATTCACCGTGGCGTCTCATATAGCCTGTTGCCCCACGGTTCTCCAAAAATGTTGCCAGCTCCTGTGCAGCATCACCGTAGTCCAGCTATGCGTTAACGGGTGGTTCCATGTCGTAGAAAAAATGGACGCTTAACAACTAGTCCTCACTTAAAGGCACAACGATCCACGAGAGAAGGCGTTTCTTCATCGTGGCGTCTCATATAGCCTGTTGCCCCATGGTTCTCCGGATATGTTGCCTGATCTTGTGCAGCGTCACTGTAGTCCAGCTATGCGTCAACGGGTGGTTCCATCTCGCAGGAAAAATAGACACTTATCAACTAGTACTCACTAAAAGGCACAACGATCCACGAGAGAAGGCGTTTCTTCACCGTGGCGTCTTATATAGCCTGTTGCCCCACGGTTCTCCGGAAATTTTGTCTGCTCCAGTGCAGCGTCACCGTGGTGCGGCTATGCGTCAACGGGTGGTTCTATCTCGTAGAAAAAATGGACACTTAATAACTAGGCCTCACTAAAAGGCACAACGATCCACGAGAGAAGGCGTTTTCTCACTGTGGCGTCTCATATAGCCTGTTGCCCCACGGTTCTCCGGAAATGTTGCCTGCTCCTGTGCAGCGTCACCGTATTCCAGCTATGCGTCAACGGGTGGTTTCATCTCGTAGAAAAAATGGACACTTAGCAACTAGTCCTCAGTAAAAGGCACAACAATCCACGAGAGAAGGCGTTTCTTCACCGTGTCGTCTCATATAGCCTGTCGCCCCACGATTCCCCGGAAATGTTGCCTGCTCCTGTGCAGCGTCACCGTATTCCAGCTAAGCGTGAACGGGTGGTTCCATCTCGTAGAAAAGATGGACACTTAGCAACTAGTTATCAGTAAAAGGCACAACGATCCACAAGAGAAGGCGTTTCTTCACCATGGCGTCTCATATAGCCTGTTGCCCCACGGCTCTCCGGAAATGTTGCCTGCTCCTGTGCAGCTTCACCGTAGTCCAGCTATGCGTCAACGGGTGATTCCATCTCGTAGAAAAAATTGACACTTAGCAACTAGTACTCGCTAAAAGGCACAACAATCCACGAGAGAAGGTATTTCTTCACTGTGACGTCTCATGTAGCCTGTTGCCCCACGGTTCTCCGGAAATGTTGCCTGCTCCTGTGCAGCGTCACCGTAGTCCAGTTATGCGTCAACGGGTGGTTCCATCTCGTATAAAAAATGGACACTTAGCAACTAATCCTCACTAAAATGCAAAACGATCGACGAGAGAAGGTGTTTCTTCACCGTGGCGTCTCATATAGCCTATTGCCCCACGGTTCTCCGGAAATGTTGCTCGCTCGCATGGCGGTCACGTAGTCCGACTAGGCGTCAGCGGTGGTTCCATCTCGTAGAAAAAATGGACACTTAGCAACTAGTCCTCACTAAAAGGCACAACGATCCACGAGAGGAGGCGTTTCTTCACCGTGGCGTCTCATATAGCCTGTTGCCCCACGGTTCTCCGGAAATGTTGTCTGCTCCTGTGCAGCGTCACCGTAGTCTAGTTATGCGTCAACGGGTGGTTCCATCTCGTAGAAAAAATAGATACTTAGCAACTAGCTCTCACTAAAATGCACAACGATCGAGGAGAGAAGACGTTTTTCACCGTGGCGGCTCATATAGCCTGTTGCCCCACTGTTCTCCGGAAATATTGCCTGCTCCTGTGCAGCGTTACCGTAGTCCAGCTATGCGTCAACAGGTGGTTCCATCTCGTAGAAAAAATGGACACTTAGCAACTAATTCTCATTAGAAGGTTCAACGATCCACGAGAGAAGGCGTTTTTTCATCATGGCGTCTCATATAGCCTGTTGCCCCCAACGGTTCTCTGAAAATGTTGCCTGCTCCTGTGCTGCGTCACCGTAGTCCAGCTATGCGTCAATGGGTGGTTCCATCTCGTAGAAAAAATGGACACTTAACAACTAGTGTCAGAGACGAACAACGTGGAGTAGCCGGAGCGAAGGAGGTGGGAGGCAAACGATAGGGGGATGGATCTAGGGGATTCGGGGCTGGCGGCGAGGGTGGGAGCGGAAGTTCGAATCGGGGCACGGGCAGATGGCACGGAGTAGCTGGAGCCTAGGAGGTGGAACACGTACGGCCGTGGGGATAGATTTAGGGTGTGTTTGGTTGGTGGAATGAGGAGGAATGGGATGGGACGATTCCAGTTTTTTGGGATGGGATGGAATGGGATGGTTCTGTTAGGTTGTTTGGTTAGTGGGATGGAATGGTTCTGTTTTTTGTTTGGTTAGTGGGATGGAGAAGAATGGAACCGTTCCGTCTCTTGTTTGGTTGATGGGATCGGGATGAAAAATAGGATATGCTAACCTGCGTGGTGAGGTTACCTCTTTGACATACTTAGTGATGTTCTAAAGTAGGATATGCAACTTTTTCCCCTTGACATAATTTTGTTTAACTAGCACGTGATATGCAACTTTTTCCCCTTGACATACTAGCTCTGCCGCCTGCCGCCCGAACTTCCGCTCCGGCCTGCCGCGCCGAACTCCCGCTCCGCTGAACTCCCGCTCCGCCGCCTGGCGCGGCTCTCTGCGCTGACCTCCCGCCGGCCTCCGCGCTGGCCGCCGCTGAGCCGGCCTCCGCGCGACCTCGCGCGCGGCCTCCGCCCGACCTCCGGCGGCGGCGGCCCGCGCCGACCTCCCGCTCGACCTCGCGACGCCGCCGCCGACGACCTCTCGCGATGCCTGCTGCTGACCGACCACCGCATGACGCCGACCTCCCGCGACGCCGCCGCCGACCGGCCTCGCGCGACGCCGCCTCCCCCGCAACGCCGCTGCCGGCCGGCCTCGCGCCGCCGGATCTGGATCTCGACGGGGAGGGAGAGAGGGCGAGCGACGGGAGGGTGACAGAGCGCCGTGAGGTTTCTGTGGATGGACTCGTCCGGTATTTTTTGTGGGATGGCATGATACCGAATGTTTGAGGAATATTCTCTTATGAGGGACCATTTGCTTCCATTCCATTCTCCCCCATTCCACCAACCAAACAGCTGGATGACCTCAAAATTGAAATGGGACCATTCCATCCCTGGGTCATTCTAGCATCCAAACACATCTTTAAGGGATTTGGGGGTGGGATGTAGTAGGTGGGAGAGGAGACAAGCAGGAAAGAGAGAGAGGTTGCCATGGGGTTTGGAGGAGGCGTTGAGTAGAGTGATAAGGGCGACGTCCAATCGATTTATTCGATCAGAAAAATAATAAATTTAGAGGCTAGTTGAAGGTTGGAGACTGAAGTGGATGTCCTAATACTCTGGTTGTCGTGGACCTAGCTGGTATTCTTAATTTCTCGCAGCAGCAGCAGCACCGAGCTGCTTGCTTCCCCCACTGCAGGCACCCTCCTCCTCTGCTCAGCTTACGCTCGCCTCGGTGCCTCAGAGCGGGGGGAAGAGGAAACGAGGAGGAGGAGGAGTGCCACAAGAGCGAGGGAGAGGGCGGCGAGATCTAGGGTTTGGCGGGTGGGCTTCTTCCGATCGATGCGTAGGTGGTGAGGGAGATGAGCGCGTCTCGGTTCATAAAGTGCGTGACGGTGGGGGACGGGGCGGTGGGCAAGACCTGCATGCTCATCTCCTACACCTCCAACACCTTCCCCACGGTACCAAACTCACCATCTTCCTCCTCCTCCTCCTCCTCTTGTTGTATGGGTGGTCCATCCACGTGGATGCTCCAAATGAATTTTCGTCGTTGCAGGAAAATTTAGGCCCTTTTCTGGGCTTTCTTTCCATTTCTGGAGGAAGATCCGGTTCTTTTTTCGTAGATTAGCTGGCTGAAATGCAGATCCTTCCTCTCCTTTTTGTCTTGTCTTGGTTAATTTTAGGGGCCATGATTCGGGTAACTTGTGTACAGATTTTGGGGGCCATGATTTTTGGCTTGGCTTTCTGCCAGGGTCTCGTGTATTCTTCCTCAGGGGATACTGCCCATTTTTCAATTTAAAATTTTGATGTTGGTACTTCTTACGCAGATCGAGTTCTAATCTAGACATAATACAACTATACAAGTAACACTACAAGTGTTAATTTCCAGTGGTGATATCTATTTTTAGGACAATTCATGTAGTAGTAGTAGCATATTAAATATGGACAAGTTGCCAAGATCATTCTCATGCTTTCTTTTGCCCTTGCTTGGCTTTCAGTTTACATAGTATTACAAGTAAAATCATGTATGTTATGGCACCTCTGATTTTGTTGGCAATTAATAAATGGTGTGACGTGAATGCTTCAACAGAAAATCAGAATCCTACTATAGCTAATTCTCCACAATTAACCCCTAGATTTTCGTTTCTGGGCAAATGTAATGTGTTCTAGGTTTGTATGGTGCTTATCGTGACCTCCTCTGGTAGCCATATGTATACCTTTAGGCTTTAGTAACCTATGGGCTTTAGTAGCTGTGTATTGAATTTGAACCAACAAGTCCAATGTAGAACACTTTTGCATTTCTAACTCGTGGCTTATATGTTACATGGGACGTTTCTTCACTTCTATGTTA
This sequence comes from Dendrocalamus sinicus, assembly GCA_036346575.1. Lineage (NCBI taxonomy): Eukaryota > Viridiplantae > Streptophyta > Magnoliopsida > Poales > Poaceae > Dendrocalamus > Dendrocalamus sinicus. Next base: position 36,253,998 of record CM070646.1, on the reverse strand, counting down.
CAGGATTATGTTCCAACTGTTTTCGACAACTTCAGTGCAAATGTTGTGGTTGATGGGAGCACAGTGAACTTGGGGTTGTGGGATACAGCAGGTTCGCTTTTCCCTCCTTTTTTCCTTTTAGTGGAGGCAGACATGAACGTCCTTATTTGCATCCACTATTGTTCATGGTCATCAAAATAATCGAAATTTGATGAATTTAACAGGACAAGAGGACTACAATAGACTACGCCCATTGAGCTATCGTGGTGCTGATGTTTTTCTGCTAGCCTTTTCACTTATCAGCAAAGCAAGCTACGAGAATGTTTCTAAAAAGGCAAGAATTATTACTCACTTTTCCTTGCTTCCTCTCTCGATAAACTATTGTAGTTTATCCGCGTGTTATCTTGCATATGACCCATGTATGCACTTTTTCAGTGGATTCCTGAATTAAGGCACTACGCTCTTGGCGTGCCCATAATTCTTGTTGGGACAAAGCTTGGTATGCCCTTCATCTCCTATTGCATTGCAATATTGCATATTTGCATTTGTGCAAAATGTCACACTTCTCTGGAATTGACCTAAATATATTTTTACTCACACTCATCTGGAATTGCATTGCGTCACTTAACTGAGTTGTGATTACAACATACCTATTTGCAATTATATGCTACACTTAAACTGAATTTTGATTGCCACACACCTATAAATTATGGTTCATTTGAGTAAATAGGTGATGCCACTGCCTTATGATTTAAGCAACCTGAAATCCTGGTTAAGTATAAGTGTGTTTGTTGTCATAAATTCACTTCTACTGTTATTCATGTCCAAGCCATTTGGTGGTCTATATGTTTATGATATTCGAAGATCATCATTAAGCCATAGAATATATGCCCATCTTTGCATGTGGAAATGTATGTGAACATGGTTGAATGGAAAACAAGCTATTTGAATTTGATGGAGGCATGATCACTGACTTCTAGTGTGTTTGATTGGATATATGGCACATATTCCTTGAAACATGTAGTTTTGTCTGCTATCAAGGGTCAAATCATTATGAAGCTGAGAGCTTGTTTGTCATTAAACAAGATACTGACTGCTTATTGTCTTTTAGGATTGTAGGACATATGCTAAATTAGGAAAGTTGACATCCTTAGGTTAATGTTGGGTTGCCGGTTGTGAAATTAAGATTCGATGTGATATGCGTGTTTCAAATGAATGAATGTTTTACACACCGGCATGGTTTTTATTGGTACCTGTGAGTTATGCAACATGTAAATGTGGTGGATTCTATATTTCTACATGAAGAATATCTCATGTGTTCATCCTAAGTTGCTAAACAGAAAGGCACATATGAATATTGGACCCATATCATACATCTGTCTTATGAAATTCTATAGGTTGTTCCAAGGCACTGTATGGTTGAACTGCATGAGAATTGGTATTCTCCCTGGGAACGTATTGGGTGCAATGTAGCTTGGGATGCAATCACGGTGCACTCCAACTAAAAAAGTTACGAAAAATTCTTAAAAAAATTCTAGATGTATTTTATAGTTTACTCCACCTATGTATAAAATTTTAAGTTCAAATTCATGCTATGTTAAAAGTAACAAAAAGAGAATTCCGATAAATTTGAACTCTTAACATCTGTCAGATTTTTCTCTTTTTTGTTACTCTTAACATAGAACATGGTTGTCACGGTAGAACTGCGCGACCACGGCGAGTGAGGGGCGTCAGGACGCCTAGGCGACACCATGGCGAACGCCATACGCGAGCGTATCTTGTAGACCTGTACGCATACGGTCACCTCTCTCTTTCTCTCTCTCTCTCTCCCGTCTAAAGCCATACATGAACGTCCCCTCCCCTCCCATCTCTCTCTGTCTCTCCCGGCCTCTCTCCCGTCTCTCTCTTTCTCTCCCGATCTCTCTCTCCCGTCTCTCCTGCAGTGACTCCTCTCCCTGCCGCCACCTCCCCCGTCTGCCTCCCCTCCCCGCCGCCTCCCTTCCCAGGTGCGTCCTCCCCCCACCACCTCCTCTCCCTGCCACCGCCTCCTCCCCCCGTAGCCTCCTCCCCTCCTGGTCACCGCCTCCCCCCGCAGCCTCCCCCCCTAGCTGCCCCCAAGGCGCGGTGATGGCCATGGCGTCCACCCAACTCCGCCGCGATGCCTAGGCGACGCCATAACAAGCATGATATAGAATGAATTTGAACTTAAAATTCTATACGTAGAGTAAGTTTAGAAGTACATCTAGAATTTTTTGGATTTTTTTGTGACTTTTTTAGTTGAAGTGCACAGTGTTTGCACTTGAAGCCAGATTGCACACAATTCGTTTCCATTTTCCCAATCTGAGATAGCAGATGGGGCTCTAGGATTATCCTTTGGGAAGACATGACATGTGTACTCCTAGGTTATCTGTTTAGACTGTGTGCTGATAAGATGATATGCATTGGCTAAATTCTGCCTACCAATTTTTGTTCCTGAAGCACATCTGGAAGGTGCTTTCCTAGGTTCCCAGCATAGCACTGTCAAATAGGTAAGTCTTCACTGTTACTAACAGTATTTGTAGACTGACTGGCCTTGTTAGTTTGACACTTTGACTTGGCAATTCGTGCCGTGCTTAGAGCCTACGGCACCTAAAAAGTTTTGTCAAATTTATGTTCATGAGTTTGACCCGTGGAGTTTGTTCATGAGTTGGTCTATTGGAGTTTCGAGTAGAACTTGTCAGATTACTTGTGGCAACTGTCAGGGCGCAAGTCAGACTCTGCTTCTGACATGAGCGCCTTGCAGCCAGGATTTTTTTTTAAAAAATGTGGAACTAACTGTGCTAGCCACTTGACATCGAGTTGCAATACTTGTTCCTGATGCCCAATTACATGTTCACTGTAAGAATTGCTGTCTAATCAGTAGCTCTGCATATTCTTTCGCTGTTCGGTTGTTTATTGTGCTTTACTAGTTGCTTGCTTACTAGATATAATCTGGTGGTGCTTAACTATTAAGTTACTGTTAATAGATCTGCGGGATGATAAGCAGTTTTTCGTAGATCACCCTGGTGCCGTTCCTATTTCCACTGCCCAGGTATTCAAAGCTTTATCTGCTTGTATTTTGTTGCCTGCCAGCATTATGATTCAAGTCTTCAAAATCGTTTTGCTAATCAATGTAGGGTGAGGAGCTGAGGAAGCTAATTGGTGCAGCTGCCTACATTGAGTGCAGTTCAAAAACACAGCAAGTACTACATTTTCTTTTATCCGCTGCATGAAGCGCTGAGCTCACATGCTGTGCGTGGTTACTGATCGCTGTTGCTTTGCACCTGCAGAACATCAAGGCAGTGTTTGATGCGGCGATTAAGGTTGTTCTTCAGCCTCCAAAGCAAAAGAAGAAAAAGAGAGAGGCACAGAAAGGATGCACCATTTTGTAATTAAATGGTAGACTGAGCAGATGTTCCCCAAGCTACCCCTTTTGCAAGTCTCTCGCTTCAAAGGATGGTCATCGCTTCGGGCTTCCTTGTATAATTTCGCTCGATGCCACCAGCAAAAGATATATATCCCTGTCTTGGTGTTGGTCGTTTAAGATCCAGGTGCACTTGGCTTCTCGTGTGCTACTAGTTAAGTGGATGAGAAGGGGAATACACTGTACCCGTTTTATTATGGATAAAGTGGATTGGTTAATTTGCAATATAGAATGGGCCTGTTTGGCAACGGCTGCGGCTTATAACTTTTGGCTGAAATTTTTTAATTTTGGCTGTTTACGGTACAGATTACGGAGAGATAGATACTCACTTGCGATTTTGAATGGTATAAATATTGGATTTTTAACGTGTATATCGTTTAAGTTGTAGACCCTGTCTTAAGAAAATACTTCGTTTGAAAGTTAAATACTGTAGTAAAAGTCAAAAGCTGCTAGCTTCGGAGGGAAAGAACAGGCCCATGCTACATTTAGGCACTAGCTGCTAAACTGAGTGATTGGTCAATGGTTAAGCGAAATAGTTGTAGCCTGCCCTGTGGTCAGATGGATCCTTGTTTGTTTGGCATGGCTTGCTTGTTATGTTACTCGATTAGATCCATGATGCATTTGGGAAGCCCGCGGCGCTTTATATCGATCGATTTGCAGCGGTACTGTAATGTTGAGCAAATTTGTAGTGAAAAGAATTTCGCGGAACCGGATGTTTGTTTACATGTGATTGAGCAGCAAAACAAGAGCATGCATGCATGATCCAGTGATGAACGAGACGGCAGCGCCAGGTAGGCCTCGGCTTGATGATGCCTAGAGCTACGAGAGGAAGAGGAGCACATGCACAGCCACAGCCGCCGTCGCTGCTACGCCGGTGAGCCAGCTGGGGTTTGGCGGCGCGGCAGTGGCGGCGGCGGCGCTGCATGAGGGGCGATCTGGAGCGCTGAAGCAGCCGTGCGTCTGCTTGATGCCCTTGCCGGCGGCCTCGAGCAGGAAGGTGGAGTTGGCGCTGCCGCTGCTGAAGAGAAGGCACCAGAAGAAGGGCCCGTGCCGGTGCGCCCGGTCGAAGCCGGCGCCCACCTGGGTGTGCTCCTTGCCGCGGATCACCGCAAGCGCCGCCGCCGCCTTGGTCTTGGTGGTCTTGTTGCTGCTGCTGGAGGCCAGCACGGCCTGCAGCGCGTCCTCCGGGCTGGAGCGCTCCCGGTGGCAGCCGATGAGGCGGCCGGAGATGACGTCCACCGTGGGGAGCTCCACCCCGCAGTTGGCGGCGTACACCTCGGTGATGTCGGCCTCGGGGGGCTCGCACACCACCGTGTTGTCGCCGCCGCACGCGTCGCCGCCGCCGTTGCTGCCCATGCACTCGGAGATGTACTGCAGAGCCATGCACCCCAGGCCGGCGCTGTTGCGCAGCCGAGGCAGCTTGCTCGCCGTCCGGTTGGCGTTTACCAGCGCCACGAGATCGTTCGCTGGGTTCCCTGCAGCCACCACCCACCAATAATAACCAGCAAGCAACCAATCAAACCTCCGCACTCACATACACATTCTACAGCAAGAACGAGCAGCCATTTACCATTTCACCACTCATGGATGATGGATCCAACAAGAAAGTACTTAGGCATCAGCTCGAATCTCTCCAGACTTGCCCACTAGCCAACGCACAAACCCTCGGACTTGAGCTCAAGGTGAAATTTTGCCCTCAACCATCAGATCTCTTTAACATTCAACAGATACCAAGTAGAGGGATTTCACAACCACTACCAACCGCCTCACAGTACATAAGAATCTGGCACTCTGTCTGACTAAAAGAGCAAACTCTTATCTGTCTTGAGTGCTCCGGTTCCGGTAGGGCTAAAGAGCACAGAGAAAATGGAGAGAGAGAGATTTACCATGGATCTTTGCAGGGGAAGCAGCACCCAGCATCCACAGCCAAAGCATGACAAGTAGTAGGTCGGAGCTGCAGATTTCCCGCATTCTGTTGCAGCAGCCCCACACACAATGCCTCCTGGCCTTGTGGGTACAAAAATCACAAGCAGAATGTGGGAGATCAAGAAAAGAGAGGAGGGGGAAAACTTGGCTGCTCTTTTGGTGCTTCTCTTCAGTCCTTCCTGGGTCTCATTCCTGTCGCTGCAATGCGCGTAGTTGGCAGACAGAGATAAGTGCAAGGTACAGAAGAAACGAAAAAGGCACTCCCCCTTTTCTTTTTCTTGTAGTACATTGTTTTTAAAATAGTGCTACAAAAGGGTTTCTTTCTTCTCTTTCCAGGCAGTTTAAAACGAAAGGGAATATACTAGTAATATGCTGCTAATTCTTAGTCATTGCAGATTAGTGTTAAAGTTCCACTGCCCGTTAAAAAAAGCAGAGTTAAGGATCCACTCCGGGAACTATGGCGGCCGGTCGGGCACAAGTGTGTGTTTTAGTTGAGACGTTGGAGTCTTGGAGAGGGAGCAACAAATTTTGTAATGGTCATCACACACGCAAGGAGTATAAATGTTTTTGTGAACGAACCGGATGTCGATAAACTATTTTTAAAAGTTATTTAGATAAGCTATTTTAAAAAAAACAGCAATATTCAACTTATTTCTTTAGGCCGAAAAGAGCATGGTATGTCTCAGTGGAGAATTTAGCAGCATGCAGCAAGCAGACTGGCAGGACAACGATGAATGAATAGATAGAGCCAGGTCCACCGCACGGAATGGTGTAGTAAATTAGTAGGGGTTGGGTTGCTACCATTGCAAAGCAGTAGTAAATTATAGTAGTCTGCTCCACAACCAATTAGGAGCTGAGCTGGCTTCTTGATGAGTGTTTAAGCTCAAATTCTAGCTACAAAACAGCACAACCAAAATACTACACTTGGACGACCAGTCCCTTGCATAATCTTTTGCTCCTAACAAAACATCATCATTTATTCCAATCAATTAATTAATTAATCCACCTGCCTTATGTCATCATGGTACATCTATATAAACACGAATGAAATTAGGGTTTTACTAGCGCTTAGACATACGATAGGAGCATTCTACTAAATTAGCGCAACAATTTTATGTAAAATTTGTAACATTTTGCACACACGTGCAACATTATAAAGTATAAGTGGCAACATAAAAAAAATCATTTAAAAATTATCATTTTATCAACAGATTCAACAAATCTTAAGTAGTAATAGACATCTTACACAGTATAAGACTTTGATATGTTTGAAAAATAGTGTAGAAATCATAAAACAATTGAATCTAATTTCAAAAAAAGAAGTTACACTGTTGCAATATTCTAAAAATATAGATGCAACAATCAACAATGATATTTGTAATATTTTTTCACATAACTGTGCACACAAATAAACTGCAAAACCCCCATAAAACTTTAAAAAAATTCATATCATCTTAATAAACAATCAAATAAATTTGTAGATTTTTTAGTTTACCTTCGTGCAACACATCAAAACATAGTTGCAACAAATAGCTTTTAGCAAACTCACTGCAATAAAAATTTCTTGTGCAACAAATCCACAACCCAACTACAACAAAATTCATATTGCTACAATATTTGCGAAGACACTCTGCAACAAAATGAACACCTCATGCAACAATTCGAGAAAGGTGTTGCAATAAATCTAGAAAATGCTTACAACAAGCATACCAGCGGACGTCAGTGGCCATTAGGTATTGATGTACTCGCTCCACCGCTGCATGATGCCCTAGAAGGCATCGTGGAATAGTGCGTCCCAACCATGGTGATGCTCACCACTAGCGTCCGTGTGGGGGCTTCACGCACTTCAACGGATGATTGCGGTGTCGACGGACGTGCGGCACGCTGGGGCGACACCCGCCAGGTGTGGACGTGGAGGCGCTGTGGAGATGGACGCTGGGGTGGCTAGGGTTCGAATCCAACTGGCATGAGGATGAGGAAGAGAGGACGGGAGGTGCCATGGAGATGGACGCCATGTAGGAGGAGGCGGCAGAGGCTAATTAAGATGAACGTGTAGGCTTGTTGATCCTGAGAGAGAGAGAGAGAGAGAGAGAGAAGCATATAAGGAATGGGGAGACAGAAGAGTCATGGGAGAGGGAGTGAAGCTGATTTGGTTGGAGAAGGGAGCTGCTGCGACACTCGATCATGGAGGTAGAATTAATTTGGATTTGGTTTGGGATGGGATGGGATGGGATGGAGTAATGGAGGAGTTCGAAGGTTGGAGGTTTTATTTGTTGGCATAGCTGTCCAGGTGGGATTTTGGGTGGAGGTTTGTGGAGGAAGGTTAGGGAGTAAAAGAAACCGGTGAGAAGGGAGAAAGGCATGCAGGTTCATTAGGTAAGACATATCAGATAGAGCTCGTGGGCATTATATTGGGCCATAGTCGCTAACGTCCGATGGTATCTAGCAATACCCATGAAATTATTAATCTTTTAAGTAATTTGTTTGAATCGGACCAAATCGCATACAAAAATAACTGATACGTACTTGGGGATCGATGGCTTAGCAACTTTGATGATCAAATGTAGTAGGAAATCCGGATAAGTAAATAATACTACTCCACGACCACACGTACATATGTGGAGGAGAGGAGTAGCAGTAATAAGTAAAGTAGCTGCTGCTTGAATTAATAGATGGATATATACATCCTCTTCGGCAAACAGCCCATGCATACCGCCGGCCGCTAGTGGCCTGCCGTGCTGATCCGGTTGACGAGGGCGAGCGCGTTGCTGGTCACCTGCGCCACCTCGACGACCTTGTTCCGCACGGCGTCGCGCGTGGCGGCGGCAGGGCTCTGGCCGAGGCCGTCGAGGCAGGTGTTCTCGTCGGTGAGCGCGGCGCTGCACCACGTCTGCGCGTTGCTCAGGTGCCACCTGAACCCGCCGCCCGGTGACGACCCTGCAGACCCCATCTCCCGCGCCGCCTCCCGCAGCCACTCCACGCTGTCCGCCATGTTCTCCATGCAGTCGCGCACGGGGCCCCCGCCGTGCTCCTTCGCCACCCGCACCACCAAGGCCGACGCCGCCCGCGCGCGGTCGGCGCTCAACGTCAGCGCGGCCAGCGCCACCTCCTGCGGGTTGCGCGGCGGCGTGCTATGCCTGTCCGAGGAGAGGGTCCGCATGCACACCGACGGGTACTGTGTCGTGCGGCACGACTCGCGGATGATGTCCGCGGCCGGAGGAGCGGCGGCCTTAGCCGGCAGCAGCATGGCAGCGACGAGTGCAGCAGCTACCACCAGGGCGCACCCCATACTGATCCGGTACAGTCCCACTACTACTTGACTTAATTGGGAATAGCTTGAGAGTACGTGGAAGATGTTAATATGTATGACAATGCCAAATTGACGATATATATAGAAGCTTGTTTGACTTGGAGATCAGACCATGCAAATGCATGAATAGTACTGGTTACTCGAAACTGGCCTAATTTATCGACATGCATGCATGCGTGTTTGGTCTAAATGCACTCATCTAGGTGTTTGGTCTACATGCACTCATCCACGACTTAATTTCATTGCCGGGAAACCGAATTTTGGTCAAATATGGCATTTTTTATCACACAAATACCAAATCTAGGTTTTGAATCACCGCAATTCCATTTTTAGCCCTCTCCCCGACTACAACACTACTACAGCGCGACACGTGTTAATCGTGCGGTCGAGGAGCGCACGACAGCGAGATCGTGCGGTCCCCGACCGCACAATTTCCCTGCTACAGTAGTCGTGTGGTCCCCGACCGAATGATTTGCATGCTACAATAGTCGTGCGGTCCACGACTGCATGATTAGCAGTGTTACAGTGGTTGTGCGGTCGGGGTACTGCACGATGCTACAGTGCACGAATTTTTGTTCAGTTACTCTCTGCGTTTGTGGTGTAATAGTCTCCCGTGATAAATACAGATTTTCTATTATTTATAGAAATATATTCAAAATGTAATAATTTTTAGATATAGGAAATGAGGTTTAAAAATTATGATTTTTGTATGGAGTTTTGTTTACTTGCTTGTGTAACTTTTTTGTAATTATAAACATTAAGAATTTTTATCTGTAATTTATTTATGTGTAGAGTCTGCACGAATTTTGTAATATAGAAAACAAGGTGCAGCATATTTTGAAAACTCCTTACGCAGTGTAGATAATACATGTAGGAAATCTTTTTTAGATTGTTATTTTTTTCAAAATAAAAGGGCAGACAATGTAGGTAGGCTGGTCCGTTTGCGATTTTCGTAGATTCTCAACGGTATGGCATATGTTAGACTGATAGTAACATATTGTGATCGCCGTGTGTTGTTGTAGTGCGGGAAATTTTCGGAAGAATGTTGTGGGGACGATTGAGGCCTTAATTACTCGTACGTACAGAGGTGAGTTATAGTGCGATGTAATGATTGATCCATTTGTGATTTTTGCACACTGTGAATGATAAAAAAATATGTTCGATTCACAATAACATTTTGCCATCATCTTATGTTGTTGTAGTGCAAGAAATTTCATGAAAAATTTTGACGATTGGGATAGGAACGATTGCTAAGTAGGAAGGAAAGTGATATTGAACACGCGAAGAATTGAATGCAAAAAGACGACGAGATTTAATGTTGTTAATTAAAATAGATTTTATAATAAACATGGGAATAACACAGCGCACAAGATTTGATTGGATGATGTAGCCAAGAGGAAGACACAAGATCAATCAAGTTCTCATGATTGCAGTTCTGTCCACAAAGTTCATAAAGTTCTCAACGTCAATTGTGAGATTTTTAAGACACACAAAATATATATTTGGAAAGCTAATGAAGTCTACTTTCCAACAAATCAAGCGGCACTTGATTGGAGTTTCCTACACAAAGTTATGGCAATTTCATTGGAAGCTGCACGAGCTGTCCGGAGAGACGCGCGAGACTTGCCAAACATAAAGAGTCCGAGTATTGCAATGCAAGTAAGGATAAAATCCGACCACACCATGGCTTTCTAAAGGTTGAGAAGGATTCCTTTTCAGGTTCCAAACGGATTTGGAAGCCCCTTGAACAAGAAAACAAAACATATAAAGATTTGAAACCGATTCGGACTCGGATTGGGACAGCTGGCAAGATCGATACTAAAACGTCCATAACTTTCACAAACGGAGTCTGATTTGGGAGTTCTTGGACTCGTTGGAAAGCTATTTTGAAGCCCCACACAATGGATAAGGTGCCAGCCACAGAATCCTCATGGTTAAGTCGCAAATTGAGAGAGAAACCAGAGGTAGCAGTTTAGGTATTTCCTTTTTTTGTTCGTATTGGAGTTTGTTTCGGCCTTAGGCCAAGTAGTGCGTGAGTTGTAATCAAGGCCGTGCATTGTGCACCAATATAAGGTCAGGGCCTTAGCCCCATTATAACTCAGGCTATGATATGATAAGTTTTTAGACTCGTGAAATAAAGGAAAAAATCGCCATGATGGTTGGTGGCGGCCAAATTGCGTGATTGCAATGTTTTCTCGTTTGGAGTTTGCGAAGTTGGTGCAAGGCAAGAATAGGAGATTCTTGAGATTGCCCATCGAAACTACAAAGTTCATCTCTTCTAATTCGTGTCTTCTTGATGAATTCACGGTTTGGGGAGTTCGGCAGATTGCTTCTAGTGTGCACCTTGCATACTAGTGCAAATTGCCCTTATCAATATTGTTTGCTGCATCAAGACAAGGAGAAGACTCTATCCAAGGAGAAGGAACCTCGCTGATCGTACCAGGAAAGATCGGGCCATCCCTACGCATCAACTAATCCTTAGTTGGTCCGCATCATCGTGGTATCAGAGCGTGGTTAATCACGGTACGAGGTTGCTGAATTTTTCTTAATGGCTGGTTCTATGAAGACTGAAGATGGTGAGGTGCGACATAATCATGCCGAGCTAATTGGGGAGGTGCCCCAATATGCGGTGTCTTTGCCGCCCGAGGTACGAATTAGATTTGAAGCGACACGTGACTACTTCTTGAGTTGTCACCGGAAACTTGAAGGCAAGGTTGATGATTTGGGGGCGCGAATTGACGCGTTGACGGAGGCGATCGGCGTCCGGCCACCACAATTTCAGCATGCTGAACGGAACCTCAATATCCCGAACGGCGTGCATCGCACGTAAGACGCGAACACGATGAGGTTTTGATGGTGCAGCAGGCTTTGCTCCACAACCACGCCATGCTCGGGACTACCGTGGTGCTGACCGTGGTAGGGACATGCGTGGCGTGGGTGCCGCCGTGGTGGAGGTATGCGTGATGGTGTTGGATTTGCACGTGTTGCCGTGGATGATGGAATTGGGCGGATAAAAATTTCTATCCCATCATTTAATGGTAAAGCTGAACCGTAAGAGTACTTGGAGTGGGAGATGCGTGTTGAACAAATTTTTGACAGACCATCACTATACTGAGGATAAGAAGATTCGTTTGGCGACAATTGAGTTCACCAGATATGCTCTTGTTTGGTGGAATCAATTATGTCGCGTAGGAGCTCGTCCGAATACTTGGGTACAATTGAAGAATATTTTGAGGCGGCGTTTTGTCCCAGCACACTACACTAGGACCTTGTACAACCGGCTACAACAACTACGCCAAAGTAATTCTAGTGTTGATGAGTATTATAAAGAGATGGAGATGTTGATAATCCGTACAGGGACAGAGGAGCATGATGAGGCTACTATGGCACGTTTCTTTAATGGGTTGAATGAGGATGTGCAAGATAGGGTGGAGATGGTCCATTACTACAACATCCAAGACTTAGTGCATCAAGCTGAACGGGCTGAACAACAATTGAAGCGCAAACAAGCCAAGGGAGGACATGCCAACACTCAAACAAACCCATGGAGGCGTCCATCACAGCAAGGCGATGATGTTGGTTCACACTCAAACAAACCTCGGCTCCGTCCCCGCGAAGGGATTTCTCAATGGGACGTCGCGAAGAAGTCGGAAGTCACTGCGATTCCGGGGTCCGCGCAACCCTCCGGCCTCTGCCAGCGAAGGGCCAACCCCCGCGCCCTTAGGATCGAGGGGCGTGAGCGCTCCCCTGCAACAAGCTTCGATATTCCTCTCAAGCGGTGCAAGGTGGCCAGGGCAACTAGCGGCCCCGCCAAGCAAACTCCAAGCCCCCAGATGCCGAAGGCCCAAACGAACCGCGCACTCAGTCGAGAAGCGAGACTGACCATCGTCAGTAGGCTCTGACCGAGCTCTCATAAATAGGCTTCCATCAGTTCGTCACCATCCTTTGCCATCAAAGAGTGCGCATGGACTGAGGAAGACCTATCTACGAGGGCACGATCATCCTAGCTGTCCCCGGAACGTGCGTCATATGCAGCAGCACAGAGCAGCCGACGGACCACAACGCCCGGCGCTAGGATGAAGATAAGTTTTTTTTTCTGAAACTTGAAAATAGGCATCCTTCTGTTCATCAACATTCTATGGCAATGCCCATCCGCGCTAATCCTGCCGCAGAACAGTCCCCTCAAAGAATGCAGATGAACAGAGGCAGGCTATTTTCGAGACCGAGATTACCCGGGCGTGGCCCTATGAAGGGTGGTGTAGGGCGACGGCATATATATATATATATATATACTCGCTGAGCCCCGGAGCCGACGGGAACCTCAACCGACGGCCGCACATGCGGAAGCGCGACCGGCGGGAGCTCAGCGGTCCGGCTGCCTATGATCGGGAAGCGCAACCATTGGCAACTGGGGCACGCTGGTAGGTGGGCAGGCGGCGCATGACGCGCCCATGACACCCTACCACGTGTCCCACCCTTCTAGGGAAGGGGCGAGCGGCCGCAGTCGTGCGACCGCTGATGTAGTACCCAGATATTAATATCCGGATTCCTCGGATTCTTGCACTATTCTCGGATCGTAGATAGTGCTCACGATTCTGATAATGAATATCAAAATACATATCATGCGGAAGCGTAAAATTTAATAGTAGACTTACTCATGGGCCGATTAGGCCGAAATCATTAAATTGCAGCAGCGGAAGAACGAAGCACACCGGTGGGACCTTCAGGACATGCCCACAGCGACCAAGCGGAGGTTCGCGACCTAGCCCTTGACATCTTCATCTTCTTCGCCAAAGATGTCGATCGTGTTCTTTGAGGCAAGGTGATTTGATTCGATTCGTATTTTGTCGCAAAGCGGCGTGAGCACTCCGACCCGTGCTCGCGAGCCAATACACGAATGCAAATAAATAGTATGCATGGCTTAACAAAGGAGAGGCTCGGGTTATTTTATTTGCCAAAAATCGCTTTAGCGACATTATTATTATTTAGTCATAGTATTATTGTTGCTACCTAGACTCCACACAATGATTGCCATAATTGACTTGATCCACGAAAACACACTATCTTTATTGATCTGTCTAAGACTCCAAACAATGAATATCATCAATTATACAATCCACCAATAACTTTTGTATTCCACATTCCTATCAACCCATTCCTTTTTGCTATTGATCCACAACCACAATTTGCTCTTCTAATAATCAACCTGATTTCCCATTATTTATCTCTAACTAATTCACTATTATACCTCCACCAAACATATCATCAAATCTATAATTCACTAGTATTCATCCACCAAAAATATCATTAATCAAGTCTACGATTCATTAGTATTCATCCACCAAGAATGTCATGGATCAAATTTATACTCCAAGAATTGTTATCATACTTCCAAACATCACTTATCTAATATCATTTTAATTGATCCCCCGATAATATCATTGATCTATTTTAAAATCCAATAATTGTATTATTCCTCCAATATTTCCAGAAATTCAATTCATCCATCCAGTAATTGATCAAATCATATTAATCCCAATATTGTCAACATCTCCCAAAAATTAATATTAGTATCAGTGTCGTAATCCAACAATTACCTTTGCACTCCTTAATTCTCCAAAAATCATTTAAGTCATCTATCTAGTATATATATTCATTTAGTCTCCACCAATTTATTTTCTCCTAGAATCCACTCTATCGTTTCCTATTTATGATCGACCTGAATCCACCATTACCTTTATGTGCATACTAAAAACATCCATCTCTTTTACTCACATCCCTTTTTATTCCACCCATATTTTAGTTTGTAAGATTAGTAATGCCACTATTTGAAATACAATACATAAAATTTCCTGAGACCTAGCAGCTTGGAACAAAACATAATGTTCAAGGAATATTAACATGATTTTCCATACATATGGCATCACACCATATGCCTAATATCACCATAATTTCTTCATACATACGGCATCACACCGTATAACATTTTTCAGCGTTATAGCCGCTTAACTTACCACTGGGACGACACCCAGGACAATTCAAATCAGGGCTTTCTACTGCCCTCCACTTTTCCATTCCCATTTTCCAAACATTTTTAAATAGAACTATATCTAGTTAAGTTCCCATGTCCGCCCTTGACCGTGGGCACGGCTATTCGAATAGTTTTGACTCTGCAGAGTTTGCACACTTTACCCACAAGAGATAAATCCACTCATTGCCCCCACATGATTCCTTAGCCATGCGGTTAAGTAGACTATCACAGGACCTTTACAATGCATTTTTCCTAGCAGAGTTACGTCCGCTAAGGTTTCCACTTCCTTCGGGGTACGACCACCCTTCCAGAAGCCCCCTCTTGCGCCGTCACGTCGGTGGATGTGGCCACCCTCTACCCGCCCGTGGTCACACCGGCGCAACCCTTCCTAAGTCGATGCAAATTAGTTAGCCCTGCCTACACTTTGCCAGCTTGTGGTTGTACTTGTTGTACACTGGGATGTCATGACAAGATTCAGTCCTTAGGGTTATCTGGGCGGTTCTACCACAAACCACACTCTCGTGCACCGTTGCACCACACCCCCGAACCATCCGCCCAAACAAATAAGCAATTTGAGATTTTTGGGAGTATAAAATAACCATATCCAACATACACCAGTCATTACCACCATGACTGCCCAACCACATTTTCTCATGATTAAAGTAATGCTTGGACGTTCTTACCCCCACAAGTATCTGAGCAAAACTAAGCATGGCATATAATTACGGACTTATTTTCGAAAGGTTACTATTATAATTTTGGCTAGGGCGACAAGGTTCACAAATTCAAATATTCCAAAGGAGGGGTAATATTATTCAAGGTAAACAATGGGCATATAACTAGAATATTAAATTAAACATGTATTTGCATATAAAATAACAGCATGCAATTTGATAATTTAAAACAAAGTAATTTGCAGAAAATGTAGGTTCAACATGATCAAAGTATTGACTCGCCTGGCGCGGTTTACCGCGGTTTGAGCTCACACGATGCTTCTTCTTGAGTTTCTGATCCTTATCTTCACTTCGAGCTTAATCTTGCTGAATCCACTGAATCTTCACGACTTCCAATTTCTAATTACGTGACAACGACTGAATCCAAATGAAAGCAAATAACTCAAAAGATCCAAATAAATCTGAATAAATTCAACTTTTGTTTTATTATGAGTTAATAGGTAATTCGCGTGATTTGAGGCAAGGCCGATAGTAAAATACGATAACTTGATCTTTGTATTAGTAATCGTTATTTTCTTATATTTATCAAGGAAGTTCCATGAGTTAGGATAAACCTATGGATCGATGTTATTTTGTTGAGCGTTACTTTTCAAGGCATTTTTGGTGTTCTAAATTAATTTTAGAGTCTAGGTTTATATTATTTTATGGGGTGACATTTTATGCAGCCTCAGTTTTCACTAAATCTATTTCAACTTGAATTAATATTCAGCTGCATGGGCCATACATTGTCATTTCATGCTCATTGTTATTATTTACTAAATCTAGTCTTTGAGCAAATTTTCAAATGATATTAATCATTCATACATATATTATCCAACCCACATTTAAATATGTAAACACTCTAGTTTTATGACCTCATTAATTTTATTAGCTCTTCTAGATTATTCCTAAATTCATCTTAACTTTTATTTGCTGCATTTGACTTGGCAAAAATATTAAAAGCTTGCTTCTGAATACCGCGGGATGGGGGATCGAGCACGGGCAACCGAGCCGAATGCATGCGCTGCTAGCCAACCCAACTCTCTGTGTTACCTATCTAGGGAAGGGAGTGAATGGTTAATGAGCCGAGTGTGCTGAGCTGGGGCAGAGGAGACTTGGGGCAGCCATGGTCGACGGTGGCGCCGGCGAGGGGTAGCTGGTGAGGGCCGGGTGAGGGTTAAAATGCGTTGTACACGTCGAGGTGAAGCCGGTGGAGGCGTTGACGAGGACTGGGGATCTCCGGAGCGGGCCGGCGGCGAGCACAGGCGGCGGCGCAGTGGGAGCCACCGTGGCCGGCATGCTACGATGTAGGAGATGGTCCGGCGATGGCGGGGACGAGTTGGCGGGGTCGTGGTGGTGCTGTGGCGTGAAGGAATTGGACGGGGAAAGTCTCAATCGGCGGAATTGTGCGCGGCGCGTCGGAGAAATGAGCCGCCGGCGAGCTAGGGGCGCCGGGGAATCGATTCGCCGCGGTGGAAGAGTGGAGGGAGCTCGAGGGGGACGCTGGTAAGCTCCAGGGGCCTTTATAGGCGGTGGAGGAGGCGGGCGCCGGGCGGGGCCGACCGAGCGGCATGGGGAAACAGGCGGCGGGGTATGGGCGACGTGCGTGGAGGCGTGCGAGGTGCAGAGGAGAGTAGGGGTGGCGCTGCAGCGGGATTTGCGGTGGCCTTGTCGGCCGGGTTGACCGGAGGAGAGAGGAGGAGGGGGTCCGGCGCGAGGAAGCGGAGGAAGGGGACAAGCGCGGGCGGAGGCTCTCGGGCCTGCTGGCAGAGAGAAGAGCTGGCGCGGGTGGGCCGGCCACGCGGGAAGAGGGAAGTAGGGGCGGCGGCGACGTGGGGGCGCGGGGCGCGTGGGCGGCAGCCGGGATTTGCGGGATTTGCCGCTGCGGCCGGTCAAAATTGGAGAGGAGAAGGGCCTGGAGCTTTGTCGGCAGGAAGATGGAGATGAGGAGAGAGAAAAGAGGGAATGGGGCCCCACTTGGAAGGAAATAGAAGAATTAGAGAGTAAGAAGCTTTAGAAATTTTAGAAAATTCTGAATTCTTGAATTTGGATTACTATTTTCTATTTAAAATTATGGATCCTAGTTTCTGAAATTTTAATTCAAGTCTTTGCTCTATTATCTAATTACGAAATATAATAGTCTTTTTATTTTATTTGATGTTCTCATTTTCATACCTTTAGTTCCTATGTTGCTAAACTCTTCATTGCACAATTTGTACATGTATATACATGCATACATACCTACATATACATACATACATACATATATATATATATATATATATATATATATATATATGTGTGTGTGTGTGTGTGTGTGTGTGTGTGTGTGTGTGTGTGTGTGTGTGTGTGTGTGTGTGTGTGTGTGTGTGTGTGTCTGTATTTTATTTATTTACTTTTATTGCTATTCATGTCGAAATTTCCAAAATGAGATTTTATACCTTAAGTCAAATTTTCTCCCTTCCATTTCTGGATCATCTTTTCAGATTCGATTTTTTTTTAAATTTCAATTCTCTACCATTGGCATATTCCTTGTTATGACTTCACTAGTGTTAATTTCTTTCTTGAACCTCAAATTTTCTTGGAACCTCAATCAAATTTTCATAAAAATATCATTAACTCCAAATTCAAATAAAATATATTGCAAAAATAATTCAAAAACTTCATATTTTTCAAATTTAAATTTTTGGGATGTTACAGTTGACAACCCACGGCGCGCCAATCGTGGCCCACCGCGTGTACGCCCCAAATGGAAAAGCGCGTACGGCTGCGGCAGCCTACTCCTGCCATCCCAGGGGTCGGCGCGATTCCAGGAGCCATTATGGCGCACTACCAGACTGCGGAGCCGCACCCACCTTGCGCCCAAGAAAAGCCATTGGCACGAGGTCTGCCCCCGCTCCAACTTTGACCTCGCCAAGGCGGACGCGATTTCGACTCCGGCCCCGATCCCGACTTCGACTCCGACTCCTACGCCGAAGTCGGCCCCAATCTTGATGTCGAACTCGACTTCGACCTTCGGCCCGGAGGGCAGCCTCGACCCCACTACGGCAGGGCCCTGTGGACGACGAAGACTTCGCCAACCCGCCCAGCGTCATACCTTCGCGGCAGGGCGAACACTATACCAAGCAGTAAGGCTCCGCCGAACGTTGGGAAAGCTCACAGGCCGCAAGGACGGAGGGGGCCAAAGAGCTCGGCAACATGGGTTCGGCTCATGAAGCCCTTCACCATGAGAGGCTCTTGTTGTAGGAGTGGCCCCCACCTAAGCCCAGCAGGCCTGTTAGAGGAATGTAAGGCTCAAAATGGGACACATGTAATGACATAAGTGCCCCTGAGGGGAATACTCGGATGTAAGGGTATAATTGTAAAAGCACTTCCCATGTGAATATATATACAACACAGGCCACGGGGGGAAACCCTAAGCCATTGCTCATCTAACTCTCTACTACCATACTCTCTCTCTCTCTCTGTTTGGTCTGTAACCACAACAGTAGCCTTCCTCAGTCGCTCGATCCGACGACCCCTGAGGCCCTACCACGCGTACTCCCAATTCCCATGCTTGAATCCCACTCCTTCCCCCTTTAGTTCTTCACTCTCTTCATGTGGCAGCCCGAAGGCTCGCACGGGCGGTGGTGGTGGATGGGACAGGCCAGATCTGGAGGCTCCGGCCTTTGGACTGGAAGGCAGTCGGGGCAGGCAGAGGAGAGGGAGGGAGAGAGGGGCTAATTTATCGCTGTTGTTTTGTGTTGTATTGTGCGATCTAGTTAATTTTATGTGGATTTTGGTTTGGTTGTGTACATAAGCTATGAGTCAACTAATAATTTGATTCTTCACATTAGGTACTTTGTTTGAAATAATCTGTTTGGAAGTTAGGTATTATAACAAAAGTTAAAAGATGTTTTTAAAAGGAGAAAAAAATAAGCCCAAAAACATATTGTTAGTGGCCTAAGGCACGGCACCTAGCCACTGGGTCCAAAGTGGCACAAACAAACAAAGTAGTAGCATGCACAGAAGTTGGGTTGCGGATGGCTGCAGTGACGTGACGCGGCAACGCACGGCAGCCAATGTGGCATGCATTCAGAAATAAAATCAGATCAGATCCAAGAGAAGAGAAGAGAAGAGAAGAGAAGAGAGGAGCCTCCAAAATCAGAAGAGAGAGGAGAAGGGAGGGAGCCGATTGAGGAGCAAAAAGCAGAGGAGGTACTCTTCTTCTGTTTTTGCTCTGCTCTGCTACTGCTCCATTGCATTGCACGCGTTACATTGCGTTGCATCCTACTCCTGCTGCACTAGCTACCAACTCCGGTCGGGTCCAGTATTTGCATTGGCGATCCGATCCGATCCATGGTGTACAATCTAGTCATTCTCTTCCATCTAAATATAAACTTTAGTAACAAACTATAGTACATATTATTAGAGTGGTTGTATCTAAATTCTCATTTAACCATACTCTCTTCTCTTGTAGAATTTTGGCATATATGGCACTGTTTGGAGTCGTATTTGCAAAAAATATCGGTATGCACTAGGAATTGGCAAAAATATCATTTTTGTCGCCCGATGACCGGTGGCGATGCCGTGGGGCTGACAACTGGCCGACGAAGCTGAGCCACCGTGCGGCAGGCGGCCTGTCGCCTGGGCGTCGTGCGATAGTTGCTTACTCCCCTATTAATTAAGCAAAAAAAGATGATTAGTACAAATAACCTGCCGCACGGTGGCCTAGTGGCAGACCTTTGGCACCGTGCGGTAGGTGCGAGGCTAGGATGTTTTTTTGTTTTTACTCACTTTTTGATTTGTTTTCTACTCACTTTGGTAGATGGCTGCCAACCCTAATGGGCCAATGACCCTTCATTTGGTTCTCCCATGCCACACGCGACAAGGGAGCAAACCACTAAAAGCGAGGTGTTATCGCATCTGCTCTTCACACATATTTCTTTTTCGTAATTGTCGGGGCGTCGTTCATGTGCCCTGCACTCCTACCCCCGCTATAAATTGCGAGCAATCACGCAGTCTTCTCTCGCAGTCGCTCTCGTAATTTTTCTCGCAGTCGCCATCACAATTTTTCTCGCAGCCGCTCTCGCAATTTTTCTCACGGTCTTCTCTGTATATTTATGCAATTATTTATTTCATCATAATTTTTAATATGTAGTATTATACTACCATTATATATGTATGTAACAATCGAGGGCGAGTCGGTATGGTACGGACAGGCAGCCACTGTAGCAGGAGTGGACGATTGCATGGACGGACAGGGCGCTGCTGGATGTCGAAATGGAGCAATGTTTGTATGATGTCCGGATGTATGATGAATACCTACAATGGTACGTACCTCAGTCGCGTGGCAGACTGATCATTCCTGTACCAGATCACCTGAAGCAGGTCACCCATGAAGATAGTCTACTACGCTTGATCGATCACCACAGAGCTTCACGGCGCCATAACACCGTAAGACAGTTGCAAATTCTGATCGTTTCATTTATGAAATTCATTTTAGTTGTTACTAAACATGTTTCGTATGTCACTTCAGTTGGAGCGGACGCAACACATCGCAAGCACGTCTGAATCCACCATGAGCAGCCCAGACACACCACCGGTCTTGCACAAAACTTTTAAGTACATCCTATCGCAGGTCAAAAAAAATAGACATCCTGAGCTGCGGTCGATCGACGGACCACGCCACGCACATTAGCCACCCAGTGGGGGCACCATGCTCACCTGCCAGATCATCGTGACCTAGCAAGTCCAATCGGCCATCGCGACCTACCGAATCTGGCTGACATTATAGCACTAGTTGTCGATCATCTACGGGCCAGTTCGATGAGGAGGTAACTTACGTACAAATCTACATTTTATTTTCATGTTATGCCTTACGTTCCACTAACATCATGGCGTTCTCCCGTCGTAGGTCTGTTGTCGAGATGCATCACTTCTACCCTCCGCACACCCTACACAGACTACCACTCCCCGTTGGTCATCTTCATTGTACATCCAGGAGGTACGAGATTCGCATTCTACATCCAGAATATTTATTGTGACTAACATCGTTCCATCTTGTAGCTTGCAATTCAACGTGGGGTGACACACCCTACACAGACTACCGCTCCCCGGCTGCTTCTAGGGAGGGGTACACAACACTAGGTTCGCAGCGTATACAGGGCAAAGCTCATCGTTCACACTATACGCAGAGTTTGGACATTTCGATAAGCAAAGCTCCTCTGGCATCGCTGCCACACCGTATGATAAAGGCCAGGGCTCCTCTACACATCGAGAGGGATTCCTAGAGTCCCTTGTTCATGACTTCATCTCTGACGGCCTCCAATTTGGCATATCTTAGCAGGAGCACATCGACGCTTATCACCAGAAACTGTATGGTGTACCTCAGCCTACTGCACCACCGCCGACCACTCAACAAACGGAGCGGTCCCCATACCTTCTCCGAATCGACACGTAAGCTCCCGACCGACTGACATACCCCACGAGATATGCTCAACAATGAAAGACAAGGCCACACACACGGAAGCAGATGCGGCGAGGAGATAGCAGTGGCTCAGATGAGTAAACCATATCGCATCTTGTACGATGCATTTTCGTACTATTATATGTACTCCTTGCATAATTAAATAAAAAAATTGCACCATTAAGTCAACTGCTATAATTTTTTCATCTCATTTCCTATATTCAAAATTTTCTACAAATAGTTTACATAAATGAATTTTTGAGTAAAATTCATAACAGAAAAAAACGAGTAAATTACACAACGAACTACGCTGCATCGAGAAGCTCCACAAAAAATTCCGTAATTTTTTGTGCTCATTTGCTATATCTATAAAATTCTACAAGCAGTACATGTTAAATTTTCTAATCACTTGGAGTGCCGCCTAAAGCCTCGTGAATGGTCGGCAGGCCTTGGCCACACGGTGGCTGGGCGATAGGTTACCTACCATTCGGTGGCCATGCTCTAGGTGAGATGTGTCGCTTTTACGGCGTCGCCGTTCGGTAGCCGGTGATAAAAACCATATTTTTGCTATTATCGGTCATGTACTCTATTTGTATAAATATAAAATGAAACGGTGCTACATGTAACAAAAATTCTCTGTGGTAACGATATATAGTATCGAGCCTTCGCATCGCCCTATGTCCACCAGCACAGCAAGCAACACACACAGCATAGCACAGCACATTAGCACAGATTTAATTTCTTTTCTTTTCCACCGAACACGCAGAGAGCAGAGCAGATCAAGGGAGGGAAACCAACTTAATTGTCGATGTCGGAGGAGGGCGGCAACGGCAGCCCGCAGCTGAGCCTGAGCGGCTGCAGCTCGCTCTTCTCCATCTCAAGCAGCAGCACTGGTGGAGGAGGCGGTGCTCGTGGCAACAACAACGTCTTCAACGTTGCTGCTGCTCGTCTGCAGCTGCCTCCTGCTCCTCGCCTGTCCCTTAGCGTCGGCGCCGGCGTGGGCGAGGGGTTGGAGGAGGAGCTCGAGCTGGATCTGCAGGTGGGCATCACGAGCTGCTCATGCGGCGGCGATGACAACGAGCGCAAGAACATCCGGATGATGAAGAACAGGGAGTCGGCGCTCCGCTCAAGGGCAAGGAAGAGGGTATATATACCTACCTACGAATAGTGTACTGCTAGTACTTACTGCAGTTGATTCATGCATGTCCATATATCTGTTCTGAATTAGTAACGAGTTAGCTACGTAATTAATTTGTGCTAGCTAACAGCAGCTAGTTTTTCCTTCAGGCGTATGTGCAGGAGCTGGAGAAGGAGGTTCGTCGCCTGGTGGATGAGAACCTCAAGCTCAAGAGGCAGTGCAAACAAGTAAGTAGTAATACTACTTTTATTATTATTATTATTATTATTATTATTATTATTATTATTATTATTATTTGCATATATATACGCTACTGACTACTTAACTGGAGTGCGGTAAGTACTCCATTGACATAAGAGATCCTAGCTAGTTCCTCCTATACTATACATGATGGATATACTAGTAATTATATGGAGTAAGCAGGCAAGCAGCTGCTCGATTCACTGCTAGTTGTAGCAGTAATCCACTTGATTCATTCATCTATTCATTCAGATCTCAACGGATATGTATGTGTTCACTGCACGCAGCTCAAGACGGAGATGGCTACACTGACCCAGCCTGCAGCCAATAGCTCCCTCAAAAGAACCTCATCCACTCAGTTCTAGCTGGCTACCTGCGGTTGGATTTGGAATTGTATTTGGATCATCGATCAAGTAGGGAAGAAAGAGAAAAAGGGAGATGGAGGAGGAGAAAGAACAAGTTAGAAGATCGAGCACCATGCATGTTCAGTTTGTAAGGTGCATCGACAGGGGTAGAAGAACTAGATAGCACCCTGGGTGTTGTTACTGTACTTTTCGGTTTGTTTACAGTCCGATCGGAGCCTGCCTCTACTACTACTACTGTACTAGTACCTCGCAAGCTAGCTAGCGGTTTGCACTTTGCATTGCAACTACTAGACAGGACCGGCGACAAGAACAAGACAGGAGACAAGACACTGAGCTTTCACTTGAAGCCTTTCATTTCACTGGAAAAGGATTGGATCGAACTAATTGCTTTGGAATTGATATGCGCGCATGCATGTGTGTGGTACTGCTCAATTTGGATGATGAGCAGCTAGTGCATGACTGCGGCTCTTCTTTTTTGGTTTTTAAAAACTATTTTTCTATAATAACTAAATTTTAAACAGGGTGTCTTTTTAAGGTGTGATTTACAAATCGGTTATAGTACATAATGTAGCGATTTTATTTATATCGATTAAAATCATGCACAAGTATATCTTTCTGTACTCTCTCTTATAAATACCTAAAAATCATAAACCATAGTTTAAAATAACAAATTTGTTGCACTCATTGGATGTCAAGATAACCGCCCGGCGATAATGTCCGGACGGTGGCAAGTCTCTTTCTCTCTCCCCCGTGCACTGCGTTTACCTTTATTAATTGATTCGGGGTTTGCGCCGATTGCCTCGCTTCACAGCTGCGCGGACGGCCATAGCGCTGCAGGTGGTCGTGGTGGCGCTGCTTGCCATCCTCCCCTCCCTCTTCATCCGCCCGGATTCTCTGACGTAAGTCAGGTGACGTTGGGTCACTGATGTGTGGGCCTCATGAGCCGTGGGCCCATACGTCAGTGACCCAACGTCACCTGACGTTACGTCAGAGGATCTGCGCCCCCTCTTCATCAGTGACGCTGTGCTCAATATGGTTTTTTAAGTGACTTATGATTAGAAAGCATTGTAGTCGACTGAAATTGCACTGTAGCTGATGGTAGCTTATTTAGCGTAATTAAATTTTAAAAAATAAAAATAGATAAAACAGGTTAACCAATCACGGACAATACAAATGAATACAGGAAAAAAAAACAACCGACAAAAAGCTCGAAAAAAAGCCAAAAAACCATAAAAAGATAAAATTGTTGAATAGTGAAAATAAACCAGAAGCCAGAAGGCTAAGCCGTTTTGAGCGGGGCTCCCTTTCCTCGCCACCCTTGCCCCTCTCTCGCGGTCTCTGCCTTAATTTCCTAGTTTCTTCTTAAGTTTCTTGAGTTAGCAGCACCCCAATCGCGCATAACCATTTGTGCTGCACTTAATTTCTTGCAAATTAAACTATATATTAAATTTCGATACATCTTAGACATGTCTTGTTCTTTTTGAATCCTCGGCCAATATGGCCTTTCGCATCGTCGTAATTGCAAAAATAACTATACAGGGATGGCTCATATGGAGTACACACTATTCCATATAGAGTCATCTTGCGAGTAATACACAGTATTCGATACAAAAGCTAGTGTTTTCTCATATGAAGTATAGGAAAACTTAAATTTGTAGGACTGGTATGGCAATATAGGGATAAATGGTGTCGATGTTTTAATACCGATCTTATATATGATTTATTTGGATTCGGGGATTTTCTCAATAGACTTAGAGTATGCACATGCAGAGTAAAGACATGAGAATCTTTATCCAGGTTCGGACTTTCTCTTGAGAGAATAATAACTCTACGTCCTGTGTAATTGCTAATTACCAGAAAAAGAATTACAACAGAGAATTATGCGAATGGCTAGCCCTCTCTACCCTTCTCTCTTTGACGTTAACATTTATATAGCCAGTGAAACGACAGCAGTTGTCTCGCGTTAGAAGACGCCTCAACGCTTCGGATGATAACTGCCTGACGGAAGTTACTGTCAGAGAGACGTAAAAGGCCATTCACTATGTAGCGGTTGTTATCAGAGAGAGAGATCGTGTGTGGTTAGTGTTGGAAATGTGGGTAAAATTTTAATTCCAAATTTTACTAGGAGACAAATACAATAAACCAATGATGCAAAACTTACTACTAACAGCAGGCTACTCAACATACTTCAGAATATACGCAAGAAAAATATAGTAACAAAGTTGAACGAGATAAAGAACGACATAAAATTTGGTCCTTAATTGACTTAAGCGTGACAAACCAACAAACCTAGATCTCTTGTGTTACAAAACCGGTTTCCTTCCAACCACTCGCATAAGTCTTCACCAATTTACAAAATATTTTTCCTATTTCATTGGTAACCCACGTTACTATTCCCATCATCATGCTCAAGTTTCAGTTGGCAATGTTTGTATTGTATTTTATTTCATCACTAAAGCATTTCTAAGCACAACTATAATCTAGTAAAGTTTAACCAATGGTGGAGTTATTACCATTATAAGTATTCTAGGACAACATGGTGAGGATATCATCAACAATCAAGGGAGAGGACGAATAAGTATCAATTTCATGGTGTAGCTAAGCAATCAAGATTTAACACAACATTTAATTAAATAACAATAATAAGCATACACTTGTAAAAGAAAAATATTTGTATTTGAAAACTAGATTCAACATAATCAATTATAGGGCCTATTCATATTGGCTTCTATAAGCCGTTCTGCTTTCAGAAGTATAAGCTAATACGAACACCCCAGCTTTTATAAGTCACTTCTATTAGCCACTACTATTCATCTTTCACCTATTGTAATGTACTTTATATTTTATTATGTCACAATTCCGTAAGTCGTATGGTGGTCCGAATATTGTAGCATCTTTCATTATACCATCTTTCTTACATAACGTACTACTATTCATCAGCCACTACTATTCATTAGCCGCTTCTATCAGCCACTTGTACTAGCCACTACTATTCATCAGTTGTAGCCGAAAGCCATTAGCAGAAGCCAATATGAATATGCCCATAAGGACTTGCCTTGCTTAGCTATGGATAATGTAAGTTCTCATTCGGCAGTGACGGGGTGTTTGGAGTGTCAAATTCTATAAACACGCAAATATCCATATTCAACACAAATTTAACCAAAACACAAATAAACTCCAATATTATGATTTTGATGCTGTTTGGGAAGATCTTGAATTTAGATGAATTTAGAAATAAAAGCTAAGTCATTTGGATTTAAAGCAAGGGGGAACAAGCTCTCCAAAGTTTGACCCGGGTGAAAATTCCAAAAAATAGAAAATCCTAACAAGTGGGGCCTATAGGGATTTTCTTTTTTTGAATTATTTTCTAAGTAAAAACACACTACAGCTGACAGGTGGGGTCAAGGTCCACACTCAAACCTTAATCTCAAATTTAATTAAATTTCCTAATGATCTCGATTGCACGTGTCATGATAATATTAACCACTAGTTAATTATTAACTAATTACCGATTTACATTATTCTAATATTCCACATGGGGTCCATATGTCGGCATCACATTGTCTTCTTCCTTGCTCCAAACAGGGGAACCAAAGGAGGCAGCCATGTGTAACATCCCAAAATTTTAAAATTTAAAAATGGGAAGCTTTTAAATTATTTTTGCAATACAATTTATTTGAATTTGGAGTTCGTGGCATTTCTCTGAAAATTTGGTTGAGATCTCCAAAAATTGAATAAGGTTTGTAAAATAATAATGACTAGAAAAAAAGCCATAAAAGAAAATATGGAAGTAAAAGAAAATTTTAATTTTGAATTCAAAACTGGAACTACAATCCAGCATAAGGAGGGATAAACTTTGGAGATTAAAGTATAAAAGTTCTCATATTGTACATAGCATTATAAAAAGGGCAACAAAAATAAAAATATAAATCATATGCAAATACGTATACAAAATGAATGTGCAAATGAATAAAAATATATACATATATATATATATATAATAAATATATATACATATAGTAATGATAGCAAAAGTATATATATATAATAAAAACAGAAAGGGAGTCAGACTAGGCCAAGTCGGCCCAGCCCAACCCCCATTCCCCTCCCCGTTACTGCGCGCGGCCTACCTCCTCTCTCTCTTTCCTCTGCCCGAGCGGCCCCTTCACCTCTACTGTTTGTCTTCTCCACGCGCACCCCTCTTTTCCTTCCCCAGGCCGCACCGCAGCTCGTGCTCAGCCTCCGCGGCCCGACCCGCACCGCCGCCTCAGACCGAAGGTCACCGTCGCCTTGTCCGTTTCTGACCGGCCACCAGCTTTGCCGCCGCCCTCTTTTTCCCCGCGCTACCCGACCCATCCTTTCACGCGCGCAGCTCCAGCCCGCTGCCACAGCACGCGCGGTGCAGGTCATCACTACCGTATCCTACCACGAGATTCTCTGCTCTGCCGCCGCCTGCAAATGCCGCTCGTCGACATGACCGAACGGGCCGCCGTCCCGATGCCAGCCCTATCCGCCCGTCTATAAGGGCCACCGAGCCCGTGAAACCCTTCCCCGAGCTCTCTACTCCCTCCCACAGCTTGCAATTGGCCGCCCACCGCACGTAGCTCGCCGGCGCCGCTCATCTCCCTCAGCTCCGGCGGCCACCCTCCCCGTCATTATACACCGCTAGAGCTCGATTCTTCGCATCCGAGCCACCTCCAGGCCGTCGCGAAGTCACCCCCGGCCTCGCCCAAGCTTCCCGTGGACCGTACCTCGCCGGCGCCGAAGCGTCCCCAAAGTCGCCGCCGCCGCACGCCGCCGGCCCGCCACCATGCTCCCCGGTCTCCGCTGACTTCACCGCCGACACCACCGAAGCACAAAGGAACGCGTTTTGGTGGTCCCCGGTTCCTCTCCGACCACCCCTCGCCGGCAAACCCGCCGCCCGTACGCCGTCCGGAACTCCTCTGCTTCGGCCCCTTACAGACCCGGCTTATCTTCTACTCCTCCCCCATCTGCGTCAGGTAACACCAAGAGCTCTACTGGCTAGCCGGGTGCACATTCAGTTCGATCGCCCACGTTCGATTCCCCTCCCGCGCAGTATTTGACAGTAGGTGTCAACCCTTTTTGCAGAGCAACCCTCAGGGAAGAAAAATTAGGAAAAATCAGAAAATAATCTGTAAGTAATGCAAATTTTTTTATTTAGTATATAAGGGATGCTTCTTAACTAACTAACAAATGATTAATCATTATAAGCTAGTAAATAATGTGCCTTGAGTATTTATTTTAAATCCTTACCAAATAAAAAGATCAACATGAATAATGTTTAGGTAAATGCTCACACGGAATGACAGCCTAGCAAATAAAAATTTACTAAACAATAAATCATGAACCTTTGCATGTTAGTAAATATTGTAAGACTAGCCATTATATGGTTCAAAAACGTAAAGATTAACCCTAAGTCCTAGCAAAAATGAGAATCCTTTGTCGACTATAATACTCAAATTAAATTAGAGAATAGCTTTAGGGATCTAGCAAAAATTAACTAGAATGTAAATGAGACTATTTAATAATTATAAATTGGACTAGCACATGTAGGCATAATTAATAAGGTTAAGCAATCATCTAAGAGACTAATTATTAATTCAAAGCAATAGTGAGGAAAAATGACTATGGTTAGATACTCAAACTTATAAAGATTACACTTAATTATAATGTATGCCCTAACATTTAACATACCGTCGTTAAACATATTTCCATGGTAGATTTAATTAAGCAGCCACATTAATATATGGGCCCGTATGACCAACCTTAATAAATAAATTTGACTAGAAATAACGCTAAGCTTAATAATAACAAAGGTGTAGATAAAATGATAATGGTGCCAGTGATTAAATCATAACGATAGATTTAATAAATAATAATGTTGAGCATGAATAAATATAGCAAGCTAGGACCCGAACCAATGAATCCTAATTATGCCTAGTAATAACTAAGGGTATATAAAATATTGCACCACAAAATGTTGTAAACTTGGACTCTAAGATTAATTTAGTAAGCTAAAATTTGTATACATTGCGTATATAGTATATGCCCTGAATATTAGAGCTCGACAAAATACACCAATTCCTAGGTCTAACATAACTCATGTGACTTCCTTGATAAATACAAAAATAGTAAAAGAGATTATTAATAAAAAAGATCAAGTCATCGTATTCCACCGTAGACCCTACCTCAAATCACCCAAATCACCCAGTAACTTATAATAAATCTAAGTTGAGTTTATTCGGATTTATTTGGATCTTTTGAGTTATTTGCTTTCATTTGGAATCAGTCGCTTATCGCGTAGTTAGAAACCGGAGTCCCGAAGAATCAATGAATCAAGCGAGATCGAGAGCAAAGTGAAGATAAAGACTAGAAGTTCAAGAGGGAGCATTGTGTGAACTCAAGACCGCGGTAAACCGCGCCAGGCGAGTCAATATTTTGATCATGTTGAACCTACGTTTTCTGCAAATTACTTTAGTTTAAATTATCAAATTGCATGCTGTTATTTTATATGCAAATACATGTTTAATTTAACATTCTAGTTATGTGCCCTTTGTTTACCTTGAATAATATTATACCTCCTTTGAAATATTTGAATGTGTGAACCTTATCGCCCTACAAAAATTATAATAGTAGCCTTTTGAAAATAAGTCCCTAATTATACGCCCTACTTAGTACTGCATAGATACTCAGGGGCGCTGAAATGCCCTAAGCATCATTATCATTTTTAATTATGAGAAACTGGTTTGGAAAGTCATGGTGGTAATGACTGGTATCTGTTGGTATGATTATTTTATACTCCCAAAACCCCAACTTGCTTAAATATGTGGGCGGATGGTTCGAGGGTGTGTGTGTGGTGCAGTGGAAGTACAAAGTGGGTTAGTGGTAGAACCGCCCAGATACCACTAATGACAGAATCTTGTTATGACCTCCTGTGTAAAACAGTACAACCACAAGTCTGTAAGTATAACTTGGCTAAGTAAATTTATCGAAATCCCCGGACTCATCTCACTGGTAGTGGATAGAAGTGGATACGCAAGGGCAAGGAGGCCTTAAGGGACACCAGTGGAGGGTGAAGTTTCCCAGCTGTTCTAAGCGTTGCGGGGAGTTGAGAAGCCCGGCTGCGTTAGTAACTGTGGAGAACATCCCGTGCATAGATGGGACCCACCGCAAGTGGGAGAAGCCCATAAAGTGAGATGACAAAAGGGACTAGATACTTTGAAAAGTCACTGTGATGATCTGCTCAACCACATGACTAAGGAATCGTGTGGGGGCAACGAGTTAATTGTCTCTTGTGGTGAAAGTGTACAAACTCTGCAGAGTCAAAACTATTCGAATAGCCGTGCCCACGGTCAAGGGCGGACATGGGAACTTAACCAGATATAGTTCTATTTCAAAAACTTTGTGGGTGGGAATAGAAAAGTGGAAGGGCAGTGGAAAGCCCTGATTTGAGTTGTCCTGGGTGTCGTCCCAGTGGTAATGTAAGCGGTTATAACGCTGAAATGTTAGCACATGGTGCGGATGCCATGTAATGGTGGATGGAATCTGGATCGCTATTATTATTGCATTTCCTTACACATTATATTTTTGTTCAGAACTGTTAGGTCTCAGGAAATTTTTATGTATTGCATTTCAAATAATGACACATGTATTCTTACATAATAAAATATGGTAGGAATAAATAGAGTCGTGAGTAAAGGAAATGGATGTTTGTTGCAAACACATAAAGATATTGGTAGATTCGTGTCAATCATAAATAAGAAACGATAGTGTGAATTCTGGGAGAAATAAATCGGTGGAGCCTAAATGGCTATATAGACTAGATAGATGATTTAAAAGATTTTTGGAGATTTAGGGAGTGCAAAGGTAATTGCTGGATTAATTCTTGGGAGTTATTGGCGATAATGGGATTAATAGGCTTTGATCAATTACTGGATGGATGAATTGAAGTTTTGGGAATTTGGAGGTACGATATCAATTATTGAAGTGTAAATTTGATCAATGATATTCTTGGTGGATGAATACTAGTGAATCATAGACTTGATTAATGATAATCTTGGTGGATAAATACTAGTGAATTGTGCACTTGATCAATGATATTTCTGGTGGAGGTATAATAGTGAATTAGTTAGAGATAAATAATGAAAAATAAGGTTGATTATTAGAAGAGCAAATTATGGTGGTGGATCAATAACAAAAGGATTGGATTGTTAGAAATTTGGAATACAAAAGATATTGGTGGAATAATTAAATGATATTAGATAAATGATGTCACTAGCTGTTTGGAGTTTTTAGGCAGCAATTGATCGGTGGATTATATAAATTATGATACTCGCTGTTTGGGGATTTAAGCAGCAATTGATTGGTGGATTGTATAATTGATGATAATCGCTGTTTGGAGTTTTAGACAGCATTGAATATAGAAAGTGTATGTTCGGTAGATTAATTACATGATGTCATTCGCTGTTTGGAGTCTTAGACAGCAATCAATAAAAACAGTGAAATTTTGGTGGATTAAGTCAATTATAATAATCGCTATATGGAGTTTGGGCAGCAACAATAACACTATGATTTAATAAAAATAATGTTACTAAAAGTAATTTATGGCAAACAACATAAATCCGAGCCTCTCCTTTGATAAGCCATGCATGCTATTTATTTGCATCCTGTGTATTGGCTCGCGGAGCACGGTGGTTTGTGCTCACACTCGCTTTCACAACAAATCCAGAATCAAGAATCAGATCACTACACTTCAGCAACACTACTAGTCATAGTGACAAAGAAGATGAAGATGTCAAGGGTTAGGTCGCTCACCTTCAGTTGGCTGCCTGTGGGCATGTCCTGAAGGTTTCACCTATGTGCTTCGTTCTTCCGCTGCTGCATTTTATTGATTTCGGCCAAATTGGCCCATGAGTAAGTCTATTATTATATTTACGCTTCCGCATGATATATACTTTGATATTCAGAACTGTAAACTGTGAGTATTATCTACTGATCCAGGGAATAGTGCGGTGGAATCACAGAGGAATCCGGATCGTAAAATCTGGGTCCTGACACCATGGTAGCTTGGGTCTGAGCTCGGTGCCGATGGGAGACGGCCCAGGGCGACAGTGTGACCATGAGGATAGCGGTGGCGGTTATACATATGTATTTATTTATTTTATCTAAATGGCACTTAGGAAGATAGTTACTATCGGTCGAGCATCCCGTGTTTACTAAGGCTCTGTATACATATATATACATAATTATGTTTTACCTAGATCTCTTAGCTAAATGTGCACTCCAACTTAAATACCGACAGTACCCTACTTAACCTTCATTAATGTGTAGCACTAAGTAGCCTTCAATCTAAATTAACACAGCATAGCAATACGGCGGTGTCGCATATTTAAAGGGATTATTGATGAATAGGGTTTATGGCTGAACGAGACAGGGGCTAGAATCAATTATCTTACCTAATCAAGCTCGTGGCTAAGTAGTAACTAATCTCACATTCATCTGTGCACTAAACTTGTGGGGCCCTACATGTCAAGGAAATATTACCTTCACCTTAAACCTTAACAAGTTATGATCAACCACTAAGTACCCTAATTAACTTCACTAACATCTTATTAAAGGGGGTTATTTGTGCAACACTGTTGCTATTAAGTCATCAACTAATACTTAGGGCTGGTCCAAACTATGTTATTTATTTTCCAACTAAAGTAGTTACTAACGGTCAATGACATTTATCTACATAAATTTACCATAAGTAATCCTCGTTATCAAGATCAATATAATTCTAGTGACGAGAGGGCCCATTTGCAAGTGGGGAACTTAACCTCATTTTGCAATATAACTACTTAACTAATCTTCTTACTAAACTAAGCACTATTAGGCTACAGAGAGAGGCTGAGATAGAGACAGAGCAAGGAAAATAGGGAAGGCTGCGGTGCCTTCCTTGGTGTGCTTAGCATCGGCAAGGGAGACCACGGCGATAGACGAGGAGGAAAAAATGGATTGTTACGGGCTCGAGGAACCTTTGGATAGCGGTGGCGCGAGAGGGGGCGGCCGACAATGGCAACGCAGGCAGGTCCGATGGTGGCAGTAGTAGGGTTTATGGCTACGGCAGCTAAATCGCAACTACCTCCAAAATTGAGTGTGTCACATGCATCTACATGGTTAAGGGAACTCACCTATATGGTCGGTAGAGGTGGAGAAGAGCCGACATGGGCTAACAGTGGGCTCACCGTGGCGGCGGCATCCTAGTGAAAGAGAGCCCAAACCAGCACTTGGGAGAGGAAGTGATGGACATGAGGGTGTTTTGGGAGAGAGGAATTGGAGGAAGGATCACCGAGTTGGGAATGGCGGCGGTGGCAGCAGGTTCAACCAATCTTAGGGAAGACAACGACGTCCACACATTCCTGGCAGGCCCAACTCTGGGGGTAGGCTGGGGGGGCACCGGCCTAGGGCCCCGGGCCAGGGAGGCCCCCCGCGCGCGCAAGCCGCAACGGCCAACGCCCCACGCCAGAAGGCAGAAAGCGCGACGCTTCGACTACTATCGGTTGAACATGAACTCCGTCCACGACACGGCTTTGACGTGAATACGTGATCGACCGACGACTGCATCAAGGGCTCAAGACCGCCGTCAACGTCGCGTGCGGGGGGCGGGGGCAACGTCGTCTACTCGTCTCATGCGCCGACATCGTGGGCTCGTGGCCATCCGCCGTGGCGCCATCGCAGCCCGATCACTCGCCGTTCTGCCGCCGAGGTGCCGACTCGCCGTCGTACGTCGTACCACGTACCGCCGACTCGCCGTTCTGCTCTGCTGCCTCGCACCCGATCACTTGGCTGTCTCTCGAATTCTCGATTCCATCTGCATCCGCCGCTGCGCCGCATCGCCGAGGTGAGGCAAGTAGGCAACAATTTACATCTAGTGATCTACTCATCTACTTCAAAAATTAGGTTAGGATTTTATGTTCTTGTTGTTTACTTTACTTTGTAAATTGCAGGGTTTAGAATGTTGCCTAAGAAGCATATGTCAGGTGCTCAAAAAAGAAACAAAAGAAAACGAGAAGAACGGTTTATTGAATCGCAAAAGGGAGCTATACATAAGTTCTTTTCAGCTTCAAGTAGTGTTGTTCCCGGTGATAATCCTGAGGAGGTGGATGATACGCAAGATGAAGAACAAGAATATGATCATAATTTAAATGCAGAAGTTGATGTCAATGAGGACGCTACAAGGGAACAAAATTTAAATGCACAAGTTGATGCCAATGAGGATAGTGCGGGGGAACAAAGTCTGCAGCCTTCATCTGAGAATTCAAATGGTAATGAACAGAACGACTCACTTATATCAATTTTTGATCCTAGATAAGATGTCACCTTGCCAAATGATAAGATGTTGGCATCTGAGATTCTTCAATTCGTTACAGCTGCAGATTGCTACCCAAATGTCTCTGTTGTATATCGAATTCTTCTAACTGTACCTGTGACTGTAGCCTCAACTGAAAGGAGTTTCTCAAAATTGAAATTGCTGAAAAACTATTTGCGGTCTACTATGTCACAAGAAAGATTGAATGGCTTGGCTATGTGCTGCATTAAGAAAAATATCTTGAACGACAGAGAAAAACACAGATACTTGGTTTATTTTTATAAGATGGGGTTTAAGGTCTTCAATTGACCTTTGGCCGTTGATTTCTCTTATTAAAATCAACGGGGAGTAGTGCATACAAAAAGCCAATAGGCACTAGCGACACGATATTGTCAACCTTTTCAGCATTCTAGCAGTATACAATTGTAATTAAAAATTGCAGTCAGCTAGGAGACAAACTAAGGACATGAAACTGAATGATTGGGTTCCTAGATCTGTTAAGCCAGAATTGAATTTTCCTTTCAAGTTACTCTTGGTGCCAAGGAATCCTAATTTTTTTTTCCTTGTAACTGCAGATAGCTTGATGAAACTTGCCGAGGATATATTATTTTTCCTATAGTTTGTCGTAATACATTTCTCTTTTAAAAATGAATATCTGCAAGCAAAATGAAGGGCTGCTATCCATACCGTACCCTAGTAGTAGTACCATACGGAGGTCCATCCATCCTGAGACGCAGTTGCCCGCCCTCCTCCATGTCTCCGTCCCTCCTCCTTACCTCTAGGGTTCCCCGCTCGCCGCCGCCTCCTCCGCACCGCCGCTCGTCTCCTTCCCCGCGCGCCGCAGCCGCTGATTCGCAGGAGCCCAACGCTGCCTCCCCTGGCTCTGGTGGGGAAGGCGACGCCTCCAAGCCAGCCAATGGTGGGACTGGCACCAACCTGGTAAACCTACCCCCGCCCCTCCATCCCCTTCCCCTTCCCCTTCCCTGCTCGGTATTGTATTGTTTTGTCCCTCTTTCCTTAAGGGTTCCGTGGTGGCGCTACGCCTATCTTGGGCTCGTATATGTACCAAATAAGCACAATATATATTCAAGACGAACAATTCTCAACGGCACTACCACATTTTTGTTTATTCAAGACAGAACAAATGGCCGGCCGGATTAACAACAACAATAACAACCTAGTTAGCTTTCAAGACTGGATTGTTGGATACATGATCCTTATGATAGGAGAAATTCACAGGAGTGATTCCTGGAAATTTTGACCGCTCGATCGTCCTGACCATAGACAGGCGAACGAGCACCCTTGCAAAACAAACTAACAATTGAGATTATCTTGCTGAATCTTTGAGCGGGAAAACAAGACATGAAGGTTAATCCAAATTCAAGCTACTGCATTATGTAGTTGTCTAGATACATAGATGGCACAACACTACCTGCAAAACAGAATTGTTGTGTTAGATGATACATAGATGATACAACGCAGAATCTTTGTGTTAGATGCATTGAACTTGGTGTATAATTGCGTTAATGGAAATATGTAAACTAACTGGATAATAAGCCACCCTTTCATCCATATTTTTAGTAATCTTTCATTCTCAATTTAACCCCATGTCTCTTATCGTATTTGGTATCAATGAAAAGAAATAACATCAATACCTCCTCTCAAGCCACATATCTATAATATTATTTTAACACCAAGCTGTATTTGAAAGGTAAGCTTATGTGTTATTTTCATCTTTTTTCAGCCGAAAAACCGCAGGGATATTCTCCTGGAATACGTAAAAAATGTCCAGCCAGAGTTTATGGAGCTCTTCATAAAAAGAGCACCAGCACAGGTTATTATCTGTTTTCGCTTGTCCTATTTCCCCCAGGTTTCCACAAGGTATCTGCTTTCAGATACATAGGTTGTTCCAGAAATACTGATGATTGCTCAGAATATCCTTATATGCCTACATTGCCCACATATTTTTCTCCTCAAAGGTTGTTGATGCCATGCGCCAAACGGTGACTAATATGATTGGGACTCTGCCACCTGAATTTTTTGCTGTAACTGTCACAACGGTAATGAGATATCATCTTTTTAATTCTTTATGCTTATTTTTCTTGTAGGGCATTTATATCATACTTTTTTTTGCATGGAGCGTATATACGTTTCATCTGTTTACATGTGACATGTTCTATTCGTTATCTTTTCATCAACACAGGTTGCTGAAAATCTGGCTCAGCTTATGTACAGTGTTTTGATGACTGGATACATGTTCAGGAATGCACAGTACCGTCTGGAATTGCAACAGAGTTTGGAGCAGATTGCTCTTCCCGAACCAAAAGAAGAGAAGGTAGTTGCCCACAATGTTGACATATTACTTCTAACAGGGACATATGATTAAAGAAATGGTGGTTGTGCTGATATTTCAACCTTCGTAAATGATTACAGAGCAATGTGATCCTAATCGTGTCATGTATATTTAATTAATTAATGATTGTGTTAAACCTTGATACAACATAGTGGGTGCTCACGAAAAAACTATTTCTTGAAGGGCATTACACTTCTTGTTGCTCACTGAAAGCTGCTCTCAAAATACTAAGGAGTAACACATGTTTTGAACTTACATTAGTTCAAAATCTACAAGTGGAAAATGTCATGTTTTTGCCGGTATTAATTGTACATTATTAAACTCTGCATGTTTATCTTATTTTGCATGGCAGCGTATATTTGATGTTGTTGTGGACAGTGGACACTATCAGAGAGAGATGCTAGTGCGATCTTTAGGGTGGTGTTGTTGATTTAAGAGCTCTTTCATAGCCAAATTTATTGATCAGGGAGAGATGCTAGTGTGATCTTTAGGGTGGTGTTGTTGATTTAAGAGCTCTTTCATAGCCAAGTCTACTGCCCTGATGTGTTGTCATTACGTGAGGAGTGGATAACTATCTCATATGGAAGACTAAATTATGTTGTTTGAGAAGAAGACCAACTCAGCTATCATAATTACTAGTGTTTTTGAGTCAGTATTTTGGTACCTAGTGTTTAACAAGGCATTGGGAAGGAGAGATGCAATATTCATTTCTCTGTGTTAGATTGGGCTACAGAACACATCCAGGCATACTACAAGATATTGCCACTAATTGTGAGATGGCTGGCCTGCCTAGACTCCTCAGCAAGATATAATTGCCTGACTTGTATCACTGGCCACAGAACAAACTACATTCATATTGTTTTGTACGAGCACTTTGTGTCGCCATACTTGCCCATTGGTGTTTAACATTACAACGTGATGCTGGTGATATGGTTGATTGACTGACTGGTGTTTGACCATTTTGAAAGTGTTCTTAACAATACGTCATGATATCATATGGTTCTATGATGTTTTGGTTCTCATAAGTAGTAAATTTCATGACAAAGCAAAGATGGATTCCCAATGTGCTGCATAATTTCATGACAAAACAATACATCATGATTTTAGTTGTTTGGTTTCACACGGAAGTTGTCTAATATGCATGTCTGGCATTTGTAGGATTCACCAGATTATGCTCCTGGATCCCAAAAAAAGGTAACTGGAGAAGTTATCCGGTGGAACAAGGCCACTGGACCAGAAAAAATTGATGCTGTGAAATATATAGAATTGCTTGAAGCAGAAATCGATGAGCTGAGCCGTCAAGTCGCTAGGAAATCATCTCAAGGAAGTAATGAACTCTTGGAATATTTAAAAACTCTAGAACCACAAAATTTAAAGGTATATATTGATTCCGTTACCTTAAATGAACTCTTCGTTTTTAGTAGTTTCATTAATATTTATGTTCTCGATCAAGAAACACCTAATCTTCATCCTAACCAGAAAATATATGTAATATTGAACCTGACCTTTTGGTTGTATCCGTCTTGTCCTATCTTAGCTAATTTGATTAAACCTGTTACACTGCTCGGAAATGTTGGGTTGATCATTTTTATTTTTGTTGGTTTACATACATGTTGATTTATGTATTGTTCTGAACCATTGTAGGAACTGGCGAGTAGTGCTGGTGAGGATGTCATTTTTGCTATGAATGCTTTCATAAAGCGTCTTTTGGCTGTCTCTGACCCTGCACAAATGAAGGTAAGGCCATTTATTTTTGTTTGTTAATGCTAATAGTTTTGTCAGAAGCATGCATGCTTGCATTTTGTTGAGTAATGCTGCTCATTGAGTCGTGCTTGCACTCCTTTTTGGTTTTATGTTCAAGCTCCTTTGCGGATAAAGAAATAACTATTATGAAGCTAATTGGACCCTCAGTTGGGGAAATTCCAGCATTCCATGAGATTGTTTCCTCAGTTTGAAATGCTGTTACATCTTGATTTTTTTTTGTTCTGAGTGCAGACAACAGTTTCGGAAACAAGTGCTAATCAGCTAGCCAACTTGTTGTTTTGGTTTATGATTGTTGGGTACAGCATCCGCAATATTGAGGTGCGGTTTGACATGGAAAGAGTGCTGGGTGCTGCCCCAATGATAGCTGAGCTGCCACCCGGAGAGAAGATATAGCTGCGGACGAGAGGGAGAGGCGATTTGCATGTTGAGAATGATCAGGTGAAAGCTAGAGTTGATCAGGAGATGTTTCTATGTGATCGGTGTGGACATTGTTTTGTGGCATGGATTAGAAGTAGTATTTGTAAACCCATCCCACCCCACATTGGGAAGTGTTGTGACTACTGACCAGACAGCATATGAGAAGATTAGTTAGAAAGAGCCAGCGACAGAAGGGAGAATGCTCATGTGTAAACTCTCTTGGAGGTTTATGTACATGATAAGGGTAGGATGAGATTCTCATCCTACCCCTTGATTATTATAAAATGTGAGGGTATATTGGTACTTTCCTCTATAATATTGAGTTTATTACATATTAGGCTGGTTGCGAGGTCCAGTCACGAGAGGTTGGGCCATCCCTATAACATGACTCCCTCGACAGCAAGCGTAGAGGTACCGATGGGAGAGCTGATGTGACTATCCTAGCTTACTATCCCCGCCAGCAAGCTTGAAAATCTCGATGGGCAAAATGATGCAATTGGTAGCTCCAGCCCCTTAGAGGTCATGGGTGGGGCTATTTTTCTGAGGCGATGCCTACAAGGAGGGCGGTGAGTCTTGGCCGCGAGTTGGTCGGACGAGGTATCAACCGTGAGGCGATCGGATGAAGTCCCGACAGTGATGCAATCGGACAGTACCGACCGCGAGGGGTCGGATGAAGTCACGGCTGCGAGGCGATCGAACAAAGTCTCAACCGCGAGGCGGTCGGGCGAAGCGACTATGACCGCAAGGTCATATGAAGCATCTACGACTATGAGGCGGTCAGACGAATCATCTACGACCCCGAGGCGGTCGGACAAAGTGTCTCTAACGCGTGCAACCTGTCCCCACCCTTCGGAGTTGGCGTCGACGAAGTCGACGGAGAGAAAAAGCTTGGCGATGTCTCGACCGCGAAACGGTCGGATGAAGCGTCTACGACCACGAGGTGGTCAGACGAGCTCTCGACCGCGAGGTGGTCAGATGAAGCGTCTACGACCACGAGGTAGTCGAACAAGGTCTCGACCGTGAGGCGGTCGGACGAAGTGTCTACGACAATGATGTGGTCAGACGAGCTCTTGACCGTGATGTGGTCAGACGAAGTGTTTAAGACCACGAGGTGTTTGGACAAAGTCTCAAAGTTGGCGGCGAAGACTTGAGCGCGCACGCTCTGTCCCGCACCCTTCGGACTCGAGATCGACGAAGGTGGCAGCGAGACAAAGTTGCGGCGCGTGAGGCCCGTCCCCCACCCTTCGAACTTTACGTCAATGAAGTCGGCGAGACAAAGCCTTGAGCACGCAAGAAACGTCTACGACCACGAGGTGGTCGAATAATGTCTCGACTGCAAGGCGATCAGATGAAGCGTCTAAGACCATAAGGTGGTTGGACGAAGCGCCTAGGACCACGAGGTGGTGGGACGAAGTGTCTACGACCACGACTTGATCGGACGAGGTCTCAACCGCGAAGCGGTTTGACGAAACGGCTACGACCACGACGTTGTCGGACGAAGTGTCTATCACCACGACACGGTCGAACGAGGTCTCGATCGCGATGCGGTCGAACGAAGCGTCTATGATTATGAGGTGGTCGGACGAGGTCTCGACCACTTCGTGGTCGTAGACGCTTCGTTCGACCACGAGTGGTTGGATGAAGCGTATACGACCACGACATGGTCGGACGAGGTCTCAACCGCAGGGCGGTCAGACAAAGCATCTGTCGTGGTCGGACAAGGTCTCGACCGTGATGTGGTCGGACGAAGTGTTTATGACCGGTGGTCAGACGAGGTCTCGATTGCGAGGCGGTTGGACGAACCGTCTACGACCACGACACTGTCGGACGAGGTTTCAACTACGATGCAGTCGGACGAAGCTTCTACTACCATGAGGTGGTCGAACGAAATCTCGACCACGACGCAATTGGACGAGGTCTCAACTGCGAGGCGGTCAGACGAATTGTTTACGATCATGACGTGATCGCACGAAGCGTCTATAGCCACGACGTGGTCGGACGAAGTCTTGACCGTGAGGCAGTTGAACGAAGCATCTATGACCACGAGATGGTCAGACAAAGTTGCGACCGCTAGGTGGCCGGACGAAGCGTCTACGACCGAGAGGCAGTCGGACCAAGCGTCCACAACCACGAGGCGGTCGGACGTAGTACCGCAGCGAACTCCCTGGTGAGATGCATGAAATGTGCAAGACTCACTAGGGTTATCATCCGTGGCAGGGACTCCCTAGTGAGAGAGGCGAAGCACGCGATGCATGCGCATCCGTGCAAGCTGTCCTGCGCTACCATCTATACTCCATAGAGTTCGCACGGAGGCCGTGGACTCCACGCGACCATTTATACTCCGTATAGTTGCCCGAGATGGCTGAGTTCTCGCTGCTTTATACTCCGTAGGGTACGCCGGGGCACGAGGCCACCGTGCGATTTTTTTATACAGCGTAGAGCTGCCCGGGACAGCTAAGTTCCGGCGCTTTATACTCTGCAGAGTACACTGAGGCGCGAGGCCACCGTGCGATTTATTTTATACTCCGTAGAGTTGCCCGGGACGGTTAAGTTTCTGGCGCTTTATACTTCGCAGAGTACGCTGGGGCGCGATACCACCGTGCAATTTTTTATACTCCGTAGAGTTGCATGAGACGGCTAAGTTCCAGACACTTTATACTCCGTAGAGTACGCTAGGGCCCGAAACCACCGTGCGATTTATTTTATACTCCGTAGAGTTGCCCGGGACGGCTAAGTTCTCGGCGCTTTACACTTCGCAGAGTACACAGGGGCGTGAGGCCAACGTGCAATTTTGACAAAATTACGGCCCCGATGAGGTCAGGCGAAGTCACGACCATGAGGCGGTCAGACGAAGTCACGACCGCGACGTAGGCGGATAAGGTCACGATTGCGAGGAGGTCGAACAACGTCATGACCGCGACGTGGACGAACGATGTCTGGACTACGAGGTCGGACGAACGTGTACGACCACGAGTCGCTCACCCGGAGGTGCGGAGGCCGCACAAAGTCCGGCGGGGGCAACATCCGCACGGAGCTTGGTGGAGATCGTGCGAAGTCTGCACGGAGCTCGGTGGAGACCGTGTGAAGTCCTGCAAAGACTGGGCAAAGTTCGTCGGAGACGACATCCGCGCGGAGCTCGGCGGAGACCGTGCAAAGTCCTCTACGAATACCGCGCGAAGTCCTGCGGAGGTCGTGCGAAGTCCGTCGAAGACGACATCCGCACGAAGCTCGGCGGAGACCATGCGAAGTCCTGTGGAGGTCGTGCGAAGTTCGTCGGAGATGACATCCGCGCGAAGCTTGGCAGAGACTGTGTGAAGTCCTGCGGAGGTCGTGCGAAGTCCGTCGAAGACGACATCCGCATGAAGCTCGGCGGAGACCATGCGAAGTCCTGTGGAGGTCGTGCGAAGTTCGTCGGAGATGACATCCGCGCGAAGTTTGGCAGAGACTGTGCGAAGTCCCACGGAGAAATCGGAGGTAGGTGCTTCGTCCCCAAGTGTCGACCACGGTGTGGTTGTGCCTTTCGACGAAGATTTGACCACGGCGTGGTTGGAGATGTCGCTAAAGTCATGACCACGGCATGGTCATGGGTGTCGACGGTGTTTGACCTCGAGAGGTCGTATAGTAGACGTAGGGATATACATACTAGTAAACTCGTAGTTGAGAATGATATGAGTAGGCAAGCAGAGGCAGAGGAAACAAAAAAAGACAAATCCTACCGAAAATGAAATCCAAAAATAAAAAGGAAAAAAGCTACTATTGATTGGCCTATTTTTTATGGCTGCGGCTTATAGCTTTTGGTTACGGTTTGTAGCTTTTAGGCTATTCATAAGAGAGATTACAGAGTAACAGAAATTCATGTACGGTTTTTACCGATATAAATGAAGTCGCTAAAATGTGTACTACAATTAACTAGTAAACTCTGTTTTTAAAAAAGCACTCCGTTTGAAAGCTAGTTACTGTAGAAAAATCAAAACCTAGAAGCCAAAAGCCGTAAGGAACTGACCCGAAGTTTCTCTTTTTGTTTCTCCTAATATACGTCAACGTTTTCAATTGAATTTCTGCAAGATGCTTGATTGCATCATGATTTATCTGACCAAAATTTTTTTTGACCATATCATGTTTCGAAGAGAACGCGGAGGTGCAATTGAGATGTGCACTAGATATACCCTCTGATAGGTTACTAAAGAAGCCGAGCAAGGTCGAACAATGCAACATTCAATTCCCCCCAGAAGACGGGAAATAAAGGAAGATCACTGTGCATATCTAATCCATAGACAGAGCACACTTGTCGAAACTGAAAACAACATCAGGAGCAGCTCAATAGGCTGGCATACAGGAGGTTCGATTCTTTCGATCGGCACAAGCATGGAGGCAGATGATGAAATGAATCTCCTTAATCGTTGCAATGGCAATCAAGAGCTGGAGACCCAAGCAGCATGTCCCAAGTCATCATCATTCAACTCTAGAACAGAGCAACGATTGACAATCGTTGCACACAAATCCACAATCCAAATTTGATTACGACCAAATATTCAACCCCACAACCACAAGGGAATTCAGCCTGCTGCTGCTGCATCTTCGGAACAAGGGAACACCACCAATCATGAACACAACAGCTTCTCTGAAGGGAGGGCCCTTTGAACTGCCCACCTGTTCCTGCCCTAGGGGCCCGTGGATCGAACAACAGGTAGTTGTCCACCTCTGGGTTCGGCTTCCCTTCCATGAGAGCTTCAACTGTCCCAGTCAAGGAGCCGACAAGAGATTCTTCACCCCAGCAGTCAGGGCGCTGATGGACTGCCCATAAAGCTTCTCTGCCCAATCAACAATGTTGCTCCTGCATGCTGTGCTTGACGAGGCAGAAAACTGCGTACTGAAACGCAGACATGTCCACTTCAGACTCCCGAAGCGCTGTCTCGACCTGCTCCAGTTCAGTTCGGACGGTGGTGGTGCCTCGAAAGACAGGAGGTAGATCACAGCCAGCCGGAGCTTGTCCTCCTTGGTGCCCTTCCCTCTCAGGAGCGTGTTCCGGTCAACGGTGCCCTTGACGAGCATATCGTTCTCGCAGTCACAATACCCATCCAGCGACCTCTCCTTGATATGCATATGCCCAAGCAAAACCGTTGCGATATTCGTGTGCTTATCAATCATCTTCTTGCGTTCCGTCAGCTCTGGGAGTGAGTTCACCGCATTCATGAGGTGCTTGGTATTGCCAATCAGATCAGATCAGATCCGTGCCATCAAAGTCAACCCCATCCTTGCCGCCGGTGCGCTGGTTCACCTCGTCCACGTCCTGCCTGTACTTGGCGAGCTGAGCCTCGATCTCCTCGGCCACTTTGGGGAACGGCGACCAGCTGTTGGTGAGCCAGAAGGTGTCGGAGTCATCCAAATCGTACGTCTTTGCCGGCCCCGACTTGTCCGCAGGCATCTTGAGCTTGTTGAGCTTCAAGGCGAGGACGTCGTGGACCAAGG
This sequence comes from Dendrocalamus sinicus, assembly GCA_036346575.1. NCBI lineage: Eukaryota > Viridiplantae > Streptophyta > Magnoliopsida > Poales > Poaceae > Dendrocalamus > Dendrocalamus sinicus. The sequence continues at coordinate 36,209,029 of CM070646.1, read as the reverse complement.
GGCGGTAGCTCCAGTCGAGCTGTATACCCACGAAGAGCTCGAAGTTCCTGTCGAAGAGGCCGAGCACGGGGCGCTAGAAGGAGGCGGAGGTGGCCTTGGTGAAGAGGTTGGGCTTGGCAAGGAGGTGATCGCGGAGGCGGGCGTCGAGCACGGCGGCGACCATCTCGGTGGGGCCGCCACGCGCGCATCTGATGACGGGGACAGTGCCGAGCGTGGCGGCGACACAGAAGAGACCGAGGGGGAGGGCGTCGATGAGGGCCTCGATGTCCGCGTCATCGGCGGCGGGGTCGTTGAGGGCGACATAGGAGCGGGGGTGGGTGAGGGAGAAGAGGTTGTCCTCGAGGGAGACAAAGTAGATGTGCTGGTCGGTGATGCGGGCAATGCGGTGGGCGGATTTGGAGGTGGCGGTGGCTGTGGTGAGGTGGTCGAGGATAGGGCGGGGGAGGGATGTGGAGAAGTTGAGGTGGAAGGAGGCGTAGAGAGAGACGGCGGTGTCGGCGGCGATGCGGTCAACGTTTGCGAGGGTGGGGCGGAGGAAGTGGAGGGCGGGGGCGTCGGGGACCTGCTGGCGCGGCTTGTCGATGGGGAAGTAGAGGGTGACACCATTCTTGCGAAGGTCGGCCACGCAGAGCAGCGGCGATAGGAGCGCTAGGCAGAAGGTGTCCATCACCAGGATCTTGTACACCTCCTCGCCGCCGCCATCGGCCTGCGGCGGCGGCTGGTTCAGGTGCAGCATCTGCATGATCAGATCAGGGTACCATGGTGGATATTTATCATCATCATTGTTAGAGAGAGAACAGTGGATTCCATGGTACTACTTACTGAGCTGCTTCTGGTGGAGGCTGAGCGCCATGGATGCAATCTGGTCTGAGCTGATGTGTTTTTTGTGTTCTGAGCGGAAAGGAAAGAAAAGAAAAGAAAAGGAAGGCTGGGGAAGACGAGCAAGCAACTAGTAGGGTGGAAAACGGTAACAGATAATTCGTTTTATCCGATATTCGTATCTGAGAAAACACGAATGTGGTAAGCAAAATTCGTATTCGAAAATATTCGTATTCGAGAATATTCGTACCCGTATTTGAGAGTATTCGTATTCGTATTCGTATTCGTATTCGAGAATATTCGTATTTGTATTCGAGACTATTCGATTCGTATTCGATCCATTTCTAGAATCCATGAAAAATCCGTACAAATTTTGTGATTCAAAATTTGAATTTAGGTAGTTCAAAACCGGTAACTAGTCAAAAACCCGTGAAAATGGGCAAAATCGCTAGGAATCCGTTTTATCCGATATTCATATCCGAGAAAATCCGTATTCGAAAATATTCGTATTCGTATTCGAGAATATTCGTATCCGTATTTGAGAATATTCGAATTCGTATTTGTATTCGTTTTAAAATATGGATTCGTATTCGTATTTGAGACTATTCGATCATATCCGATCCGTTTCCACCTCTAGCAACTAGGGCTACTCTACTCTCCAAAAAGAAAATAGTTCTACTACTCATCTTCTTGGTCACGAATATTTTTGCCCTAAAAGTTTGGAACAGCTTCTCAAAGTACACACTATTACACGGTGATAGATAAAATACTGTAAAGTTAAAAGACTAATTAACGATTTGTTTTTATTTTAAATCAATTTATCAATCATTTTCTTCATAAATGACCAAAATACCTCCTTTTCTCTCCTCTCTACCTCCACTATGGCCACCACCGCCACCTCCCTGCCTCCTCCTCCCTCTGAGCCCCCAGCGAGAGTGATGTGGACGGATGCCCCTCAGACATCGCCTCCCCAGCCAAATGCTCATGCTCCGTCGTCCACCCCGCACCTCCACGCCTGGCATCGGGCCCCACCCAACAACCTCCACTCATGGGGCCGCACAACCCTATGCCTAGGCGCTGACGAGGTGGGTACATCCAAAGCCATCGTCGGCACTAGCTCGTCCCTAGCCATCTCCTAGCCAAGATGAGTGTCCTTATGTTGTCCATCACCTATCGCCTCCAAGGCATAGCTCACCCATGCCGCCTTCTCCAGGTGGACCGATGGGTTCCTCGTGAGCCTAGCACAAGCCCCCCACCACCCTGCTAGGTAGCGTTGCATGGTCACATGACAGAGAGAGATAGAGAGAAGGAAGATAGGGAGAAGCAGAGGACGTGACTAGCTACTAGACTGAGCTTGACAATGGTGCATTGGACGGTGGCGTTGGAATGCACGTGCAAGAGAGAGAGGAGAGGAATAAAGAGAGAGAAGCATGACAGGAAGAAAGAGGGAGGGAGCTGGTCAGTCGGATTTGGAGAAGAAAGAAGAGGGGAGAGAAGTAAAGAAGCTAGGAGTATTTTTGTCATTTTGCATTTGACTTAAACAGCAAAAGAAATAAAAAATGCAAAAGCAGCAAATAATCATTTGGTCTCTCAACTCTTAAGGTATTTTACCTATTATCATATAATGAAGAACATTTTACCAAAAACACTCAACTTTATGGCATATGATCAATTTTTCCAATACTTTTTTAGTCAAATAGAGAATATTACTGCAGTTGATGGAGTGGACTGAATGCTTTTTTGGCCCTGCTCAGTGTGGCTTCGGACTATTAGCTTATAGCATTTTTTGTACTGTAGCGGCTGAAAATGCACTGTAGCAATCTTTAGCTTTTTCTGAGTAATTAAATTTAAAATATATATATATATATATATATATATATATATATATATATATATATATATATATATATATATATATATATATATATATATATATATATATATATATATATATATATATATATATATAGGAAAATACTTTTACTCCTGTGTAATTACACCACCTCTAATATACCACCTAAACAAATTTGAAATACTCCTTTATCATTTTAGGTATACTCATATACTAATTATAAGATACTCCAATGTGAACCACATGAAAAAATTGCAAAGAAGTTCATAGTTTTTAGCGTATTTTATAAATACCTTTATATACGTACATAAAAAGGAGTATGTCAAAAAATATGCATACCACCTCTGAAAAATTGTTCATACCACCTATATAGTCTTAAATACTCATATACTACACGTACATACTCTCCGTTACGCGAGATACTACCTATGTTGTGAGATACGATATAGGGTGTAATTACACCCGGGAGTAGAAAAGAGGCTTCCTATATATATATATATATATATATATATATATATATATATATATATATATATATATATATATATATATATATATATATATATATATATATATATATATATATATATATATATATATATATATATATATATATATATATATATATATATATATATATATATATATATATATATAATGAAATGAGACACCATGGTATCTGGTCACCAAGTCTCCTGCCTTTAGATTGCTTTTAAATGCGCATACAAGTACAATGATATTTAATATATCGGGATGGAAAGTATTAATCATGGATAAAAATCTCAATCATGGATGGAAAGTCTCAATCATAGAGTCTGCAGGCACATTGGTGCCCTTGTTATTTATTTATATATATATATATATATATATATATATATATATATATATATATATATATATATATATATATATATATATATATATATATATATATATATATAGGAAAATTACGTATAGGCACCATGGTGCCTAGGCACCCACATCCGATACACGTGTATTATTGATATTTTTTTTGAGTTTGGGTATGAAAATGTTTTATACCCTTGATATATTTATGGTAAGTAAGTTTTGAACTCAGTTCAAACTAGTTTGAACTACTTTTGAGTTCAATGCGACTACAGTGAGTATATACCATAAAAATAGTTCAAACTAATTAAACTGAAGTTGAATTTAATTTTTTTCGGAGTTTGACATCTCAAATATACTTTTTTATGGGTATATGAAGATACCCACATCAAACGTTGCGAATCTCAAAGCAAATCAACGGGTATTGATATTGGTGCCTAGGCACCATGGTGCATGAAACACTCGTCCTATATATATATATAGTATAAATAACAGGGGCACCTAGGTGTCTGGACACCTAGTCTCCCTACCTTTGGATTGCTTTTAGATGCGTGCTAGTGTGATTGAGACTTTCCATCCATGATTAAGACTTTCCTTCCATGATTGATTTAGCATGCCTAATATATTACATACCATACATACCATTGCTCTAGCACGTATCTAAAAGCAATCTAACTGTTAGGAGCCTAGGTGTCTGGTCACCTAGGTGTCCCATTTCAAATGCCCTATATATGTGTATATATATATATATATATATATATATATATATATATATATATATATATATATATATATATATATATATATATATATATATATATATATATATATATATATATATATATATATATATATATATATATATATATATATATATATATATATATATATATATATATATATATAGGAAGGGGAAATGGGACTCTAGAGTCCAGACACCTAACCTATCAACCATTAGATCGCATTGAGATGTGGTACTTTGTATTAGGTATGAGATTAACGGGTATACCCATTAGCCAACAATGCTTGCCGTAGTATTCAAACGGGAGATTTATTAGTGCAAACCAGAATATTAATTACCATAAATATGCAGCGATATGAATGTGCGTCCAATAAAGTATGCGCGTGCGCAATGCTAGTTCTCCGGTTTTCCTTGCATGCGTGATCCGTTTTTTTCTTGCCAAAAATATCCAGCTACCTGATCCTTTACAATTATGTGTGTAGATCCTTTAGAATTGACGTGTAAAAAAGTATGTGTTTAGATCATTATTTGCCATAATTAGAATTCTGCTCAATGGGTCATTATCGGGAATAGGTATGTGTATTGGCGATGTATTAATTCACTTGGAGTAGGTATGCAAATCCGCATGCATAATTGGAAGTATGCTCGTTTGTACATATAAATATAATAGTATATGGTGAATGCAAAATATCATTTTGTGTAACATATCATGAATCATTTTGATCAAACCAAGTATTATACTCAAAAAAATTTTCTACTTCTTGTCGCGTGTGCTTTCCTAGTTCACGGCTTTCGTGCGCGCGTGATCCGAATTGATACCGCCATAAATAACCAATGATCTGAATGAATAGTCAATTATTTGTTAACCAGCGATCCGGATTTGTGAATCCCGCTTCCTGATGAACGTGGAGTAGGTATGTGTATAGATCCTTTGTAATTAACGTGGAGGTATGTATGTGTGTAGATCGTTATTTGTCATAAATAAATGTCCCGCTCAATGTGTATCGCGATGTATTAATAAACATGGAGTATGTATGCAAATCCATACGCGATATTTGAAGTATGCTCGTTTGTACATATAAATTTAATAGTCTATGGTGCATGCAAAATATCATTACATGCAACATATGATGAATCATTGTGATCAAATCGAGTATTATACTCCAAAAAATTTGTACAGACATGTTAGGTTATAGGTGGAAAGCTTATGTGATTTTTAGCTGAATCGGACAACAAATGTTAACTTAAAATGATTGATGGAGACGAATGGCACCGGAAAAACACGTGTGTTGAATGCCATTATTTTTCTATACGCCACAAAAATTGATTTAGAGCGGCGAATTTGTACGTCATGTTAGGGATGTAGTTGAAAATCTTGTGTGTGATTTTTAGCATAATCAGACAACAAATGTTATATTAAATATCTGATGGAGACGAACGTCACGTTAAAAACCACGAGTATTGACATGTATTATTTTGCATATACATTTAGAGTATTGATTTTGTACGTGATTTTACAAATGAAAGTGAAAGCATACTAACATCCCTTTTGCCTTTATTTGAGCCCAAATCAGCGAAGAAACATTTGGCTTTTATTGGAGAGTCCATGGTCGAATAAACCAAATGCCTGATTCATAACTCCAAATCAAGAACGTGCATCGCATCCATGTACATTTCGAGTAGTCAGTCAGAACGATTATTTCGTATATTGGACCAGCTTACCGGATAACAAAGGATACTAAACGAAATAGATGATACAAACTGGACAATCTTGTATACTCGTTAGGGATGGATAGATATGATAAGTAACTTTCTTGCATAAGCGAGACAGAAAAATGTATGTGATGAAAAGATGTATGATGGATCGATGAACATAGTACGAAAATTGTGGAATTACTACCCTCTTTCATACTCCAAACCGCAGATACACTATTTCAAACCAGATACTACTGCATGTTGTCACATACGAAACGTGTGTTGTACATACGAAAACATGGTGAACTCAAGAAAAGTTCAGGAAGTATGAACATACGAAAACATAGGAGTAATGTTCATGCAGATTTGAAAAATCATGGTATGGTCAAAGTCCTCCTGTAAGAACCCTTGTCACCTCTACGCTTCTGTTGTTCATCATTTTTCTTTGGAGCGCACCAGAGACAGAGCCCTAGTAAAAGCAGATTTGGAGCTACTGCCACTAGATTGTTTGATCAGATTCTTTGTTTTGGCCATGGCCTACAATGGCAGATTGTACACCGGTTAAAAGATGGGAATGTTGATGTCAAGTAAAAGGATTTGCAAGTAAATGAGTCGAACAAATAGCAGGAAGTATTTTCAGGTAGGCAAATAAACTAGTAGAACAACTAGCAGGAAGTATTTTCAACTAGGAAAATGTCAAAGAAGACTGCCAGATGAGTGTGCGGCTAGTGGATGAAAAAACAACAAATAAATCATTTACAATACATTCAGGGGAGTATTCTCCTAATGGATGGATCAGGAAAACTAAGTTTCCTATGTTATACCCTTACAACAAGAAAGCAATTATTGAGTTTGTACATGTAGTACGAATAATCCTCACATTTGTTCAGAACGTAAGTATTCTCCTAACGTTTGATTTGTAATAGTAAGTATGGATCATAGCATCATCATGGAGAGTCATGGCGTTGAACAAACTAAATGTAGTTACGACTACTCGAAGTATTTTCAAGTAGACAAATGATTGATTCGAACAACTAACAAGGAGTATTTTCAAGTAGTCAAATGCTAGAACAGGATGTAAGATAAGTGGACGTCTCATGGATGAAACAACAAGAAAGAAATCAGTGAATTCTACTCATGGATGGACCAGAACAATAAGTATCCTGTAATATACCATTAAAATAAAAAGTAAACATTGAGTAGTACATGCGAGTATTCTCCTCACGTTTTTGGTAATAGTAAGTATGTTCTTATAAAAAAGATAGAACTTCAGCACTCCATTTAAAAAGTAAGATTTTAAAGCGAGAACTTGATGCTTGAACTTCAAAACAATGATTTAAAAAAGGACATACCATGCAAGCGCAAAGTATTCTCCTCATCTTTGGAGACCAAACCGGCAAGACGACGCACAAGAAGATGACAAATGGCGTCAAAGCCACGCGATCTGGACGCAACTAAAATCGTCGAGGAGAGAGGTCGACGACGACTGAAGCTAACAACGCATGTGAAGCATCCAAAATTCCTTCCCGCTAGCCGGTAGGTTACCCAAAATCCGGATACTTTCGATTGGGAGCGAAACTCTCGGAAGATATTTGTTACTTCTCGCCTATTGGACGGTTGCCAAATCGCGGATATTTCCTTCTGCTGAAGTGATTTAAAATATAGATTGGTTGGGCCTTCCTCTAACAGTGAATTCGGATCCGTTAATCCTCTTCTCGAGGCTAACTATGCGTGCACGATCGGACTGACTCCGAATAAGGAGTCAGGACACCTAGGAGTCCTCAATACTTTTACTATATATATATATATATATATATATATATATATATATATATATATATATATATATATATATATATATATATATATATATATATATATATATATATATATATATATATATATATATATATATATATATATATAGGAAAAATACTTTTTACTCCCGGGTGTAATTACACCCACCTCTAATATACCACCTAAACAAACTTGAAATACTCCTTTATCACTTTAGGTATACTCGTATACTAATTATAAGATATTCTAATGTGAACCACATAAAAAAATTGCAAGGAAGTCCACAGTTTTTAGTGTATTTTGTAAATACCTTTATATACGTACATAAAAAGGAGTATGTTGAAAAAAAATATACATACCACCTCTGAAAAATTGTTCATACCACTTATATGATCTTAAATACTCGTATACTACATGTACGTATACTCCCTACGTTGTGAGATACGATATAGGGTGTAATACACCTGGGAGTAGAAAAGAGGCTTCCTATATAGGAAAAATATATAATCTTAACAATACAAAAGAATAAGAGAAAAAAGAAAGAAAAGGAAGAAGACAGAAGTCGGTTAGAGCGGAACCAAAATTTGTTTCATCCATGACTACATTTTGGAAGGGAAATGCTTTGATTGACGTACCTGGATGGATGGATTCTCTTATATAATAGGTGTGGAGTGCATGTATACTGCAGGGAAGACTGACCGACTAGCACCAAGGCAAACTCAAAACTATGGTTGTCACGGCGTCGCCTAGGCGACGCCTTGGCGTCCAGACGCCGAGGAGGATCGTCTCGCCTTGCCCAGGTACGCCGTCCGCCCCTGTCTTCTCCGGCCGCGTCGCCTCCCTCCACCCACGCAGCCTCCCTCCCTCCCGCCGGCGACGGCGCCTCCACCCGCGTCGCCTCCCTCCCTCCCACCAGCAGCGGCGGCTAGGGTTAGCAGATCGTGCGCAGAGAGCTAGAGGCGGTGGGGGGAGGAGGCGAGGGGAGGCGGCGGCGGGGAGAGGATGCGGCGGACGGGGGAGGCGGCGGCAGGGAGAGGATGCGGCGGACGGGGGAGGCGGCGGCGGGGAGAGGAGTCGACGGACGGGGGAGACGGAGAGTCCGAGAGAGAGGAAGTCGGGAGAGACGGAAGAGTCGGGGGAGCAAGGAGTGAGACGAGAGAGAGTCGGGAGACAGCGCAGCGTATGAGTTAATATATTGGGGGAGACAGCGCAGCGGAATGGATACAAAGCTGGAAATGGTACGCAGTGCGTATCGCCAAGGGCTCGTCTAGACGTCGCCTAGGCGTCCTGGCGCCTACAAGGCGCCATGGTCGCCAATTACGCCGTGACAACCATGGTCAAAACCACCAGAAAAACAAGGAGCTCCGGAATACATGGTTACACATATGACAACACTTGTGACTACTGAATTAATCCTTATTACATGCAAACAGCACAAAATTCAGTATCTAAAAAAGGGCACAAAATTGAACAAAGAGATGTAGCTAACAATGGCATCTCTTGAACCAATTCTAGTCTTCCAACCTTTTAGCTGGACCAGACCAACAAGTAGTATGGGCTGTTGGCAGCATCCAACAACACAGCAAAACAACTTAAGAATGACGAGCTAGTTTATTCAATCAGCACTGGATGCTCAATTCAATTGTACTTCACCTTATCCAATCCCTCCTCAATTGCCGCTCCCTCTTCCAGCTCTACCAGTGGTAAAGCACCTGCGCTATACACTGGCTGCACAGAAATTATGCAAATGGCTGCACTTCTTATAATATTCACAAACCACTTGATGAAATAATGCAAAAGAAAATGAATATCTGCAAGTTTATCAATAATCCACACGTGCAGTACATCTTGAGGTTTTCAAGATACCGGATTCTCCCAATGAAAATACGGACGACAGGAGCATACTGCCACGAAATATAGCTACTGCTCATTCTGTTATCTTGACAAGCATGACCAACAAAATGCAGTAATACGATATATTAGGGCTGCACAGCATGCCTCAACTTCACTAGGTTAGGCTAGCTCTCAACAAGAATCCATGCTACAAGAAGAGCTACATATCTCAAAGTGCAATGACGTCAAATTGTAGGCGTGTTTGAGCCTGGACATGAGAGGAGTGTCAAAATTTGAGTGCTAGCCATTCCCTAACAGCTTGGGCTTTTATGTGAATAGATCGATGCATTTGGTCTGGTTGTTACAATTTGCAGTGACTGACGTTACCTCATCTCTAGTAAGTTAAAAAAATATTCCCCAAGGTAAACATCGTTTGAAATATACTTCAGAATACAAGAAGACTTCTGAAATGTAGTATTATATAAAAGATACGAGCTAATAGTTAACAAACCTTGGTTTTTAGGTCCTCATGCAAAAATGACCAAGGTCCTGATTTCCATAGCAACCTGATATTTGTCAAATGATTTCACTAAAGATGAGAACATAAAAGGGCATCCATCACATCAACTAAAAAGGAATAAAAAACGTCAGTGTGCTCCATATAAGAAAAAAACATATCACCAAAATGTTCCTTTACTACCAAGTGTTGTATTCACGGAAATGAAGAAATGTTTAGGAACCCAAATGCTGCCAAGTGCCAATTGATATGACAGGAATTTCTCCTATCTGCGTGAAACTACGAAATGTGTCACAGGCTCTTTGAAGGATCACAGCCAAAAACAATGCTAATAGAACTATGGGCCAATCAGAGAGATCATTGCCTATAATAGTCATCTAACCAACCATACTAAACACACATGGGCCCAAGGCCATAAGCCCATAGGGCCGGCCATTATGCCTGTCTAACATTAGCAATTTCACAGTTGAACCACATGCATTTCGATGCAATAAACTAACAAACAAACAAACAAATAAGAGAGACAACAGTTACATGCCTATGATTACAGAGCATCACACTATATTCAACTACAAAAAAGGTAAACGTTTAGAATTGCAAGTATCATATATGCATATGCTTTGTACAGGGTAACAGAAAAGCAAAACAAGAAACATAATCACCTCAGGATGCCTGCAGCCATGCGCAATCCCATCAGTGTTGTCAAACCAGCCCAAACTCCAGCCAGGCCAAAAACAGATGGAGCATATAACAAAACTAACGATGACATTACCCCAACCACAATCTATGTAGTCAAAACAAAATCAAGAATTTAATGAATAATAGAGGGGGGGGGGGAGGATATATACAAGCTAGCGAGGACTAGTTCCCATACCGTAGCTCGAGCAACGTAGTCAAAATCTGAGACACCATAATGGAGACCATCAAAGATGAATGCCAGGGCATTGATTGGTTGACTGGCACAGACAAACTGAAACAAAAAGTAACATTAAAAAAGCCTAGATATGATGTAACAAACAAATGGTAAAGTAGGAAGGTGTACCAATGCACAAGAGTTGACAACCATGAGAACCTCAGGGTCGCTGGTAAATAGTCTTGTTATGTTACCAAATGAGGTATACAGGCCAACGGCTAAAGCTAATCCACTAACTACTCCTATCTGCAAGACACAACAATTTCTGTTTTATATTTTAAAAAAGGCAATAATTGCATCTCTAAATATATAAAATGGGTGAAAAAAGTGTATCCGTCTAGATAAATTGAACTTTATAATACAAAGCAAATGAAGTACATATCACCTGCAAAGCAAACATTGCTATCTTTTGTACCCTTTTGTAGTCCAATATTGCATAAGAGCTTGCTATCAGTGCCTAACAAATGCAAGCAAAGTTAGTTTGGACTTATGGAACAGTTAAATCATGATGAGATCCTCAAGCTAGAGAAACAATATTTGTATTTATTAGTATGTCCTAGAAGTCGGTAGTTTGTTCTAGAAGTTTGTGGCTCTGTACAAATTGTAATACACAATGACAGCTGTGAAAGGAAGCTGATTTAAAAGTGGGGATGATTTCTAATATTGAAAATACATACCTGGGCAGAAACAGCTAAAGCATCTGCAAGCAAAGATACAGCAAGCCATACTTGTAAGCAGATCTGATGAGCAGCCATAGCTGTTGGGCCTTGTCGAGCAGCCATTGATGTACCAATGGTCATAGTTAAAAGAATTGAGAGGGTTCTTCCCAACAGCATGCCACCTAAGCATTTCAAGAATACATAGACAATAGAATACATAGGCAAATAGAGACAACAAGAAGGAAATAGGGAATAGACAATAGAATACATAGGCAAATAGAGACAACAAGAAGGAAATAGGGAATATAGCATGAGTGCATTAGTGCAGGGAACGACGGCATGAGATCTCCAAAGACCGCATCTTGTAGACCTGTATTTTTTTCCGCTGACCAGCTTACAACAACCTTATGGTCATAGCACATGTTGGCTCTTGTAATCCTAGTACTGAAGGTATGACTACATATTTAAAATGGCATCAAAGTAACCCAACAAGGACCAAAAGATCTTTTGTTACAATGCCCATTGGTTAGTGCACAGATTATGTGTCATAGAGAAGATATGAAGTGGCACATAAATGAGAGCTTCATCATTTTATCAATGACAAGTTGGCAGTGTTATCTGACAAATATACCAAATCAGTGGCTATCTCTTTTTTTTATTTGAATGACCTTAGACTCGATTTGGACAAAAATAAATGCACCATGGAGCCAGAAATGGAATGATCAGTGTGGCAAACTTCTACAAATTAACCAAAATAGCTTAAAGCTCCCTGAAAAAAAAATCCAGATTCCGGTAAACTGCAGTGTGGAATGAACAAAATCCATTCTCGGAAGGCCAATAAAAATGTGTATAAAAAACTTTGATTTGGCATGCACAACTCAATATAATCAAGGAATAGGACAGTAGCGTCAAAGACTCACCAGATTTTAGATACCCACTGAACTCTAACTGGTCCATCTTCGGAGGAAGTAGAACAGCTCTTCTACTTAGAGAACGAAGAAGCAAAATTGTAATAATGTACCTACATAGTGAGTAGAAACGAAGTTAGGACATGTAGAAAAGCTCACATTAAGGATGAGGCTCCCAACAGCCCAAAATTATGAGTATTACACTGTACCTTTTGATTGTAAATCTGACAAGGTAAAAATACAATGAATAAACTGCATGGCACAATAGCAGAGGATGTGCTAACAAGTAACAACCAATACTGTCATAGTACCTCCAAGACCAGAATCACATATGTGTTTTGCAAATTAAATGTATGTTGAATTGCTGTAAGTGTTAAACAGACCATAAGAATGAAGCAGATCAGGAAAAAAGGAAGTCTAAAAGTTTAATAACAAATAGTTGTTATCTTTGATTATTTCAGCAACATGCCTATAACAAATGATTGGTAGGTTGGAACCAAAGTGAGACATTTGCCGGTATGTTCATATGAAATTTGTCTTATTGTCTTCCATAATTATTGCTGTACTCAGGTTACATGGAGCTGGATATTAATAGAAAACTTACTGGGATGCAACTGTAGAAATCGCAGCTCCAGTTATGCCAAGCCGAAAGCCGTATATAAGTAAAGGAAGAAGGACTACAGCTGAAAGATTCCCCAAACCTACAGGTGTTTTAAAAGAAAATGATACAGGCATCATGAAGTGGAACAAGAGAGATATTTGTGTTAGAGATATATGTATAGTTTTGTTATTCCCCATTGTTATAAGGGGTTCTTTGCATATTTCCATCCTGTACTTTGTGTATATATACTGGCTCATTGGCCTCATATGAATACAAGCGCTATTCATAACATGGTATCAGAGCCAAAACTAGGGTTTTGGCCTACCTAGCTCCACGCGCCGTCGCTGTCGCCGACTCCCGCGTGCCGCCTTCGCCGCCGTCGTCGACTTCTCTGTCGCCGACTCTCTGATCGCTCGCGCCTCCAGCTTTCGCCCGACGCCGGCCGCTCCCGCGCCGCCGCTCCGCCGTCGTCGACTTCCGCCGACTCCTCGCCGCCGCGCCTCCGCCTTCGACGCCGGCCGCCTCGCCGTGGCCGTTGCGTGCGTGGTCGCCACCCGATTCCTCCGCTGGCTGGACGCGCCTCTCCGCCGCCGCCCGACTGCCGCCGACCGCCGGCCGCCCCACGCTGCCGCCGCCACCGGCCGCGCTCCGCCGTCGCCGTCGTCCGGCCGCCGCCGCCCCACGCTTGCGGCCGCCACCCGGCCGCCGCCGACCGCCGTCGCCCGGCCTAAGTGGGGGCCGCTGCCGCCGCCGCCGCCGCCGCCGCCTCGGTCGGCCGCCGCCGACCCGCCTCTGGTCGCCCCGCCGCTGATCGAATCGGTAGCTTCCTTTAGAAGCGAAAGAGCTCCGAAGAAGCCAAAAAAAGAAAAAAAGAAAACGCGTCGTTTAACCGCCGCTGCGTCGGCCCGCTGTTAGACGTTGCGTTTTTGTCGCGCGCCGCCCGGGCCGCTACCAATGGGCACCGCTTCTCCTCGCCGCCTGATTTTTGATGGTGTTAATTACACCGACTTTGTGTCTCACATGCGCATTCACATGCGTGGTCTTCGTCTCGGGCGTCCTCTCGGCGATGTCACCGCCCGCTTGCCTATTCCTCCGACGAGCCTACGCTGTTGCATTGCCTCCGACACCGATAAGGTCGCTGCGCGATGATGACGCGATGATAAAGCCGCCCGGCCTACCAGAGGCTCGGATTCCTACAAGGATCGCTCGACCGTCTACACTCGGTGGTATGATGACGACGCCGGCCGCCGCTGTCTTCATCGCGATGTCGGCCTCGATTTTCTTCGAGGTTGTGGGACTCCTTCGCTTTCGGATGTGGACTCATCTTCGGCGCCACGAGCCCTCTGGTGATGCCTCGCACTGCCCGTGGTCCGCCAGAGCACTCTCTTCAGCAGGTGATGCTCTTTGACGCCTTTACGCTCGAGTTCTCGCTGCTCGCGTCGCTTGGACTCACTTCGCGATCTGGCCGCCGTACTGTCGTCCGTGCCGCCTGGAGGTACGTCTTGTCTGCAGATTTGCTGGTTTACGAGTTCCTTACCGCCTTCGTCCCGAAGTTCGAGCAAAGCGTGCCCGGCTCCTGCACGCCACCCTCGTGTCACTCTCGGAGGCTCTTACCGAGATACGCGAGAGGAGACTCGCTTGAGTGGTGCCGTCCGATGCCACTCCCTCTCGTGCTCGCCGCCGTCCGCTGCTACATCGCCTCCTCGGCTACCACAGTGGCGGTGGCCGTCCTCGACCTGGAGGTGGCCGCCTCACTGCTCCTATCGCGACAAGGATGGCCACACCGAGTCCCGGTGCTACAAAAAGAAGCGGCATCTTTCACGCCGTTCTTCATCGGCACTAGTGCTTCTACGACGACGCCCGCCTCGACTTCTTTGACTTCTCTCACCGAGCAGAGATAGCCGATTTCGACGCCTACTTGCCGCCTGTGTTCTCCTCGGCGTGTTCGCAGGTTCGCATCGACTCTTCAGCACCGAGAGACCACCTCCTACACATCAGTACCTCCCGTGGATTCTTGATTCGGAGCATCTTTCACATGACTCTCGATCCTTCCACTGCCTTCTATTACACCTCTTGATTCACCGCCGTTGTTCTTACTGCGATGGAACATCTCTTCTCGTCTCGGTCGAGGATCTCTTAGCAACTCCTCTTTCATGTTCCTTCATTTGCTCACGCTCTCGCCTTACCTTGCGCCTTCTTTCTGCGTGGCGACATCGACCTTGGTTATCGGGTTATTCTCGACTCGACTCTTGTTGTGTTCGGGGATCGCCACACGGAGCTCGTTGGTTCTCGCCTCGGCGCCATGACTCACAGCGTCTCGGGAGCTTGACCGGCTTCACCTTCCTTCCGCCGCCACCATCGGCACCGTCTCTCGCTTCGCCACTTCGCTTCACCTGGCTCTTTCAGCGGTGGCATCACCGCCTTGGCCATCCGTGGATCCCGCTTGTCGTCTTTAGTTCGCCGTGGTCTTCGGGTCCGTCTCGGAGACGTGTCTTTAGATTGTCGTACGTAGTTAGGTAAATGATTGACTTCCTTATCCTCATAGTGAGACCGTGTCTCAGCGTCCTTTGATCTTGTTCATTCGGATGTTTGGGGTCCCGCTCCCTTCGTTTCAAAGGGGTCATCGTTATTATATTATTTTTATAGATGATTTTCTCGCCACACTTGGATATATTTCATGTCTTCTCGAGCGAGGTCTTACCTATCTATAAACAATTTGCCACTATGATACACACACGCTTCTCACTCCTATTCGTGTCTTTAGAGTCGATTCTCACGTGAGTACCTCTCGCCACTGCGCAGCCTTCCTTCTTGCGGCAGGCACTCGCCGATTCTCTTGTCCCGGTGCTCATGCTCGTAATGGTGTCGAGCGCAAGCATCGTCACCTCCTTGAGACGGCTCGTGCTCGATGATCGCGCCTATTCCACCTCACTTTTGGGCCGAATTTGTTTCCACCGCCACCTATCTCGCCAACATACTGCCTCTTCTCGCTCTTAAGGGTGCGATCCGTTGAGCGCCTCGTGGTCTTCTTCCCGATTACTCGCTCTTCGTGCTGCTTGGTTGTGTTTGCTCGTTCTCCTTGCCCTCGAGAACGCACCAAACCGACCGCCACCGTTGAGTGTGTTTTTCGGGATATAGTGCCGAGCACAAGGGCTATCGGCTTTGGGATCTCGTTGGTCGACGGATGCGGGTTTCTCGGGATGTGACTTTCGACGAGTCTCGCCCATTCTACCCACGCCCCGCCTCTCCTTCGCTTCCTCTGTAGAGCCTCTGTCTTTCTTGACCTTTCCAGATACACCTATATCTGCTTTGCCTCGCCCATCTGCTCCACCGAGTCTCCACATACTCCCCGTGGCCTCTTCACCGTTGTCGCCGCCGTGTCGTCTCCCACGACTCGCAGTTCCTTCCACTACGCCTCCTCCTCCCTTATCGCCTACACTCGCCGACCTCGCATTGCGGACCTTCCAGATGAGCATTCTTCTTCCGATGCTCCATCGTCCCCGACGGGTCATCTTCTCCTCGTTATGCTCTCGCGATCGCGATCGATTCGGCCTCTGCCCGTTTTCCTTTGTTGGTGCAGCTACTCGTGAGCCTCGTCTCCCACGGATGTTTATTTCACCCCGAGTGGCAGCTTGCCATGGCCGAGGAGATTGCCGCCTCGAGCGCATGGTACTTGGGATCTTGTTCCTTTGCCATCTCATTCTCATCCCATCACATGTAAGTGGGTCTATAAGATTAAGACTCGCTCGATGGTTCTCTTGAGCGCTATAAGGCGCGCCTTGTTGCTCGTGGCTTTCAGCAGGAGCATGGTGTTGACTATGACGAGACTTTTGCTCCCGTGGCCCACATGACCACTGCTCGCACTCTTCTTTCGGTGGCGTCGCCGCCATCGGTCTGCTTTCTCGCCTTGATGTCAAGAATGCCTTTCTTAATGGCGAGTTGCGTGAGGAGGTCTACATGCATCCGCCCGGTATTCTGCTCTCGAGGGCATGGTTTGTCGCCTCGCCGCTCTCTCTATGGCCTTAAACAAGCCCTCGTGCTTGGTTTGAGCGCTTCTCCTCGTGGTCACCGCTGCTGGTTTTTCGACTAGTGATCATGATCTGCGCTCTTTGTCCACACTTCGCCTCGTGGTCTGACTCTTCTTCTCCTGTATGTTGATGATATGATCATTACGGAGATGATTCTGAGTACATTGCCTTTGTCAAGGCTCGTCTTAGCGAGCGCCTTATGTCGGATCTTGGTCCTCTTAGTTACTTCCTTGGGATTGAGGTTACTTCCACTCGGATGGTGTCTTTATGTCCCAAGAGAAATATATTCAGACCTTCTTGATCGCGCTCTCTCATCGATCAACAGATCGTTGAGACTCCCATGGAGCTCAATATTCACCTCCGACTCTCGATGGCGAGCCTCTTTACGATCCGACTCGCTATCGTCATCTTGTTGGGAGTCTTGTCTACCTTGTCGTTACTCGTCCGGATATCACTTATCCGGCTCATATTCGAGTCATTTGTTTCAGCTCCCACTCGGGTTCACTACACCACCTTCTTCGAGTTCTGCGATACCTTCGTGGGACTATCTCTCGCGTCTCTTCTTTCCACGTTCCACCGTTACGACTTCGGGCCTATTCGGATGCTACTTGGGCGGGCCGATCCCTCCGACCACGGTCTATCTCACATCGTGTTTTTCTTGGTGGTTCTCTTATTGCCCGGAAGACGAAGAAAAGCATCGCAGTTGTCCCGCTCGAGCGCAGAGGTGAGTTGCGAGCTATGGCTCTCTTGACACAGAGATTACTTGGCTACGGTGGTTACTTGAGGATTTTGGTGTTTCGTCACTTCACCGACCCTCTCTTGTCGACAAAGACAGTGCTATCAAGATTGCTCGTGATCCGTGAAGCATGAGCTCACCAAGCATATTGGTGTGGATGCTTCTTTCATGAGGTCTTGTGTGCATGATCGGTGATTACTCTTGATATGTGCCTTGAGCTTCAGATAGCGGATTTCTTCACAAAGGCCCAGACTCGAGCACAGCATAGCTTCTACCTCTCCAAACTCAGTGTTGTTGATCCACCATGAGTTTGAGGGGGGGTGTTAGAGATATATGTATAGTTTTGTTATTCCCCATTGTTATAAGGGGTTCTTTGCATATTTCCATCCTGTACTTTGTGTATATATACTGGCCCATTGGCCTCATATGAATACAAGCGCTATTCATAACAATTTGATATCAGACACAAGTCTAGAATGTCACAATTCAAATTATCTTGGTTGCAAACAGCATTTACATGTGAAGCATGAATGATTAATCATTCATGACATTTGATATGGAAAATGGAACGTTAAAAGATATTGCACAAACAAAAAGGCAGTATTAGTGTATTACTGCAAAATATTTGGTAGGAACAAAAAAAGGAATATATCACCAAAAACTAAGGAACAGTACACCATTATTTGCATCAAAAGGTACTTTGCACTCTCTCATAACTTCTGCAAATCAATGAAATTATGCAAAAGATGAGTATTTCTTGGTAGTTACCTATATAAAATACAGGAGTCTTGGTATCCTTGAATCCACGAAAGATACCCTGGACTGCTAACATAACCACATTTGCAGGTGCTCCCAAGGCTCTCAATGAAAGAAAGAGACGTGCAAGTTTATGCATTGGAGAGGCCTGTGTAAGAACTAAGCTGAGATATTCTGTTGATTGCAACAGGTGGGAATTAAATTAGTACTCCCTACAAAGCAAAACTCAAAGATGAGAACAGGCATCACAATATAAACATACAGGTGACACGCCCATTAGTTTAAGAAACAATCCTGATCCTAGGAACAATGCCAATGCTTCAATTATACCGATGCCAGCAGCTAAGATCAAGGCAGATGATACAGATGACAGCTCCAATTTGCCTGCAATGTTATCAGAAGTCAAGTTTCATTGCCTGAATAATAAAGCAGGTGTACAATCGATATACAGCTACAAAAAAAAACTTAAATTAGTATTTGTATGATGATCGTGCTACCTGAACTAGAATGCTTGCTAGCATTCTTGGAAATGTCCTCGGCCACATATGAGGTTGCAATGCTCAGCAATGGAATGTTGAAAATCTTGGACACAATGTTAAAAATCGACACACCAATACCAGCCGATGCTAGCTCCAGAGCGCCTTCAGAACATATGCTAAAAATGAGCCGGAAAAGAAGTAGCAGCTTGCTTTCACGCAGCAAAGATGGCTACAAGACATTTCTCTAAGAGGGCGAGCGGACGCTGGGTTCATGCAGTAACATGCCTAAGGCTCCACATATTTCAATCTGTGTGCTGTAGTATTTCACAAAAAACACAGCCTCATACCGAATAAATAAGTTTAACATTTTCTCATAAAATTCACATGATACTGTGATGTGCAACTTTAACTGCCACACTCACACCAAAAGACACTGTTGTTTCAAGTAACCATGCAGGAAAATATATGGCAATATGTTAGCCCATAGCTGAGTTCAAGCATTAGCATGCCCCCATTTCCCATAAATCAATAGAAAGCAGTAAAAGGCACAATGTGGGGTTGATATACAACATAATTGTGATGTTTGAAATAATTGTTGACATACAAGAAACAAGATTGACTTCAAGCATAGAGTAGATAACAGTGCAGGTACAGTTTCTACCAGATTATTTTACGGAAGCCAAAACACACATTTTCCAAAGAAAAAAAGTACTAACAACTAAGAACATAGGATGGGTTAGAGTCATCAAACTTGAGCAATGAACTAACAATTTGGCACTCTGTGCAAAGAAGTATGGGATATAGCAGCACAAAGGAGATACCTAATCTACCAATATACGCAGTCTCCATCAGTTGCGCCAATGGATCAATAGCTTGACTAAAAACTGCTGGTAGAGCTAGAAGAATTAGCTCACTTCTGACACCCCCAGGATGCAGCCCACTGTTTATTTCACCGATTGTTATGAAAGGTATAAACATATCATGCAGAAATGTAAAGTTTATAATGAATGTACACAGTAAAGGAAATCAGACACAAGCATGTAGGTCAAAATTAGTAGCAAATTAGCGGGGAGCTGTATGACACATAAATAGAGGTCTAGAACTAGAAGAAGTTCCATTCCTAGTATGGTTTATGCATTTGGAGGTTTCATCAAGAATGCCATCACAGCTATGTAATGCAACCTGGATGGAGAGGTTGTGTCATGGATAGATCGACCATAGTATGGAACAGTGTGCTCCAGTTCCGATAAATTTAAGTCCAACGTAAACATCTCGGCTCACAGGAACTGTATGTTGGAAACTTGGAATCCTATATGAAGCGACATATTTCAACATACAAACAAGATTCTGAGTTCTGACACCTGAAAGTTGCACGGGGTCATGAATATCATCAATATTATGAGCATCTAGGGGAGGTGCTCCAACTCCAAGGCACTATAATTCAGTGGTGCAGTTTGTATTAGGAAAGACGTCCCATTGATGCCATTCATTCTTAGATGATAGGAGTATGCATACAGCAAGAAACACGACTTAGCAGTCTAAACTAAGAGCAAGCTAAGTGGAAAGAACTAATAATATGTTGCTGGATTTTTGCATGTAAAGGAAGGGATCCAGAATCTTACAAGAGAGCCTCCTTTGCAGAAGCAAAAGAGATGTTATCAGTCGGTTTAAGGCCATCACCATCATGAGCGTCATTGGTAGTATATCCCGATAGAGGCTGACCATTGGCAACAGGGATGGTGCGTCGCCTTGTAGAAGCCCCCGGTACCAGGGGAAGCAACTTTGCAAGGTTGGTTGATGGAGAAGAGGAGGCGGGGCTGCTGCTTATGTTGTTTGGTTTGTTACCTAGCGCTAGTGCTAGGGCTAGGGAAGAAGACGAAGAAGAAGCAAACCTAGCAGCAGTGCGAGTTGTCCTAGTCCTTAGGCATAGCGCAGGCTGTCCCGAGACAAGAGCGTGATGGTTCATGTCGACTGAATCGAATCGATCGGATGCCAAGGCAAGCTAGCTGCTCATGCTTGGAGGGGATTTTGACAGCCGAATTTGTTGGCTTTGGGTTGCGCCGCCCGCAGCCGCAGGCAGAAATGGAACAATTCCTCCTCCTGCTGCTGCTCTTTTCTTGTCTTGGCTGCACAGCGACAGCGCAGACTCGACGAGGTGCTTGCTTGGTTTGTGGTGGTGGTGGGCAGGGCAAGGGATGGGTCCTATCCTATCCTGCGCGCGGGTAAGGAGGAAGGGGAGAGCAAGAAGCGGCAGCAATGGCCGCTGGGAAGAAGAAGAAGAAGAAGAAGAAGAAGACGACGACGAGCATCAGATTCAGAGGCAGTGCAAGCAAAACGCGAAGGATAAAGACGGGACCTGGGCTGGGCTGGGCTGGAACAAAAGAGGCCTGCCTGGAAATCCAATTCTAAGTAGTTATTGTTGGAACCATCAACATCCAATCCAATTCTTATTTATTATTGTTGTTGGAACCAACCAACTAAACTAGCAATAACGTGGATTGGATGGAGGACCGATATCCAATTATCCATAAACGATAGGCTACTGTCTGTCTCTGACTATAGCTAATCCTTTGAAAACAAACAAGTAAAGTAGATTACTCTTCGTTAAACAAAAAGAGTCTTGTTTTCCTGCATGCCAAAACCAACAATTAATTAATTAAAGACACAATAATGAATTGTACTGTTCCTATATGCTATTACTGGCACAAGAGGTTTATACCTTGTTGGAGGAGCCTAAACCTCTAGGATTAATGAGATCCACCCTAACTCCAGGGTGCAGATGACCGGTAGGTCACTTGCCCGCTCGCACCTCTAAGGGTGCAGTGACAGACGGCCCCAAAACGACCGTCACGCCTGCACACCTAGACAGGTGGCTCACTCAAGGTGATTGTCACGCCTGTTGAGGATGCGATAGGTTATGCGGGGATTATCCAATCTTCCCAGCCTAGAATACTAGGATCGATGAAGATAATTTAGATTCGTACAACCTGACGAATCGATGGCGTCAACCACTGTTAGAACAGCAACTTGCGACAAAAAAAAATCGCCCAACCATACGCTCGTGATCCCGTCTACCCGACCACCAAGTAGACGCGTCGTCGCTCCGCCCAATCACAAGGAAACACAAGAACAACGGGGAAGAATGCCCAATTCCCCTCTAAGTTACAATCATACACTAAACCCTAGCAAGAAAAAGCGTATAACTCTCTGAAAATAATATATTGATTTCTGGTGGTCTAACCCTAGTTCACGCACCTCTAAGGGTGCAGGTGATACTCGCTCATCACAGACAGTTGATAGTTAGAACCGTCTGTGATATATGAGTATCACAAACGGTTTTTAGTTCGAGCCGTCTGTGATAGTATTCTTCACATATGGTTCTAGTTACAAACCGTCTATGTTGTATTTATCACAGATGGCTCACAAAATATATGTGATAACCTACGATTATCACTAACGTATAAATTCAAACGGTTCAAAAAATCGTCTGTGATGACAGTTCCAAATCATTTGTAATAATTATTTTTGTAGTACTGTGAGCACAACATAGTTCCCATTTTCAGAATGTCTAACCTGGTGTAAGCACGGTCACAAATCAGGATCAGATCATCCACCATAGGTACACAATCGCAAACTACTTGCATGCGACAAGCATGGCAGTAACGCCAACCAACTGAAGCTGCTTCCGCACCACCTTCTACCTTGCCATGAACCTGTCGATGATGTTCATTGTAAGGTTCTGTCTCATCCATCAGCTCCATCTTGTGATGCACCTGCATGCGTGCATTTCGATTCTCACACAAATTAATAAGAGCTGGCTAGTATGAATTTCTGTCTGGACCCATCGGTCAACGCATTATTATTTTTATTTTTTTTAGTACAGAAGTCTTTATTAATAAACCAAGAACAGTACATCAAGATGATACACAGCCTTGGAATAAAACTTCCAGCCTCTGCCTCGCTCGGAGACACACAGCTACACCAAACAAAATCAAGCAAAATCTAATGACTATCAATCCGTAGACTAGATCGCCACCCATATGCCCGGGAGTAAATATCCTTGGCCGCACGGTCCAAATGTTGTGAGGCCGCCACAACTAAACCCTGCAAATCCGTTTTGTGAAGGATAGCCCAAGAACGAAGTCGATGAGAAGCCGCAAAAATAACCTGCAAAGGAGAAAAAGTTTGTTCCTTTTAAAAAATAATGTCATTTCTGTGTAACCAAATTGACCAATAGATAGCTTTTATTATTGGCTTATAAAAGCAGTTTTTCTACTGTAAATATCTTTTCTACAGTATCTGGCTTTCAAACAGATCGTCTTTTCAAGTCAGGGTTTACTAATTGATTGTAGTACATACTTATTGACTTCATTTATATCAGCCAAAATCGCACATAAATTTCTCTCTCCGTGCAGCTCTCTACAAACTATTACTATTTATAATCTAAAGTCAAAATCTATCAGCAAAAGCTAATAAGAACGAGTCTTATATGAAACAAGAAGTAAGATTCTCCTCACCTCTATCAGCCAGTTGATAAGAACGCCACGCATCTTCCCACTGATGTCAGTTTAATAAGTTCAGTTTTACATATATAGATATTACGTACTCAGGCAATAATCCTCTCTTGCTCTTTGCCAAGTTGCTGCAATGCCTGCCTGTTGCTGTTTGCCATTTCCGATGCGCCTTCCATTGATCTTGGAGAACCTATAATATTGCATGCCACAAATTAATATTGTTACTATTTAGGGCAAACTACCAAGAATGAAGGTGCTCCAGACTAGCAAGATGAAGCACAAATGGCAGGAGTGTATATGTAAACCTTGGTTGTTTTCGGATGCCATAATGCGCGAATGGTAGGTGGTCTTTTAATATGCAGCCGGAATCACAAAACGTAGGTTCAAGACCAGAGATCGAAATGGAAGCGAAATAGCCAGCTAGCGAATAAACTGGTGTTGACAAGTAGCCATACGGCCGATGTGCAGAAATGCATGAGATCTAACCAAGCTGCAGGTCGAAATTAATGATGACAGGAAATTAAGAATAAAGAGCTAGAGCTGATGAAAAACCTTAAACCCCAAAAGAATCAACTCACGGATTAAACCATTAGCTGATTTATTCATCAATCAAACAAACCGAATGAGCAAAAGAAAGAGAAGACGTAATCTTTTAAATGTTGAACTCCTTCGTGGACGTACTGATCATTGGATGGAGATGCAAGAAAACATCTTTCACCTCAACTACAAGTCTACAAGGTAGGTAGGAGGAATAACAGCGGGAGTGCCCCTGCTTCAATGCAGAGGTTGAAGAAGAGAGCGGGGTGGGCCTTGCATTTGCTCCTGCTCTGCAGCAGTATTGTATTCTATTGTATTTCCCAACCTTACATATATGCATTTGCATTTTGCGCTGCCTTCCACCACCTCCTTCTTCCTCCCAAAAAAGAAGAGAGGCCTAGGCCTGCTCGATTAAATTCATGACATATCAATATGCTCCTGATCGAGTTGTGATCATCTCTTGGAATCATACTATATAAACGCACAAGAAAATATGAAAACAATGAAGAATACTTAGAAACACAAGACAAAAGATTTAACGTAAAAACCAAAAAAAATCATAGGCACGCATTCAGCGAAATCACTATATCAAAAAAAAGTTACAGAACGCTCTTACCGTATTGCATATGTAGACAACTTATGTTGTGTGCACTATCTATCATAAAATTTATAGCGGTATAAACAGCTTCAAAAACAAGAGCCCCAGTCGGCAATAGAAACAGAGACATACTTGAAAATTAGAACATTAGCCTCCTCAGAAACGGAAACAACACCCCGCTCGGAGACAAAACAGAGTCTCAAAAGATGACGGTGAAGAGTTGTAGTCGAAAACGTCTCGAGTAGCGACATCTATCTCTAGCCGGTGCAAACACCTTTGGATACCATGGCTGGTGCAGTCGATGTTAAGTCCATCACAAACACGAAGATGATCCTAATCATAACTTCGGACCAGTTCGTATTACCGACCAGTCATACTGGTCGAAATATATATTTGAGCAAAATCCGATCATATTTTTTAAGTGGTCGAATCGACCAGATTCAGATTACAAAATAGAGCCTCTTCTTTTTAGCTTTCTAGGAACTATTTTTCAGCTTTTCTACAGTAACTAGCTTTTCAAACGGAATGTCTTTTCACGACAGTGTCTGCAAATTAATTGTAGTATACACTGTATTTACTTCATTTATATCAGCCAAAATCGTACGTGAGTTTCTGTTACTTCGTACTCTCTCACGAACAGCCCAAAAACTATAAACCACAATCAAAAACCAAAACCCGATGCTAAAAAAGAATAGGCCCACATCCTCGTCAGATAGATGCCTCATTAATTAACTCCATGCGTGCATGATGTTAATTTGCAGCTAGCTAGTCTCTGTAGTGGTACGGTACGGTCTGTCGGTCAACGCCTTGTCCATCGACACCGCCACTGGCGCTAGTCCGAAGAATTCGATGTGGTTCGCCAAGACGTCAACGTGCGTCGTCGTTGATGTTCGTCGTCCCATGGCTGGAAGGCCACGTGCTCCTAGGGTTGGGTCACATCACTCATGGTGGGCCGAAGGTTGGGCTTGTCATGGAGGTAGAGTGACGCCACCACGGTGAGCTAGTACAAGGCGTGCCAAGGGTACCGCCCCTGTAGCGTCGGGTTGGTCAACACTGAGAAGTTCCTGCGATCCGACAGGTAGGGCCATGCCCCACACCAAGAGCCATTGCTCCTCCGGCTAGGCCTGTTGGCGTCGAACACCCTACGCCCCATGATGAGGAATTTTTTGTACGGATAATCCATTTTTTATTCGAAATTACATAAATATACCCGCGGGAAATTTTTTTACAAAAATAGGCTCCAATCGCCTTCATTGGGCGATCACGCGCTTTAACCGGGAGGCGACATTTAAGGAATGTGGGAACCGTTGAGCGAATCAATGCTATCGCCTGAGCGTTGGGCGACTTCTTCCATTCGTTGTATGGTTGGGCGACTGGAATTGCAGTCGTTGTACGGTTGGGCGACTGGAATTGCAGTTGCCCAACGGCAGGCGACGTGAGGGGTTTTTAAGACAAAGATCACCATCCAAGACCACCTACCACTTTTTGCACTCATCATGCGCACAGAGAAGAAACGAGAGAAGAAGAAGAGGAGGGGAGGAAGGGGAAGATAGCAAGGGCTGCTGCGGCTCGCGAGGAACAAGCAAGGGCTGCTGTAGCTCGCGAGGAACAAGCAAGGGCTGCTGTGGCTACGAGGTCAGCTCCCCGCAATAAGCGGCCGCGTAGCAACAACCCTATCCCGGACGTCCCCACCGAGCGTTTGCCACAACTCCCACCTGAGGGGGAGACACCCCCTTTGTTGGTGCGGGGACACGTGCAAGTTCTTCAAATCCAAAGAACGCATCAGCCTAGGTATGCGTTACTGGGGTTGTGCAAACTACTCCAATGACTACCCCAACCGCCGTTTTGACACCTCAACCTATCGGCAGCTGGTAACGACCACATGCACCATTTTCCCCTACCTTTTCTGCTTCACAGCACGCACTAACAATCTCTCCCCTGTATTTACAGTCTCCGGAGCCCCTGTGTGGCTACCGCAAATGGATCGATCTTGAGATCCACCCTACGGACCAATGGACCCTCGACTTCGAGGAGTGGAATGTCACACGGGACAAGGAGTTGCTGGAGGAGGAGCGCCGCAAGAACGAGCACACCCTGCGTATACAACGCGAGACGCAAGCTCATCTCGAAGCGTGCACGCGTAGGGAGCGAGAGGCTCGCGAGATTGAGCGCGAGAGAAAGAGGAAATGGCGGCTAAGGCAAAAGAGGTCGCGGAGGAGTTCAACGCCGAGCGGGCAAGGAAGGGAAAGTGGCCCCGGTCCACATAGTAGGTCGTACGAGCAGTTGGGTGGGTTAGTCGCATATCATGCTATATGTTATACATGTAATAAAAATGTACGCGACATGTTACTCCCAACTGTATTATGAAGTTTATTTCTATTTCACATAAGGTTATTATCTCGTCTGTTCGCATTCAATGATTCAGATAGCAAGTCATTTAACAATATTAACACACCAGTTCTCTCCGTACACTAATTCTCAGTAACATTAAAATATCACTTACCACTATATGTATCAAACGTTCTACAGTCAATTGTTCTTAAAAAAATTCCCAAAATTTTTTATGCGCCTACAACATCCAGTGAACATAAACTTTTATTACAACTACAACACATTTTTTCACAGTTTAAAACTACAAAATTGACAAAACTCTAAAAAATCACGAGAGCCTGAATAAAGTCGCCCCCATTATTGGGCGACTGCACTACTAATCGCCCATCCGATAGACGACTGCAATTAGTCACCCAATAGGAAGGCAACTAATTGCAGTCGCTCGAACGTAAAGCGACACAAATTTTGTCGTCTCTCGATTGGGTGAAAGGCGACAGTCGCCCAATGGGGGGGCGACTGGAGCCTATTTTTGTAAAAAAAATTCCCGCGGGTATATTTATATAATTTCGAATAAAAAATAAATTATCCGTACAGAAAATTCCATGATGAGCTCTAGGAGAACGTCTGGAATGTTACAACAAAAGAATTTCCCCTTTTTTAACGAGTAATCCTAATCCTCGTAACCCGATTGTGCTGCCTGCAACAGTGCATCATCAAAATTTAATTGCAGTGCCTAAACAAACCTTTTCAGCTTCACCAAAACGTTCCGATAAAAACATCAACAAACTAGTAGCATAAGTGACCACACCAAGGAAGGACAGCTGTTACAAGCGCGGCATCTCATACACCACTTTTTCTTTTAGGCAACAATTGAGGTCTAAGTCACCACACCAACTAGTAGCAACAGGACAAGTAAAACTAACACAACCTAGCAGCGATACAGTTAAGCATGCAGAGTGAAAAGCTAGACTTGAATGCAGCTGCTCACCAGCCTGCCAAGCTTATAAGTGAATCGAATCACTCATTGCCTGGCTCGCGATTTCGCCCTGCTAGCCTCCTCCGTGGTTGATGGGAACAGCTCCACGTACCTTGTCCCGATCGTCATCTTATCCTTGCACATGGCCGTCTTTGCAACCTCAGCTGTTGGGAACTCGACGTAGGCCTCGCCGGTGGCCTTCCCATCCGGGCGGTATGCAATGTGCACATTATCCTCTGTCAGCTCGTACTCCACAAAGAACTTGATGATGTCTTCCGTGGTAGCAGAATAGGGAAGCCCACGCAACTTCAGCACCTCAGTGTACTCCATGCTGCTCTTGTCTTCAGCCGGTTTCTTGGGCCGTGGAGGAGGTGGAGAGTGTTGGTATTCCGAGTCGAAGAAGCCGCCCTGGTTCACCTCAGCGGCTATTGCACTGTAGTACTCCTGCTTCTTGCATCTGAACACCTCAACGTACCTCCTGCCCATGTTCTGCCTGTTGCGATGCAGTGCAAATTCAGCCTGCATGGCTGACGGGAAAACAACAAAAGCTTCACCAGAGAAGCGGTTATTCTTGTGAACCAGGAGGCAGTCCACTATGTCCAGCCCCACAAAGAACTTGCAGATGTCAAGGTCATCGCAGTCAAAAGGTAGCCCTCGAAGACGGACCCCTGGAAAGTTTTGGATGCCACTGTTAACCCCTGCGCCAGCTAAGTTGCCGCTGTAGGGCTGGTAGAAGGAGCCGCTGGCACCGCCAGTGCTGCTGCCCATGGCTCCAAAATAGGGGGGGCCTGGTTCCATCATCCTGGCCCTCTTTGAGACATCCATCGGACTCCCTGCGGTCACTGCGAAGTATGGATTCGATTCCATCATTCGTGGCCTCTTTGATCCCTCGTACCCATCCGAAACCCCCCCGCCTCCCATCATTGCCCTTCAGATAATCCAGTCCCAAAAAAAAAGAAAAAGAAAAGGAGAATATCCCCCCATCTCTCAATCCCCATTTCATAAAAATAACCCAAATATAAAGGTAATTGCTCAGAAAATAAATAATCTACAGAACAAATTAAGGTTTGATAGGTAAATGGAATTGAAATGCGACAACTCTCATGGATAGAACAGCCATCACCCAAATAAAGTAAATGTTGACAAGATATGATTAGAAGCAATGCCTATGTTATGGCCTGAACAGTCAAAAGCTATATCTGAGTACAACAGCATGATGGTTCTATTTTGCATTTAATGAATCGAGCTGAAATTTACATTGAACAGTTCATATCTAATCTAAGTGGACAAAACCAGTGAAAGTGGATACTTGTTCAGATGATGATATTTAATTGCAGGTAATAAGATAAACTAGATTGACATGACATTCGGTAGCATTCTTTGCTTGATGACAGTTGGATGGGATATCTAGAATTCAGGTATGTCTTACCGCTACGATTCTTTTGTCCACTTTTAGTTAGCTTTGAATAAGATGGCTAAGACCAAATTTCGAATTCAGCTTGAATGATTCTGTTACAGATTTTGTGCACAGATAATCACAATGGCAAGCTATTTTTCTTAAGAAAAATGTCACTAAAATATTTTTCATTGTATAGAAGGAAGCAGGTTGTGGCAATTGGACAATCTAGCACTGTATATGAGAAATAGCTATATGAAAAGCCAGAAATAAACTAACAGGTTGTCATCCTGTGGCAAACGCAAATTCATATAGGCGCTTTGTTTTGAAAACTAACTAGGCGAGTCACCACAGGCACATCAGGCAGAGGTAACAATTAATTTTCCAATATCAGGGGTTGGTGGGGGGGGATCAAAGACCACCCAAAAAAAGTAATTCCCCAATGATTTACTAAAATAAATAGAGTTCGCCTAGGAGATTAACGAAGCCTAAAATCCCAGCAAGAAGCACCTCGTATGTAGCGCAACAACCTGATCCCATGGAATCGAATCGATGAAGAAAACAAGTAGTGATTTACCGTACCCCGTCCGAGGAAGGGTAGGCTAAAAGTCTAAATCGGATCAGAGAGGGGGGAAACTAGTAGGGGGGCGCTTACCCGCGGTGACCGTACATGGCGAAGGTGGCGGCGCGGAGGAGGAGAGGAAACCCTAGCGGAGCGGAGAAAGGACGGAGTCGAATCGAAGGGAGCTGCGAGTCGCGGAGACGGATGGTTATCGCGTCTCGACTCGAACCTGCGCTTATATTGAGTCGTGGTCGTTTCCCGTGACACTGACAAGTGGGATCCTTTCCTTTCCTTCCTTCCTTGCCTTGGAAGGATCGAGTTCACACCCCGACGCCATCCTGCTGTGCCGTCATCCCTTGGTCGCATCGCATTCCTTTTTTCTTTTCTTTTTTGCTTCGACTGCGGCTTTTGACCATCCGTAAAGGATTACGAGAATATAGATAATTTATGTGTGATTTTAATTAATTTATAGATCTTGTTTTGAAAATATTCTATTAGAAAGATAATTATCGTAGAAAAGTCGAAAAACGGTTTTTAAAAATTAAAAAGGAGAGACCCTTAGTAGGGCCAAACAACATGCGATCAAAACCGATTTTTGGGTCTTTCTTTCGGCTATGGGTCTGCAACTCATGGTTTTTTATCAAAATATTTAGCTTTTGACTACTCCCGCGAGAGAGTACGGAAAGACACACTCACGTGTGATTTTGGCCAATACATGATTTCGTTGCAATGTTTACTACAATCGACATATAAATCCCGCTTTAGAAAGATATTTCGTCTAAAAGCTATATACTATAAAAAAAAGTCAAAAGAAATAAGTGTAAGAACCCCAGGTTTTTTTAAAAAATAATAAATAAATAATAGTAGAAATAATTTAAAATAAAAATAAGTGTTTTGGTTGCTTAAATTTTATTTTTACTTTGCCCTGATTTTCTGTTTTAAAAAAGGAAAAAGTAATTTAAGTGGAAATCTAAGAATATCGTTAAATAAAAGGATATTTCGATTTGGTATAAAAATCCTATCTCAAAATAATTATTTGGATTTATTAGGCTTTTATCTGGTTTTCCTGGTTTTCTGGAGTTTTAAAATCTATTTTCAAGTTAAAAAAGTATTTTTAGTATGAAAATATAATACCAACTTTAGTTGAAAATAATTTTAATAAGTCCAAAACATATCCAGGAACTTCTGTGAATTTTTCTGGAATTTTTGAAATTTATTTGGTATTTTTCTAAGCCTTTATGAATTTCCTCGGCTTTTTTGAAAATCTAAAATAAAAAACTCCCACGAACGTACTTGAGTGTGCTAAGACTTAAAACCACTGGTCGTCGATGAAACATGGCTCTTCCAAATCTTCATCAACAGCTTGTTCATCATCGTCCCATTGATTTTCTGTTTATTGATTAGTAAGTAATGAGTACAACCATACTTAGTAAGTCACAAGGGTAAATCATACTGTATCTATTTGCACAGATTGCCAGTGGATGGGAATATACAGATTTTATTAATGAGGGAGGATGTAATTTTATTTGTAAACATTTGTAAAGAGGAAAACATAAAGCAAAAACTTCTCATGATTAGGAGGGTTTTCAACACTTAATTACTCAGGTTAAAACATAAAGAAATCTATTTATACCTTGCTGTTGGAATCACCCATTAAACAATTCCATTAACCAGGAGCATGGCATATTCAAATACCATTTATTTCACTCTGCAGAGTTGCCCAGCTTTACCCACAAGATTTGTTAACCCTCATGACTGAGTTAAGAAAATAAAGTTGTTTCACTTCTCTTCTCTTTATATAGCCTCTACCCGGTAAATCACCACTTAGACCCAGATATCTCCTCACCAGGCATAAACACTTATGCCCATCCTGAATGGCACCTATTGTTGTTAAGTATGCCTTTACCATTCCCATACTTAACTCCACTTCATCTGAACTCCTACATCCTGTAGAGATTCAATCGAGTTGAGTAGTTACTAGACCAGGGTTGACAAGTTAACTCTTGTGGTTGAGTGATTTCTGTGTCTTTTACTCAGTATATGGTTTTTGTCCTTACTTTTCACTTGATGCTGCCAACCACAATCCAGATTCTCAGTGCTTGATGGCACTACCGCCCATCTACTCAAGTCTCTTCTCTAGGGTAAGGTCATGGACTCCAACTATCTAGTAGATTTCCACGATGCCTCCTTGCACCTTCTTACCCTATAACTATTTTAACAAACCAACCAGCCAAAAGTCAAGTCACTTTGTAGTACAAAATTTTAGACAAGTCAATCTACAATTATTTATACAATAATTAAATATTACTAAGGTTGTCAAGATGAATATGACCTCAAATTAAAGAGGATATTTTTCAGTGGTAGGACATAACTAATTCACATGTCATTCTAAACATTTATTTTAATCAAATAACATTGTGCAAATAATAATAATGCAAATACTACATTTAAATAATTTAAATATCATAGGATCCAATATGATAAAGAACTTGTAACTTGCCTTGCTGCCTAACAAACTCTCTGTTTCGTAAACTTCAATGCCTGAATCTGGTCCTTGCATTGTCGCCTTAGAATACTCGGGAACTAACATAAACACATAAAATAACATAAGCCCACGCTTGAATCTAATTAAGCTAGGAAAATAAAATAAAATAAAAAGGAGTAAAATACAATAAAAATCAAATAGAGTGGGTTTGGATTTTATTGGAGCTTGGATTGGTGAAACGGAGGTCAAAAATGGATTCATGGTGTCGAAACGATCAAAATGGGGGTATTTTTGGAATTTTAGGGATCGCGAACAGTACTGCTACAATATGAACAGTACTGGGCCGACCCGATTCCAACAGCACACGAACGCACGGTTTGAAACCTCATTGGCCAAATGGGCTGGCCTTTTTAGCACACGGTGCGTGGCCAAGTAGTTCAACTGCGTGCGCACACGCACAGAGGGAGGATGGCACACAGACGGTTGAGATTGTGCCACGACATCGCCCCCGACTCGTCTTCAACCTCCGGCCGCTCTTTCTCCAGTGTGAAGCAGAAGCACAACTGCCTCCATGATTCGGCACCGAGGATAGACTCCGGTAGCAGTGATTGGTATGGACGAGTGTAGCTCGGTGTGGGGGTTCCATTTTTGGGCTTTGGGGAGAACTGAACTTGAGTGGTGGTGGCCGGCAACATGAGAGAAAGGCCACGGGTTGTACTGAAGCTCTAGGGTTCTTAGGTGAACTTCCGATGAGTTCAAGGGTGGTTTAACCATCTATGGAGCATAGGAAACATCAAGGCAGTGGTAGTTTTGGTTGAGAGGGGTTGGGTCATGCTGTCCACGACAAGGGCATTCTGGCTGGCGATGGTTTTTGGTGGAGTTCCAGGGAAATGCTCATGGGGATTTGAGTTCGGCTATATGATTGTAATTCTCTGAGGGTGCTTTGGCAAGGAGCAATCGAAACATGGCAGTCGTGCGAAGAAGATTGAGTGAGCGGCTCACCAGGCTCATGGGAGAACGACAGCGGAGCTGTGGTGCTGTTGGGCTCAATTGTATGGCTTTGCGGGGGGTTGGGTGTGATGTGAGGCTCTCTACGAAAGCAATTGAAATTTAAGGCCATAGGGAGGCGGTGGGAGCAGTAGAGGGGTGGCGGTGGCTTCGACGCGTGGAGGAAAGAGGGGGCGAGGGCTCTACCGGAGGGACGAACATGTAGGCGAGGTGGCACTGGTGGGACCATGGCCCTGCAAGAGTTGGCGAGGGAGTTGTGGTGGGGAGGCGGCTTCCGAGAGGGTGCCATCGGGTGGAGGTGATGGGAAGCAAAAGAGGGAAGGCACAAATTGAGGATATTAGCCAAATTGGGAAGGAAGTTGGAATTCAAGCAAAATCCAAAAAGAATCTTTTTTTGAATTTTTTGGATGTTTCAGCCTTCTTAACAGTAGGATCCTCTGCTGCATCAAAGAAAGAGCTCTATAAGCAACATTTGTTGGAGATGTGCTGATGCGATTCTGAAACACCATCTCATTTCTTGTCAGCTAGAGCGACCAACTCATAGCTACCAGAATGAAAAGTGGCAGCATATTTTGTCTGTCTCCACCAGACCATCTCTACAATCACTCCACACGAAAAGCATGCTAAGGGGCATGAAAGGAGGATGTGATCAGTTGATTACAAAACTCCACATAATTTGCACTCCATCTCAAATCTTTTTGAACAGCCTGAATTCTATCCTTGTGCGCTAGCCACATGAAGTTTTGACTTTCAAAGGAAGAAATTTGGACACTGTTGGACCCATAGCCCTCCGGAATTCCATTTTTGGCCCCCCAAAGAAAAAAATTCCAAAAATGGACCCCGTTTGAGCGCGCGTTTATGGGAGGCTGCCACGTGGCCATCGTTCATTCGATCGTGCGGTCGGGACCGCACGACCGCTCGGCGCCGCGCCGAAGCGCGACGATCACGCCCGAGCGCGAGCGCCGCTCGCGCCCCACCGTGATCGCCCGCCACCGCGTGACCGCCCGCCACCGCGCGCTCGCCGCCTCGCGCCCGGGCGCGTCTGCGATCCATGAGCGCCGCCGAGAAGCGTCTGCGTCCCCAAGCGCGTGGTCTGCATTTAGGGTTTGTAATACTCGTGAATATTTGTATGGTTTCTCAATTTTGTAGTTGTAAACTGAGAAAAATAGATAAAGTTGCAATAATAATTTATGTTCATTGTTAGTTGCAGATGTATAAAAAATTAGGATAAAATTTTTTAAAAAACAATTAATCATAGAACGATCATTTCGTAAAGTGGTAAGTGATATTTAGGGTTTCGTATGGTTTTGAGGTTTGCAATCACCATGTTTTTTGTATGTTTTGTCAATTTTGTAAATGTAAACTCGGAAAGAATCTGACCAAGTAGTCATAAAAGTTTATATTCATTATAACTTGTAGATGCTAATAAAATTTTGGTAAATTTTTTTTAGGAACAATTGACCGTAGAATGATCGATACAAATAGTGGTAAGTGACTTTTAAGGTTTGCTGTGTTTGTAGGGTTTGCAAACCCTGTGATTTTTTTAGATTTTGTCAATTTTGTAGTTATAAACTGGAAAAAAAAAATATGACGATATTGTAATAGGAAATCGTGTACGGTGAATACAAATAAACTGCATACTACAATTGGGAGCAACATGTTGCGTACTCTTTTATTACATGCATAACATGCATAACTTACTGGGTCTATTACATTTTGTCTACTGGGTGTAGCGTGGTTGTTTCCCCTTTTTGTCGCGCCCTGAAGATGGATCCGCTGCATCCTTCTTCCTGTCACTCTTGGTCTTGAGAGCTGCCTCCCGAGCTTGAAGCTCCTCCTCCTGACGCTTGATGGCAGCTTCACGCAGACTTAACTGCTCCCGCCTCCTTTGCAGCTCATCCTCCTTGCCCTTCAGACGGATTTGGTCCACCCTCACGCGGCGCTCTTGCTCATGCCGCATCTGTCGTTCCACCTCACGAGCCTGAGTCATCTTGACAAAGTATTGTCCTTTGTTTTCCACCTCCAATGTCTGGTTATGTGGCCATGTCGGCGACACCCGATCCACCCATTCGATGAACCTGCAAGCCTATGTGTGGCATGGTAGATGTCATGGATCAAGTTGAAAAACGAGAAACAAATGATTTAGTTGTCGTCGTTACCATGAAATCGTCATCCAGGTTTGGACACTTGAAGAACCTACGGCCGTATTTGGCTCGCTCTTCTTGATCAGTCCACACTCCCAACATCGCCCTAAAGCCGCAATGGCACTTCGCGCCATGCCACTCTGGCACTCCAAATGGGTCGGACCTCCAGGAAGACATTGTTGTGTAGTAGTATTGTGATGCCTTGAGGAGGAGATGTGGTATGGAAGACATAGGAGGGAGGCCTTTTATGTAGGCAGGTTATCTGGTGCAGTGGGCATAGTCCATGGAGAGGACGACATGGGAATCTTTTGAGGATAGTCAGGATTGCAGTGTAGTAATAAATGTGCGTATGAAGGATTTTCAGAGCCTGCAAATTGTACTCTTTTGTCATGTCACTGCGGAAAGGTGGTCTCTTTTGTCATGTCACTGCGGAAAGCCGCCCGTATTGTCAAGTCACCGGGCAAAGCTGCGTCGCTTTGTCATGTCATCGCGCACCACTGGCATGTTTTTGTCACCTCACTGAGCAAAGCCGCCCGTATTATCATGTCCCCGCGCAAATTGTCCTCTTTTGTCATGACACTTAGGAAAGGTGGCCTCTTTTGTCATGTCACCGGGAAAGCTGGCTCGTATTGTCTAGTCACTAGGCAAAGCCGCCCGCTTTGACGTGGAATGAAGGGTCCTGCAAGCCCCCAAGGTTGGTGAGAATTTTATGTACTTACAAGGTTTTGACATGCTTGATTTTCAGTCCCTGAGCTAGTGTCAATGGTGAAGATATCCTCCCACGTAATGGACGGTGGAACTTCACCAATAAGGTCAGAGGGATAAACATGGCATCCGAATGATTTTTAAATTTATAAGTGTATGTGTGTGTGTTAATCACTAATCGGCTATACTCATGCCTTTTGGCATTGTTTAGGTGGTTAGCTCTAGCCAATGGCCTCTTATCTCAGAATACAGAGCATTAGTGCACACTCACCAATGGCTAGAAATGATGTACTCCTTATTCAAGCCACGGGAACCAAGATGATGGCCTCAATCGGTAAGAGGTGTCATTTGATCCAATCTTAAAATTTATTTCATTGTCAATATTATGTACATCTGTCCTCGTATGCATTTTATGCTTTCGTATGTAATGCCTTTTGAATGTGATGTGTATCATTGCACTTGGGACATTCAGGAATGACTTATTGACTTTTACACTAGCTCGTGGGTGAAAATGGATAATTGATGAGATAGGCTTTCTCCCCGATGACTGCAGGAATTTGTGCATTCACTCTCTTACTATTGGACCCCTGTGCATCAACAATTCCATTTTTGGCCCCCTGTGCAAAAAAAATTCCAAAATTGGACCCCTCTCCACGAACGATATATAAAGTGGTAAGTGACTTTTAGGGTTTGGTATGTTTTAAGGGTTTGCAATCCGCGTGATGTTTGTATGTTTTGTCAATTTTGTAGTTAGAATCAGATAAAGTTGCAATAGAAGTTTATGTTCAATGTAAGTTGTAGATGCATAAAAAAATTTGGTAAATTTTTTTAGGAACGATTGACTGTATAATGGTCGATACATAAAGTGGTAAGTCAATTTTAGGGTTTGGTGCATTTCTTAGGGTTAGCAATCTCGTGAATGTTTTCAGTTTGGCAATTTTGTAGTTATAAACTGGGTAAAAATCAGATAAAGTTGTAATAAAAGATTATGTTCATTGTAAGTTGTAGATGCATAAAAAAGTTTGGTAAATTTTTTTTAGGAAAGATTGACCGTAGAACGGTCGATACATAAAGTGGTAAGTGAATTTTAGGGTTTGGTCTGTTTCTTAGGGTTTGCAATCTCCGTGATTGTTTTCAGATTTGGCAATTTTGTAGTTACAAACTGGGTAAAAATCAGATAAAGTTGTAATAAAAGTTTATGTTCATTGTAAGTTGTACATGCATAAAAAATTTTGGTAAAATTTTTTTAGGAAAGATTGACCGTAGAACGGTCGAGACATAAAGTGGTAAGTGATATTTCGAAGGTTAGTGAGAATTCGTGTACGGTGAGGAGCGCTATGTTAATATTGTTAAATGAGGTGATACGTGAATCATGGAATGCAAAAATACGAGATATTGAACTTCATAATACGATTGGGAGTAACATGCGCGAGACTTTTATTACATGCATAACATATAGCATGATATGCGACTAACCCACCCAATCGCCGCACGACCTCTTGTGTGGACCGGGCCACTTTCCTTCCTTGCTCGCTCGGCGTTGAACTCCTCCGTGGCCTCTTTTGCCTTAGCCGCAATTTCCCTCTTTCTCTCGCGCTCCATCTCGCGAGCCTCCCGCTCCCTACGCGTGCACGCTTCAAGATGAGCTTGCGTCTCGCGCCGCATACGCAGGTGTGCTCGTGCTTGCGCTCCTCCTCCAAAGAACTCCTTCTCCTTTGTGACATTCCACTCCTCGAAGTCGAGGGTCCATTGGTCCTCGTGGTGGATCTCAAGATCGATCCATTTGCGGTAGCCACACAGGCTCCGAGACTGTAAATACATGGGAGATATTGTTAGTGCGAGTGTGAAGGAGAAAAGGTAGGGAAAAGGAGAAAAGATATTGTTCTGCCGCCGATAGGTTGCGGTGTCAAACGGCGGTTGGGGTAGTCATCGGAGTAGTTTGCGCAACCCGTGAACGCATACCTAGACCGATGCCGTGCTTAGACTTGAAGAACTTGCACACGCCCCCGCACCAACAAAGGGAGGTGTCTCCCTCATGTGGTAGTTGTGGCGAACGCCGGTGGGGACGTCCGGATGGGGTTTTTGCTACGCGGCGCCTGGGACCTTTCATCGCTGCACGATGGGCTTGTTCTACCCGGCCTCAGACGCCCTTATTTTCTCATCGCGTGCGCATCGCGGCTGCGGTGACCGTGTTATGTCACGGGTCTCCTCCCAATCCTTCACCATCTTGTCCCATTGCTTCTTCTTGCCTTTGTCCATCCGGTTGGGTGAGGGAAGCGCGATGTAGTATGGGGTTTGGATGGGCAATATTTGTCGCGAAATGGAATGCATACGAATTTATAGGGGCCGTTTGTCTCTACTCGCACGCCTAAAGCTGGTCCGCGTGGTGGTAGCAAAGTGAGTAAAGATGGGAGTGCCGCGGTATCACCAAAAAGGTCCTGCTTTGTAATGTCTCCGAGCAAAGCTGCCCAATTGTCATCTCACCGAGCAAAGTGACCTCTTGTTGTCATGTCACCGAGAAAAGATGCCTCTTTAGTACTATCACCGCCCAAAGCCGCATGTTTTGTCATGTCGTCGCGCAAAGCCGCATGTTTTGTCATATCACCGAGAAAAGCCGCCTGCTCGCATCATGTCTCGAGCAAAGCCGCCCGCTTTATCATGTCATCGCGCAAAGCCGGCATGTTTTGGCATCTCACCGAGCAAAGCTGCCCTGCTCGTCATGTCTCGAGCAAAGCGCCTGCTTTATCATGTCATCGCGCGCAGCCGCACCTTTGTCATCTCACCGAGCAAAGCCGCCCGCTTTATCATGTAACTGCGCAAAGCTGGCATCTTTTGTCATCGCACTGAGCAAAGCTCCCCCGTTATGTCATGTCTTTGAGCACAGCTGCCATGTATTGTCATCTCAAAGAGCAAAGCTGACCTATTTTTGTCATTTGACTGAGCACAGCTGCTCTCTTTAGTAATGTCACTGCGAAAAGCTGTCCTCTGTCATCTCTTTGAACAAAGCTGCCCCGTGTTGTCATGTCACTGAGCAAAGCTGCCCCGTGTTGTCATGTCACTGAGCAAAGCAGCCCCGTGTTGTCATGTCACTGAGCAAAGCTGCCCCGTGTTGTCATGTCACTGAGCAAAGCAGCCCCGTGTTGTCATGTCACTGAGTAAAGCTGCCCCGTGTTGTCATTTCACTGCGAAAGCAGACCTGTTCTGTCATCTCTCAGAGCAAAGATGCCCCGTTATGTCACGTCTGTGCGAAGAACCGTCCTTTGATTCGTTTGAGGGGAATGCAGCAAGTTGTCTCAGTTGGTATAAGTAGCACGGTTGGGGTCCCAGCACATTGTTGAGTCGAACAAAGAAGTACCCTGTCTTTCGTGCTTGAACAAACCATGTCGGAAGACGAGGGGCCAGTGGGATTTGGGTCACCGAAGGACGACATTCCCTTAGAAAGGAGGGATATGTTCGGTCCACAGTACCGATTGATGCCAAGTCGGCGTGCTCAACCAGCGTGGCCGAAATGCAGCACAATGAGTACGCGGTCGCCAGATCTTGGATTCCCGAACGATGGCGGGCGACGTTTCTTCGATGCTCACGCCCGGTACAATTTAGTAATATTACATTTTTGTATTGCTTATGGACCCGCCGGTTAACCGCCCTTTTTTGCAGATGGCAAATGCGACTTCTCCCATTGGATCGACCCTCCTCATGAACGGTATGTTGATCGTTATGTGGATACATTATGGGCTCGAATATGGGACTTGGAGTACCGAATGGAGAGCCTCACCGAGGAGAACAACGACCTCCGCGAACAGATGCAACGCGAGAGGGCAACGAGGAGGTCGTGAATATAGCAAGCTCTTATGATCCCACATGTTGCCGCGCGAACCCGAAATTTGCATATGTGCATGCCACTCCCACGACGCCGCCACCACGCCCGAGGCGGCCCCCAAACAATTCTCCATGTGGGTGCCACGAGGCTCGTTTGGCATGTAGGTAACGAGGGTTATTGTTGTGTCGTATTGTAGTTCATGTATGCGTTGAATTAAAATGTTGGGTGTACTACTTTCCATAAATTACGTATGTGCAATGTATGTGCTGTTTCGTGTTATAAGTGTGTGACGCCTTCATTTTATGTGACCTTCATATACCGCGGCCTCTTTCCGTAGCGATGTAATGTGCAACGTTGTTAAGTATGTGATGGATTGGTTGTTATCTTCGTGGAGTTGTTATCACAAGCTAGAAAAATGCAACATCGAGCAAAGATGCCTCGCTTTGTCATCCCACTTGGCAAAGGTGGCCTCTTTTGTCAAGTTATCGCGAAAGTCGGCCTCTTTTGACATGTCACCGTGGAAAGCCGCCCGCTTTGTCAAGTCACCGCGCAAAGTTGGCCCGTTTGTGAAGTCACCGGGCAAAGCCGCACTGCTTTGTCATGTCACCGGGCAAAG
Source organism: Dendrocalamus sinicus (assembly GCA_036346575.1). Classification (NCBI taxonomy): domain Eukaryota; kingdom Viridiplantae; phylum Streptophyta; class Magnoliopsida; order Poales; family Poaceae; genus Dendrocalamus; species Dendrocalamus sinicus. Next base: position 36,168,156 of record CM070646.1, on the reverse strand, counting down.
CCGCCTCTTTGTCATGTCACCGAGCAAAGCCGCCTTTTTATGAGGTCATCGCGCAAAGCCGGCATGTTTTGTCTCCACCGAGCATGGTGTGGGGTCCAGATTTGTGTTGTATGTGGTCTTTGTGCGTGAGGCGCCCCCACACCTGACCTATAAACGGAGCCATCCTCACATACTCCCCGCCATGTTATCAGTCACCTCCGAGTTAGTTGTTCACAACTGTGTAGTTTTCTTTCGTGCTCACTCCCCGGACTAGGCAATGAGTCACCAAGACGTCTTCATGGGCACCACGGTGATGTGCCCAAATTGCAACATCTTGGTTAGACGAGGACATCACGCACGCCGCGAATCCGGGCGACACTACTACAAGTGCCCCAATCACTCGCTGAGTCGATTGTTTCGGTTCGTTGAAATCATGGTTGTATGTTTAAAAACTTCTTGTCATGGAATCGCAGGAAGCTCATGGTGGTTGCCGATTCGGGTGTGGGAGGATGAAATGGGAAATAGGACGCATGGTGTTCGCCGTGAGAGAGTTGTCGTGGGGGTTGCGACCGTCGGGATGCGCATCGCTTCGGCTGCACTAGAGTGGAAGATAAATGTTATGTTGTGTGGTATTTTGTTTCTGTGTGTATTGTTATCCTCAAGTTGTAGTGCCGAGGTTCTCCTCGTGTATGTTCGCAATGTTTTACGCTATGTTGTCGTCAAGCTCTTTTGGTAATGTTTTATGTACGGTTGTGTTGTATTTTAGTTGTTGTGTTCGTTGGTGTGTTGGTGGTTGTACTACTTGCTACATGTCATGTACGTGAAATGTATGAGTTGTTTCATGTTGTCTCCCGCTACCCCGTGTTGTCATCTCTCAGTTGGTTGTATGCCGTAGTAAATCAAAGAACTTAGGACAGGTCAGGTCATGTACGCAGGACAGGTCATGAAGCGACGAAGCCATCCATGTGGCACCCCAGCTGCGTTGTCTCGGATCGCATGACCGAACCGGTGACCAGACGGACCTTCCAATCTGCCGCCGGGGTGGCACCAAAGCGGCACCACGGAGGGGTAGACCTGTAATCATCGTGGACGCCCCGCAGAGTAACCGCCATCTCCCCACCGGAAGTGGAAGGTGTGAGTCTCGGCCTCCATCGATCAACGAGCCGACAACGATGGCGCATCATACTCGAACCCATGCAGTAGATCCAACATGCGGGCAATGGGCAGCAGACCGGTGTCCCGCAGTAGTGGGATGTACCGATGGTCGAGACGCCAGTTCTCTCGGGGGCCCCTAAGGACGAAGCAAGGAGGCCCCTATGCGGGTGCCGACAACCACACATGGCATCGGTGGTGCTCGTCCCAACGGGGCTCTAGCAGCTCGAACGCCATGTCCTGCCAAAGAAGGACAACAAGTTAGTGTACATTACAACAAAATGTGCAACAAATAACAACATAATTAACAACAAATGTTATGACAGGGAAACGTACGGAATGTACAAAAACATACATAAAATGTGCACACGAATATGACCCACACGACAAGGAAACATATGGAATGTGCGAAAATATACATAACATGGTAATGTGCAATACATAGCTACACCATCGAGCCAACAATTAGCGTACACCTCCGAATAATACATTACATATGGATTGTGGTTGGTACTACGAGCGTTGCTTGATGCCTACTGCTTGGGCACCGATTGAGGAGTGGCCAAAGGCTTTGCATAGCCTACACTTCGGCCGAACACGATCCCCCTCGGCTCTCATCCATGTCGCTATGGATGCGACGGCTTTGTCGCCTTCCACGACCGACATGCTTCAAATGCATCGTTGGGCACCCACTTTATCTCCCCGCCATAATTCCTGTAGTGCATGTCTACCCCGTAGGAATGGAACTCTGCACTCCGTGTTGCATACAAGTGCCGCATGTCGAGTACTTGGAGATGTCTTGTGTCGACGCCTGGTTCCATACTGCGCGCAGCCGCGTACACATGGGAGCATGGCTTGTGCAGAAGCCGGGCTTGTTGCAGTGCAAGATGCTTCATCACCAATCGTGCATACCGCTGCGCCCTCTAATGTGACCCATGACATACTTCTACCTTAGGCGGACCTCAAACTTCCTCCTTAAGCCATCAATGGCCGAGCAATGTGGGTTCGAGCCTTCTCCATCTTCCCGTCCATGAAGGCTCGCATGACCTCGAGTATTGCTTGTTTTCCTCAACGTGCTTCTACGCCATCCTCGGCTCTATTCACAAAGTACCGACGGCACGTGCCTGTGTCTCGCCACAATTGCCGTGATCGGCAGTGATCTCGACGCCTTCAATACACCATTGTAAACCTCGGACATGTTGGTTGTCATGATCTCATACCTCGCCCCACCGGTGTCGTGCAACAAAGACCACATTTCCAAGTCGTGCATTGGATGAACCCATTGTGAGAATACCCGACTCTTGTGGAGCCTCCTCCACGGCCCTCGCTTCGCATGCACATGCTTCGTAGCCTCTCGATCGAGCCGCTCGCATGGCGCCGAACTTCCGCTCGTTCGCATGCATAGCTTGAACATCTTCATGAGGTCCTTGCTACGGAACCTTCGTGGAAGTTCGCGCAATATACCTCATGCACCGGCCGTTCTTCACATCATCCCATCGGACGGGGGCCTGCGTCCCATTCTGCAACATTCGCAACGCAGACAGCAAGCCTGCATTGCGGTCGGAGATAAGGCACACTTCAGGCCTGTCTTGCACTACGGCATTCTTCAAATTGCAAAGAAACCAAAGCCAGCTATCTGTATTCTCGTTCTCCACAATTGCAAATGCCACCGAGTAATCGGTCATTTGCATCGGCTGCAATCGCGGTAAGGATAGTGCCCTTGTACTTGCCGGATAGGAACGCCCCATCTACGGTTAGCACCGGACGGCACCACCGAACCCTTGTATCGCTCGATGGAAGCCCCGAACACTCTGTCAAGAATGAAACAGATTCGGGCCTCCGTAGGATGGACCCTCTCCGCCTCTTTATGTAAGTGCTCGGTTTGATTGTGCAATTTGATTCAGCATTCTTGGGACGGTGTCGCACGCCTCCTCGACGCCCCATACATACCGCGGCAAAGACCTTTCGCTTCGCCCGCCACACCTTCTTGTAGCTCACTTCATACCCCGCCGTGTTCGCTACTTCTGCCATCAGAACCTTCGGGGTAATTGACACATCCGCCTGGCGGAGGTGCGTGACCACCTCCGCAACATAACGTGATGTCATGTTGCGGTGCCTATGTACTGGCCCCGCAAGCTCGCAACTGTGATCTTGGAGCACCGTTATCCGGAACTCCGTGCCAACGCCCTTGTACCGTTGTGCACGGACTTTGCCACCACATGACCCGTCAACACACTTCACAACGTACGTGTCCGGCTTTGACTTGTGGACCCGATACGTCCGGCTTATGTTGACGGCATGTCTAGCAATAGCTCTTTGGATAAAGACTCTTATTACGGAAGCATCGCCCCAAATACAAGGCGCCTCGCTGAACCCCATTCTCTCTCCTCCGCTGTGGCGAGAACTAGGGCTGCCGCCGCGATGTCGTCCGGGCGACGACACGCACGCACCGCCCGTGGTCACAACACGACCTACCACCCCTCCAGCTTGCACCTTCGCCATCCTCGTCCTCTCCGAGCTGCTGTGTCAACCTCCTCATCCTCCTCGCTGTCCTCTTCTTCCACCCGGTCCCCAAGATACTTATGATACCAATACGGCGCCCACCACCTGTCGTGCACACCTTCGTTGGGCTGGAAATTCTGCGCACGCCTCTGTCGTCTTCATCACCCACTTCTCGCCCACATGTTCTCCCGAGAGGGTCTTCATGACCGCCGCCACTTCATCTCCACCAGCCGCATCTCGAACCAACCATGCCCGATGATTACGCCTCTCCACGAACTCGACATACACCATTGGCCTCCCATATATCGCAAAGATCGTGGTTGCGCACGACCTCCATGTAGTTCGCCCATGAGGCGTCATTGGTCACCTTCGAAGTTGCCATATGCTCCCTTTCCGTCGCCCACCATTGAGGCATAGATCGCCTCGATCCGTAACTTCTTCCTTGCGGTGCGCCGATCGAACGCTGAACGGACACACCTCCGTAGCTCGGACAAGCTCATGGCGCTCGAGGCATCGGTGCGGATCACCGTCCGCTCGCAATTTGACAGTCCGCCCCATACGCCCATCACGCACGAGACCACTCCCATAAAACACCATCAATTGTTCAATGCCACCATTGCGTACCTAACATAAGTGCATAATCAACCATTTTAGTACACGCATGTAACAATCGTATCATGTAATTAACAGTTTGATTATTATATGTTTTGTATTTCTAAATCTACGATTTTTTGTAACTATTTCACTTTCTAATTGTACCATACATCAAATTAAATATACTTATCATTTTTTCCATCAAATGACCTTCATACTACGGTAATTCACTAAGCATACTAATTATACAAATTGTCTCTAATCTAACTACTACAAATTTACCACCTACAAATGCTCCAACATAAATATTTACTTTTTCAACACATACACATTATTTAAACTACAATCTTTTCTAACTATGGACATAAATGTCTATATAGCAAACGACATTTGGACGCAAAGAAATATCTCTCGAAAAGTAAATGTCTATGTAAATTTCTAGTGGTATATAGATAGAAAACGACATAAACACTACAAATAACTACGGTCAACATTTTTCGAGACGCAAAGAAACGACATAAACAGCGTATATAGATTTGAAGTCCAGAAACCATTCGAAAAATTCACTTCAAAAGGTATCCGTTTATTTTTATTTTGGGATAAGTTCAAAGCGAAAAGATGCTGGCCTAGAGTAGAGTAGAGGTGGTGGCGGGTGCCATGCCATTTCGATTTCTTTCTCCTTCCACCACCTCGATTCTATACGATACAAGATCAGCCAACAAGTGCACTAGCACGCAGACCAAGATCTTCCCACTTGCAAACTTACTTGCAGTCCTCACCGCTCCTCCCCACACCATACCTGTTACTTTCCTCAGTTACCACTTATGTACCTTTCACCCTCCATTATTTCTAATCTACCAAATTTATTTCTAATTTATTTTAATCCTAGTACTATTGTTATCACCTACAATTGCTCTAACATAAATATGTGTTTTCTCAACGTCTACACACTACAACTTCATATTTTCCACCTAACTGAAACTACTTTACAGTACGTATGTTCACAAAAATATGAAACCCTATATACACTACAATACATCATGCTAAACATATGCAAGATTTGCTATACATACATAGCGTATAAAATATTGACATCAAATAACAGTAACACAAGATGGTTTCGTTAATTCAGGCCTAATGACATACATAAAATTATAGTTGCATGGGCACAAAACTTACCTCTTGTTGATGCTCACGAGACGATCTACAACTTTTCTACTTGCCAAGTCCACTGATTCCAAACGAAAACAATTCAACTCTTCCGGCTTTCGCTCCTCTCTTTTCTTCAGCAAAAACTAACTATATTACAATACGTAACTTCAACATAAAATACAACATTATCTACACTACAATAAAGCATGCATCATATGTGGATTTTTACCTACACATACACACTGTATGACACATTGACTTATAATACATACATATGTTCACATAAAGATTACCTACAAATACATAACGTACCAAATATTGACATCGCGTATCACACATTCACATAAAATAACATTACCAAACGATGGTTTGTGCTAATCGACTAATTATGGACTAATCACATACATAAAATTTTAGTTTCGGGGGCACAAGACTTACCTCTTCTTGAAGCACACGGGACGATCTACAACTTTTGTATTTGCAAAAACCGCAGATTCCGAACAAACACAACTCAAATCTACGGGTTTTCACTCGTCACTTTCCTTCGCTTCTCACTCTCTCGCCTCAGCCGCTTCGGTTGTGCTTGAGCTTCTGGCCGCCAAGCATTTCTTCCTCTCCTTGCTCTTTTAAGTGCATGCGCGTGTGCTCTCGAGGGGCCGTTTTGGGCTCTTGACGCGTGTGCGCCGGGTACAAGAAAAATTCCCAGTGTCTTTGCTGTTTTTTCATTTTGGCCGAAAGGACGGACGCGAATGGCAAAGATTCGCGCGGTCGGGCGCCAAGACACGCTGGCGGGCGCGGCGCGCTGCTGGCGGCGATCGTCTGTTGAGGCGAAGGCGAGCGCGCGCGGTGGGCGGGCACTCGACGCGGTGAGGCGGCGATCGCGCGCTTCGGCGCGGCGCCGGCCGATCGTGCGGTCCCCGACCGCACGGCCGGATGAACAAATGCCACGTGGCAGCCTCCCGTAAACGCGCGCTCAAACGGGATCCATTTTCGGAATTTTTTGCTTTAGGGGGCCAAAAATGGAATTCCAGAAGGCTATGGGTCCAACAGTGTCCAAATTTCTCAAAGGAACATGAGCCTTTCGGATTTGTACTAGGGCTCTGTACAGATGTCTGTGTGCCTTTAATCTTTTTTTTTCTCTCTCTCTTTAGGATTATAATCCATGAATAGCTTAACCCATGACTTGCGTGGCTCCCCCAACAGAAAGCACAAAATGTATGCCTTCTGACCTCCTTTTTGTGACTCTTGCAGCTTCTTGACAAGCTACGAACCAGTGTTGCATTTCTTTTTATTTCCCATCGCCATATCTTATCCTTGTTGCGATTTTACATTTACTACTCTCTCCGATTGCAGATATAAGTGGTTTTAGACATTAATAAGGTTCAAGATGACACTTTGATCATCAATTTTTACAACAATACGTTGTTTCAAATAAAAATAGTTTTGCATTGTAAATCAAAGTAATTCTTTTATATAGGTGGTCAATTTCTATGTAAAATGTAAATGTGCTAGAGCAGAGGGACAAGAATGGAAGGGGAAAAAAAGAGAATTTCACTCGCATCGCATCAGACCATGTCATAAATTGTGTCAAGGGAGTCTTCTCCTCCCTCCACGGCGGGCCGTAGAGATCGGCGGCCATGGCTCGGAGCCCCTGCGATCTCCGCCTCCTCCTCCTCCTCGCCGCCGCAGCAGCCTTCATCTACATCCAAGTAACCACCACCAACCCTTCTCTCCCTCCTTTTCTTTCTCTCTCTCACTGGATGGGTACGATTGGATTCAGTCGCCGGGGATTGGGATCGCGCCTTTAGCTCCTGACTGTATCGCCGCCCGAAACTTGTCTTCTTCTCTGTAAATCAAATCAGATCAATATGCTCTGTGCTTCTCGTTGCTAGTTACGGCCGAACGATTGGGAGTGGGTTGGGGAGGAATTGGACTGGAGAGCAAGTAGATGATGGAATTGGGGATCCACCTCTCTTTCTTTACCTACTACTATCTCTTTCTAGTTTCCACTGACAATATCTTTCCTTCTCTTCAGGTGCGCCTTTTTGCTACTCAGTCTGATTATGCTGAACGTCTTGCAGAAGCAGTAAGTACTAAGCACTACTAGCAGGATCAAACATGCTAATCTTACAAGCTTTGGTGTCAATGCCCATCTTCATTGGCATAACTCAAGGTGCTAACACGTGTAATTTGATACAGGAAAAATCCGAAAACCAATGCACCGGTCAATTGCGCTCCTTGATCGATCAAGTCAGCATGCAGCAGGAGAAGATTGTAGCATTGGAAGGTACTACTTTAAACTTATAGTTCCACGTGCTACTTTTGGAGCTTAGCCCTCGAATAAAGCGAATATAATACTGGCACGTTGCACTTCAAGGTAGATAGTTCCACATCATACTTTGGAGTTATGCACTCGATTCAGAGGAACGCAACTATGACGGTTGCGCCGGTGTAATCTTTGAAAGGGAGAAATGCTTCTAACGTATAGTTCCAGATGATACTTTGGATTTCTCCTACTCGAACCAGAGGGATATCTTGGCACAGCTCTTAGATCGCTCTTCTGTGTACAATTCATTAACAAAAGCATGTCGCTTTCAGTGATTTGTGCCTTTTTGTGTGATCCTTCTTTGATATACAATTGCACATGCCTTCTGCTGTTGATGCATTGCTAGTTTGCTCATGTTGTGATCTCGCTGTTTGATTATGTCCTGAATATAAAAACTGTCTATATGTCATCCTCTCATCAAAAGATCCGAGATTGATAATGTCCTGAATATGAAAAAACTGTCAATACGTCATGTTCTCATCAAAAGATCCGAACCTAGGCACTACAAATATCTTTTCCTGTACTTTACGGAAATTTCCTCCTTTTCTTCTTGATTTGCTGCATACTTTAGTTGTATGTATTAATAACTTGACTGTAATGGATCCCATGGGTATTTCACGACTTGACCTTTTTGTAATGCAACAGAGATGAAGATACGCCAAGATGAAGAACGTGCGCATCTGAAGATTTTAATCCAAGATCTTGAAAGTATGAAATCGTTACCTTTGTTTAGCTTTTAGTTATTGATTTCAGCCACAACTGTTCTGTCTGGCATGTCTTTGCTTCCTTAGTTGATTTTCTCAGGCCTCCTGTTGTTTTAGTCGTGATACAGACCTTTTAGGTTGTAGGATACAATATGTTTAATCCGTCAAAACCTTGACATTTGCCTCCTCCATCCATGGTGCACAATAAAGCAACATCTGAGCCGATGTTTCAACTTGAAATTGGCACGTTTTTTTTCTAGAAGCAATATAGATTCAAAATACTGTTTTCTCTGACTCTATACATGAAAGTATTTTGACCTTGGCATGCCATATAGAAATAACTTGAGGAAAGATTGTTAAAATGTGGCATTGCAATAGATGGTATTAACTTAACAAATAACAATTAGTGAAATTACGTTTAGTTGAATAGTGTTTGCTGAATGCCAAAATATAAAAGTGGGGCATCGGGAACTTAAAAATCTAACGCTCTCTTTGACATTTCTTTTGGATGCAGAAAGGAGTGTGCAGACCACCTTACTAAACAAGAATGTGGTTTGTACAGTGCTAATCTTGCTAACATTTTTCTGCTTTATAGGATTAATCTGATCTCTTTCTGTAAAGCAGGTTCCTGTTGCCGCTGTTGTCATAATGGCTTGCAATCGACCAGACTATTTGCAGAGGACAGTTGAATCTATCCTGAAGTATGCTTTACGTCTCCATTCCTTTATTTTTCAAAATGCAAAAGATTCCAATGTCTGTTGTTGATTTCTTTAATTCCTAAATCGGTATGAAGAGCCCACCCAGTGGATAGCGCTTGTGGCAGTTAACATAGAATTAAGTTGCATTATTGATCGCCACACCGTGTTGTTTCAGCAGTTTCTACAGAACATTTATAAGGAAACATACACCGTATAGCTTCCTAATCCGTTTATGAAGCCTATTTACTCCATTTAGATCCAGGTAGCTTGAGTGTGTAGAACACCCCTGATTGAATAATGGATAATAATTCTTCCAGGTATCAGAAATCAGTTGCTTCAAAATTTCCACTATTTATATCTCAGGTATACCAATTTCAATTCTTGTTCTCAGTCTCATTAAGTGTGTGGGAAGGACATTTTTCATTTCTTCTTCCAATCGCAGGATGGAACAAATGGAGAAGTAAAAAAGAAAGCTTTGAGTTATACTCAAATAACATTTATGCAGGTGTGGAAAGAAATATTTGCTTTATGCTTAATTGCCTCATACACTAGAACAAAGCCTTTTCTCTTGTAATATTGCAAGCATAGCTGATACAAGTTTTTCTGAGTTTCTAAGTAACTGTAGAGACACCACACACCCAATATGGGGGGTGATCTTCATATATATAGCCAATATGGCTGGGTATACAAGGAATGCAATCAAGTATACATAGCAGGTGCTAATCACATATAGACCTGCCTAATATATCTAATACCCGCCCGCAGTCTAAGCGGGAGGATTCCGGCGCATAGACTGGACTCGAACTCGATGAAATAACAAGAGGTAGGCCCTTGGTCATGATGTCTGCGAACTGGTGAGAGGACGGCACATGAAGGACCCGAACTTGTCCCAAAGCGCCTTCTCGCGACGAAGTGAATGTCAATCTCAATGTGCTTCGTGCGACGATGATGAACGGGGTTGGTTGTCATGAAGACAATACGACATTGTCGCGAGAGACAAGCGTCGCCAAGTAATGGAGACATGGAGTTCCTGCAGGAGCTGGCATAGCCAGCAACACTCGGCCACCACATGAGCAACGACGGCATGCTCGGCCCTGACCGAGCGGGAGATCGTGGTCCGACGCTGAGGACCAAGAAATCGATTGTCGCCGAGGTAGACACAATAACCGGAGGTGGAGCGCCGAGAATCTGGGCAGCCAGCCCAGTCGGCATCGGAGTAGGCGACCAGTGACTGAACAGGGCCGACACCAATGTGGAGGCCGGAGGAGAGAGTTCCCTTCAGGTAGCGTAGGATCCGCTTGATCAGCGAGAGGTGCGGCTCGCGAGGATCATGCATGAAGAGGCACACTTGTTGGACGGAGTATGCCAAGTCAGGTCGGGTCAGCGTGAGGTACTGGAGCGCGCCAGCAAGACTCCGGTATGCGGACGGATCGGCAACAGGAGCACCGGCGGTGGCGGACAGCTTGGCCTGAGTGTCAACAGGTGTTGACGTAGAGTGACACTCAGCCATGCCGGCGCGTTGAAGAAGCTCGAGGGCGTACTGTCGCTGGGATAAGAACAGGCCGTCGGCGGAGCGAGTGACGGAAATCCCGAGGAAGTGGTGGAGTGCGCCCAGGTCAGTCATGGCAAACTCAGAGTGGAGGCGCCCAATGACCTGCTGAAGAAATGCCGTCGAGGACGCAGTAAGAACGATGTCGTCGACGTAGAGGAGCAAGTAGGCGATACTGGTTCCGTCTTTGTAGACAAAGAGGGATGTGTCGGAAGACGAGGCGACGAAGCCGAACTGGCGAATGTATGTCGCAAAGCGCTGGTACCAGGCTCGGGGAGCCTGCTTTAGGCCGTAGAGGGAGCGCTGCAACAGACACACATGGTTAGGAAAAACAGGGTCGATGAAGCCTGGGGGCTGCTGGCAGTAGACGGTCTCCTCCAGATGTCCATGGAGAAAAGCGTTCTTAATGTCCAGCTGATGTATAGGCCATGCGCGTGAGGCAGCAATGCTGAGGACAACCCGGATGGTCGCCGGTTTGACCACCGGGCTGAATGTCTCGTCGTAGTCGATGCCATGGCGCTGGGAGAAGCCACGAACCACCCAGCGAGCCTTGTGGCGGGCAAGGGTACCGTCGGAGTGGTACTTGTGCTTGAAAATCCACTTGCCTGTGACCACATTGGCGCCGGGTGGCCGGGGCACGAGGCGCCATGTCCCGTTGTCGATGAGCGCGTGGTACTCCTCAGCCATAGCCGCACGCCAGTTTGGATCAGTCAAACCGCTGCGGTAGTTGGCGAGAATCGGAGACGGAGTAGTCGTCGCAGAGAGGCCCACATACCGCACAACTGGTATGGCCCCGGACTGGGTCCGCGTGACGCGTCGTTCTCGCTGCATGAGAGGTGCTTTGGTGGTGCTGCGGACACTGTGTTCGCTGGACAGAGCAGAGCCGCGCCCGATCTTGTAGAGGACCCGTCATGCGCCCGGGGACGCCGGCTGTAAGTGAGCCGGAAGTCCCGAGCTGATGGAGCGGCGTGAACAACAGCCGGAGCTGAGGCAACTGCGGGAGGAGACTTCAGATTTGCGAGTGAGAGGAAATGTCCAACAGAAATGAGTGAAATCGTCAAGTAAAACGAGATAATATTGATGCCCGGATACACTGGCAACCAGGGATGTCCATACATCACAGTGAACAAGTTGAAAAGGCATGGAGCTAAAGGAACTAGAGTTTGGAAAGGGTAGGCGCACATGTTTGCCAAGCTGACAAGAATGACATAGTTGGTGCTCTACTTTATTACAGCTGATGGACGCATTGCGACGAAGAATGTCGATGGTGGCAGAGCTGGGATGACCAAGGCGGTGATGCCAGAGATCGGTGGAGATGGCGATGTTGGCGTGTGGAGCGGAAAACGCAGCAGGGAAGGTGTAAAGATCGCCAGCACTATTGCAGCGAAGCATCACGCGTCGGGTCGGGATATCCTTGACAGAAAAACCAAGAGCGTCAAATTCTATAGAGCAGTTGTTGTCCCTAGTGAACTGACGGACAGACAGCAGATTGCAGACTAGGGATGGGACAACTAAGACATTATGAAGATGGAAATTTGACTCTGGTGTATGAAGAACAGACTCGCCACGGCATGAAATGGGGAGATTTTGACCATTGCCAACGGTAATGGAGGAGTAAGGAGGGGGATGATGAGAGAGGAGTATACCATCCGAGGAGCTCATGTGGGAGGAGGCGCCGGAGTCCAGGACCCAGGGATGCTGGCCCTGGAGATGCATCTGATTGAGGGCAGCAACAAGTCCATTCTGGTTCCATGTAGAGACACACCACACACCCAATATGGGGGGTGATCTTCATATATATAGCCAATATGGCTGGGTATACAAGGAATGCAATCAAGTATACATAGCAGGTGCTAATCACATATAGACCTGCCTAATATATCTAATAGTAACCCTATTATATGGTCTGTTGCAAAAATAAAAGGGAATATTTAGCCTGCAAAAAGCTCTAGATATACCAAGAGGTGTGTAGCAGATCTAGATGGAGCTAGGGCTTGAAGGCATGTGAGACATGTTGGAGCAACTCTAGATCCAATGGCTGCAAGCTCAGTTGGGAGAAGCAAGAGCTTAATCTAATGCACAAACTTGTGTAACTGCTGTTTGCTAGGGCAGACATGCTTAGCCAGCAGGGAGGTGATTTTAACTTGTGGCATCTTGATGTGGCTGTGCTGTAAGAAAGCCCAGATTATTTTGGCAGCGGGAAGATCCTGTATGTTGGTGAGGATGTCAAATGGGATGGTGGCAATGGTTCAATATCCCCTGGTACTAACATAGCTAGAGGATTAATGGGAAGGGGTGGTGAATTGCTAACATCAGTAACCGTGCAGTTGACAAAGTAGTTAACCGAAATTAAGTTGCACAAAAAATAGTGGGGACGGTAGTTCTTGAAGATTCAAATGGGCCAATTGTAGAGTAAGAAGCATGCCATGGAGCGGAAGTTCTAGGATCATCCTTAATGGTGCACCAGCAATAGCTGCTTCAGTGTAGAAGGAACACCGAAAAGAGATTAAAAAATATCTATTTTCCTTTTTCTTCTTTTTTTTTGGTAGGTGGGGCATTGAGCTAAAAGAGAGCGAAACTAGAAAGATCAACATTACCTAATATCACACCGGTACTTGTATATTGAATTTGGATGTGATTTGTTTGGCTAAGATTCTATATGTTGCAGCATGTAGATCTAGAACCTGTGCGCACTGAAAGGCCAGGAGAATTGACTGCATATTACAAGATAGCTAGTAGGTGCTCCTTAATTGATGTTGTATTTTAAAGACTTTTATGATGTTACCAATTCTTGTCCTAATAAACTTTCTTATTTCAGAACATTATAAATGGGCCTTGGATGAGCTATTCATTAAGCATAACTTTGGTCGAGTAATAATTCTGGAAGGTCTTATCTGTGTGACGATCCTTTGACTATTTTGTTCTTAGGATATCTCCGCTTTCTATCTCATATCTGTGATTCATTGGTTAATAGATGACATGGAGATCGCCCCAGATTTTTTTGACTACTTTGAGGCTGCAGCTAAATTACTTGATGATGACAGGTATGTTACTTTATATTTTGATTATACTTGGGCAAGCCTAGGAATTTACATCTAATGTGTCTAATTACTTTGCTGTAATTCTTGTCATCGTGGTGTGGAAGGACAATAATGGCAGTTTCTTCATGGAATGACAATGGGCAAAAGCAGTTTGTTTATGACCCAAGTTAGTACAATGATAGGCCTCTGTTAAACTTTCTTTATTGCATTAATAGGGAAAGCTACTCATTTTTCTACATAAACATTTTGCAGAAGCTCTTTATCGTTCGGACTTCTTCCCTGGGCTTGGATGGATGTTAACAAAGTCTACATGGATTGAGCTGTCACCAAAGTGGCCCAAAGCATATCCTTACTGTTGTCTACTATTTTTAGATTAGCAGATATTCTTTTTTTACTACCTTGTATCATCTAATTCTTCCTTGACAAGATTTTACTTATTGGGATGATTGGGTGAGGCTAAAGGAGGTACACAGAGATCGGCAATTTATCCACCCAGAAGTCTGCAGAACATACAATTTTGGCGAACATGTATGTTGGCTATTCTACATCAATGCAAAACAATGATCAGTATTTCAGTACCACATTTCTGCATGCAATAACAACCAATGGGTGACAGTGCAATGTTTGATTCCATTGATTGTGGATGACTGGCATTTACACTTTGCTTTTTATACTTTCATTGCAGGGATCAAGCATGGGACAATTCTTCAAACAATACTTGGAACCAATCAAGTTAAATGATGTTCATGTATGCAAAAATTTTGACATTTTCATTTTGCATGACTGTTATAAGTTCTTTGTTGCTGAGATTTACTTGTTCCTTCTTTGTGGCCATAGATCGACTGGAATCGTGAGGACCTGAGCTACCTCAGGGAGGTAAGAATTAATTTGTATTTCAGAAAGTAGTTGTTTGCATAAAGAGTGCCTAATATTTCTGTTGGTAACATTAGGATAAGTTTTCAATCCAATTTGGGAAAGATGTGGCCAGTGCCACACCTCTGCATGGATCTGATGCTGTGTCGAAAGCCCACAACATGGATGCGGATGTAAGGATCAAGTACAATGATCAGGGAGACTTTGAGCGGATAGCTCGTCAATTTGGAATATTCGAAGAATGGAAGGTTGCTTGTTAAAGCATTTTATGTCTTAAATGTTTCTCAATTTTGTGAAGTGACAATTTCTGTCTGATGCTCTAGTATCGATTGTTTTCTCTATTAGAAAATGCCATGCTTTGCAATTTTGCTACACCCAATTTAGATTGGAAATGTATACAACCTAGTCTTGTGAATGTCTAGAATTTCCTTCGACCTTATTTATGTTGTAGAGTGCATCATGATTCATGTCTTCTTATGTATTTTCCAGGATGGCATTCCAAGAACAGCTTACAAAGGAGTAGTAGTCTTCCGGTACAACAGTAGTCAAAGACGAATATACCTCGTTGGCCCAGATTCTCTTCGTCAACTTGGGGTGTAGCAGTGTTGAGCTGGTAATTTTCCATTGTGGAGCACCCTGGTTTAGCAAATGTGAAATGGCACATACTGGGAGATGACTTGAATGATTTTTACCACACAACAACTGGGATCATACACGGCCAAGGAATTTTTGAGGATGAGGATGGCCTTTTTCCCCCCTAAGGTACTAGAGTAGGAGATGCTCCGTTTATGGGGAGCTTTCCGAGATGTAGAGCGTTATTATCTAGCTGGATTCATCCATGTTTAGTTAGCAAGAGAACTCTTGTCAAGTTTGTATTTGCGATTACATGATCCTGTGCGATACCTACGTACATAGGAGAATGCAGCAAGAAAATATTGTTGTAAGAATTGCTGTGTAAGCATAATTCTAGCTGAATTAAACATATATTCAAAACATTTCCAGCAGATTATAAATGATATCAATTGCATATAAACATGTAATTCCACCATGCCATTTATACAAATGTATATATATCTAATGTATATAACCACAAGACTGCTGGGAATAATATGCCATGCTGTCCTCTAAGCAAAAGAGCAATTAAATCTAGCATATAACAAAATAATTGCTTCAAATTTACTTTCAGAACAGAGTTGCGCAAGATTTTAGAACTTGGCCTTCTCATGTCAATGTCGAATCACTCCACAAATGATCCGAAAGCTAATAATCAAGATTTGAGCTCTAAATTATGTTTTCACTATTATAAATATGCAAATCCAGTGAACAGCGAATTATAGATTTTCGAAACAAATGTTCACAGGCAACGAATTATCTAGCAGTAACCTGGCAGTAGATCTAAAAGACAAAATGCAGTCTCTAAAGATAAACCGAGTAAAACAATCACTTCTGGACCGAACTACTCAAGAACACCTACTGCGCAGAAAACATATATTCAAAACATTTCCAGCAGATTAACTGTATTTTTAAATTAGCAAACCTCCTGACTGTGAATCAATCAGGAAAGATTCAAGTAGGTGCGTCTTGAATCGATCAAATCAAAGTAGTATGATCCGATGTGGATGGACAAGATGTTCGCAATTCGGTTGGTAATTTGTTCGCCTCTTCTCTCTCTCTCGTCCACCAAACTGATGGTTGGTAGGTGGCTGTGCTGCCTTCGGTCAAACTGTCAATGCAGTTGTGAGGGTGGGGTGGATTCATTTGACTTGGGGCAGTCGCTTCCTCTCTTTCTCCTGCTCAAGGCTCGGCTCAGCTCAGCTGCTACATCTGCTTGCTCAACAACGAGGAAGACAAAGTCGTCTGCTGCCTCCTCTCTTCCTCCTCCTCCTCCTCTCGCCGTGGCCGCCTAATCTACTCGCTCGCTCTCTCTCGCGTATTAATTCCTGCGCAGCGCTACGCTCGCTCATTCAGGTTCCGATTAAACAGCAGCAGCAGCAGCAGCAACTGCCCAATCTCTTGAGTTCGTTCATTCAGGTTCGTTAATTTGATCCCCTCCGCTCCGCTCTTTCCACTCACTTTTCCTTCTTCGTCGATTCCTTCTTCTCTAGCTTGTTCGACCGACTGCAACCAACCAAGTTGACAATTCAACATGCATGATTACTTCACTTGTGCCGCTTTTCATATGCTAGCCTGCCTTTTAGGTTCTTGGATTAATTTACTTCCTAGTTAGGTTAGATTGGGACTCACAAATGGAGCCACGGGATGATGATGATGATGATGATGATATACTACTGCTCCCTGTATATATTATTGACTTGCTTCATATCATATATAATCATGCCTAGCTACCTAGGCGGGCGGTTAAGGCCTTGTGCTTCATCTCTGAATCCTTCTTTCCTTCTAGTTAGTCTCTCCAACAAGTGCCCGATGCTCCCATCCCAGCTGATTAGTAATTGTTAACTGTCCGATTGTAAAAATATATGCCCAGACTCTTGCTAGATTAGATTAGGATTTCTTCATCCACATTTAGGCTTTGCCTTTGTATAGTCTATTACCGATCGAACGAATACTCACGGATTCTCTAATTTGATGCTGGGATGACTGACTGCTACCGACAAGATGCACGTATATCCATCGAACAGATAAATGCCTGCTCTGTTATCTGCTACATATAGCTAGCGATACAACACATTCATAAGCTTGGTGACAAATCTGACTGCTTAATTTATGTACAGCTGGCTAGCTCCATGGTGCCTACTCTCTATGATTTTAATTTTCTCCCTGTTTCATGAACCCCAACTTGGTTTCAAGCTGACCAAAACTAACCAATTGTGCTATATATTTCTGGCTATTGCAAATATACTGCTGCTGCTGCTGCTGTATCCAATACCCTAAGTATACCCAAACCAAAAATCTTATGTGGGCATACATATATACATGCCTAGGGTGTGCACTTTGGCTTTTCCAGAGGGAGGTAATATCTATCATCTAAATACTCTTTGTCGCAATACTTGCAGAGCACAACAGATGGCGACACACGCTTTAGATGGCGATAGCGAGTTTGAGGACCAATCAAATGAGGGGCACCAAGAACCTGCGTTCGAGGCGTTTATGTGCCCTCTTACTAAGCAGATCATGCAGGATCCTGTCACCATCGAAACAGGCCAGACATTCGAGCGAGAGGCGATCCTCAAATGGTTCAAGGAATGCAGCGATAATGGGAGGAAGGCGACATGCCCATTGACACAAAGAGAGCTCCGCAGCACAGAGATAAGCCCAAGCATAGCTTTGCACAACGTCATCGAGGAATGGAGGACTAGGAACGAGGAAAAAGAGCTCGAGAAAGCCTTCAATTCCCTCAACCTGCACTCTGATGAGGACGACACCCTGCGTGCTCTGGTGTATATCTCACAGATGTGCCCAAGAAGCAGCGCAAAGAAGAACCTTGTGCGCAAGGAGGGCATCATACCAACGGTTGCTGAGATGTTGAAGAGCAGCAGCAGAAAGGTTCGGCTCAAGTCTCTGGAAGCCCTTCGCGTTGTTGTCGAGGACAATGATGAAAATAAGGTTCTCCACGGATTTTTCAGTTTTCTGTTTGATCGGTATTCAGGCACAATGAGAGAATGCAGGTTATTTAACACGATCTTTTTGCAGGAAGAGCTGGGGAAAGGTGACACCATACGCACGATTATAAAGTTCTTGTCCAATGAGCATTTCCAGGAGAGGGAACTTGCAGTTTCATTGTTATATGAACTTTCAAAGTACGAACCTACATGCGAAAGGATCGGTGCAGTCTATGGGGCTACACTCCTACTGGTTGGGATGGGAAGTAGCAAGTCAGAGAACATGGTAGCTGTGGAGAAAGCTGAGAACACGCTCAAGAATCTGGAGAAGTACGAGACCAACATCAAGCAAATGGCCGAAAACGGCAGGCTTCAACCTCTCCTAACCAAACTCCTTGAAGGTGTGATCTACATTCCAACCTGCATTATCTTTCTCCACGTCGTGATTCATACAAAGATTTTTCTTTTTGGCAATGTGCCTGCCTGGTGCTTAACAACTTGTTTTGAGCTAGATTTGCAATTATCGAGATGAAGTATAAACCACTCCAGTGCTCAAACTCAAAGCGCGTCTGTTATTTTAAGGTTACCAAGGTGTTTCTTTAGTTTGCGTCTTGGCTAAAATTTGATTTTTACACGCTGTTAAGAGGTACAGGTAACAATAATAATTGGGTACCTGATTTTAGAAAACTGGAAGTCAGTATCCCTAATTACACGATGATTATGGAAACCATACTGGTAGAGAATGCAGGTAAGCTGCGGTGTGGTGTGATGATGTATCAGCTTCTTATGCCATTCTGATCTCCTTTTGAATGGAATGGAATGGAATGCAGGCACGCCTGAGGTGCAGGTTGCCATGGCTGAGTACCTTGGTGAGCTCGCGCTAGCGAATGACGTGAAGGTTGTGGTGGCGGAACAGGTTGGGGCGCTGCTGGTGAGCATCATGAGGACGACAGACAGCCTGCCGGCGAGGGAAGCAACTCTGAAAGCGCTCAGGGAGGTCTCGTCGAACGAATCCAGCGCCAAGATACTGCTGCAAGCAGGCATCCTGCCCCCGCTCGTCAAGCACCTCTTCTCCGTCGGCGTCAGCAGCCACTTACCGATGAGGCTCAAGGAGGTGTCCGCCACGATCCTCGCCAACCTCGTCGCTTCCGGCGCCGGCTTCCAGTCCATCCCGCTCGACGACGACGACAGCAGCAAGCGGACGCTCCTGTCGGAGGACGTTGTGCACAGCCTGCTCCACCTCATCAGCAACACTGGCCCCGCCATCGAGTGCAAGCTCCTCAACGTCCTCGTCGGGCTCACCAGCTCCCCGGCCACAGTCGCCGACATCGTGTCGGCGATCAAGAGCTCCGGCGCGACCATCAGCCTGATCCAGTTCGTGGAGGCCGCGCACCGGGAGATCCGCGTGGAGTCCCTGAAGCTCCTGCGCAACGTCTCGCCGTACATGGGCGGCGAGCTTGCGGACGCCCTCGGGGGCCACCTGAGCAGCTTGGTGAGGGTGATCACCGACAGCACTACTCCAGGCGTGACGGAGGAGCAGGCGGTCGCCGTGGGGCTGCTGGGCGAGCTCCCCGAGAGGGAGTGGAGCCTGACCCGGCAGCTGTTCGAGCTGGGGGCGTTCGGGACGGTGAGCTCGAAGCTGGCGGAGCTCCGGCGGGGCGCCATCCGCGGGAACCGGCACGTGACGCCGCTGACGGAGGGCGTGGTGAAGGTGATGTACCGGATCACGTGCGCGCTGCAGGAGGACGCCGAGTACGTCGAGTTCGCGCGGGAGGCGGGCCTCGCGCCGCTCTTCGTCGACCTGCTGCAGATGAACGGCCAGGACACGGTGCAGCTCTACTCGGCCATGGCTCTCGAGAAGATGTCGGACATGTCGAGGAACCTCACGGCCGTCCCGCCGACACCGCCGGCGAGCCTAGCGCTGTGCATGTGCTTCGGGAATAGAGACAAGAAGCCTGCTCGGCTGGCGGGGGTGTGCCGCGTGCACGGCGGGTTCTGCTCGCTCCGGGAGACGTTCTGCCTGGCGCAGCCTGGGGCGAAGGCGGTGGAGCGGCTGGTGGCGTGCCTGGACCACCTGGACGCCGGGGTGGTGGAGGCGGCGCTCGCGGCGCTGTCGACGCTGGTGGGCGACGGGGTGGAGGATGTGGCGGAGGGGGTGGTGGTGTTGGGGGAGGCGGAGGGCTGCGGCCGGTGGTGGAGATCCTGGTGGAGAGCCGGACGGAGGCGCTGCAGCGGCGGGCGGTGTGGGTGGTGGAGCGCATCCTGCGGGTGGAGGAGATCGCGCGGGAGGTGGCGGCCGACCAGACGGTGGCGTCGGCGCTGGTGGAGGCCTACCGCAACGGCGACCCGCGCACGCGACACACGGCGGAGCGCGCACTCAGGCACCTCGACAGGATCCCAACCTTCTCCACCACCGCATTCCACACGGCCGGCCCCGCCCGCCAATAACGCTCCCTCTCCTCCTCCTCCTCCTCCTCCTGCCATTGCCACTCTCACTCTCTCTATCTGTTTCTCTGCATTCACTTGTCTTGTCTGTCTTGGCTATTGTATTGCTCTCGTTCGTTCTTGTCCCCGTTTCTTTCTTCAACCCAAACTGTTTGTGTTTGGGAATACCTACCTGCCATGGTGTTACATTAATACATACATACATACATACATGCATGTATGTTCAGGTTGATTCTGTTGATTTATTTATTAGAACCAGTACAGTACAGTACATGCTTGTGATCAACTGTGCGTTCGTCTCATTACATTTAGTGACACCAAAGGCCTCCAATAAATAAAGAGAATAATGGATCTTTTTTTGTCAGTATCGATGATGGGCCCAGTCTGCACCGAAAATGGATGGTATCATGCAACTATAGGCGAAAATGGATCAAACACGAATTACATAGTGGTCGTACCATATTTGTATTTATATTATTTAAATATAATATAAATGCAAATATGAATATGACCGAATTGAATGTTGTAGCGAATACGAATGCAAAAGTACTCGCTCAATTCGATTGAATTTGAACACGAGGTCTTACTATTAGATCATGTGGCTTAATTTAGGATATTTTAGTGATGAACAATTAACAATAGTTAATTTATAATGAATAATTGATGGTGTTGCTTACTGTTAGTTGATGTATGTGACGTGTGTGTCGACTGATGTTGGTCAAGTTAGGACAAACTTATACCGAAAAATGTTATTTGGTCTTTCAATGTGCAAGTTGAGCATAGAGGCAATCATGGTTGGTGACGAGGTAGACAGAAACTAGGATGGGAGATCCGAGGTTCAGACAGTCAATGAGATCACAAGATGGTCGGGCTCATGATTGGAGCACATAGAAATCAGAGATGGATGATATGTGTTGGAGTTACGAAGGTGCGGTCCAAAGGTTACGACACATGGTGGATGATGCATGAAGAAGCTACAGAAGATGCGATACTGGAGGCTTCAACACGTGACGAGTTAGAAAAGTTGTAATTTTGAAAAGCCCGTTTTAGGAAGGGTTTCGAGTCCCTTTCTGTTGGAATTAGATTAAAACTCAGTTGGGCTTATTTTTTGTGGCTTATGGCTGAATTTTTATTGTAGCTGGCTAAAATTACACTGTAGTTGATGGTGGCTTATTTGACATAATTAAATTTAAAAAAATTAAAAATAGCAAAAGGGTTAATCCACACGTATAATGCAAACGAATACGGAAAAAAGAACCGGTAAAAAAGCTTAAAAATCCAAAAAGTCAGAAAAAAACAAAATTTAGAAATAATAAAAAAATAAACTGAAGGCTAAAAGTCGAAATCCAAACGTGCAGTCCTGAGTGTGTCCTAATGTGAGATGGATGATAATGCTACTACATTAGAGCAACTCCAGCAGTACTACTCAAAACAGGGCCCCTACTTTTTATTTGAGGGCTCCTCCTACTTTTGAGGGCCCAATTTTTTGCTTTACTCCAACAAAGACCCTCAAATCTAAGCCCTCAAATCCATTCCACACACATCGACATATGGGACCCACTCGACAAATCCATTCGGCAAGGACGGCGTCGGCGAGGCATCGCGAGGGAGGCGGCGACAGGCGTCGCGAGGATTTTGGCGCGGTGCGGAGGGGCGAGCGGCGGGAGAGAGCGGAGCGAGGGGCCGAGGAGCGGAGCGAGAGCGGGCGGCGGCGCCTCGCGCGGGGCAAGACGGAGGCGGCTCGACGTGGAGGCGGAGCGGAGGGCCGAGGAGCGGCGGCGCCTCTGTGCGTCTTGCCGAGGCGCCTCATGCGGCGGCGGCCTCGTCGGATCCGGCTCGGCGTCGGCGGCGGCGCAGATCCGACGAGGCCGCCGCCGCCATGAGGCGCCTGGCGCGCGCCTCTGCCGGATCTACTCTGGCGATGGCGGCGGCGATCGCGCCTCCTCGCCGGCTCGACCTCGGCTTCAGCGCAGAGGCCGCTCCTTCCACACGGGCGGCGCGCTTCTCAGGAGGCAGGGAGGAGGCGCGGGAAGGAGCAAGGAGGAGGCGGGAGTCGGGGACGGCGGGGTGGGGGGGGGCGGGCGGAGGCGGGACGGCGGGGGTGGGAGGAGGGCGGGCGGAGGCGGCGAGAGCGGAGGGCGGAGAGTGAGGCGGCGGCGAGGCGGGCGCGCGGGCGCGAGGCGACGGCGACGAAGAGCGAGGCGGGGATTCGGCGGGCGGGAATCGGCAGGCGGGAAATTTTGGGAGGCGGGAATTTTGGGTGGAGGCGGGAAGTTTCACGAGCGGGAAAAACAGAAAATGAGGGTGGAGGAGCCCCTAGGAATGAGGGGTGGGAGGGTGATTTGAGGGGCTTCTCAAATTTGAGGGCTCTAGTAGGGGCCCTGCTGGACCTCCATTTTTACCTCAAAACCTCAAATATGAGGGTTGAGGACTCAAGTAGGGGCGCTGCTGGAGTTGCTCTTACAAGGAAGAAGAAAGATGCTATCTCCTCATCCCACGTGACGTCACCACCCAATCAGCTCAGCTCAGCTCCGACTTGCAGTCATTTCAAGCCTCCGAATGCCAAAAACCCAAAGGAAGGAGACGGATGGCCCTCACTGATTCCACTTGTCGCTTCATTACCCACATATGTTGGCATCGCTTCGATTCCCCAAATCCTATGCTCCTCCTGTACTATAAGCCTGCAAGACATTACTCCATCTCACAACCGTAACATACACACTCTGCAGCTTTTTTTTTCTTCTATTTCTCATATTTGTTTTTTCCCCGTGAGTACACTTCTAGTATAACATACGCGTAACAGCTCAAGAATTCGTTGGTGGCCTATTCGAGTACTAACCCGTCCGCGATCGAATCATCTGCAGCTACGACTCTTCTTCAGTTTGTAATTGGATGGTCAGGTCCTGTACGCCCAGATCCTGATATAATCCATGCACATATCCAAGCACCGATGAGTCGTCATAACCACCATTCTTCACCTACACAAACAACCAGCGCCACAATTCAGTCGCATTTCATTAACAGCCTCTCTGGGTAGCTTGGCGGCAGGCAAAATAATATTTACCCGAATGGAGAGAGAACCAACAGCATGACCAGGTACAAGCTCCCAAAATCGAGCTTGGCATACTTCAGAAACATCCTCGCAAGCAGTCATCTGAGGAATAAAAGCCATCGCAAGCGTCTGAACGCAGTTTTGGAGCCCCGAAAACAAATGGACTATACAAACCTTATTTACCTACCTGTCTGCAGCACTTGATGAAGGCAGAAGGTGGCACATTGCCAGGTGCGATTTGCAGTAGGATATTACCGGTAGCTTTAAACAGTGGCAAGACAAGCATGAACACTGCCACTGAAACAATTCCAAAGCACAACACTTCCGCATTCTCGAACCTGTGAGTAGCAGTAGAAAGTTTTTTTTTTAAAAAAAAAAACGTTTAGCCAAGAGTTATCATGGTACATACAGAGCACAGGAAATCTCTCAAAATAGATTTACCCCAACAAAAGAAACCAAGAAGCTAGTATCAAGCCTGCACTGAGAGAGAATTAACAAATGTCAATTAAAATAAACGGGCAGCAAGACAAAGATGCAAAAATATTCCAAGGAAACATGCATAACAACAGTTGCGCATTTTTGTACCTCCGTACTGAATCTGCCAGAACATGCAAACAGACCGAGTGATAATTCATATCCTCTGCTTTCCTGTAAACTGGCATAATAAACAACAATGTGTTCACTAATCAGTCCATGTTTCAATTCAAATGCTTAGTGGGGAAATATGTATACACTGGCATTTGTACCAGAAACAGCTAGCATACTTCCATACCTATGTTAACACGTGCATAGCTCCGAAAGAACCAAACACCAAGTAAATTAACCAAAAGGTTTGTAACAGCAGAAACAATGAGGTAATGCCTGAAAGATATTTTTTAGGGGAAAAATAAGTATTAGCACAAACTAATCAGATAGATAGCTCTTCCAACAAAAACAAGAGAGGTACATGGAAAAAAACCAACATTTACTGGTAACAACTCTCAGTTCTGACGCAAGTAATGTAAGAGGTCATGAAAGCTGGATGACAGATCATTAATTACGGTGTATTACAGACTTCAAGAGCCTTGATCAACACAGCAATTTCCCCTTAAAAATCTTACAGACAGTTCAATTACTCACACTGATAAAATGGACCAACCTAACCCATTCATACTAATACAATGAGATGCAGTACAGTACAGGATCAGCAAGAAATGCAAGATGGCAGGTTCACACTAGATCATCGGTTTTCCAAATATAAACACATTCAACAATCAAAAACATAGAAAACAATGCGAATGTGATAGAGTCATCTGTGAACAAATCAACATAAATTGTGCTTACTTGTGCTCAGATTCATCTTGCATAAATGCATGTAGTGCTTCGACAGCCAAGGAGAAAGAAAGGAACAACAGAAATAGCTGTCTACACAAAGAACCATATGGAGGTGGTCAAAATGTTAGCACAAAAACAAAATGCCAAAAAGTGTGCAACTAAGTGAAAAGCAATTAGAACACTCCAAATGGTCACTGACCAATGGAAGGGCCAGTGTGCTGCTACCAAAGTATTAGACATGAAAAGGCAAGGGAAGATGAAAAACAAGGGATGAATTTCTGCCTAGTCACAAAAAGATATGTTTATCATACTATCATGTCTTATTGTCTTCTTTCTAATTGATGTATGTATGCTATGGACGAGACAATGGAAGTTAGTTCAAGATGGCGGAGCTAAGAGGACAATTTTGACTTGTCGACATTAATGCCATTTTGAGGGGTTAGGCGGCTAGCTAGATGATTTCCACAACTCGGTGCACCGATTCCTAAAGTGTCAGGTTTGAGAAGCTTACGGCATTTGTAAAGGCAGCCAGGACCTCCAATCTTTTATAGCTGAAAGAAGGCAGGTAAAAGAAGTCCTCATTAGTACACAGATCAATAGAACTAGTAGCTCAAAGCAAATCGAATCGTAGGACTAAGAAATATAAAGCTAGGCATTTAGGATAAATAAAGGTGTGCGCAGTCGAGTTGTAACAGCTAAAAGAATTGGTGAATCATGAATCTGGTAGGTACATTGAGAAACAAAAAATAAAGTGGATAAGCAGCGGAGGAGGGTAAATCTGTCATGTAAATTCTCATATGCAACATATGAAGATGAAATTCATTATGTGAGGCAGCCAATAGGAGCGGGGGGGAACTGACCCGTAGGTGTAGACAGAATCAGGCTTGGTCCGAGAGGCAGCCATGGCGAACAATGAGAATGTCAACAAGCCACATCCAAAAGTCAAATGGAAAGCATCTGAAACTAGGCCTGCAAAACATGAGTAAGTGTTAGAATTTTGGTAGGTGGGCCAATTGAAAAATTGAATTGACGGTCGGTAATTGAAACTTAAAAAGAGTGTGCAATCGGTGGCAGCAACTGGAGAGAGAATTAGAGAACAAATCATAACAAACAAATCAATCCAGTAGTGATGCTATACCTACGCGGCCGGTGAATAGGCCGATGGCGAGCTCGGTGGCGGAGTAGGCGACGTTGAGGGCGATGAGGAGGGCGAGGCGACGCATGGGGCGGGTGACGAGCCATCGGAAGGCGGGCGTAGGGACGAGGTGCGGAGGCATGGAGATGGAAGAGTCGGAGCGGGCGAGGCGGGGCGTGGTGGAAGAGGCTGATGAGGAGGAGAGGGAGAGCTGGCGGGAGAAGGCGAGGCGGCGGTCGCCGCTGCCGACGACGCCGTAGTTGGGGTTCCAGGGCATGGGATCCATCGCCGTATGTCTACTCTTCCGCCGCCGCCGTCGAGTTGGTGGGGAGGGAGAGAGATCTACTTGTATCCTATGCGGTGCTTCGTCTGCGGTCCGTCCGATCCTAAATGGACAGCTCAGAGCAGTCAACACTCGCTGCTATTCTCATTTCGGATCAATCCACTAGCTAGTAATTATTATACTAGGTACGTAAATTGTGGCTGTCGACGCTAGTACGGGTAGTATCTCTCTCTGTCCTGATAAAAAAAACAGAAGAGTATTTTTCTCTCTATATGGCAAGTGCATAGTAGCAGTAGCAGTAACCAATATATGTAGAGTATAAATGGAGCAGATAATTTTCGTTCGTTCGACCGAAGTCTCACAGAACAAATACAAAAAGAACAGATGGGTATCTGGTACTATCTGTGTCTAACTCCAACTATAAAGAAAAAAATATGAAATATGATACAGAATAAATGGTATCCGTCCGTATATGTCCGTATGTCAAGTGATATGAGAAAGTCTGTTGTGACTTCACCTAAGAACAAGATAATATATAGGTAGATTGTCACATCTAAACAAGCAGGAATATTGAGTGTTCTTCTTTTAACATCTCAGTAATTAGTCTCTCCATGTTCGTTTTGATTGTATCATACTGTCCAATGTCTTGTGCAAAGAAGTGGATAATTTCCGTCCGGCCGACCGTCCGAAAGATTATGAAACGGTTACGGAATGGAGAAATGGATATACAGTATTATCCGTATCTGACTCCGACTCTAAGTGAAAAATATGGAATAGAATATAGAATAAACGATATCCATCCGTATCCGCTCCGATTGCACCACTAAATATATGAGTATGCAGGGAACATATCAGTGGCAGCATGGCGCCTATGCATGTATGTATGTATAACAGTGTGTAGCAGCAACGTGAGGCTGGCACATATTCCTTCATTCATCTCCTATCTTCAAGGACGCGCATCCCCTCCTCTGCTAGTAACGACTATAGGAATCATCATCCCCTGTTGGTGTTGTTCATCCAACATCAAGAGAACACGGCGCTCCCCTGGTCTGCTCTCATCAGTCATCACCTCACCAACTGCTACGAAGTGAAGGCGACAGTCACACATGCTTCTTTCGTCTGCTGCATTGCCACATCTAGTTTAAATTCACGCTGGCAACTAACCACAAGTGAGGGTATCAGTCATATGCCAAACAAACAGGTTTTCATCATCATTTCAGATCCTCATTTCTGATCACCACTCCACAGGTACCAAAACACATCCATCAGCATGGGGTGGGAAAACTCCACACTAGTCACTACAGGTGACCTGAAAGCAGCCGTCAGAATGCGAGATGAAACGAACATGACACCATTGGATACAGTAATAATGACAACACTGGTAACAAATGCATCATCAACCCAGTTCGTCCTCCATATCTACCACTTTAAGCAGCAGCAGCAGCTAAGCACTACAGGTCCTGCAGCATTATCATCATAACAATTATACAAGGAAACTCAAAATGACACAAGCTGTTTCCTGTCTCCAGAAAACATATTACATTGTCAACATGAACATCCACTGTTATGCAACATATCAGTCTGCAAAACAAGTCCATGTCACATGGTTTCAATCCGTCATCGACAAGTACCGGCAACCACTATTGCATTCCTCTGTCCATCAGTCCCTTGCCGAAGCCTCAGGCCTGCTCTCCTCTGCATTGCCCTCGCCGCTCTTCTCTGACCCAGCAGCAGCATCGCCCCTCTCTGCATTGTTCTCACCACTCTTCTCTGAGCCAGCAGCAGCCCCCCTCTCCATGTCATTCTCCAGAGCCTCCTCAACTGCATTGTCAGCACCACCAGCAGCACCATCGGCCCCTGAAAAGCGTGCCTCAAGCGCCTCCAGACGGCGCCTCATGTCGCCCACCTCCTGCTCCATCAAGAAGAGCCTCTCCCTTAAGGTCAGGTTCTCCTCCTCCAGCCGAGCCACATGGGCGTCGTCCTCCTCCTCAAACACATAGCCCCCAGCATCGTCGCCCCTCCCAGGGTACACCATCTCAAACCGGCTGAGATCGTGGTCAAGGCGCCGCTCCACCTCAACGTGCTCCTCGACGTCACTGTCGCTGGAGTTGCCCTCATCATCGTCATCGGACGCGGCAGCGTTGGGGTTGGCGGGGTGAGGGGAGCGGCGAAGGCGGATGAGACCCTTCATGGAGCCGTATCCATCAACGCCCCACTGCGCCTGAGCCATGTCAGCGAGGCCCTCGCGGGAGGGGGAGAGGCGTGGGGTGGGGAGCACGGCGGGCGTGACAGGGCACGGAGACACGAGCGAGGCAATGCCGCCGGCGCGCTTGGCGCGGATGATGTAGGAGGTGGTGTTGCGTGGGGCGGCGGCCTTGGGCTTGCGGAAGAAGTAGCCGCGGTTGTTGGGATTGGGGTTGGGATTCTTGAACCAGCGGCGGGCCTTGGCGCGGTTCTGCACCTGGAGGTCGCCGAGGGCGGGGGGCTGGTAGCCGACGCCGCCAGAGTTGGGGTTCTTGCGCTTCCAGCCTCGGTTGGGGGCGAGCTGGGCGTTGGGCGGAGGGAGGAAGGGCTGCTGCGGCGCGGCAGAGGGGTCGTCGGAGGGGGCGGCCGGCGGTGGGGCCCACATGGGAAAGCTTCGGGTCATCATCTGGCTGGGATCCATGTCCGCGGCTGCTGCAAGGATTTGGAGGAAGGGAAGATCGTCTAGGGTTAGAGGAAGAGAGTGATACGGAAATCAATCAATCAATCAATCTCTTGCTAATCAATCAATTTGGTATAGAACTTGGAAGAAGAGATTGGAATCGATCGATCGATCGATCTTTGCGGTGTGGTGTAGCGTCCGAAAAATTGGTCGAATCGATCGATGTCTGGAAGCCCGCGTGACTGGGGATCGAGAATTCGGCGCTCGAGTTGGCGGTCCGGACCGGCGATTCGATCAATTTCCGCACGCAAACCC
Organism: Dendrocalamus sinicus; assembly: GCA_036346575.1. Lineage (NCBI taxonomy): Eukaryota > Viridiplantae > Streptophyta > Magnoliopsida > Poales > Poaceae > Dendrocalamus > Dendrocalamus sinicus. The sequence continues at coordinate 36,138,838 of CM070646.1, read as the reverse complement.
TAACCCTAGCTTCCAACACCTGGTGGTGAATAAAAAGGAGGAGGGGGGCGCAAGAAGAAGAAGAAGAAGGTGACCGAGCGAGCAGGAAAAGACCAACCAGATGGAGATTTTTGATTGGGCAATGCGACTCGAGACGTGCTGGACGGCCCAGATCCCACAATCTCTTCAACTCTCTCTCTCTCTCTCTCTCTCTCTCTCTCTCTCTCATATGGTAATCTAATCAACCGGATCAGCCAGCCAGAACAGTCTGCAGAATAGGACGTCAAATTTCTAGCCACAGGTTCGAGCAGTAGGCTAAGCAACTTGGCGCAGCTAAAATTTTAGCGAGGATCCTGTAAGAGCATTTACCGTCTCGATTCTTTTTTGTTTTTTTTTGTGGCTTCTAACTTCGATTTCTCTGGAAACAAAAAAATGATCCTCTAAACAGCTTTTCGAGTCTAAAATTATATGCATCGCCCCGCCGTCAGCTCGAAAAATGCAAACAAAATATATCAACCGTGGCTCAAAAGAATAGGCACATCCTTATGAATATAGTGAGAAAACTGATATATTCTGCAATTAAAAATAATCTCTAGTGGTTAAAAAAGAGAAGTTGGTAGCATATACGTTGTTCTTCCGCTCCCCTCCCCCTTCGATCCCCCTCATTCTATGCGCTGACCTCAACCGCGTTTCCTTCTCGCACAGCAGCCTCCCTCTTGCTCGCGGCTTGCCCAATCTTTATCTTCCTCATCTCTCGATCGCTCCCATCTCTCCCGCGTATGGTGGCAAGATCGAGTGGATCTGGCCGCTGCCAAATTCGCCTCCCTCTCATTCTCTCCCTCCCTTGTATCTCCTTCATCTCTCGACCACTCCCATCTCTCTCTCTCTCCCGGCTTACAGCAGTGAGATCGAGCGGAATCATCGTCATCTTCTTCTTTGGCTTCCCTAGGCATGGAACATGAGGGCGCCGAGGCGAGTAGACCTGGTCATCTCCCGCACATCCTTGGCCTGATACGGGTCGTCCAATCTTCTCGACATAGGATCAAGATAATCATGTGTAGTCTTTCGAATTGTAGTGATCCTTTGTTGATAATGCAAGAACGAACACTTTTTAATTCGCGAGAATACACGCGCCAGACTTCACAACCACCAAGCGAAGCACTATCGTGTTCTCCATTTCCTAGCGGAAAGGTTGAACGATCTTGATTACTGACATACTCCCAATTCTTACAGCACTTTTAACAAATGCGGAGACATCTCTCTTTTCGGTGGAAGAGCATAAAGGCGCCCGCTTTAAACGGCTTTAGCTTCATATTCTAGCTTCTTGATTTCTTTTTTCTCTCTCTTATTCCTTTTGCATTGTCTGGAATGATATAACGGTTTTATTAGTTTTTAATTAAATTACTTAGAAAAAGCGAGCAGTCGTTATAGTATATTTTTATCTATTATAATAAAAAATACGGAAACTACGGCCTGTAACCCAGATTGATCAGGACAAAGTCGATTCCTCATTGGATTCCAATGGTGGCAAAGAGGCTCGTAGAGTAGAGTGCCGGCTGGCTGGAATGGCTGAAGCTGAAGAAACGATGGGCCTGATCTGATAGGGGAAGCAGGCTGCAACGATCATGCTTCCTCCCTCCCTCTAGTCTCTAAACCCTATCTACTATCCGGCTCGGCTCGCCCCCATCAGGCCATGGAGACTTCTCTGCGCCTGCGCGGCCGCCACGGCGACGGCAACGGCGGCCTCCGCATCCACGCCAAGGAGAAGCTCCCCCTCGGCTCCAACGCACTCCTCCAGGTCCAACCCCAACCAAATCATCCGCTATTCCCTTCTTGCTCGTCACCATTCATATTCATTCATTGATGCGATTGCGATTGCGATTGCTCAACGCAGGCTCATGCGGAGATCGACACCACCACCGGAGCCCCAAGCTATCTTGCTATCCTTGTACGGCACTTCTATCCACAGGTAGCTTTCGTCCATCCTGTATGGTTGCACGCAGCGGCCATTATCGTTTCCCTCCCCTGACTCACTCACCTCCAGTTGTCAGCCAACATAGGAGTAGGCGTCCACTTAGGCAAAGCCGCCGCCGCCGATGATTTCACCTACAGCCTTCGCGCCAACAAGGCTATCTCATTCACCTCTAACGGCTTGCTCGGGATAAACCTCAAAGGACGCCTGCTTACTGATAAATATTTCAACCCGGTTAGTCTCCTCTGCTCACTTTCTCCCTCCCACTGTACTACTACCTCCAATTCCTGACCTTCCTTCTTTTCGCGTTTTTATTACAGCACCTCTAAGCTACTGTGCTTTTCACAACCCCTTCTAAACTAGTGATTCTTGCAGAGGAAGAGATCTGGAGCACTCGAATTCGCCTGGAACATACTTGACTTCAGGAAAGGTCAAGATGTTAGGCTCAAAGTTGGCTACGAACTGTATCACAAGGTAACTCATTCTTGTACTTACGACTTGTACAATGTCAGCCATCAGCATGCAAACAACTTAACTAGCAGCTTGTCTCTAGCAATGTTCTTTTTATGCACAAATGGACATCAGCTTTGCACCTCTAACCCACTTTTCGCTACCAGCTTCTTTTATGCACACATTTCTATGCTGTATTTATCATCTACAGAATTATCTGTTCAAAAGGGCTGATTTTTAGTGGCTTTTGGCTGAAAATCACTGTAGCTGGCTGAAAAAATGCTGTAGCTGACTGTGGTTTATTTGGCGTAATTAAATTTAAAAATAGAAAAAACATATTAGTCCGTTATGGACAGTACAAACGAATACGGGAAAAATAGAACCGACAAAAAAACTCAAAAAAAGCCAAAAAAACCAGAAAAAGATGAAATTGTTGAATAGTGAAAAATAAGCTAGAAGCCAGAAGCTCAAGTCGAGACGAGCAAATTACATGGCAAACTATTTGTGCAAATGTTTTCCCTTATGGTCTGCTGGGATTGCTGCTTTGCCTTTTGATTATGACCATGTCCCATTAAGATCACTGGTTCTGTCTGAATTACCGTAAGTTAGCAGCTAACTCTCGGAACAGCACTAAACTATTCATCTGTGTGCACACTAAAGTGCAGACCAGATTCTCATAAAAAAAACTTCAGACCAGTGATCAATTGTACTCACTCAACATATATTCGCTATATTGGTCCGATTACAAGTAACTTAATGTGCCTTTAATACCTGTTGGTGCATGATGTGTTGTTCAGCGCCTCCTCCTTGTGTCGTGTTAATTCTTGTTGAAATATCCATCTTAGAAACAGGTTGTTGTTGAAATATGAGGTGTCCTCCCTTCCCTTTTAGCTGTGGCCATCTGTTTTGCTGATCTAGTAAGCTATATACTCCGATGAGTATTTTTTTTTCTGATCTTTTTAAAAACCGTTTGATTGCAGATGCCTTATTTCCAGCTCAGGGAAAACAATTGGACTCTTATATGGATGGAAAATGGGATGTTAGATTTGATATGTGATCAGAAAGCCATTTGTGGAGGGGACTTCTCTGGTGATCACTTAGGCGGTTAGGCCCTTAGTTGAATTCTCTCTCTCTCTCTCTCTCTCTCTCTCTCTCTCTCTCTCTCTCTCTCTCTCTCTAAGCCATCAATTCTGTTTCACTGTGTTGCACCATTTTTATGTAAACCAGAAAACACTAAGTTGCTTTCTTATGTAGAACTAGAAACTTAGTAATCATAGTTCTGGTCATTGATTGATGGAGTCTGGATTGTTAGGATTCACTTAGTCAACTTTGATTCTCTATATACCATCATGTGAGACCATGAACACAGCCAGCAACCAATATTGTCTGAAGAAGAAGACTTATACTTGTCTTGTTTTGCACGTGTGGTGTGGTTGTTACTCGAGAGACTAGTGTAGTATTTTGTCAGTGGGTGCAAGGCAATATTGTAGCAAAGAAAGTTGACACATAATTCACACAAAAGAGTGCTCGTCCACACCATTCGTTGGCTTGGCTTTATAATTATAGATACACCATCCGAGATCGTCTTGACACACATACATACAGTAGAGATACAATCCAAGATACTGACGAGACACATGCAGAAAGAAAGAAAGAATTGCAGATGACGTACGGCGAGCAACTCCAACGCTGAAGAGAAGACTGAGAATCAGTGGTCGTCGTCGTCGTCGAGCATTGGCAGACCCTTTGCTCCGACCTTGAAGAAGTCGATGATGACCTCGAGCGGCAGCCCCTTGGTCTCCGGCACCCTGAGCGCCACGAAGGCCAGCGCGACGCAGCACACGACGGCGTATATCCCGAACACCCCAGCGAGGCCGACGGAGTTGAGCATGACGGGGAGGGTGTAGGTGACGGCGATGTCGCCGAGCCAGAAGGTGAGCGAGCAGATGGCGATGCAGAGCCCCCGCACCCGCGTTGGGAAGATCTCCGCGCAGAGGATGTTGGGGATGGGCCCGAACCCCATCACGAAGCAGCAGAAGTAGACGATCACGCTCCCCGTCGACAGCGCCGCGTGCGCCGTCGTCGCCATCGGCACCACGTTCGCTGCGATCAGCACCACCAGCGACACGATCAGCACCGGGATCGTCCACAGCAGCAGGCTCCGTCGCCCGGACACGTCCATCAGCCGCATGGCGACGCCGATGCTCGGCAGCATCAGCAGCGTGGTCAGGCCGCTGATGAGGATGGACGTCGAGTCGGCGCTCAGGCCGAGGTTCGCCAGCAGCACGCTCACGCCGGCCTGGTCCAGGATCTGCGGCGTGTAGTAGAGCACGCCGTTGATGCCCGAGAACTGCTGCAGGATCTGGATCATCACGCCGCACAGCAGTGCGTGACGGACGCCGGGCTCCAGCAGCTCCCGCCACCTCGGCCCGCCCGTCTCCCCCTCCGCCGGGTGCACGAGCGCCGGGCCCATCGGGTCACCGCCGGGGCCGACCAGGTCCTTGGTGTAGAGCGCCGACTGGCTCACCAGCGCCGCCGCGTGCACGTACTGGCCGTCTCCCGCCTCCGCGGCCTCGCCCTGCTCCTCGTGCAGGTACATCCTCTTGACGGCGCTCTGCCGCGTCCCGTCCGACCCGACGCCCTCCGTCCACTTCCACGCCAACTGCCACCCGCCGCCGATGCCCATCGTGCTCGCCGTCTCACCCATCCCGCCTCCGCCGGTCAGGCTGCTGTGCCTCCTTGCGTCCAGCAGCGACGTGCGGAGGCCCCCGTCCGCCGCCGTCGACTGGTGGTTGTCGCCGTCCTCCGACCGGTAGCCACCAAACCTGTCGTCGTCGTCGCCGCCGCCGGGCGCGATGTTCTCCTCGTCCCAGTCGATGGGCGGCCTGTCGTGGACGCTGAGCGTGCTGCCAAGGTTGGGGAAGAGCGTGCTGCCGGCGCGCATGCTCCCGGTGACGGAGTCGGCGGGGGGTTTCATGTCGTGGAGGCTGCCGAGGAGGGCGACGACGGGGTCCTTGAGGTGGTCGAGCATGCTGCCCTGCCGCGACGCTAGCCCGATGGCGCTGCCGAGCATGCTGCCCTGGCCGCCCAGCGCCACCGGCTGCGCCACCCACGACATGCCGCGCTCCGGCCCGTAGAGCGTCACATTGGCCTTGCCGTCCTGGTCGTCGTTCGCCGCGGGGCCGACGATGTACTCCTCGATCGCCGTGTCAGCGCCGGTCCCCAAGCCCTCGACGAGAAGCGCCATCTCGCCCGAGACGTCGTCGTGGCCCCTGAGCATCTGGAGCACGGCCCTGGCCTCCTTCATCCTGCCCTTGCTGACGAGCCAGCGCGGCGACTCCGGCAGGTAGTAGACGGTGACGGCGAGGTAGAGGAGCGAGGGGACGGAGAGGACGCCGAGCATGAGGCGCCAGTTTGGGTGCGGGGCGAGCGTCATGGCGAAGATCATGCAGTAGGAGAGGAACATGCCGCCGGAGCCTGTGAACTGGGGGAGCGTGTTGAGCAGGCCGCGGATCTCGGGCGGGGCGGTCTCGGAGATGTAGACGGGGACGAGCGTGACGGCGAGGCCGATGCCGAAGCCGTCGACGAGGCGCGAGAGGAGGAGGATGTACACGTTGGGGGACCAGAGCATGGCGAGGGCGGCGAGCAGGTAGAGCAGGGAGGAGGCGATGAGCATGGGGCGCCTGCCGACGGAGTCGGAGACAGGGCCGGAGAAGGTGGTGATGATGGTAGCGCCGATGAGGGACATGGCGACGACGAGGCCCTCGACGGCGGGCTGGCTCTCGAGGTGGAAGTCCCGTTTGATGTAGAGGAGGGAGCCGGCGATGGTGGCGTTGTCCCATCCCTGCAGCATGTTGCCCAGCGCGGCGGCGATCGCAACCAGCACCGCCCCTCTCATCTTGCCTACCCTAGCTAGCTGCCAACAACGATGATCACGTACATATATATATCTTCATGAGTTGAGATCAAAAAAAAAAAAAACCCTAGCATGCAAGCTTCTTGATTGTCTCCTCCAATCCAACGTAATGCAAATCAAGGTAAACGCTACGATCGACTACTGGTACATGCATGTGATGACTGATTGATAGATTCTCCATCAAACTCAAATCCCCCCCTCAAATGCAATGCAATGCACAACAGATGGCAGGAGTATGCTTACTCTAGTCTCCAGCAGTGATGCGTGCCTGCCTGCCTGCTATGTAGATCATATAAATAGGATGAGCGAACCAGCGTTATATTATTATGTGCCTATCTATCTAATCTATGTATGTCATTACTTGTGAACATGCATGTACTATCTGGCAGGGCAGGGCTTTCTTCTCGGATCGATGATATATTATAGCACAAGTACACATTGACAGTAGTAGCTAATTGCTTCTGGGCTGGCTGGAGTAGGGGCGCGAGGCAGAGATCGATGATGCCACATGGAAATGGGGACTAGGCAGTCGTCGTTCCCATGTCTATTTCTCATCTCTCTCTCTCTCTGTCTGTCCCCGGCATGCATGCAGTGCAGTCCGGCTTCATTGCTGATGCCTACACCTTCGCGTTGAAAACTCCACTCCAGCGTGCTCACCCACTACCTACACGGCCTGACCTGGAATTTTTGGTACAAATAATCCATTTTTTATTCGAAATTACAGAAATATACCCGCGAGAATTTTTTTTTTACAAAAATAGGCTCCAGTCGCCCAATAGTTGAGCGACTGGAGCTTTTCGCCCAACCAGCGGACGGCACAATAGCTGTCGCTCTACCCTCGGGCGACTACACTCAGGGGCCGACAAAACCGTATGTACCGATCGTTTTATATACCGATGCAATATAAACAACTAGTCTGAAAAGATAAAATGGCAAAATTCTATATGGCTTATATATACTCATTTGAAAGGTTTCGACGAGATCTACAACTTTTCAGTTGAAGAAAAATCCAAATTCCGAAGGAAAGAACAAGAAAAAGGGCAAAAACAGAAAGAAAAAACTTGCAACGCAGGTTTAGGTCCAAAGATAGCCGATTTTCAGGGTTTTGGAGGGCGACTGGCACAAGCGGGTTATTATTTTTGGATCGGGCTCGTCGTTAGCTTTCCAACGAGTACAAGAACGTCGAAAACGGACACCGTATACAAAAGTTATGCCCGTTTTACTGAAGGTGTGTCGGAAACGGAATCGAATTCGTTTCGGCCTCAATTGAAACTGCTATAACTTTTGATCCTATGACCAAAATTGCTCAAATTTTTTTCTGGAGGCTTTTAGATGTATGAAGAACAGCTTCACCAATTTTCACTATTTTTGGCGAAGGTTTGATGCACTTTCCAAATTTCGGCAAAATGGACTCTTTCCTCTCTTTTTTCTCTCGGGGACCTGAGTGCAGTCGCCCAACCATTGGACGACTTTCATGCAATCGCCCAATGGGAGGGCAACTAGATGAAAGTCGCCCAACGGTGGGGCGACTGCAATTAATCGCCCAACGGTTGGGAGATTTTCCAGTTGTCGCTACTGGGTTGGGCGAAAGGCTCCAGTCGCCCAATGGTTGAGCGACTGGAATCTATTTTTGTAAAAAAAATTCCCGTGGGTATATTTCTGTAATTTTGAATAAAAAATGAATTATCCGTACAAAAAAATTCGGCTGACCTGCACCTCTCTGTCACCAGCGGCCCTCTCTTTCAACGAGCCAGACGTGTGATTCGATGGGACTACTTTCTTTTTCTGACAGCAAGTAAAGCCCGTACTAGCTTGCCACCAACTAGCTGGAACCACAGCTAGCATCTCAGTTTCCAAGGGTATATATCAATATATCTATGCTCAAAGCTTAAAGCAACTAATCATCTAACTAACGCAAACAGTTAGATCTGTTTATATTAATTCCTACTTCTAAAAGTATAAGCTAATATAAATATCCTAACTTCTATAAGCCATTTCTATCCGCTACTAATATTTATCAACCATTATTTTTCGCTTTCACATATTTAACATACTTTATATTTTATTATATCATAGCTCCATAAATTACATGACGGTCTTAATGTTGAAGTGCTTTTCATTGTACCGTCTTTCTTACATAATGTATTACTATTCATTAGCCACTATTACTCATCAACCGCTTTTACCAGCCACTACTATTCATCAACCGCGGCCAAAAGTTATTAGCAAAATCCAATATGAACAGGCCCTTAGAGCATTGGCTTCTAGCTTTTTAATTTTATTCTTTTTTGGCTATTTTTGATTTTTTTTGTCTTTTCTTTTTTCCCTCTTATTTCTTTGCATTATCTGTGATGATATGCGTGTTGTGTGGAGATCAATCCCCTGTGAGTTTTTTTAAGGCACCTGTGAGTTTAAATTGGGGTATTTCCCCCATCCTGCACATTATTTGAATGTAAAATTAAAGGGGTACCCCTCTTTCTTTTCCCGGCCATTTTCTTTTATTATTCCTGAAATTACTCGAATCAGCTGTCTTTTAGACACCATGATAAGTCATTTGTTCCTTTGTAATTTGAAATGTTAGCTATTCCCCATAGGTTGTACAAAAGACAATTCGTTAGTCATTATAATCATCACAATGCATGCCTTGGGGGATTTTTCAAATGTTTTTCCAAGAATACATTTTTTCAATGACTACTTAATTTTTGTTCTGTTTTAAACTAATACTAGCTGAATGCCTATGTTTTGTTATGGATAAACAAAATCTATATTATCCCAGCACGTTGAGTCAATATTATTGCAATAAGCCTGCTCGGCCCATGCCCTCGGCTCCGCCTTCACACTTGGCTGTGTCATGCCTCCACGCCCACGGCTCTACCGCGCACCCAATAGGGCTATGCTATTTTTTCGTGTTAGAGATTTTTAGGGTGGTGAAATTTGTTTTTTTTATAGATTACTTTTTTTTTGTTTTTGTTAGAGTTTTTTTAGAGAGGTATAAAGGGGAGTTGGGAGGTATATATGAACCACTACTACAAACAACTAATTCTTTTAAAGTAGTGCGGATAGAGAATTTGTATAGTGATGAAATTTGTTTTTGGTAGATTGCTTTTTTTGTTAGAGATTTTTTAGAGATGTATAAGGGAAAGTTGGGAGAGACAAATGAACCACACCACCACTAACTCCATCTTTTAAGTTGTAGAGATTCTCTAGCATGCAACATAATTGACAAGGGTGAACTTCCATAATCAAATCCTAAATTATTTTATCCAGAAATTAATAAATATAATAACCCTTGCTATATCATATTCCCACATTTTGATGTAGCATTTCCCCCTTTTTTTTTTGGTTACCATTATCCAAAAGAGTACTGATATACAATTTTACATATTGCTTTTTTCAAGTCTATATACCCGAAAGATGTGATCTTTGAAATAATTTAAAGCCTAAAAAGAAAATGAAATCGGAACTAAGAAATATATGACTCATACTAAGGAACAACTTGAAAAACATGTTAGTAAATATTTAACGATTTGTTCATTTTGTGCTGTTAATTAAAGTGCCAAGAAAGTGGCTCTTTAGCAGCCCAAAATATGGAAAGGAATTCTATGGGGGTTCTCCACAAAATATTCAGTTGACATGGCACCGCTCATTAGAGATTTAGCTTTTAGCTTCTTAATTTTGGCCTTTTTTTAAAAATTTTAGGCTTTTTGTGTTTTCTTTTTCCTCTTATTTCTTTGCATTGTTGGTGATGATATAACCTTTTTTATTTTTTAAAAAAATTAATTACACTAAAAAAACTAACAATGGTTATAGTGCAAAAATAAAAAAACCCACTATAGTATAAAATAAGGCATAAGTCAGAATTTAAAAGCCTACGTGAGCACCACCGTAATCATCCATCGAGATTATTGTCCTACATGTGTGTGATATGGAGGTAAGATCGAAATCGTACGCACTCCATATTCAATTCAGAACATCTCTGTTAAAGTAATCACCCATTAAAGGTGTTATATATATACATGAGAGATTCGATGATTTGCCATTATAGAAGGTATGTATTTAAGAATTTACCACTCATGTTTCAGCATTAATACTCAACAATTTGTACCAGAATTTCTGCATTTAGAAATTTGCATTAACAGCTATAACAATTTTATGCATGTGTCGACGATCAAATCATCGATCTTACGAATTATGATGGAACAAGGTTAAGTTTCTTAGAAGGATTTAGGAGGATAATAGGGATAATCTTTATTGCTATGATCTAGTTATAATATGCTTTCACTAAGAGATTACAAAAGGATGTAAGTTACCCTAATCTCTATAATCTTTCTACTGGTTGGAAGATTATGATTGTTTTGTCCGTCGTTCTTCAAGTTCCGATTTTTCGATCCTCTATGTTTTCGTTCGTCAACCCTTAAATAGTGTCGAAGGGTATCAGTTATCCATGTGAGCAGGTGCCCTGCTGAATCATCCCGTTTAGTCGAGCAGGTGATTGCTATTAGTGAGAGGATCTAATAACAATTGATCTTCGGTTATTGTCAGTGAGAGAGAATTAGGCACATGAATTAAGGAGTAAGAGAAGTGACCTTGGTGCCCTTGATTTATCCCTATACTTTAATGGTTCCACTCTTATATGTTTCACTATATTTTGTCTACAGTTCACTATGTGCATAGACCAAGAAAACACTAAATTTAAAACAAAGCTAATGAGAAATGACCACAGGTAACTCTATTGAATGACATACTACAACCACTTAATCTCTTCCAAAACATTTAGTCAGGGGGTAGAGAGTGGAAATACTACAATCATTACACTCTCGATTTTCTCAATGGATAAACATTTTGAAACAGAAACTCTGGAGGCCATTTATTCATGGGAACATGTGCATTCATCCAATGAGGTCATAACAGGAAGAAACAAGGTAAATGTCCCTTGAGGTTGTAGAATAACTTATGTTTATACAAGTGTTGAGAATGCTAAAAGACATATATTTGGAATCAGATGAAGTATCATATGCAAGGTGGCCTGACCTGAGCACTGCCAGACTAACAAATCCTAGCTAGCATCCATTTGCTTGTGTCATGGCTTCAGGCCCATATATTCATATTCTATACTGAAGCAACATCACACACGTATATACTCACATGTCTGTGTCTGGGTACAGTGTAATGTACAGTGTATAGAATCACATGAGAATATCAAAATACATTAGATATTCACATTATTGATCTTGGATCCTTATGCTCTCGCACGCTGTGGTGTGGGAGCAACCAAACAACAGCCAAATGTCTGAATCCGTTAAATCTTTTCCCCCCATGTGTATTTGGGGAACATTTGGAATCGAATCTCCAAGGTTGGACTCCAAATAATAGTCTACAACAGTGGAGATAAGACCAGTAGAGTAGAGCACTGGAGTGCTGGCACATTGATATGATAGTCTACAACCGTGATAAGCCGATCACCCGCAGCGCCATCTTCAGCCGGGACAGCACCGCCGGGTAGAGCGGCCTGTCGGGGGCGACGCCGTTCTTGCAGATCCAGGGGTGGCAGAGCACCTGGTGCGCGGTGAGCAGCTCCGACGGCGCCGACCGGAGCATCCTGCGGATGAGGTCCTTGGCGCTGCTGGAGATGTTGTGCCACGGCTCCGACTCGAAGTCACCGCGTCGAATATGCCCTGCTGCGTCTCAGCCCAGAAGGGCGGCACGCCGCTGAGCAGGATGTAGACGATGACGCCGGCGGTCCAGACGTCGGCCTCGGCGCCACGTAGTAGGGGCTGCCCACGACGTCGGTCAAGGTCTGGCCGGGCGGCCGAAGTCGATGGCCTTGAGGGAGGAGTCGTGGCCCCTGTCCTTGAGTTTGAGCGGGAAGGTCTCGGGCTTGAGGTCGCGGTGCATCACCCCCAGCGAGTGGCACGCCTCCACCACGACGCCGACGATGACGCGCGCGATCTCCGCCGCCTTGCGCTCCGAGAAGTAGCCCCTATCGACGATGCGGTCGAAGAGCTCGCCGATGTGCACGTAGAGCGGGTTCTCGTAGGCTACGCTGGCGTGGCCGCAGGGGCAAAAGCAGGATTTGGATACAGGGCAAAACAGATGGCATTTTTTTTATTAAGAAAGTGACAATTACAAAAAAAATCATATAACAATATAAAAGAAAGTTACATTCCTATTAATTTAAATTTAGCTATATGCCTACCAATACGATCATACACTCATAAGTAGGGGTGCAAATGGGTTAGGTTAATCCCGACCGATCCGGTCGGTACCGGATTCGGGAAGGGAATTTGGTATCCGGTCGGATTCGGATTCGGGTTCGGATAATTCATGTCGGATTCGGGAGAGTTGTTATCCGACCAAATAGTATCGGTATTCGGATACCGGATAATTATCCGGTCGGATATTCGGTCGGATATCTGGTAAAAGCTAAAAATTCACCTTTTATTTTGTTAGTATTTGTTTTTTTGTCATGTTGGTTGATTGAGGTGTGCAGTGTATAGAAAGTTTTACTGGTTCGTGCAAGCTTAAGTTCTCTAAAAGGAATATGACATTCAGTTGTGGCAACTATAAATATACAAATACTAAAATAGTGTTTTATTTCTAATTTTGCTGCTTGTGCAATTGGAATCCTAAATTTGCTCATTAAGATTACTCTTCCTAGGTAATGGAATGAAAAACATGTAATCATAGTATTATTAAATGATGAACTTTGGCATGCTTCAGTAAATAAATAGGTAAATATGTCAAAAGTCTATTATCCCCAATTGTCTACTGTCTCTACCTTAATTTAGTAAAATTTCTTTAGCCTAGAAAAAGAAAATGTTGTCCGTCAAGAATCAAGATTCATCTTGAAACGCCACACCTCAATGGGCAATTTTGGGGGAAACGCCACACCATCTTCGGCTGATGAATTATAATCACTATTATGTACTTATGTCTAACAGTTTAAGGCTTGAAGTGATGATGATATGGTTTAGCATATGTTCCTTTCCGTATGCACGTACTATCTGTCTACATTATCCGTTTTCGATCCGGAACCGTCAAGTATCCGTTCCGGCGGCACCGTATTCGAAATTCCGAATACTCCGAATTCGTATTCGTATCCGGTTTTACCGTATCCGACCCCAAATCCGAGAAAAAAATATGAATTATGATACGGTATGAGCAATATCCGTCCGAATCTAATCTGATTGCACCCCTACTCATAAGGGAGTCTAAATGAATACTTTACAAGAATGAAGAGGTCGGTGTCTCGATGTAGAGATAGGTGGTGCCGAACTAGCCTTGACCGAGCTTACAACTAAGGCCGTAGCAGTCGCGGAGCTGCGGAGTGACATGGGCGAGGACGGTGGTGGGGGAGGAGAGGTGCTGTTGCTGGCCACGCATGGTGCGGTGAGGGTTGGGGGCCTACCGGCGCAGGACGAGGAGTTGTTGGTACTGGAGGAGAAGGACTAGGAGCAGGAGCTGTTGCTGTGGTAGTTGTAATAGTCGGAGTCAGAGGCAGAGGCGACGCCAGGGAAACAGTGGCGGAGGCGTAGTTGGGTGCGGATAAACTGCAATAGGAGGCATCAAAGGCTGGCAGCCAGGGGCCTAGAACTAGAAGTGCATGGCATGGCGGCAGGCGAGCGAGCGCTATGGATGATCCACCGATCGGGAGAGAGTAAAACGACCCTCATTTTCGCATAAAGGTAAATCATGATTAGAATAGTAGCCATTTATAAACCAATAATTATCAATACTATTTCGTCCAAAACAAAGTGTCACAGAGAAGCTAACCAAAGACTACAACAATCTAATATATTTTACAAAGGAAGTCACAAATAGAGTCTCGTGACTGCATGTAACTAAATTACAACAAGGAAAATGTTTAGGACACAAACTTGATAAAATACATGAGTAATAGAACTACACAGAAGATACATTTGACACTACAAATGAAACAACAACACAAGAGTTAATGGTTAGCAAAGTGTTGTCAGACCTAACATTTCATATATTATCTATTCTTTTAGCTCACTGAGATGCCAAGGACTGTACAAAGACAACCGGTACCTCACTATGTGGGGTTTCATCATCTGACGAAATCTCACATAAATCAGCCACGAAAGCCCACATAAACCAGTCATGAAAGTCCACATAAATTAGCCACGAAAGCCCACATTGGATAGCTAAAAAAGTCAGATGCCACATAACCACCAGGATAGGCAAGGGTAGTCTGGGAAGAATATTCCTCTTTGGGCAACCAAAGACATGACACATTTGGAAAGATGCCAAGAACCCCACATAGCTTCAACTCAACATGAGCCAGCTACAACAAATCATCCAAATCATCACAGGAGGGCCTACCAAAACCTCAACAGCCAATGTGAGCATGTCAGCTCACTGTTGCCAAACTCTAGGCCGATAGAGGATCGACAGTAGCAAGAAGCAATAAAGAGGAGAGAAGGGGACAAGGGAGTATAAAAGAGAGGGCACAACACCACTTGAAAAAAAACAAGAACAAGGATCCATTCAAACACAGACAAAGTCGAGACAAGTGGAGTAGTAGAGGCAGTAGTACTAGGAATATCCAACTAGGTAGCAATACTAGCCAAAGCCCCAGGACCAGCGGTCTATACCCACTGTTGCAATAGTGACATAAAGCCACCAAGACTAGCCGATCAGGAATGGGAAAAAGTTGGTCAAGAAGTCGTGAGCACAGGCAAGCAGCTACCAGACAGGAGAAAGATTCATCAACTACTATAAAAGATGATTTCCTACTCCCCTTCATTCTTTAGAACATTAACACATTAGTATAGCAATAGTATCGTGCACAAAGAATCAAAGATATAACCAAGTAATCTACGCGTCACTAAAACATCACAAACCGAGCCAAGTAACATGGAAAAGCATGCAGATCACAATGGAAATTAGACACACAGTAAGAAAACAGAGATATCATGGCATAATGGGGATAAACTACTAAAGATCAGAGAGTAAACTAATTATTATATTCCTAATCCGCGATATATTGATGGGTACTGTTCACTCATCTGATGCGTACACACCGAGATCATAGGCCATAACATTTACTTTCCATCTATCTGTATGGTTTTGGTTGCTATAATATTGATCCAGTGACCTGTCAATTTGCCATACCAATATAGCATACTGACTGAGATCCCTTAGAATGCATGCGGTGCCTTGCTTTACCCTCATTGTTCATACTTCACCCACTAAAATCTTAATTCAGCAGTAACTCCCGAATGTGAGAATGGAAATACTGTTCAAAAGTGATTTCTCAATCATTCATCTCAACTGCCAATAGTTTCCCAAACATGTAAAACGGACAAATACTGGACAGGAAATACCACAGATCAACTGCATTTTATTCATTGAATGAGGAAACTAACCAAAATTACAAGAAGACAAGTTTTGACACAGATAATTCTGCCCAAGGATGTTGCCGAATGGCGGTGTGTCTGCACCTTCTAACGAGGTGATTGATGTTGCGATCGCACTAACTTATTGCAATCAATGGGGGCACAAGCCCAGCAGTTTGGAACCCACAACCCAAGGACTAACATACTTCGTCAGACCACAAACTACACAAATGGAGACAAAAGATACAAAAAGAAGCAGCCCTGGTTTCCCACTAGTGTCCATGTGCCAACGAGCATTACCAAATAGAGTTAGAGCAGCAATCGTCCGAAATCTGCAGACAGAAGACAAGGTGTAAACATGGCTGTGACTGTGACTCTCTAACTTATTAACAGTAAATCCTTTCACAAAGTTATCATAGGCTCATCACTTAAATCTTTAGCATACATTGGAAATCATATCCTCTCCAGAGAGAAACACAAAAAACTGTGGCATGATGACGTACTTGTCAAAGACCGAGTGTGTTCTATGATCTTCCAAAAGGGTGCAAGCATAATCATGTAATGGTGGATTACAGAAAGGATAAATAAACAACTGTTCACAAATAAATCAAAATGCAACATCTTAAAATAGACACCATAACATACCCTTTTGCATCTTAACTATTTTGGTTTCATTACGAGCAAAGAAATTCACAGCTCGTGAAAAGTTTCACGTAATATCAGAATAGGTATCACTAACAGTGAACTTGTGTGTGCCCACCAGGTAGCTGCTAAATGACACATCTAATCACTCGAGTGATCCAAGTGTCGCAATGCTGAACATGAGAAAAGTGCAATTGTTGCATGCATGTGAATGCTTTGAGAAAAAGAATAAAAGCTTAACAACCTGTTGTTAGCTGATACATTCTGTAGCATATCCAAAACAGTATTGGATAGAAGAGAACAAAGTAAAACTACAGTCCCTACAGAGCAGTAAGCAAGTTAACGCTAGTGACTTTTAAGAAATGGAAATCTAGATCAATAATACAGTTGATATATAAGCTATAAAAAGATAGTATCATCCAAAATAAAGAACATAACAACCAAACTCTTAGGCAAAATGATTTAATAATGGCAATCATGATGCCTGCTTTTGTATATCCCTAGCTGTCAACAGAACTCTAGTGCTATGTTGCCCGGATACCCCGATACGGCGATACGACGATTCGCCATTTTCCCAAAAACACCGATACGGCGATACGTTTATATATATGTAATAAATATAAAATAAATAAGTACAGAATCACATATAGTTAGATAGTGTAAGTCCACAACTAGTGCAAAAGACCACACAAGTTCAAAAGACCACAAGTCCACAACTAGTGCAAGTGCTCAAGTTCATTAGACTAAGGACAAAATATTGGAGATAAATAAGCTAATTATATTCTATGTGATAACAGACACTGTGATGGGCTATAACATCATACATTCATACAATCATACATACACTGGTTCATGAAAAGGTGCACATCTATTTAATTAATTGGTTATAACATCATACATTCATACATACATACACTGGTTCAAGAAATGGCACACTAAATTTCAACTTTCAAGTGCTAACTACGAATGCAACTAACCACCTATACAGCGACGGGTGAGGCAGGGCCAAGGCGACGAGCGACGCGCAGGCGAGCGGAGGAGACGGGCTAGCCGAGGAGCCGGGCGAGCGGAGGCGGCGAAGGCGGCGGGCGAGCGGAATGGGGATTTTGCGTGCGGGCGGCGGAATGGGGAATTTTGCGTGCAGCGCGAGATGGGGATCGGGTGGCGTGTGGGTGGGGTAGGAATATTAGGGTAAAAAGTATCGGGGAAGTATCGGAGCAGTATCGGAGAAGTATCGGGAATTATTTTCTTTTTTTTCAATAATCAATAAATCAGGATACGTGCAGGATACGTATCCGGGCGTATCGGGGCAGTATCCGTATCCGGTACAGTATCCGATACCGGTATGCGACTTTTGTGAAGTATCCGCGCAACATAGCTCTAGTGCAGGTTCGTGTCATACAAGCACCCACATTAGTGCCCTGTGTAGACTGGACAGAACTTGCAACACAACCTGAAATATCACCAACAAATCTATCTAAATGGTTACTAAGATATATAAAAGGAGAAGCTATAAAGCCCCCTCATTTGGGTTTATAAACTTTGAACTAACTATGGAACAACAAACGAAAAAGAAAAAAAGCAACCTTTCAATCACAGGGATGGGTACATATTGGAATTCAACATAAGTGACATCCATGTTACTCTGAAGCTGCTGTCCAAGAACTAATAGCAGTTAGTCAATGAGATAAAATTTGATTATCATTTCATGTTAAATCAATCTGTCCAAAACTCCCAGACATTCCAATTTTGCAGAATGTTAACGAAACCGGAACTAGTAGAACCTAGTAAAAATTTAATTGGGATAAAAGTGATTTCAGGAAATGTGTACAGGTTTAGTTAGCAAACATGTACCGCATAGGATCAGCAACAACATGTTCAATGTAACACAGGCATAAAAACAAAGAAAGGAAACAATGTACCTTCCTAGTCCAAACTAGATGTGGAGATGACCCTGGCACCAGCTCTGTCGAGTTGAGCGACGGTGGCTGTTGCCTTGAGCTTGCCTACCGTGAAGAATGCGTCCACCATCCTCCGGGCAACCTCCTCCCCCTTGTCCTCCCCCTCAATGACAGCCACAGCGGTTGGCCCCGCTCCACTGATGGTGCAGCCCAATGCTCCAGCTTCCAGAGCCGCGGCCTTCACCGCTGCCATGCCAGGTATGAGCGGTGCCCTGGTGGGCTCCACGATGCCGTCGGACGACATGGCCAAGCCGATGACCTCGGCGTCCCCTTGCAGCACGGCAGCCACAAGCGCGGCAGCCTGGCTCGAGTTGCGCACGTGCTGCTGGACTGCGACCTGTTTGGGCAGCGCGGCGCGCATCTTGCTGGTGGGCGCCTCGAAGTCGGGCGTGACGAGGACGAAGTGGAGGCGGAGGTCGGGCGGGGAGACGAGTGGGATGAGGTGGAAGGGGTCGTAGCTGCGGACGAGGACGAAGCCGCCGAGGATGGCGGGGGCGATATTGTCGGCGTGGAAGCCGCTGACGGCCTTCTCGGACTCGAGGCCGGCGAGGACAAGGTCGTCGCGGTGGAGGCGGGAGCCGAAGAGGGCGTCGACGGCCTTGGCGGCGGCGGCGGCGGAGGCGGCGGAGGAGCCGAGGCCGGAGCCGAGGGGGAGGCCCTTGGTGAGGTGGATGGAGACGGCGTGGGAGCGGACGTCGAGGGCGCGGAGGGCGGCGATGGCGGCGATGCCGGCGCAGTTGCGTAGGGGATCGCGCGAGAGGCGGTCGGCGAGGTGTGGGCGTGAGGGGGAGGAGACGGAGGCGATGGAGACGGTGCCCGGGGGCAGGGAGGGGGCGAGGGTGGCGGTGACGGTGTCACCGAGGGAGAGGGAGGCGTCGGCGACGGCGCAGCCGAGGAAGTCGAAGCCCGGGCCGAGGTTGGCGACGGTGGCGGGCGCGAAGGCCGTGACGGACTTGAAGGCCGGGGAGGGGTCGGGCGAGGAGGCGGCGACTTTGACTGTCCTACAGACGCGGAGGGAGATGAGAGTAGGGCGAACCTTGTGGGTGGAGGGGAAGGAGGGCGCCGCCGCCGCCATTTGGTCCTGTGGTTGCCTCGCCCCTTCCCGTTGACCTTTGCGGTTACTAACACCGACTGACAGGTATGGCCCCCCAAAGCCAAGGAAGGAAGGAAGGACAGCTATACCTACTCCCAAAACCCAATCAATCCCCACCTATGTTGCCGCCGCGATCGCCGCTTCTCCTCCTGGACGGTTGGGCGACTCCCGATGGTTGAAGGTTGATCTCAGCCACCTGATCGCTCGGTGATTGTAATTATATTGTCTAATAGTCCATAAATAGCTTTTATGTTATATGACTATTAGGTGATAGGTTCTAGTCGTCCAACGATTCAACCACTGAAAGTCATTCTTGTAAAAAAAATTTGTGTGAGTATATTTCTGTAATTTCGATTAAAAAATAGATTATATACAAAAGAAATTCTACGAGCCACGCCATGGAGGTAGGAGTCATCATGATCTTGAGTTCGATGAAGATGATGTCGTAGAGCCATGAGAGAACGAGATAATCAATCCAGACCTAGTTGGCGATGTTGGGGTGGGCGTCGTCGGAGAGCACGTGGTCGGAGAGGGCGTACTTGCTGAGGGTGGCGAGGAAGAGGCCGCGCCATTTGTTATAGTTTGAAGAGGCGAGGTCAAGGATGACAGGGACGAGGGTCTTAATGTTGAGGACATTGTACGTCTAGGCGTGGAGGGAAGCAACAGCGGCAGCCTCAGAGAGGGCCAGTGCCGGCGCGGCCTCCTGCTCGCGGCGAGTGGCAGTATCTTGCGCAAGGTGCGCAACATCGACAGCGGCAGGCTCTTGCTCGTGGCATGTGGCGGCAGCGGCGTCTTGGTCGGCAAGGGCGGCGGTCTCCTACTCGCACTGTGCGGCGGTAGCGGTGGTCTCCTGCGCATGGCGCGTAGCTGCGGCAGTCTCCTGCGCGCGGCGACGGTTACCTCTTGTTCGTGGCGTGCGGCGGCAGCGACATCGTCTGCGCCGAGCATGGCGGTGGAATTAGCGGAAAAGTGTGGTCGCAGGAGCAATCGTGTTTGATACCATGAGAGCGCGAATATATTTGGGGCAATCACATAATGAATATATATAGTATAAATAACAGGGGTTCCATGGTGCCCTGGTTCCATGATTGATAATTTTCATCCATGATTAAGACTTTCCATCCTGATTCAGCATGCTAAATTAATGAATTCCTTTCCAAATCGCTGCCTTTTCGAATTAATGAATGTTAACGGGTTTACGTGATATATTATATATCATTGCACTTGCACGCATCTAAAAGCAATCCAAAGGCAGAGAAACTTGGTGCCCAGACACCATGGTGCCCCATTTCAGCGTCCTATATATATATAAATAATATCATGGTGAAATGGGGCACCATGATGTCTGGGCACCAAGCCTCCCTACCTTTAGATTGCTTTTAGATGTGTGCTAGTGCAATAGTATGAAAAGGGACTCATTGACATGGATGGAAAGTCTTAATCATGGATAGAAAGTCTCACTCATGGAGTCTGGACACTATGGTACCCCTGTTATTTATACTATATATATATAGGATTAATGCCTTTTTGAATTAATGAATGTTAACGGGTTTGCCTGATATATTACACTTGCACGTATCTAAAAGCAATCTAAAGGCATGGAGGCTTGGTGCCCAGACACCATGGTGCCCTATTTCAGCGTCCTATACACACACACATACACGCCAAATCAGGATAGGAAGTTGTGAGGTACGCGTATTAAGTGTAGAGAGAAACCAAGGCATTTAACATAAGAATTGAGGGCGTCTAAATAGTAGCTCAAGTATTGTATGAGAATCTACCAAATAAAGAAAGAAAGGTTTGTGTAGAGCGGCCTAATTAGAGAAAGTGGGCCCAACAATGTGGCCGCCCTCGCTTCCCTTCCCTAGTCCCGCTGCCTTTTGTTCCAAATCGAGAAATCAAATTTTGAATCAAAACCTCCTCCTCAGCTCGTCGTCGGCGGCGAAGGGAAGTGGTGCAGGTGCTCTTCAGTTTTGGCTTGGGTTGAGATCTATGGCCGCGTGGGAGCACAAGGACCTCGTGCTTCCTAGGGGCGCTAAGGAATACGTGCGTGACTCCATCGAGAGCTCGCTTAGCCTCTCCGTCTTCGACCGCTCCCTCCTCCTCAAGTTCCTCGCCTTCGAGGATCGCCGCCGCCGCCTCCAGGACCACATATTCTCCCTAGAGGAGGACCTCCGCGCATCCGCACGCCGCATCCACCTACTCAATGTCTTCTTCCCTTGTTTGCTGAAGAGTAAAGTCCATTATCGGTCCTTAAACTTTTTATTCTGTGTCATCCCGGTCTATAGACTTTTAAAGTATGTCATCCCGGTCCTTAAACTTTCAAAGTGTGGCAATTTCTTTTGAAAGTCTATGGACCGGGATGACACAGCATAAAAAGTTCACTGCTACAACTACATACGATATTGCCACACTTTGAAAGTTTAAGGACCGGGATGACATACTTTAAAAGTTTATGGACCGGGATGACACAGCATAAAAAGTTTAAGGACCGGTAAGAGCAACTCCAGCAGGAGCCCTCAAATCAGAGCCCCTACTTTTGATTTGAGGGCTCTCCCTGCTTTTGAGGGCCCTGTTTTTTGAGTTGAACTCCAGCAGAAGCCCTCAAATTCATTCTAGTAGGGAATGACACGCGGGACCCGTTTGTCATCCTCTTTCTTCATCTTCTTCTTCTTCCTCGTGGACTTGGCCATGCCGGCGAGGGTTGCGCTGCTGGGAAAGGAGTTGCCGAGAGAGGCTCGCCGGACTTGCAGATCCGGACGAGGGTCGCGCCGGGAAGGAGCTGCATCCGCGGGCTCGACGGGAAGGGCGGGAGGGAAGGAGGCGGCGCGGGGGACGGGAAGTCGCGAGGCGGCGGGATCGGGCGGCGCAGCGTCGTGTGCGGGCGTCGCGTGTGGAAGAAAGCCGCGCGCAGTGACGGTGTCCGGCGGGGATGTCGGCGAGGAGGCGCGCGCGAGGCGGGAGAGCCGAGGGAGAGGTAGAGCGAGAGGAGGAGTTGGCGAGGCGGAGGTCGGAGGAGGTGGCGGAGGAGACGGCGGCGTGGAGGCGGAGGCGGTGGGGATGGTGCGGGGCGATGGTGCTTGGAGGAGAGGAGGAGAAGCGTGAGGTGGTTGCGGGAGGAGACGGAGGAGTGCCGGAGGCGGCGCGGGGAGGTGGGGAGGAGGGAGTTGAGGAGGCGGGAGGAGAGGCGGGGTGGAGGAGGAGAGGTCGGAGGTGAGGACGAGGGCGAGGACCGGAGGAGGAGGCGCGGCGGGGTCGTCGGGCGCGGCGGGAGGAGGCGATGGGGAAGAGATGAAAAATGAGAGCCAGAGTAGGGGGCCCCTAGGAATGAGGGATGAAGGGGGGATTTGAGGGGCTCCTCAAATTTGAGGGCTCTAGTAGGGGCCCTGCTGGACCTCTATTTTTGCCTCAAGCCCTCAAATATGAGGTTTGAGGGCTCAAGTAGGGGCCCTACTGGAGTTGCTCTAATGGACTTTACTCTTTGCTGAACTTCTCATTTCTTACCCATCCCGATTCCTCCATGCTTGGATCTCCTTGAATGATTGGCTGACTGAATCCCCCTCCCCTCCCCAGGCGGCGTCCACCATGAACGCCGCAGGCCTGCGCCGCTGCGTCGAGGAGAAGGAGGCCATGGCACCACCTACAATGACCTCTCCTCCCACTCCACCAAGCTCGAATGGGAGTGCTCCCTCTACGAGCGCGACCTAGAGCGCGCCATGGAGTCGTGCGACGACCTCGCCAGGGAGAACGACGAATTACGCGCACGCCTCAACGACAATGCCGACGTCAGTACCCTTCGCTTCTTCCTCTCCTTTCCACAATATTATAGAACCTATGGTATATGTCATTAACAGAAAGAGAAGAACAATTTGCCCCCAAATGGTTGCTACTTAATCATGATTGTGCCACATTACCATTTGTCATATTGATAGGTTGGACACCATATGTTACTCCTTAATTCTTTAGGTTTGGGGTTCAGTAGACAATGCGTATCGGCTTAACTCTTTTTGATGGATAGCATTGCGGTATCATGCTTTGCCATGTAGCCTGTGTACCAATTGGGTTAATGCCTTTTGCGCTATATTCTAACTAAACTTGTATTTGCCATGAATGTTGGGTATGCTTAGATCGAATTAAAGCATATTGCAATGCAAGAAACCTGTGTCAGCTATTTTACTACGCATCTTTTTTCACCTGGTGTCTACCCTGGATGCAATTCTCTAAAGCATGTTAAAAGTGGTCATTTTGCGCGAGTTGAAGCATACTAAAAGGCAAGATATTAGTACGAGCCATTGTGCACGTCAATAAGTTGTCTATCTGGTTTTTGCTTCCACAATCCTTCAAAGCATATATACCCTCATAGTAGATTAATAATTTGATTCAGCAACCTTCAGATCTTGCCCTTCCCTTTTATATCCCAAATTACTTATGCATGGATCAACATTCATTGGATATTCTCTGTTCTAAAGGCATATGTAGGGTAATATTTGATTGACATTTGTTGGGTATTCTGCTTGCTAGAAGCTTTCCCCCTGCTCTACTTACCTAGTTCAAAGATCTAAGCTCGTGTGTTTAGTGTTAAGAAATACTAATGCACTGGTTGTCCACCTTTTTATGCGGTCCTGTTTAATATGATCCTCCAACATTCATCTGACCTGTGTAACTCTTAATGTGCAGCTTACTGCATTAACTGATCAAGTGCAATGCAAGCTCTACAGAAGGACAAGGAGAATCTAAGGATCAATCTCGATAAAGCAGAGGAGGAGGTAAGGTATTAAAGCACTCTTGTTCTTGCAATTATGTTTTCTACCTGCAACTTATCGTCTTCTTAGTGAACATCAACTTGTGCAGCATGACTATAGTTCTGATCAAGGTTATCACGGGCGACACCTAGACGTCCAGGCAGCTGGAGGGGGACGCTGGGGACGGTCGCTTAGAACGTGAGGACTTAGACAGTGCCGGGCGACGCTTAGACGTCTAAGGCGTCTCCAGGATGTTGCGGCGGCCGCCGGGGGCAGGGTGTGGGAGGGGGCTTCAAAGGGCCGAAAGCCGAAGTAAGTACTCGATGGCTCGACCCAAAGTAGTCTTCTCCAGTCGATATGCTACTTGGTAGGGTTTCTCCAGGAGATCTCCCGCCGCTGGCGCCGTCTAGCTGAGCTGCTGCTTCCTCCCGCCGATCTGCGATCTCCTCCCTTCGTCAGCGCTGAACTACTACCTTGCCTCCTCCCGCTGCCTTCCCCAAGCTGCTGCCTCCTCCCTCTGCCAGCACCGATCTGCTGCTTCTACCACCGCCTTTGGCTTCCCTCTCCAGCGCTGCTGCTCAGGTGATCTCAGATCTCCTCCCTCCCTCGGCTTCCCTCTTCTCTGCTTTCTTCCATCTTCTTTGCTTTCTCGGTTTTGTGGAGACTGGAGAGATGAGAGTGGATGGACCGATGGAGAGTTGGAGACGATTGAAGCAGAGGGAGGTCGGAGGCGAGCTGGTGGCCAGGAGCTGGAGGCAGAAGGTGGGGGAGGGGAGGCGCCGGGGGGGGGGGGGAGAGCGGGAGAGAGACGAGTCGGGAGAGAGAGATGGGGGAGAGATAGCGGGAGATGAGTCAGGCTCGATGGGCGGGCTGGTGGCTAGGGTTAGAAGGATTGGTCTTTTTGCGATTAAGTCCACGAAGTTTCTGACAATTACGAGCAGACTGCTCCCTCAATAGATTTCTTCTGATTTGGGCCTCTTGAGAGGTGGTTATTTAGATAATTTGTGCTATTATGTTGCATAGTTATTTAATTTTTGGTCATATAAGATATTATTTGTCGTCTAACTAATATCGTCTAATTGTCGCCATGGCGGACACCTAGTCGACAGGCGCCACGGCCTTGCTGCGACTTGCTGGAGCCTGTGGCAACCTTGGTTCTGATCGTTGGAATTTTCTTGCTTGTTGCATTCAAGGTCAAGCTGCTTATTCGAGGAAAACAGAATTCTTGACGAAGAGAACAAAAGGTTGCTGAGTTTGTTGGAGAAAGAGTGAGTGATAACAGCGGTCTGAAAGAAGCCATTAATGTTTGCCGATTGTATTACACTGCACATAGGGTAGAATAGTTGGTAGAAGCTTGTTGAATACCTTGATTAGAAGGGTGATGCAAATGCAATGCATAAGCGCAAATCGTCAAGTTTGAAGGAAGGAGACGGACGAGCCCAGTCACAGTCAGTCGGGTCGATTTCAGCAGGAGCAGGGCAGGTTCATCAAGACATCCACTCACTGTCTGTCACCCTTGCTGCCAAACTCTCCAGACTAGAGGCTGCAACCTCCTGGCCTGGATCCCGCAGCGCAGAGCAGAGCCTGTCATCGTCCTAGGGTTTGGGTTTTGCACCCCCTCCCTCCATGGACGCCGCCGCCGCACCCAAGCGCCAGCGACTGGACGAAGGCGCCGGCGCCGGGAGGTCGACCTCTCGGCCCTGGAGGCTTCCGGCGGCGCCGACGCCCTGGAGGTGCTCGACCTCCGGGCGGCGAAGCGCCTGCTGCTTGGCTTCGAGCGCCGCCTGCGCGACAACCTCGAGGCGCGCATGAAGCACCCCGACGACCCCGCCCGCTTCGCCGACTCCGAGATCGCCCTCCACTCCGAGACCGACCGCCTCCGCCTCCTCGCCGGCGCCCCCGACCTCTTCCCCGACCTCGTCCCCCTCGGCCTCGCATCCTCCTCTCCTCCCTCCTCACCCACGATAACGCCGACCTCGCCGCCGCCGCCGCCTCCTCCTCGCCGACCTCACCGACTCCGACGACCCCTCCGACCTCGCCGGGGTCCAGTCCCTCGCCGACGCCCTCGTCGACGCCAACGCCCTCGACCTCCTCGTCCACAACCTCTCCCGCTTCTCCGAATCCGACCCCGACGAGGCCGAGGCCGTCCACCACACCCTCGCCGTCCTCGAAAACCTCCTCGACCTCCGCCCCCACCTCGCCGACCTCGTCTGCGACCGCACCAAGCTCCTCCGCTGGCTCCTCGCTCGCCTCAAGGCCCGCGAGTTCGACGCCAACAAGCAGTACGCCTCCGAGATCCTCGCCATCCTCCTCCAGAACAGTCCCGCCAACCAGAAGCGCCTCGGCCAGATAAACGGGGTCGACGGCCTGCTGCAGGCCGTTGCCATGTACAAGTCCAGGGACCCAAAGACCTCCGACGAGGAGGAGATGCTCGAGAACCTGTTCGACTGCCTCTGCTGCGTGCTGATGCCCATGGAGAACAAGGAGAGATTTGTCAAGGCCGAGGGCGTTGAACTCATGATCATCATCATGAAGCAGAAGAAGTTGGCGTACAGCTCCGCCATCCGGACATTGGATTTTGCCATGACGAGGTTCCCACCTGCGTGTGAGCGGTTTGTTGATGTGCTTGGCCTTAAGACTGCTTTTGCGGCATTCATGGGTAAGGCAAGTGACCGCTGCTCCTGCTCCTTTCCTCTCTTTCTCTTCTAAGATTTCAGATGTCTGAGTATCGATTAATGTTGTGATGCAGTACCTTGTAACAGAACAAAATTTGTCACTATTTCCTGCAAGTTCATATGTTCATGGACTGCCATTAGGCCCATTACAGTTTTCATTGCTAATGTCAAACTGAAAATGGATAGAAATGTTTTCAAATTCCTGTATAAGATTAATTGACATTAGAATTGTCAACAAGGTTATATGGAAATTGTATATATTGTTTATTTAAGTAAACTTGAAGGATTAGAAAATATTTGTTGTGCTCAAAATCCAATAACAGCTGGTTGTGTTGATTTTCCATACCATAACGAGATCTCCTGTTTGCCTTTCAGTTATATGAAACAACCTATTAGTTGAGTTTTCTCACTGGAATTTTATGATTTGATCAAATTTATCTTGCTTCATTGCCTTCCCGTTTGTTGTATAAATCCTGCCATCGCAACATACACTGTGTTTCATGTTTCAATGGAAATTAGAATTAGAGAAAAGATTGATATGAAAATTGACTGATAAGGCAGCAGGTGAGGTTGGAGTTTCTCTATTTCAAGAATACTTTAACAGCTTAACTCAAGCTGGCCTCTATTACAAAACAGTTCGCCCCATTTCCATTTTTAACTTATTGCTGTTTTCTGAGATACTTGTAAACATATTAAAATTCTTCCGGGATATGGTTTTTCAGATTCCTGTGAACAAGAAAAACAAAAAAGAGAGTTATCAGGAGGAGCTAGAAGAACGCATCATTTCGCTTATTGCTTCATTGTTTGGTAAGCAGGCAAGTCTACTTCAGTATCAGTTTTATGTTATTGTTCTGGATGTACAAATGTGTATTTCCTTAACATGAGAAGTCTTCATCCAATTTTCTGCTATATATGAACCTGCAACTAAGAATCGACAAAAATATATTTATATCAATGTGGTCCACACTGTTGTTTGTTAAACTAATTTCCTAGGGTTAGCTGAGTATGCAACCTTATCTTTTCTAGATACTTGATTAGAAAATTCGCTTTAATTACATGGGTAAATTCTAGCATGTGAGAACTTCAAATTTAATTGTATACTTGGAAAACTGAAATTTTGCTATGTAAATCACCTAACAATACTTCTGGGAAGATTGTCGTCACACTTGAAGATTCGATGATTGCTCAAAATAGTCTGTTAGCATTTCACAATTATGTTTGCATCAAAATTGTATAAGACCAACCCATAATCTGTTTTGGCCAATTCAATGCCCCCATCTAGAACCATCTGCTCTCTTTTTGTAATTTAATTATTTCACTCTATGGTGAGTTATACTTGCTGAATATGATATGATAATTTCTTTTATATTTAAGGATGCTTTTATCCCCCTTCTGTGATAGACATGTAGATAGGTTTGTTGATGCAGCAGACATTACCAGAAAGCAAATAGTTGAGCATTCAAAGTCGTGACATCTTATCATCATCATCATCATCATCATCATCATCTCCCCCTTCTAGGGATTTCCTCATGTTTGACTGTTTGCCACTTCTCTTAGGTGGTATTACAAAAGGTTCACGAAGGATCAGGTTACTAGGAAAGTTTGTTGAGAATGAATGTGAAAAGATAGACCGTCTGATGGAGTTTTACATAAGGTATATCTGCTTTCAAGAAAACTAAGAGAATTGCTTGTATTCTTCTGTTATCTGTTGATTGCATGTTCTGCTTATACTATGCAGGTATTCAGACAGAGTGAAAGCTGAGACTGAAAGACTTGACAATCTCGATTTAGACGATTTAGAGGTGCTTTTTTCTATCTTGTTACCTTCATCTCCAATTTTAACAATAATGAATTCTTAAAAAACATACTCCGATTCTCTCAGATGGATGAAGATGAGCGGTACAACCGAAAACTCGAAGCTGGGCTTTACACACTTCAGGTATTAACATAATGACATGACAGTACTGTATCTGATAGTTTTTCAGCTTATCTTGTATCTTGGTTGATTCTTTTTTTACTCCACCAAGTGTCTGAAATAAGTGTGTTTATGTTTCAGTTAATTGCGCTTATTCTTGGACATATCTGGCACTCTGGGTAAGTAAAGCTTCGGTCTTTGTTTCCCCTGTTACTGCTTGTTCTACAGAGTCAAGAGATTGGAGTGCGGTGCAATGGTCATCATTTTGTCCGCGTGTCGCATTTTCAGGAATTCACAGATGAGGACAAGAATAGAATTGCTTCTTAGACAAAACAAACTGACAAAGGAGGATGTCAGGGATATACTTCAGGTGTGTCATCCCTTTTCAAGCATTTTCTGCTCATGGTGTTCGGTTCTGATGGGATTCAGTGTGATTGGTGATACACCCATTCCTCATGTAAGCCCTAGAGGCTGGAGTGTCATTATTGACTGTTAACTGGCTTGGTGGCCCTAAGTGAAAGCAGGGTATTTAGCTAGGCATTTTGACATGAATATCGAGAGAATTGTTAAACCTTGATGAGCCTATTGTCAAATGCAGGAGTATCATGACAACATTGGGGATTTGGATGGACCTGAAGAAAAGGAAAGAGCACAAGCGCGGACAAAGGAAATTATATCTGCGTTGTGATGCACCGCAGGCATAGAACACTATGATGATTGATGAGTGATGCCTCACATCAGTGTCGTGCTATTTGCTCATCTAGCTGAGACTGGGAGCATTCGTTTGTGTACTGCTATTTGCGTACTGGCTTCCGCCATTTCTTTTTCTCCGGCTCCTTGCACAGGCCCTCTCCAAATCTATTCTATTCGACGGCTTCATGTAATCATCATCTGTTTTGAAGTAATTGAAAGTTGGATGAAGGAAAGAAAAGATGGAGCTGCTGTCTGTATCATCCGCTTGGCGTCGCTGCTCTCTGCTACTGCCCCGCCCTTGTCCAATCTCCACCGCTGCTGCTCCAAAGCACCCTCTCTCTCTCTTCCCCGCTGCCACCGCCTCCTCATCACACCGTCTTCTCCATCTCCATGGGGGCGTTTTCTCGCCGTCGACCACCACTACAAATGGCTTCTTCACTATCGACTACGACCGGGGCGGGGCGACCTCGACCAGTCCGATGAGGAGGATGGCTCCCTGCGGGTGTACCACGTCGAGTACGCCACCACCCTCGACGATCCTCCCCCCACACTCGGGTGCACGCTGCCACCATGGGCATCCTCTCCAAGCTGCCCAGGGATGGCAAGGATGATGACAAGACGTCCGTGCTCATGTCCGTCAACGGCATCGTGTGCACCGTCATCACACTCGGTTGCTACAGGTCTCCTTAATTGGACCTCGCTCCTATTTTTTGAAAATTGATCATATGCTACCAAGTTCATAGGCTATTACCAAAATACCCTCAAACACATTAACACAGATAAAATATCCCAAAGTTCATGAGCCAATGACGATTTGCCCTTTTCATTAGATTTTAGTCGACATCTGTGCTCATGTTCGTTGACGACATCATGTGCACCGTCTTCACACCCAGTTGCTACAGGTCTCCTTAATTGGACCTCACTCCCATTCTTTTTTGGGAAAATTGATCATATGCCACAAAGTTCATCGGCTATTGCCAAAATGCCCTCAAACACATTGAAACAAATAAAATGCTCCAAAGTTCATGAGTCAATTGACAATTTGCCCCTTTTTAGATTTTAGTCGTTTTTTTATTGCCTGGCCACTTCAACCAGAGGGGAATGACCTAATACCCCCAGCTCCTTCCTTGCCTCCTCTCATTTTCTTCTGAGACTTGTCAGAGTGCCACCGGAGTTGAGCTACATTGTCGCCCTCGTCTTCGCCTATGACGATTCGCCACCTCCGTCATTTTTCTGCCGAGCTAACAACGTCATGATATGCGCCTCGTCACGCTGATGCCCTTCCCCACCTCCTTCTGTTGTCCCAACCGCCATATACTGCCGCTACCAAGCGCCACCTTGCCTCCATGGCCATCACCGATAGTAGCTCCTTAGCACATCGTCAGACCCTGACATCCACAAAAATTGAATCCTCTCCTTCGGGAATGCGCCATGCTTACACTATTTTTTTTTTTTGTTAATTTTGCCTAAAATTGCCGCCTCCATGCCCTCCCCTCTGTGGCCAACCTGCTGTGCGTGCGTCTTTGTCTTGAGGGAGGTGGGCATGCCAACCACACCGTACAGTTTGCTGAGACGAAGCAGCTCGTTGATGTGGTCGAGCGCATGCACCACCGTGGAAAGCCTAGCAGGCAAGAGGAAGAAAAGAAGGAATGAGAAGAAAAAACCAAGGACATTTTGTTCATTTATAGAAAAAAGATTCATAAATTGATTTAAAATGCAAAGGGCAATGATCAATTGCTTTCTTAACTTTGGGGCATTTATCTATTACCATGTAATAGTAATTATTTTATCAATGTCACATGAACTTTGAAGGCAAATGATCAATTGTCCGTTCTTTTTTAGACATCCAAATAGGGAATGGAATGGTATGATACTAGGAAATACTACTAGCTACCGTTTGAATTATTATGTTGTAACTGATGACCAATTACCATTTGCCTCCATCTCCAAATTACCAAACAAAAATTACTCCACCCCGTGCTTTTCTATTTAATGTTTTTGATTTTTCACAGTCTTCGATATGCAACTTTGACCATTACTTTATATAATTTTATGCTAAGATATACTAATAAAATTATAATATTATGAAAGTATTTTTAACAATAAATCTAATGATATAATTTTTATATAACTAAACTAGAAAGTATTTTTAACAATAAATCTAATGATATATTTTTTATATAGCTAAACTAGATAGCTTTACATTTATCGGTGGTTAAATTTTAGAAAGTTTGACGGCACGGATTATAGAAAAAAAAGTAAAAAAAGAACTGAAACAAAACCAAAAATTTTGAAAAAAATCAAAATTGAGTTTGAATTTGCGTTTTGGATTTGATCTCTTGCTTCCTCAGCCTAACTCGCACGAATCTTGACCTAAACCCACTCCTAATCCCTGTCATCACGGCCTGAACAGAGGATTGCCGCGCGGTCACTGTTCACGTCCGAAAAATCTCACCGCCGCTCCGCTTTTTGTCGCTGCCGACGCCTCTTCGCGCCTTCTCGCGCTTGCGCGTTCCTGCCAGCTCCACCTCACGTGTCAGACGCCATACCACCCTCTCGAGTGCCCCTGCACCCGTGACAGACCTTCTAGGCTGCTGCCGCCACCGTCCGCCCCCTGTTTTTGCCCCCTTGGCCTCACCACTCTCTCAGCCGACCTGACTCCGCCAAAAGCCTTTGACCGCCACAAAACCTAGCTCAAGGTCGCCCTAACACTCCCCTTTGATAGCCAGACTGAGCCTCCCCGAGCCTTCTCGGCCGCGCCACGCACCGTCGTCGCTTTGGCCAGTGCTCTGTGCCAAACCGCTCTAAGCCGCTATAAAAAGCCCTTAAGCCCCTCCGTAGAGATGCACTCATGCCCAGTGAGCTCCTCCCCACGCCCAATTAGCCTCCCACCACCTCCACCGCCGGCAATCTCCGAGAAGCCCCAAGTGAGCTTAAAACCCGATTCTCCTTCCCTGGTCTATTTCGTCTATTAACATTTTATTATTGCTTGCCATTTAAGTGTCGTTGGAATCATACTTTTATTCTCGCATTTAATTCTGAAATTATGATTAAATTTCAGCTAAAACCGCTTTATCTTCGACACCAAGCTGCCAAGAATTGTTAGTAATCTCATTAAGGGGAAATTATTTATTTCAAGAGCTATTTGCCTAAATGCAACGGCAACGATAGTCTTGTGTAGTACATATTCGCATTGATTGGTAGGTAATCGCACATTTCCGTGCACTTTGCTTTGGTATCGGCAGACGAAACAGATATATGTATGCATTTACACGCGAGAATCATCATTTGCCGTGTCAAAACTAATTTCATGACCTCTTTTCCCATAGAATTGGCATGATGAGGTATAAAAATTGAAAGACAATAATGAAAATTAAAAATCCAGAGGCAAGAGCAGCATGTGTTCTACCAGCAAAGGAGTGATCTGTTATGATCTCATGCACTAAAGAATAAATAGAAGTACAGTGTGTAATCTGTTAGGTCATTAACTAACAATACAACACAAGTAGGAGGAGAGCACAGAGCGCCCACACACTCTTGAATACAAGTAGCTGCTTTGCTGAAACACAAACCCTCAAATGAGCTAATTTTGCCTCCATTTTATATTCTGCAAAGTATATTTGCATGTGTCTTTGGCGCACTGAACTAAAAGTATCTAGCACCAAAAGAATACAGATCAGGATCTTCGGAGGAACACCTCTTGCTTCAATCATATGCAGATATGCCATAGTGGCACGCCCTGCTTAAAGCACACCTCAAGAGATCATCACACCAACTTTGCGTGCGAAATCGTCGTCGTCGTCCAAATCATCATCTTCATACTCCTGGTAATCATTATCCTCCTCAGCATTAACGTCAGCCACCTCGTAGTCATATTCTTCTGCTGCCTCTAGGTCTTGCTGCTCCTCCAGCTCTTTACCTGCATCACCTGTAGCTTCAGCAGCATTGTCATCGACAGGAGACAGATTATCGTCATATGCCGCATCATCTTCAGGATGGAAGGCTTCTTCCCCATTGCCCTCGGTGTTCGTCCCAACTTTCTCATTCTCAAGTATTCTGAACTTATTCTGAGGTTCTTCTTCCTCTCCTACAGTGTGTTCTTCCTGTATGCTGCCAGAATTGGTAGCATTTTCAGAAGCTGCCTCTCTTTTTCTTTTCAAGATGGCACTTAATGGCTTTGGACCTTCAAACGGAACAAGGTCTGAAGAGTCCTTGATGGCAACTATTTCAGATGTCATACGAACTGGCCCTGTAAAAGAACCAGCACTCTTGACAGCATGTTCCCCTGAGCTGTGAGCAACCTTCTTTGCTTTCAACTCTGCAAGGCTCTTTGGACCAGCAAAGCTCAACAACCCAACATCTTCACCACTATTTGCTTTTGCCACCGAACTTTTTACATTTTCAGGGATATCCTCATTTGATCTAGCCTTTAGCCTATCATGAAGCTTCCCTCGAAGTTCTGTTTGTTTTTGTGGCGACAATCTGGCTCTAGGCCCTCTATCTCTCTCTTTCTCTGGGTGTGAACCAAGTCTGTTCAATGATGCCTCCCCAGGAAGTTTTATTCTACCACGCAATCGAGAGCGTGAGAGGCCATCATGGGTAGCCGGCTCTTCACCTCGCCAACGTTGATGGCTGTGGCGTTCATCCTCAGGATATACGTCATGCCTATCAGGCAACTGTGTCGATCTTGGATTATTGAGCCTTCTTTGCTTCAGTAGCATGTGGCGCAAATCTGAACTGTCTGCAGTCACAGGCATAGGCTCTCTCTCGGAAATCCTTCTCTCTGACAACAATCTCTCAGCTGAACTTCTATGAGACCTTTCCAATTCATAGCTAGCATGTGTTTGCCTAATCATCGCAGTGTGCTGCTCCCCATTAGTACGACGGTAACTGTTGTTGTCTTCTCTGAATGACTGTTCAGCATCATCATCAGCACTGTCAACGAGAACACCAGAACCAGCTGAAAGCTCCCTCACAAATTCACCCACCTCCATACCATTCTCACCTAAGTCATCTTCAACTGAAGGCTGAGGTTGGTAATTCTTTGCTGCACCAGAGAACACGTAAGGATTATTGTGATTCTGATAAATTCCTGATGAGTGATCAACCCTGCTTGTCAGATTTTGCTTCTGAGCTTGTTTGCCATTATGAGGGCCGACCTTAAGCTTGTCAAGTATGGCTGGAGGTGAATTGTGTTGGGCTGAAGAGTTTGGTTTTGTCCACGAGTTCTTCAACTGAGGATGAGGCTGCAAAGCAGGAGCAAAAACCTTTGATGTCTGCTGTGGAACAGTATTTCCAGCAACCTGTGGCACATGCAAGAAGGCACACCTGTCCCCTTTTACACACATGCCTTTCTGGAAGTAATAACATGGAACACCCTGCTTGACTGTGCCACTGGCAGGAGTAGATCCAGGGGCTTGAGCTGGCACAGAAACTTGCGGTGCAGATTGTTGAGCTGTGCGTGGAGTTGCTGGTGCTCCGAGCAGGCTGTCCAATGGCTGCAAAGAAAGCGGGCTTAAATTATCAATCCCAGATACTCTTCATGTTTGAGTAAATGCATATGATTTTGTGTACAAGAATTGTTGCCACAAGAATAAGTCAATTAAACAAAGTTCTATAGCTTACAATGTTGTTCTGTTTCACTGAGGCACTAAATAGGTTAGAATTGCAGTAGTTTTATTTCAATACCAACAGAGGGGGAGGCAGTACCGGGTGCCTAAATGAACATTTAGGATTTGCGCAGTTGCCATTGAACCAATACCAGCAGTCCCTAGGATTCATCCTGGCAGCATCACTATGACGGTACTCACATTCACTTCCCTGCATGCAGGAAAAACAACACGTCAGTATAGTTCAGATCGGGGATTGCAGTGAAGAATGAACCAACAAGGTGCAATGCGTAGTCAATTATTGGTATGCCTATGTTCTGTTCCAACTTGTTTCACCTTACTCACAACCAAACATCCATCTATCATTTCCAGTAATACCCAATAAACTTAAGTATGGTCATCTGTAGATAAGACCCAAACATAAACAGAAGTTCGTGCATATATGCATATGGAAGCAAGGTTCAGATACAACAAAAAGAATCCAGAAATTCTTATTGGAGAATTTAAGATGGGCAAAGTATTTATAGAAGTAGACAAGACCACCTTAGCCAAGGAGTCTGGCTATAGAAACTGCAATGCCCAAAACGCCCTAATTATTTGTTGGTACCCCAGTATAATATTCCATAACCTAGAATTTCCAGTGCCGCGCAACTAGAAAAAAAAGCAGCTATCCATCCAGTAACAAAACTGGAACGTTGGGACGATCTAATGAGTTCCCTAGTCTCACTGGATGTTCTGAAGATATCCTATCCTACTATCATCCATAACAGCACCCGGAAGACGCACAAGAGACCTAGCTTGTTCCATCTGCAATCTAGAAAAAAGCTTCTCATAGCAAATCATTCAAACAAGAGAAAATCTTTTTTTCCATCGCATCAGGCTATGCCGAGTATGATATCCCTGCACATCCTAGACATAGAATAAGATTTTTCTAGTAGAAGTGAAAAGAAAATCATAACGACAAGCAGGCACCGGGCTGTTGGAAACTTAATAAAAAATCATTTTGGTCCGGAGAAGGCTAATATCATCACACCCATCTAAGTCGAGCAGCAATTCAAGTAGAAGGGGCGGCCTAAATCACAGTTAGCGAGCAGATCTCGATTAACAATTGAAGTATAGCATGTATTTTGCAACATTAAGCAATGCTTGTCGGAAACTAAATCGAAATGGACGTATCGCTCTATGCAAGACACACTTGTTGTGTGCAGCTCGAGGTTGCACGTTCTCGACTGAAAAATCCTAGATAGAAATTTCCGGTCTAACACCCGAGCAAAATCAATCCTGGATAAGAAGAGCCCATCCAGATCGGAAGGAGCCACATATCGACCTGGAAAGCACATGAGCCAAGAAACGCCGGCCAAATCGGAAGCAAACCTCGACATCTAGGCGCGCAACGCAATTAATTCTCCACGAAACTAAGCGAAACCCAGGAGGAGGAGGAGAAGAATTCCCCCCAGGAAAAAGCATGGCAGGTAAAAGAAAGAAAGAAAAGTCGGCCAAGAAAACATTACTCCAATCAACGAAACGAGCATACTTAACAAAGTAATCGCGGATAGGGGAAAAGTAAAAACTAAGGGGTGGGTGCGGGGAAAGGAAGGACCTTTTTGCAGGTCAACGGGGAGGCGAGGAAGTAGATGCAGTCAGTGCTCCGGCGGCGGCGCACCTCCTCCTCGTCGGCGGGCGGCGGGCGGACGGGGGAATCCATGGCGGCGGGCGCGCGTATGTAAGTCGTAGCTCAAGAAAGAAAGACACAGGATGGAGTCGAAAGAAAAGAGTGGAAAGTAAATGTAGCACTCGACGAGTGGTGTGGAGCTCAGCTCAGCTCAGCTCAGCAGCTCACTTGCGATGCGACGCACCTCCCTCCCTCTCCCTCCCTCCCTCCCTCCCTCAGATAGATCATGACTAGTACTATTTCCAGAGTCTATTCTAGTAGTATAGAGCACTACTAGATCCGGCCCTGTCCCGGAAGGTCCGTTGGGCCTCCCTTCAGCTGACTTGCGATTTTAAGTTTTTTTATATAACTTTTAATTTATAGTTAAAATTATATTATAACGGCTATTAGTTTTTTTAAAAAAAATATAAGAAATCGATATATCATCACAAACAATGCAAAGAAATAAAAGAAAACACCCAAAAAACAAAAAAAAACCAAAATAAGCCGAAAATTAGAAATCGACGTGATCCAAGTGCATTCTGACTTAAGTAAGCCGAAATAAGCTAGAAGCTGAAGCAATTTGGAGTGAGGCCCCACTTTTTCTATCTTGTCTGAGTCTTCTTATTGTGTGTATCTATGAGAGAGAAACTATCCGGATCTTAGAAGTAAGGGCCCGTTCATATTGGATTTAGCTTCTGATTTCTGCTTTTAAAAGCTAAAACTAATATGAACGTCCTAACTTCTATAAGCTGTTTTTATCAGCCACTACTTTACGCCTTCACATGTTGTAACGCACTTTGCATTTTATTATGTCACAATTTCGTAAGTCGCAAGGCGGTCCCAATGTTACTTTGCCTTTCATTGCACCATCTTTCTTACGTAATGCACTACTATTCATCAACCGCTTCTATTAGCCACTTGTCAGTATTTTAATACCGATCTTACATATGATTTGTTTGAATTCGGGGGTTCTCTTAGAAGACTAAGTTATGCTCTTGTGGAATAGAGACACATGAATTTTTATTCAGGTTCGGGCCTTCTCCTAGGAGAATAATAACCCTACGTCCTATGTGATTGCTAATCAGAGGAAATGATTACAACTGTGTAATGAAAAAGAGAATCTGCACTATCTCTGATCTGGCTTGGATCACCTTTCTCTTCTCTGTCGCCAACCATTAAATAATTGATGAAACGACGGCATTGTCCGGTGCTAGAAGGCATCTTAAAGCTTCGGGCGATAACCGTCTGACGAAGATTATTGTCAAAGAGACA
Source organism: Dendrocalamus sinicus (assembly GCA_036346575.1). Taxonomy (NCBI): domain Eukaryota; kingdom Viridiplantae; phylum Streptophyta; class Magnoliopsida; order Poales; family Poaceae; genus Dendrocalamus; species Dendrocalamus sinicus. The sequence goes on along the minus strand of CM070646.1, from coordinate 36,100,906 downwards.
TGATGGCCATTCGTCGTGCAGTGATTGTTGTCAAAGAGAAATCGTGTGCGGTTATTAGATAAGCGCACATTCTAACCGCCCTGTCAGGCGCTCCCACATCGCTTGGCAAGTCGATTGGGGATATAGAAACTGCAGAATAGTCTATAATCACAAGGTGGTCGCAGGACTGCTTACGACTATATGACCGTAGAAGAGCTTACGACTTTAGAGTTGTCGTAGAAGAACTTACGACTTCATGGTCGTAGAAGAGCTTATAACCATGGAGTAGTCGAAGGAGAACTTACGACTTCCTTGCGAATCTTCTCCCTTATCAATAAGAGGTATATTCAGAGGATATAGTGACGTAATAATTTGAGGATTGTTCTATCCTCGTTATCTAGCCCCCAACTTCAAATGAAAGTAACTTACTTGAGAAAAAATAGTGGTTGTAGATGAAACAATGATCGAAAGCAAAGCCTTTTTGATTCTTACCAACCAGAAAAGGCTTGGTCAATAAGGTAAATTCGCTTGAGTTGTAAAGATAGATAGACTCTAAAACAAAAAGAAAACCTAAACATTTTCTTACTACTGTGTCCATCGAATCAGTTCTTGAGATAACTTTTCGGTTCCCGAGGCAAGTAACTGACTCACAAGGTTATAAAACTTACTGTGAGGTAATTTTTGGTCTCTTCCTTTCACCATTTGCTCCAACCCACTCGAGTTCTCTGCCGCCAGCGAAATCATCTTCTTCCCACAATCTCGCCTAAATTCCAACCAACCAGTCCAAAGAAATGGCAAAGAAATCACATACTTGGGGCAGTGTCAGAGATGGATGATGCGAAATTGAAGGCTTTGGAAGATGCTGAGAAGATTCCTCCACGATGATTTGTCAAGTGGATTGAAGCTGTCGAACAATAGTGGACATCAGGAAAAATAGGAGAGATTCCAGCGTTTCAGACCTACTGTGAGTGGTCTTTGCCTCCCTGCTCATCCCTTCCTCACAACTGTGCTCGAATACTTTGGGATCGAATTGGTGAACTTAGCCTCCAATTTGATCATAATGCTTAGCGTATGTGTATATCTTCGTGAGGCATATTTGGGAATTCTGTCGGACCTTGAGATCCTTTGGTTCTATTACGAGATGAGCCGGCAAACCAGAATCACGAGAAGCTGTGCTCTAAAACTCCATGATGGGAAGATAGAGCTGTACATCCCAATGTTCACTCGGTCCTCGTGACCGAATTAGAAGAAGAGATGGTTCTATTGGGAGACAACCTGTGATGACAGTTTGTCTTTTGTGGGAAAGTGCGGAGACTTCGTGAGGCATATTTGGGAATTCCGTCGGACCTCGAGACCCTTTGGTTCTATTACGAGATGAGCCGACAAACCAGAATCACGAGAAGCTGTGCTCTAAAACTCCATGATGGGAAGATAGAGCTGTACATCCCAATGTTCACTCGGTCCTCGTGACCGAATTAGAAGAAGAGATGGTTCTATTGGGAGACAACCTGTGATGACAACTTGTCTTTTGTGGGAAAGTGCGGAGAAGAACAGTCTTTGAAATTCGGCTATCAAAGACCTTACTCGAATAGCCTCCTACATCTCAGTCTCAGCCATCAAAGAGCTGAGGAATAAGAGACTTACCGGTTGGCACGTGGTGAAGGATTTCATCATGCCCTGCATCAGCCCTCTGAGGCGATGAGCGCACCCCATGTGGATGTACTCGGGTGCTTCAGATCCGACCAGGAACTACAAGAATGGTAGGTAACATTCGTACTCATAATTGTAATTAGATTTACCTCTTTCAAGTTCCGTGTATAGATCATCTTGTTTGAATAGATCTTGATTTAGGGGAAAATAACTCCTAGGTCAAGGCCGTCTGTGAAAAGGCTCCATCCCTAGATGTAGTGTCTCCTCGAATCCTAGTGGATGTATCCACTGAAGAGAGGAAATAACACATAAAGTTAGTCAAAGAATTGACTTTATCTTTAATACTACATAGCCGTAAGGAATGACTAAATAGTGTTCTCTCTTTCTCGCAGAATGTGGGCATGACATACCGTTAGGACGTCCAAGGGGTCGAATTGATGGTTGTTGGGGGGAGAGGCGAAAAAATCAAAGCTCCTCTAGCAAAGAGATGTCGACTGGTTTAGACAGTTGATAAAGACAAGAAGAGCACAAGTGAAGACGTTCCTCTTGCCGCTCTTCCTCCTGTTGCTCTGCCATTGATAAAGACAAGGGGAGCAACAATTTACTAATTCATACTTCAAAAGTATCCAAGTGTTAGCAGCTCAAGTACGAGATGCTCCAAGTGTTAGCAGCTCAAGTACGAGTTGCTGCTCTTGAGTAAACATCAGGGATCAGAAGCATAAGGTCAACTGAAGAAAAATGCAATCGGTTGTTGCTGTTGAGAAACACAAGCACTAGAAGGCTAATGTCAACTGAACTTCCATTCAAATTTATGCTAAGTGGGAAAATTTATTGTTACCCAGTTGTTGAAAACAAATCGGATCTAAATTGAAGATTCGGTTCAGGTTGAGATATAAAGTGTGGTGAGACATATTCCTCTTTCCTACACCTAGAAGTCCGATCAGTTTCATGAATCACAAGTGTCGAAAATGGTACAATTTTAGGTACTTAAAGCAATAATATGAAGAAAAAATGGCATAATGTCATCTTGATAGAGATATGTTCTTACTATTGGGGTTCTTCAACTCCGAGGCCACGTATTGCTGATTTGAATTAAAAAAATTGAATTAAGAGTAAACAATCAGCACAAAACATCTTTTAGCAGTCATATGGCGGTATGGTGAACATAGGGTCCCTGATTCAGGCTGCACTAAAGAAGAGTTCACATCAAGTACTAGTATTTTGACATGTCATCTCAAAATTTTAATAGGTTGACATACACTTAACCACACCACTACTTCTGATTAACAAGATCTTTACGATTTGGGGTCAATACTTTATGTAAGTCAACCATGTTACTGTGAATTTGAAGCATCTAGCATGGACTGCAGGATTGCGACAGTTCATCGATAACTGACAGCATGCATAGAATGTTGGACAACTAAGAGGTCAGGATATTAGACAAGTAATGACTAATGAGCTAAGCCTCATGTGGAACATGGTTTCATCTAGCGTGAGTAGTGACAGTTCTCAAGATAGTCTTTCACACAAATCATTGAAATATACCAAAATTGCATGTATGACAAGGGAATGGCCGTTTAAGGTTTAATTGCAGGAAGACAGTGCTAATATAAAAGGAAACATAATAATATGATAGGAACAATTAAACTGGGCTATAGTTCTGTATCAATACTAAACCATATCAAAGTCAAAAATAGTATCACACATATAGTAATATGACTTCTAAAATACATTAGATGCAACATGCTATGAGAGAGAGCTCGTAGTGTCATATGTTCTATCTCTTCAGCGTAATCGAAGCCTCGCAACCACCGCTCCACCACGGACGAGTAATCGATGGGACCTCGATCAGCTTTTCTAGTACTGCAATCCGACGGTGATTGTTATAATCTAGCAGAAGCTATCATATCGGATCGTCATGCACACCTTACAAGGTTTAATGGCAAACATGCCTTTTTTGCATCCCACATACGTAATTTCACACGCATATGCACCACATATTTCCCTACTATCCAAACCAAGCGTACACCAACGCACTGACAAACTTCAGGCTTTCCAGTAATTTTTCACAACACTTGACTAGCGTTTGCAAAAAGCAAGAAACATAAAGAACAAGATCATGACATAAAGCTGGACGAGGTAAGACGAGAAGAGTTCAACACCACTGCATATCAACCAAAATCCAACACCAAATCGCTGTTGCACTACACGAACAAAAGTCGCATGGTCTAGAGCAGAAATGAAATACTAGTGTTACATGAGCTGGTGATACAATATATACAGTTCATGTCACGGCCCAAAGGAAGGAAACTACTTCACTCCGGTTACAAATACTTGCAACCCTTCTTTTAAGTTACAGCAATCCAGAAACGCCAAACACTTCAACCAAAACCACACCCATGCTCAGATTAGATCGGCAACATTCATTGGCATTTCATCAATTTGCGTGCTGTAGTACTGCTCAATGTCTCTCAGTATGCGGATGTCATCCTTGCGCACAAAATTGATCGCCACACCCTGCAATGGCACCCAAAGATGTGACATGTCATCAGAATCAGCCCATCATCATATGTCAAGCGCCAATGATGTGCTGCTAGCAATCAGGACTTGTAGCTATAGGATTGCAGTTTGCTAACTCGAGTGCATAAATGACTTAAGAAACATTTGAGATGCAGAGAGCAAACATTTAATTTAAATTAGTCATGCCTTACATGTCCAATTTCTCTAGAATCTTAAGAAAGATGCAATAAACTATTTAATTTACTTAAATAGTCAACATTTGATTCATTATGTGCACTGTCACTGTGTATGGAACCAGGATTCTTTGGTCTATTGGTTGTCATATAATGCAAAGAAAAATGTGCTCAGATTTTATTTGATTATGAAAGTGCCCAAAATGTGTAATTTGCTGGTTTGTTGGTGTTAAGAAACATAAAAAATACTTATATACTAGTATCAAGAAACCGGAGAATCAAAATTCTTTAGCATGAATTAACCACAGGTAAGTAGAGGAGAGACAGTAGAATAAAAGAGGTGCCTAAGTTTTGCAGCAGGAATGTGCAGCTTTACCTTGCGCCCAAAACGTCCAGAACGACCAATGCGATGGATGTAAAGCTCACGATTATTTGGGAGATCATAATTTATGACAAGAGATACCTGAAAATGAAAATAACTCGTAGTCAAAACAAGCACCATACAACGATGTACAAGATACCCCAACAAATGGAGCTGCGGCTGCTGGATGTGAAGGATCCACATGCCGAGAAATTTAAACACAAAATACAAATAATTGGCAATGTGCAAATATAACAACAGCCTAACATCAGGTGACAGACCAACAATGTGAAAGAGAGTATTAGACTCACCTGCTGAACATCCAGCCCTCGAGCCCAAACATCTGTTGTGATTAGAACACGAGTTGCACCAGACCTGAACTCAGCCATAATGGCATCCCTTTCCTTTTGAGGCATGTCACCGTGCATAGCTGACACTGTGAAGTTATTGCTGCGCATTCTTTCAGTAAGCCAGTCCACCTGGTCAAAAGAAAACTATCATTTTAACATACAAACCATCGAGGTCAAGGATGTCAATAGGGCATGGCTAAAAAAGCAGGACAAGATCGTATACTACGGTCAAAGAATCACAATGTTGCAAACTTGCAATTAAATAGAGTAATTAATAGCAAACTCAAAACATCAACTGATGCAGGCTTGGACAAACAAGTAAATTCTCGCACTAATCAACATGGAGTAGGAGATAAGGAGTAATGCCCGGATGCAGCAAAAATGTGAGAGATATACAAAAGATATGGCCGTACGATGCAAAAAGGAATTTGGTGTAGACACATGCCAACTGGAGTAGAGTAAGTAGATAAGTAGAATAATAGAAATGTACAAGTGGGAAGGGTAGGAAATAGCAATAAATCAACCTATACCACGTCATACATTACCTTTCTCTTAGTATTGCAGAAAATGACAGCTTGGGTGATGGTCAGTGTATCATAAAGGTCACACAGTGTATCAAACTTCCATTCCTCTTTCTCAACAGCAACAAAGAATTGTTTGATGCCCTGCAAACATGACATGAAAAATGTAACTTTTAAATAAGATCAAATGTGATAAAGCAGAACAAGTAATGATATTTACCTCTAAGGTCAACTCGTCACGCTTTACAAGGATCCTAACTGGTTCAGTCATGAACTTGCCAGTCATCTCCAAGATCTCATGGGGCAGAGTTGCAGAGATCAAAACAACCTGCATACAGCAAAGTTATACAAAATTAGATTAGTATGGGATCTCTGACAGGGAGATGCCATTATTTCTTTGTCATCAATTACAGGCCTGGTTCTCATGTTAGGTTTTAACTTCTTAATGCTCATGTTTCCATTATCAGGAATGTGGCAAATGTTCAACTGATAAACATCCAATAATAATAATAATATAATAACAAAAGGTGAAAAAGACTGAGGAGCACACAAAGCATTCAGTGCAGCTGTCTAACAAACCATGCATATTATCAATCAAGACAGAGACAGGATGGCTAGGCTGTGGCCATGATGACAGGAAGTAGGAAATAGAAAAAGAGGGAGACAGAGAGAGAGAGAGAGGATGTTACGGTGCAAGGAAAAATGCAGGCAGAAAAGGTAAAAGAGATTAAAATACACTTAAGTGATAAATTGAATTCTGTATTGGAAAGCATCTAACATGCTTGAGAGGAGACTGAAAAACAATGCAAAAGAGAGGTTAGGGAAAGGTTTATTCTCTGATACCGACCTGAAGTTCTGGGGGAAGATATCTGTAGACATCATATATCTGATCCTTAAAGCCTCTGCTCAACATCTCATCAGCTTCGTCCTATTATGAAAGCATGTTAGCCTCGCACAACTTGAGCACATAAGAAATATGAATACAACATGACAAGACTAAACTAACCAGAACTAGGAGCTTGATAGCTCTTGTACGCAAGGTCCTTCTCTTGATCATATCACAGACTCTGCCTGGCGTTCCTGACACAACATGCACTCCATGCTCGAGCTTCCTAATATCCTCACCGATACTTTTGCCACCAATACAAGCATGCACTTGCACATTGATGAAGTCACCAATGGCCAGCATGACTCTCTCTGTTTGTGAAGCAAGTTCTCTAGTTGGTGACAATATCAATGCCTGCACCCTAGAAAATGAGAAGAAAAAAAAAAGTCATACCCAGTATCAACTTGAGCTTTACTCTTGGAGCAAATGGCACATACGTTACACAAAGCTGATGCATTACGGGGGAAAACGCACTAAATAATGGTGAATCACAATAACAACACAGGAGCTCGGACTGACAGACACAAGGATTCGAACAAAACAGACAATAACGACAAGGAACGAGAGACAGTTGTTGGCTAAAAACCAATGTGTCTACTAAAGCTACAGTTCAATGCCATCACCTATGCCACTATCCTAACCCCTAGTTAGTCCATGGAACACCACAGATAACAGCACAAACTTACATCAATGGCATGTAATCTAATCCCAAAACCAGATAAGAAAAACTTAACACAAGCTGCATGTGAAAATCATACATGCATCTAATCTAATCTCAAAACCAGGTAAAATAACAAATGGATGCGATAATATGTAAACCCTAATTGGTCGACGAAAATAGACGCGCATAATTGGTTGATAGATTGGTGTTAGTTATGGGGGGACTTACTCGCGGACAGCGGTGTCTACGATCTGGCAGACGGAGAGCGAAATCATGGAGGTTTTTCCGGTTCCGGACTGGGCCTGGGCGATGACGTCGCGGCCGTTGATGATGGGGAGGACGGCGCGCTGCTGGATGGCGGAGGGCTTCTCGAAGCCGTAGGCGTAGATGCCGCGGAGGAGGTCGTCGCGGATTCCCATCTGGTCGAAGCTGCTGACGACCTCAACGCCCGGAGAGGTCTCGAAGGTCAGGTTCTCGTCGTCCATGGCGCGGGAGCCGCCGGGGCCGCGCCTGGACGTCGCCGCCGCCATTGGGAGAAACCCTAGCTAGCTAGATAGAGGTGGTGGTGGTGGTGGTGGTGGTGGGGACTGGAGGAGAACCGAGGGACTTGGGTGTGCCTGTAGTTCCGTGGGATGGTAGGGCGCTTTATGCAAAAATATATAGTATAGTTTCCTCCTGGCTGGCTGGCTGGCTGGCTGGCTGGTGGGGACGCGGCCGGATAAATCAGCTCTAGAGAATCACACAAAGAAAAAATATATCAACTAAAGTAAAGCAAGGCAATGAGAAAAGCGCGAGCCACAGTGGACTTGATTTTCAACACCAGACTGTAAGAGAAGAATAACAAAGGTGATGATTTAAATGGCTACGTACACGAAAAAGAATTGAAAAAAAAATACTTAGTCTAGGCAGGGAACCACAGTGGCACAACAGAAGCATGATAGACCCAAACCCGCAAAACAATAATACAAGTAAACCAAGAAGATCTAGATATCTATAAAAGGATTCATAAAGAACCCGCTACCCTCTCCCTTGGAATCCACTTTCTCCTCTTGACCAATCCACCTTCTCCCTTCCTTGGCGCCATTCAAGAACCCACTACCCTCACCATGTTCCTCCGGCCACGCGGTCGCTCACCCTCACCACGAATTGCTGCCGCGCTTGCCCCCGGACGTTCACACCACCAAAGCTTGAAGTTGTCATTGTGAGCCCACCACCCAATCACCCGTCTCCCCAGTTGACCTCACCCTCTCTCTCGCTCGGTGCGTCTCATTGACTCTCGCTCCCTCTCGCTGCAAATCCTATGCCACTCAGGGGCGAAGCTAGAGCACGAAGGACCCGAGTGCACACTTCAATATACACATGTAATTATGATCTAACGCATACAATGGCAAAGTAGTGCAGTAATAATAGAGTTGTAGGAATGCTTACCAAAATGAAGAATCTCATGGTATTAATAATTAATATAAATAAACAGCAACAAAATATCATATGTCATGGCAAAATACATCATGAAACTCAGGCCCTTGATGAGATGATGACATATAAAAAAGTACTAATTAGATGATTAAACATTGTTAGGAAAAGATGGATTCAAGAATTGGATAATGGTAAAAAAAATGAAAGAAATACGTTACCTCCTAGTATTTGCGATGTCCCATTTTCTTGAAGCGATCCACTACAACATCATTGGTAAATCCTGAACGGATGAAGGCTTGGCCGCGGCCGTCGATTTTGGCAAGAAGGAGCCGAGATGCCGAGGCGCGGAGGAGCGATGATGACGCGGCGGCCGGAGATGGCAGTGAGCGGCGTTGTTCCCGCCTGGGCTATCGCAATTTTGGGCGAGACGAAGAGTCACGGTCAAAGCTTCTACGCGAAGAAAACGATGCGGCAGGCGGCAGCGTGGCATGCTTCTGGTTTCCGGCCATCCGCCCGTCAAGTGCAAGCAGCACGCCTTGCTGCTGCAGGCTACTATTGGGCCAGCTATCGCTGCCTTACTGGGCCATCTGTTGCACGTTGGACTTGGACAGCTACTTGGTGGTGCACGCAGCACATATTTGGGCTAGGGTGATGCACAAGAGGTGAAAATGAGCTGCTAATAACTTGACTTTTGATTTTACCCTGTTGCCGGTGCACTCGGAACAACCAACGTGGCTTCGCCCCTGATGCCACTACACCCCTCTATTTATAGGCATCCATAATGGTCCTTGAACGATAGCCTACATGAACTCATATTACCATCCAAATTGTATCCCAGCCTCTTAAGTGTGCGACCCTATAAGTTCACGTACATATGGCACGAGTACTCCTACTCGTCCTACTTTGCCTCATGATATCGGTGAAGCTCAAGACAAGAACGTGCTATCCTTGTTGGTTGGCTCGACCACTCTTTCTCGATCACGTGATTCGAATTCCCCAACTACAGTTAACTCTTTAAGCGCAAGCAGCATAGCCATACATTTTTGGAATCCAATCACTCTAAAGGCTGACCACCGATTACTTTTTCAGGTTTGGAACAGTGATGTCAAATTTTATTGTGTCAAAGATTCTTCCAATAGCCCTGTTGCTTATTTTTACTTCGATCCGTATTCAAGACCATCTGAAAAGCATGACGGGGCAACAGGGATGAATGTGGTTTTTTTCTCGTAGTCGCGTGCTAGCTCGCAATGGTTTGCCTGTCAGGGTCAGGCTGCCTGTTGCCCGTATGGTGTGTAATCAGTCAGACCCCACCAGTTGCCCAGTCTTATGACCTTCCGTGAGGTAAGCAATACACTTGGTATGGTAAACTATTCTGGATATTTTTTAACAAACATGCGATCTGTTATGTTATGAAAGAAGTTATGGTACGTATGTATTCTGTAAAATGTGAAGGAGGATATATGAGTAGCTATCCTGATTATTATGCATACAACATACGATCCCAGCGGACCATTGTCCATATATGATGTTGGCCGAAGAGTTGCAGAACGAACACAGGTTCTTGCTCCTCTGCCGGAGGACAAATTCCTGTGCGGCTTTAGCCGTATATTTGCAGGTTTGCCATGCTTTAACTAACATGTAGATTCATTCAGTTCATCACAGATTTCACTTCTCACTTTTATTGATGATCTGCAGGTGGCTATGCAGCCGGGTACTACAGTTACAAGATAAATTACTATAGCAATTTTTAACATCTGTTACTTTTTCCTACGCTAAATCTAGTATCCTTTCTGTTACAAGATAAAGTATTGTCAGCTGATGCATTCTCAGCATTTGAAGATGCCGGTTTGGATAACGAGAAGGTACATTTTTCACCCAGGGGAAACGCTCTAGCATGTGACAAAATCACTTGTTCAGAGTTCAGTAGTCATTCACTCTTAACTTTATTTGATTCTTTCGTAAAATCTATCCCATACTACTTCCATGATTGTAATGGTGTATCAACGCAAAATGTGACATGTAGAATATGAAAAGCATCAAACAGGAACAAATGAGATTGGCCCCAGATATGAAGTGGCAGAATTAACATTTTTGTTAATCTTATCTGCTGATAACTGTAACGCCCCTGTTTCCAGGGGCGCGTACGGACACGGCATTCCGCAACTGTTCACGTATGAACAGTTATGGAGTGTCGCGCAAGAGTATACCATTGCATGCCTACAACAAAAGTTCAGCATATATTTCACATACGGATTAACATCCATTTTCAACAGCGGGGCGTGCAAGCCCAAAGTATAATTACATTACAGAAGCTCCAAGATCCGCTTGAGCGCGGCCAAGACCTAAAGCCACGGATCCTCGTCGAAGAAGCGACCTTCCGGGACTTCCTCAACGGGGAGACCTTCACCTTCGTCTTGATCCTCTAAAGAAGGGCAAAAGCAAGCCATGAGCCAAACAACTGGCTCAAGAAGTCCCAAAGGACCCTAACTTATTACATGCACGAACATCAAAGGAAGGGAGTATACTTGGTTTATTAATTTGAGTGGATGCGTTTTATTTGCAAACATTTTATAAAAGGGACCCAAAACTACTTCTCAAGATCTCGGGGTTTTCACAAAGAATTCTTTAACCAACTAGTCAAGTTCAAACATGTACAAAACTACTTAAGCTTTCTTCTGGAATCACCCAAGTGACACGGCTCCAATAAGCGGAGCACGGCGTATTCGAATACCATTTATTTGACTCTGCGAGTTTGCTCACTTACCCACACGATCCCTTAACTCCGCGACGAGTTAAGAAAGCCGGTCGTTTCACTGCTCAACTCTTTATATAGGCTCTACGGTAGAATTCACTCAGTCCGGATCCCACACACACACACGCGCACACCCACACAAGAGAAAGCGGTGTCCGCTTGAGTGAACTCTACCGTTGTTAGGCACCCATAGCGCGGCTCACCTAACCTCACCGCTAAACCTCCTGTAGAGTTTCAATCGAGTTGAGCGGCTACTAGACAAGTGTTGACAAGTCAACTCCCGTGGTTGAGCGACATCGTGACATTTGCTCGGCGTAAGGATTTGATCCTTATATTTTCACGGTCCGCAACCTCGCCGGGCCCGCGACCCAACCCGAGGTAGCGGTGGGCGTGACCGTCTCGCGGTTTCCCACTCACCCTTACCCTACTCCAAACCTAGGGTAAAAGATTGGCGAGGACCGCCTTGCAGTTTCCACTCCCTTTACCCTACCTTGTGCACGCCAAGGCACTCTCGCTCTAAGATACGGTGTCCCATACCACCCTACCTTAGAGTCGGGTTTTCTAAATTCTATTGGCCCACACCACAACCTTATTAGTGTAAGACTTTGCATGATAATAATATCCTACGATTATCTAGGTTAACAGATAATTAATTCTAGGGTTTCAATGGCATGGCTACAAATTAAACATGGCATTTAGCGGTGGTAGGACTAACTATATCACAAGTCATTCTAAACATTTTATTTTATTTTCGAACTAATATTTCAGAACTAGCTCAATGCAAATAACATATTAACATATTTAAACATTATGGGATACAACATGATCAAAGGATTTGGGACTTGCCGTTGATTTGGATGATCTCGACTAGCTCGAACGTAGAAGCTCCTGGATCTGCGACTGCACTTGAGCTTAGGAATCTCGACACTAGCGCAAACACATAAAATAATTAAATCCAGCTTGAGCCTAATCAAGCGAGGAAAGATAAACTAATCAAAAAGGAGTAAAATGCATAAATCTTCAAATGGGAAATTTTAGGAATTTATTTGGGATGAATCTGTGGAAAAGGAGGTCACCACTGGGTCTGGAATAATATTTGGAGCAAAGTGGTGAAATTTGGGATTTTGGGATTTTCGTGATTTTCTAGGATTTATTTGGACTTTTCTCGATTTTGAAATTGGAAAAATCACTGGAAAATCAATGAACAGTGATATGCCGCCCGCCATCAGACGGCCGGCGAGGAGGCGCGCTTCGGCCCAACGCTGCGGGCGGAAGCGGGCAGCCGAGAGGCCGCGCCATCTGCGCACCGCGCCGGCCGCGGATGGATGGGCGCGTGGCGCGCGGCGGCGCGCGATGATGCGCGGCGGTGCGGCGGTTGAGATCAAGGCGGGAGAGATCGGCGCGGCGCGGGGCGGCGAGTGAACCGTGCGGCGATCCGACGGAGGCGAGTGGGGTGGTTAAGAAATCGGACGGCAGGAGGAGGTTGCCATCCGACGGCTCAGCGAGATGGCGACGATCGAGGCGAGGGTGGGATGTGGCCACATCACGGGAGGGGCTTCTTCAACCTCCGCCGTGCGCACTCGACCGAAGGCGGGGCGGCGGGTCTCCACGCTCCGACGGCCACGGGGTTCTTAAGGCAAGCGAAGGGCACCGGAGGGTAGAGTCAAGTGCCCTAGTTCCATCTTTGGCCTTGGGGAGGTGGGGAGTGGTCGACGGTGGCCGGCAAAGCGGGAAGCTTCGGGTCCATGGTGGCGCTAGGGTCCACCGGCGGGAAAATTAGCCCGCTTGGTGGCGATTTCACGGAGAAGGAGTTCGGGATTTACAATGGTGGCGGTGGAATCGACCGAGGAGCTCGAGGAAGGCCGCCACGAGAGGCGGGCAGTCGGCGATGAGTTTTGGCGGCGGCGCTCCACAAGGCTCCACCTGGCCAAACAAGGGTACCAACACGATTAGGAGGTAGCGAAGATGCTTCCAGCGAATGCAATCGAAGAATGGAGAAGCGGGGAAGGAAATCCGCTTTGCGGGGTCACCGGCGCAGGGGAAGATGGCGGCGGCGATTGGGGCGACGGGGAACCAATCGGGAGCTCGGGGAGCTTCCTTGGGGGGATAGGAGACGAGTGGAGGAGGCGGAGTCTCTCGGGAGGCAAAGAGGGAGTGCGGAGAAGGAAGGGGGCTTTTATGCCCGGGCGGACGGAGGGGAATCCGAGGGAGAGGGGGATGGGCAGAGGCGCCGATGGTCAAGGGAGGGGACAGGGAGGTCAGGGCGACGCCTTGGCGCGGAAGGAAAGCGATGCCGGCTCTGCACAGGAGTAAAGGCGACGCGACGGGAGAGAGGGAGCAGGTGAGCTCGGGCATGGGCGATGGCGTCGCGCGGAGAGGAGAAGGCGCGGCCGATGATGGTGGTCAGCGCAGGGAGCCGCGACGCGTGGCGCAGGCTCTGCCGGCCGGACCGGGAAGCGGCAGGCGTAAGCGCGGCAAAACGCGGCGCGAGGCGAGCCAAGCGGTGCGGCATGGCGTAGCGCGCGCGCCGCACGCGAGGAGGAGGCGGGAGAGCGGCGCCCGGAGGCGGGAGAAGCGCGCGCGGGAGGTGGAACGAGGCGCGCGGAAAGGGCGTAAGCGCGGGAGGAGAAGGCGGAAATGGCGGGCGCCAACGGAAAAGAAGGTGCCCACCAAAAAGGAAAGCGGAAGAAGGGAACTTTCCCAAAGGGAAAGTTTTCCAATTTCACTCAAAAATCCAAGAAAAGGCTCAAAATTTTGAAATTTTCAGGGCTTTTCAACCTACCCCTTAAAAGAATCTCGACCCGAGATTAACTTGGTCCAGGAGTAAGTTGGGAAAATCCATTGCAAGTCGACTCGTTCCCAGTGGACTCATCCGTAGTGTGACTCTTCCACCGCACTCTGCAAAACCCGACATTCTTGTTTTCATTGCCTCTCGATGTTTCAAGTATTTGTAGTGGTTCTTCAAAGACATATGTGCAATCATCCTGCAATTCAATATCTGACAGTGGCACTTCATCGGTTGGCTGTCGTAGACATTTCCGAAACTGAGATACATGGAATACATTGTGTATTCTTGACAAGTTGGGTGGCAGTTGTACTTGATAAGCTACTTCTCCAATCCTTCCAATGATTTGAAACGGTCCCACATATCTCGATGCTAATTTGCCCTTGACTTGGAACCTCTTGAATACCTTGAATGGTGTGACTTTGATGTAGACGAAGTCTCCAACTTCGAAACTCAAATCCTTTTCGTGGTTATCTCGCATAACTCTTACGCGATCTTGAGCAATCGAGGTCCAATCGATTATCGTTCACCTATTTTTGACCAATTTAGAGGGGTCCTGTATTTTACGCCATAAAGTGCTTCAAACGGGCCATTTGGATCTTCGGCTTGGTAGCTATTGTTATATGGGAACTAGGCAAGCGGTAAGCAAGTATTCCACGCCGCTCCATTCACAATAGTATAAGCTCTTAGCATGTCTTCCAAGATCTGATTTGTTCTCTCTGTCTATCTATCTGTTTGAGGGTGATATGTGAATCAAGTTCAAATTAGTATCTATAGCTTCATGTAATTTCTCCCGAACTTGGCGTAAAGCTGTGCTCCTCTAGGTGACACAATCTTCTTGAACTCCATGGAGTGTCACTATTCAGTCAAATACAACTTGGCAAGCTTGTCCTTCCAAAGAGGTTTGCTTAATCGGAGGAAATGAGCAACCTTGGTCAATCTATCGACAATGATCCGGATAGCGTCATAACCCTCACGAGTCTTGGGAAGTCCCGTAATGAAGTCCATTCCCATGCTATCTCATTTCCATTCGGTATTGGCAAAGGCGCAACAATCCCGATGGTTTTTGGTGGTCTATTTTGATCTGTTGGCAAACATCACATTTAGCCGTGATTCGCCACTTCTTTCTTCATCTGTTCCACCAATACGCTTCTTCAAGTCTTGGTACATTTTAGTGCTTCTGGATGGATTGAGAATTGAGATTAATGGGCTTGGATGGAATCAACTCTTTTAACTCCTTGTCGGGTATACAATAGCGATCACGGAAGGTGATGATTCCATGCTCGTCTATCGCATATCTTGATGAATTTTCTTCTTGAATATCCTTTCTCGGTTTTGAATCTCTTCATCTTCATCTTGTGTCGCTTTCATCGATCACGTCGGCAATGGTTGGAGTCCCAATCTTCGCCATATCTTGCCTTGTTCGGTGATCACCCAATTTAGCCGTAGGATATCTCATTGTAACTCTGGTGGGTACTCTGTCGTGCTGACTTTGCTTGGACGAGTCTTTTGTCTAAGGGTATCGGCCACTACATTTGCTTTGCTCGGTTGATATTGGAGATCAATGTCATAGTCTTCATTCAACTCTAGCCATCTCCATTGCCTCATATTCAACTCTGTTTGTGTGAACAAGTATTTCAAGTTCTTGTGTTCTGAGGACATCTCACAACGATTCCCTAGCAGGTAGTGCCGCCAAATTTTGAATGCATGCACCACAGCTGCTAGTTCTAAATTGTGTGTGGGGTAATTCTCTTCATGTGGCTTCAGTTGTCTGGATACATAGGCAACAACTTCCATGTTTTGCGTCAGCATACATCCCAAACCCTGCTTTGAAGCGTCACAATAGCTTTGAAATTCTTTCTCTGGGTTGGGCAAAATCAACACTGGTGTTGTTGTCAACTTGGTCTTCAACAGCTGAAAACTCGCTTCACAAGCATATGTCCATGTGAATGGCCCGTCTTTCCTCAGTAGTTGAGTGAGTGGACGGGAAATCTTGGAGAATCCTTCTATGAATTGGCGATAATAGCCTGCCAATCCAAGAAAGCTCTCACTTCTGACACTGTCTTGGAGTGTTTCCGTTCCATAACTGCGACTATCTTTTCTGTGTCAACCCTGACTCTACCTTCTGATATAATGTGACCCAAGAAAGCAACTTATTTCAGTCAAAAGTTGTATCTGTCGAACTTGGCATACAACTGGTGTTCTCTCAATCTGGTCAAAGCTATGTGCAAGTGCTCCTTGTGCTCTTCTTCATTCTTGGAGTAAATCAGAATATTGTCAATGAAGACAATCACCAATCGATCCAATTTGTCCCTATGCACCGATTCATAAGGTTCATGAAATCTGTTGGCGCATTGGTTAAACCAAGGAACGACCGTGAACTCATATAATCCATATCCGTGATGAAAGTCGTCTTCTCTCGATCTTGCTCTCGGATCTTGAGTGATGGTAACCCGAGCGCAAGTCGATCTTAGAGAATTCTTTGGCACCTTTGAGTTGATCAAACAAATCATCACTTTTGGGCAAAGGGTACTTGTTTCAGTGGTGACAACGGCAAAGGGTACTTGTTTCAGTGGTGACAACATTCGGTCTCGTAATCTACACACATTCTTAGCTCTTCATTCTTCTTCTTCCCTAGTAAGGTAGTGCCGACCAAGGCGAAATAATTGGTCGAATGAACTCTTTCTCTTGCAGTTCACCTAACCGTCTCTTGAGCTCTTTCAATTCACTAGTGACATTCATGCATCGGTGTTTCGCAATTAGTTTTGTGCCCAAATCAACTCTATGGCAAGTTCTATTTGTCGGTCGAGTGTCCGTCGGTAGTTCTTCCGGGAGTACATCGGGGTATTCTTGTACTATTGACACTTGATCCGGTGTAATCGCTAGCACGTTGATCATGCGCTTTCTTGCATCCTTCAATACTTCTCGCTTTTTTTTTTTTTCCACTTTCGACCTTCAAAGGTTACCAATGATATCTTGTTTTGATCTCACAAACTACCTTGCCTTTATTCTTGGCTAGTCGGTTCATGTCCAAATGGCATCTAGCCCTTGCATATCTGGCGCGAGAAATCTGCTTTAACCTCTGGATTGACTTTGACTCCTTCTCACTTGTACCTGCATATCATCATTGGGTATATGCTACAGGTTCACACTTAGCTGGATTATGCAGTACTAGGGCTACATATATATCTGGGTCTGTTAGGATTAATTTCATTGCAACATAAACTTCTCGTTCCTTATGCTTTACACAGACATTCTTCATACACTTTCATAGTCTTGCCACGAGCCTTAGTTAAAATAATTTACAGACAAACCATTAAGTTCTTCCAACTGGTTTACAAAAGGATAACCAAAAAGCACATCATCTTATTTCTTATTCTGCATAGCTCATATTTTCTTGCGATAACTTCAGGAGGAATGCAGGCTTTACGAAACCTCTTCACAAAGTCTTCCCATGTAATATCTCTCTCCTTAGGGTGTATCCACTGGATAGTATTCCACCAAGTAATTACGGGCTCGGACAACTGATAGGTGGCGAAAAGAACCTTCTCCTTATTTGTACACTGGATAGTATTCATTCTTCTCTCAATATCTTGTAACCAGTTATCTGCATTCAGTGACTCTGTTGCTGAGGGGAATTTAGGTGGTTGAGTTTGCAGGAATGCTGCAAACTTTAATGCAGTTGCTCTTGATGCTGACACTGACTCTTCGGGTGTCACCTTGACACTAGGTGATCCGCCGCTATCCGCTCAAGCAACCGGGTTCATTGATCTAGCATTCGCAGAATATTTTGCTCTCTCGATAGCGATTTTGTTCCATCATCGCTATTATCCGGGCAAGTGCGCTTGATCTGTGGCAGTGCACCGCCTGTTGGTCCGATCACTCACGTGTTGGTTCCATCGCCAATTGGGAACTTGAGATCAGCTTTGCAGCGGCTTTGGAGAATAAGAGGATAAGTAAGACTTTGAATTTTCAAGGTAAGTGTAGGGCTAATAAGGTAAGAACGAGAGCGAAAGGGACAGAGAAAACTTTGAAGCAGGGGATTCTTGATAGTTAAGCAAACAACATACAAGGATAATGAACATAAATTTACTCTATGCAAGTGGCACACAAACCTCTTAGGGTTCATGATTACACCTGCTTTACATTACAAAAGCATCACTACTACTCAGGGTCATCTAGACTTAGCGAACAACGGCTACTCCTCCAGTGTAGGAAACAAAATTTTGAAGCTAGACAAGAGAAGCAGCAAACATTTTGCAAAGGCAAAACTTAAGCAGAAGTAAGCTAAGATAGATAAGATAGCAATAAGAGAGGAAAGGACAGCAATAGTACTTATGTTTTTCGTAAACCCTTTTTATGGCTTAAATTAAATTTTTGCGACAAAATCGCTTCCTAGTTTGCCTTAGGTCTTAACCTACGGTCAAGAACCTGCTCTGATACCACTTCTTGTAACGCCCCCGTTTCCAGGGGCGCGTACGGACACGGCATTCCGCAACTGTTCACGTATGAACAGTTATGGAGTGTCGCGCAAGAGTATACCATTGCATGCCTACAACAAAAGTTCAGCATATATTTCACATACGGATTAACATCCATTTTCAACAGCGGGGCGTGCAAGCCCAAAGTATAATTACATTACAGAAGCTCCAAGATCCGCTTGAGCGCGGCCAAGACCTAAAGCCACGGATCCTCGTCGAAGAAGCGACCTTCCGGGACTTCCTCAACGGGGAGACCTTCACCTTCGTCTTGATCCTCTAAAGAAGGGCAAAAGCAAGCCATGAGCCAAACAACCGGCTCAGCAAGTCCCAAAGGGACCCTAACTTATTACATGCACGGAACATCAAAGGAAGGGAGTATACTTGGTTTATTAATTTGAGTGGATGCAGTTTTATTTGCAAACATTTTATAAAAGGGACCCAAAACTACTTCTCAAGATCTCAGGGGTTTTCACAAAGAATTCTTTAACCAACTAGTCAAGTTCAAACATGTACAAAACTACTTAAGCTTTTTTCTGGAATCACCCAAGTGACACGGCTCCAATAACCGGAGCACGGCGTATTCGAATACCATTTATTTGACTCGCAGAGTTTGCTCACTTACCCACACGATCCCTTAACTCCCGCGTGAGTTAAGAAAGCCGTGTCGTTTCACCGCTCAACTCTTTATATAGGCTCTACCCGTAGAATTCACTCAGTGTCCGGATCCCACACACACACACGCGCACACCCACACAAGAGAAAAAAAGTGTCCGCCGAGTGAACTCTACCGTTGTTAGGCACCCATAGCGCGGCTCACCTAACCTCACCGCTAAACCTCTGTAGAGTTTCAATCGAGTTGAGCGGCTACTAGACAAGTGTTGACAAGTCAACTCCCGTGGTTGAGCGACATCGTGACATTTGCTCGGCGTAAGGGTTTCATCCTTATATTTTCACAGGTCCGCAACCTCGCCAGCCCGCGACCCAACTCCGAGGTAAGCGGTGGCGTGAGACCGTCTCGCGGTTTCCCACTCACCCTTACCCTACTCCAAACCTAGGGTAAAAGATTGGCGAGGACCGCCTTGCAGTTTCCACTCCCTTTACCCTACCTTGTGCACGCCAGGCACTCTCCGCTCTAAGATACGGTGTCCCATACCACCCTACCTTAGAGTCGGGTTTTCTAAATTCTATTGGCCCACACCACAACCTTATTAGTGTAAGACTTTGCATGATAATAATATCCTACGATTATCTAGGTTAATGAGATAATTAATTCTAGGGTTTCAATGGCATGGCTACAAATTAAACATGGCATTTAGCGGTGGTAGGACTAACTATATCACAAGTCATTCTAAACATTTTATTTTATTTTCGAACTAATATTTCAGAACTAGCTCAATGCAAATAACATATTAACATATTTAAACATTATGGGATACAACATGATCAAAGGATTTGGGACTTGCCGTTGATTTGGATGATCTCGACTAGCTCGAACGTAGAAGCTCTCGGATCTCGCGATCGCACTTGAGCTTCCGGGAATCTCCGACACTAGCGCAAACACATAAAATAATTAAATCCAGCTTGAGCCTAATCAAGCGAGGAAAGATAAACTAATCAAAAAGGAGTAAAATGCATAAATCTTCAAATGGGAAATTTTAGGAATTTATTTGGGATGAATCTGTGGAAAAGGAGGTCACCACTGGTCTGGAATAATATTTGGAGCAAAGTGGTGAAATTTGGGGATTTTGGGATTTTCTCGTGATTTTCTAGGATTTATTTGGACTTTTCGATTTTGAAATTGGAAAAATCACCGGAAAATCAATGAACAGTGATATGCCGCCCGGCCATCAGACGCCCGGCGAGGAGGCGCTCGCTGCCTAACGCGCAGGCGGAGCGGCAAAGCCGAGAGGCCGCTGCCCATCGCGCACCGCGCCGCCGCGGCGGATGGAGGGCGCGTGGCGCGCGCGCGGCGGCGATGATGCGGCGGTTGCGGCGGTTCGGATCAAGCGGGAGAGATCGAGCGCCGCGGGCGGAGGGGCGAGCGAACTGCAGACGGGCGATCCGACGGAGGCGAGGTGGGGTGGTTAAGGAAATCGGACGGCAGGAGGAGGTTGCCATCCGACGCTCAAGCGAGATGGCGACGATCGAGGCGAGGGTCGGGATGTGGCCACATCACGGGAGGGCTTCTTCAACCTCCCGCCGTGCGCACTCGACCGGCGGGAAGGGGCGGCGGGTCTCCACGCTCCGACGGCCACGGGGTTCTTAAGGCAGCGAAGGGCACCGGAGGGTAGAGTCAAGTGCCCTAGTTCCATCTTTGGCCTTGGGAGGTGGGAGTGGTCGACGGTGGTGGCGGCGAAGGAAGCTTCGGGTCCATGGTGGCGCTAGGGTCCACCGGCGGGAAAATTAGCCCGCTTGGTGGCGATTTCACGGAGAAGGGAGTTCGGGATTTACAATGGTGGCGGTGGAATCGACCGAGGAGCTCTGAGGAAGGCTGGCCACGGAGAGGCGGCTTGGTCGGCGATGAGTTTTGGCGGCGGCGCTCCACAAGGCTCCACCTGGCCAAACAAGGGTACCAACACGATTAGGAGGTAGCGAAGATGCTTCCAGCGAATGCAATCAAAGAATGGAGAAGCGGGGAAGGAAATCCGCTTTGCGAGGTCACCGGCGCAGGGGAAGATGGCGCGCGACGGGGCGACGGAACCAATCGGGAGCTCGGGAGCTTCCTTGGGGATAGGAGACGAGCGGAGGAGGCGGAGTCTCTCGGGAGGCAAAGAGGAGTGCGGAGAAGGAAGGGGCTTTTATGCCGGGGCGGACGGAGGAATCCGAGGAGAGGGGATGGGCGAGGCGCCGATGGTCAAGGGGAGGGACAGGAGGTCGTGGCGACGCCTGGCGCGGAAGAAGCGTGCGCGCTCTGCACAGGAGTAAAGGCGACGCGACGGAGAGAGGAGCAGTGAGCTCGGGCATGGGCGATGGCGTCGCGCGGAGAGAGGAGAAGGCGCGGCCGATGAGCGAGGTCGCGCAGGAGCGCGACGCGTGGCGCAGGCTCGCCGGCCGGACCGGAAACGGCAGGCGTAGGCGCGGCAAAACCGCGCGCGCGAGGCGAGAAAGCAAGCGGCGGCCATGGCGTAGCGCGACGCTGCACGCGAGGAGAGAGGCGAGAGCAGGGCGCCCGGAGGCGGGCGGAGAGCGCGCGCGAGAGGTGGAACGGGGAGGCGCCAGCGGGAAAAGGGCGTAAGCGCCGGGCGGAGGAGAAGGCGGAAATGGCAGGGGCGCCAACGGGAAAAGAAGGTGCCCAGCCAAAAAGGGAAAGCGGCAGCAAGGGGAACTTTCCCAAAAGGGAAAGTTTTCCGAATTTCACTCAAAAATCCAAGAAAAAGGCTCAAAAATTTTGAAATTTTCAGGGGCTTTTCAATAACTTCAATTAATTATTTATATACTGATGAATGCCTGTTTGTGTAGGCTATTGAGGAAGCTGGCAGACGATTCAGAGAAACAGTTGTTGCACTTGGAGGTGGAAAGTCTCCGCTTGAGGTTAGGCTCCTTGTAAAGGGGGATTTGAGGACTTGCCACTGTCCTGCAAAAGAAGTGCATGTGAGGATTTGCTATTAAGTGGCAAATCCTCAAATGCATATCAAATCCTCATTTATTCCCCTTGTAGATGCACATGCTATTTTTATTGTCGGAAATTAAATGCGGCGGAGGCATGGAGATTGATTGGAGACGAAAAGAAGGGAGACGACATTCCATTCTTATTGTCGGCCCATCTTGTTGTTCAACCCAGCCCAATCCCAGCGCAAGGTAAGGTAGGTAGGTAAAGTAGAAGAAGCAGGCGAGGCAGCAACAGCAAGCAGCAAGCCAGCACCGGGAGCCGGGAGGGGAGGGGAGAGGAGGAAGAGGAAGCAGGGAGGGGAGGAGTCGGGATGGCTCGCGCTGGCGGGTCGGGGTCCGGTCCGGGCATGGGGAACGCGGTGAACGTGGCGGTGGCGGTGGCGGTGCAGGCGGACTGGGAGAACCGCGAGTTCATCTCCAACATCTCCCTCAACGTCCGACGCCTCTTCGACTTCCTCCTCAGATTCGGTCAGTCTCCTCCTCCTCCTCCTCCATTGCCTCCCCAATCCCTCCCACCACACATTTTGTTGCCGCCGCATCCCTCTGCATCTGCTTCCTTCCTTCTTTCTTTCTTCCTTTCCACTGGATCTGCCCTCTTCTATCATATGATGCCAAAATGTTGGCACTGATTTATTCAACTTCGCGTAACAGCCTTGGTAGCTTGCACAGGTAGAATTGTTGCTTACTGCGTCTAGGACATGACCTGATGACACAGAATAGAATTGCCTTCGTTTTTACCGTTCATTCATTCACCATGCTCGCATAGATGCTCTCTCAGCCTAACCAGCTCTATATATTATAATCTTCACTGTCTCAAATGCCAATTTGTATTCGTTTCAAACCTTCGCGGCTCTTATTCACACAAAGTGAGTACCTTTAGACCGAACATGCCAGCAGAGGGGTGAATAATGGCTTAAAATTTTCTTCTAAGTATTCACCAATCCTTTGTTCAAATAGCTACAAAGCTATATAGATTAGGATGAAAACAAATACAAAACTCAACAAATTAAGATATGAGATTTTAAAGAATGAGTTTTTCACAACTTAACCTACGTTAGTCAAAATACGCTTCATGCAACATTAATGCACCGGTCTAGATCAACTCAACTCAATCCATGAATTTCCCAAAATCTCGGCCGGTACTATTGCCCATCACAGGCCGTTACTACCACACCTCGCACCTCACAACTGGATCTCTCTAGAAAATAGGTACCGCCAAATAAAAATCGGAACTACCACTCAACAGTATGACCGGCACCGCACTGCGGTACTACCGCACGGAGGTATGACCGGCACCAAGCTGCGGTACTATTGCACAATGGTATGACCGGCACCAAGCTGCGGTACTACTGCACAACGGTATGACCGACATCACGCCGGTGGTCATACCGTTTTCCTAGAAAAACTCAAAAGTGATTCAAACAAAATGCAATCTTTACAAAATCAAACAGCCACTTTACGAAACATGCAATGATTCATCACAATATTATTTTGAACCTTCTCACATGATTCTTCAACACCGAAGGTTCATCATTCATACCTGCTTGCTTACGTGAGTGAATCTGAGGACTCCCATTACCAATTTCCTGCCTGTTGCCAATGAGGTCCTTCCTGTTCAGGCATGAATCAATTGGCTTAGAGATAAAGCGGGGTAACTCACCCGCACTTCGTCTCTGTTAACTAAATACCAGTATACCACCCAGGGAAGCTAACCATTGGCTGGCTGTTACTGAATGGAGTGGTTCCAGTGGCTTTCTTCTCCTTGCTTTTACCCATCTTTTGAAAACAATTGAACCCCGCAACCAGCCAGTTGCCACTGGCACTGCCAACATGGGATCTGAAACCAAAGCCTTTGTAACCTTGCACTGGCTGCGAATTTCACAGCAGAGACAAGGCTTTACAACAACTCCTCTAAAACAGATCGTGAGTCCAAGTGTAAGTGGATAAAGAGGTCATTTTGGCACATTGATCTTTTTAGGACACGGATTTGCAATAATGTTATCACATACTACCTTTGCAGTTGAGCTTCCACTGTCAAGAAATGCTTTCTGTGATTTTGCTGTTGGCCAAGTAATAACTCTTTTTATTTACTCGGGTGTACCTTCCAGAATCCCAATTTTATATTTTTCATTTGGGAAGGGAAAACGGAGGGGATGGGGTTTGTTGTCTTTCAATCTTTGCAGGCCTAGCCCTGCTTGCTTATACACATGACCATAGAACAATTATTGTTAAGAGCGAAAAACGTCAACAAAAACTGTAGGAAATGCATTGTCCTTTTGACCGTGTGGATATGTTCGCGCCGGAATATATGCCGGTAGTAGGTATCAGGCATTTGTAACTAACATGCATGTCCTTTAGCCGTAGGTATGGAGAATGAGCGCCTGCTTTCAACAAGTTTTCTATAGTTATTTTCTGTTATTAACACGAACGCACTGTCACAGACTAGTCCAAGTATCATACAATTGCTGGTCCAAAATCTCCTGTTCCATGTTGATTAGGAACTCCAACTTGTCAGAAGAACGGAGTCAGTAGATTGGGTCTCTACCTTCGAAGTCTGACAGCGAAGTACAGCCATGCATGTTTGTTTGCTTTTCAACTCATCCTCTACTTGTGGGAGGAAAGGAGAAGAATCAGCCAGATATATAACCCTTCCAAATTTCTATGCATTTGGGCAGAAGCTACAACGAAGAGCAAGCTAGCTTCTTTGAATGAGAAGCTTGACATCCTAGAGCGGAAGTTGGAGGTGCTTGAAGTCCAAGTGAGCAGCGCAACGACCAATCCTTCTGTCTTCACCTAGAAAATACACGCAAGGGCTTGTTTGCAGAGTTTTAGAGCTTTAGATGAATTCTGGTGTGTGCGTTTGTGTGTATCTCTCTCCCTCCCTCTCTATCGATCTATCTATCTATCTACGAATGTAGTGGCGTGTAAGGCACTGCTGAACGATGATACCATCCATGTAAAATTGACATCTTTGTGCATGTGCTTTCAACTTGACATGTTTCAAGTCTGTGTGGAGGTAATTAACCGATTGTTCTGTCGTTCTGATGGGTGTCTGTCTGCTTGCGAGATTTAGTTGGTTTAACTTCAATGTTGCTTGTTTGCTGGAGAGTCCATAGTTCCATACCCTGTTTGGTTCATTTGTTAGCTTAGTCCTGTGATGACCAATCCCATTTAAGTGTACTAATAGTTGATGGACAGGGAGAAATGGATGAGAGTAGAATACACGAGTTTCTTGATACGTCCAGCGCGGCGGCGGTTGGATTTGGTCGGGTTGGAGTTGAGTAACGAGAATCAGAGAATAGTTGGAGCTGACTTTTTTTCTCTTAGAAATAAAATCGACCAATCGAAATTCAAAAGGGAAAAATAGATGGAGTAGCCGAGATAAGTTTCTACTATTTAAAAGAGGAAGCTAGTCGTAGTGGTTTATCTATATCTCCTAACCCCCTTTATCTTTCTAAAAATCTCTAACAAAAACAAGAAAAGCAATCTACCAAAAAATAAATCTCACCAAACTAAAAATTCTCTGACAAGAAAAAAACAATAGAGCTCTACCGCATATGCGGTTCGCGGGTGTAGAGTCATGATGTGGCTAATCGCAGAGGCGGAGCCGAGGACGTGGGTCAGGTATGCTGATTCCAATAACGTTAACTCGACGTGCACGTGCTAGGATAATATGATTTTTTTTATCTATAGTGAAGCACGGCCATTCAGTTAATATAATTTTTTTATCCATAGCAAAGCATGGCCATTCAACTAGTGAGCTCCGCCACGTGTGCAGCAAATTCAAAGGTGTGGAGGCATGATGCGACCGAGCACAGAGGCAGAACTAAGGACATGGGTCAAAGGTGATTTTTTTTCTTAACAATCATCCAAATTTAGGATCGTTGGATTAGAGATCCAATGACTTCTTTTTTGAAGAAGAGATTTTTTTAGACGAGGAAGAATTCGTGGTTTTGATAGTTAGAACAAAAAATTCAAGTGATATTTATCAAACTTTTTTTTCGTCCTAGTAAAGCACGCAGCGAGTAAAACCTAGAATTTCGTGTAAAGGGAAGTGTGGCGCTGGTGTTTTATCACCGTCCCAACCACAAAACCATTCTCTCTCTC
Source organism: Dendrocalamus sinicus (assembly GCA_036346575.1). Taxonomy (NCBI): domain Eukaryota; kingdom Viridiplantae; phylum Streptophyta; class Magnoliopsida; order Poales; family Poaceae; genus Dendrocalamus; species Dendrocalamus sinicus. The sequence continues at coordinate 36,074,655 of CM070646.1, read as the reverse complement.
TCTCTCTCTCTCTCTCTCCGAGCCACAGCCACTGGTCATCAACAAGAGCAATCGAAATTGGGGACTAGTTGTCTTCGCCCAGTTCCTCTTCCTCCGGTTTTCCTTTTTGAGACCTCCGCCGCCTCCATGACAAGCATCGAAGCCGTTTCGATGCGCTCCTAGCGAAGCTCTTATCACACGTACTGCTCCGTCCTCACCTCTCGTCCTTCCTTCCTTTCTACGGTGAGTTCTTGCTTCTTCCAGCCAAGTCCTGTAGACTCATATGCTTGCTTGGAATTGTCAAGGAAAAAAAATACTAGCCTTTTCTTCTTACAATCATGCGCTTAACGGCAGGGGGGAAATGGCGAATTGTTGACTCTGGTTTCTCTTCTGGGCGATTGGATCATATACCCTCCCTTTAGTTGGGAAATTCAAGATTTACCCTTCTCATCTCAATGACACGTGGGTTATCATAAGTCACTGACACGTGGGCCAGGAGGATAAATCCTAAATTTCCATCTAAATGGAGGGTATATGATCAGTAAATCCAGGCGGGAATCATACCACTAGACCAAATGCCCTTTTGCCTATCCTTTTTAATTTCTTCCTTTTGGCCTCGTAGCCGTGGCATCCCATTGCTGTCGCTCACGAGTACTATTCACCTTTATGTTTTTTTACGAGGATGATCTTTTGTTGACATATTAGACATCAAATCCACATGGTATGCGTTTTCTTTTGTGTTTATGAAAGCATGCATAGCCAAGGATGATACTGCGAGAAAGTAACTTAAAGATGCGACTGTTTCCGCGTGTTAATTTGCGTGCAGAAAGCCGAAGGTTGGATCGATCTTGCAGAGGCGATGATGAATGTTCTATCTAGCCACCCCCAAAACGTGCAGCCGCGCATGCGCGAGATTTCTGCGCGAGGGAGACCATGCAAGGTAGCTGCGCCGAATAGTTGGTCGCCCTCTAGCGTTGGCGCCCAGCTAGCAATTCTTGATCCCAACAACAGCAGGAGGCCTTCATTCCGTCGTCGAGATGTCGCGGTCAGAGCTGTCAGTGACGGCGGAGAATCGAGCAGCGGCAAAGACGACGACGACGACGAAGAAAATCAAAGCAAAAAAGAGGAGGTGTGAGTGCGATGCATCTTCACGTGCTGCTAGAAATGCTCTGTATGTCGTGTCGTGCTGATAATGTTGGAACATCATTCACATGCATGGCATGGCAACTGCAGGGTAGCTCTGCAGGGTTGTCGAGGAGGGAGGACCTGGAAAGGCTGCTGGGGCCGGATGATGCGAGGTTCAACGGCTTGGACCTCGCAACCCTCATCAGGAACAAGTACGGCAGATCATACGATGTCACGCTCATAAAGAAGGTACTGCTACTGCTAGCCGTGCTTGCTTGAGCATTTTGATGTCACCTCTTCTCTTACATGTTGAGCATTGCACTTGCACAGTTTAATAATCCTTAATTTGGTAATGCAGGAGTTTATGGGAAGGAATCTGCTGGCGATGAACGTGATGTGGAAATACAGGGAGCAAGTAATTAAGCAGCCATTTTCAATTCAGCTTCCAATTTGAACACACTGAAATTAAGATGCACTCACTGAATCGGTCGCTCGCTGTGTGATGAATCGAATTAATGGTGGCAGAGATCGTTCCCGTTGACGGAGGAGGAGTACCTGCTGCGGCTGGACGAGGTGGCGAACACGCTCAAGTGCTGGGGAGCCGTCGCGCATGTCAGGAACACCCTAGAGAAGCTCAAGGAGAGGCCACGGATTGGCAAAGTACGTAACACGAGCTGCTTTCTTTCTCTGTCATAGTCTGAGCTCTGAATCTGCAACCGATCGATCGGGCAATTGCCATTTTCACACGCATAAGAACGAAGAACAGTAGATAAACAACTACGTACTCCAGCATCATACAGTTTGATCGAGATGACGGTTGATGCTGACGAGATGGTATGAATCCGTAATGCATGCAGGCCGTGAGCATCTTCATAGACATGGACGAGACGGGAGGCCGCTCCAACGAATGGATCTACAAGTGAAACATGACATTAATTAATTAAGGCACTCCGATCCGATCCGATCCGATCCGATCCATTTTGTCTCTGCTGCTTCAGCTTCCGCTAGTTTAGGCCGGCCGGCTCCCTCCAGGCACTTCTGCTGCACCGTCAGTCAATCGGTAGCATAGCAATATCCGATGGGGTGCGTGGAATACTGCCATACTGGAATGCAAGGCAATGCGCATCCTCCTCCTCCTCGTCGTATTATGGACTAGCAAGTGGATTATGTGTAGTTGTACTAGTTAGTGGATTATGGTTGGTTTTATGGATTACTGTAAATATTACGGTATAAGCATGTATTTATATTTAATTTCAGCATAATTGATAAAAGACGCAACCATGATATAAAAAGAATGTATATGACTTAACCAACATATGAACATTTTAAGTCATTGAAATAGAAACATATGCCAACATATATATCATGTAAGAGTCTAAAATTAGCATATCCACATGTAAACAATGTATGTTGTCCCAACTGAACGCCGATTCCAATATAACATGTATGACCAAATTCAGCATGTTATCAAGAGTTTGAATGTTATATATTGCTCTCAGAATGCTAGTTGTGCAAGATTTAATCTTATGACAGTTGTAGATTAGATCTTGAGCTCCAAATCAAACTTTACTATTGAAGGAAACTATTAGATCAAGAACCAAAGATGTTGTACAGCATAAAGGGATGATATAATCAATCTAACATTCAACTCACATGAATACTATTGATCATAGTAGAATTCAGCTACTGCAAGAACAATCGAAATCTACCACTGAACTGAGGCAGCATCAAGCAAAGTATAGCAAATGTAATGATGAGAGTATACACAACAGTAAAGCTAGCCGAAAGCCCAAGATCAATCTACCCTCACATTCATATATAATCCCAGGAATATGTCATTTCATCACAGAGCAAGTAAACCTAGTCTTTGCAATTTCCAATTAATGATATCACACAAATATCAAAAATATATCTCAAAATTGCAAAGAGTAAACAGCCGACAAACTCACAGCACCCGTGATACTCAAAATCACCAAGAAGCAACCAAAGAAGGTAAGACACCCACCCAGAAAACCAAGCATCTCGCTATGCCGAGCAAGGAGACGATGATATAATGCCACACCACTATTCAATGTCAACAATGTAGCCCTTGAGCATGGAATCAATTTTAGGATCCATTTGCTTTGCACATTGGCAGACAGTTGTGGTGGAATGATGCAGTTAGATCACAAGGAAACGGATGGTAGTCGTTTTTCATGTTCGGTCAGTAGAGCAGCAGCAAGGAACCTACTACTACTACTACCTGCCTCCGTCCGGCTCAAGTCCTCCCAAACCTCCACCCCCGCCATTCTATGTATACTACTACTACATGTATACTGGAAGCAGCGGGCTCATTCTACATGGTTGGCCAAAGGCGACCGTAATACAAAGTTCTTCCATGCTCAGGCTTCAGAAAGGAAAAGGCGGAACTCTATTAGCAAGCTGAAAGATGAGGGTGGTGGGGTGGTGGGGGAGAAACACCTAAAGAGCTTTATTGCTAACCGGTACCAACAACTTTTTATGTCCACTGCAGGCTCCCAGGTTGATGAGGTTCTTGAATGTGTTCAAGAGAAGATTACTCAAGAAATGAATGACAATCTGGTAGCTCCGTTCTCAAGTGACGAAGTTTGGGTGGCTTTGAAGGATATGGGTGAGCTGAAAGCCCCAGGGGCCGATGGCATGCCGGTGGTTTTCTATAGGAAATTCTGGTCTCTTGTGGGTGATAAGGTTAAGGAAGAAGTGCTTGCTGTGCTTAATGGGGATGCTATGCCAGAAGGTTGGAATGACACTGTTATTGTTCTAATCCCAAAGACCAAATCACCGAAAAATTTGAAGGATCTTAGGCCAATCAGTTTATGCAATGTAGTGTACAAACTCGTCTCCAAAGTGCTAGCAAACAGACTTAAGCTGGTGCTCCCGGAGATCATTACTCCCTCTCAGAGTGCTTTTGTTCCTGGGAGACTTATTACTGATAATGTCTTGCTGGCTTATGAACTCACACTATCTAAGGCAAAGGAGGTGGGGAAAACAGGGGGTTGCTGCAATTAAGTTAGACATGAGTAAGGCCTATGACCGAGTTGAGTGGACCTTCCTGGAGAAGATGATGCTAAAATTGGGGTTCACAGCGCAATGGGTGGAAAAGGTGATGAAGTGTGTTACAACAGTGAACTATTGTATCAAGGTCAATGGGGGAATACTCAAACAACATCCTCCCTCAGAGGGGCCTTCGCCAAGGGGATCCTTTGTCGCCCTATCTTTTTATTCTGTGTGCGGAGGGTTTATCAGCAATGCTACAGAAGGCAGAGGTGGAGGGCAAGATTGAGGGTATTAGAGTGTGCAGGGAAGCTCCAAGGATTAACCATCTTTTCTTTGCTGATGACTCTTTGATTTTGATGAGAGCATGTGGTGGAGACGCTCAGGAATTGAAGAGGATTTTACAGGCATATGAGCGAGCCTCAGGTCAAGTGGTCAATAGAGATAAATCCTCTGTGTTGTTCAGCCCAAACACTAGCTCTGTTGATAAGGAGGAGGTGAGACATGCCCTTGACATCATGCAAGAAGCAAAGAGTGAGAGATATTTGGGGCTGCCAGTTTCGATTGGTAAATCAAGAAAGAAACCTTTTGAGTATATAAAGAGAAAAGTTTGGCTTCGTATTCAAGGGTGGCAGGAGAAATTGCTATCTAAGGCTGGCAAGGAAATTCTGGTAAAGGCCGTGGCCCAAGCAATCCCAACCTATGCTATGTCCTGCTTTGAGCTGACAAAAGGGCTGTGCGACGAGTTGAACTCTATGATTAGCAGGTGGTGGTGGAGCCAGAATGATAAGAAAAACAAGATTCATTGGTTGGCGTGGGATAAGCTGACACTTCCTAAGTCTAAGGGAGGATTGGGCTTTCGAGATCTTTATTTGTTCAATCTGGCCATGCTGGCTAGACAAGCGTGGAGGCTCCTGGTTTTTTCGGAGACATTGTGTGCCCAAGTGCTGCAAGCAAAATATTTCCCAATGGCAGTATCCTGCAATGTGCGGTGCAGGATGGGATTTCGTACACTTGGAGGAGCATCCTCAAAGAGGTGAATTTGCTGAAACAAGGGCTCATTTGGCGCATTGGCAATGGTGAATCGGTGAATATCTGGACGGATCCTTGGATTCCTCATGGCAGTACAAGACGCCCTGTTACAAATAGGGGGACAACAGTGTTGACAAAGGTCGCTGATTTGATGGATCCGAGCCTGGGATCATGGGATGAGACCTTAGTGCAGGACGTTTTCTCAGAGTTTGATGCTGAGGCCATCCTGAGACTGAGAGTGAACCATGATATGGAGGATAGACCGGCATGGCACTTTGAAAAAAAGGGGATCTTCTCAGTTAAGTCAGCGTATAGGTTGGCGATTCAGACAAGGGAGAATGAGCTGGGTAGAGATGCAGCATGTTCTGAGCCAGGCCCAGATGGGGACTCCCTGTTCAAGTGGGATACAATTTGGAGTATGGAGGTCCCAAACAAAGTGAAAATATTTTTGTGGCGTGTTGCTCATAATAGTCTGGCGGTCCGGCAGAATTTGAGTCGTAGAGGGATGAAGGAGGATTCCCTGTGTCCCATGTGTCACAGGTTGGATGAAGATTGTGGGCATCTCTTTTTCAGATGTAAAGAAGTAAAGGAGTGCTGGAGAGGGCTGAACTTAGAGGAATATTGCAATATCTTAGCAGCTTGTCATTCTGGGCGAGTTATGCTAAGGAAAATCTGGTCCTTTCCACAACCAACCCAGCTACAAATTGTGGTTCTGTTATGGAGGTGGTGGTCGGTGAGGAATAAGGTTAATGCTGGGGAAAAAAGAGTCACATGCTCTGAGGCCTGTTCACTAATTTCCTTCTATGTGTCAGAATTTGAAAAGGGAAGGAAAACAAAGAAAAGTCAGCAGCAAGTCAGCCTCAATGTTTGGCAGCCGCCGCCAGAAGATTTTACAAGATTAATATTGATGGATCTTTCAAAGCTGGTTCGGGTCAGGGAGGATGGGGTTTCATCGCAAGGGACAGTGCTGGTGAGTTCCTGCAGGGGGGCTGTGGCAATCTGTGCAGAGTGGACATCCCTTTTCAAGCCGAAGCTCTAGCTGCTTTGTACAGTTTGCAGAGGATAGCGCATTTGGGAATGTCAAGAATTATCCTGGAGTCTGATGCGTCCGACCTGGTTTGGGGCTTGACTTCGCTGGACCTTGATCAAAGTGTGCATGGAAGCCTCCTCAAGCAAGTCAGAGATTTTATTGTTTCATCCTTCGTTTACTGCAGTATTCGGCATTGCCCGAGAAATTGCAACAAGGTGGCTGACCGCCTTGCAATGTATGGGGCGAGCGTGGTTAGCTCTGACTCGACGGTATTCATGAGCCAAGTCCCCACCTTTGTTTTCAGCTTGGTCTCCAGTGATCTAGGTGGAGATAGTGTCCAGAGGAAACAAGTTTTCCGAGTTAAAAAAAAACCTCCACCCCCGCGTCAAGTCCTCCATCCGCAGCGCCGCCGCCACCCCGGACTCCCTCTTCCTCTGCGCCTTCCTCTCCTCCTCCCTCGCCGCGCCCCACCCCTCATCCGCCTCATCTCCCTCTCCACCTTCCGCCTCGTCAATCCCCCGTCCGACCGGGCCCTCTCCGCATACCACGACAACCGCCAGTACGACCGCGCCGTCCAAGCCTTCTGCACCCTCCCCGCGGAGCTCGCCATCAAGCCGGGGATCGAACGTCCTCCTCAGGTCGGTCCCTCGTTGCCGGCGGCGGTGATGGTGCCGCATTCGACCAACTGCTTAAGGAGATCAGATCACCGGTGGTAAGAGGCGCCTCAAGCCCAATGTCAGCCTCCGGATGGCCGCGCTGTGCGCAAAAGGGAGGAGCTTTGAGGCTACGGAGTCGCTGGATGCTATGGGGGCGAGAGCTTTAACACGGTGATTAAGGGGCTCCCTCTGCAAGGAGGGGGAGCTGGGTGCTGCCATGGCGCCATTTAAACGGATGCCGGAGCTGCCGAGGCCGAATGGGACAGGGCTGTCGCCCAACTGTTTGCATGGCCAGTTGAATCGTATCGTTGAAATATTGCTAAGAAACTTCAGTATTCTTACTATAGAGAGGAGTCACTGAAGCACAACATCTCATTCTGAGAACATTGAAGAACCAAAAGCAACATCCCCTTATTTGCTGGAGTTGCTTTATCTACTGTTTGGCTACTCGGAATCAATATGCAATCGATAATTCTTGCCTGAACAAAGAGGCCACATAATTTTTTTGTTTCACAAAATGATTAACATGTTTCATGTATTAATCTGCTGCGTGGAAGTGCACGTTTATTCTCATTTGCAATTTATTTTTACCAGTTGAGGTCAATTGAATTGCAAGGTTTCTTTCGTTTTCCTATTCTGTTTCACTATGAATGAGCAAGAGTCAAAACACCGTGATCTTGTGACATGACCTAGGATATGTAGTGCTGAGGTTGCTCAGTTGCAAGGCAACCCTGGTTTTCCATTGTTTAGTCCCAGAGCCCTACGTGTACTTTTCGTGGATCGAGTATCCCTGTTGGCACTATGTGATCGTTTGTTTTGTCCCCGAATTCGAAATTCCGATCGTTTTAGGGATGCCATGTTACTGTTGGTGTCAGTTGCATGGTCATGACTTTTCCAGGTTTCAAGCATGCTTAGAATCTGCCACTTCAATCCAACTGCAGTTAGTGCTTGTGCTAACTGTATCAAGCAATTGTAATACCAGGCCTAATTTGTGAGCTTATTTATTTTTCCTTTGAAATCAGTAAACGCCATGTTACTGGGTGAATACCGAGCAAATGGTAACTGTGATTGAGTTTAGCATGAGAAAATAATGTTTTCCGTAAAGTTTGTTGTTAATGTTTTGATGATTGATCATTTACAATTCCATGCGCCGTGTTAAGGGAATGTTAACTGAGTTTAGCAATTTCGGCCATAAACTACCACTTTTCAGTCCAAGTGAGTGGAAGCTTAACTTCTTCGACAACCTTAGTGGTTGCACTGGGTGTATGAATATGATGTTACCCGTCCTTCTTGTAATACTGTCATTTTGTTCGTTTCGATGTTGCTAGCTGGGTTTCTTTATGTTGTGCAAGATGACAAAGCATTACCCTTTGGGAGTGTAATAATCACCTTCAAAGTCTTCAACCGGCAGGCACCCCTTGCCGACAGTTTTTGCAACTAATTCCTGAACCTGAAGTTGAGAACTGACATGATACTGAAGTTGCAACTTTCAGACAAGCTAGTGCTCAGCTCAGGTGCGTCCACCTGTGCTGATTGGATTTTGCACAAGTGTCCGCTACTGTTGGTGTTGGTGGGCGTCTTTGAGTGAGTTGATACTCTTTTTTGCCTAGCTAAGTGCCTTATACACACACATATATACATACATACATACATACATACATACATACATACATACATACATACATACATACATAGATATATATGCCGCAATGTTTGCACTGCAAATAAGACACTTTTGTGTGTGTGTGTGTTGATGTTGCTCAGAATATATCGTAAGCTCTATACATCTACGTTTCCTTGATTGTTTTATTGCCAGTATCGATGGAGCTGACAAATTCTTTCGCTTCTCATCGGTCATAATTCAGTACACGTGTACTCATTTAAAACAAACTTTTCATGCTGTCTTTTTTATGGGTAACTTTTGCTGCTGCTTGCTGAAAGTTCCTAGCAAGCGTCCTGTCTTGACATAATTGGGTGGTAGTTTTGTACCACAAGATACATTTTTGTCGGCCATGGTTGGCAACTCCTAGGTTTATCCTATCATGACTCATAGGTATATTTGCAAATCGCCTTTTCTCTACCGGTGACCATGTTCCCTTAAATTGTTTTGTCGAATCACGTACGTCGGCAACCTGCTCTGCTCTGCTCTGCTAATTTGCTTGCGATGACTGCTGACTTCGGATATTTCGCCTGTGCAGTTTTCGATCGGTGTCAAATCTTTGCTGTTGCACCTCTTCTTGTGCTTGCTTGCTTGCTTGCTTGCTTTACTTCCTCTCATCTGTGAAGTGAGCTTCCACGGTAACAACTTGCACGTCTCATTAATTAATACCGTTTTGTCTTCATGTATGGTTCTCTGCCTTCATGTACCGTTTTGTCGAACGATAGTAATTAAATCTGCCAGCTTTCTTAATAGATTCTGAAGCTTTCAGTGACCGATCAAAATCTTACCCATACAGCATCAACAACAATAAAGCCTTTTTCCCAAACAAATTAGAATAAGCTAAGAATAAAATCTCCTCAAGGTCAAAGAAATGAGAGCCTTATAATACAACCTATAAGGCTAAAACCCTAAGCACTATATCCTATCATCTAAACTGAGAGCCCAAAACACCATCCCTAAATCTTTTTCTTATGTCATGGTTTTGGTACATGGATCACTAACTTTCATGTGCTCTTATCCAAAGCTAATTATTTAGATACATTCTAATCTCTCAAGTCTCTTTTAACTGCTTCCTCTCACGTCAGTCTTGGTGTTTTTGGTACGTCTTAAAATTTTACTACGTACCTGTGCCTCAGAATGTCTCCATTGGAGATGTCCAAACCATCTCAAGCAATATTGAACAAACTTCTCTTCAATTGGTGCTACCTCTACCCTATCATACATATCATCATTACCAATTCGATCCCGTTTTGGGTGATCATAGATCCACCGTAGCATCATCATCATCTCCGCTATACTCATCTTTTGTATATGCTGTCTTTTAGTCGCCCAGTATTTCGCTCTATATAGCATTGTAGGTCTGATCGCCGTCTTATAGAAATTACCCTTTAACTTTTGAAGGACTTTTTTTATTACACAAAATATCCGATGCTTGGTGCCATTTCACCCACCTGTTCTTATCATATGGCTCATATCTTCATCAATCTCGCTATCCCATGTAGCATCAATTCTAAATATCGAAAAGTGTCCTTCCCAAGCTATTTCTCTAAGGCATTTCTACACCTTGAAAGGAATATTATCAGGCCCCAACACCTTCCCCATTTTTATCCTTTTTAAGGTCTCTTTTACTTCTGACTCTTGAATTCTTCGAATAAACCGTCTATCGGTGTTGTCAAAAGCATCATTCAGTTCAATCATACTATCCTCAATATCTCTATTAAGCAGCCCATCGAAATAATCTCTTCACCTATTCTTAATCTCATCGTCTTTCACCAAAAGTTTATTAGTGCTATCTTAGATGTATTTAACTTGGTTGAAATACCTTGTCTTCCATTCTCAAAGTTTAGCCATCTTGTAAGCATCCTTCTCGCCTTCCTTTGCATTTAACTTTTGATAAATTTTGTCATATTGCTTGCCCCCTGTCTCACTCGCCACTTTCTTTGCATTCTTTTTGCTGCTTTGTACTTCTGTACGTTATTGTCGCTCCTATCATGATGTATGTGCTTGTAGCTCATTTGTCCTTACAATTTATGAGGCTCATTTGTCCTTCCTCCTAACAAGGATAAAGTTCATTTGGTTAGAATGATGACCACTGCGAAAGATGACTAAATCAAAATCATCAAGCCATTTTTTATTATGGGTTTTGCTAAGAATTAGATATGCCGTGTTTCTCCTCAAGACCAGACTTAACTTTTCTGTCCTCGAATTTTCTTCAAAGTTTCGTGCAACTCTAAGAGTTCACCCATTTCTCTACACTGACTGAAACCTCACACGCACGGTAGTGCAATGTTGTTTCTAGGCATTTACGTATACTAGCCTCATAGGCGCGGCGCCACGCCATCATCGAAATGGGACTGACTCGTTCGGGAACAGGCACAGGATTGAGGAACTTTCTGGCGTAACACACCCGTAATGGGGCGCGCAGCCACCGTATGTACCGAAGTAAAAGAGGCGATAATTCGTGAGGAGTTTTTTAAAAAAAATTGAGGGCACATGTGTATTTTCAAAAAAAGTCAAAGGTCTTTTTCGTAAAAAACTGAGGACCTGTACGTAACTAAACGAGGATCCGTACGTAATTTAGAAAACCGCGGGGCGCTATCCTGCAAAGTATACAAAATTTCGGTGAAGTGGAGGGGTGTTTTAAAAAAAAGTGTTTTAAAAAAACTGGCAGGACCTTTTCGCGAGGATCAGAGACCTTTACGTAATTGCAGAAAAACGCAGGGATTTTTTTCGCAAAAACGGTCTCCCGACCGTACCAAAATTCGGCAAGCCACGCGGCGAACGGAGCGAGCGCGCGGAGGCAAAACGCCAACGTGGCGGGGCTCTCCGCACCTGCATCCCGGGGCATAATAGGGGGAGTATGTATCCATAGAACTATTATTTTCAGAGGATGTGTTATAATTTTAGGATATGCACACACACTATAAGACCTAGATAGAAACATTTCACACCCAAACTTAATAATCCAAGTGGTTTTAGAGAATACACGCACAACTTACCCAAATCCATGCATATATTAACATGCATATACATCCTGCATTCCAACGATGGTGGTTTTAGAGAATGAAATATGTGCAATGCCTCGGTTGGGTCTGCCATAGTCATTTTGCTCTTAAACGCGAATCCGGAAGCAACACGTACACAATATCACGATCATAACATCAAGATCATTTTTTTTTTGGGTGAAAAGAAGATGTGATGAGATGGAGTTCGTACAATGAATCTGCATTATGCCAGCAGTATGTTCTTGCCATTTTATTCATGATCCGGATACCTCAGTCGATGAGTAAACAAACCATAAAGACCAAGAGAGTTAAGATAACAAGAAGAAGCTAGCGAGAGGTAGCTACTTGTCCTCCGCCGCCTTCTCCTGCACCACCGGCGGCGGGGGGGTCCTTCTCCTTGTTCCTGTCCACCTCCTGGCGGCCGTCGGCATGGAGATCCTGGGCAATGGACTGCACGGCGTGCCATAGCGCCTCGAGCCTGGAGCCTGCGGCTGGAGGCGGGGGCACGAAGTTGCCGGCTCCTGCGGCGACCGCGACGTGGCCGGTGGCAGCGCGGACGAGGTCCTCGGCGCGGTCGCAGGAGGCGGCGAAGACGTCGAGGCAGTGCTTGAGGTTGGCGAGCGCCCCCCTGCTGGTCGGGTCGCGGACGGCGACGGCGGCGGCGTTGAGGAGAGCGTCGTAGGCGGCGGCCATTGCGTCGACGGTGCTCTCCATGGTTGCGGTTTGATCTGGTATATCCTCTTCCTCTGTAAGCTGTGGTGGTTGCGTTACCTTACGTTGGCTTAAGCTTCTTAATATGCAAGCCTCACTGCGCTCTATTTATACACTCCTGCCATACGTACTCCTCCTGGTCTTGCTGCTGCTTTAATTAATTAATTATTATTATTATTATTATTATATCTCTGCATGTGATATCTTTATGCCAATGAATCACTCGCTATTCTACGGTGTGACAGATCTAAAATAAAAATAACGCGGGATCTCATACTTTATATATACTTATTAATGTATCCATCAATAATATAGTAAATAATAATGTATTCTAAATTTTATAACATCAACTAACTTCATGACAAAATTTAATGGTAAATAATTATTTATTAGACAACATACCAAAATCAAGAAACCTACTATTAGTGAATGATCTAGGATGAATCTGAGAACAAAATTGAAACACATTGAATTAGATATTAAAACACATTGAAAAATTCCCTAATTCAATTATTGTAAAAATTAAAATAGGGCATTATAATATTAAAGCCCTAACCCATAAATATTTTAAAGATCATATAATTGAACACTTAGGCTTTGAGCTTTCTAAAATAGGGCTTGGACGCTTGGGCTTTAGGCTGGCGATGGCTTGGGGCCGGATCGGCTAGTGGACCACACTCGATCGGTTTAAATAGTCTCTATTATTTTGTTCTCTTTTCACTGTCGATTGATATTCTATGTCGTGCCAACTTTAATTTACACGTATTTTTTAGAGTGTCATGTTTTGTCAACGTCCTATACGTTTTTCTTTTCTTTTCTCCTTCTATTTGTTAATGTGTTCATTTTTTTAGATAGATGTAGTTTTTGATGTGTAGTGATATTAATTTTTAGCATATGCAGAACTAGACTCTAGGTAACAAAAATTAAAATCAGTGCTGGCCCTCTACTGTGCATCCGCCACTGCTACTCCATGTATCATATGTACTAACTGGCGAGGCGAGCGAAACAATCCACGGTCCTAAAATAAACAGTTTTGCTATTGCACAGGCGAATGAAATTTTTTTATGTTTCAGTCACCTGAAATTGCACTCTCAATGAACTAAAATTGCAGCCCCCCTAAAAAAAACAACTGCAACTTTAGGTGATTCAGAGTGCAACTTCAAGTGACCTGAAATTGCACTTTCAATCAACTAAAATTGCAGCCCTCCTAAAAAACATGTGCAACTTCAAGTGATTCAAAATGCAACTTTAGGTGACTGAAAGATAAAAAAATTTCAGTCTTCGCCTGTGCAATAGTTTATCCCTAAAATAAAATACTCAAGTCGCAAGACTTGCTGGCGTTTAGGCCATACAAGGCTCGTTTGGTCCGGATTCTTTTCTCCTTTTTCTTTTTCAGAACAAATGGAACGGCAGTCCTTTTTGTTAAAAAAAGAAAGAAAGAAAAGAAATTGCAGCAATTAACCTTGAGAAAGGAAACCAAAAGGAGTGCAAGAACCTGTTGGAGGAAGGAAAAACAACTCTGGATAGTATGACTGATGTTGATCCCTCGGTCCACTCTAGCTTTTACTGGATATCATCTCAATGCCATAAAGCTCGCCAAGAATTCGCTGAGTTCTATAAGAATGCCCTTCTCTATCTGGCTTACACAACTGTGGAATCTCTATCGGAGTCATTCAAGCTGGTAAGTTCCGCTATTAACAGTGACTTCAACTGTAAAACAGAACAATTCATTTCCATTGTTGTATTAAAATTTACCATGCATATTGTTTCTGTTGATGTTTAACATTTGACAGTGTCATGTGTCAGGACTTGGCATTTGATCTTTCCCTTGCAGCCTTGCTGGGTGATAACATCTATAACTTTGGGGAATTGTTAGCTCACCCAATTGTAAGTTGGACTTTGCTTGTGCATGATTTCTTTTCTTCCCAGTCCCTAAGTTTATTGTATTGGTAATTTATTTTCTTATTGATTATGACATCAATTCCATCTGCTTCTATATGCCTTACGTGTAGTTTTTCACACACTTGTAACTGTCAAATTTGGTAATTGGCTATTTGGTTTTAAATTCTACATGCAGTTGTGACCGCAAGGTGCCCAAGGTACTGGGTGTGCAACTTTTGTAATCTCATACAGAGACTAGCAGCATGAATTGTTAAATTTTAGCAGCAGTTTCATTGATGTATGCAGTTACCGTAGATTCCATAAAATTCAAGATGTGAGTTTCTGCTGAATGTCAGAATAATGTAACTGTAAATTGTCATTACAGAGAGTTATCTTTGCATTTTCTTTGGTAGGCATTTGGCAAATAATCTAAGCGCAGTTTGGTTATAGATATAGTAAACCATCTTTTAGTGTGACTGACAAGTGGCAAGTAATTTGGATGACTTTTTTGTCTGGGGAAATTATATTGACTTCTCACTTCTGCATACCTTTATGACTGAAAAAAAGAATTACACCGCACACATGGTGGTTCTGTTTTGATTAGGATTTGATCGTATCTCAGTGGAACAGGAACAGACCCTAAATCTATACTAAAGGACTGTTGTAAATTACTTGTTCTGTGATACACCTCTGGTCTAAGAGTGCTTTTTATTTGTCCTTAGATCAATAGTCTTATTGGAACCAAGGTGGAGTGGGTCTATCATATGTTACAAGCATTCAACACCGGCAACCTAGCTCTCTACCAAGAACTTTGCAGGGTTCACAATGCTGCTCTTAGTGCACAACCAGCTTTGGTGCAGAATGAACAGAAACTGCTTGAGAAGATCAACATATTTGTACTTTGTCGATAGTTGATTTCGCAGTATTTTCTTATTGAATTATGAATTTCGTTTTTCCAGTTAAACTATACGGGTGAGAGGTATTGGAATCTACATGTTTGTACTTTGTCGATCACCACATACCTGTTTACTATTTCTTTTACCATGTACTGTCTGCAGTGTTTGTCCAATCATCGATTAGAAACCTTAATTTCGTGGACCTTGAGGGTGTCAATGCTTTGTCGGTGGTTTCCATCCTTTTCGGACTTGCATTCCAGATTGTCTGCATCATTTACAATACATTGCTGGTCCTGATGGTTTAGTTGTTTTGCCAGGATAACTAGGCAGCCAAATTAGAGTTATCGGCTTGTTCTTACAGGAGAGCCCTGCTGATGAATCTTTTTAATTGCTAAAGCATCAGTGGAACCTGAGTATTGCGTTTTCATTAGCTTATCAGCTGGCATACAACTAACAGGCATTTGAAACACTAATGGTTTTGTTTTCCACTGCAGGTTCATCTTTGTACTGAAGGAATAATTGATGAATCTACATGTTTGTACTGAAGGAATAATTGATGAAGTGGACAGCACAGTTCACGTCTCATGCTTATACTGCAGTATAAGCGAGAAATTTCGATATTTGACACTGAATACGTGCGTCTCTCAACTTTCTTAGTATAAGCTAATACTGAAGCAGTATTTTCTTATACTGAACATACTGCTCTCTTTTCTTAAGATCGTCTGGACGTATGTATATACTGCTCTCTCTCTCTCTCTCTCTCTTCCGCCTCTCTCTCGCGTCGCGTCTCCCCCCCGACGGCCGATCTCCCCTCCCCCGCGCGCCAGGACGACTTGGCGTCGCCGTGACAACCATGGCTGCTGCTTGGCGGACACCGCCACTCTCTGCCGCGCTCGCCACCGCCTTCTTCGCCTCCAAGCCCCAACCGCCGCCACTAGTCTCGCCCCGCCTCGTCGACGCCGCCGTCTCCCGCTGCCCCTCCGACGCACTCGCCCTCTCCTTCTTCCTCTGGTGCGCCCGCCGCCCCGCCTACTTCCACCCGCCAGCCTCCTTCGACCGCATCCTCCCCGCCGCCACCCGCCTTGCCTCCCGCCTCCGCACCGCCCCCGCGCTCCTCCGCGAGCTTCGCGCCGTCGGCTGCCCCATCAGGCCCCACACCTTCTTGCTCTTGCTCAGGCTCTACTGGCGCGGGGGCCTCTACCCGCTCGTGCTCCAGCTGTTCGACCAAATGCCTCTCTCGGGCTTCCACCCCAGCGTCTTCGCCCTCAACGTCGCCCTCGACGTCCACCTCAGGACAGGCCGTCTCGACGCCGCACTGCGCCTCCTACGGGAACGGGACAAGCCCTCGCCCAACTACCTCACCTACGCCATCTTCGTCACTCATCTTTCCAGAGCCGGGGATTGGTCAGGGGTGCGCAACTGTTTCATATCCATGCTGCAGCAGGGTTTTCTCCCCGGCGCCGCTTCTCTCGCATCGGTTTTCGCCTGTTGCAGTAAGGCTGGCACCATGTCTGACCTGCTACAGTTGCTGTCTTTCACCCTTGTCTCGGGCTATCAGCTCAATTCGGCCATGTGGACATGCTTCATCGCCCGAATATGCCGCGAGGGAAGGCTAGATGAGGCCTGTAGAATGCTGGCAAAGATGCTGGATTCTGGCTCTTCTCCTACAGTGGTGACTTACACACCTCTTGTCAAAGGTCTCTTCCGAGCTGGGAGGCACGACAAGGTCCATGAGCTTTTGGGATCCATGGCATCCACCGGTTGCAGCCCAGACCTTGTTTTCTATAATGTTCTTATGGACTGCATGATGAAGGAGAGGAGATATGATTATGCCCTATACATTTACCTAAATCTTCATAGGAGCGGGATAAAACCGGATGCATACACTCTATCGACTTTAGTTCAGGTATTACAGTTGTCACATAACATGGTTCTTCTTCCTAGATTAATCCTGGGCACAGGCATCTCTTATGATCTTGTGGCCTGCAATTCTATGCTGAGTGCTCTGTGCAAGTCCGGTTTTCCATCCGAAGCCATCCAGTTCTACATTGATATGGTCGATGTTGGCTTCAGGCCAGACAGCTACAGTTATGTCAGATGTTTGGATAGTTTGTGTCAGTTGGGAAGGATTGATCATGCAAAGAGTTTCTACCACAGTATTGTTGATCCAAACACCTACGTTCATGCATCCATCCTCCGTGGTCTTGTTAGAAGTGGCAAAAACCGTATGGCATTAAAGATTTTCGGGGAGGCTGTGCGTCAAAACTATGCACTTGATGCTGTGTGCTACACTATTGTTTTACATGGTCTTTTCCAAGCTCATTTGGTTGAAGAGGCTTGCAAGTTGTTTGACAAGATGAAACTTTTAGGCATGGCTTCCAATACTTGTATATACAATGTAATGCTTCGTGGACTTTGTAGAACCAGGGATATGCATGCAGTCACGCAGTTGCTAGGAGAAATGGAATGTGCTGGTGTTCAGATGGACAGTATCTCATTCAACATTTTAGTTGTGCTCTTAATTAAGTTGCAGCGTATTAGTTCAGCTACTACATTGGTCAGAGAAATGCTTAATCTAGGCATGAAACTTAGTACCAAAACTCGCTGGTTACTTTCTCAGTCAATTGGCCATGCATTCATTGTCGAGGATGCTACCATTGCTGAAAGTGATGCGTCTGACTCAACTAGTGATCTGCTTGTATGCTCAGCTTAATAGTCAATATCTGCTTGTGTGCTCAGCAAAACGGTCACTTTTTTGTCGACTAAACAAGCATGCTATTTCTGGATATCTCCACTTTGGTGATGCATAATTACATACAGATGCAAACTACTAAAGGCTGGTGAAATCCTCAGTGACTTTCTACCATCCTGAGGTGCCATACCATTTTCCTTGTAGCAACCAACAGCAACTATCATAATTATTGAAGAGCTGTTTACCTCGCAGCTACACACTTTTTAAATACCCCCTGCCATTATGTTGATTGGTGCCTTTTGTTTCCTAGGACTGTGGATGATGGAGAGTTGTCCCCTGCTTGCATGGCCGATGCTTTCAGATGTTTGGGCAAGACAGCCCGTGCGGCTCTCTGTGCAATAGCACGGCATCTCCGCTTGCGTACCGAGTACAGTGCTTGCCCTTTTTCCCTAGCTGATTTCCTTTTACTAACAGCCTGTTGTTCACATTTCCAGTTTGCTACTATCTAATGATCATTCTCTACTTTCCAGCGTATTCAACCATTTGCTTGATGATACTCCATTGCCTCAAAATGAGGTCTCGTCATCACAATTGCTGGTGGCATATTCTAATGAACAGCTCCAAAGTGGACAGGCACATATAGGATGTCTCAGGTCCTCATTGGCTGAAGCTGATAGGGGATTTGTTATGCTAATTGCTTCCGATCATCCAGGAATTGAGGTATCAAGGAACTGCCCCTTTGTTATGCTATACTCTATCGAGAACACGACAATATAGCAATTAAGTTCTTTAACCCTTATTAGTTTTTGTTGCGGTGAAATGAGCTAGTGTTTTGTTAGCATCCATTTGTTTGGTTCGTGTTTTCTTCCTTGACAGTCTATTTTACTGGTTTCGGTGTTATTCTCTGCCATTAGTGTTGTTCGTCTGTCAAGTCATATTGTTTAGCTACTTCTTTGGTAGGTTTGTGACCCAAACGGTCATTGGTACCTAGCAGATGCGGGTTCATGCCCTAGCGATCTATTGCTTCTGACTGGAAGGGCCCTGAGTCATGTTACTGCTGGTCTTCGCGCAACTTCTCAGTACAGGAACACTAATGAGAATAGGTCAGAATTATGGACTGCTGGAAGGTTTCACCATCTCATCTCATCTCATTTTCGTTTTTGGTTTTTGTTTTTCTTGGTTAGATTTCCTTGGACTCCTGTACATATCAATTGGTGTATGGTTAACCTCTTATTGTAATTTCCTTTGCTCTTGTAGGGCATCACTCACCTTTAGGCTAATGCCTCGTGCCAATGCTATATTGGATTGCTCTCCAATTTCAGCTGCTGGGCATTGCATACTGCAGATATACGAACCCGTATCTGCGAGCCAATTTATGGATGATTAATGTTCTGAAGAGCGTGCAATATCCAATCACTTGGAACTACCTTCTGTTAGTATACATCTGAAGCCGCATACATTCCATAGCATGCATGTCATACGTATTCAATTATACTGATACATGAGAGCTAACACACCTCTCAATGAATTCTCTTAGAATAGGAAAGTGCCACAT
The DNA here is from genome assembly GCA_036346575.1 of Dendrocalamus sinicus. Taxonomy (NCBI): domain Eukaryota; kingdom Viridiplantae; phylum Streptophyta; class Magnoliopsida; order Poales; family Poaceae; genus Dendrocalamus; species Dendrocalamus sinicus. The sequence goes on along the minus strand of CM070646.1, from coordinate 36,055,421 downwards.
TGAAAAAGAGATGGGTTATTTGCATTCCGTTATCTATTCATCAATTGCTTGAAACTTCAAAAATTGCTCATATTTCATCAGTTTGGATTGCAGGACTCTCAGGGAAACTTTGTTGGCGAACCGTCGCTCAGAAGTGTCCTCAGACCCTTTGTCGTAAGTTGTTTCTTCTTCTGCATGGATCCTTCTATATCTGCCATTTTCTTATGAGTTTTATCGTATTTTATTTTTAAAAAGTTATCACAGTAGCTGCTGTACATGATGAATACAGTGATGAAACGATCCTTTTTTCCCCAGTGGGGTTTTCCTTGAAGATGCCATGGTTCTCTAATGTGGGCACTCTTTTGGTGGTCTCATGCTGAAGAAAGTTATTGAAATGGTATATTTGTTAACCTTTATACTCAGGCTTTTTGATAGTTATCAACGTTCTAGTTGTAACTTTGTTCTCTGCTTTACTGTAAATTGTAGGCCGTACTATTTTTTTAGCTACAATTGAAGTCAACCATTTATCGCTAATCCTGATGCTGGCACTATTATCAACGTTCTAGTGTAGCTTTGAGAATAATGTTCTCTGCTTTACTGTAAATTGCAGTCCTTAGTGTGTTTTAGCTACAATTGAAGCCAACCATTATCCTTAATCCTGATGATAGCACTATTCGTCTAATCTATGCAATCCTGATGCTGGCACCATTCGTCTAGTTTGTGCTTTTATTTGAAGTTATATTATTAAATCTGCTTTACTATTTAACAGAGAGCCGTACTAACAGATTATCCAACAGGAACTTACTACGCAGCAGGTTAGTGCCATTTTCAGGAAATTTTTAGCAGCAATGGCGTATTCTTGTATATATACCTGAAGCAGTACCTGTGATTTGAAGCAGCATTTATCATAAGAAATTGATTATGATGCTATAAAGTATAAACTATGTGCCATCTTTACTACAAGTAAACTTGCAAATTATTTATATGTTGTTACTCCAGTCTACTGGGATGGCGCCAACCAACAAACTGTTTTTTTTTATCTGCTATAATCAGGCGAGATGCACCATTTGCAATGGAGAAGTTGGCCCGGTGTCCTTGTTTCCTAATCTTGGTATGTCCTCTATAAGTGGCGTGACAGAACGTTTTGGCCATGTCATGGGAGGTGATGTGGCCAAAAAAAGTCAAAATTGGAAATAAAGTTTGCCAGGGATTAGCTTTAAAATATTTTTTAAAAATTAAATAATAAAAAAATTCCAATGTGGAAGTCATATTGCTAGTGTACTGTATGGACTTCCTTAGCGTTGGCCGGCCGAGGACGTAGACAACGGAGGGAGCAACGGACAAGGGGAAGACTCCCCTCCTCTCCTCCCTATGCAGCAGTAGCAGCTCCCACCACCAAAAATGGTAGATTGATTAATACGAACAATTCTTGGTGTCCAGCGAGTTAGACTTGATGATCTGTTACATTTCGTTTCTTATAATATCAAAATTTGTTTTAAGCTCAAGATCTAATCTATAAGCTGTCATATATAATCTGGATTATATGATTGTTAGTGTTGTGATGGCCAAGATTATATCTTGTGCAACTAGCTTTCTGAGAGCAATAAACATGATTATAAATCTTAGCTTTATGCTGATTTTAGCAATTCACATGATATATATGCCGGGCCTAACTTTCTGCTTGAATGGCTTAAAGAATTTACATGTATATGTGTTGATTAAGTCATTTAAATGCATTGGTATCATGTTTTTATTTCAGTTAATTATGCTGGAATTAATTCTGAATATTGGCTGAAACCGCATTATTTACAACATTAACTGGCGACCTAATAAGTTATTTGTGTTTTCCACCACTAGGTTTCTCAAAAACTTTTAACAGAAGATTTGCCATGGTTTTTGTGCAACCCAAAATGATCGTCCTTGATTTTCGAAGGAAGAGCCATGGGACTGTTGCGAGGAAATGTTGCAAGTGCCGTAATTCAAAATGTTGCAAGTGGCATAATTCAAGATGTTGCAAGTGATGTAATTCAAGATGGGAATAAGGACTTTGTTGGAGAGCTATCAGTTGTTAGAATAGATATCTTTGCTTACCATATATGTAAATCACGGTTGTTGAATCCTGCACGTCACAGTTGCCTTATTCTAGACTTCCATGTATAGAAAACAGATTGATCTGTTAATGTAAAGTAGAGATTGTATCCTTTTAGAGATAAGGTAGTTATGGCAACCGTAATATGCATGATTCACAACTCTGTATCAGACCTGGCGCTTCAGCCATCTATTAATAGATCTGTGCGGCCTCGAGAGAGGTTCAACGCTTCCCAAACCAATCTATTAAGTTTCACATGGTATCAGAGCCCTTCATGGCGCATGGAGTCTCCTCCTCTTCGATCATGAACCAATCTCTTGGCCATCCAGTGTTCGAGAAGCTGACTCGGAGCAATCATATGCTCTGGAAAACTCAGGTGCTCCCGGCGATTAGAGGCGCCCAACTCACCGGGTATCTTGATGGAACCCTGGCGGCGCCCAAGGAGAAGATCATCACCAAAATTGATGACAAGGCCACAGAAGTACCAAATCCCGAGTATGCCAAGTGGCTGGCTCTTGATCAGCAAGTTCTTGGCTACCTCCTCTCCACACTGTCAAGAGAGATCTTGACCCATGTTGTCTCCATGACGAGTGCAGCATCGGTTTGGAGAGCAATTGAAGACATGTTTGCATCGCAAACCAGAGCCCGTGTGGTGAATACCCGCATGGCTCTGTCCAGTACCCAGAAAGGTGCTATGACGATTCCAGAATACTTCGGAAAGATGAAAGGTCTTGCTGATCAGATGGCAGCAGCCGGGAAGCCTCTTGATGATGAAGAGCTTGTCGCCTACATTCTCAATGGACTGGATATTGATTACAATCCAGTTGTCACAACCATCCTGGGCAGATCTGAACCCATCACGGTGAGTGAGGTATATTCTCAATCGATCGGTTTGAGAATCGCATGGATCGCGCGAGGAACAAATGCGCAAAGCTCGCATTAATGCCGCCAATCGCAAAGCTCGACACGCCGCCATGCGTGGCGTGGCGGCTTCAGCCATGATCATGGCTATCGCGGGCGAGGCAACCGCGGTGGAGGACGCAGCAATGGCAGAAACAACAACAACAGAAGCACATCCAGCAATCAAACTGATGATCGCCCGCGCTGCCAAGTCTGCGACAAACCAAATCATACTGCTCTTGAGTGCTGGCACCGGTTTGATGAGAACTATGAGCCGAAAAGAAGAACAATTGCTACTGCAACTACCTCCTACGGCGTCGACACCAATTGGTACACTGATACGGGCGCCACTGACCATATAACCAGTGAATTGGACAAGCTCTCAACTCGTGAGAGATACAATGGAAGTGAACAAGTTCACACCCCAAGCGGTACAGGTATGGACATTAGACATATTGGTCATGCTGTTGTTCAAGCTCCCCATCGCAGTCTTTATCTTAATAAAGTCTTGCATGTTCCAAAAGCGACGAAAAATCTTGTTTCTGTTCATCACTTAGCCACTGATAATCAAGCTTTTCTTGAATTTCATCCCAATTTCTTCTTAATCAAGGACCAGGCAACGAAGAGGGTTCTTCTTCAAGGAAGATGTGAAGGAGGGCTCAATCCACTTCCTTCTACTCCAGGAGAGAACAATAAACAAGTCTGCAGTGCCATTAAACCATCAATGTCAAAATGGCATAGCCGACTAGGTCATCCTTCTTCTTCAGTCACAAAAAAGGTCATTAGTCAGAATAATCTTCCATGTTCACTAGAATTCAATAAAGAGTCTGTATGCGATGCTTGCCAAAAGGCCAAGAGCCATCAACTTCCTTATTCAAGATCCAATAAAATATCTCTTTTTCCTTTGGAATTGATCTTTTCTGATGTTTGGGGTCCAGCACCCGACTCTGTTGGAAAATATAGATACTATGTAAGCTTCATTGATGATTTTAGTAAATTTGTTTGGATCTATCTCCTTAAACACAAATCTGAAGTCTTCCACAAATTCCAAGAATTCCAAAGTCTTGTTGAACGTCAATTTGGTAGAAAAATCATCTCCATGCAAATTGATTGGGGTGGTGAATATGCGAAACTTAATTCCTTTTTCAAAAGAGTTGGTATATCTCATCATGTGTCTTGTCCTCATGCGCATCAACAAAATGGATCTGCCGAAAGAAAGCATCGCCATATTGTTGAAGTAGGGTTAGCCCTTCTTGCTCATGCCTCAATGCCCTTGAAGTTTTGGGATGAGGCTTTTCTTGCTGCTACCTACTTAATCAATCGAACACCTAGTAGAGTAATTGAAACAACTCCTTTGGAGCGTCTTTCTCAAGTTAAACCAGATTATTCCTCTCTTCGTGTTTTTGGATGCGCATGTTGGCCTAATCTTCGTCCTTACAATACTCGCAAATTGCAATTCCGCTCCAAACAATGTGTTTTCCTTGGTTATAGCAATATGCATAAAGGGTTCAAATGCCTAGATATCTCCTCAGGAAGAATCTATATATCTCGTGATGTTGTTTTTGATGAAGACAATTTTCCTTTCTCTAAACTTCACCCAAACGCAGGAGCTAGATTCAGATCTGAAATCCTTCTTCTTCCTCCAAACTTGTTGAATTCTATTGATCACCAGGGGGAGCAGTCAGTAACAGCTGATCAATTTGCTAATGATCCTAACTCTGTTCATGAAGTTTGTGCAGAAATTGATATGGTGAACAGGGAAAACATTGGCACAGACTCTGGCACAGATTCTGCTGCCTTGGGCCCCTGCAAACATCAACATGGAATCTGAGGATTTGAACCCGTCAGAGACTACTACTGCTGCACCAGAGGCCTCTTCGATACAGTCGAACATCAGTCAAGTTCGGCCGCCTGTCACTCAGGTTTACAACCGACGATCCAGGATGCAAAGGCCTCAGTCAACTATTGAAGCATCAACTGCAACTGAGGAAGAGTATGAACTGGAGTTGTCACCTTCATTGTCCAGAGCATCAGGTCCTGCAGATTTCTCTGAAGAATCTCCAGCGAATGACCATGACGCTCCTGCTACACATCGGCCCCTCACAAGACTTCAAAGATGTATTACTAAACCTATGACCTTTACAGATGGAAGAGTCAAGTATACAGATGGGAGAGTGAAATATGGATTTCTTACATTAACTGGTGAACCTGAGAATCTAGATGAAGCTTTACAAAACAGAGATTGGAAAGAAGCAATGGATGCTGAATATGCAGCCTTAATGAAAATTAAAACTTGGCATTTAGTTCCTCCAAATAAGCATATGAATATAATTGATTGTAAGTGGGTCTATAGAATCAAAAGAAAGTCAGATGGATCAGTGGATAGATATAAAGCAAGATTAGTGGCAAAGGGCTTCAAACAAAGGTATGACATTGATTATGAGGACACTTTTAGTCCTGTGGTTAAGGCTGCTACTATTAGACTTGTTTTGTCTATTGCATTATCTAGAGGTTGGAGTCTTCGCCAATTAGATGTGCAAAATGCTTTTCTTCATGGCATCCTAGAAGAAGATGTTTTCATGAGACAACCACCTGGGTATGACGATAAGAAATTAAGCAATCATGTATGCAAATTGGATAAGTCACTATATGGACTCAAACAAGCCCCTAGAGCTTGGTACTCAAAACTTAGTGAAAAACTTCAAAAACTTGCTTTTATCCATCCAAGGCTGACACCTCCCTGTTCTATTATCAAAAAGGAAGTATCACCATATTTATCCTTATCTATGTTGATGATATAATAGTTGCAAGCTCGTCCATGAATGCAACAACAGAACTATTGCAGGATCTTAAGCAAGACTTTGCACTAAAAGATTTAGGTGATCTCCATTACTTTCTTAGAATTGAAGTCAAGAAGACTAAAGAAGGTATACTCTTGGCACAAGAAAAGTATACAGCTGATTTACTCAAAAGAGCAAACATGTTGAACTGCAAGACAGTAAGTACCCCCATGTCCACATCAGAAAAAATATCAGCTCAAGGTGATCTACTTAGCCCTGAGGATTCTACAAGATATAGAAGTATTGTTGGTGCCTTACAATATCTAGCATTGACTAGACCAGACATTTCATTTCCTGTTAATAAGGTTTGTCAATATCTACATTCACCAACTATACTGCATTGGACTGCTGTTAAAAGGATCTTAAGATATCTAAAGCATACCATGGGTGTTGGATTACATATAAACAAATCAACGAGTATGCTTGTTAGTGCCTTTTCTGATGCAGATTGGGCAGGCTGTCCTGATGACAGAAAATCAACTGGAGGATTTGCTGTGTTTCTAGGAAACAATCTTATCTCATGGAGTGCACGAAAACAAGCAATGGTATCAAGATCTAGCACAGAGGCAGAATACAAGTCAATGGCAAATGCCACAGCTGAAATTATGTGGGTTCAATCTCTTCTTTGTGAGCTGGGCATAGGTTCTCCCTCTACTGCTATATTATGGTGTGACAATATGGGGGCTAAGTATCTCTCAGAAAACCCAGTGTTTCATGCAAGAACTAAACACATTGAGGTAGATTATCATTTTGTCAGAGAAAGAGTAAATCAGAAATTACTTGATGTGAGATATATACCTACAGGAGATCAAGTTGCAGATGGATTTACTAAACCATTGTCAGTTCAAAGACTTGAAGAATTAAAGCGCAATCTCAACTTAAGAAAGTTGTGATTGAGGGAGGCTGTTAGAATAGATATCTTTGTTTACCATATATGTAAATCACGGTTGTTGAATCCTGCACGTCACAGTTGCCTTATTCTAGACTTCCATGTATAGAAAACAGATTGATCTGTTAAAAGAAAGTAGAGATTGTATCCTTTTAGAGATAAGGTAGTTATGGCAACCGTAATATGCATGATTCACAACTCTGTATCAGACCTGGCGCTTCAGCCATCTATTAATAGATCTGTGCGGCCTCGAGAGAGGTTCAACGCTTCCCAAACCAATCTATTAAGTTTCACATCAGTTACACTAGTTGATGCTAGGAAGCTTAGCTTTGTCTTATTTGGTAAAAATAACTCTTCGCTTTCCAAATGAAAATGTTTTAATGGTTGATTTAGCATCTGCTTATTAATTAAGAGCTGGCATCCGGTTCGTTTGTGTCAACACAATCTTGTACCTTCTTGCATCAAGCAAGCAAGTACTCGAATGAATTTCTGCCTTCAGTATATGAAGTATCAAGTTAGACTATGGTAGGCCTGGGCAAACATTGAACTGGGGCCAACGTGACTCACCTCTCTCAAGGTCTGAAATAGATTAGCTTTGGCTCAGTCCAGGGTGTTCCTGGATTTTTCTGGTTGAGCCATTTGTGCCCATGTCTACATTGAAGCACTAGTATCTCGATGGAAAGAATTTCATAATCGAGTAGTGCTTCCATGGAGTATGCCTTTTCTCAAAAGTCAGCCCCTTTAAAATTAAATTGAATAAATCAGCAACACTTGCATAAGCTGAACAAATGGTGAAATGGGATACAAAATTGGTGCCTTTTTTCCCCTTACAAACATCTGTTTCAGGTTGATGGAAAATTTAGACATTTTATTGCACTTGCAGGGAAGACAGATCCATACGTTGTCATGATTCTTGGTGATCAAGTTATCAAGAGCAAGAAGAATAGTCAAACAACTGTGATTGGGCCACCAGGAGAACCAATTTGGAATCAAGTAAAGTTCTGACACAGCTCTGCTTTAAACTTGTGGGCATTTTTCTGAAATCTTATTTCATGTGTGCTGTCATGCTTATAAGCACTTCAAACAGGATTTTCATCTGCTAGTGGCAAACCCTCGCAAACAAAAGCTGTCCATTCAAGTAAAGGATTCGGTTGGTCTAACCGACATCGCTATTGGAACTGGAGAGGTAGGGTTTTATCTGTTTGCAATTTTATTTCAATAGAAAGTTTTCCTTACTCCCCTCTCTAAACTGATATATGTGTCAAGAGCATAGAATCTTGTGGCTTAGTGTACTATTCCATTGCATAGGCTGCCTGTTTATTTGCTTGGTCCAATATGCATAGATCGAAGACAAGTAAATCGGTCCAGTTTTTACTCTCTTCTGGGCATCTTTGTCGAAGTGGAATGAGTTTCCGAGCTAATGTTTTTGCCAGGTTGAGCTAGGGTCACTTAAAGACACAGTACCTACCGACAAAACTGTGACTTTGTATGGAGGATGGGGCTTCCTTTGGAAAACGAACATCTGGCGAAGTTCTGCTTCGCCTCACATACAAAGCATATGTTGAGGATGAAGAAGATGAAGGGGTAAAAACGGAGTACGCTGCGGGCTATGTTTCAGATAAGGACGTGCTAGATTATGTCCAAAGCGATGCGACTAAGCAAAGTGATTTTAATGGTAAAGAGAGGGAGACTTTCATGGATCTTCTGGCTGCGCTGCTTGTCAGTGAGGAATTCCAAGGCATAGTGTCGTGTGAAGCCGGAAGCTCAAGGGTTAGTGCAGCAGGTTGATAATCAGCAGGCTGCCGTATCGAAAGCTGGTGATAATGTCACCGCTGCTGCCGTCGATGCAGGGACTGTATGCAATAGCTCCTCCACGGATGAACAATTGTCCAACTCCATAGGCTTGTTTGTTGGGTATGTTTATGTTGGTCACATAATTTGCTTCTCTTTAGTTTGGTGCTTGAGATACCGCTCTAGTCTGGCTTGCTTGCTGCTATAACAGGTGTAATGGTGCTTGTCTCCTCCAACCTTGGTGGCAGAGGAATCAGGAATGGCCTGGCTCTATCACTTGTTCTCTTCTTCTTCTTCTTCTTCTTCTTCTTCTTCTTGTAGTTGTTTTTCTTCACTCTACTAGTCTACTTCACCGTTCCTCCTGACCACATGCATGTATCCAGACATGGATGGATGGCGAGATGAGACGAAAAATATTATCGAGGACAAGATGGGATGGGGTTAATATGGAGTTGGGCCTCGAGAAGGCATCTCGGTTTTGAGGGACTCCGGCGTTGGTGATGCAAGGAAAGGAGGATCTATACGTTGGTGGGCTGCTATGCTATGCTAGAGCGAAGCCCACCTCACCTCACCTCATTCTTACGGGCGGGCGGAGAGAAATGGCGGGTGCGTTTCCCGCGCCGCCATTTGCCTCCCCTCCCCTTCTTCTAAGCTTTATTCGTTCCCTCCCTTCCCTTGGGCTTCTTACGAGGGCCAATCAATCCATCCACCGCCCGCCGCGACAAGAGAAGAGCAGGGCAAGAACGAAACCATCATGTTCTCGAGCCAGCCGGACACCTTCTCGCCGACTCCACCACCCCTTCCAAGGTTCTCCTCTCCTCCCACTCCCACTCCCACACGCCACGCCACGCCCTCCTCCTTAACTCTCCATCCTTTCTGATGGGTGTCGGATTCTTTAAATACCGCAACTTTCTCTCCTGGATTGCAGGTCCGGGGCGCGTCGAGCAGCTCACCGTGAAGCAGATCGCCGACGCGCAGCAATCTGGCACCGGCCAGAAGGGCGCTCCTTTCGTCGTCGATGGCGTCGAGACAACTAACGTCTGCACCTTCTGCTTTTCCTGTGTTCGCCAAGAATTATTCCTCTTCTCTCTGTTTCCTCTCCTTACTGTCTGTGCGCGCGCGGTTATGGGGGCTGGCGTTTTGCAGATTAGGCTCAGATGGTGAGAGCATTTCGATACATCACATACGGTTAAGTTCCAAATATATTCTAGGGGGTACTATTTAGGTATTTGCGCTTCAATTGTCATTGCTGGATGTTAGCTGTTACTCAAATCTTCCAAGCTTAATCTTTACTAGGACAGTGTTCACTCTTACCAGAATGCAGACAGTTCAAGAATGGGAATTCTGCAAATATTTTACCATTTCTGACTAATTGACCATTTGAGAGACAGTAGGGGAAATATCCTACTGTAAAACACTGATTGTTTGTAGAGACTGTAAAGCACTGGTTGAGCATAATATACATTATTGCTATGTGCAAGTTAATTCAATGTTAGATCATTTTTTGTGGTCTTTAAGCATCTATTCTTTGATCTTTAGGCAATGTAAAAGATCTTAAATGCTGCCATTGGGCCCATCCTACTATTCAGCCAAGGGCTTCGCCACTAATCATATTGATAGTATCCGCTATCAACAGTAGATTTCAGTTTTCATAGTTATTTTATTTTGATCTGTGTTACAGGGTGAATGATGCTTCAGATTCTACTGAAACTGCTGTTTTTCCGTACGTATCAGTTATAACATTCATTTATGCTTCTCAAGCATTTCACTATCTTCTTTATTTTTTGAGGAAAGTTTCCACCTTCCTCTTTGAAGGACTATGACTTTTTTTCTCGTACCTTTTGTTAATCAAGGAATGGTATGTAGTAACATTTCCGTCATTGGTAGCCTCAAGGGACTTCAGGAGAGGAAGCGTGCTACTGCTTTCTCAATCAGGTAAACTTTGCAATATATTATGTTCCGCTGATGCAAATATGCAATGAAACATGCAAATGATTCATTTTTTTTTCATTTCAGACCTGTAACTGATTTCAATGAGGTCACGCTGCATTTCATTCAGTGCGTACGAATGCATCTAGTGAACACTAAATCAAAGGTACGCTCCTGTTCTGTACTAATGTCCTATACAAATACTCCCATCATAACAATTTTGTGGTCATTAGTTACAAGTCCTATGAATTAAAATAATATAAGGATTATGGTTAACATTGTAGGTTAGCGGTCCTGCACAGACCAGTTCATTCTCCAATGGTTTCAGTGAATCAAGCACTCCAACCTCTTCGAAATCCAACCCCGTAAGTTGTAATTGCAGTTATTGCATTGATCGAACAATCAGACTCTTCTGGTTGTTAGTCGTTGGACTCTTGCTCTTGGTGATAGCAAGATCCTTACTCTCATGGAGAGGATGACACTAGGAGATGGGGCAATTTTCTTGTTTATTTCTCACACAATGCCATGCCAATCTGAGGGGTTGGGGATACAAATTTATAGGCTGAGAACCAGCCAAGCATATGCTAAGATGCTATCCTAGATGCTGTCCTAAAGCGGTCAATATGTTGTCCTAAAAGCAGATGCTGTCCTAAAGCAAAAGCAGATGCTATCTTAAAAGCAGATGCTGTCCTAAAGCAAAAGCAGATGCTGTCCTAAAGCAGTCAAAAAACAAAAACTACCACAGCCCCACAAAGACCACGATGCTGAGGACTTATTCATCATTCTCCCCTAAGTCTTGTGCGTCGTCTTGTGGGAGGGTTGAACCATCCCGATCTTGGAGCAGAGCTCAAGGAACTTGATCCTTCCAAGAGGCTTGGTGAGCAGATCCGCAAGTCGATCCGTGGTGTTGATGTAGCTTGCCTTGATGCTTCCTTCATCCAGCGACCTCGGATGAAATGGTACTTCACCCGGATGTGCTTGCTCGTTCATGAAAACGGGTTCTTTGCTAGGGTTAGAGCGGACTTGCTCGCCCACCCCGAGCTCCATCGTTCGATGTCCCTGCCGAGGAGATCACCAAGCAGTCGAGCGAGCCAGAGTGCCTGAGTTGAAGCGGTGGAAGCCGCTATGTACTCGGCCTCCACACTCGGCAGGGCCACCACCGCCGCTTGATCGATCGCGGTGAACGGCACTTGCCGAGGAAGAAGAGAATCCCGCTTGTGCTCTTCTTGGTGTCAATGTCGCGCGTGGTCACATTCTTGCACCCGACGGTGTGCGCGCCAGACACCTCGGGTAATGGAGGCCGTGGTCAAGGGTCCCCGCAACGTAGCGGATGATCCTCTTCACAGCCTGCTGATGCTCCGTCGTCGGTCGTTGCATGAACCGACTAACGTAGCCGACGGAGAATGCCAAGTCCGGTCGTGTGTGGGCGAGGTAGCGAAGGCTCCCCACAAGACGCGCAGATCTGCGTAGCGTCCACCTCCTCCGTCGTGCTGTCGCGGCTCAGCTTCATCCTCTCCTCCATCGGAGTGAGAGCTGGGTTGCAGTCGGTGAGCCCAGCTAGCTCAACGACGCGCTTGGCGTAGGCGGTCTGTCGAAGTGTGATCCCGGAATCATCCTGGTGCACCTCGATCCCTAAGTAGAAGGAGAGGGGCCCCAGGTCACTCATCTGGAAGGTGGCCTTCATCTCTTCCTTGAATGCCGCCACCTCCGCATCCTTAGTGCCGGTGATCACCAAGTCGTCGACGTAGACGCCCACCAGCAGGGCGTTGCCGCCTTTGCCCCGCCGGTAGACTGCAGCCTCGTGTGCGCTCTGCTGGAACCCCATTTGCTTGAGGGTGGAGTCCAGCTTAGCGTTCCAGGCTCGTGGTGCCTGCCGCAAGCCGTAGAGGGCCTTGCGCAGGCGGAGAACCTTGCCCTCCTTGCCGGGGATGACGAATCCCGGCGGCTGACGGACGTAGACCTCCTCCTTCAAGTCGCCGTTGAGGAAGGCGGACTTGACGTCCATGTGATGGACGCGCCAATCCTCCTGGGCTGCAAGTGCGAGGAGAAGACGAACGGACTCCATGCGCGCGACGGGTGCGAAGGCGTCATCGAAGTCGACCCCCCCTGCTGCACGAAGCCTCGTGCCACCAAGCGAGCCTTGTGCTTGACGATGGCGCCGGCTTCATCCGCTTCGCTTGAACACCCACTTAAGGGTGATCGCGCGGTGGCCGGCGGAAGATCCGCCGGCTCCCATGTCCGGTTCGCCGGCGGCGTCCATCTCTCGCTTCATCGTGACACGCCACGCCGCGTCTCCTCCGCCTCGGCGAAGGAGGCGGGGCTCGCCGTCGCCGCACGCCAAGTGCGCTCCGCTCGGTCGTCCGCGCCGATCCGTGGACGGCGGCTCGCCGAGGATGTTGTCCGTGGTACGATAGCGCAGAGGCTCGTCGTCGTGGTAGGCGTCGACGCGATCCTCGTCGTGAGACAATGAGTAGCGAACTCCACCGCGGCGCCGCTCGCCGTGGACCGGCCGTTGGGGCGATTCCGGTGGTGTGGCCGCGGTGCGGGAGAGTGGTGGCCGGTGCGGAGAGCGTGGAGTGGCCGGTGGTGAAGAGTGGGGCGAGCGGTGCCGAAGGTGGTGGAGCACTCGCCGAGCCGGTGGCGAGCAAGGTGTCGAGGTGGACGAGCTCGGTGAAGACGAGCCGCTAGCTCCCGCTCTCGGTGGGCGAGTCGACAACAAAGTCCCCGAGTCGAAGTCGAACCGCCGCCCACCGCCTTGTCCACGTCCGCGCCGCCTTCGTCGAACACAACGCCACGCGAGATGCGGACTCGCGGTGTCGTGGTCGAGGATGCGGTAGGCCTTCGAGCCTCCGCGTAGCCGATGAACACTCCCGAGTGCTCCGCCGCCGAGCTTACCGATGTGGCCAAGCTCCTTGGCGAACGTGAGGGAGCCAAGACCCGCAAGTGGGAGACCGCCGGCTTGCGCCCATGCCAGCCTCGACGACGCCCCGTCGGCGCCTTGGTAGGCGAGCGGTTGAGGATGTAGACGGCAGCCACCACCGCCTCTCCCGAAGGCACGGCATCCCCTCGCTGAGGAGGCCCGAGCCATCCCCACAACCGCCCGGGTTGCGCTGCTCGGCGACGACGCGTTCTGCTGCGGGCTGCATGCGGCGCGGAGTAGTGGCGCTGAATGCCCTCATCGCGTATGAGACGACGCGAATTCAGCGCCGTGAATTCGCCGCGTTGTCAGGCGCGAAGACGCAGCGCAGCTTGCGGCCGCTCGCCTCGCAGCGACTGCGTGCGCTGATGGCGTCCGCGGCCTCCTTTCGCCGAGGACCATCACCCACATGTAGCGGAGAGGTCGCCGACGGCGCAGGAAGTAGCGTCGTCCTCCGGTGTCACCGGCCACACAAGTCCCGTGCACGAGCTCGAGCCTCTCCTTGGCTCGAAACTCGCCGCGGGGGAAGGGAGTCGCCTGCGCCAACACGCAGACGCCGCAGAGCCGCTCCACATGGTCAAGGCACGGCGGACCTCGCACCATTTCCGTGGCACCGAGCCGCCGTGGCCTCGGTGAAGGTGCCCAAAGCGCTCGTGCATCGCACGCCTTGTCGCCCCGACGAGCCGCGAGACAGAGGGTTGTGCCACTTGCACGTGAAGAGTGTAGAGTCGATTTGCGCCTCGTTACCTTGGCAAGGAGGCGGCGTCGAAGATCCCAAATCCGCAGCACCTCGTGCTCGATCTCGACACGCGAAGTCGTTCTCATCCACCGTCCCAAGCCGATGATGGAGTTCCGCAGATCGGGGATGTAGTAGACGCCGGTGCGGCCGGTGCTCGCCGATCTTGGCGATTTAAGACGGCAGAGCCGACGCCTTGATCTCCACGGCGGGCGTCGCCGAACTTGACGGTGCCTCGAACGCTGAGTCGAGCTCGAGAAGAACTCCCGCCGCCGGTCATGTGGTGGGTGGCGCGGTGTCGAGGCACCACCCGTCGGTCTTGTCATTGCCGGAATCGTCGCCGAGGAGGGCGTGTGCTTTGGCTCGTCAAGGTGGAGGAGAGCCATCGCGGCGGGCGCCTGGAGGTAGTTCGATGCTCGCATGAGCAATGAACAGATCGCCGCTCCTCCTCCTCGCTTGCGCGACGTGGGCCCGCCGCGCCGTGGCCGTCGACACTCCTTGGCCCAATGATCAAGCTTGCCGCAGATTGTGGCAAGAGTCGTCTCGTCTTCGCTTTGCTTGCCAAAGATCGCCGCCTGGCGCTTTGCGCGGCTTGCCGCGCTTGCCACTCTTGCGGCCGCTGTCGTGGAAGAAGGCTCCCTTCTTCTTGTCACCTTGGCCGGCGCCCACCGCTCCCGAGTGAGGAGGAGCTTCCGCCAATGGTGACGGGTCCCGAGAGGCTCTGTGGCTCATCGATGTCGGACGACCTTGAGGCGACCAACGCCTCTTCGATGGTCATCGTGGAAAGGTCCAGCAGAGACCCGATCGAGCGAGCCATCCGCTTGTACTTCGGGACGCAGCGGAAGAGCTTCTCCACGCTCTCTCCTCGCCGTAGGTGTCGCCACCGAATCGCACCAACTCGCAGCGAGTGTTGAGACGAGAGCAAAGTCATCAACGTCTTCACCGGCTTGAAGGCCGTGTTCTCCCACTCCGCGCGTAGTGCTCGCAATGTAGACTTGCGGGCGCGGTCGCCGCCGCCGCGCGTCTTTGCAGCGATGGCGTCCCAAGCCTCTTTGGCGATCCGCTTGTTGGTAGCGAGCGCATCTCGGGCGGGATCGCGGCGATGAGAGCATCCAGCGCCGTCGATCCCGGTCGTAGTCGACGCCGCCGTCATCGGATCGCATCCCACATATGCCGCACTGGAGCTTTACCTCATCACCGCAGCCCACTCGACGTAGTTGGTCTTGGTGAGGGTAGGCCACCCGCCGCCGGGCCGACGTCCCGACGACGATACTGGTACTCGTGGTGGCCACGATCTGAACCGGGAGAGAGTCGCGTTCTGTGAGGCCGCTCTCCGTCGACCGTCACGCCGCCGCCGCGCGTGCCTCCTCCAGAGCGCCACCGCCGTGTGCGCCTCTTCAGAGCGCCGCCGCGCGTCCGCGCCGTTCTGGCCGCCGCCGCGCTCGTGGCGTGCGCGGCGCCCATTGCGCCGCCGCGCTTGCGCCGCCTCCCTCTCAGCAGGTGAGGGTCCGCGTCGTGCCGCTGTCATCAACAGAGCCGAGCTGCTGTGCTTTGCGCGCGCAGCCTTGACTCGCTGCCGCTGCCGCGCGCCGTGCATCTGCCGCCGCTTCCACCTCGCCGCTGCTGCCGCGGCCCGCCTTGCCGGCCTTGACGCTTTTTCGCCGCCGCGGCGTCTCGCCGCTGCTGCCGCTGCTGCTCTGCGCGACGAGCTCGGCCGTCGCGACGCCGCATGCTCGAGGCGGCCGAAGGCCGAGATCGCCTGCGGACATGGCGCGCTATCGGGGTGCATTGCGGAGAGAGGGTCGCCGACGAAGCCGCCCATCTCCGAGAGGAGTGAGCGGGGACGGCCGAGTCGCTGCGCTACGGTGGGCTGCTGTGAGGCCGAGAAGGAGATGAGCAGAGATGCTCAAAGCACAGGATACTAAGGCTCTGATACCACTTGTTAGTCGTTGGACTCTTGCTCTTGGTGATAGCAAGATCCTTACTCTCATGGAGAGGATGACACTAGGAGATGGGGCAATTTTCTTGTTTATTTCTCATACAATGCCATGCCAACCTGAGGGGTTGGGGATACAAATTTATAGGCTGAGAACCAGCCAAGCATATGCTAAGATGCTATCCTAGATGCTGTCCTAAAGCGGTCAATATGTTGTCCTAAAAGCAGATGCTGTCCTAAAGCAAAAGCAGATGCTGTCCTAAAGCAAAAGCAGATGCTGTCCTAAAGCAGTCAAAAAACAAAAACTACCACAGCCCCACAAAGACCACAGTACAGGGACTTATTCATCACTGGTGTCACCATTTATTTCCTCATTCCTACAGGCACCAGTGAACAGTGGAACAAACGGATCAGAGACTGATTTGTACACACAGGTGTTAAATGTTTTCCGTGAACCAGCAATCGTGTAAGTTGCACATCCATCATCCCTCCCTTGCCTTGTAGGAAAAACTAATATTTATCCTCTCCAGTCAATTACCTCAACTAAAGTTCATATGCTTGGCCCTATTTCTTTTGCTTTTTCTGCTTAGCATTTTCTGTTATCAAAACCTGATGGTCCATTACTTGTCCTAAGTTTGCATATGAATCAGAAGAACAGTTGGTTATGACTCTTAACAAGTAGGAAGTTCATTTCTTGTAATACTTTACTAGCAATTTCTTTTCATCTTTTTTTGATCATTTGATTGATTGACAGTGAGAGCGAGCACGGTGTGCATATTGATGAAATTGCCAAGCGACTCAGACTACCAGCGAGCAAGATCAAGTAAGTCTCTCTCTCTCTCTCTCTCACACACACACACACACACACACACACACAATGTATCCTTGCTGGCTAATTTTCACCTCTCTGTTACGCAGGGAAGCTGTCGAGTACCATGTTGATGTCGGGCATATTTACTCAACAATCGATGATTTTCACTTCAAGTCAGCGTTCATTGACTGAGTTTCAAAGTGTTGTCGCTTACTAGTATCCTAGCTGTTTGGTTAATGGCAGCTTGTCCTGAAGGAAGCATATTTACCCGTGTTTGAGAAACGTGATGCTTCCTATACTAACTGAAATGAATATACTCTCCGGCATATAACTTAAATTCTGTTATATAAACAGAAACGCATGAGCTTGACGTGTTGTGCTCCATCTAGTGAAATTATGACCGTATCTATTTGGTATCTGTTGTGCTATTCTGTGACAGATTTGCACAATCCGATGAGATTTATGAGTGTAATATAAGATGAGTGCGTCTTTTGCTATTGTGTGACAAATTGATATCAAATGCCCTTTTGATCTCGATGAAAGTGTGGCGCTGTATGCAATGCCTGGGATAAATAGTTAGCAGGATGTTGCATGTTGCAGAAATGAAACCATGACCTTTACTACAAGACGAGCAGGGGGAGTATTTATCATAGCATTTGTTGTATCTTGTGTGTCCTTGTGATGGTCATGCAACGCTTGGAGCAACGGCCAGGCACTGGTCACAAGAGCAAGCATGGCAGTGATGAGTGGGGTTGAGTCAGCCACGGGTATTCTCTCCACTATTATGTTGGCGCACTGCAGACGACGTAGGCGGCACCGCGTCATCGCCTTGGCCACGGCCATCTCTGTCTGACATACATACACGCATATACAGTGAGTGACATCCGATCTGAAGATGCATGGTTGCATATATGCACAGCCTTCTGAAACATGGCCTGTCTGCCTAGCTCGTCCGTCTCTTACCTCTCCCTTTGAGCTCGCTCGCAGCTGGTGCAGTTCAAAAAAGAAAAAGGACTACTGTTGAACACTCAGTCACCCATCATGCATCCACGTACAATTCAGTTGCGAATCGCAAGGCTCTAGCAAGCTGTACGTACTGTACTGAACCATCAAGGCAGGCAGGGCTGTCCGTGGGTTCTGAATCTCTTCAGATTATCTTGCAGTCGGACGGAACGATTGGTTGGTCCTTGGCTGGTTTCTGATCCGATCAATTTGCTGTCGGCGGGTCACTGAGTCAAGGCACTGCTATACTAACTATGCTTGTTGCTAGAGCATGCAGATGCAGGTGACTATATATATATATATATATATATATATATATATATATAGGAAAATTACATAAGGCACCATGGTGCCTAGGCACCAACATCCGATACACGTGTATGATTGATAATTTTTTTGAGTTTGGGTACGAAAATGTTTTATACCCTTGATATATTTATGGTAAGTAAGTTTTGAACTCAGTTCAAATTAGTTTGAACTACTTTTGAGTTCAATGCAACTACAGTGAGTATATACCATAAAAATAGTTCAAACTAATTAAACTGAAGTTGAATTTAAATTTTTCGGAGTTTGACATCTCAAATATACTTTTTATGGGTATATGAAGATACCCACATCAAACGTTATAATCTCAAGCAAATCAACGGGTATTGATATTGGTGCCTAGGCACCATGGTGCATGAAACACTCGTCCTATATATATATATATATATATATATATATATATATATATATATATATATATATATATATATATATATATATATATATATATATATATATATATATATATATATAGGTCCATGGATCGATCGAAACAACATTAATTAAACAACTAATAAAATAAATTACAAGATAAATTAAGTTCATTACCCATGCAACAAACCAAATTGACACAAAATAACAGTGAATAAATAAAATACAGCCACAAGTCCTGCCCTAGTGAAATAATACACTGCAACTCACAAACTCAACGACTCCATACACACAAGTTCATACAAAAGATTACATGTAAGTATCTATACACATATGAATAAATACAATCCAATACAATTGCAATCGACAAATTTCAACGAAACCGGTAGCATTGGCATGACTTGTAGTAGCCGAATCAAGCGTCTGCAAGGAAGATCAATAATTAGAAATAGAGAAGAACCAAACGAACCAAATTAGTAAAGCCAACATTGCCGTCAAAACCGTTTTTAGAATAGTAGTAGTAGGCAATTCGCTCATTAAGATACCATACCGTCCAGGGTCAATCGACACCTCTCACAGCCGTAGGGTATCATCATGTGACAAAATTAACAAACCTGAAATCCATTTCAATCATTCACAGAAAATCCCACATAGTAAATCCCTGAAGCACACAGTAAATTACCCACAGCTGCACATTTCCACCTGCTCGAGCAACACAGTGCACAACAAGGAGATAAGATCGGCTGAAGACTGAGAGACAGAGTAAGAGAGAGTGTTAGCCACAGCCAAATAGAGCAAACCATCCCTGTTCACAAATCCATCAAACCCCCAATCCACATCGCCCCCAAAACCACCACCACCAAGCCAACACCACCGTGGCCAGATCGGCAAAGGAGGAAGGACCAAGCCCGAGTACCATCGCAGCAGATCAAGAAGGAAGAAGAGGGAGAGCAACAAGCAGGGACAAGGAGCACGTGAAGGAACCGCAACCATTGGTACCAGCGTCACCATCCTCACCAGATCATCTAACCTGCAACCAAAATCAGCAAGGTGCCCTACATGTTTTCTCCTGTTCCCATCACTTTTATCACAATCCACATTATCACAGAAGGACCACGGGTAGTCATCCACACCTAGGGCTGAGCACAAGAGAGTAGAAGCTTAACCGAGCCGTCTAGATCTGCGACACGCATGAGATGCAACGTCATTGGCGTACGACAGTGAGGCCGCACCATGACCGATTGACTGCATGCACCCGGCGACACTCCACTATGCTCCCCAGCGCATGAGGAGGCCCTGAGCCCCGTCGTGGCATACCAAGGCCGAGGCACTACACCTCACCATCATCCTCACAAATTAACCAAAAAGACACTAACCAAAAATCAAATCATCATAAAAAATCTCAAAAAGGGAAAAGGGGACGAATCCATCTGGAACCCGAAGGCGTTAGGCCACCATCATCCATGGTGGATCTGGCGGGGCAAGGACCAGGGGAGGTCAAGTTGATGACCAGGGAGAGATGGCAGAGCCAGGAGGAGGTGAGGCCGAGAGGGCTACACATCGAAGAGGAGCCGAGCGAGCAACCCAAGCAAGGTTGAGAGGGAGTAAGAGAGGGAGCGACCGAGAGGGAGTGAAGAGAAGAGAGTAAATGAGAGGCATCGGTGGAATGGGGACCAATATGGAGTAGGTCAGGAGTATGGGCTGAAAAGGGGAAACGGCTGGAGAGTTTGGGCTAGGTGTTGGGCCGGGCTGCGAGGGAAGCAATTATTAAATCTTTATGCAAGTTGGGTAGCAGTATAGCGGTTTAATTATTCAGTGCAAATTAAAACTTGCTAAAATATGAAATGCTTGCTCGCAATATTAAATACACCAAAAAATTCAATTGATCCCACAAATTAAGCAATAAACTAGAACGGTAGATTTTATTGACAGTAGGTCAAAACCATTGAGACACATCGACGTAGTGTATTTTTATATTTATGTGAATTAAATTGTATCCTATGTATTAACTACAGGTGACTATCCGAGCGAATAGAAAGGACTCCACCTGAGCACGTCTGAACCTGGGAACCACTACCTGATTCTAGGCAAGTATGCCTGTGATCATCTTGACTAGAGTATCTTCACGTAAAACAAGTTATTTGCTTATCACAGTGTTATCATCCATAGCATCAAATAAATTTCTACTTAATTCAGAAGAATGATGAGAGAATGATGGACGGAAATTTAGTGGGCTCAACTGAAAGAGCAGTTGACCTATAGTGTAAGTATTTGGTGGGCAGATGGTGCCTTTAGAAATGTGTAGAGAGGAAGTTTGGGACCCTCTACATATAGATATAATCTAAGGACATACCCGCTTTCATTGGTATAAAGGGTCGTATCTAACGTATCGACCATGGCCCCATGTAAGATGGGTAGAACTAGTAACTCTATCTTGTTATTATACACTCCACAATGTGTATATAGATTATCTAAAGGATTTCACAGGCGAAATCTCAATTGGACTAAGGTCAAAAAGGATAAGCCCGACGCCTATATTTAGCACAGTGGAGTGTCGGGTGGAGGTGTGTCTGCCCCGACCAACGACTAGAGATACCCTATTCTGGTGGAGGTATAATATACGAAAGTAGAGTGAAAAGTTATGTACTCTGATTTGGACATCACATTTAAGGAAATGTGAAGAACCATTGGCAATAAAAATCAGAGTAGCTATGGGTAAAGTGGTACAAGCCTGTGCAGTGCTATATAAACTGTGAATTCACGTTTGTCTCCTGGACTAGAGGCTACGGGGACCAAATAGGGGTTCTATCTTGTCATACGAGCGATAGTAAGAATTCTAAATTTAAAATATGAAATGTTTTCCAACATAAAAACACTTATTTTTGAGATGATGTGAGATGAGATAGAATCTATAGATGTTGGTTGATGTTCATAAAATTGCATATTTGCTATTAATACTTACTGAGTATCTTTGTAATCATCCTAGTTACTGTTCTCCTATGCTGAGGGGGATGGAGTTGGCTTTAAGTATGACACGTATGAGGTGGATGCGCTATATGAGACGTGGGACGAATAACCAGCTGCTAGTAGATCATTGGCGGAATTCAGGGTATTGCAGCATACTTGTATCCGTATTTAGTACTTTTGTAATTATTGGTTAGAAGTACTCTGTTCCTAGTGGTATTGTAATAACCAGGCAATTGTTTAGCCTTGTTAAAGACTTTAGCCTTACGTGACAATGTTATCGTAATATTATAAAATGGTATCTAATTATTATTCTGCTGCAACACTCTGATGTGGCTTATTAATCAATAAAACATGAATTTCTCTTATTTTATCTTGTAACAATCACAAACTGATACCATTACCTAAGGTAGCGATGATACTGATTGTCTCACCAACTAACCAACCATCTTGGTACGGTTCGATCGATGGTTCACATTTTTCCCCCCTTTCCTTCCGTTGACGATTTGGCATCGAATCGACGCAGATGCTGAAATGCAGTATTGCAACGCTCTACTTGCAATCATGCAATGAAATGCGGCTGACCCAGCATGAACTGTCGTCAGTGCTGCAGCTAGCTGCTGCCTGCCTCGTCGTCCGTAGGATTCAGTAAATGCATGTAAAAACACTCGCATTACATGTCCCTCTCCATCGATCAGATCATGCCCAGATGACAAGCCGGCCAACCTGGTTTAAAGACTCCGATATATAGGAAGGAAGGGTTGCTGCATCCGTGAGTAGGCCAGCTACTTAACTGGACGAGGTGGTGTTCTAGCTAGCCATTCCTTTTCCTTGGCTTCAATTCCTCGGATAACAAAAGGAACTCAATCATTGAAATCTATCTACCTAGCCAGCTGCCAGCACTTGATTTGTTCTAGCTAGACATATAGTTTCAAGTAACCAAGCAGGTTTAGGTTAAACTGACATATATACCAAAAGGAAGTTTGCTAGCTCCCAAGTTGCCATTGAGAATGCAGATAGCTAGCACTGAAGCTCAACATATACGTAGAGCAGATATATACAAGAGCAAATTAAGCATCTCTCTCAGAATTAACGCGTCATATATATCAGGGTCTGATCCTATCTATTCAGCAAAAGATCTTTTTTTTTTACCTTGGGCTCGGGATGATTAAGATTTCAGTTCATGCTACTCCAAGTCCAGCTCGTTTTTTCTTTTATCTCTGAAAATTACCAACTAGGTAGTACTGATCTGCTCACTGACATTGCAATTACGGTGTGGGAAAATTAAGATTGCTGTAACACGGACAAGGAGGCATGAGTTTACATGCATTTACCTGTCCAACGTACGAGCGAGAGGTTGGAATCTAGTTAGTAATTGCACATGCAAATCTAGAATCGCAAAAGCTTTTGTAGCACACTCTGTCCATTCGCATGGACCTACCTATATATCCACTGTAATGTACGTACGTATGTGTAATTATTATTGGACCATCCTAACACACATGGCTTGGCAATTGACATGGATCCAATTTGATCCATCCTTGACAATTTAAAAGCAACTTCATGCAAGAATTATTCGGTTGAAATACGCTGTGGTGATTCCTAGCTACAAAGTATTACCATTAACATGTGTAATTTGTTGGATTATGTGGGCCAAGCCCATATAATAAGAATAATTCCTATTAAATCTCAAAGGCCCACTCATGCAAAGGAGGCATGCATGTGATCTTTAGTACCATATTGCTAGTTCTAGGAGAGGAAGACCACCTTAAAAGGGATATTGCACTCCTAGCCACTTGAGGCATGTGTAGGAGAGAACTAGAGGATAACACGCGCGCGCTCGCTCGCCTCGCCTCGCCGGGCCGGGCGGGGCGGGGCGCACGGCACCTGCGTGAATAGTCCGCCAAAATTGGCTCCAGGTGCTTGCGCAGACGCGGCTTCGGTTACGCGCGACTAATCGGTTACGAGTTATGGAGAACGTGCAGGCGTCTTGATCACGCGTCCTGGTTTTCTATAAATACGGAGTCGCCGCCTCCATACAGCATATGCGAAAATCAATCTAGGTTTTGCCTCCTCCATCCTTTGTGCTGCGCCGCCCCACGTAGTCTACTCCGCCCCGCCCGCCGGCGTGCACCGTCGTTCGGAGAGCGAGTCTCGGGCGAACCGCCGCCAAGTCCCGCACCGGAGAGGCGAATAAGGTTTTGGAAGCGCTCTGCGCGATCGCCGCTGTAGCTCGCTCGTCTTCCTCGTCGTTCGGCCGCGAATCGTCATCGACTTCGTGTCATCCTCACCGTACTGCGGCGTCTACATCGCAAACCGTCGTAACAGAATCATCGATGCGTAATGGTCATGTTCTCCGATAGATCTGTTCATGTACATTTTCTGGTTTACATGTCTAGATCTTTTATGTCCGTGATTACGTTATTTTGCGTGCATGATGTCATGATTTATTTATGGAATAAATTGAACCTACATGTGCTTATATTTTCAACAATCCAAAACCTTATTGTAGGCAATCGTGGTTTTACTATGGCTGGATTTGCCGATGCACCGAGGCCGGATAAGTTCTCCGGTGTGCACTTTAAGAGATGGCGATTAAGGTCACTCGTGGCTTCTCGCTATGAATGTATTCAGGTTAGTAATGGCAAGCTGAAGGTGTTCTTGATGCTGAAAAGCGAAAGAATTCGAGACCGCCACTACTCTCTTTGTTGGATGCATTCTTAGTGTTCTTGCGACCATCCGTGCGAGGTGTATATGCACATGACAGACGCGAAGGAGTTGTGGGATGCAATCGAATTCGAGGATACGGTGCTATCGATGCCAAGAATGACATGTATGTCATGGAGCAATTTCATGACTACAAGATGGTTGATAACCGCTCAGAGTAGATCGGGCTCATGAGATACGAGGCCATTGCCAAGAAACTCGAACTCTGAAGTGTGCCTTACCCGACAAGTTTGTGGCTGGATGTATTATTGCGAAATTACCTTCTTCATGGAGGAATTTCGGAACAACACTCAAACACAAGAGACAAGAGTACTCTGTTGAGAATCTGATTGGGTCTCTTGAAATTGAGGAGAAAGCTCGGGAAAAGGACGCTGTGTCTAAGGGTGATGGAGGGCAGTCTAGTGCCAATGTGGTACAGAAACCCTCAAGCAAGAACAAAGAGAAATTTGTCAAAGCCCAACAGACAACCAATTTCAAGAAGAAGAAGAACAACAACAATCAGGATGATAGAACTTGCTTTGTGTGCGGTGAGCCTGGTCACATGGCCAAGAAGTGTCCACAACGCAAAGGAAAGAAGACACCAGAGGACGGACTTCTAAGTCATCAACGTGACCATTGGCAAGACCGGAGATGGGATTGGGTATGGTAATTTACCTCATCGTTCTTTCGGTTAGTCAATCTACCAATTGGTGGATTGATACAGAGCTAATGTACATGTGTGTACCGATATTTCGTTGTTTTTTCTTATCAGTCGCCCGAGATTCCTCCGTCCTAATGGGAATGAGTCACATGCTCTGTTCATGGTGTTGGCACGGTAGATCTGAAGTTTACTTGGAAAGATCGTGCACCAAGAACGTGCAGCATGTCCCTTCTATAGACAAGAATCTCGTTAGTGGCTCCCGTTTATGTAGAGACGGGCTTAAGTTGGTATTTGAGTCTAATAAAGTAGTCGTGTCTAAACATGGATATTTTTTTTGGTAAAGGCTATGAGTGCGGAGGCTTGTTCCGTTTTTCCCTTTCAGATTTCTGCAATAAGACTGCGAACCATATTTGTGGTAGTGTGGATGATGAGGCTAATGTTTGACACTCACGTCTATGTCATATTAATTTTGGTTTGATGTCTCGGCTTTCCAGTATGAATTTAATTCCAAACGTTTCCATCACCAAAGGTTCTAAATGCCATAGCTGTGTGCAATCAAAGCAACCTCGTAAGCCTCTCACAAGGTCTGAGGAGAGAAACTTGGCACCACTAGAACTCCTGCATTCAGATCTTTCTGAGATGAATGGCGTGTTGACGAAGGGTGGAAAACGATATTTCATGACATTGATTGATGATGCAACTAGGTTCTATTATGTGTATTTATTGAAAACGAAAGATGAGGCTTTAGACTATTTTAAAATCTATAAGGCAGAAGTTGAAAACCAGTTAAATAGAAAGATAAAAAGACTTAGGTCGATCGTGGTGGAGAGTATTTCTCAACGAATTTGACTTATTTTGTGAGGAACATGGCATTATACATGAGAGGACGCCTCCTTATTCTCCCGAGTCAAATGGGATTGCCGAAAGGAAAAATCGCACGTTGACTGACTTGGTGAATGCCATGTTAGATACTGCGGGCTTACCTAAGGCATGGTGGGGGGGAGGCTTTGCTAACGTCTAATCATGTATTAAATAGAGTTCCTAACAGAAATAAGGACAAAACACCATACGAGGTATGGATTGGGAGAAAACCATCATTTTCTTACTTGCGTACATGGGGGTGCTTGGCGAAAGTTAATGTGCCAATTACTAAGAAACGCAAGCTTGGACCTAAAACTGTGGACTGTGTCTTTCTGGGATATGCTAATCATAACATTGCCTATAGATTTTTTATAGTTAAAACTGAGGTACCTGACATGCATGTTGGTACAATTATGGAGTCTCAAGATGCAACATTCTTTGAGAATATTTTTCCAATGAAGGATACACATAACACTACTAGTCAACCTTCTGAAATAATTCCCAGTTCAATCACACCACCTGAACCTTTTGAACATACACATGAACTTGTCAATGAGGAGGATGACAGTGGAGCTTCTAGAAGGAGCAAGAGACAAAGGATATCCAAATCCTTTGGTGATGATTTCACTGTACCTTGTGGACGACACTCCCAAGTCTATTTCGAAGCGTATGCATCTCCGATGCGGACTCATGAAAGGAGGTCGTCAGTAGTGAAATGAATTTCATTATCGCTAATGGAACACAGGAACCGACAGATAGACCTTATGGGTGCAAACCTGTAGGGTGCAAGTGGGTGTTCAAAAGAAGCTTAGGCCTGATGGTACTATTGAAAAGTACAAGGCTCGACTTGTTGCGAAGGGCTATACTCGTAAAGAAGGCGAAGATTTCTTTGACACTTACTCACTGTTGCTAGACTAACCACAATTCGAGTACTACTTGCTTTGGCTGCCTCACATGGTCTTCTCGTTCATCAAATGGACGTTAAGACAGCTTTTCTTAACGGAGAGTCTGGATGAGAAATTTACATGGAACAATCGATGGATTTGTAGTAGAAGGTCAAAAAAGGCAAGGTGTTAAAACTGTTGAAATCTTTGTATGGTCTCAAACAAACCCCTAGCGGTGGCATGAGAAGTTCGATAGAACACCGACATCTGCAGCTTCTTTGTCAATGAGGCAGATAAATGTGTATACTATCGCTATGGTGGGGTGAGGAGTTATTCTATGCTTGTATGTGGATGACATCCTGATTTTTGGGACAAACATCAATGTGATAAATGAGGTCAAATCATTCTTGTCTCTAAATTTTGATATGAAAGATCCGGGAGTGGTGATGTTATTCTAAACATTAAATTGGTTAGAGGTGAGGATGGGATTACACTTTTGCAATCTCATTATGTGGAAAAGGTCTTGAGTCGTTTTGGCTTTTCGACGACAAGCCTTCTCCAACACCTTATGATCCTAGCGTGTTACTTCGTAAGAATAAGAAAATTGCTAGGAATCACTGGAATATTCTCGATAATTGGCTCACTTATGTACCTAGCTAGTGCAACAAGGCCGGACATCTCCTTTGCTGTGAGCAAGTTAAGCGGTTTACATCTAACCCGAGAGATGATCACCGGAAGGCGCTTGAGCGAGTGTTGCGCTATCCGAAAGGTACCTCGAACTTTGGACTTCACTATACTGGGTACCGTCGGTCTTTGGAGGGTTATAGTGATTCCAATGGATCTCGATGTTGATGAGATCAAAGCCACTAGTGGATATGTTTTCACTATTGGTGGTGGTGCTTTGTTTCATGGAGGTCTTGCAAAGACCATTTTGACAAGGTCAACCATGGAAGCGAGCTTGCGGCACTAGACACCGCTCATCGTTGAGGCGTAATGGCTACGAGATCTATTGATGGATCTACCTACGGTGGAAAAGCGATGCGGCTATCCTTATGAATCGTGATAATCAAACCGTTATCGCTAAAGTGAACAGTTCTAAGGATAATATGAAATCGTCTAGGCATGTCAAGAGACGATTGAAGTCTGTCAGAAATTGAGAAACTCCGAGTTATAACATTGGATTACATCCAAGCAGATAAAAACTCGCAGATCCTTTACAAAGGGACTATCACGAATGTGATAGATAGTGCATCGAAGGAGATGGGTATGAGACCCATGTGAGTTATCTATGGTAGTAACCCAACCTATGTGATCGGAGATCCGTGAATTAGGATCTGGGAAAAACAAGCCATTAGTTAAGCGGAGGAGAGTAATTTCAACCTCTCTATGTGAAGATGCAATACTCTCGAAAGCGCAAGGCAGGTTGGTTAAGGCCTTAATGTGTTCCATTGGCTTTCAAAAGCGAAGACGTTATCTGCGAACGTTCTTGAAAGAACACACCTATATGAGCCCGACTGTTAGTCGTAGTCTATGGAGATCTTGGGTAATCTCCTACTAAGCTCATGAAGAGACCAAGGAGTATGACTTATACGCTCCAACCGAGGAGTAGCCTCATCGCGGCCTAGTATCGATTAAGTCTTTAAGTGAAGCTTGCTTGCACCAAACTTGCAATTCAAGGCATAGTCCATTGTTCAAGTTGTGAGTAAGTGTAGCTTGAGTTCTAGGTGGATGTTCAACCTTAATCGGTCTCCATCGAAATCGATATATAAACAAGACATTGGAATTGAGCAAATCTCTGGGACTTTGAGATCTGGTGGGGATTGTTGGATTATGTGGGCCAAGCCCATATAATAAGAATAATTCTATTAAATCTCAAAGACCCACTCATGCAAAGGAGGCATGCATGTGACCTTTAGTACCATATTGCTAGTTCTAGGAGAGGAAGACCACCTTAAAGGGATGGTGCACTCCTAGCCACTTGAGGCATGTGTGGGAGAGAACTAGAGGATAACACGCGCGCGCTCGCCTCGCCTCATTGGGCCGGGCTGGGCGGGCGGGGCGAAGCGCGGCGCACGGCACCTACGTGAATGGTCCGCCAAAATTGGCTCCAGTGCTTGCTTGTGACGCGCTTCCTTTTGCGCTTTATTTTCTTTGTTTTGAGTGGCGGTGAATCCGGATCGATTCTGCGCGACTAATCGGTTACGAGTTATGGAGAACGTGCGGCGTCTTGATCACGCGCCCCGGTTTTCTATAAATACGAGTCGCGCCTCCATACAAACATATGCGAAAATCAATCTAGGGTTTTGCCTCCTCCATCCTTTGTGCTGCGCCGCCCCACGTAGTCTACTCCGTCCGTCGCCGGCGTGTGCATCGTCGTTCGGAGAGCAGTCTCGGGAACCGCCGCCTTCAAGTCTGCACCGGAGAGGCGAATAAGGTTTTGGAAGCGCTCTGCGCGATCGCCGCTGTAGCTCGCTCGTCTTCCTCGTCGTGCTCGGCCGCGAATCGTCATCGACTTCGTGTCATCCTCACCGTGCCTGCGGCGTCTACATCGGCAAACCGATCAGAACAGAATCATCGGTACGTAACAGTCATGTTCTCCGTATTAGATCTGTTCATGTACATTTTCCTGGTTTACATGTCTAGATCTTTTATGTCTGTGATTCTGTTATTTTGCGTGCATGATGTCATGATTTATTTATGGAATAAATTGAACCTACATGTGCTTATATTTTCAACATAATTGAGCTGCCTGTACTGATCATCTATGCACGCGCGCACGCATACACGCAGAGAGCTTGGCCTAATCAATTTGTAGCTTGGCCGGCAACCTAATTTGGTAGATGGTCCAATCACAGTCTGGAAATTAAAAGTTGAGATACATGGATCGATCGAGGCCACGTTACAGTAAGAGATTTCGCTCGCTGCTATGTCGATCACTGTGTCGATCGATCTATGCACCTAACACACACATGAATACGCATGACGATGGTCATGAGCTAGCTAGCTAGCTGGGCGGGGCTAACATACAAATATGTACAGATAGATCGTCGCTCACTAATTGGACGATCTGGAAAGCAAGCGAGTTAGCGAGGGAGGAAGGAAGGATTAAAACTTGGAGAGAGAGAGAGAGAGAGAGATCAGAGGCCAATTCAATTCAAGCCATGAATCTTTATTTATCATCTTTTTTTTTTTGGGCAACCAAACCAAACCAAACCAAAACCAACCAACACATGGGGGAAGGACAAAGCAACAAATGAAAAGGGGAAAACAAAACGCAACAGGTTGTAAGCTGGACGGAATTTTCTCTGCAGCGCTGTCTATTGTTGGTACTACTGTATCATCAGTTGCTGTGAGCTGTCTAGTTCCTGCGTGCTGTCGGCCGGTCTCTACACGTCCTGCATGCAGCTAGCATATATGCACTAGCTACTATGTGCATATATTAGTTAATTGTTCCGTTTAGTATATATATATATTACAGTAGTAGTAGCTAGGCTATATATATATATATATGCTCTGCTTGAAACAAACTGATCGAGACAACAATACAGATCAATACACATGCAGTACGTACATGCATGCCAGCAGTGATCGAGACATTACATTAATTGTACGTACGTACGTATAAGTTGTATATATAATATACTTACTACTAGCTAGCTAGGGCAGAATTATCCTTTGGAATTTAGGCACTGGCTAGTACGTGGTGGTGTCAAATGGCAACACATTATTAATTATGCTGTTGGTGGCTTTGGTTGTAGGCGCGCCGGCCATTGTATAATGCAGGCCAGCCAGCGCATGCAATTAGGCCATCTCCAATGGTAATAGCTAGTACTAGCTATATAGTCAGCTGACGTGGAGGTGAGAGACAAAAGCAAAGACTATTTTATACTGTTGGACCCACATGCTCCTCTCTCATGTTTTTGGACTACGTGAAATAGATCAGCTATTTGCTTGTCACTAGTGACTACTCTCTCTCCTACTTTTTCCTTGCCACATCAGATTTAGCTAGCTAAATAGCCAGCTGTTGGAGATGCCCTTAGCTAGCTAGGGTAGAAATTAATTAAAGGGAAACATTAAGGTTGGTGTCGCGATTAGATTGTCGACATCGATCGAATGCATCATGATGTGTGGAGCCTCGCCATCATCATGCATGTTACGGTGCTTCTGCCAGGTGCATGTCATGTACTATTGGTCGGGATTCCGATCCCGACCGTGCAACCCCTCTGCATGGCTACTTTCAATAATATTGTATATACTAGCTGCATATAAGCGCAGCGTACGCCGCGCTAGTCACCATGTAGATCAAAGTAAAAGAGACGATAATTCGCTGGGGGTTTAATAAAAAAAATCGAGGACACATGCGTAATTTAGGAAAAACCAAAGGTCTTTTTCGTAAAAAACCGAGGACCTGTAAGGGCCTGTATGTAAGTAAATAAGGACCTATACGTAATTTTGGAAACCCGCGGGGCGCTATCAAAAATTTTTTTAGGGAAAAAACTTGCAGGGACCTTTTCGCGAGGAAAAAGGACATTTACGTAATTTTCAGAAAACAGGAGGAAAACACCTCCTCCGGCCGTACACGAAACCCCACGCCACGCGCCGGCCGGAACGCGGGCGCTGGGTGACGTGGGCACGCGAGGGGGCCGGAACCCCCCGGGAGTAATATTGTTATTATACCATATTGTTATTATACCATCTCTACGTACCTTATGTTCTATATACTTCCATCACTAGCTAGCTTTGTAATGAAAGGTACTGCCTTTTGCTATTGGATACATCATATGTATGTTAACCTTCTTATTACGCTAACTTACGAGTGTAAATCACCCTCCTAGAGATAGGTGTTTCAGTTGCCAACCCGCTAGTCTTTTTGTTGCCTTATCATAAATTGGTTGTAGATCATTTTAGCGTAATTTTCCCAAGGTTAGCGACAAACCAAGGTACTTGATCGGCAGCGTGACCTAGGCTCCCGTAAAAGGTTGCAAGACAGCTTGGACATCAATGTCTTGGTATCTTATTATGATAGTCGAGCTCTTATTTAGATTTACTTTCAGCCAGAGGCACTTCCAAATTCTTTTAGGATGGTGATTGGTACTTCTATCTGCGTCCTATCTAGGTTTAGAAACAAGATCACATCATCTGCATAAAGTGACACTCTCATTGTTGCAGCTCGACCTTTTAAGGGTATTAGAACCCCTCGCTCGGTGGCGACCTACAGGATGGAGAGGAAAGCGAAAGGGGGTCGCCCTAGCGTAGTCCTTTTCGATGCTTTATCTGGTGCCCCGGTACTCCATTAAGCAGAATCCTTGAAGATGATGTTGCAAAGGAGATTGACATCCACTCTCTCCATTTTGGCCCAAAACCCCTAGCCTAGGGAAGGTTCTGTAGGTATTCCCAGGACACGGAATCAAAAGCTTTGGCTATATCCAGTTTGAGCATCACTGCCGGTGTGTGACTTTTGTGCAATGCTCTAGCTCAGTTCCTAACAAAAAGAAAGTTGTCCTGGATGCATCGGCCCATAATGAAAGCACTCCGTGAACTCAAAACTAGCATGTCTATATGTCTAGAGAGCCGAACAGCAAACACTTTTGAGAACAATTTGGTTATGGAATGAATTAGGCTAATTGGCTTGAAATCTCCTGCCGCCGCCACTCCATCTTGTTTCGGTATTAGTGCTATGGTCGCTTCATTTAGAGGATCAAAACCCCTATTTTGATGGTCGCAACAAATTACATATCTAGCATTTCACTCTGCCTTTAAGTTAGCACTTGTCCCAAAACTTAAGTACCTTTCTATAGATACCTCTAACTCTACCATTGGATTACATTGAATAAACGATGCTTGTAACTTCCAAGCATTGGTCTCTTTTTCTCGAGAGAGGGGCTATTCAACCAAACTTGTTTTTCTTCATCATCAGGTCATATTCACTAGTATAAGAAAACTTTTAAAATAACATACATATATTAATTGTTGGCATGATTTACCAACAATATTATTCTTATTTTCTGAGTTAATCTATATATGCTCTTTTGGAAGATGGATAAACATGGATTAATTAATCTAATTCATATTTATCTATGTGTGAAAGCTTTCATGCCTATCAATTTCTCACCTGCTTGGTATATAGCTCAGAAAATTAAGTAAACCATACATGCTCATTTCCTTAAAAAAACCATAAATGCTCATAATTATTATTTATTTTTATTACTATTGCAATTAATCGTCCCATCTGGTAGGCACTAGGGTGTAACACCCCGCCCATTCTCTGGGCCTGGAATGCTACCATCATTACATAATTTTATTATTTTTAACCACTGCTCATAGTTTTAATAACCACTTCTTTATTTATTGTAGTGGCTAGATAAACATCATACCATTTTAACTCTAACTACTCTAGTTTACTAGTAGGGTCTAAACATACTAACAAAAGTTGATACGTGAATTACTGCTGATACGTGAAATTATTCATGTTCTACTCCCACCCGTACATGACATCGTCAATGATCACTTAAAAAAACAAACAAAACAGTAGTGAGTCTGGAGACTCAGCAAGTACATAATAGACCAATAAATACTACCATAAGCATAGGCAACAATAACACCACGTCCTTCCCACTTGTTTCAACATTAACATAAACATGACCATACCATAACATGATCATTCTCCACATGTCTCGATATCACGTCTCAATCACTCTTAATGCAATGCAATCCATCGATGTCACCCTCTACCTCCATCCCGTAGAGGTGCTTACCGAAGTAGGTCTTTTCCTCCATCCTGTGGAGGTGTCTATTGAAGTAGGTCTTTCTCAAGAGCACATCGGATTAGTCAAATAGCTTTACTCATAGCTATTGACTTTCTCACTGCCCTGGCTCATAATGTATATGTCATATCATGAATGCTATTCCCCATCACTTTACCATGTATCACAATTATCATCATCAATCAAGCAGCATCAAATAATATAAACATCGTATATTCATAACATTCACAGTTTATTGTTCTACTATGCACTTGCATGGTTAGCCTGGGGGACGATGCGTGGACGGCTCTGAACCAGGACCTCCACCTATACAAGTGTCAGCCCGACAAAATACAGGATAGCGATACACACACTTATACGTATGCCACTGATTCTACACGCAACACCTGATACAAGCATAAAAACACGTAAGGATGAGGATTCAACATGCATGTCACAAAACCCCCCATTTTTGCTTTTTCTCCTCTTTTCTTTTTTCTTCTTTTCTTTCTTTTTTCTTCCTTTTCTTTTCTTACCCGATTGGCCTTATCTTTTCTCTCTCTCTCTCTCTTTCTCTTCATTTTAGCCAAAAGGCCTTAACTCCTCCCCATTCCTTTCCTTCACTCTCCTCTATCTCTCTCTTCCAGGTGGCATGGCTGCTCCTGGCGACGTTCGGCATGCCAGCTCCAAGCTCATTGTTGGCCTTCGGCCGCCGAGATCCTTCATCGGATTCCCCCCTGTGGTGCACCTCTACTCCCATATCCTTTCCCCTCTCCACCGACTAGATCTGGGGTGCGGCCATCCCCCAGGTTGTCGGCCATTAGCCACTGGCTGTCGGTCCCCTGCCATATCCCCTTGGTCCCGGCCTCCCAACCGTCAGCTAGCTTCGCCGATCACCATTGCCAGTCACCGGCGCCTAGTGCCGACCACCCCAGTCCGAGCCCTCCAGCGCTACCGCCCGACTCCCCTTGCAACTCTGTGCCACCACCTAGCTCTAGCCCCATGCCATTATCGCCCCCTCCAGCTCATCGGCCACAGCTTGCAGCCGGCCAGGAGATTGGTGCCTGCTCGTGGTGCTCCCTCAGTTTCCTCCCTCAATTGTGTCGCCCCCGTATGGCTACAGCATGACTCCACCAAAGCCAGCCCTCCATGGCTTCAGCTATGGCCATCTCAGAGCACCACCGGCTCTCCTGATTAGCCCCCCGAGCACTGGCCACCTCTGCCCGGATGAGCACTACCTCAGAACGGTCCACTCCTTGTCCCTTTACTACCAGCATTTTACTTTAGCCTCTATTTTTGTCTTGCCTCTACTCTTATCCATGCATGGCTGGGAAAGCCTATGGTGTCGCTGCAACGAGACTTGGCGGGGGACATGCGCCAGGGAGCATGTTCCTTCGACCAAGGACACACGATGATCCTACGGGCTTGTCGCCATTAGCATGGTAGCCATGCCGGCTGAGGTACTCATGGGCTGTGCTAAGAGGTTGCATTAAGGGTAAGGTGAAGAAAGATGAGCCTACTAGATGTCGGGTTGAGGATGGCAAGTATCGTGGACAATGGCGACGATGGCCATGCTGCCATTCGGTTGGACCCCCTCTTGCTGTCGTGGTCAGCCACGTCCTTGCTCCTCTCCTTCGTCTTCCACCTACACCTCATGTTCCTCTCCTCTGGTCTTTCTTTGTGGTGACTTTGGCTCTCAGACTTTGGTGGTGGTGTGGGCTTGCTTGGGCTTTGCTCCTTTTCTTGGCTTTTGTTGGCTTGCGCTTTGGGTGAGCTCTCAGTTGGGGGAAGAAATGAGGTGGCATGAGGTGCTGGTTGGGGTTTATGAAGAAGGCTTTGGCTGGCCTTTCCCTCTGCTGCCTTGTGCATTCCAAATATGCCCTCCTCCTGCCCCCATTTCAATCTTGGTTGGCTGTTTGCCTCAAGGACCTTTTGGCCCAAAGGGGTGGGTGCGTGGGCTCTGTGACTGTACTGTTTAATGGCTTTTCTACTCGGTTGGTAAGTCGGTAAAACGTGGGCGTTGGATGTTCTCTACTGCCAGATGACGAAGTCCACATTTGCGAGAGGCGTTGACCGGCTTTGGACGGTCTGGGAATCTCTATGAGCATTATTGCTTCGGCATTTTTAGAACCGATGGGTTTGACGACAAGAATCTTTTTATTTTCTTTTACTCTCCTTTGGATTGTTTCCATTTCTTGCTTTTCTTTTCTTTTGCGTCCTATTGGTATTACATAGGGATTATTTTAACTACTAATAATAACACGATCGACCGAAGCACTGGATTTGGATGCATCATAAGATCGATTGACACTATTTCAGCTAGGATGATGGTTATCTCTGAACGAAATGCTTATTATTCGTTGGTATAATCAGAATAAATTGATTGCTAATGTTTATGGGCTCCACGGCAATCAATGAATGCAATTGATCGGGTCAGTACGATCGATTTCTCGGTTGGCCTGTGATGTGATCCCACAAGCTCAACGCTCGATCGGTAGAATAAAAATTAATGGGTTCAATTATGCTATGGATTTCTTTGTGTAGTGATAATTGAATTGCACGAGATCGTATCCCGTACGTCTAATATATAAGTGGCTGGAATTAACCTTAATTTGATTTAGATGAATAATCTATATACATATCTATACCGTGCGCTTGGACTATATATGCACCTAGTTGTGATTGTTCCGACGAAGTGTTGGTTCAGAACCATAGTGAAGCTATATATACTTGAGCTATATATTGTCATGCATGATTTTATGAATCCAAATTCGTCGTTGCATGCAGCAGCTGCAGATTGATAATTAAGTACGCGCTGTACACATCATTCCAGCAAATTAAATATGACATGCAATTAGCAATAGATCGAGTACATGGCCAGGATGATTGACGATCGAAAACCTAACTACCGATCGAGCAGGCTGGGTCCGCACGTGTGTGGAAGTTATATTGGAGCGTGTGCCATCCAGCTCGATCGATCGAGCTCGCAGGTTGTGGTTTTAACGGCGGCCCTCTCCTTCCTCGATCGATCTATTTATACAGCCCCTACCCCTCCGGCCAAATTCACCAGCCCAGCTCTCTCCTCTCTCCTCTCTCCATACACACATCCCCTCCCCCTCTTGGGCGAGCCTCGTCCGCGCAAGCTTGCGGCCATGCTCTCCACAGGCTTTCTTGAACTGTGAACTCGTGCTTAATTCTCTTGGTTTCCATCTCTTCCCCTCTTGGGCGATCGGGTTTAGCTGTCGCCTAGCTTGTTGATAGTTCAAGAAAGTCCTTGGAAAACATGACGCGTCTTAATTTCTTTGTTATTATTCCCATGGTTCGATCGATCGATGGTATCAGCGGCCGGAGAAGTGCGCTTGTAATTCTTCGATCTGCTGGTTTTAGGTAAAACCCATCCTTAATTCTGATTGAATTTCAATGATTTTTTGCCCACAATTTGCGGTTAGTTTCAATGAGGTGATGAGATCTACACCACTATCGATCGCAGGTTATAGTGTCTTTTGGCTAACAAGTTATACTGCAGATCTTGCTGTGTTAGTCTTATCGTATGCGCGCAGATCTAGCTTGAGATATATATACATCTAACAACCACCCTAACAGCAGGTTATCGTTTCTTTTGACCAAATTGTGGTTTAAGTTGATCTACTTTTTAGAATTTTCGATCATTATGATCTTGTACTTTGATAATTCGATTAATACTTCATACATCAATTTTTTTTCTGATCTGTGTATTCTTATGTCTAGACTAAATCACCAAATTGTTCCTCTAACTAAATTTTCTATTGTGTTTCTTTTTCTTCTTTGAGGGAATTCATCTACGTTGATCTTTGATCTATACATAATCTTTTTTCATAAATTATGCTTTACCATGTCGTGAGAATATGTATAGCTACGGCCTAGATGAGTATATTCCTAAAAAGTATAAGCACCTGTATTGCGACTTTGCCCCTACTCTTCCTTTTTCTTCTCCGGGGACTCTTTTTTCGTTAGGTGATTTTTGATGGTAGTAGTGGACAAAAAACAATGAGGGTACGGTGTTCAAGTACTAATCCAATGCTGAAAAATTGGATGGCATGGATCACTGTATGTATTACCTATATATATATATATATCCAACCGTTGTTTTTCCTGATGGCATTTCTACTTATAAAGTTTTTGAACACGTCAAGACAAAGAGTACGTACGTGCGAACCAAGGTAGAGCTAGCTAATTATTCATGGTTCATACATAAAGAGTTTGATATTTTTCTGTGTAACATAATTTACATACAATTTGAATATTTCTCTTTTTTTTACTTGTACGGAGATGGTAAAGGTCCAAAGTCTAAACCTAAACAAATGTAAGGTATGTAAATTATGAGTCTGGGACTACCATAATTCAAATTAAATAGGACCGTCTTTTTGCTAACAATCATGATCTAAATTTCTAGACGATTTAATTTACTTTGTTAGTTGGTACATGAAACTCAACGGCTACGTGCTAATTAATTTGAATAACTCCTTACATTATTATTCAGCAAAGAGGCAGTCCCTATGTAATTGCACGTCTTGAATTTTGCACCTTGAATTAACTATGTTCGCTTCGCCTTATCTTACATTACCTATATATATTAATGATATCTCACTAACATGCACATATATATGCTTTGAAATGTCAACTATATTTGCCATGTGAAAGAAAAGAGAGAAAAGATGAAACGCGAGAGATCGGATCAAAGTTCCAAATTCTCATGAGAGAAGGGGAGAAAAGAGAGAAAAGGGGGAACGGTGCCCATGCGTCGTCCTTGGTAGACCTGGAGGGCTGCTCTGCTCTGCTCATTTATCGTCTTGGTGGTTCTTCTTCAGACTTCTATAAAGTTCACGATCTAAAAGTTATATAATTAGATCATAGATAATTAACATAAAGAATTCATATAAATAATATACTTGATATGTGGTTAGCGAGAATCGAAGTCCGGTATCTAGAGAGACAGGATGTCATATCACTAGTGCTATGCTACGGTTGGCATGGTCTCGTAGGTTCAGAAAGATAGATGGCGTGCACGAGCGTGCAGCAGTAGAAGGGCACCAGGAACAGATCCGAGGAGCTCCAACTGTACGATCGAGCGAGCTTTTGTTCACGTCTCGTCGATCCATCCATCCATCGATGTCGACCGACCTGACCTGTCGCATCCATTCCACCCAAACACTGCATCGCGTTGCTGCCTCTGCCTGAGCCCGACACTGTATCTCTGTTGCTCTTCTGAGATCAAAAGCAAGAAAACCAACAAAAATTCGCCCGTAACCCGCTTGTTCCATACATCCAACCAAACCAAAGAGATGGCCGATGGAGTACATACATACATACATACATACTAGCAGTACAGTACATCTGTACATGTCGATCCATGGCTCATAGCAGCAGCAGCATCTCATTGCCGTCCACATATGGAAATCCGAAGCTGCCAATTCAATTTAGGGGCCCAATAATTGCGATAGTAATGTTGCCTAATTCGGCAACTGGAGGAATCGGCGCACTGTTGGGAGGCACTGTAATCATGAAAAAAAGCAGGGTTTACTCCATCGATCGATTACTCCATATATCTATCTTATCACTGTTGGGAGGTTGTGACTGAGAAATGCAGGCTGGAGATGAAGTGACACAAGCCTGCGTGTGCACGCGCCTCTGTGCTGTGCTGGGCCTCTTTGCTTTCACTGTGCAACTGAGAATTTCATGCATGCATGCTCGGCAGCTATGATCATGATGCATGCTTAGTTAGGTCCCTCTTTTATTTTCATGCATGCACAGGATGCAGAGAGAATTTCTTCAGTGTTTTCTTGCTCCAGCAGCTTGTATATATGTGTGGACATCATCGTCGTCTTCTTACGTTAGCATTCCTGTATATATTGTTTGTGTGTATCAACGGCAATGGAATTATGGATGGTTGAATTGTGGATCATCTGACGATGAGCTAGTCCTGCAGGCCGTAATTATATCGAGTGATTCTGGTAGTTGTTAATTCCTTTTCCTTTTGTTTTCTGACAGTGGCGAGTTTCAAGATTGTTTCTAAGTCGATCTATGACATGGTTCACTCTTCAGTACTTCGATTTGTTTACGTCCTGCTGTCAGTTTATCTTGCCTGCACAGTAATGCTCTCTCTCTCTCTCTCTCTGAATCTCTGAATGTATATATCGTGTACAGTGCGTAGGCTGTAGATAAAGCTAGCAACTTGTACGCTTTACATTTCTAAATAGCTAAAGCGAATGAGAACCCGCTAGGCAGCAATCACAGTGTGCTACGTGCTAACCACTGCTCTATTCAGGTTTCCAATATGTTCACTTCATGCCGTGATCAATTGCCATACATTTTCTTAATCTTTTCTTTTCTTTACTTTCAAGAATGGTACCGTATAACCCCAAACATCTAAGCGTCACCGCTCGTGAAATCTTAATTTAGTAATGGTAGACACAAAAGATTGCGAACCCACTCATCTAAGCGTCTGTTCTTTTTAGCTGAAGCTTATAGCTTTTAACTGCGGCTTGTAAGTTTTGGGTTGTTCGTGCGAGTGATTACAGAGTAACAGAAACTTACGTACGGTTTTTGCCGATATAAATGAAGTCAGTACAGT
Organism: Dendrocalamus sinicus; assembly: GCA_036346575.1. Taxonomy (NCBI): domain Eukaryota; kingdom Viridiplantae; phylum Streptophyta; class Magnoliopsida; order Poales; family Poaceae; genus Dendrocalamus; species Dendrocalamus sinicus. Next base: position 36,015,477 of record CM070646.1, on the reverse strand, counting down.
ATATATTACAATTAACTAGTAGATCCTAACTTGAAAAGTTACACCGTTTAAAAGCTAGTTACTGTGGAAAAGATGAAAAACAGCTTTTAGAAGCTGAAAAGAACAGGCTCTAAGTTTGAGTCTCACATAATATTCTACCTTAAAAGTGCGCAGGGAAATAAGTCTTATCTCCTCTCATCCAAAAAAGTCTTAATTTAGTAAAAGGATTAATTTGTTGGTAACCGATACACTATATAGGTCAAATTGTGTAAGCAAATAAGGTTTTTACAGGAATCGATTACTCAATTGTACACCTAATGGTTGACAATGGCATAATTAATTTGCAGCAGTCAGTGCAGGTTGAACTAAAAAGAGATGCATGGTTTGGCTTTGACATGACAATGAGCAATGAGGCCTTGAGATGGTAGTAAAAGGTGGTAATTAGCTAGGATTTGGATTGGAGGGAGGTGGGGAGAGCACTCAGCTTTTTAGGTGCAGAGTGGCTTTCATTCAATCAGAAGCACAGCAGGGCAGAGGGCAGAGAGCAGAGCAGGTGCTGCCGGGCTTGGAAAAGGGAATTTGAAAAGATTTGCAGAAAAGTGAAAGGGGGTTAAAGGGAAGAGCATGATGGTGGTGATGATCATCATGATCCAACCTAGCTCAAGAGTTCTTTTTTCTTCATCTCTTTCACTCTTTGTTCAGTTGTTCTGTTGTGAATTGTACTGAACTGTGAGACTGAGTGAACTGTGACCTCCCCAACCCAACCCAACCCAACCCAACCAACCATAAAGCAAAGCAATGCAAAGCAAAGCAAGCAGCTTTAATTTGGCATGCACCTTTTTGGTTTTGTTTGTTTGCTTCCCTGTTTGCTGCACTGCTGTCCAGACAACCAAACAAATCCATCCCCATCCATCTCTGAGGAGTAGTTAGTGATGCATCGTCATCATCTCTCTCTCTCAACAACATGTATACTCCCATTCCAGTTAGTTGTGTTTGCTTCACTGCTTATGGAAAATTCTTACTGTAGTATTGCAGTAACTACTGTATAGTACCAGAATTCAGAACAAAAATGTTCTTACTGCATATTACTGGTATCACGTAGTTTAACTAACTGCTAAGTTAATTCTTGAGTGCTTTTACACTAACAAGTTGTTGGGTGGACTAATTCATGCTACATACATATGTTGTGGGAAATTGATCAGAACTCCATCCATCACACATTAGTGGGGCAGGCATGCACTGTCTCATCAACAGAAGCCAATGCATAATTTCTCCTGTGAATTGACATCAGTCCAAACGTATCATGTGATACAAATAGAGCATCTCAAATCTATTAGATAGATACCAATAGATATACATATACAGTACAACACAAATTTAGAGTACATGACTAATTGACCTATATAGGACTTGTTGGGGGAGGGTCCCCGCAATACATCGGACCCAGAACCACCTCGGAGCGGTGGCCCCCGTTGGAAGGTTTACCCCAAGCCAAGTCTGGGGCCAATCCCAAGAGGAGTATGTGGGATCGGCCCTAGGAGGGTTCGGGGCCAACCCAAGGCGGAGTACGTGGGATCGACCTTAGGAGGGTCTGGGGCCAACCCCAAGCAGAGTACATAAGACTGGCCCCGAAGGCATCCGAGTCCGACCCTAGGTGAGGTGCACAAGATCGCCTCAAGGTGTCCGGCCAACCTCAGCGAGTGCACTGGGCCGCCCCGAGGCGCCCGAGGCGTCCCCGGCGGCACGCAAGGCCGATCCTAGGAGGGTCCGAGGCCAACCCCGTGGTCCCGAACTGACCCCGAGGTCCTGGACGCAATGGGGCCTGCACGGAGCAAATGACCGAAATGCACTCAGAAGTAGACCAAACCCTAAGGGTAAAGTTGTAACTACATTGGCCTCCCCCTCTCCCCTATAAATAGGACCCCTTGTAATGGGAGAGGGGATGCCATTTTCTAACTCTAGACTCCCATATGAAATACACTTGGTGATTGTGCGCTTCTCCTTGGGTTTCTTCGCACCCTCGGTAGTCTTCGCATTTGACCAAGGGAGCTTCTATGTTTACTGCCCAGACTCATACCGATGATAGGACTAATAGGCCTAATGCCCCCAAACTCAATATGGGTTAGGAAGATCTAAAACATGAAGTTTGGAGAGATAGAAACGATGTTGCTCTTGAGTTTGAGCCTTGGTAAAGAAATCAACAACCTGAATCTTAGATGGCACATACTGCAGAGCAATGGTCTTCTATTGACAATGAGAAAGTGTAAAAGACACATCCACACCAATGTATTTAGTAAGCTCATGCTTCATTGGATTAGTAGTAATCTATATAGCACTAGTGTTCAGAAAAGATGCAGGAGTATCCCGTGACACACCAAGATTAGCTAAGAGCCAATGAAGCCAAACAATCTCTGAAGTAGTAGTAGCCAACACGTGAAGCTTAGTCTTAGCGCTAGACCATGACACCGCAGTCTGTTTCTTGGACTTGTAAGTAATGAGAGAAGATCCAAGAAATATGCAATAGCTAGAAACATACTATCGATCAACAGGTATCACTCGCCCAAGTCGAATTAGAGTAAGCATGGGGCTGAAGCTAACTCAACCGAGAATAAAAAAGACAATGGTCAACAGTCCCTTGCAGATAGTGCAACACACGTAGCAGGTAAGCATTGTGAATAGACTAGAAGGTAGAAACAAACTGGTCGAGCACATGAACAGAATGGGCAATATCAAGATGTGTCACTACGAGATAGATAAGACTCCCAACAATATGATGATAACGAGTAGGATGAAGCTAAAGATGAAGCTCCATAGGAGTAGCAGCTGTCCGATTGACATTGAGGCCAAAATGAGTAAGTAAATCCTGAACGCACTACTGAGGCAGCCATCATTTGTGCAAGTAATCTCAATCCCCAGAAAATAACTAAAGAACTCAAATCCGATATCAAAACTGCTCACGGAGCCATTGCTTGACAAAAGCAATGTACCCCTCATCATCTCCGGTAATCAGCATGTCATCAACACATAGTAAAAGCATAGTATGATCATGTGGAAATGTATGAATAAACACTGCATGATCATGATTACTGGGAAGAAACCAGTAGCTAACACAATTGAACTGAACTGCTCAAACCAAGCACGATAAGCCTTTTTAAGGCCATAAAGAGTTCGACGAAGGTGACAAACATGACCAACAGGGGCTACAACACCATGAGGTGGTTGCATATAAACCTCTTTTGGCAAATCACCATGAAGAAAAGTATTCTTCACATCCATATGAAAGATAGCCCAAGAGTAAACAACAGCCACAATAACGAGAGTACGAACCGTTGCTATGAGCAAATGTCTCATCATAATCACGACCATGTACTTACTGAAAACCACAAGCAACAAGTCGAGCCTTGTACCTCTCAACAGAGCCATCAGACTTGGTCTTGATCTTAAACACCCACTTGCAAGTAATAGGAACATCATGAGCAGGGAAAGGAACAAGACATTTATATAGTACAATACAAATCTAGTGTACAGAAGTATAGGACTAATGGGCCATGCATACATATGTACGTACGTACGTACACACACATATGTATATACAAGGAACATATAGTATGTACTCATCCTTACGGTGCACTCACTGTGCACTCATACTAAAAAAGTCACAAAAAATTTCACAAAATTTTCTAGATGTACTTCATAATTTACTCCACCAATGTATAAAATTTTAATACCAAATTCATTCTTTGTTAAGAGTACCAAAAAAGAGAAAATTTTGACAGATGTGTTAGAATTTTCTCTTTTTTGGTGCTCTTAACATAGAATAAATTTGGGCTTAAAACTTTATATATGGATGGAGTAAACTATGAAGTACATCCAAAATATTTATTGGAATTTCTCATGACTTTTTTTAGTTTGAGTGCACCGTAAGCGTGATTGCATACTATATATATATATATATACACACACACACGTATCCAGTGCTAATATATTTTTCAGTGCTAACATGCTAAAACCGCTCAGGAGCGTTAGATCTACCCACAATAGCCCAGATTCTTAAGGGTGGAAGCACCAAACCACTTATGCAATTTTGCCAAAATCCCCATGCCTCCCCGTCTTCTTTTTTTTTTTCCAGCCCGCCGCCGTCTGGACTTCCTGCGCCCCGACAAAGCCAAAAGTACGGAGTTCTGGACAGAGAAGGCACAAGCAAATCCTTCCATTAGAATTAAGCACAACACACTAACAAAAGAATCTTAACTTGGTGAGGAAAATAAAGTAAGTGAGGAAAAAAAAATCCTCAAATCGTACTACCAAAGACTACCTCGAAATAGAACAATGGCCAGCTCCGGGTATACAGTAAACAAAACTACACTACCAATTGCAGTAGGAAGATATAGGCAGGACCAAAAGAACAAGATACCTAAACTACCTAAAAAAAGCCTCCTTTTTTGGAGGAAAATATCAGATCCCAAGTGTGGCACTGCAACATAACACAAATCAGCAGATGAACTACCTCACAACTACAAATTGCAAGCTTGATTCCGCGCTAATATAACTAAAATTACACCAATAAGGGATTCGGATTGCATAACGATGGTTAGCAAAATAGCAACACTAGAGATTCGGGAACTCGGGGGCACGCACCTGGTCGTGGTCGTGGTCGTCGCACTCCTCGGCGTACTTGACGATCGCGGGATCAGGCGCCGAGGCGAAACGGCGCAGGGGAGGAAAAAAAGAAGACCGGGGAGGCAGGGAGGTTTTGGCAAATTTGCATAAGTAATCTGGGCCGTTGGGGGTAGATCTAACGATCCTAGGTGGTTTTAGCATGTTAGCACTGAAAAGCCTATTAGCACTAGATATGTTATATATATATATATATATATATATATATATATATATATATATATATATATATATATATATATATATATATATATATATATATATATATATATATATATATATATATAGTTTACTAACTAGTTCAAACAAGTTTGAACTAAATTTCAAATTGTAGTTGCCTTTTTGATGCTAGTTTGATTGTAGGTATATGCTGATTATATATATAAATTAGCAAAGTATGTGATATAAATTTTTTCAAAACTTTTAATTTGAGTATATTTTTTTCAAATTTATACGTTTCATTTGAATTGTTATAGATGAGTATATAATCTAAAACTGATATTTTCAAAAAAAATATACCCGAATTTAGATGGAATTGATGCATTTGAAATCATGGTGCCCGGGCACCATGGTACCTCATTCGGGTATTTTTTTAAAAAAATATCAGTTTTAAGGTATATACCCATCTATAACAATTCAAATGAAACATATACCTTTGAAAAAAAAATATACTCTAATTCAAAGTTTTGAACAAATTTAGATCACATGCTTTAGTGATTTATGTATATAATCAGCACATACCTATAATCAAACTATCAATAAAAAAGTCAACTATAGTTCAAACTTGTTTGAACTAGTTATTAAATTAGTTAAACTTGACATCCAAAAATTTTAAAATTTTTTGCACACGATATATAGGGGAAATACCTATTTTAGACCATTGTGCCCAGGCACCATGGTGCCTCTATTAATTATACTATATAACTATATGTATATAACTATATATATAGTATAAATAACAGGGACACCATGGTGCCCAAGCTTCATGATTGAGACTTTCCATCCATGATTGATTTAGCATGCTAAATTAATGACTTTCTTTCCAAATCGATGCCATTGTACTAGCATGTTAATGAATGTTAACACATTTGCTTGATATATTATATACCATTGCACTAGCATGTATCTAAAAGCAATCCAAAGGCAGGGAGACTGGGCACCCAGACACCATGGTGCCCCATTTCAATGTCCTATATATATATATATCAAGTAATCCTCATATCAAATCCATCTCAACTTAACCACTAGCAAGACATTCAATATGTAACTTAACCTAAATTTGGGGGCAATTCGATCCGACTTTTTGGACCAGCTTCTAGTTTTGACCTTGGACCAGAGAAGCCAAAAGCCGGATTGAACGTGAAGGCTTCGGCAGTGGCTTGTGCACTCGGGCGTACGATTCCTCAATCCGCATTGCATATCCCTCCTACATCCTCGCTAGGGCTCCTTTGCCGCCCACACCCGCACGCCGTCGGTTTGCTCTGCCCACTGCGTCAGCTGCCTCCCACTGTTAGCTTATGTGGCGCCTTGCCCCCTTCACACCCATGCCTCCGCTCAGATCTAGATTCGGGCCCCCTCCTTCACCATGCCACACCTACCCTTGTGGCCCACAGCCCTAAAGCCTCTACTAAAATCCGCAGCCTCCTAGTTGTGCCGCTGCCATCTACCGTGCCTTCCTGTCCCCCATCCAGCCCCACCTTCTCCACCTAGATCTACACGGGGCCGCCTCCTTTATCATGCTTGTGTTTGCTTCTCGGTCATCGTCGGTGTCCGTGCTGCCTCGTCGTACAACACGTCGTCCTCTTCTACCTCCTCTTCGAACACCTAGTTTGTGTTGTCATTGGAAGTGTTCTCCAATGTGCCCTTCTCTTCTGATGTAGGTAGCCCAGGTGCTATGCACCATCCTATACAACCAACCTCATCGGGCCGACTCGCAGAGGCCATAGCGCTTGAGGGTGTCGTTACTCCCACCCCACTACAGAGCAAGGTGCACATCGCCTCCACGCCCATCACTGACATACTCCTAGGCCTGCCGAAGGTAATTTCTAGCTTTACTTGTGCTTAGCCTTTCATTTCCATTATTTCACGTTACATTGTCGCAATGGTGTTGGTGTGTATTCCTTGTTGCGGTCTCATGACCACTAGTCTTTCCTTTCCACTTTTGCTGCTTTCAAATAGATAGACAAAACACGATCTCCTACTGCCATCTGGGACGATGTCACCCACATCGCCATGCTTGAAATATGTCATGAGGAAGTGGAGGCCAACAACCGTCCTATGGGATATCTGAATAGGTGCGGCTACATGAACCTTATGAGAAAAATTCAAAGAGAACACTGGTAGAGAGTATATAAAAAACAATTAAGAACTACTGGGATGCACTGAAACATGAGTACAAACAGTGGAAAACCCTAAAATTGAATACATCCAAGTTGGGAATAGATCACCATACTTGGTCAATCGATGCTAGCAGTGACTAGTGGGAGTAGCAAAGCATGGTACAGGGCCATCATAATGTTTAGCTTGTATTGGTTTCATCGTTCTCCTTTGGTTGCACTTACAGAAATGATTTTTCCATTGTAGGAAATGAGGGGTTGCATCAAGTTCAAAAATTCACCAATGCTTCATGATGACTTGATGGAGGTGATATTCCACGTCACTCTTTGTACGAACGAGCATGCGGTGGTTCCTAGAGTGAACAGGCTCAATGCAGAGTCTAGCTCCGATGACAACATAGTACTACATCCCTTCGGTTCCGCAAGCTCATAGAGAGGAAGTATAGGGATGTTTTCGTTATGCTGCGAACACCCGAGGGGCATGTCGATTGGCTACACAGGATGTGGCAACCCTACTAGGCACATGGTGGAGTGGGGGGCCTCTTAGTGACTGTGCGGTCTTCTCAATTTATTGTGTCAACTACCTACATACTGGCTGTGTGGCATGTTGAGTCTGCATAATCGATTATGTGTGCATGTTGAGTTTGTAATGGTTTTTAAATGTTTCCATGTGTTTACATAATATTGTCATGCAGTCATTTATTGTTGGACATGCATTTTACTGTATGAACTATTTATTTCGATGTGCATGAGTTTATTGGAGTTTGTTTATCTATTTTGTTCGCACGAGCATTGTTACTACAGCTTTACTAGTACCATTTTTTTTGTAACTGTCGAGTTGATGGATGTTGTGCTATTTTGCAAATCGGTCATGTTGGGGCATGAAGGTGATGGTAGTAATGATGACAACATCCCATCCCCAGTGCTTGAAATGGCTCTTATTCAGTGTTTTTTCTGAGATCCCCCATCATTGCCTAGATGGCTTCGCAGGGGGCCACTGCAGACCAGGTTGAATGGGTGGACGAACAACTTGAGTTGCATCAATTTTGTCATGACATGTTCAGAATCGTCACCCGGTATGACCTCTAGGGAAGCACTAGGGATGTTCTTATAGTCTATGGGGGCACCACAATCGAATAATCAGGTGCGCAATAGGTTGTACACTTATGATCAATTGTCAGCCTGAAGTTCCATCATGTGCTGGACTACTTGTACGCCATGTCGATGGACAATGTGAGGTCGATAGATCTAACTTTTAGTATTATGCATGAAAGATTGAAGGATCCAAGATTTCACCCATACTTCTCTAGAGCCATAGGTGCCATCGATCGGACGCACATTCCAGTCATAGTGCTTGCCAACATATGAGTAACACACACAAACCGACATGGTTATACAAGCCAGAATGTAATGGTCGTATGCGATTTTGACATAAGATTCACCTTTGTAGTCACCTGATGGCCTGGGTCAGTGCATGACACGCGAATCCTCCTAGACACAGTCGGTTACGGCCATGTATTTCCGTATCCTCTCGTAGGTACGAATCCAACTCTACCAGCGATTATGTAAAATTATGTTTTTTTTTTCAATTTGTCCATCTCATGCATGCTTTCTATTTTTGACAATGCAGGGGAGTACTACTTGGTTGACTCATAGTATCTAAATAGGAAAGGGTTTCTAGCGCCATTCAAGAACAGTCGGTACCACGTAGCCGAGTTCACAAATGGTGGTCAGCCATGCGGACACAAAGAGATGTTCAACTACGTGCATTCCTCACTACACAACGTCATTGAGTGTGTGTTCAGTGTGTGAAAGATGAAATGGTGTATCCTACAACACATCTATGGCTTCAACGCGGAAACCCAAAAAAGATAACTCATAGTATCTAAATAGGAAAGGGTTTCTAGCGCCATTCAAGAATAGTCGGTACCACGTAGCCGAGTTCACAAATGGTGGTCAGCCATGCGGACACAAAGAGATGTTCAACTACGTGCATTCCTCACAACACAACGTCATTGAGTGTGTGTTCAGTGTGTGAAAGATGAAATGGTGTATCCTACAACACATCTATGGCTTCGACGCGGAGACCCAAAAAAGATAATTAGCACAACTATGGCATTGCACAACTTCAAAATAGACAGTATATCACACAACCGGGATTTCGACAATCCCCACTTGGCCCCAGAATATGCAGGCTCTGGACTAGACGTCAGTTCGGATACGGGTGTAGTTCTATCAAAGGATGTAGATATGGATCAGGTACGTGGTGCTATAGCGGACACTCTAGTCATGTGACTTGATTTCCCATGGCCCACACACCTAGCCCGTGTGACGAACACTTCTACGCTCTCTTGTCGTATGTAGGACCGTATCTATGCTTATATGTTTGTACATGTGAATGTGTTCATATAATGAATACACATATGCATGTATGTTTGTATTTGTGGATGTATACCTATAATGAATGCATATATGCTTGTACGTTTGTATTCGTGCACGTACACCTATAATGAATGCATATACTAGTCAAAGATCATATATGTACGTATGTTCTTGCATTATACTTGAATTGCTCGTGCTTTGCAACTATTTACTAGTTGTGTGCATGTGTTCATTTTTATGCATCCGAGCGATTTAGCTAGCGCAATTTAGCTAAATCAACAAAAATCCAAAAGCCATTAGCAGAAAAAAAAAACACTACGGCTTCTGTATTAGCCGTTATTATTTATTAGCCAAAGTCAAAAGCCACCCGCCGAAGCAAAAAAAGGATATATCCCCATTTTGTTTATTTCAGAGTGCATCAATTACTAAACATGCATGTCTAATCGATCAGAAGCTAGATAGCTAACCCCTGCAGGACCATACAAGTAACTAGATGACCTGAACATGCATATAGATACATATTTACCCTCACTAGATGCATGGTTCAGAAGCCAATTAACACAGCTTGGCCATGAAGTCACGCTTGCTTCACTATTGTATCATCATAGATATATAAAGTTGGACGGTGCATATATAGGCATATATAGGCATATGCTGCATATATGTCTTGTGCTGGTGCCGACCTGAGGTCAGATCAGGTCATCTTAGCTTTATCAGTTTCAAAGCCCTAATTAATTAGCCTAGTACACCCATAGTACTCTAGTGATGCTGACCACCAAAGTTTCTCCATGGCTTTCACATGTCCTGCATTCTGGAACAATGCAAGATGGGCACCACTCGCATCTTGTAGACTTTTGCACGTCGAAAACTTAAATGGAAAATAATTATTTCAGAATTGATGAAAACATTTCATTTCAGCTCGATCGCCACTACACCTAGTTTTTGAACCCAGCAAAACAAGATCGGCATATGTATGTATGTGTGTGTGCGCGCGCGCGCGCGTACTAGCTTGGATCGATCGTGTTTTAGGTTTCTGTCTTAGCGCTAGCTGTAAGTACGTTCCTGGGCCACTGCAAAAACAATTAAGGGGGTGTTCGAGTTGCCTTCTGATGATGGATTTTAGCTATGTCTGATAACTTTTGGCAAAAAATAAATAGTAATTGCTAAAATAAGTGGCTTTTATAAGTAGGATATAGGACAGGAAAGGCAACAAAGAGGAGGTGAACGGTGCCGATTAAAATTTCCCCCAAGTATTCTGGATCCTTTTCTTAAATAGCTAAAGAGTTACTGAAAATCAAATCATAAGCCAAAAGAACAAGGCAAAACACTCAAGAACACCGAATCTTAAATTACTCATCCCTTGATGTCTGACAACCAACCAGGGGGTAGTCTGACCTCTCCTTGGCGGTCTGACCACCAACTTTGGGGCAGTGTGACCTCAAGGGGTGGTCAAACTGCTATGAACAGTAAAATCAACATGGGTACGAGATTTCAAATCCACGTAACTTTTGATTGAATAATCCAAAAGCCATGAAACTTTGTACACATCTTGTTTAAGATTTTAGGAACCTATTTCATTCATGGATCGTAAAAATCCATGTCAAAGTTAAGACCTTTTTTGAGATTTAAGCAAGAGTGCAACAAAAGTGACCTAAAACCAAAATCGATGTGAAGACTTGTTCGTAGGCAGAAGATAGCCAGGTTGTCTTTAGATATGTTCTCATATGTTACAGCAAGCAAGAATATCAAAGAAATCTTTCCAAAAATTCTCAGATCAAGAAATCACTTGGAAAATAAAAATATGTAAAAATAGAGTTTCTTTATGAACTTGCTACCAAAATGGCTAGATGAGTGAATGATGATTCTTAGAGGTCTCTCCATCTCTTATACGTCCTTGGCACAGTAAGATCAAGGAAAGGGTGAGGGGAGAAAAAACCATACAAAACAAGAGCAAATCAATCAAATAGAGATATAGCTATGGATAATATCAAAGATTGATTCTATTACTGCTTAAGGAGGAAAGTTTTATAACCACTCCACCTTGAAGGACAGATAGCACACCATTCACTCAAAACTCTAACCCTAAAAACAAGAGAGCACAAGAGGTGGGTTGGATAGTTCTACACATGTCTCCATCCCAACCCCCTTTATATATGGGCTAGCTAGCCACATCTACCCCTTGTGGATATAATCCACTTAGCACAATGGGGAAAACCCCGGTAACTCCACACACGGGTTTTACTTACACATATTCACTTATACACACTTTTCAAAGTGTATAAACCCGAATCCATGAAATCCTTAGCCTTGATCTGTCTTAATCAAACCATCTCCACCTTGACCTAAACTACTCTCTCAAGCGCCACTGACATGAGCCGGTCTGACTGCCAACAGCCGGTCGATCAGATCATTGACATGAGCTGGTCTGACCGCTCCACCCAAATGGTCTGACCGCTGTACTAATTAATCAAACTGGTGGCACAATGCTAGTCTGACTGTCCAGCAACACTGCCATCTAATGCAAATTCTTTTCCGACCTCCTCAGTTGTAATGGTTCACCACAACACAAATTAGGATCTTCTCACATGGTCCTTCATAAGAGGTGAGCGGTGCGAAAAGTGAGGGAGAGATGCGTGTGCGAGACGAGAGCGAGAAGAATAGGGTGCATAATGCATCCGTGACCTCTTGCCTTATACTCAGAGCGAGATAGAAATAAGATAAGTAAAGAAGACAAGTGCTCATATTAGCTTCTACTCAATACGGCCACCCCTAAAGATGGGAGGAATCTTTGCAAAGGTAACGATCGAATAGGTAGGCAGCTTGCAAACAAATCAAGAAGGGCCAAATGTGTCGAGGTCGATCAGCTGATGAGTCAACCGATGTACTGTAATGATGTAGCAAAGGCAGACAGATAGCTAATGGTAGCCTGGTAGGTGTAGTGTGAATAAGCTTACCCAGGAGGAAGAACACGAGGGTGGCTGGCCGCTGGCGTGTGTGTGGAAGCGATCGACGGGTCGAGGTGCGTTCTTAGCTATAATATAGCCTAGCTTGCTAGCTCGATGGATCGACGAGATGGCAGATGCAGAGTGGCCGGCATGGCATGACAAGCAAGCTAGCTAGCTAAGTAGCAAATGACGCCATGGATGGATGGATCCAACACCAAGAGCCAGGTTCTCTTGACTTGGCTGAGGTTGTTGCGAGGTCAGGGTCGTCCAATTATTCATCTCTCTATCGCTTCGGTTGAACTTCCCCTTGCAGGCTCATCTCCATCGGATTCAACGGATAAGCTCTGCAAGCATCCATCCATGGCTCCTCGCATGTGGTATGTATGTATGTATGTATGTATGTATGTATGTATGTATGTATGTATGTATGTATGTATGTATGTATGTTCCTGCTACTAACTACCAGCGAAAACAATTTCAGTGGAAAACATTTTATGGGAACCCTCTGAGAAAGATGAAAATAAAAAATTTTGGTTGAGATATTCAACAATACGATTCAAATTCAAGAAGTATAAACATATTACCAGCGCTGCCCCCTGCTCCGGCGCCGACGGGGAACGGGCGTAGATGGATGGAGATCGCGAGAGAGAGAGAGAGACGCGGTGGGACGATGAGGCTGATCGGTGGATAGGCTGAGAAATTTCAAAACGGACCAAAATTTTTGGTCGAATTAGGCTTTTTTGAGGTGGACCGAGAAAACCAAATTTCGACCGAAAATTATTCCCCTGCTTACTACCACGATCGCATAGATAGGGGGTTTCTTGCAGCTTCAGCTCACAAATACTCTGCACACAAACGAATGTATTCATTAATAAAAATAGAACTGGGTTGAGTGAAAGCAAAGTTGTTAATACTGTTACCTAAATCGGTAAAAAATAGGCCTGCGTACTGTACCAGCTTAGATACCAGCTAACACCGGTCATACCAGCTCGATATCAGTCAATAGTAGTCATACCGGCTTTGATATTGGTCAATACCGACCAATACCGGTGGAATTAATAATACCGTCTATTAAACTATATGTTATATTTGATAGTGCTACTATATATTTGAAATAATATCACAAGTGATATTTAATGTGCATATAATTAAACAAATATATACTCATATTATTATGTTAAATCCGAAATAGTACACTGATATGGATCGGTACCAAAACATACCATTTCAAGAATCAAACCGGTATGACCTCTGGAATAGTATCGACAACTATGAGTGGAAGCCCTATGGCCCTGATCAACTCGGCTTCAGCTTCTGGCTTCTGGCTTATTTTTCACTATTCATAAGTTTCGTCTTTTTCTGAACTTTTGGTTTTTGTTGAGCTTTTTTGCCGGTTCTTTTTTTCGCGTATTTGTTTGTATTATACGTAATGGGCTAACATATTTTTTTTTTCATTTTTAAATTTTTTTAAATTTAATTATGCTAAATAAGCCTCACATCACTCTGATGCTTTTTCAACTAGCTACAGTGTTTTCAGCCATAAGCCATGAGCTTTTCAGCCGAACCGATCACCACCTATGTTTCTAAAAAAACGAATGTATTGAACTTTTCCTAATAGTAAGTTCAACGTTGTTTCAAATTTTGCGTCCATGTCCAATCCAGGGGTTTAGGAAGAAGTAAAGGCATGTGTATCGGCACCAGAGACCAAAGTAATTTTTAGGGATAATTGATCATATGCCCCAAAGTTGAGAGGCTACTGTCAAAATACCCTCAATTACATGGTAACGGATAAAATACCCTAAAGTTGAGAGGCCAATTGATTATTTGCCCTTTTTTTACATGTTTATTGCTTTTATTGTTTAACCTCATGCAAAATAACCAAAAATATCCCTGCTTCTTCTTCCTGCACCTCTCCCTTCCTCTTTCTTCTCCAAATCTGATCAATCGACTCTTTCTTCTCCAAATCCGACCACCTACTGATGCGGATACAGATATACATAGCGCTTTTCAGCTAAATATATTATTTGACTGGAAAGAATTATTGAGTCGAACTAAATATTGCCAGGTGAACTCTAATTTTATTAGGTATCTAATTATTATACTTGAAGATACAGAGCTACTACTATTTTATTTAATTATATGCAAGCCTATACTCGATTTGTACAAGCCTAAAGTAAAAATGAAAATAAAGATGGCACCGAGAGGGAGGAGAGGGAGGCCCGGGCCAAAGCTATGGAGGAGCACCAGGTTGATCAAGCGTATGTGGCCAAAAGCTCGGGGAAACAAAAGTCTATGCAGAGAAGCAAAGTAAAAGGGAGGAGGTGTGTCATGTATTAGTTATTTAGCAAAGCCATGTATTAAATCATATAATAAATATTTAGTACCTTGAGCTGGGCTGTATAACCGAAACGATCTCTAGCCAGCCCAAGGCCTATCGCATACACATGTGATAGTATGGAACGCCATCTGCAGCCGCCGCCCTATAAAAGACAAGAACGACTAGAAACAGGGGAGAACAGGACGTGACGAGAACAGTATCCATCAGAACAATCGCGACTAGAAAATCTATGGAGTTCATGCGTTTTGCATGATTTTGCTCAATCGTTTAGCCACTCAAATTCTATAGAAATTTTGCGAGTTCTTGCAAATTGAGATCATTCAACCTTTTCGCTGGGAATTAGAAGCGCGATAGGATTTTCACTTGGTGGTCGTGAAGTCCGGAGCATGTGATCTTACGAATTAAAGAACGTTTAGTAACGGAGAATCGCTACGATTCAAGAGGGGGCACATGAGTATCCAATGCTACGTCGAGGAGATCGAATGACCCCATATCACCTACAATCGTGCCACCCTTCACCCTAGCGACACCGCCGTGCTCAACCACCACCACCGAAGCCACCGGCTTCGCCAGCGCCTCCAGGGTGATCCTTGGGGAGGTGAGGAAAGGAAGGGAAGGGGAGGAGCATTTCGGTTATTTCATAAATAAAACGGTTTAGAAATTAATTTAAAATAGAAAATGATGAATCGTCAATTGATCTATCAACTTTGGAGCATTTTATCCATTACTATGTAATGGAGGACATTTTAACAATGACATCTCAACTTTAGAGCGTATGATCAATTATCCTTAATTTTTATTCCCCTATTATGACACTAGCAACTTACAGACCACAACCCAGTCCTTCTAGCAAATGCACAATAGTCCAAGGTCAACAGATTCATCAAAATGCTCCATGGGTCAGATGGCTCTTGAGCAATGTATAGAATCAGCCCGCTATCGTAAGGTGTTTTAGAGCTTCATAGGCTGAGATTTTTTTTCCTCTTCTCGTTTTTGTCACGATACCATTTTTTTCTGCTATTCACATGTTGCTATGCTTGTGTGGCATTAAATTGATACCATGAAATACCCCAAAAATTTCAAAGAAAATTGAAATTTTCCTGACTTTTGCTTGAACTCCTAAACCTTCCCAATTTGGTAACTTTCCTTGAGAATGCACTTTCCTTTTTGGTCTTTTCGCCTTCCCCTCCCCGCTGGCGCTCCCGAGCGACACCACTTCCTCCACCGCCTCACTGTGCTGGCTGTCCACGCGTCGCCTCGGCGCCGCCCGAGATTGCGGTCGTGCCACTCTTCTCCGTTCACACCAGTTCAACGCCGTGGCCCTACCAGTCAGTCGCTCCCTTTGAATATCCTTGCAAGTAGTTAAATTAGGGTTATTCTTGTGACTTGTTGGGTATGGTTGTACTCATTACTTACTAAACAACAAACAGAAGGCCAGTGGAACCAAGATGCACAAGCTGAAGATGAAGTTCCTGAAGAACCTTTCTTCTCCGAGGACGATTGGTTTTAGATCTTAGTTGTGCTCAAGTACGCCTGGGAGTTTCTTGTATTGTAATATAGTTTTGGGCTTGCGCACCTGCTGTGTTAAAAGGAGGTTGTTAAACCTTACATTTGTAATAAAAGTTTGGCTCTTTTGCTGTAAGCATATGTTGTTGTAGTGCGCACTCATATATAGTACTCCGCAACCATTCAGTCTTGGATAGTTGCGGGGATTATTAGCGCCTTTAGAAATGGGGGCGTTATACACCACATTTTACCTTCTGAGTTGAAAACAAGTTGGAACCTTTGCTTCGTAAGTCAATCACAATTGCAGCAATGCTGGGGGATCCCTGACTTAAAAATGTTGGCACTCTTCGGATGTTGCAAATAATGCATGCAAAATTAGAAAGGGGGACATGAATTTTATATGAAAAACCCTTTCGAAAAAACCACGGACAAATGAATGCCATATCACTATATAATGAGATGTTTACAAGAGAACTCTTGCTCTTCTCACCCCGACCCAACTAAGAGACCGGAATGCCTCCTCCACTCATTTACTCTTTGAATTTAGACCATCTAACAAAATCTTCCATACCTAGTTCTCCACAAAGAACTACTTTATAATAAACATAGCTGGATGATCAGAGTAAGAATAAATAATTCACAAAATAAAACTTTCATCACTCGTGCCCAAGAACGCTCAAGCCCACGTGCTTGAGAATGCTGGGGACCCTGCGCTTGAGAATGCTTGGAACTATACATCCGGGAGCATACTTAAACTTATAAATAGAACATTATTGAGAAAATATATATATTACCATAGGAGTTATCTAATGTTCATCATCAATTTACGAGGGTTCTATTGACCAAGTTCATATTAGCAAGCTACCTTACAAAGACAATTGTTGTGGCTACTGACCAAACAACATAGGAGGGGATTAGCAGGACAGAGCCGGCGATAGGAGAGTGCTCATGTGTAAAATGAGTGGACTTGGCCATGTCATACCCCTCTTGGGGGTTATATACATGATAAGGGTAAGATGAAAATTTTACATCCTACCCCTTGATAATTACAAAAGGTGAGGGTACATTGGTACATTCCTCTATATTATTAGGCTTATTACATATTGGGCCAGTTGCAAGGCCCAGACATGGGGGGTTAGGCCACCCCTACAACAGGACTCCCTCGACAGCAAACGCGGAGGTACCGATGGGCGAGCTGACGTGACCAACTATCCCAGCCCTACATCCCCCGCTAGCAAGCGCGGAGGTCCCGATGGGCGAGATGATGCATTTGGTAGCTCCAGCCCCCAGGGGTGTGGATGTTGTAAATCTCCCTCCGCGAGGTTCTTTCACGTGGCCTGGTCTTGGGCGCGTAGGCGCATGCGAGGAAGTGCAACGCCAAGTTTACGACCGTGTCATCAAGGCCATATTCTCGATGTGGGTGGCACATGCAGGCGAAACGTAGGTCAGGTCACTCATCCGAAGCGATGCCTATGAGGAGGGCTATGAAGTCCCACGACGCAGTCTTAGGGGCCTCGTCGAGTTCGTGCTTTTGAGGCAGAGCTGTGGGTGAGGCCGCCCCTCTAAGGTGATGCCTACGAGGAGGGAGGCTAAGTCCCACGACGCAGTTGAAGGCACCCCGTCGAGGTTGAGTTTTCGAGGTGTAGTCGTGGGTGGGGTCGTTCCTCCGAGGTGATGCCTACGAGGAGGGCGGCGAGTCTCGATGGCGAGTTGGTCAGACGACATTTTGAGACCACGAGGTGGTCAGACGAAGTCTGTATGACCACGAGGTGGTCGGACCAAGTCCTGACCGAGAAGCGATTGGACGAAGTCACGACCGCGATGCGTCAGGCAAATTCTTGACCATAAGACGGTCGGACAAAGTCATGAGCGTGAGGCGGTTGGACAAAGTGTGTAAGACCATGAGGTGGTCGGATGAAGTCCTGACCGTGATGTGATCAGACAGAGTCTGCCCCATAAGATGGCCAACAAAGTCACGACAACGATGCGGTGGGATGAAGTCTCGACTGTAAGATGGTCGGACAAAGCATCTACGACCACGAGGCGATCGAACGTAGTCTCGACCATGAGGCGGTCGGAAGAAGCATCTATGACTACGAGGTGGTCGGACGAGGCGTCTACGACCACTGGGTGATCGAACGAAGTCCCGATTGCGAGACAGTCGAACAAAGTCACAACCGCGAGGAAGTTAGATGAAGCATCTACAACTGTGAGGCGGTCAGACGAAAGTCAACGAAGTCAACGACGGGATGAAGACTTGAAGCGCTCACACTGTCCCCCACAAATCGGACTGGTGTCGATGAACTTGGCAATGAGACGAAGCCCTGACATGCGTGGTCCGTCCTGCATGGGCCGAAGACTTCCGCGCGCGCTCTGTCCCCCACCCTTCAGACTTGGCATCGACGAAGTGGGCGGTGAGACAGAACTCTGACGCATGCAGTGAGGAGTGTCAACGACCACTAGGTGGACAGACGAAGTCCCAACCACGTGGTAGTTGGGGAAAGTCGCGACCATAAGATGGTCGAACAAAGCGTCTACGACCGCAAGGCAGTTGGATGAAGCGTCTAAGACCGCGAGGTGATAGGACGAGGAATCTATGACTACGAGACGGTCGGACGAAGTCTCGACCGCAATGCATCGAATGAGGTCGCAACTACAAGGTGGTCAGACGAGGTCACGACAATGAGGTGGTCAGACGAGGTCTCGACCATGAGGTAGTCGGACAAGGTCTTGACCGTGATGTAGTCAGACGAGGTCTTGACGCGAGACGGTCGAATGATGTCACGACCGTGAGGTGGTCAGCCAACACGTCTACGACCATGAGGCGGTCGAATGGAAGTTGATGAAGTCGGCGGCGGGACGAAGACTTGAAGCGCGTGTCCCCACCATTCAGACTGGCGTCGACGTAGTCAGTGGCGGACCAAAGATTTGTACATGCGCTCCATCGACATAGTCGGTGGTAGGCCAAAGACTTGCGCGCGCACTCCGTCCCCACTCTTCAGACTTGGCGTCGACGAAGTCGGTAGCGAGACGGGTCTCTGACGCGTGTGGTCTACCCCCACTCTTTAGACTTGACGTCAACGAAGTCGGCGGCGAGATGAATCTCTGAGGCGCGCGCTCCGTCCCCTAAAGTTTGGACTTGGCATCGATGAAGTCGACGGCGAGAAGATCTGACGTGCGCGGTCCACCCACCACCCTTCAGACTTGACATCAACAAAGTAGGTGGTGAGATGAATCTCTGACACGCGCTCAGTCCCCCACCGTTTGGACTTGCCATCGACGAAGTCGGCGGTAAGACGAAGCCCTGAGCGCACGGTCTGTCCCACATGGGTCGAAGACTTGCATGCGCACTCCATTCCCCACCCTTTGGGCTTGGCGTCGATGAAGTCGGCCGTGAGACGAAACCCTGACATGCATGGTCCGTCCTACATGGGCTGAAGACTTGCGTGCGCGTTTCGCCCCCCACCCTTCGGACTTCGTGTCGACGAAGTCGGCCATGAGACAGAGCTCTAACGCGTGCGGTGAGGAGCGTCAACGACCACTAGGTGGTCAGACAGAGTCCCAACCATGAGATGGTTGGCGGAAGTCGCGACTGTAAGACGGTCGGACAAAGCTTCTATGACTGTGAGGTAGTAAGACAAAGCGTCTACGACCACGAGATGTTGGACAAAGTCTTGACCGTGAGGCAGTCGAACGAATTCTCGACCGTGAGATGGTCGGATGAGGCGTCTACGACCACGAGGTGGTTGGACGAAGAGCGAGGCGAACTCCCTGGTGAGACGCGTGAAACGTGCGAGGCTCACTAGTGTTACGTTCCGTGCCAGTGACTCCTTGGTGGGATACACGAAGCACGCGATGCAGGCGTAGCCACGCATGGCGCCGCACGCTATCATCTATACTTCGTAGAGTTGCCCGGGACGGCTGAATTCCCAATGCTTTATACTCCGCAGAGTACGCCGGGGCGCGAAGCCACCGTGTGATTTTTTATATATTGTAGAGTTGCCCGGGACGGCTAGGTTCCCAGCGCTTTATACTCTGTAGAGTACGCTGGGGCACGAGGCCACCGTGCGATTTTTTTATACTTCATAGAGTCACCCGGGATGGTTGAGTTCCCGGTGCTTATACTTCGCAGAGTACGCTGAGGCACGAGGCCACCATGCAATTTTTTTATACTCTGTAGAGTTTCCCGAGATGGCTGAGTTCTCGGCACTTTATACTCTGCAAAGTATGCTGGGGCGCGAGGCCACCATGCGATTTTTTTATACTCTGTAGAGTTGGCTGGGTCACGAGAGGATCCCGGCGTTAGGCTCAGGCGAGTAGGAGATGGTGGAGAGATGGGCTACGGTCATGAAGTGGTCGAGCGAGCCAGAGGACCAGATCATGTTCATAAAAAAGGCCTATGATCACGAAGTGGTTATGGTAAGCCTGACAACCATATCACGGTCGAAGAAAGAGTCTATGATCATGAAGCGGTCAGTGCAAAACCTATGACCCTATCGTGTTCGTAGAAAAGCGTATGATCATGCGATGGTCATAGCAAGGCACATGACCATAGCACGTTCGTACAAGGGGCCTACGACCACGAGGCGGTTGTTGCATGGCACACGACCATACCACAGTTGAAGAAAGGTTCTACGAGGATAATACTACGACCACTAGGTGGTCAGGCGATCGTCAACGACAAAGTCATGATGAGGAAGTGGTCGTAGAATACCCAGTGGAGCCAAGGCTAATGAAGTTGGAGGCACAGAGCCGAGACTGATAAAGGCCAGAGGGCGCGAAGGCCGACAGAGGCCAATTGAGGCCACGCGAGGTCTGGCATTGGTGGACATCCACTGGAGTTCAATGGAGGTGACATTTGCGCGGAGTTTTGTGGGGGCAACATTCGCGTGAAGTTCGACGGAGGTCATGCAAAGTCCGGCAAAGACCGTGCGGAGTTCGGTGAAGACCATTTAGAGTCCAATAGGGGCAACATCCGCGCGGAGTTCGGCAGAGGCGACATTCGCGTGGAGTTCGGCGGAGGTCGTTTGGAGTCCGGCGAAGACCGTTCGAAGTCCAGCAGGGGCAACATCTGCGCGAAGTTTGGTGAAGGTGACCTTCACACGAAGCTTGGCGGAGGTCATGCAAAGTCCAGCGAAGACCATGCAGAGTCCAACGAAGACAGTTCGGAGTCCAGCAGGGGCGACATCCACACAGAGTTCAGTGGAGGCAACATGTGCGCGGAGTTCGACGGAAGGTCGTTCGAAGTCTGGCGAAGACCGTTCGGAGTCCGGTAGGGGTGACATCCACGCAGAGTTCCACAGAGGTGACCTTCACATGGAGCTTGGCGGAGGTCGTTCAGAATCTGGCGAAGACCGTTCAGAGTACGGCATGGGCGACATCCACGCGGAGTAAGGGCGAGACTAGGATTGACGCTACCTCGCAGTGCGCCAAACTCAAAAACATCTCCCCTTCTTACCTAACGGAATCTAACAGTCAGAGCCGATGTACGTCGCGCACGGATGCCGACTCCCTGGTGTCATGATGATGGCGATGAGAAGCACCGCCCCACCACTGCTAGTGCCTAATAGCATCTAGCAAGGTAGGCCGCAGCTGGCAGCATCATCATTTCTTTTCTTTGAAAGCCAGCGGAAGCTAGGTGATATGCTAGAGAAAAATAGATCTGGGCATAATCGTGCATCCAATCAGATGCCGAGGAAATCAAGCCAGCCTTATAGTCAGATGAACTTATCTAGGGTGCTCACGACACAAGCGCTCCGATGATAGTCTTCTCTAGCGCCTTCCCTTAAGCAGCTTCTTGCGCGATACCCATGGACGACGTCATTTGTTGTGGCTACTGACCAAACAACACAAGAGGGGATTAGCTAGAGAGAGCTAGTGACAGGACAGAGAGTGCTCATGTGTAAAATGAGTGGACTTAGCCATCTCGTACCCTTCTTGGGGTTTCCTCGTACCACTCTTGGGGGTTTATATACATGATAAGAATAGGATGAAAAATTTCTATCCTACCCATTTGTAATTACAAAATGTGAGACTATATTAATACATTCCTCTATATTATTGGGCTTATTACATATTAGGCCAATTGCAAGGCCTAGTCACGAGGGGTTGGGCCACCCCTACAACAACAATCTTAAAGAAAACAGAAGTGATGCTCTAAATCATTATTATTGGATATAATGCAGAGGTGCTACTCCCATTCCTGATGCATAACATCTAATTGATCACCTAAAAACAATAACAAAGCAAGCGTGATTGCAAGACCCAGGAAGTACACAATAGAACAGTAAACACTAACACTACCATAGTATAAACATAACAATGTCATTTTTCATATATATTATCATCATTACTTTCTCTTTATTAACATAAGGCGCACAACCATGGCATTCACATTACTCATATAACAAAACAATAAACATTTATGAACTCTTTTCCTTAATGGGGAAATTGATAACCCCAAACACGGGTTTTAATTCATATACTATACTTATGCAGCTGAGAACCAAACTTTGCGGCCACTGCTCGTGTATCGAGCCGCTGCTCTACGGACCAAAGACGGCCCGTGACCTCCTCGATGGACAACTCCTCGATGTTCAGCGGCGACTCGATTGAGATTGCGACATGCATGAACCAATCAAGGACCACCTGAAGAAACTTGCGAACAACCTCGGTTTCGTCGATCTCGTCGCCGAGAAGACGTAGATTGTTGGCGAGGCCCGCAATTCGCATCGAGAAGTCATCAACGTTCTCGCCTTCCTTGAAAGCGATGTTGTTGAAATCGCGCCGAAGTTTCTGCGCGTTCGCCACGCGCACTCGCTCAACGCCCATCCGCATGACCTTGACCGCCTCCCGCGCGGTCTCCTTGCTGCCGATCAAACTCAGCATCTCCGTCGGAACCGAGCGAGCGATCGCTGCTAGTGCCAGCCGATCCTTGCTGTACTCGACATCGCCGGGTTCAATTGCGCCCCACAGGCCTTGTGCCTGCAAGTTGATGCGCATCATCACCACCCACTCTGGGTAGTTTGTCTTCGTCAGCATCGGGTATTGGACAGACGCCGCTGACTCCTTGACGATGCGCTCGATGACGACTTCGCCACCACGGTGGCGCCCTCGGCGCGGCGCAGGCGAGTGCGATACCCGTTGTCGGGGAGGGGGTGATGGCGAACGATCACCACCGCCAACGGGAACCGATCGGACGGACATAATGGCTCTGATGTGAATCTTGAAGCCCTCGGCCACCGCCCGTATTGCGGTTCTGCGGCTTCTTCCTGCACCACGCGAAGTAGAAGGTACTGCGTCCTGCACTCCGGCTCTGCGCCTGCCTCTCGCACGGAAGTTGATACTCTGCATGGATCAACCCACTTTTCTATTTCCATTTGTGCTATTTATACAAGCCAATACACAAACAGTTAGCACAACCGTTGACAACCTTACGCTGAAGCAACGCCCTGCTTCGCCGAACACTGAAACGTCGCAGCATTCCGGCAAGAACGCGTACGTACGTACGAACAGTACCTGTACATATAAACAGTGCCATGCACGCACGGGATTAAATCTATCATCCTGGATACCAGTGGCGACTGGACGGTATAGGTAGTTATCACTTGAGTCCTTCCCGTTTGCAGCCTCTCGCAATGCCTTGCTGTCAGTTCTTATCTTGCCTGAATGATCAAAGCAAGGGCACTGATCACTTCTTATAGCTACTGCTTTTGCAAATGTCACACTCCTAACAAGTTTATCAGCTCTACCTTCTAGCTCAGCAAGCATCTTCACCAGAAACATGCATTTGTGGTCCAGAACTGAACCACTACAGCCACGTATTTCCTTTGGTGGGCAAGGTATGCTACCATCACTCTGCTCTGCTTTCCATAGTGGCAGAGGGCTATTTGGGTTCTGTCATGCCACTGTAGTACTCATCCTTTCGGAGTGCATGTGCCTCCTCAAAGAGACCCTTTGATTATCACCCTTTTCACTCAGGGATCTTACCGAAAGCATAATTCTTGCCTCTATCTTCATACTGCACACTCTGCGAAGCTCCCGGCAGCAGATAAGCCACAAGTCGTAGAAACAATGGTTGCAGCTTCTATGAAAATAAACTATAGAAGTTCTACACTAATTGCGGCAGTAGAGGAATGAAACAGATCAGATGCTTGCTGCCATTAGATTTGTGACATAAAGTAAACAACGGAAGATCTTCACCAATAGACACACTCAGCTTGTTCCAACTTTATTTCATTCAACGAAACACCTGTAAACAAAGCCAGATGAATATTTACCATAGCCTCAAATTCCAGCTTGTCTTGTGCACACCATACCTCGTATTTTAGCCTCTAATTCCTTCTCCATCTGCTCCCGTCACAGTTCTCTTAGCCAAGGAAGCAGCAAGCGTACAATATGGCAAGCATAACGAATTTGATTTTCTTCAGAAAATTCCTTTTTGGGGGGGCTGGTTCATGAAAAATGAGATAAATCATTAAGAAGGAACAGTAGGAAGAAATTATTTGAACAGAAGCAAAATCTGCACAAGAAATGGAAATACTGTAAAGAGGAGATGAGATGCTAAGTGCAAACCTCTTCAACTCCTCTCATTTGTAGGTATGCCTTGCAATCAAGATTATCAAGGCGTCGCCTAGGAATCCAGTTGGCCAGAGGGGTACGCTGGGGGACGGTCACCTAGTGCGTGAAGACTTAGACGGTGCTACGCGATGCCTATGCGTCCATAGCGTTCCCAGGACGTTGAGGCGGCCACCTTGGGGGGCTTTAAAAGGCCGAAAGCCGAAGTACCCGAAGTAAGTAGTCTTCAAAGGGTCGATCTGCTGCTTGGTAGGGTTTCTCCAGAAGATCTCCCACCACCGACACCGTGTCGCCTAGCTGCTTGCTCCCGCCGATTTGCTGCTTCCACCCACCGATCTGCAGCCTCCTCCCGCCGATCTGCAACCTCCTCCCGTAGATTTGAAGTATGGATATCCATAGCCTCCTCCTGCCGCCGCCGTCGTGCTGCTGCCTTGCCTCCTCATGCCACCTTCCCCGAGCTGCTGCGTCCTCCCTCTGCCGGCACCGATCTGCTGCTTCTCCTGCCGCCTTCGGCTTCCCTCTCCAGCGCCGCCGCTCAGGTGATCTCAGATCTCCTCCCTCCTCTGGCTTCCCTCTTCTCTACTTTCTTCCCTCCTCTCTGCTTTCTCGGTTTTGTGGAATGTGCAGACTGGAGTGGACTACTAGAGAGCCGAGAGTTGGAGAGTGGATGTGGAGAGTTGGAGACGATTGAAGTAGCCAACTGGTGAATAGTGCTCATCTGCTCATTGAACCATTCATAATAGTTTTGCGCCTATGTATTCATCAAAGACGTTTGCTTTTTTCCAACATGTACTCAATATCCACCATGTTTAGATTTGCAGTAAGAAAATGCATTAGGTTTTGGTGCGAATGTGCTTACGGCTTGTACTCTCTGTGTGCTTACAGAATAACAAATGTCTACACAAACTGGGGAAGACGGTAAGAGTGAGACTTATGATCCATCTACGGATCTGAAGAGAAAGGCTAAGCCAAAGGACCCACAATGTAAATACGCATTTTGACCAACTGAAGACAAAGATTTGGTGGAATGTACCCTTTGTGGGAGGCGTGTGCACTCGGGCATCAAGAGGCTAAAGCAACATCTCACTGGAAGCTTTGGGGATATTGTGAAGTGCCTTAAAACCACTACTGGGATAATGAAAGAAATGCAAGAATGGATGAGTAAGACCACTCGAAAGGTGCCAGTCACCATTGAAGAGAGTGGAGGGGGGGAGGATGGTGCTGATGAAGTCTAGGAGGTGCAACAAGAGGAGGCATCCTCTAAGGCCTCATGTGCATCTCCGGCAACGACAAAGGTGATTCCAAGCTCCGGGACAGCCTCCAAAAGGAAGGCTGCAGCTGCTGCCTTATTCAAGAAGCCATGGCCACCGAAGCAAGCTAAAATCCCTGCAATGCTATTGAAGTCCCCAACAGAAGTAGTAAGACTAAGGCATATCTCAGGGTTAACCAAATTAGCATGTATAGGAGTGGAAAGAGCAAGGAAGAAAGACATAACACGATCAAGTGCATCGCCAAGTTCTTTTATGAGAACGGCATTCCATTCAATGCCGCAAACTCGAGGAGGTATGAGGAGATGGTTGAAGCAATTAGGCAGTATGGGCATGGGTTGAAGTCGGCTAGTTATCATGAGTTGAGATTTCCATTGCTAGAGGAAAAGATGGAAGTTAGCCAGTTGAGGGTTAAGCATGAGTTATCTTAGAAAAATTATGGTTGCTCACTAATATCGGATGCATGATCTGATAAGAGGAGAAGACGTTTGATCAATTTTCTTGTCAATAGTCCCGTCAGGACTTTCTTCCTAGGTTAGTGGATGCATCACATAAAATTTATGATGCTAACTTTTGGGAGTAGGAGGCACAGAACAGAAATTAAGATGAACTTGGCATACATCTCAAGTAAAAAGCGACCAATCTGAACGAAACATTCATACCAGGGGGGAAAATGTATTCTAACAATAGAGCGGCTTATTCATTGCAGTACATTTTTATCAGCTCCTAATCGGCATTGGCAAATAATTCGTCAAATCAAGAGCGAATCGCACAGAATGATGTATCTTTCCGATTTTCCTGCCCCGAACCAAAACCCAAGTATCGCAAGGAGGAGAGCATCAACTCGCCAACGCCCAAAAAAAAAGAGAAATATCCCCACCTCATCGTCAGTGTCGCGCTCATAAAAGGCGTCCGGCGCCGGTCTCCTCTCCCTCAGCGCCCTGGTCCCCGCCGCAACACCGCGCCCTTCGTCCTCGCCGGCGACGCGAAAGCCCGGTCGCCGTTCCGCAACCTCCCTTCCCCCGTCCCTTCGGCCTCCGGCGATCTCCGCCGCCGAAACCCCACCCCCATTGGCCGCTTCTACATCGATCCCCACCGCGGCCTTCCCCATGGCTGTATTGGGGTGTGCGTAGTGGAAGCTGATGAGTGCAAGGTAGTATTCTAAGTCAGTGCCTTTTCGTTCTAAGAGCGTTTATAATGATTTATAGGGATGTGATGCCTTTTTGTAATTCTTATCACATAAGACTCGAGATAACAGAGAGAGAAAAAAGAAACATAATATAAGGTGTCACAAAGAAAACACACACACACATATATATATATATATATATATATATATATATATATATATATATATATATATATATATATATATATATATATATGAGCTATCTTTACTGTTATCTATAGATAATATGAAAGGTATTATAAACAGCAGTTGTCTGTATTATTGTACATGCTCTAAGGAGGCGTCAGCGGAGAGCTTTTGTAAAATCTGTTTGGAGCCATCAATTTTATAGGATTTTCATGATTGTTCATAGTTTAATTCCTGTTGAATTTAAGAAAATTTTCGTATTTTGCTTTAACACGAGCACTTGTGTAAATGAATGGAATAAGTCCTTTAAAAAGACTACTTCGATAAGCTACTTCAAAAAAACAATAAAAAATTTATCTTTGATCATTTATTTAGAAAATATTATAAATCATAAGTTAAAAAAAACGTAGACATAAAAGGTTGAAGCTTCAGACTAGTGATCAATCCATTGTCTTGTACCAAAGAGGCGGTGCAATTTTGGAAGGAATGTTGTGTTGCAGTGGTAGAGGAGAATGCTTTGACGGGAAACACTCGACACGTTTTGTATTTTTTTAATGTATTTCTTAATGCCTAATAATAGGATTCACACGTTCCAGGAGGAGCTTAAGCGTTACTAGCACGGAAACTATATTATTTCGTTCAGGTGGATTTGGTGATGGAGTAATTTGTGTTGAGGAATCGTCGCTGGCGACCAGTCCAATCGATTCCTCTGTTTAGAATAAATCGAATCAATCACAGAAGACAGAATACTAGATTGAACACACAGAGAGAGGTAGAAAGAACTTCTGGTCTTTCTTTATTGCTTTCAATTGCATGTGTGTACAAATATGCCGGTATGGCTCCCTATTTATAGTCTACGGTGGAGTGTCCATAATGAGCCAAGTCTGCTGGCCTAGTCCCAGGTTTTCCAACAATTTGTAGGAGTACATGCTACCAACGGGCGGCCAAGGCAGCAATGAAAACAGCGGCGGGGCGGCTTCCCCTCGGAAGTACAAAAGTATTTGTATAACAAGGCTAAATACTTATCATACACTAATATTATAGAGCGATGTTTACACAGGTGCCACTCATTTGGGCTGAAAAAAGTGGCTTATGACTAAAATTTTATTGTAGCTGGCTGAAATTGTACTGTAGCTGATGGTGACTTATTTGACGTAATTAAATTTAAAAAAATTAAAAATAGAAAAAACATGTTAACTCATCACGGACAATGCAAACGAATGCGAGCAAAAGAAAGAAACGGAAAAAAAAATCAAAAAAGCCAAAAAATGAAATTTAGGAATAATTAAAAAATAAGTTAGAAATCAGAAGCTGAAGTCGAAATAAGCGGGGCATAATCTCACACGTTACAAACAATCTTTCATGGAGCTATATAATTTTGTGATACCATTTCCATGCAAGTAATTCACCTTGTGGCCGTTGTGGGCGTCTTTTCGTTCACCATGCAACTCCAACCTGCCAACTACTAACCAACATGTCATGGGAGATTGTTCCCGCGAAATCCTCTGCCTTAGAGCCAGAATTTAGTTATGTCCTAGATTTAATAGTGAAATGATCTAAACTATTTAGACTAGATCATAAAAATGTTACTTAAGTTGAGGGCCGACTCTGGGGGTAGGCCGGAGGGGCGCCGGCCTAGGGCCCCGGGCCAGGGAGGGCCCACCCCCCCTGCGGAAGAGCCCACTCAGGCCTCAGCCCAGACTGCATCATTTGCATGCATGCGTGCGCTGCGGGCCGATTTTGACGTGAGGCTGTGAGGCATTGAGCCATGCATGCATACACCGAATCAATCACCGATACGTTTTGTGATTGCTTGCGGCTTCGACTAACGCCGTAACGCGCGGTTACGCCGAACGCCTCGTCCTCGACGCTTCGAATCTGCGGCTTTGTGAATCGTGATCGTCTCCTGCGTGCGCGCTGCGCCGACGGCCGACATCGTGATCGTGGCTGTGAGGCCGTCACAGCCTGGCGTCGCTACTCGCTTCGTGATCGTCTCCTGTGCGCTGCGCCGACCGCCGACGGCTGACATAGTGGCCATGAGGCCGTCGCAGCCTGGCGAGAGTCCGAGACTCCTCACTCCATCTGTGATCGACTGATCGGTGATCCGTCCATCCGTTCTCGATTCCATCTACATCCGTGATCCGTCGCATCACCGAGGTCAGACAAGTAGGCAACAATTTACATCTAGTGATCTACTCATCTACATCTACTTCAAAAATTAGGTTAGGATTTTATGTTCTTGTTGTTTACTTTACTTTGTAAATTACAGGGTTTAGAATGTTGCCTAAGAAGCATATGTCGGGTGCTCAAAAAAGAAACAAAAGAAAACGAGAAGAACGGTTTATTGAATCGCAAAAGGGAGCTATACATAAGTTCTTTTCAGCTTCAAGTAGTATTGTTCCCAGTGATAATCCTGAGGAGGTGGATGATACGCAAGATCAAGAACAAGAATCTGATCATAATTTAAATGCAGAAGTTGATGCCAATGAGGATAGTGCGGGGGAACAAAGTCTGCAGCCTTCATCTGAGAATCCAAACGGTAATGAACAGAATGACTCACTTATATCAATTTTATAGTAAAGGGTCCATAGAGCCGAATTCGCCCTAGAGCTCTTGAAAACGTTGAGCCGACCCTGGGTTGGACTGAATTTATCTAGATTGTACACTAGATATTTTTTTCACATTTTAGACTGAATCATACCCTATTCGGGGGTGTGGCTCCGCCCCTGCGTGTAGGTTGTCACTTACGGCTGAATTCCTTGGATCGCTGAATCCAAACGTTCTTGTGTGCTAATGTGCTATGCAGGTTCAACTAGTTGAAGGATCATTCTTCGCGGGGATCTCTCTCGATATTGAAACGTTGATAGCAATGCCCCTTCGCCCTTCAGGTTAGTGCAGTAAAAAAGAATGACGTATTATATAATATAGTACCTGACATTGCATTCTTTGCATGCGTTACTTTTTGCGCTGTTTGGTGGCGACTTGCTGGCAAGGATTTCTTGAACTTTACAAGATACACAATCGAGCAGATGGAGCGATGGACTCTAACCAGGTAACTGAACATTCCCTCATGTTTGCCTCCTCGCAATGGTAACCACATCGGAGTTTATCGTAGTTTTCCGGCCCCCTATAGAAACAATAGAGAGAAAGAAAAACTTACGATAATCTGATGTACACCCAGCTTCCACGGGCACAAGGTTTCCTTTTCTCACAAATATATATATGCTAGTGGCTCAGATGGGATGGGTCTGGCATACATGTAATCAGAGTGTCCAATTGATCGCTGATTGTTTATAAGAGCTCTTCTTTTTTCTTGTGAAAGGATCTTTTGTTGTTGCGGCTTGTGGCTTTTGATTGTGACTTGTGATTTTTTACTATTCGTGTGAGAGATTACAAGATAACTGAAATTCACGTGCGGTTTTTGCCGATATAAATGAAGTCGGTATAGTATGTACTACAATTAACTGGTAGACCCCATCTAAAAAGACACTTCGTTTAAAAGCTAGTTACTGTAGAAAAGACAAAAACTGAAGCCAAAAGCCGCTTAAGGCCCTGCTCAAAAGGACTTACTTTGAGTGGCTTTTAGCTGAAAATTATTGTAGCTGGCTGAAAAATATTGTAGTTGACGGTGGCTTATTTGGCGTAATTAAATTTAAAAAAATTAAAATAGAAAAAACAAATTAGTCTGTCACGGACAGTACAAACGAATACGGGAAAAATAGAATCGACAAAAAAGCTCAAAAAGCCCAAAAAAACAGAAAAAGAAAAATTATTGAATAGTGAAAAATAAGCCAGAAGCCTAAGCCAAAACGAGCGGGGGGGCCTATTTATACTACTACTAATTTAGGTATAAACCATATATTATTATACGCATTGGATAAATCATATTTATGTTAGTGTACATAGTTTTTTTGTAGCTACTCATAACAATGTGCAATATAGTATACCATATTCGGGGGAAAGGAACTTTGTAGGGTCTATTATTTTCAGCTTCTAAAAGCTGCTTTTTAGTTTTCCTACAGTAACTAGCTTTTAAACGGAGTATCTTTTTAAGATAAGGTCTACTAGTTAATTGTAGTACATATTGTACCGACTTAATTTATATCGATAAAAACCACATGTGAGTTTCTGTTACTCTGTAATCTCACCCAATATTAGATTAAGCCATCAGCCGCCCACTTGAAGTAGCAATATGATTAATCTCATGCATATTCCTGGCAAGGCTGGCTGCCACTGAGGCGAGCCAAGATGCATGGGAGTATTTGTGTGCCTCGAAGCACGGTGGAACCTTCTTGTGTCTCTAGACAAGACACATCAAGAGCTGCATTGCACAGTTGCACTACTGTGCCTTGCTTGTTCCACACAAGTTGACTACTCGCATGATGAGGCACAAGTTAGCTACTCGCGTGACCAGGCTGGCCGCGAAGAGCCGATGCATGGATATCGGATACGCATGGATGGGTATTTTTTTTCATGTGATTTATAGCTTTTAACTTATAGTTTTTTATTTCTGATTATTTGCGAGAGAGACAGAGAGTATGTAGAGAGAAACAGTCGCGTACGATTTTGGCCGATATATCTGAACTCAGTACAGTGTGTACTACAATTAACTTATAGACCTTATTTTCAAAACACACCGTTTAAAATCAGTTAATGTAGCAGAAAGTGATAAGCTAAACCCTAAGCCTAGCCCAACCCACCCAATAACAAGCGTTTGATGTGGCTTGGAAATGCATGGTTTTGCTTTTTGCAATGTTGGAACTAGTGCTAGCATCTGGCTGAATTCTTTTCGACTTATGGTTTATAAGTTCTTTCATAAAAACAAATAGGATGGTAAGCGGCTTATCAAAACACTTTTGAAATGGCTCATCCGCATTCGATACTTTCACATAAGCAAGCTTTAGAGCCAAAAATCATAAGCCACAGCAAAAAAAGAACCAACCTTCTAGCTAGTTGCTCTAGCACTATAGTAAGGACTGGAGAGCACCAATTATCTAGCTAGGTTAGTGTTACACAAGTTGATCCATCATGGGACTATCCATTTGGTGTTGCAGCTGCAGCTTGCTAGCTGAGACATGCATTCACAATCGATCGATGGTCCTAGAGCTGGGCACTGGGCTGGGCTTATCCGTGCCAGCCCAAGGCCCGACTGGCCCAGCACGGCCCAAGCACGCCATGTGGCGGGCTATGCTGGCACGGCACGAATGGTGGGCTGGACCGGGCCTAGAAATTCGGCCCATCGGGCAACACGACACGGCATATCATGCCATGCTCGAGCCAGCTCAACCTGGCAAGCACGAACGGCACAGGGGGCACAGCCGGCACGCCAGCGCCGGTGACCGCCTCAGCTTCGCCTCCAGCCTCCCATCGCCATCCCACAGTCATCTCCACAAGCCATCATAGAGCATAGAGAGAGTGAGTAGAGGGGAAGGACTAGAGCATACCGGAGCCCGGACGATGGCCGTAAGAGGAGGAGTGGGGCAGCCAGAGCCACGGGCGGCAGTCGGAAGCGAAGGTGGTGGGATCTCCTCCGGCTAGGGAAGTATCAGGTGACGTCAAAGCCCAATCGCTCCACCGGCTCCTCCACTAGGGCCCAAGCCACCAGAGACGGAGCCATCCCTCAACTTCCCCCTCCTCCGTGAGTTCGGCAATGATGAGCCAGACAAGCCCGAGAAGCCAGCATTGGCACCCACTCCCACTCCAACCCAACGCCGCCACCTCCATCCCAGTAGCTACCTCCCATAAGCCTCCACTCACTGGTGCAGGCGATGGTGCCCCCGCCCCCTCCTGCTGTCGGGGGGTCGGGGAAGGCGGTCGGGGTAGGGGAGGGAGGCGACCAGGGGAGGAGAGGGAGGTGGCCGAGGGTCGGTGCCATGGATCTAGGGGAGGAGCGACCGAGAAGAAGAAATGAATGGGGGAGGCCAGAAGGGGATAAGGCCGAAAGGCCAGTGCTTGGCCGAAGAAAAGAAGAAAAGGGAGGAAGAAAAAAAGAAAGAGAAGGGGGAGGAAAAAGAAAAGAAAGAAAAAAAGAAAAGGGAGAAAAGGAGTTAAGCGTGCGCCTAATACAGATTGTTCTTCATAGTTATTTAACTCTAAGCATTCCGTTATAAGTTTTTGTAGCGAGGTAGCAATGCTCCTTGGGTCAGAGTAAATCATGGGTTGGCCCAAGTAAATATGTGTATGTAACTTCCTTTCTCTTTTCTCTTTCTAGATAAATTTATTTGCAGTGTTAGTTGTGTCATCTTGTCACATTTAGATATCATTCAAATAGCTAATGCATGTATCTCTTTTGCTAGCTATCTCGGAATACATGCATACTTGGTGTATGTCGTCTTGTCACATTCATCTTGTCTCCAACGTGAAGGGTGAAAGCTGAGGTGCTACATTATTAGTCCAGACTCCAAAACATCATCCCTTACACAAGCAAATGGGGCATGGTCTGTAGTCTTCCATCACGCATACACTGCAAACGCGCAAATACATACTTTTTTGACTGCAAGGCTGCCCATGGTAGATTGGTAGGATCGTCTCAGACTCTCAGGGACTAGAGTATGAGGTGAGTCTTGGGCTACTTGGGCTTTTTGAGTCATTACTTTATTACACATATGCAGACACAAGGCGCTATCTTTGTTCTTGTATATAACTATTGCTAATTGCATTGTTCTTCCACTCTGTTGGTTTGATATTTGACAGATATAATAGTAATTCCAAGCTTCAGGACCTTCCTAACATCAAGGAAAGACACACTTGCCATTTCCACACTCTCTCCGGTAGACTATTAGTATTTATACAAATATATAACATACAATACGGTCCCATTCCGTATATGCCTACATTTGGCAAGCACACATGTACGCCACAAGACTAGTATATTGTACACATGTTATTAATTTTCCCACAAAATATTTACGTGCCCATGTTTTTACGCAACTAATTAAATTTTAACTAATTTTTAACAAGGCGGGTACGAGAGAAATAAAGATGGCGACTGCCGTCACCATCGTCGCCGCTGCCTTCGTCATGTATAGTTACTTCGAGCTGGGCTTGGGCTGGCATGGCATGAACGCCGGTATGACGGGTTTTGGGTCGTGCCTGGGCCTGGCCGGAGGCGAGGTGAGCTAGCGTGGCATGGCACCGCAAGGTGACTGGGCCGAGTCGGTATGGCACAATGCATTACAAAATATGGTGAACCTGGTGCCGTGCCACGGTCCAATGCCCACCTCTAGATGGCCCCATGCAGATGCAGAATTGCACATCATCCAGGTGCCCTACGTACGCACGAACGAACGTAGGTAGGCATGGAGATGCAGTCATCTGTCCTCTGCCAGTTTTGTGTCCCTTATTTTGCACTACTTGCATATCAACTTAGCCTGCATGTGTGTGAAGTTGATTGACGGGCGATGGTTCAATTAGATGGTGCGCTATTCATTGAAGTATAGCACTAAAATACTAGTGAGTCATTAATTGATCCCCCATGTCTCTCATCATCTTGTCATTAGATCAGTGTTGTTGATACTAAACCATGCACGCACTGATAAAAAGCTAGGATTTGCTAGCCTACGTGAGCAAAAAGTAGGTTATTGTTCTTGTGGATCACCACCTCATATTGTTAGATAACTGCATAGACCATCGATCACATTGTGTCGACAAAAAATCTCTCTACGACGGTTTGAAGCAAGCTCCTCGTGTATGGTACACTTACTTCACCTCACATCTCCTATCTCTTGGCTTTGTGGAGGCCAAGTCGGACACATCACTCTTTGTGTTCCACCAGGATGTTGACACGGTGTACTTACTACTCTATGTGGATGACATAGCCTTGACTGCCTCTTTTGATGGTCTTCTTCGCTAGACGATCTCAGCTCTCTAGCAAGGATTTCCTATGAAGGATTTCGGTCAACTTCACCATTTTTGATAATGTCAGTCCACCATCAGGAAGGTGCTCTCTTTCTTTCCCAGCGCCAGTATGTTTTAGACATCATAGAGTGCGCCAGAATGTCCGCCTACAAGCTCTGCAACACACCTGTTGACACACACTCCATGCTTTATGGCGATGTCGCTCTAGTTGATGATCTGACTCACTACCACAGTCTTGCCGGCGCTTTCCAGTACTTGACTTTCACTTGCCCTGATATTGCCTACACTGTGCAGCGGGTGCGTCTTTGCATGCATGATTCACGTGAGTCACATCTTGTTTTGATGAAACGCATCCTACGGTACCTTTGGGGACTCTTGAGCATGGTTTGTTCATTCACCGCACTTCACCTGCCGAACTAGTTGTGTACTTCGATGCTGATTGGGTGGGCTGTCCCAACACACGCAACTCTACCTCAGGCTATGGCATTTTCCTCGGTGATAACCTCGTCTCTTGGTCGTCAAAGCAGCAGCACACCGTCTCCCGGTCAAGTGCGGAGGCCGAGTACTGCACCGTCACAAATGGCATTATTGAAGCCTGTTGGTTGCACCAATTGCTCGTGGAGCTACACAGTCCACATCGTCGTGCCACCCTAGTCTATTGCGACAATGTTGTGCGGTCTACCTCTCTACCAACCTGGTTCGGCATCAGCATACCAAACATGTAGAGATTGACATGCATTTTGTTCGGAAGCATGTTGCTCTCGGTGACGTGTGTGTTCTTCATGTCCCAATGTCTGTGTCCTCATCAAAGGTCTACCCATGTCCGTTTTCACTGAGTTTCAATCCAATCTGAACATTCATCCTTCTGCCGCTCTGACTGCAGGGGAGTGTTAAATAACTGCATATGACCATCGACCATGTTGTGTCGACCACAGTAGGTCGTGATCGACCTCCGTGGTTGTTACGTACCACGGATCACGTGTATCTTTTTAGGTCTCTTCCTTCTCTATTTCTCGGATATTGTTTCTAAAACCGGTTATTCGAATATAGAAGGAAAAGGCATAATATGTAACTCTTCATTCATTAATCAAGTCATTGCGTGATTTCTCTAAAACACTACACGCTTTCACATATGTATGTGTGATCCGATTGATTGATTTAATGAATGAATTAATCTCCTATGATCAAATGAATGATATCGATAGGCCTCTTCTTTTCAGCTTCTAGAAGTTATTTTTTGGTTTTTCTACATTAACTAGTTTTTAAACAAAGTGTTTTCTCAAAGTGGGGTCTACAAGTTGATTGTAGTACAAACTGTAGTGACTTCATTTATATCAACCAAAATCGTGTGCGGGTTTCTATTTCTCCATATTCTTTCTTATGAATAGCCAAAAAGCTATAACCTATAGTCAAAAACTGTAAACCGAAGCAAAAAAAAAACAAATGCATCATCGATCAATCAAATAAAGAAGCTATGGCCAAGTAGTCTAGATACTACTCGGGACTAGTGCGCCACCGCCAAGTAAGACAAGACCCCTGCCCTGCCCTACCGTATCGCATGCGCTCTACAGGTTAGGGTGGGAGTGCACTCTCCTCATTTCAACTTCTCTGTTGGGCTTTTGGCTTCTAGCTTCTAGTTTTTTAATTTCGTCTTTTTCTGACTTTTTGGTTTTTTTTGGCCTTTTTGCCTTTTCCGCGTATTCCTTTGTATTTTCCATGATAGGCTAACCTATTTTTTAATTTAATTACGCCAAAAAATCACCAGCAGCTACAGTTCCAAATAGTGAAAAATAAGCCCTAAGCCAACAAAAAAGCCCAAATGAGCCGCCCCTTAATTCATTTTGGTTGGGGTGGGATCCACCTACTAGTGGGGACCTGACCTGGTATGGATGGATGGGGATGCCTCACTAACCAGCCTCGGATTGAAGGTGGCTCAATAAGGCCGAGCAAACTATGCTCCGCTCTTAAGTATGGTAATGTTGATCTAGTTTAGACATGGTATGGTCTATAACTAAAGAGAAAAACTAGCGCACCCTATACCGTTCCAACAGGATGAGTGATAGCTTTTGGATCCAACGCACGAATCTCGAAGCACCTTATTACTTCTGCTCCGCAACCGCTCCTTTCTCTCCCGCACCCTCTCCTTTCTCGCCCGCTCCCTCTCGTTCTCCCTCCCTCGCCGCCGCCATCCCTTCAACTGACCTCACCGCCGACCCCGCCGCACACTAGATCCGGTGGCCTAGAGGGGCGCCACGGATCTGACGTTGGAGGAGTGAAATCGGCCTCCCGCTACGGGTTCACCCTCCCCCGGGCATAGAAGAAGGCCGGGGGAGATGGTAGCCCAATAGTGGGCGATGGGCGGGGTAGGAGGGCAGTGGACAAGGCCGAAGGCCGGTGGCAGTGGAAGCTATGATAGTTATGTTGGACGGGGCGGCACGGTGGGGAGGGATCAGGGGACTGTCGACGTCGGCGTCGTCGGCTGCGGGTGGTAGAGGAGGGGTGGGAGCAGCGGAAGAGGCGTGTGGAGCTGCCCAAAGCGGCGTGGCAACGACGACCGGGGATGACGTACCACCTTATATTATTGAAAGTAATTTTAATGGTATGCTAATCACCAGTGACTCTCGTATGTCAGAGCGGCCCAAGCGCGCCGTGAGCTTGGCTCGACGGGATGGCACGGAACGCAAGCGCGGCAGGCAGGAGGGGACAAGGGAGGGAGGGAAGAGGCAGTGGGGACGTGGGGTGGTCCCCATGGCACGAGGCCATGTGCCCTGCTCAATCATTAGCCTCCCCTTCCTTCCCACTCCTTGCTTGCCTCTCCATTCGAGTCAGTCGCCCTCCCCAATCCAGCTCCATGACGACGAGGCCCCACGCCGCCGCCGACAAGCAACTCCTCCCCGCGGCCGCCAACGGGAATGGCACCGCCCTCGCCGTGCGCAAGGCCCCCTCCAAGGACCGCCACAGCAAGGTCGACGGCCGGGGCCGCCGCATACGCATGCCCATCATCTGCGCCGCCCGCGTCTTCCAGCTCACGCGCGAGCTTGGCCACAAGTCCGACGGCCAGACCATCGAGTGGCTCCTCCGCCAGGCCGAACCCTCCATCATCGCCGCCACCGGCACCGGCACCGCCCCGGCCTCCTTCTCCACCTCCTCCCCTTCCTCCCTCCGCTCCAACTCCGCCCCCTTCATCCTCGGCAAGCGCGTCCGCGGCGCAGACGACGACGGCGAGGCCACCGCGGTGGTCGGCCCCGCGCCGGGCTTCTGGGCGCTGCCTGCCCGTGCCGACTTGGGCCAGCTTTGGAGCTTCGCGGCCGCGCCGGAGATGATGGCGGGGGAGGCGTCGGTGGCCAGGGTCGGCAACTACCTTCCCACGGCACAGGGCAACCTGAACCTGCTCGCATCCTTCTCCGGCGGGCCGGGGGGCGGCGGGGCGGCGGCGGCCACCGCACGGGGCGAGGAGGAGAGCGCCCGCTGAGGGGCGTGTGGTCGCCGTCGCTGCGTTTGTGTAGGGTTGTAGGGCTAGGGTTTGTTCGTCGCTTCTCTTCCTCGGCACGCTGCGGCTCTCTGTGTGTGCGTGTGCTTCTCTTGCCGCCCGAGTTCATGCTTGCTTGCTTCTTTTTGGTATCTAGACTAGAATCAAATTAGGTTACTCACTTGAATCAAATCATCAAACCTGCTCTCTACAATTCTGCTGCCGCCGCCGCCTGCTTAGGTTAGGTGTCGTCACTGTTTCTTCTCCTTGTTTATCCTACTACCCTGCCCTGCAGCATCCGCCGCTAGCAACAAGAAAAACAAAGAGATCTTGTTCCTTTTTCTTGTAGAATCAGGGGAGGTACGTCCGTCCGTCCGTCCGTCCGTACGTGTCAGCGTGTGATTCCTAGTCAGTCAGTGTGCTGCTGTCAAACGTAGTAGTTTCCTTCCTTCCGTGCTGTGCTGTGCTGTTCCATGATAGAAGAATGACAAGACAACGACGAAGAAACACGATTGCCGTCAAATGGTCGTCGTCATCTCGACAACTGCGGCTGCTGCAATGTTTTGTCAAGGTGGAAACAAGGCTGTAAGTTGTTTCACTTGTTCCTCTACTTACTCTGCCTGCCTGCCTGCTGCTGTAATTCTTAGCCCTTGTTCAGATGTTTCTTCCTCCTCTTCTTTCTTTCTGTTCTCTGGATTGGATTAACTAGCGCTTGGGGAGAATAATAAGTAGCCAATTGTTGGTAGCTCAGATCCTGTATGTATGGATTGTTTCACGTGTTCATTATCATCATGAATGAATGGACAAAAATAAGGAGGAAAAAAGAGAATGCATCCACTTGTTGTCATGGCTTGCAAAATTTGGCGACGCACGTACAAACCTTTTAAGGACATGCACCGTGGGACATTTTTATGAACATTGTTGTGATTACAGGCTAAACAGTAAACAAGGGGGCTAATAGAATGAGTATGAGAAATGAACTGGTCTGACCTTTCCTCAAGTCTAGGATATGTATTTATATGGCCATCAGGCCGGATTACAACACTACCCCCATAGTTATGTACTGTGCTAGGGATGTACACGTCTTTGTACATGTTTTACCAGGCTTTTTGGCCCAACAGGCTGGATGGGCTTAGATGGGGGCTATCTCTACAACATGAGCCACTTATGGAAAAAGGCTTCTCGCATGCTGAAACCATGTCGCTAGGCCTTTTGGCCTCCTCTATTCGTTCGCCCTATGGAGCAATTGGCCCATGGGCTGGGTGAACTTTGACCATGGTCGTCTGCCCGTTCTGTGGAGTGGGACACGTGTTCCCGAGGCACGGTCGAAAAGGATGCCAAGCTTTAAAACCGTCGTCCTTGTTGAGTCGCTGCCTCGTCTGCTCTTCTTCCTATCACCGTGCTGCTTGGTTGTTGCCACTACGCCTTAGGCCCGCTACAGCCACTGCGCTCTCTCCTGCACTGCCGTGCCTCGCCTTCTGACGCTTCTGTCGTGGCCGCTCCACCGTGTTGGTTGGTGTAGCAATAGTTTGTGGTGGCGACCAACATCCCCGCCGTAATGCACCCAGAGATTCATCT
Source organism: Dendrocalamus sinicus (assembly GCA_036346575.1). Taxonomy (NCBI): domain Eukaryota; kingdom Viridiplantae; phylum Streptophyta; class Magnoliopsida; order Poales; family Poaceae; genus Dendrocalamus; species Dendrocalamus sinicus. The sequence goes on along the minus strand of CM070646.1, from coordinate 35,975,250 downwards.
AGCCGCGCCGATGCATTCAGCCGTGGGAGCTCGTCGTCGACAGAGGTGGAGTATGAGTTGGTGGAGCGTGACTCGTCAATGGCCAACAAGCGGTGGAAAGCGTCAAAGAAGGTGAACGGTGTTTACACGAACATGCTAGAGTTGACTTGGCGACGGAAGAGCTAATCTAGTTGCTGGTTCGCGAGGGGAAGATTACGAGACAAGTGGTTCGACTATCCTCCGCCGGTGAGATGGAGTCATCTCTGACAAAGTCGGAGACTCGTGTTCGCCGCCTACTTCGACGCCAGGCTCTGCATTCCTGCGGTGAAGTTCGTTGGTGAGGTTCTTAGGCTGTACAGGTTGGAGCTCGTGCAACTAACTCCCAACGCAATTGTACAGCTCGCAGTATATAGCTGGGCTTCTCAGGCGGAGGTAATGTGGTTGAGCTCGGCGCTATTTGCCTTCCTTCATGATGCTCGGTGCCAGCCAAAGAAGATCTCAGAGGAATACTCGAACCTAGGGAGCATCAACTTCGTGCTTCGGTCTTCACACACGAAGTTGTTTCCGGTGAACACAACGCGAATGAAGTGGGAGTCGAGCTGGACACGTCGATGGTTTTACCATCGGGTGGAGGCTGGCAGCAGTCTAAAGTAGGCGCGGCGCTTTATGGACTTCGACATGCCTCCATCAGTGACCCTTGACCGCAAAGACTAGCGTCACGCGCGAAGGCTCATGGGGTCACCCTTTGATTGAACATGTGGAACCTCACGGAGGAGTTCCTCATGTTCAGTGTATCTCTGCTAGGGCATCTATGGCATGTTCAATCCAGCCCCGCCCACGACGGCGGTGTTCACCCAACCATTGCATCGTTGTCGAAACCGACTGATCCCCATAAGTACTTTGTAGTAATCATCACCCTTTGGTCCGCTATGTGCTACCTTGTTGGTGACTTCACTCGATATTCATGACAGGACTCACCCTGGAAGATGTCGAGTGTGCTGCGGCCATTTTCCTTGGGCCATACATAGTGAAGGAGCACGGCCTTTGGGCGTCGGTGACGACCAACCTTGGCCACATCAACCTGGTGTGCGAAGCCCTCGGCATCCCCTTGCTAGAGTGTGTCGCGCCCAGCGACAGCTGGTCGTGTGCTCGTGAGGGCGATAGAGTAGAGGAGTTCCCTTCGCGTCAAGTGGCACGGTCTCCTCTCGCGGTGCCACGACTGCGCTCGGTGGGCCCTTCTACCGGCTAATTAGGCGAAGTCAAGGAAGCTACCACGGTGACCGAGTCGGAGTCCACAAATTATGCGAACTCGGACCTCGAGGCCGAGCAAGACCGTCTTGCAGGTGGCATGGAGGCTCCCGGTGTTGCAAATCCCAGGGCGGTGGTGCTGGTGGCCCCAAGGTTGGCATAGGAATCGAAGCCCCCGACACTCTGGAGGGTGTGGTTCCATTGTTACCCGTCCATGAGGCATCCTCGGAGGATGAAGTGGCGATGCGCGGCTAATATCTCCTACCCTTGTGTCCACGGGTGCAGCGGCAGCCGCCATGGCATCTTCGGAGGCTTGAGTGGCGAAGCGTGCCTGAGTGTCTCTGCCCGTGGCCGTAGGCACAGGCTTTCAACTGGTACTGGCGGCACTTGTGGAGGATTCAGAGTCTGACGTTGACGTCATCACTCCCACGGTACGCTCCAGAGCTGATGCTACTGGTGGCGCTTTGGGGGCCCAAATATGGAGTTCGCAAGCGGTGCTGGCTCCCGGTCGACATCTCTCGGTCGTGTTGTAGGTACGAATAACTCCTTTTCATCTCGCGACTTTGTGAGGCTCTCCTCGATCTACTCCCTGAAACTGTCCTCGGCGTCGGTGGGCCCTCGATCTCTGGGTCACGCAAAGGACTCTAGCTACAGAGTTGCTCGCGGCCCGGCAGACACTGCCGTCGCGGACATGCCTTCGGGTCGTACCATTCCCGATGCCACCATCTCGGAATCCTAGCGTCTTGTTGTGGTGCACTTCGTGCCTCGGCCGGAATTGCTTGCATGTGGGCGAGCTAGCAACTCCTCACCTGGACCATCCAGCAGGGCGGGGAACCATGTCCATCCCCCACCCTTCGGACGGGCGTCGACGAAGTCAGCAGTGGAACGAAGTCTTGAAAAAGTGCGCTCTATCCTGTACCCTTCGGACGGGCATCGACAAAGTCGGTGGAGGGGCTAAGTTTTTGAAAAAGTGCGCTCCATCCCCCACCCTTCGAACAAGCGTCAACGAAGTCGACGGTGGGATGAAGCCTTGAAAAAGCATGCTCTATCTCCCACCCTTCGGATGGGCGTCGATGAAGTCGACGGCGGGATGAAGTCTTGAAAAAGCGTGCTCCATCCCCCACCCTTCGGATGGGCGTCAACGAAGTCGTCGGTGTTACGAAATCTTGAAATAGGTGTGCTCCATCCCCCTCCCTTTGAACGGGCGTTGACGAAGTTGGTGGAGAGACGAAATATTTGAAAAAGTGCGCTCCGCATTACGCGCGGTGACGAAATTGCCCACTGGGCTATTTATGCCGGGACGACTAGGCTCTCGACGCTTTATAGCCAGCAGAGATGACTAATTTGGCACTTTAATTTAGACTTTGTAAAGTGCGCAGAGACGAGGGTCTCCGTATGTCTTATTTATGCTCCGTAGAGTATGCATAGAGACTTAAGTCTCCATGCGTTGTGTTTATACTCCGTAGAGTTGCCTGAGACGGCTAAGTTCCTGGTGCTTTATACTCCACAGAGTTGTGTAAAGGCTATTGTCTCCATGCTTTAATTTAGACTCTGTAGAGTGCGTGCGGAGACTTAAGTCTCCGCACATCTTGCTTATACTCCATAGACTTGCCTTATACTCCACAGAGTTTGCGTGAAGGCCGTTGGCTCCGCAGTTTAATTTAAACTACGTATAGTGCTCGCGGAGCCTTAAGTCTCTGTGCTTCTTATTTATACTCTATAGAGTTGTCCGGGACTGCTAAGTTCCCAGTGTTTTATACTCCGTAGATTTTGCACGGAGGCCATTATCTTCGCACTTTAATTTAGATTTCGTAGTGCGTGCGGAGACTTATATCTCTGCGTGTCTTGTGTATACTCCGTAGAGTTACCCGGGACAGTTAAGTTCCTGGTGCTTTATACTCTGTAGAGTTTGCGTAAAGACCGTTGGCTCCGCTCTTTAATTTAGACTCTGTAGAGCGTGCGTGGAGTCTTAAGTCTCTGCGCATCTTGTTTATACTCCGTAGAGTTGCCCGAGACTGCTAAGTTCCCGGTGCTTTATGCTCCGCAGAGCTTGCGCGGAGGCCATTGGCTCCGTGCTTTAATTTAGACTCTGTAGAGTGCGCATGGAGACTTAAGGCTCCACGTGTTTTGCTTATACTCCGTAGAGTTGGTACGCGAAATGCGCATGCAAATGTGGATGACAGCTTTCTTCGTGGAAATGGGGTTTATTTATATCTTCTCATTTGCGTGGGTGAGCCATTACATGTGCAAGCATGGCATGTACAGAAGCTGGGCGGCCCAGTATTCCTTCACGTAGTATTGTCGGAGGTAATCTGCATTTCACGTATGTTGGAGATCTCTCCCGTCGAGGGTTGCAAGGCGACACGCCCCATGTTGGAGGGCTGCTATGACGATGTAAGGGCCTTCCCACTTGGACTATAGTTTGCCCACAGTCACTGTTTGCAACGCCTTTCTCAGGACGAGGTCCCCCTCTTTGAGCTCCCGCAGGAAGACGTTGTTGTTGTACGAGTGCGCCGTGTGGCACGCGTACTTTGTGACATGCTCAATTCTACTAACTCGCGGCCCATCGAGGAGGTCCAAGACAGGGCTCACTCTTCGCTGGAACCTAAGTGAAGACTCTCCTTGATCCGCCCTTGATTTCCTCCAACGTGACCGCTTCATCTCCAAAGAGGAGCTTGAAAGGCGTAAACCCCATAGGGCGCATCACCGTAGTGTGGATAGACCAGAGTACGCTTGGCAACTCTTACGGCCATCTGCCCTTCGGAAGCCCTACAAGACGCTTCTTGATACCCGTGGAGATGGTGCCATTGGCCCACTCAATCACCCTGTTGGACTATGGATGTCCGACGAAAGTGTAGCGGAGCCTGATGCCATGGTTTCGCAGAACGCCTTGAAATCCGTGGAGTCGAACTGCAAGCCATTATCGACGGTGATCTCCGTAGGCACTCCAAAATGGCAAATGACATTTTACTAGAGGAACTGTTGTACCACTGTGGAGGTGACGTTGGCGAGGGCGGCTGCCTCGGACCATCTAGAGAAATATTCAAAGGCGACCATGACGAATCGTAGGTCCCCCAGGGCGCGTGGCAGTGGGCCCACGATGTCAACACCCCGTCGCGCCAATGGCCAGACTGGCTGGATGGGCTGCAGATGGGTGGGAAGCTTGTGAGTCACTCTTCCCATCCACTGGCATCCTTGACACTGCCGCACGAGGTCCTAAGCGTCGGTGATGGCTGTTGGCCAATAGAAGCCTTACCTGAATGCTTTTTTTGACTAGAGACCTTGGTGCGATATGTGAGCCACAAAGCCCTGCGTGTACTTCAGCCAGGAGCTGTGCTTGTAGAGTATGCCATCCAGGACCTCGAAGGCCCTGGCCTGGTGCTATAGCCGCCGTATCTCAAGAGGATCATCTAGTTCAGCTGTCCCCTGCAGAAGCGTGTAGATAGGTTCTCTCCAGTCGCCTTGGTTGGCAATTTGGTGGACAAGGGCAGGGTCACGGTGGTCATGTCTGATGGCTGAGGCAGCGAGGGTCTCGACGAATGCCCCCACAGATGGCGGGGCTTACTGACTGACAGCCATGGCGAGCGTGTCAGCTTCCTCATTGTCCACCTGTGGGATAGCCCTTCCTATGATGCCCAAGAAGTGGCATTATCTCGATCACGGTGGCCAAATACTTGGCCAGGTTGGGGTCCTTGGCCTGGTAAGATTTGTCGACATGTCCCATGAGCAAGCGCGAGTCGGTTTTCACCAATACTCTCCGTGCACCGAGGGCCTTCAGCTTGGCAAGGCCGAAGAGAAGTGCCTCATATTCAGCTATGTTATTTGTCACTGGGAACTCGAGGTGCGCGGAGTAAAGCAAGCGATGGCCTTCTGGCGTAGTGACAACTGCTCTGACACCCGCCCCATATACGCCGTAGGCGCCATCGATATGGAGACTCCACACCAGGTCGACTGGCAGGTGAGCTTGTGGTTAGGCCGGCGAGGTCCACTTTGCGATGAAGTCTGCCATGACCTGTTACTTTATGGTTGTGCGCGAAGCGTAGGTCAGGAAGAAAGGGGCGAGCTTGGCCGCCCACTTGCTGATGCAGCCTGTTGACTCCTTGTTGTACAGCATCTCCGCTAAGGGGAACAAGGAGGGAGCGGTCATGTGATGCACCAAGTAATATCGGAGCTTTCGTGAGGCCATGACGAGGGTGTAGGCCAGATTCTCTAGTTCAGTATACCGTGTCTTGGCGCCCTAAAAGGCTTCCGAGACAAAGCACACCAGGCGCTGAATGGCGCCTTCCTCCAAGGCGAGGACCACGCTCATTGCTGTTGCTGTGGCCGCTAGGTACAGCAGTAACGGAGCCTCTGGTGCTAGGGACACCAGGTGGGGAGCTTGGCGAGATGCTTTTTGAGGTCGTCGAAGGCCACTATGCAATTGTCATTCCAGTGAAATCCATCACAGCCGTGAAGGATTTTAAAGAACGAGAGACCTTGCTCGGCTACTTTGGACAAGAAAGGGCTCAGCACGGCCATGCAGCCTGTGAGCCTCTGGACCTCCCTCGCCGTCTTTGGTGGCTCCATGGAGAGGATTGCGTCAACCTTTTTCGAGTTTGCTTGTATTCCGTGCCCTGATACCAAGAAGCCAAGCAGCTTTCCTGCTTGCACCCTGAAGACACACTTGTCCGGGTTCAGCTTGATGCCAGCCCGATGGAGGTTGTTGAAGGTTTCTTGAAGGTCTTGGCTGTGGGATCCTGCTCACTTTCTCTTCACGATCATGTCGTCGACGTAGGCTTCGACATTCTTTCCAAGTTGGGAGGCGAGGGCAAGGGCCACCGGCCGTGTGAAGGTTGCTCCCGTATTCTTGAGGCCGAAGGGCATTCTGATAAAGCAATATGTGCCTCCTAGGATTATGAAATCAGTCTTGCCTTCATCTTTTTTTAGCCATATGGATCTGGTGATAGCCAGATTACGCATTCAAGAAGCTCATTAGCTCGCATCCCGCCGTGGCGTCGACAAGCTGGTCGATCCGAGGAAGAGGATAATTATGTAAAAGAGGGAGGGAGGCACCACCCAAACAAGCGCAGAGACACGACACGACACGATTATTCCTTCGCTCCACATAAAAAAGTTGGTTTGCCACTGAGACGTCCTTCCCTCCCACAGCACTAAACACATGTTGCTTATCTCTTCGTATATTTTAAAATTAGTAATATTTTTATTAAAAAGGAATATGTAGAAACTAAGCTCCTATTCTAATTCCACGCACAAGACAGCACAAGCAACTGCAATGCAATTCTATCTTTGTTGCAGGGATAGCCTCCACATAAGTCTATCTGGCCTTTTGGGCCAAAAGGCAGGTAAAACATATACAAAGACGTGTATGTTCTTATCTCTGGATTTCTTCTTTGGTAGAATATTTGCTTCTTTCTTCACCTGTGCTGCTGCCGCTGCTTTGCCATCCATTTCTCAATTGCTTGTTGTTCATCTAGTTGCATTAGACTAGACATATGCTCACGTCTAACCTCCCAGAAAAGTGAACAAAGGCGTCAACAACAATGTTTTACTAGCTATTCTTTTTCCCTCTTTAGTGAGTGCTTGTGTACGTAGCTAGACTTGAACTTGGTACAGTACTAACTTCATCTGCTATTTTAGGCCCTGTTTATTTCGGCTTAAACTTCTGCTAGTTTATCTTTTACTATTCCTAAATTTCGTCTTTTTCTATTTTTGCTTTTTTGAACTTTTTTGCTGGTTCTTTTTTTTATATTCATTTATATTATCCGTGATGGGCTAACATATTTTTTCTATTTTTAAATTTTTTTAAATTTAGTTACACCAAATAAACCACTATCAGTTACAATGTAATTTCAGTCCGTTATAGTATAATTTTAGTTATAAACTAATTTATTTTAGTTCTACCGAACGGTACTTTAGTTGCTCGTCGGTTTATCATGTCAGATGGCAACGCACCAACTCCATCTGAACTGTGGAGTTATGATTATGATGAGACTAGTACCTTGGACGACCTGACGTGCTGTGTAAGGTATGTTCTTTTTTACTGCGGTTTATAGTTTTTAGATTATTTATGTGTGAGATTATAAAGTAACAGAAATTCACGTGTGATTTTTGCCGATATAAATAAAGTCGATACAGTATGTATTACAATTAACTATTAGACCCTATCTTAAAAAGATACTACGTTTAAAAGTTAGGTACTATAGAAAAGTCAAAAGTAAAAGCTAAAAGCCGAAAAAGAACAGACCCTATGTTTGTTTAGCTTGCATACTAAGTATATCTATGTGCAACTTTTTTGTGCCAGCATTACTCATCTCAATTGGAAGGATGGATTTACATCAAGTTGATTTTCTTCCCCAGTGATCAATTGTCTTGAGTTTACATTACAGTCTTTGGATTTGGACAAAGTGTACAAATCATCTAGGGAACTCTTTATGATCTAAAGCTATATATCTGACCGGTAAGCGACGCTTGTTGTCTGTCGACTCGTATCCTCTGCCTTTGCATGGAGTACAGTACCCTGCCTTTGGGCTGATCTCGGCCGTTGGATCAGAAACGAATACTCTACACCGGCTGTGAACAGGACGTTTCTAAAGTGTTCGTCGGCACATCACTTAGAGTATTTTTCTTTTCACCGTTTGCCGAGTGGTTTCGGTTCTACCTCGCTCTCATTTCCATCTCGTCTAGTAATTAGTACTGCACTACACTACACTTGCAGTTACTCTAGAAGGGGAATACTTTCGACGAAGAAGAGTGAATTTTTAATCAAGAACGTAATCTAAGGAAAGATGATAGCATTGCATCATGATTATCGCAAAAACACGCTTTTAAAAAATCTATATATATTAGAATAGCAAATGCACCACACAACAGCAGCGGCAGATCCAGCGGTGGGGGGGCTCGAGCCCCCCTACCGCTACCGGACCCTTGGAGCCCCCCTAAATTTTTAGCCATGGATGTATAATATAGAAGGGGCTGAGGTCGAGCTGAAGGTACTTCAGCCCCTCCAAAAAAATTTCCTGGATCCGCCACTGCACAACAGCAAATTAGTACTGAATGGAGTGAAGAGGGGGACCCACTGGTCAGCCACATCTCCCCTTTAAAACGACGAATGTTTAGGCGCCATCCCCCTCCTCCTAGGGTTTTGCTTGGTAATGCAGCTTACAGTAGATAAGGATTTATACTACTACTGTCCGTGCTTGAATCACAGCTGCAAGAGTTGGGTTTTCTCCCCTCCAAGCCAGATGTATCCCTGTTCTGTTCATCTACAACAGCAAGTGTGTCACAATTAATCTACATGTTTGTATACGTGGATGATATCATCATCATCATGAGTTCTTTGAATCAAGCAATAGAAGCTCTTCTTAGTTAACTACGAGATTTTGCCGTGAAAGATCTTGGTGAGCTGAGTTTCTTCTTGGGAATACAAGTTGTTAAGCAAAAAGGTGGCATTGTGAAGATGGTATTGTGCTCACTCGACGCAAGTACATAGGGGAGTTATTTCAGCGAGTAGGGATACAAGATTGGAAACATTCAACGACACCCGTGTCATTTTCAAAAAAAAGTTGACAAAGTTGGGTGGTTCTGAATTTGCAGATCATGAGAAGGCAAAATATCATAGCATTGTTGATATGGCTTGACTCATTTTAGATACCTTCGGCTAAACTACGATCTAAAGCAACTTTATAAACTAAAAATCCATTTAATTTTAGATTATTGCCCATTTGGCTCTAGCTTTGTTATATACAGTTTAGCATGATCTAGATAGCTCTTTCATATAATATAGCTTAAAGTAATACTTGTAGAGTAAATTTAGATAATTTTCATAACTTCTTATGCTACAAATGAATAAATTACAACCACTTCATTTCATTCATGCTCTATTTTCTTCTATGCATCTTGATGACTCTATCGTCAAATGGGGAGAAAGATCGGTAAAAATGCTAAATTAGAGTTTTAATATTTTGTTGTACTTCTCTTGATCTTTTGATTTCTTCTCACCATAACCAAGGTCAAATAGAATAATTGTTCTTTCATATGAATATAGAGTGAGATTTCCAAATTCATTTGGTAGATTTGAAGTTTTTTTTAGAAAACTTGTGATTTTCAGTAGTTTCAATTTATTTCTACCTCATATATTCATTTTCAATATTTGCATTCCTCTTGTAACCATTTTGAGCCTTACTTACAAAATTTTCTCTCTAAATTTTAAAACCACCTCTTACTTGTATTTTTGAGAAATTGCCAATATGTTCATCAAGGGGGAAATTGAAAAATCATGTGAGAAGATCCATGGTTTTGTTGTGATGAACCATTGTCATTTTGGGGGAATAAAAATTTGGAATTTGCTAATTTACATATTTTCTGGACAGTTTGCAGAAATGAATGATTTTGAAAAGTTTGAGTCATAGAATGATTTGGTGATCTAGGTCAGTGGTTATAGGTTGCATGAGATATGTTACTGTTAATGTGCATTAAGTTACGAAAAACTTGTGCCCGGAAATGATATCTTTGTCTTTGGATACGTAGGGTCGCTAGGAATCAACCATGGTCAACGGCGAGCATCGGGGCTACACTCATGAAGGAGTCGAGGCCCAGAATGATTGAGGATGCCGGGTAAGATGATGAGCTTAAGTATGGCACGAGAAAAGTGGAAAATATTGAAGAGGAGTTCCAACAATAGGTTGCACCATGTGGCTTAGTCGGTCCAAGTGAGGCATGGTCTGGTAAAACCAGAATGGGAGAGACTTGCCAACGTGTGGCAAGCCAGTGGTGCACCGACACATGGTAGGCATGGCGATTGCTTGCAATAGAAGATGAAAACCGGATCAAGAAATGGTATTTTGGTAAGTTAACCAAAATATTGGTAATAATTTTGGACCAAAACCACGACGCTTGGGAGAGCGATTTAGCTCAAAAAGAAGCTGAGAAGATCAAGATGAATCAGGACTAAGGACTTAGTGTATTCGGGCTTATGCGATTTAAAAGGTGTGCATAAGTGTAGTGTGTGAGTTAAAACCCATATGTGTGTAGTTATTGGGTTTTCCCATGTACTAAATGGATAGTATCCATTAAAACCCATGTGTGTGGTTATCAGGTTTTTCCCAATGTGCTAAGTGGATAGTATCTATTAAGGATTTGATATGGCTGGTTAATCCATCTGTTTAACAAGGTTAGATGAAGAATTATAATTAACCATCAAACTATACTCTCTTGAGACTAAGTATTCATGAGTTCTAGGGTTAGGGATTGAGAGTAGTTGAGCGCTACGGTGTGCTCTCTTATCCTCCAAGTGAAGTGGCCGTAAAACTTTTATTCTGAAGTAGCAATACATCAATCTTTGTTCATATCTATGAATCTCTCTTGTGTTAATTGATTTGCTCTTGATTTGGTTGGTTTCTCCTCCTCTCTCTCTCTCTCTCTCCCTTCTTGATTTTGTTGTGCAAAAGGACGTGTAAGAGATGGAAGATAACATCTGAAAACCAATCTTCATCCATTTAGCCACTTTTATGGCAAGTTCATGAAGAAAATGTTTTTTTGTTCTTTTTAGCTTATCCGAGTGATTTCTTAATCTAGCTGTTTCTACCTTAATTTCTTTGGTGTTCTAGTTTGCTGTAATATGTGAGAATACATCTAAAATTATCTTGGCCATCATTCACCCACGACCAGGTCATATTCATCGTTTTTTGTTCTTAACCTATTCTTGGTGCAATCTTCCTTCAAATAGAAAAAGATCAGAATTTTGGTAACGATTTTTTTTATCATTGGTTGGAAAAGGTTCCTGATATCCTAAAGAATGTGCATACCATATTTACTATAGCAGCACGATTTTTCAATTTTTTTGGCTTCTTAATCTTCATGACTTTTCATATCTATTGGAGAAAAGAATCGTTGAATACTTTTGAGAAGATTTGAAGGTATCATTCACCTCCTCTCTGGGGGAAAATTGCACATGTACCCCATAGTTAGTAGGCACTTGTAAATTTGCCCCACACTTAAGTGGCCTTGTAATTTTGCCCCATACTTGACATGCCCCCTTATTATTTTGCCCCATTGCCCATTTAGCTCCTATTTTAATTTCGTGTTTCATTTTTTGGGGCTGTAAAATTTTGTTTTACAAAGTTGTCCATTAAATGCCTAAAACATTCTCTTTGCTCGGCCTGTGGATAAATATTTTTTACTGCATTTTTCCTGCCCCAAAAAATGAAAAACGAAATTAAAATAGGAGCTAAATGGGCAATGGGCAAAATAATAAGGGAGCATGTAAGTATAGGGCAAAATTACAAGGCCACTTAAGTGTAGGGCAAATTTACAAGTGCCTACTAACTATGGGTACATGTGCAATTTTCCCCCTCTCTGGGACCATACCGATCCTACAATTTATTCTAAAAATCTGGTTAAATCGGCCGTTGCAAATGGTTAATCCGATGTTTCTTCGATTCAAGTTTGACATTGGTTAAAAAAATTACGGGGTGGGGGGATGGGGGAGTAGTTTACTTGCGCTGAACCGGTGACTCGTAATTTTCTTGATCAATTGCTGGACTGGAATGGTGTTGTGCGGGCTGGACTCAAACTGTTCTAACTCAAGGTGGACATCACATGTGAACATTTTAACCACCAAGTTGCTAGTTTCTTCTGGATTTGTACTGGGAAGGTGAGAAGTTTTCATGAATGAATGGGTTCATAGAAAGAAGGCAAGGTGGGGGAAGAAAAGTGGGAGATTTGGTGGCAAGACCGTTGACGCGTCGTGCTGGGGCATGTGAGCTTGCAGCCACTTTGGTTGTTTGATGTGGATGTGATGCTCGTGAGCGAATTAATTGGTTCCTCTGTTGGTTGGCGTTTAATTGAGTAAATCACTGCACCTTAGTAGTTAGCATCTTCAGTTTCCTTTCCCCCTTTTACCTTCCCCCTATTCTATTTCCCTTTGCACCATCGATCTTGCGTCCATGTGCTGAAGCGGGCTCTGCAAGCGGTGGCACTTTGTGTTCTCTGATTTAGTAAATTTCCATCTTTGAATTTCTTGTTGAGTTCATGCACACGTATTGCCTTGTCCAGTTTGTTATGTTTGACGGATTTTTCATCCGACCAAATTAATATTCATGTTCTTGTTCTATGTCGTGCTGCCTCTGTGCCATTTCTTTCCGATCGATCTCACGGGGAAAGCTGCAAACTTGCAGGAGATGGGGTGCTTCAATTCCAAGCCAAATGACGCCGGTGCGATCAGAAGAAGACCTGGGAGCATAGGCGAGGTGGCTGTGTTCGTACCTGGATTGCGGGTTCCCGAGAGCTTGGAGCTGCCTCAGCCGCTAGGTGACGGCCTCCCGAGGAGGCTAACCGAACGCTTGGCTGCGTTGAGGGCTCGGATAGTGGTCATGGCCGCTCATGAGGCACCATCGGTGACTAGGCCCAGGAGGCGCACCGCCACGCAGCATGGTTCGTCGATCCATGGTTCATGTGATAGATTGATTGATACTAATGTAAGAGTGCGAGATCTCAGACAAGTAATTGATTGATATATAGTCTGAATTGGTGCTTGCAGGGGGATCTACATCAGGTGATCTTCTGCAGGCTTTGGAAGAGTATTTGCCAGTTCTTCTAGGACTGGTAAAAGATGGTAACTCTTGTACACCTTGTGCTTACATCTTTGCTCTAAAATGAGATCCGGGAAATTTATGTCAATCTTTGTTTCCCCTTCCTTGTGGTTCGATTCTTTACAGGGAGCGAGGTGGAAGATAAGATACAGTTTGCATGGATGAACCAAGAAGATGATGCAGAGGTCTGCATGCACCTAAATATCCGTGTGTTTTCATTTTGCATTTGTTGCAGGAGGAATACAGGTACTTACTGTGATTAAGCTGTGTCTTTGTTGGTAGGAAACGACATTGCCCAGTGTTTGGTATGAGGTGCTGTCGGTTCTACACATGATGGCTATGCTGCGTTTATCTCAAGCAAATTCTTTGCTTCTTCCAAAGACGTCTATCGATGGATACCATGCTAAAGTATCTGAAGGTCAGTGCCACCATAAGCTCCATTCCATTCCTCACTGTTTCAGAATCAGTATAGATTACTTCTGAACGTTTCGGTGCTGCAGTTATACTTGATGTCCATTGCAGTATTATAACTGTTCTGCCTGATTTATACTTGCCAGAGAACAAACGAGCTTCTGTTGAAATATTTCTCAAGGCAGCTGGGTACTTGGAGTGTGCTAATCAACACGTTCTTCCTAGGATATCGCCTGAAAAAAGGTGGTGTGCTTCCCTTCTCACTTGCAACAAGTTTGACGAGCAGTGTTCCATTTTGTAGTTAGTGCAGGAGTTATTGTTCTTGACTGCCATTTCATGTAGGAAAGGTCTTCCTGTGGACCTAGCTGAAGGAGTCCTGAAAGCTATCTGCATGCAAGCTCTGGGTCAGGTAATGCATTTGTCCATCTATCTATCGTATTTTTCTTAAGTGAATCTTTCTTGACAATAACTAAAATCACATGATTCATGTAAAATAGCAGTTGAGATGTTGACTTCTCAGTTTATCATGCTATTTATATGCGCAGCGCATAACCTTGCATACGTGTCAGTAATGTGACTTTTATGTCTATTTGATGTCTTAAAGTGCATCCTGATAAAAATGTCTATGTCATACGATTTCGTATGTCGCCAGGCAATTGATGTTCAACTTGGGTTGGCAATCGACAGTCCAAAGGCTACCCTGGCAGTGAAAAGGAGGCTGGCATGTGAGATGGTCAAGAGCTGGGAGCAGGTAGTTCCACTGATTGTGGCTATTATTTTGCATCGTATCAGAATTGTGTTCATGTTTGCCCTTGTCAGTTCTCTATACTGTTATTGACTAACTAACAAAGATATGTATGACAATTCAGAATCAGATTATTTTTCATCTTTGCTAAACCTGGTATCAATACTTCTGGGTTTAACTTCGTTTCATCGTCATATATCCATCATTGTGGCCTGCATTCTCACCTTATTAGTAGTGCTGATGTTAATCTCCTGTTGCGATGTGGTTTGGTTTAGAACTGTTTCTCTCCTGAGCATTGTCTGACCCCAGTATAGGTCAGTAACCAAGGTTTTCATGTTGACATAAAACTCTGAAACTAACCAGCAGTCTAGCAGTAGGACCAACCAAATGACAAATGCTACTGTTGCATAGTTTGAGAAATAAAGAAGTAATCCAGTTTTTTCGTAATCTTTTTATTTTATCTATACAATCATCTTCATTTCACCTGCAGGCATATGAAAGCATTGCGGGCCTACCTCTACTTGATGGCTGGGCCAAGAAGCACAGGCTCTTTGTTAAGTGGAAGCACACCGAAGCAAAAGTACGTAGACTTTTTTCATATTTCTGAAACATGCACTCATAACATTTTTTCTCCTATCTAAACCAAAATCTGCATTTACCTCTAGTATTGCTGTATAAACATATGTACTCATATTACTGAAAAGGATTTGCTGTGAACCCCTTAAATTCTATCAATCTCTATAAATAGAAAGAAAAGGAAGTAAGTTCTATAACTAAGCAAAAAATCCTACAGGCTGCAGCATACTATTACCACGGACTCATCCTTGATGAAGGCAACACTGAGAAATCTCATAGGACGGCCGTCGCAGCATTGCAATCGGCAGAGGAGTTCCTCAGGGAGAGCAAAGCTGTTTGTGAAGCCTTCCATGCCGGACCTCCAGTTTCAAGGCAATCTATCCATCCATGCTGCTTTTGTTTTACTGAAATATCTACCGTTGTTTTTCTACCGAAAGCTTTAGAAATCTATGACAAACTAGGCTAGTTGCAGAATTAGTATCAGATACACAAGACATAATGTCAGAACTTTGATGCTATATATAAAGGATAACAGCCTACCATGACTGAGCTGTGGCATTCTGAATTTTGTTGCGTACGTGCTTATGCAGAAGCCCGCCTCTGTGGGGATCGATGAAGTACCTGCATGAGAAGATCCAGAAGGACTCTTCCTGCAAAGTTCGCATCAACAAGGACCTGTACAACAATGACAGGTGCTACTGATCTTAAAATACTGGCCCATCTTTTGTTTAAAGAAAACATATATTGCTTGAAGCCTCGAACTATATACTGCTCATTGATCTGCTTACGCGCTGAGTTCATGAATGTGCTCAGAAGCAACTGCATAGACTGCTCATACTTGAACAAAAACATGCATGAACTCATTTGCATATACATGAATTGTACGTGTTGTTCCTTGATGGAGCATAACTTGCTAGAAGTTTAACATGCATGCATGCATATTTGCAGGGTCCATGAGACTGTGCCGGCGCTGCCGAACTTCGCTGTGGCTCTGAAGCCCGAGGAGTACCGGCTTCCTCTGACAGACGCTGCAAATGACTAGCTAGAGCATGCATTTGTATGTGATTCCTGCATCGCAACCATGAGAAGAAAGAATTTGGGGCTAGCTACTGGTCCGTACAGAGCTGCCATGTGTACATCTCATGTAAGAAAAATGGATGGATGTAGGCTGTGATGGATTGCATTTACATACAACTCGAGTTGCAAAGAGGAGGAAGGGGGTGGGAACTTGTGAAACAACCCGAAATTTCAAATTTTCGGTTTTCATTTGAATTTGCTTGATTTTCCCCCCAAACCTTTCATTTTGGCAAGAAACCGTGGAAACCCGCCTTCCTCTTTTGGCTAAGCCGCCTTCTCCTTGCTTTGGCGCCCTCTAAGGGTTCACCGGCTGCCACCAAAGCTTCGGCCACACATCTCGCCACCGCTCGCTTGCTTGCTAAAGCTCGATGGCAGGGCTACCCAACCATCTCGTAGTTTCTCATGATGATCTGTTTCCTAGAATCACTTTTGCAAGACTACCGGTAAAGTGCTCTGTCGTTTAGTAGTATAAAACAGTTGAACTTCCTACACTATCATGGTTATTTAAGTATTAGATAAAGAGGCAAGACTAAGTAAAATAAATAGACTATGGATAAAGAGGCAAGACACATATTTTTTTTATGATGTTAAACCCCATTAATTATTTACTTATTAGTACTTTTATTTGTCTTGCAAAAGTGATTCTAGGAAAGAGATCATCATGCGAAACCACGAGATGGTTGGGTAGCCTTGCCATCGAGCTTTGGGATATGAGTTTAGAGATGAAAAATATTTCGGAGTAGAGTGAGGACAAAACTTTGAAGAAAGTAAGGACAATCTTATGCTGAGCAAAAAAACATAGTGATCATCCAACTATAAGATTTGACTTATCAAATCTGGCTTAATAGCTACTCAAATCGATTGAATCTCTACAAGAGTGTTGGTATGGAAGCGGTGTAACTATACTAAACAATGGTAGATTCTACTCAGGACGGGCGGAAGCGTTCCGACCTGACCAATGGATACCCGGGTCTTAGTGATAATCTACCAGGTAGAGTTTATATAAAGAGATGAGTAGTGAAACAATCTTGTTTTCTTAATTCAGTCATGAGGGTTAAGAAATATTGTAGATAAAACTATGCAACTCTACAGAGTAATTACAATAGTATTCTCTAATACGCTGCGCTTTCGATAAAAAAAGCTATGTTTAATGGGTGATTCCAACAACGAAGCATAAGTAGAATTGAAAAAATTTTGGAAATGTTGAAGTATGGTAATCAAGTTGTTGAAACCCCACTTATTTTTATGATTTGTATTTTATGTTTTAAAATGTTTACAAAGAAAACTACATCCACATATCATAATAAAACCATTATATCCCCATCACTTGACAATCCTGTTAAGTAGCTAAATAGCATTTTTCTATGTGATTTGCTGAATACAGTTGATTATACTCAGTCTTGCAATATTTTCCACCACAATAGATACCAGATACTAGAAGAAGAAAGGATATTGCAAGTTTTTGTGTAGAGGTTATAACTGCATTCAAGCGTTCCTATAGAGTTTTCTTCGATTCTTCTGAATGTAAGTTAAATTTTAGGCTTAGACGTATGTATCGTTGTTAAAATTGACCGTTACATTTTATTTTAATCAAGTTAATCCCTTAAATGTTTGTGAGCAGATATGATACTCTTTTTTCCGTAACTGAACTCTTAGACTGTTATAGATTGTTCGACGTCCTAGTTCCAAAAACGGGGCGTTACAACTTGTTTAACAAAAGAAATGGTAAATGTTTAGTGTGAGTGACTTATGATGGAAATTGAGATGTGGAGGATTGAGGATTGAGTGTGAGTGACATATACCTTTCATTTAGATGGAAATTGAGGATTTATCCTCTTGGCCTATGTGTCAGTGACTTATGATGACTCCACGTGTCATTGAGATGTGGAGAGTAAATCCTCAATTTCCCAACTAATAATGGGAGGGTATATGATCCAATCTTATCTCTCTCCCTGCCGTCGCTTTGAGTATAGTATAGTATAGTATAGTATAGTCTGGGCCATCCGATGCCGCCACCTCCCGCCGGCGTCGACCTCGCCCGCTCACTCTGCGCCGCCGTCATCAAATCCAACTTCCAGCCCCACCTCCCCCTCATCGCCTCCTCCCCGTCCCTCCTCGCTGCCGTCCTCCACCGCCTCTCCCCGCTCCCCTCCACCGCGCTCTCCTTCTTCCGCTCCCTGCCGCCGCCCCATCCGCTCGACGCCTCCCTCGCCCTCCTCCGCCTCCTCGCCTCCCACCCACGCCACCACCCCACCGCCCGCTCCCTCCTTCGGGCCCTCTCACTCCACCACCCCCTTTCCTCCCCTCTCTTCCTCCCCTCCCTCCTCGCGGACCCCCACATCCCGAGCTGGCTCCTCCTCGTCCTCTCCCAGTCCTCCCGCCCCCACGACGCCATCCGGGTGTTCCACCACATGCGCGCGCGCGCCCTCGCCCCCGACGCCCACGCCTGTTCCGCGCTCCTCACTGCGCTTGCCAAGTCGCGGATGACGGCCACCGCGCGCAAGGTGTTCGACGAAATGGCGCGGGCCGGGGTCGCCATGAACACGCACGTCTACAACGCCATGCTGCACGTGTGCTTGAAGGCTGGGGACGCCGCTCGTGCGGAGACGCTGATGACGAGGATGGACGCGGCTGGCGTGCAGCTGGACAGGTTCTCCTTCAACACCATGATCGCGCTATACTGCAGGAAGGGGATGCAGTACGAGGCCATGTGCGTACGGGAGCGGATGGAGAATGAGGGGGTCAAGGCGGACGTCGTGACATGGAACTCCTTGATCCACGGCCTGTGTAAGGAGGGGAGGGTGAAGGAGGCAGCGCAGCTGCTTAGGGAGATGGTGGTGGCAGGGGTGGCGCCAGACCATGTGACATACACCACGCTGATTGATGGGTACTGCCGGGCGGGCAATGTGGGGGAGGCGGTCAAGCTGCGAGGGGAGATGGAGGCAAGGGGGATGCTACCGGGTGTCGCGACGTACAACGCAATTCTCAGGAAGCTCTGTGAGGATGGCAAGATGAAGGAGGTCAATGGGTTGCTTAACGAGATGGATGAGAGGAAGGTGCAGGCTGACCACGTGACGTGCAACACGCTGATAAATGCATACTGCAAGAGGGGGGACATGACCTCAGCCTGCAAGGTCAAGAGGAGGATGATGGAGTCAGGGTTGCAGTTGGATCAGTTCACTTACAAGGCCCTCATCCATGGATTCTGCAAGGCCAAGGAGCTGGATGAAGCCAAGGAAGCCTTGTTTGAGATGACGGGTGCAGGTACTCCAAATTTATCTTATTTATGGTTTCAGTCAGTAGCACCGGTCCATTATAAGGACTGAATAATATCTAACCAGTAATTCGAGTGGCACCATGATCCTTATGTTACTGAGTAGTGTCTAATCAGTGATTCGAGTGGCGCTAAGATCCTTTTGGTCACAATCAAAAGCGGTCAGTTTGCAGTAACTTTGACTGTAATTTACTGATTATCTGGTCATAGTAATGATGATATCTGTTATATCTTTGTTTTATTGTACGCAGGTTTTTCACCCAATTATAGCGTGTTCTCATGGTTTGTCGATGGTTTCTGCAAGAAGAATAATGCAGATGCAGTGCTACTCATTCCTGATGAATTTATAAAACGAGGCCTTCCACCAGATAAATCAGTATATAGGTCTCTAATCCGAAGGCTTTGCAAGAAAGGGCTGGTTGATCTTGCACAAAAAGTATTTAACCAAATGCAAGGCAAAGGTTTAGAAGTTGACTGTCTTGTGTATGCTACAATTGCATATGCATATCTGACTGCCGGAAAGCCAGTTGCTGCTTCAGACACGTTGGATGAAATGGCGAAGAAGCAGTTGTACGTAACGCCCCAGATTTACAACTGCATGTGTGCCTCTTATGCTGATGAGAAGGAGACCCTTAATATGCTCTGGGTTCATGCCATCGAGAGAGGCCTAATCACCAGGAGTGTATACAAACTGATGCACCAAGCAAGGCTAAAATCAGCAAAGCCTGCAGTTGAGAACGGGGGCTATGCTCCCTGTTTCAATGCTGAACCTGCCAGAGCCTGCAAATTGAGTGTGGGTTATCGACTTGCAGTTTCGTAGACTAGGCCATATGTTCCCTTGTTTAATCTTTCATCATGTGAGCGCTCGAAATACACTTTGGTAGTTGGATACTTCTTTCTTGTTCTTGTTGGTATGCAGCCATGATCTCTTCCTTTATATCTCATGTATTTACTGTATATATAAAATTGCTTTCAGGTGCCTCGTAAATTGGCATTGCATCTTGTTGATGTTCAGTTGGCAAAGCCATGCTCCCGGCATTTCCATGTAGCATGAGACTGTTCAACAGAAGTGCAGGTATATCCAATGTATGGGAGCAACAGGACAGTTGAGGTGGAAAAACATCTTGCTGTGAAGCTGGATATGACAAGTTGAGTTCTGAATTTTTGGAGGGGAAAAAATGTACACGACATATCTGAATTCTGAACTCAAGAAAACAAACAGTAAGTGAATAAAAATCAGATGCTTGTGCTGTGCTGGGTGGACCCATTCATTTGCATTTGCACATAGATGATGAGGACAGGGTGTAGAGTTGAGTTGCTGTGTGAGGAGGAGTTGAGTTGTTGAGAGTTTTCCGTTGCTCCACGAGGCCTCGCGCCGCCGCTCCGGGCACCGCAAAGGTGGTCAGCTTCTATGCCACCTGTTTCCGCCTACACGGTGCTCACCTTCGTCCACCGCCGCCGACGCCCTCCGCGACCTCCTCTCCGCATCCAGGTCGCCGCTCGCCGATGCCTTCGACGCGGCACAGCTGCTCTCCACCGCCAGGTCGGGAGCCCCCTCTCCTCTCCTCTTCTAATACTCTCCGCGCTGCACCACCTCTCGCTCTCTGCTCTGCTCCTGTTTAATTTACATCACTCTTACCACTTTATTTACGCCTTGGTTTAATTTACATCAAGTCTGCAGCTGCCTGATGTATCTTTAGATACTAAGGAGAAGACGAATAAAAAAATCTCTGAAAATTACCCTTGGCTAGAAAGTGAAGTGCAGCAGAGGGGGCAAAAGCTTTGCTGTAGCTCCCGATTTCAGTTGTATTGGGATGTCAATACACCATAAGCAGTGCTTATTAAGCACTGATATTTTAGCTCCAGAATTTGTGCGCACTGATGAGAAGATGTGCTCTGCTCTGCAGGGGCCTAAAGCTGATGGCGGGGCGAAGAGAAAAGAGGGTTAGGAAGCGGAAGAGAAGCCGCAAAGATAATAATCAAACAGACACAGTGAACTAGGAGGGACCTGCAAAGTTACAAAGAATGCCGTTGCTGCGCGTCCTGAGGCAGAACAGAACCTAGTACATGAGTGACCTCACAATGCACCCGCTAGATTCATAATGCCATAATGTACTCCTCCAGTTTTGCAATATAAAGTCCTTATTTTTAGAAACTCCTCTTCGGTTTGCTCCGTCTCCGCTTCGGACTAGGGACCCCATAAAACTCGGTTTCGATCGGAGTCCCAACCGCCTTTAATTCCAAGATCCCGACTCACCATTTTACTGGCATAATTACCAAAACATGGCAAACTACTCCTTTGACGCTGCCTGGGTGCCATGTTTCTTTCCGTCGTTTTCTTAACGCGCTTCGATCGATCATCATTGGCCGCCAAACGGATCGACCGTCTGACCTCCACAACTAATGGAAACGGAAAACGCTGGCAAAAAAACATGTCTACTAAACATGATATTCCCAATCTGAAAATATCATACATAGAGCTACAATCATGCACGCCTGCACATAATCTTCAAGTACAAACTATAAAAAAAAATGCAGACATCCCCTCGCGATCACAACTCTCCTGAAAATCTAGAACTTGAAGTCCTTCTTTTTCGATTTCCCTTCCTTCTCCTGCTTCCTCTTCCTCTTGCTTGCGTTCTGCAAATTGCAAATGTACATGTTCAAGTTTGTGTTGCTTCTCCAAGACAAACTATGCAAGCGAATGAAAAATGTTGGTTATTAAGGAAGGCAATGTACCTCCGCCACCATGTCACTGAAATCTTCCTTCTGATTTCGTAGCTTTTCCTCCTCTCGTGCTTCTTCATACCTGTTTCACGGTAAAAAAAAAAAGGATAAACGTTTTGACCTGCAGCAATTTTGACAGGCTCAGCTTGACATACGCCGAATGAAAGTATTCTTACTTGGCTGCCAAAACATCATCCATAACTTCCAGTTCCTCAGGCTGTATGGTGACATCCACTTTATCGGACTTTTGATTCTTAAGAAGATCAACCTGCAAAAGAGAACCACAAGAAAAGCTCATCGGACCACTAAAGCATGCATAGAACAAAACTACTTGTCAACATAGTGCAAGGGACTTCAAAGCTCACCCTTTTGGGAGCAGCTTTATCCTGTGCCCCGACCACATACCTGTAAAAGCAGCAAGATGCAAGATGGGTTATCCATATGGTTGGGTTGAACAGGGAAGCATCAGAAAATATGATACAGGTAACCAGGTTTTATTATTGTTACATACGTATGGCTTGATCCATAGAGCGTCCCAGGGGCAATTCTTTCCTCTTTCTGCTCAAGAACCTTCAGATGAAAAGGGACAAAA
This sequence comes from Dendrocalamus sinicus, assembly GCA_036346575.1. Taxonomy (NCBI): domain Eukaryota; kingdom Viridiplantae; phylum Streptophyta; class Magnoliopsida; order Poales; family Poaceae; genus Dendrocalamus; species Dendrocalamus sinicus. The sequence continues at coordinate 35,953,033 of CM070646.1, read as the reverse complement.
TGTTCGTTAAGAACTGCGATAAGCCACTTTAAAACTCCATAACAATACGTAGCCTGAAATGCCACAAAAATTGCTGGCCTATCCTCACCTGGTACAGCTGCTTTTCTGTTTGCCTTTCAGGCTCTTTCCTCTGTAGCTTCCGAAGATCGATCACATCAGGTGTTTCCACGCCAGTTGGAGTGCTATTAACAGAAGAAGTGTCATAACCGAGTTCCTTTAAATAAAGAACTTAAGCAAGCCATCTAAGAATTATGGTAGCACCTTGAGATGGTATCAACAGATTGAATGCCTTCTTCCATGTCTTCATCTTCCATAGGTTCTTCCTCCTCCTCCTCCTCTTCTTCCTCCTCCTCCTCTTCCTCCTCCAAGTCTCCCCAGTGCTTGCTGCGGTCAACAGGCTCCTCCTGGAACACAGTGCAGCACAACAGTCAGCTAACTAATGGCTTCAGCAAATCCCAGAAATTTGGCTCAAACAATTAAAAAAAATTAGCCGATTGAACATACATCATAATTAGGTTCATCCTGTTGTAGCACTCCAAAAACATCTCCATATAAGGGGCGTCCATGCTGTTAGACGAAACAAGAGAATAGATCAGTAAAGAAATATGAAAGTTGATTAAATAAAGCATTTTACCAGAGCTGAGCCCACAAAGGGCAAATGTGACATTTAGAATACCTCATCAACCGGAGGTTTACCCCATTCCCCAGGTCGATAACCAAAACTAGCACCAGGAGGAATCGGAGCATTCAGACCAGGAATCTTCAGCTGAGGATAAGAGGGAGGAGGACCATATCTCTGCCAAAATTATTTGATGTCAGTTGGCCAGTAACAAAAGGAGTTGTCAACCAGAACATCAGCTGCATGGAGATTTTTTTTTAAAGAACAATACCTGCATGTTTATAAGCCATGGAGGTGGTGCACCATCAGGCATACCAAGAGCTTCTTTAAGTTCTCGGGACAGCATACCTGGCTTCATTTCCCTAAGTTTGACCTGTTAAGTGCATACATGTATAGCATTATGCCCAGTGAGCCAGGTTTGAAAACACAGATGTCTGAGCCTCCCGAACAATTATCAATTATCTCTGTTTCTGATACATCAAGAAGTAAGATAATGAACAAAAGTACCTCAAATTCTTTCCCTTCGTAATACAGGTCACCATGACTAGTCAATTTTGGCTTTGTTTGATATTTGAAGAAGGCATCATGCAAAACCTGCACACAACAAAATGATGGTAAGACTTATCTGTCCTGCATGTGAATCATGTCAAGAGTTAATAACTCAGGTCTGAAGTCTGAAAATATGAAACAAATACATCCTACTATATCAGTTAGACACTTCTACATGAACACTATCACCATTAGTACCCTAAATTTGGAGACAAGAAGCCACAACAACTGGCACTTGCACAGGCATTAGGTTTGCATGCCAAAAATTCAAGTTAATAAAACACCAGACAACCCACACGGCGTGCATGTAGATATAGTATAGAACAAGGAGAAAACACAGGAATATGCTATTCATGGTCTCAGAGAAATGCGGGGAAAATCAACTTATCAGAATTTGGGCTTATGGAAAAACATAAATACCTATCGCCATTGGGCTTCTATATATTTAAACTGCCTTCAACGGGAATGAACTGACCTGATAATCTATATCCATCTTGCCCATTTTGGGCTGCATACGCTCCCGCTGCTTCTGCTTCAACTTTTTGCTATCCTCCTTCTCAATATATGCCTGAACAATTTATTTGGATAGCCACTTAGAAATTGTGAAATATAAATGAAAATCAAACAACACACAGCTCCTAAAGTTACCAAGTTGACAAGGGAGAAGATATCATGTCCCTTAGCACTGGTACAAAGAACCAAGATATTAAGCTACCTGTCTTATTTTTTCTATTCCAGTTGCAGCAATGAAGTCGGGAAGTTGGAAAGGTTGTTTCTCAATACCTCTCTTGCCCTGAAAGAAACAACATGGTGATGTAAAATCTGAACTGGAAAATATAGATGAACTGAGATATAAAAAAAAATCTGCAATGACTCGGACAAATGATATGATCGTATATGCAAGCTACTGGGGAGGGTCAAAGGTCAACACCCTAGGCCATAATCTCTTTCGTAGAAAATGCCTCATGTGAATTAACTAGATAAAACACCCCACAATTTATACTATAGAACCACTCAAAAGTAATGTATCACCAAGGCCTTGCTCCCAGGTTGTTACAGCATCCCTGCAAGAATTACATATTTGTACAAGAGGGGTGAAACCTTATAGACATTATGTTCCCTCACCCCTTCCATACCCAACCCTTCCGTAACTAATTCAAGAAAGCATACAATACGTATTAGATATTAATTAAGGGAGGTACCATCAACACTTTTAGAAGTGGATTTTGAAGCAAAATGACGGTCTGATTTACAATTTACGACTTGTGCGGTTTATTTTTCAGAGGAGCACGGAAGCAGTGCTCGTTGAATAATTATGCAAAACAACATGGTCCATAGTGACGGTAGATGTATCACAAACCTGCAAGAATTTCCGCTTTTGACACCAATGCCTTGGGACAGGTACAGTATTCCTGTAAGACTTCAGATGGACAAGTAACTTGGGATCTGACGCAGTCGCATCCCAGACCTAGCAGGAAGAACGCAATTGTATCAAATGAAAGTCATCCATAAACAACTTTACACAGTTAATCGCATAAAGAGTTAAAACAGATGACAAAAGCAATGGAAAAGTTTAGTGATGTTATTTTTCTTCCATTCACTTTCTTAAATAAGATCATGACCATTTCTTATGTTTACACCCACCAATACAGCAGTCCTGGTACATGTGTGTGGTGTGCATGCTGCCATAGCCTTTCGTACGAAAAGGATATTTTAATATTGGAACTGTGAAAGGTAAAAAAAGTTGCTAACACACTTGACTAGTAATCCACCAACGAGACAACCTTTCAAGTTGTCTTGAACCTTACTACATACATATTATTTACTTGGATAAAACAGAGAACTTAAAATAATGCCCAACAAAGCCTTAGCAAACACTGTTAGGGAGCAAGAACAATACAGGGTGTGATGTTACCACTAGCGCAGCTAATGATAATGGTACTAGACAGATGAGAAAGGTTCGTGAATGAAATTGATTCAACAAAGTTTGAGAAGCAATTTTATTTTTTTTTCAACTAACGACGATGAGTAATGGTGCATTGTTGGACATATGTGTGAATTCATTTCAGATCGACCCATATACTAGCATTGCCAGGCCTTGACAATGCAACTCTAGATGGACAAGTATGACAGGAAGCAACAACAACACATTCATTGAGATAAATATAGGTACATCAAACTGCCCATCACACTTTAATTACAAGAAAAGGGGGTGGCTTACTTCAACGACGTCGGGCCTGTTGCATATTTGTTTCAACTTGGCAATGTTCATCCTTCGTTGTAACTTCAAAATGCAAACCAAACACCAATTTAAGGTGAGGACCACACAAAACTAAATAAGCCTCGACAACATGTTATCAACAACAGACAAGAGACAAAGGACAAACTTTCTTCTGCTTATTGGACAGGCCCCCTTCCTTCTTCTGCTGGGTCTCCTGCTCGTCATCCTCGGAATCGGATCCCGCCCCCTTATTTGCCGCATCAGTGGCAGCCTCATCCTTCTTCTCACCATCCTGTCACCAAAATAACACCCCACCTATTATCAAATTACTGCAGATCTGCAGGGCAATGGGAGTACTGGTTGCACTGAAAAGCAGCTAAACTTGCGGCATGAGAAATTCCATAGCGTTTTGGTTATCGTCGATTCCAAAGGGAGAATTTAAAAAACATGGGGATGTGTTGGATACTCGGATACCTCGGCAGCAGCGGGGGAGTCCTTGAAGGTGAACTTTTCGAAGATGGTCTTGAAGTCGGCGAGTAGGGCGTCGTCCAGGTCGGCCTGCTCCGGCACGTACTCCACCTCGACCTCCACCTGCGGCTTGGAACGTCAGGCAAGCAGAAACCATGAATAACCCAAACATCTATGAGCATGAGGTGCTCACGTACCTGGGGTTTGGGATCGGCGGTCTCCTCGTCGGCCTCGGAGTCCCCGCCCGCATCGGCGGCGTTGGACGAGGGTTTGTTCTTCTTCTGCTTTCGTCGGCGGCGGCGGCGCTCGCTCGCGCGCGACTTGTTCCTGTCGGAGGATCCGTTGGGAAGGCCGGAGTTAGGGTTGGTGGGTGGGGCGGGAGAGGGTTCAACCATGGTCGGCGCTGGGGAGGGAGGGAGGACGGTGGTGGCGACGGAGTGGTTGGGGTTCGCGTCTGCTCTGCTCTAGCGTCTCTGCTGCTGCTTTGGTTGGGCTCGTCGGCGGGCCCGTTAGGCCCATTTCGTCGTCTCCTCTAGTGGAACAAGGAGGGAAATTTGGGGCCGGAAAGCGCACATGGCCCACATTAAAGTTCAACATATTTTTACCGTCATTAGCACACTAAATCACCGTCTCCGGTTCAAGAAATTATCGCCCTTCCTAAAGTTCGAAAGATTCACCATTTATATGTATTTGTTCAACACACATGCATGGTATATTTCACGAGAATGTACCAAATATTTTCATCATTTGCATGATAAAGTTATACCAAATATTTTCATCATTTGCATGATAAAGTTATCGTGTACGGTCTAGACAAATTGCCAGCCTAAAGTTCAAAAGGTACCATCCGTTTTGTGAATTTGAAATTAAAATTGTTCAAAAGTTATCATGAGCTGTAAGCTAAGTTATCGTGTACAATTTAAACAAATTACTAGCCTAAAATGCAAATGTTACCATCAGTTCTGTATGGATGGAAAGAAAGCCTATTCTGACCAATAAAAGATGGCCGGTAGAGACCCTGTCATGCCCTGCCGCCGTAGGACACCTTTTTTTATTTGAAATTATAGAAATATACCCGTGCAAAAATTTTCTTTATAGGAATGGCCTCCAGTTGTCCAACTGTTGGGCTACTAGACCCTGTCGTCTAACGGGCGAGCAACACGTAGGCAATCGGTGGGCTGTTGGGCGATAGAACCCAGTCGTCCAACGGTCAGGTGACTAAGATCTGTCACTCAACCATTAGGCGACTGCAGGTCGAGGCGCCCGACCATACGGCGACTGCCACATCAGCCCATTTTTTCGCAATTGGCCCCCCGACCGCACATAGGGGTAAATGACAATTGCTGTATGTAGGTGACATTTACCAAAATTTGTCAGTGTCATACTTTTTTTAAAAAAGGCAGACAATGTTGGTTAATCCATTTGTAATTTTCGTAGATTATGAATGGTACAAAATCTGTTAGATTCGCAATAGTATTTTGTCATCGTCGTATGCTTTTGTAATGTAAGAAATTTTCAAAAAAATTTCTTAGGACGATTGATATAGCAACGATTAGTAAGTACGAAGATAAATGATATTGTGATGCAACCGGGAATTCTGTAACATCCTGAAAAGTCTGGATTTGAAAATATGGATTTCTTGAATTATTTTTGCAATATATTTTATTGAAATTGGAGTTTATGATATTTTTCTGAAAATTTGGTTAAGGTCCCAAGAGAATTTGAGGTTCCGGAAAGAAATTAACACTAGTGAAATCATAACAAGGAATATGCCAATAGTAGAGAATTGAAATTTAAAAGTCGAATCTGAAAAGATGATCCAGAAATGGAAGGGAGAAATTGACTTAAGGTATAAAAATCTCATTTTGGAAATAATGACATAAATAGCAATAAAAGTAAATGAATAAAATGCAAGCACATATACAAACATATGTGTATATACAAATCGTTCAAGGAAGAGTTCAGCAATATAAAAATTTATATATGTACACACACACACACACACACACACACACACACACACACACACACACACACACACACACACATATATATATATATATATATATATATATATATATATATATATGCAAAATTAATAAGCCAGCAAAAATAACAATATGTAATATATGTATATACCCATATAACCTAAATAATAATAACTGAAACTATCATTTAATAATTGAAAAATTGAAGCTTAAGTTCTAAATGTCATGCAAAAATTTAAGCCACCAGCCCTAATGCAAATTACAAGCTTAACTTTGAAATTTCCAAATCCATCATCAGCTTTTTGCTCTCTGTTTCATTTTCTTTCGATTCCTGCCATGTGGGCCGCTTTCTTTTTCGTGGCCTCTCTCTTCTCTTCCCTTCCACTTTTCTTCCATCGCCGACCGGCCCTTTTCCTTTTCTTCTCCTCCCCAATCGCTCGCTTTTTTTTCGCTGCACCGCCATCGTGCCATCGTCACCACCCGGCCTACTCCTCCGTCTGCTTCACGTCAGCGCACCTGCCCCGCCGTCCCGTCGCCCTCGCGCCACGCCCATGCCCCGCCTCGTCGGCCCCGCGCACGCTGGGATCGACCCGCGCCACGCCGCAGCGACCGCCGCCTCGCCATCCGCGCTTTGTTCATGGGTCGCCGACTGCAGAGCTCCTACGGCGCCACAACTATAAGCAACCCCCAGGACCCAGCCAGCCTTGCCTCCCCAAAAGCTTCCCCTTCTTTTTGGTTGAGTTCGGTCGAGCTCCATTAATGGCCGCCGACGCCTACACGATAATCCGGCCACCACAGCGCCCCTCTCCCAAAATTGAGTGCGCCATGGCGTGTCCCCGCTCCACCGCTACTCCCCCTCCGAGTTAATCGGATTTGCACCACGCCGCGCGCGCCATCTCCCAACTCCACCAACCAACCCGCCGCCACGGCGCCGCTCCCTCCTCGCCGCGATTCCTCGACACCGGAGCAGGAGCATCTCCAAGTCACCGCGAAGCTCTCCCAAACGCCACCCCGCTCTCCCCGTCGCTGCAGTCCACCGGCGATGTGAGCTCCATTGCGCCGCCGCCCGTGCTCACCGCCGGCCCGCTTCGGGGCTCCTCGGCCCAGGCTAGTCCCTCCACCGTCTTCCTCGTCACCACGGCGACCCATTTTGCTGGTACCAGCCGCCTCTGCGGCCGCCACTCACCGCCGGCAACGCTAGCACCGGGCACCGACTTCTCCTCTGTCTTGGCCTCAGCCCCACCTCACCTTTTAATATTTCTTGCACCCCCTCTCTCAGTCTTGGCGTCCCGCCCACTTGGCTAACAGAGAGCATTTAACACTTGAGCCAGCAGCAGGTCTTGAGTTCGACTCCCTCTTGGTACATTTACATTTCTTTCTCCTTTTTATTTTTGATTGTTATTAGCCATTTCAGTCTAGGAAAAATTAAGGGAAATTTGTAAATAATCCATGCAAGCTAATAAAATTTAATTGGGACATAAAGTATGATTGATTAAGCTTTCATGTTGGATTAAATGTCATATGTGGGTAGCCAATGTAGTTGGGACATTTGACAAAAATCTAAATTTTAATCAAAGGCATTCATAAAAGGATGAACTTGGTTACATGACCAAATTTAATAAAAGACCCTAACCAAAAGGACATCCAAGTTAAAGTTAAGGAAAATAAATCTGAGTCTATGTTTGACTATAAAAATAAGGATTTAAATTAAAGACTATCCTTAATAATAATTAAAACGTGTACTCCACCTTTAACATGCCACCATAAAATAAGTACCAACGGCAACTTTTAACCAAATAGCAAGCTAGGCTATCACCTAAATGCATATATACATATACAATCTTTTTCGTTAAGGTTTTCACCGAATAACAATTGAAGGCACATACATTGGCAACAACCTTTAATCCAAAGGGTGTCTTTAAGTAGGAATATCATGATAGAAAGAAATATATATGTGGCAGTTATAATAAAGTAACCTCTAAGTCATTGGATGATTTAAAGTAGTCTACCTAATGTAGCCATGTAAATAGTAGTCATCACTAGTATGTCATAGATAAATAAATCTCAACCGTAGGTTTAATCGAATATTGATATTAAAGTATAACCTGGTATGGCATACTCAGTCCCAGATGAATAAGTTTAAATAATAATAACAACAGCACCATAATGGTAACTAAAATGTACGTAAAGTATCTATGATACCTAAACCAAAGGGCACCTTCAACAAAATCCATGTTGGCGTGTCTATTAAAATCCCTATGTCATTCATAATTAAGATAATCTCACCGCTGGGCATATTAATGAACAAAGTAATATTAGCACAACCTAAAATCATACCTCTTGAATTGCTAAAAATATCAACTGTAAGATTGATTCAATAAACCAGAAGTCATATACATCGTGTATATAACTCATACCCTAACTCTTAAAAGCTAACACTAGACCAGACAATACCCTACACCCCAACTATAGTCTTACACCTACTCCTAGGTCCAGCTTGATTTATGGAACTTTCTTGATAAATATAAAAATAATAAAAAGAAGATATTAAATAAAATGAGTTAACCCGTGGTATCCAACAGCCAGCTAAACCTAGCCATCCTCAAATCCGAGGTAAGACTACCGACATCAGTATCCCTGTACCACGAACCCTCCTTAAGCCTCTGCTCCATCGAATTTCCTTCTACCAATCCTCACTTCGTCCTAGCCGGTGTGATCTCGTCAATTCCCTGCACCCAATCAACCTTATCTCAAACCACCTGTTTAATTATAATAAAAATTAATCCAGTTCATTTGGGCTTATTTGGATTTATTTGGGTCTTTTAAGTTATTTGCTTTTATTCTGGATTCAGTCATTTATCTCGTAATTAGAAATTGGAGTCCTGAAGATTCTATGGATCAAGCGAGGCCGAGATCGATGAAGACCAGGGATTAAAGATCATCGCATGAGATAGCTTTGAGTGAGCTCAAGTCCGCGATGAACCGCGCCAGGCGAGTCAATACTTTGATCATATTGAACCTATATTTTCTGCAAATTACTTTGGTTTAAATTATCAAATTGCATGCTGTTATTTTATATGCAAATACATGTTTAATTTACGATTCTAGTTATATCCCATTGTGTACCTTGATTAATATTACCCCTCCTTTGGAATATTTGAATTTGTGAACCTTGTCGCCCTAGCAAAAATTATAGTAATAAGCTTTTGAAAATAAGTCCGTAATTATATGCCATGCTTAGTGTTGCTTAGATACTCATGGGCGTGAGAACTCTCAAGCATCACTTTTAATCATGAGAAAATTTGGTTGGGCAGTCATGGTGGTAATGACTGGTATATGTTGGATATGATTATTTTATATTCCCAAAAACCCCAACTTGCTTAATTATCTGGGCGGATGGTTCGAGGGTGTGTGTATGTGGTGCAGTGGAAGCACAAAGTGGGTAGTGGTAGAACTGCCCAGATACCACTAAGAACTGAATCTTATCATGACCTCCTATGTAAAACAGTACAACCACAAGTTTGTAAAGTACAACTTGGCTAAGTAAATTTATCGAAACCCCCGGACTCATCTCACTGGTAGTGGATGGAAGTGGATACGCAAGGGCAAGGGGAGGCCTAAAGGGACACCGAGTTGAGGGTGAAGTAACTAGCCGTACTAGCGTTGCGGGGAGTGGAGCCTGGGCTGCGCTAGTAGACGTGGTTACATCCCGTGCATAGATGGGACCCACCGCAAGTGGGCAGTTTCCCATAAGGTGAGATGACAAAGGGGACTAGATACTTTGAAAAGTCACTGTGATAGTCTGCTCAACCACATGACTAAGGAATCGTGTGGGGCAACGAGTTGATTGTCTCTTGTGATGAAAGTGTACAAACTCTGCAGAGTCAAAACTATTCGAATAGCCGTGCCCACGGTCAAGGCGGACATGGGAACTTAACCAGATATAGTTCTATTTCAAAAACCACTTTGTGAGTGAAATTGAAAAGTGGAGGGCAGTGGAAAGCTCTGATTTGAATTGTCCTGGGTGTCGTCCCAGTGGTAAGTTAAGCGGCTATAACGCTAAAAGATGTTATATGGTGCGGATGCCATGTAACGGTGGATGGAATCTGGATCGCTATTATTATTGCCTTCTCTTACACATTATGTTTTTGATCAAAATTGCTAGGTCTCAGAAAATTTCTATGTATTATATTTTTAAATAATGATAATATCTCCCACAAAATAAAATATCAGGAAGAATAAATAGAGTCGTAAGAAAAGAAGATGGATGTTTGTGGTAAATACATAAAGTTGTTGGTGGATTCAGGTCGATCATAAAAAGGAAACGATAGTGTGGATTCTGAGAAAAATAAATTGGTGGAGTCTAAATGAATAGATAGGCTAGATAGATGATTTGAATAATTTTTGAAGAATTAAGGAGTGCAAAGGTAATTGCTGGATCAATTTTTGGGAGATATTGGTGATAATGGGATTAATAGGATTTGATCGATTACTAGATGAGTCAATTGAATTGTTGGGAGTTTGGAGATATGATAATTGGAGTATAAACTTGATCAATGATATTCTTGGTGAAGGTATACTAGTGGGTTAGTTAGAAATAGATAATGGAAAATAAGGTTGATTATTGTAAGAGCAAATTGTGGTTGTGGATCAATAGCAAAAGGAATGGGTTGATAGGAATTTTGGAATACAAAAGATATTGGTGTATTGTATATTTGATGATATTCGTTGTTTGGAGTTTTAGACAGCACTCAATATAGAAAGTGTGTGTTCGGTGGATTAATCAAATGATATTAGATAGATGATGTCACTAGCTGTTTGGAGTTTTAGGCAACAATTGATCGGTGGATTATATAAATTATGATACTCGCTGTTTGGGGATTTAGGAAACAATTGATTGGTGGATTGTATAGTTGATGTTATCCGCTGTTTGGAGTTTTAGACAGCAGTCAATAAATAAAGTATATGATTGGTGGATTAATTAAATGATGTCACTCGCTGTTTGGAGTTTTAGACAGCAATCAATATAGAAAGTATATGATCGGTGGATTAATTAAATGATGTCACGTGCTGTTTGGAGTTTTAGACAGTAATCAATAAAGAAAAAGTATATTCGGTGGATTAAGTAAATGATGTCACTCGCTGTTTGGAGTCTTAGACAGCAATCAATAAGGAAAGTGTGTCTTTGGTGGATTATGTCAATTATGGCAATCGCCGTGTGGAGTTTAGGTAGAATTAATAATACTATGATTTAATAATAATAATGCTACAAAAAGCGAGTTTTGGCAAATAAAATAACCCGAGCCTCTCCTTTGATAAGCCATGCATACTATTTAATTGCATCCTGTGTGTTGGCTCGTGAGCACGGTGGTTTGTGCTCATATTCGCTTTCCCCACAAATCCAGAATCAATAATCCAATCACTACGCTTCAGTAATACTTTTGGATCATGATGACGAAGAAGATAAAGATGTCAAGAACTAGGTCGCGAACCTCCAGTTGGCTGCCTGTGGGCATGTCCTGAAGGTCCCACCTGTGTGCTTCGTTCTTCCGCTGCTGCAATTTAATGATTTCGGCCTAATCGGCCCATGAGTAAGTCTACTATTATATTTACGCTTCCGCATGATATGTATTTTGATATTCAGAACTGTAAACTGTGAGCACTATCTACTGATCCAGGGAATAGTGCAGTGGAATCACAGAGGATTCCGGATTGTAAAGTCTGGATCCTTACAAATTCATATATGGAGAACTTGCTTTTTCATATTGTTGGATGTCTTGCTACGCGAAGAATTGAACACGAAAAGATGACGACATGTGATGTTGCCAATTAAAATAGACTTCATAATAAGATGAGAATAACACGACTCACAGGGTTTGTTTACGTGCATAAGAAACAACATCCTGCACGGTGCAACAAACTGAAGTACTCGTACGATACATATGTGCCTTTTTGGAATGGAACCATGACACCTGCTCCTCGTCCGCAATCGGGTCCATCTGCTCGACCTAAGTACAAGCAAAAAGTTAGTAAGACCATAGTGCAGAAAGCATACCGCAGCGATCCAAATGTGAAGTGCGTCAAACACGTACCCGGAATTGTGAGTCACCACAAAAGACAGGCCATGAGTATGAGTAGGCGAAAAGATGTAGTACCCCTCCATGGCATTAAGCAGAAGGACTCCCTCGAACCTGGGTAGCAAGACCTCGCACCAGCTGGCCGGGGCCTCCGGCAAGAAGGCAGCAGCTCTCGCGATAGGAAAGTCGAGCAGCAGTGAGATGTTTTGCAAAGTAGGGGCCATCTCCCCGAATGGGAGGTGGAAAATGTGCGTCTCCAGCCGCCACCGGTCCACCAAAGCTGCCAGTTGGGAGCGGTCAAACGAAAAACATCGTGACTGCTACTGGCGTTGTCCCCGAGTGCAGCTGGTGCCAGACCGTCCTCGTCTGTGACCTGCACCATCTGGGCGAAAGGTAGTAGTCCAGCATCCCTGAGCTTGCGAAGCAAAAAAAAGGTCAGTATACAACCTACATGCACTGAGAAGACAGTGCCACTGAAGTAAATAGTTATTAAATTTTCTACAACTATATTTTTTTTACGGATACTAATTTTTTATAACTATTTACTTCATAGCAAAGTTTCACAACTATAATTTTCTATGGATCGTAATTATACACCAAACAAACTATTTACTTCATACAAAAATATTGATTAAAACATAAAAAATTACCTCGCAGAAATAACGGAATCTCTCATCTTCTTCTTCTTCCTCTCCCTCTCCTTTCCTTTCCTTCCCTTCCCTCTCCTCTCCTCTCCTCTTCTTTCTTTCCTCTTCTCTTCTTTTTTCTTTTTGTCACCGTCGGTGGATGGAATGCTGGGGGGTTTTGGCTGAGCAACCGATTATATATGCCATGTGGTCATCGAACAATTGGGTAACTGGACTTCCATTCACCCAACGGTTGGGCGACAGGATCCAGTCGGCCGATAGTTGGGCGACTGCAATTACAACGGTCCACTGAATGCATGCGTGTCCCAACGGTTAGGCGACTGGAGATCATTTCTTAAAAAAAATTTGCGCGGGTATATTCCTGTAATTTTGAATTAAAAATTGATTATTCATAAACAAATTCCCAGACACCATGGCATGGAAGTTTTCCCGGGCCGCTCTTTTGGGCAAGTAGGTTGTTGCTGCGTCGGCGTTGCATTGGCCAAAGGCCTGATGCAAGATGAATCATCCGAACAGGATTCAACAACGAGAAAAGAAATCAAGATGAATCATACCCCCTGTTTTAAAGCGATCCTTCAAGCTGACCGAAGCTGTACAACTACCTGTACTGCATTTTCTAGCTCATGTTTCAATACAGCCAGGGTTGTACGTCCTAGTATATATGAACACGTACAAGTGAAAAGAAATCAAAAAACGGCGCTTGCTATAACCTTATATTCATAGTGAATGTTACCATTGTACCACATACAAGTATACAACACAACGGCGCACACATCAGATAGCTTTCCTTAGAAATACTATACAGAAACATGTATAAACGAGGGCAAGCTAAGACCAAAACGTGTTTACGTCCATTGTAAAATTTCTCCGCCATGCGGGCGGGCATCTCTTACATCTTTGCATTGCCTTGTGTGCAACCGAACCTAGCTAGCTAGCTAGCTCTCTATCCTAATCTCTTATCTCTAATCTTGTTCTGTAGCGGTACGAGGAAAAAGAATCATCATTTCATTATAAACGAATGCCAAAATGGAGTTTAGCGTTGGAGCGCATATCTGGATGTTACACGGCAGCTGGTTTTGACCACGAGATTCAGCCAAACCCATGGAAGCCAGCAGATCTGTAGGAGTTTGACAGCTTAGGTAGCTTGAGAACTGCGAGCACTCCAGCTGCAAGCGAGAAGACCGAAGCCAAGGCGAAAGCGGGGATGTTCCCTCCCCCAAAGAGAGCGTCCCATGGACCTGCTCCTAGTGACACTACTATCTGCGAGTACAACATAACCATAAAGTCAGGACATCTTCAGTAGCAACGCATGTAGAAGAAATCCCTTCAAAACAAAATGGCTAACCTGGGGAATGACAATAGCAAGATTTAGGACTCCAGTAGCCAAACCTGCGGACGGGTTCAACATTCTCAGTCACTGAGAACCACACAAGTATACTGTAAAAATAAAACATAAGCAACACAAACCTTGTCCACCTCCTGTTCCAGCAGTCAGCTCAGCAGTTACAGAAAATGGAACACTATAAGTGATCTGTAAAATACACGAGCCAAGTGTAAGAAATCTCCCAACAAAATTAGTCAGAAAAGTGTGCACAGCCTAGTACTTACAGAGAGTGGCAATCCAAGAAGAGAGAAAACAATCAATGCTGAATTCCTGATTGTTTTGTTTGCTCCAATGATATGATGAAGCGCACTTGAGTACAGATAAGAAGAGATCCAACTTAGTATTGTTGTAGCCATCATGCACATAAACACTGTGAAGTTGCTAAGTGCCCAAACTAATCTTGCACCAATCATCCGGCACAGCGGATCAACAAGGAAGGAGCCAATCCCAAGGACAACCTATATAAAAGAACCATTACACCCACCAACTCAATACCTTGCAGTTATTAGAGTTAACAATGGTAACTAATATTTCAGAGCATTCTTAACCATCAGTTTGTTATGATATGGTGTGAAACACAAAATTGCAGTGTCTGCTGAAGTATATACCACAAATGCTAGGAATGCAAATGCATGTAAATCTAGTCTTACACAAATTATAGTACACAAATTGATCACGAGTTCTTACTGAATTCAATAGCAAACCAAATGCGCCTTCTCGGACACCATTGTCATAAGCTTTTCTTTCACTCAAGTCTCCGTTTGGGTCCCCGTGGTAAACTTCACGCCCCATCCAGTCGGTGTCAAAAAGGAAAAAAGGAAACCATGACAACTGCAAAGCAAAAAAAAAAAACGAGGGGAACACCATCAATTTCCAACAGAAAGAAAAGTGGCCAAGCGTTGATACACATCTATCTATGTAATTCTTTTTTTATGGCATACCCATGTTAGGGCCATAACTAGAAGCACAGAATGCATTCCAGGAGGTAGATGCCTCATGCTAGTCAAAATGTTAACCAAAACTGCTCCCGGTCCATCATTGAAAACTTCATTGTCTCGGTTTGAGTTGGAGTTCACATCTGTAAAGTCCTCAGTATTGGAGTTAGCTGAGACATTGTTTCCATCCACATGACCGTTTGGAAGTCTTCCATTACTTTGTTCATTCGACGCACAACCACCATCTCTAGAATCGTTCAGTAGAGGAGAAGAATCAGATAACCGCTGTGCATCCTTTGGTTCCAGTGGGATCTCTTCAGCAAAGTACAGGGTAACAGACATACAAAACAAGAGGAATACCTGCACAATAGACATTATTCAGCTTTTGCAAACTGCAGTCAAAAAAACCATAGATAATTTCTAAGATCTGCTAGCTCTACAATTTATTAAGAAACCTAGATTCAAATTCCTAGGGCAGTAGCAGAATCTTAGAGAACTTACAACTGCAACTAAGAAAGCTGCTTTCAAATTGCCACAAGCTTCACAGCAGGCTCTTGTCATTAGAAATGGGAACCACCTGCATAAATAATGAGAAGCAGGCAAACTCAGCTTTCGTGCAAAAAATCAACTATGGCTGACTAAAGAGAATTCCTGGGAGAAAGTAAACATGAACTTGATGGATAAGGAAGCCCTAAACAAGAGGACCAAACAGAAAAAGCCAGCAAGTTAACAGAAAGTGTATGACTAGCCTTCATTGTACAGTTCTGTACTTCTGTTTGGTCAACTTTCATTAGGAAAGCAATAGCATGTTAGCATATGCCCGCTATTTTGGTCGCACCAAAGAAAGGTGGGGAAACAAATTGTGGGATTACTCGTCCCATATGTGTAACATCCTAAAAATTTGGGTCCTGAAATTGTGTAATTACAAAAACCTTTTGGAATGCATTTTCTCTCTGCAGTTGGATTTTAATGGAATTTTTTGTAAATTCTTGGTTAAGGTTCCAATAAATAAGAAATAATGAAAACCTAATACCGAAATAAAGGTATAATTAATAGAAGTAAATTTTATTGAAAGGCGAATATGAAAAGATAATCCAACAATTAGGGTAGGAGAACTCCTGTAGAATCAGTAGCAAAAGTGCGGTCGTGAGCTGAACCACAAAAAACAAGGATTAAGTCCGTAGAGTAAATCGGCAGGTTATCATCGTCCCTTTTATCCACATATGGCAACAGGATGAAAAGATGTAAATAATTAACCAACCCTACGCCTAGAGTTAGTTAGAGGCTTTGTAAAGGTGAATATGAAAAATTAGAGCAAATGAAGAAGGTTGAATAAGAGATTAATACAAAATTTGAAAAATGTATACTAGGCCCAAACCCCAAGCTCTTCTGGCCTTTCAGCTTGGCCCGGTCAACCCTGGGCCGGCTCCTCCATTGCCCTGCCTTCCGTCGCCAGCCCCGACAGCCCGTCACCCCGCCGCGCTCCCCTTGTGACTGCCGGTTGCCGGCGTGCTCCTACGCCCATGCCGCTGGGTCAGCTGCCTACCCTGCTCCTGCGTCACCATAGGAAGGTTGTCGCGTCCAGCCATCTCCTCTTGACCTGCCGCCGGGCCTAAGGGCGATGAGGCGCCGCTCGGACCGCCGCGCTAGGCCTGCTCGGGTCAGCCACAGGGCGCGCCCTTGCTGCTGCGACCAGCCACTTGTACCGCCATGCTACGGCTCTTGCGTCACACGGGTGTCGCTCTAACCACCGTACCCGCCCGGCAGCTCCTCCCCGTCCATCCCCTTTTTCGTGCGTCATCCGGACGGTCGCTATGCCCCTCGGCGCGTGTGCCCCGCTGTACGTGCGACAGACACCACCATACCCTACCACATGTCACCATCGTGACGCCGAGCTTGAATCATCCGGTCCCTGTAGCCACACCGATGCCACCCCGTCCACCATGACCTATCCAGCCACCCTCACGTCACCAGTCCTTTCCGCCAGCTATAAAACCCCGCTCATACTCCCGGCAGCACCACACAACCACACTACCCCTCCCACTGCGAAGAATTGCCCCGTAATAGCCCGCAGAAGCGCCGGCGACACCGCCTTCTCCAACGTCGGCCGATGGAAGAACTGTCGATTGGAGCCTCCACGGACCGGTTCCACCGAGTCAAAGCCTCCTTGGAGTACGGCGACGCCATCCCCACCCTCGGCCGGACCCATCACCGCATGTACCTCACTGGCACCATGCGCCTCCTATGTCCATCGCCGCCTCAAGCCGCCAGACCACCACCGCCACTCTTAAGCTGCACAGACTGCCAAGGTAATCTCCTGCCCACCACGAGATACTCCCAAACCAAGGAATTGCTTTAAAATCGCCTTAGAATGCCGTAGCCACCCCTACCCTGTTCCATCGCCGCCCATGGAAGCCGCCATCCCAGCCAAATTGGTCGGCAAGGCTTCGTCTAGGGGTGGGCGCGGGCATGAGCAATCCATTTTGTGGATGCTCACGTCCGGCCACTGCCTTTGCCGCCTGCGGCGAGCTTCTCTATTGCCGGTGAAGGGGGCGGGTGCATTGTTCACAGCGATTAGAGTTTAACTCGGTAATTAATTAGGACAAACGAAGTCAGTTAACCCTAAACATTTTTTTACCCAAATATCATGTTTTAGTTCCAAACTGCTATGTCTCAGGGAATTTCTATGTAACGTAATCTTTAAAGACAATTTTTGGCAAACAAAACCCGAGCCTTTCCTTGATAAGCCCTGCATGTTATTTACTTGCATGTGTGTATTGGCTCACGGATCACGGTGGATTTGTGCTCACCCTTGCATTACCAAAACCAAAAACAGGAAACCAGGACCACTACGCCTATGATGACGCACCTGCCACGAATGGAGGAGCCGACGAAGGGAATTAGGACGAGTTTTGCGAGTTTTGAGTCCTAGACGAGTAGACTTGATGGAGATTGTGTGCACATATATTATCTAGACCTAGACTAGACCTAGATAATATTTGTCACACATATTTACCCCTCAGTCGCTTGCCTGTGGATGTTGGTTCTACTTTTGTTTATGCTTTTCGCTACTATCTTTTGTACTGTAGATATTTGGCCTGATCGGCACTTTTGTAAACTGTCACCCGACGTGATATATTTCAACTCTGATATATAATATTATGGTTCGGTATATTTCATACGATGTATGAATTGATGCAGCAATGTATCTGTGAGTATTATCTACTGATTCAGAAAATAGTGCAGTAAATCATAGAGGATTCTAGATTGAAAAATCCGGGTCCGACAATATGCCACTACAAGACTATTCCTGGAGTAAAGCACAGCATCAAGGCGGGGAGAGTAAATCTATTATTTACTGATACAACTTGACTTGTAGCTTTCAGATATTACCAACTGTGCAATTAACCATTGACAACTAGTGCAAGTTAGTTCGATTATCTCTGGATAGTGGCATGAGTTTACTCTCGACGACATCACCAATTGCTTGACAAAGAACTTCAAGTTAAGCACAAAAGAACAGACATCAAAGACGTACTTGTGCCAATTCCCGCTGGCACCAGATGAAAAACCAAGAGCGTTTCCAACAGCCATCCATGAGCAGAATATTGCATTTGCGGAATTGCATTGATCAGGACCTGCATAATAGAAGGTATCATTCAATAATCGGTATTTAAGGGTGGCTCAAGCATTATTAGACATTCTAACTAGAAGTATTCACCACCTGAAAGATCAGCTAAAAGGGCACGGGCAGGACCCTATATGCATCAAAAAGGAACAAAATGTTAAGAGAATATCAACGGTAATTCAACTTTCCAATAATACTTTGGCACCAAATTTGACAAAAATTTGGTGCAAATTCAAAAGACCATATGTGAAGTTTTGACTAGGCTTACTTGTACTGTATTGTTTGCAAGGTCCAACATCCAGAATCCAAGAATGAAAACAATAGCAGCTCGATATCTTGAACCTTTGTATGTACTGAATAAACAATTATTAGCATTTTTGTGACAATACACTCAGCATGAATAAAACAACAAAATAGAAGAATCAATTATTACCTGCAGTGCTGAGTGGTATCTCCTAAAATGTAACCAAGGTCTGCAGAAAACCCGATTAAAGTTACCTACGTATGAAGTCTGCATATCAGAGAAGGGAGAGAATGGGGAAAATATGGTAACCTATGAAACTTCATCTAACTCACAGCAGCGCATATCATCAAGCATCCAGCCAAAATGAACGGTCTTCTCCTTCCATACTTAGAACGGCATTTGTCACTCCAGACACCAACACAGGGCTGAACCTGAACAAAATATTATCATCTGGATATATGAAACTTTACATGCCGACTATGAACAAAACCAGTAATATTCTCCTGGCAAAAAACTTACCACAAAGCCAGTTATAGGTCCACAAAGCCAAATAAATGATGACATCGCATGGTCTATTCCTAGAGTCTGCATAAAAGTCAGGAACAAACAATGGGTGATACGGTGAATACGTAGGGAAGGATGCCGTGGAGAACGTGCTCAAAACCTAAACAATCCACAACCCAAAGTTGTTACACTTGATCAGTTTTTCAACATCTATATGCAAATATGGAATGATCAGGAATAACATACTAGCACTGAAACAGGATAGATACTTTGCCTGGACGTTCTAGAGATATGTACACTGGGAATAGAATATCGGTTTAGTACAGCTAAATTGCTGACCAGATACTCCTCCCTGTTTTTTTACTTAACCTCGATTTCACTAAGCAATTGCATCTGTCCAACATTTGTAAATTAGGTGATCAGTAATGACCAACAAGTGAAGTGCGTCTACTAGCAGCTTTACGGGGTAATGGGTAGAGGAGGTGTACTACTATTGGTATTCCAGATGCGGTGGCTGGCTGGCGTCACCGAAGGGGGGACAGGAAGACATGCATGGCCGTTCGCTCCTAAATGCGCAGGCCCAACAAGCCAAGCCAAGGAACGAGAGGGATCGCGACTCCAAACGTTCCCCGCCGGTATGGAATGGGAAACCAGCATGACGGGATCCAGCGTGAGCGAAGCGTATGGTATACCTGGATGTAGGGCGTGAGGAGCGAGAGCTGGAGCGCCCAGCCGAACTGCACGCCGGCGGCGACCATGCAGGCGAGCACGTGCTTGCTGGTGCTGCTGGTCCTCCTGGCGACAGGCTCCTGGTCCGGCTGCTTGGGCGGGCTCTCTCCAGAGGAGCGGGCGCGGGGGCTCGCGTGGAGGTTGACGAGCTCCATCTCGGCGTCGCGGAGGTGGAGATAGGGCAGGCGGATGGGCGAGACCCCGCAACCGCCGGCGCCGGAGTCCATGGCGGGCGGCCGATCTGGGGGTGAGATGCGAACTGGGGGTGGGCAGGAGGAGGCAAGGGAAAGATGATTGATTCGATTCCGAGTTCACGTAACAGAAAATAGAAGAAGGGTGTCCCTGTACATTATTTCACTATTTTTCTATCAAAAATCAGCCGGATTTCCAGACTGTTGAATGTAAATCTAACATCCAAGATTCATCGACTCAGATCCTATTTAAATCTAACCCTAAGTCTATCCCTGCTGCTTCCCACCCCGTTCCTTCGTGTCACCCTCCTCATTGCCCTCTGCGTTACCCCCTCCTCGTCATTGGAGCAGCTCCACGTGCTTCCCCCTCCTCCATCACCCGCAGCCGATGGCCCCTGCCTTGCCTCGCCAGTCACCACGCCGCTCCCTATCCCTCCCCGCCATGCTGTTCCCGTCCAACCTAATAGCTAGTACCTTTCGCCGCTGTCACCGTCTTTCGGCACCACCGACCATCCTCCTACACCGCCCATCATCCCCACCACCTCCAACCTCCCTCTGTGCCCGAAGGGAATGGTGAACCCTAGACGTAGGGGCAGGATTATTCCCTCAGGCTCGTCGGCAAGGAGGAAGAAGGAGTCGCCGGAGAGGAGGAAGAAGGGGTCACTGGAGAAGGTGGAGGTGGCGGCACACGAATCTTCACGCCATCCATGGTGAGAAATCCGACCGATTTCTCTCTAAAAATCATACGAATGTCACATAGCACTTCTGGTAAAAGAAAAAGGAATGTTGATTTTTCTTTGTTCATCTGGTGCCTACCACTCAGGTTTACGTCTACCGTGCGTCCGTCACCTCACTTAACACACCACCGACCGTAATTTGCCATCCTAACCGCAAAAAGATTCCCTTCCTAAAGAAGGTGTTCACATTGACTTTTGGTTTTGACTTATAAATAATAACAACTTATAGAGAGATAGGCACTTGCATACGATTTTAGCTGATATAAATGAAATCATTATAGTTTATAGTATAAACAATTAATAGATTCTGTCTTAAAAAGACACTTCGTTTGAAAGTTAAGTACCATAGAAAAAACTAATTACTATAAAAAACAGTTTTTAGAAACAAAAAGTAACAGGGCCAGTCTCGCAAACGCTCTGCATTCCCAACAACAGAACGAATATCTGCAGCTGACTTGCAGCACAGTAAGGCTGCTGAGTCCACCACCCACAGAAATGGATCTGATACGATATGTTGGTGAATTCTAAGCCCCATTATTCATTACCAGCTCAACTTACATCAACAGTAGCATTGGTATCAATGTCAGCGGGTAATACACGAAAAACATACGAAATAAACTTCCAAATCCTATGCCCCCTGCACTACATCATTCCTCTATAGTTGGGGTACTGCAACAAAAAAGAAAAGCCAAGTCAGCAAGGATCATCTCCAAAAACACAGTGTAAACCCCCTGCTTATTGGCTGTATTGTATCCTCAAGGAGCAAAGCAAATAATACAGCGGTACTTGATCTGTAAAACCTTGGATCGGAAAGCTTCCTTCCAGTGACACTAATCAGCTACAACACAAACACCATATGTTCGAAACCGTCCTCCTCAACCCCCCCAATTTATGGATCAAAATATCTGAGTACGAGGATTAAGGTATGCATTGTTAACTGTCACACTCAAGTAATCAAAATAAGAGACGAACGGGAGCATCATGTTGCTACAGACTACATGCCTAGGAGTAATAGCTAAAGGAGAGAGAAAAAATGCAAAGCATGGGTGCAATTTTACTTCATCAAAGCCACATTATTTCGTGAATCTCAGTGCAAAGGATGATCGAGTTGAAGTCTCTCCCAAGAGGACCAATACTACTTGTTAGCAAATCAACTGCAGTACCAACACCAGCTTTACAGCTTGCACAAATATAGATCCTCTGGGAACAGTAGAATATGTTACAAGAGTTGGAATAGATGAAGTTCCGTTGTATATTGCACAGCCCTAAAGGGGCAACATATATATTACATGAGACCAAAACCTACAAACTAGGAAAAGACACTAAGAGCATCTCCAACAAATCTTCTAAAGTGCTCATATCCCCTATATTTTAGAAGAAAAGGTAAAAAAAGGGCTCCAACAGATCCCCTAAGTGGTACCCAAAAATATAGAGGACTCTATCCCTGATTTTTCGTCCCCCATATATGGAGGACGCACACCATCCCCTAAATCGGTCCCAACGCTCCTGCGCCGTCCGATCCCCTAAATTCTTTGGTTGATAGTTTTTGTGGACCCAGATTTTAATTTAGGAGACCATATTTAGAGGACTTGTTGGAGGTTACATATTTTTAGTCTTCTATATTCTAGATTGTGTCCTCTAAAAAATGATTTAGGGGATGAGATTTAGAGAACATTGTTGGAGATACTCTAATACCCTTAACACCTTCTCAAATACAAGACATATGTAACAGTATTGCATTTGGAAGAGTTAACACTAAAATAGAAAAAATTCGAAGTCTGAGTCTTGAAAATGTCATCATAATGTGTGGCTCTTGGAAAATTATATCGACTACCAAAAGATCTCCTCCCATTTGAAATCATGCAATAGCCCAGAAAGCACAAAATGCAGAGGCTGGGAAAGTAGAGGTAAGCAGAAGCAAAGTCGATAGCGGCGATATGATGAAGAGAATGTAGAAGATGACACAAATAGAGAGAACTGTGAAATTAAGCCGAAGAGAGAGAGAGAAGCATAACGACACAGATCGAAGCCCAAGACGGCGGCGACGCGGAAGAGAAACGTGGCGGCCTTAGAAACTAGGGGTGGTGGCTCAGAGAGAAGTGATGGCATCATGAAGACTTCTTTGATTTGCAGCGGCTCAAAGAGCAGAGTGGCGGCTACGGCTATGCGAAAGGAAGGGGAGGACCACACTCATCCAAAAGGATGGAACGTGGCTAGCAAAGCAATCGGCTGACTGATAAAGATTTTGTGGACTTGCACGGCTTTGACGAACTGAAAAAGAGATGCTAAGGACTTGAATGGAAGCAACGGAAGCTTCAAAAGAAAAGACTCAAAGGCGAGGGATACTAGCACATATCCTCAGCTCCAATACCAGCCCACACAACCAAAATATCTCAATTCATCCCCCTCAACATAGCCAAGAGATAAGAGCAGCCGAGACAAACTCCTTCGACCCCAACTTCACCAGCTTTCCCTCATCCCCTCCTTCGCCCCCTCTTCCTCTCTCTCTCCATAGTTTGTTATCTTCCCTACCCTTCGAACGAGCGTCGTCGAAGATGACGGTAGACGTCGTAGGTCATGCGCACTCGCGCTCCATCCCCATCCGAAATGCGGTTCCTTCTATGCTACCGAGTTTCCATCTTGTTTTCTTTCATGCTACTTCCATCCCTCTTCCATCAATGTGTTGTTAAGTGGGCGCTTGCCTAACTAGCCAAGTCAATTCAAGCCTCCATGGCGTCTATCCAGGAGCGCCTTTCTGATTAGGCGGCGCCATGACAACCATGAAATAGTGCACAACATTAATGCTAGTCAAGAATTAAGATGTACAAAATGCTATGATATCTTTTCTTCTGTTCGCTTATGGGCATTGATGCCTTGCTCGACTGTAAGAAGGCTTTTATGAAGCACTCTTGCTTGTCTGATGTTAAATGATTTCTTTAGGAGTAAACTTTATTTAAGAAAACTATGCTGCCAAATTAATCTTTTCTAAGAAAGTTGTCAACTGTGGCAAATTTGATTCATAACAGTGTACTCAAGGCCCATCATAGCACTGACTAGGCTGTCTTGACCAAAGTAGTGGCTTTCTTCTGAGACCTGTCTATGGATCATCAGTTACTGTCCTCATGAACTTTTGCTTGATGTTCCCCGAGATATGTAAATTATCTGAAGATTTCACTTCTCAGGATCAAATAAGAATCATGCAGTCATAATCTAGCAGCTTTCCCTTCATGTCTCACTCAAATCTTTCCTTTTTTTATTGGTTATCTTCTGGTAGCTATTTCTAGACAGCTGTAGAATTGCTGTTTTGGACAATTCTTCAAAGATGTCAACTCTATTATAGCGACCACATTAATGATGATAAACTGCATGTGCCTATATGAATTGGCAGATACTTCCTTCTCACGAGTTGTGTATTTCTCAATCTCATTGAAACGCTCTGATCTCTTTGTGGATGTGAGCCTAACCTGCAAGTGCTGAAACTTGATGGAAATCCCCTCAGGAGGTAAGAATGTATCCTTGAGTCCATTGGATGCCTACTTTGAGCACCGAACCCAGGTAGATGCATGTAGGAGTATGGCGCTACAGAATTTACAGAACACATAATTTGGAGTTATATGTGAAAGAAAAGAAAAACAAAGTTTTTGCGATGACGTATGTTCATATGGCATAAGTAGAACAAGATCTTGCTGTTGAGGAAAGAAAGAAAGTGGGAAGCTATAGTTTACACATGTATCAGTAGGAAAAAAAAATGCTCAGCCTCCTTTTGGTTTCTCCTGCAGCATAAGACGGACTCTTTTGGAGAGAGGAACGAAAGCAGTTCTCAAGTACGTCAAAGAAAAGCTTCCCACTGAGTAATGGCTTGATAAAAATTTCTGGTTGGAGTTATGCCGCAGTATGTTTCATGATTAGTGTAGTTTTCTCTTCCTGAGATTCTCCTTTGGTGGAGTCCATTTACCCCCCAAGTTTCCTGTGTGTGGATAACAGTTCATGCTTGCTTGGTCTGGACCTTTGTGTGAGAACGGAGAAGGCTTGTGTTATGTATCTTCAGATTTTTGTGCAGTTGCATCTTTCATTCTGTATGCTGCATCTTGCCCATTTGCCTCATTAAGGATATGAAAGGTATCCACTGGCAGAATGCGGTGCCTATTGACTCTTTATGGGTTGATAGTGTAATAAGATGCAACAGAATACTGAATAGACGTAGCACATGATATGGCATAAATTCTGAAAGGTACACTTTGCAGAACTGTGTCTATTTTGATTCATTACAGAAGCTCGGCACATCTCCACTTTTCAACCTCTATACAGTGGAAATCGATCTATTGCCAAACCATCACATTCTAAGTGATTTTCCGCTGGTCTTTCAGATAAGTGAGTTATGTTCCACGCTGTCGGTACTGATCTCTGAATAAACTTTATTTGGAGCAAAATAGTCTTGCTTAGTTTTCTGGTTATGGAACTATCTGTATTGAAACCTTAAAGCTAGTGGACTCCATTTTCTTCTCTTGTATTCCTCCCGTATGGCGTGTTTAAGAGGAGATTTCTCTTCCCTTCACGTGTGACCCTGCATAATTATGTTAGAAGTTGTCTTGAAAGTACTGAAGGATGCATATTACTATATGCCTCCCCAAAACAACTGGTAATTGATCATATACCCTCCATTTAGATGGAAATTGAAGATTTACCCTCCTGACCCACGTGTCAGTGACATATGATGACCCCACATGTCATTGAGATATGGAGGGTAAATCCTCAATTTCCCAACTAAAAGGAGGATATATGATCCAATCTCCCCCAAAACAAATCCATTGCAAAGGGCGCCAAACATAACCACTCTACAATTTTCTCCTTTTACAATGTCGTGATCAGCCATCAGATTGCAGATGAGATGAAATGACAGAGCGAAAGCTAGCTGCCTAATCACACTCGTCAGGCAAACGAATCGAAGATGCTACTACTAGTAGCATATAGTATCTCTGAGTAAGTTAGAATAGAAGAAAGCAGAGGAGTGCAAAGACGGCAAGAAAGAGCCATATCTGGTGCAGCGAGTCCTCCACCCTCCTCTGCCGGCGGCCGCCGTAGAGAAGCACCGACCGCGGTGGGAATTGCCCATCTGGGAAAGCCCACGGCAGCGCCGCCATCGCCACGCTGCCGATGACACTGCCGGCGTTGGAGTGCAGCACCCAGCTCTGCGTGTGGTTGTTGTCCATGCTAGCACCATGCCGTTCCTGTTGGTTCCGGAAGCCGTTTGTGCTCTGCTGGGCGTCGTCAAGGCAGAGCCCGTCGCCGTCGTCTTGGCATGAAGCTGTGGCGTGGCCGCGGCCGTAGAGCCGCACAAGGCGGTCCTCGGAGACGGTCGCCTTGCAGACCGGGCACTGCCCGTGGCCCGGCTGGCCGGACCGCAGCCACAGGCGCACGCACGGGCGGCAGTAGAGGTGGCCGCACAGCGTGACCACCGGCTCGGCCACGGGCTCCAGGCATATGTTGCAGTCGAAGCACGCCGGCGCGCCGCATTCCTTTCCCGACGTCGCCTCTTCACCGCGGGAAGGTGGCACCCTTGCTGTCTCCATGGTCTCGTACTACGTACGTGTAGTAGCCCGCCTGCTACGCGCGCTCTCACACACGCACACACACGAGGGAAGTAGAGATCAAGAAGCTAGCACAGATATGATGGAGGTAAAATTGTTATCTATGTAGCGAGCATGCATTCTAATTTCTAGCTAGTGAGAGGAGACCGTGTCTGAGTGTAGCTAGGAAATATATATATATATATATATATATATATATATATATATATATATATATATATATATATATATATATATATATATATCTACCTTTAAAATACACCATTCAGTTCTTTCCTACGTCTACCCCAAATTGTGCCCCCAACAGTCATGAATTTTCCTGCATCCACACCAATTCGTGTCCTCAGGAAAACCAACCAGTGAAATCAACGATCAAGGATCAATTCTCACCTATCTCTCTCCTTACCCACTCATATCCAACTATCCAAATCCACCGCTGCCTCACGCTCCCCGGTGCCCTCCCCTAGCCTCACGCCCTTACCATCACCACGGCCGCCTCCCGCTCCCGTTCCCCTGCCCCCTCCCCCTCCCCCACCCTCACGCCCTTACCCCTATCGCCACAGCCGCCTATGCGCCTCTCGCGCTCTATCCCACCCGCCGCCGACGCTCCTCCCTCCTCCTCGCTGCCGCCGCCGTCCGTCCTTCCCTCTATTCGCGTCGCGCTCCTCCCTTCTCCCGGCGTCGCGCGCACCGCCCGATCCGCCCAAACCCCAATTCCCACTCGGACGAATCCCGGACTTAAATCCCAACCCGATGGTCTCGAGTCGAACCCTAAACCCGTCGATCCCCGAGCGCCCCATTCGCGGACGATTCGACACGCTAGGGTTCGCGCGCGCCGCATGCCCTAGCCGCCGGGTGGTGGTAGTGCGATGCTCGCGCCCCGCATCCCGCTCAGCGCTGCACCGCCGCAGCCCCGGCGAGGAGCCCCGCCGCCGAGCATGCCGCCCGCCAAGCGCCGCACGAGCGCGTCGTCCGTCGCGGTTCGGGGACTCGGTGGTGCCGCCGCCGCAAAGAAGGGCCGCAGGCCGGGCGCCGGGGTGGAGGTGGGCGAGGACGGATGTGTACGATGTCGAGGTGCGCGCCGTCGCGACTAGAGGCGCCGCTTTGGTGCGATGGAGACCGTGGTGTGGACCGGCGAGATCCGCCGGCGTAGACGGAGGAGGAGTCAGACGGGCATGCCGGAATATCGCAGGAGCAGCAGATTCCGGTGGTTTCGGCGGCGGTGTGGTCACGCCCGTGAGCAATGCGGGCGGGAATGGTGGGGTGGAGGGGAGGCCGTGGTGGTGGAGTGCAAACCAAGAGGAGGACATCGAGAAGAGGAAGGTTTCTACCGCCGGAGGATTTCGTGCTTGGGGATGTCGTGTGGGCGAGGTCGGGAAGAAGTGCCGGCGTGGCTCGCGCTGGTGATTGACCCATCGCTGCACGCGCGGAGGTCGTGCTCAACTCTGCATTCCGGTGCCCTCTGCGCCATGTTCTTTGGGTATTCTGCTGGTGGCCATGGCGGGAGGTAAGTAATCACGCTTTCTTGGTTAAGCGTTATGGGTGTTTTTTTGGTTGATTGTTTGGTTCATGAAACCCGCAACTTAAACATGAAAATGTAGAACTCCTATAAATCTCGCCTCGGTTTCACACTTGCACGAGATGCAATCAAACAGGTAATACATGCAAGGACATGAACCAAATAGTTTCTTTCTTTTTTTCGTGTGGGCTCACATTGCCACATATTTTTGCAGGACTATGGTTGGGTTAAGCAAGGGATGATCTTTCCTTTGTGGACTACCTAGACATGTAAACTTCGGCATAATATGGAGGTGAACAGGCTTTCCTTACTTGGGTCAGATCTCAAGTTCCCTCTTTCTCGCTGTGTTTCAGGGCACCTCAGATAAGCTCAAGCCAAGAAAATTCCGTGCAGCAATTGAGGAGGCTTTCCTTGCTGAGCGTGGCTTTTGAGCTCCAAATGGATGGGGGTGCTCATTGGAGAAGTCTATCAATGACCATTCGCGCGATGGCATACGTGAGGGACCGGTTCGAATAATGAGCAAGAGTGTCAATCTGAGGCTCTGTAATCGGATGCGGTGAAATTGCAAAATTTGAGCTTGTAGTTGTATCATTTATTACTTCTCGGTTAGGCTGCAATATAATATATTGTATTGCGGGTTGTTGGTAAATCATGACATCTGTGTGATAGTTGTGGTAATCGCCTTCCATTGAAGATTTCAAAGAAAAAGAAGCAAGATGGAGAATAGTTACTTTGTAGGCATTGTGAAAAGGTATGTGGCTGGCTTGTGACTTGTGAGATATGAATACTCAGTTTACAATATGTTGATCTATTGTTATGTTCAGCAATATTCATTAACTCAGTATTTTGGAATCAGATGTTGAAATACCTGAGACATTCGACTTGGCCAGTTTTAAGTCCCAAGTCAGGCAAGATTTAGCTCAATCCCGTTTCCTTAGAATTATTGGAAGTTAAATTTACCTCAATGAAACAATGGTGGGTTTTGCAGTTTGCACACATTAGTTTGGGGCACCTTTTTTGGGCTCTATGTACTTTTTTTTTACGCAAACAGAGAAACCAATCTTGCTAGGAGTTTCTTTACTGTACCTCCTTTTTGTGGTTGTATGAATGTACTAAAATTTCTAATTTTTGTTGGCCCTCTTGGGTAGGACTGTTGGGTAGGATTTCCTAGCAATGTGTCTGTAGTAATGTTACTTGCCATGGTCCTAACTTTATGTGATGCTACAACTTTTTAGCAAATAGTAAGACCACCTTTTTTCCTGTTCATTTGAGCTGACCTGAAATTTGAACTTTTAAAGTATTTTAGTGCTTTCTATTCAATGAAATTTTCCTGTCGATTTTCCTGTCGGTTCTTTGTTACGTCCACTGAGTCTAACAGTTGTGGATACCATGGTGATAATGGCTATCTTTACCGGGGCCCTGGGAAAAGTGAATCTTTTGGACCCAAATTCACATCTCGTGACACAATTGGCGCTGGCATCAACTATTTATCACAAGAATTTTTCTTCACATAAGTTTGGTAATTCTTGACAAATTGATGATGTTTGCTTGTTTGATTGCCTATTCATTAATCTTGTATGAGATGTTGTATTTTTATAGATTTTCTCAAGTTACCGTCTTTCATTTTTTGACTTGTGGGCTGAACTTTGACATAAGATGAATAAGTATATTTTGTTGGTACATTCATCATAAACCGTCTCAATTGTGAAAAAAATCAATTACTACAATTGTTACATATTGAATCTTGGATTTGAAAAAATGGTTGTTTTGGATTTGCATCTTCAACCTTCGGTATTGGCATGTCACTCTTGTATGCTCACTTGAAGTGTACCATATGCTTGTTTCTTGTTCTACACCTCAAGCCCTTCACCTTGTTTACTTTATTTTGGAATAGTATCTTTGCAGTGTAATCTAATTACATGTAGCATCTTGCAGAAAAATGGATCTCTGGTTGAGTCTTTCCAAAAGATATTAAAGGCCCGCTATATCCTACCATTGCATTTCATAGCCGGGATGAAGAGTCGATTGCCTCTTTTAAAGTGATTATTTTTAGTGAAAATAGAAATGCTAAATACAAGCGCATTTTACCCGTGTATATCAACCTGAGTTGCAGAAACATGGGCTTAAGTTCAAATATTTGCAAACATGTAGTTTTCTGCAACTTGGATTGAAATATCCAGGGCAAAGCACGATTTACTCATTTATTTTTTGCTTCTTCATTCACAAGAGCTACAAATTGAAGATGATTTTCCCTTTCACTAAAACACATCATGTTCCAAATCCTATACTTCAATAGTAACACCAGTTAACTCTCTGTTTACTGCATAGACATAACTTCTATTTAATTAGTAATTAATTGTTTTTCAGATTTGTAGCTTCAGAATATAAAGATGCAGCAAGTTATGCTCATTGGTTAAATTTGTGACTGATGTAAGAACTGATAAGTGCTACCGAGTTAGGCTTATATTAATTATTTCTATTGAACCTGCCTTCACCTTATGTATCAACTACCTACCTCAAGCTATTATGTGATGTTCATAATTACATTTTTCAGATTTGTAGCTTCAGCATATAAAGATGCAGCAAGTTATGCTCATTGGTTAAATTTGTGATTGATGTAAGAACTAATAAGTGCTACCGAGTTAGGCTTATATTACCTATTTATATTGAACCTGCCTTCACCTTATGTATCAACTACCTACCTCAAGCTATTATGAGATGTTCAGAATTACATGCACTATGTGTGATTGCTTAATTTTCGTAGGGTCGATTATTTGAATATTTGAAATCGTGGTAACAGTGAACTTTGGAAAAGAAACATTCTGTTTTGACATTGAGGTGAGACAAGATATTTCAGCTACTTAAAAATTAAAATTGTCTTAATTTTCTTATACCATTTGAAATTCTTTTATTTCATGGCGAATCGTGTATTGATAATTTCTTGCATGTGTGAAACTTATTTCACTGTCTCTAATGAAGTGTCCATCTCGTTTGCCAAATTTGGCTGCATTGCATCAAGTGTCCTTTTATATAGTATATACTCTTAACTGAAAGGATTTTTAATTGCATGCACCCTTAAGGTTATTATTAGCCACCATGATATGGTGCCACAAAAAAGATTATTTTCCTTATTCAATTGCAATTTCAGCATTTTTTCTATTTATGTAAATTGTGAAATCAATCAATGCTTAGCTTCGTAACATGGATCTGGGCTTGAGAGACAGGTTGTCGCTGCAGCAATGGCGACGGCATGTAGTTCAGTCCCTGGGTGGGGCTGGGGTGATATTTATAGCAATGACACCGCCCTCGATGCAATCTACTGTGCTTTCTGTATGTTTCCTTTGGTCCTTCGCCCCTTTTTCCGTGTTTCTTAGCCTCATTATAGCCCCTGGCTATTGGAGAACAGATTTTTGTCATCTGCCAACCTGTTACTATATGATCCATTCTTTGTAGACACAAAGAGATAACAAGAGACTTACCACATAACTTTATAAACTTTTTTTTGTCACTATACGGTGCATCTATTACTGTGGACTCTGGCATGTACGTTTTTCCTTTCTGTTGTGTATATATTCTGATTTATGAAGGATGACAAACTATGCTGGACAAAGTTGAATATATTGTAGAATAAATTTCATAAACTACGCTATCTTTAGCAAAACTACCATGAAACTATATTTTTAAGTGATAGTTCCGTGGAACCACACTTCCATTTACATAATGTTTTGTAAAACTATCCTTTTGTGAACATGAAGCCACTCGGATTGAGGCATTGCATTGGTTTTCCACTCGCTGGCTCGATATCGTACTGAGGTACTTGAAAATATGCAACTTTATCTTTATCGTACTGAGGTACTTGAAAATATTTTTTACAAATTTTATCTTGTTTTGTATTTTACCGTAGCGTTAGCACGGGCACACTACTAGTATATAGCAGTGTAGCTAGTGTGAGTATGTATGTGGCAGTGTGGGGGCCAGCTATCAGACAGACAGACAGACAATGGGCTTCAATTCTTTCTTTCTTTCTTTGACAGAAAAAAAAAGGACACGACTAGTTGGTTGCACTCCTCCTCCCTGGGCCGCCTAAAATGGGCTGGAAAATCCGCAGCCTTCAGATCAAAGGCCCGTCCAGGCCCACATCGGCGGCCCGCTTGTCTCGTCTCCGCGTTTGGCAGTGACGACAAGTAGAAAGAAAGAAGCAAAAAAACCCTTGCCTTCGCTTCCCTTCCCTTCCGACTCCGACTGGATGGCGGCCAGCATGTTGGTCGTGCGGGAGGTGCTGGGGAGCGATGTCGTCGACGAGGTGGACCAGCCCATCATCGACTACATCGCCAACGTCCTCGCCGACGAGGACTTCGACTTCGGCGCCCCCGACGGCCACGGCATCTTCGACGCGCTCGGAGAACTCCTCATCGACGCCCAATGCGTCGCCGACCAACACCACTGCCTCGAGGTACCATACCATACCATACCACACCGCATCGATCTCACCATCCGCCTAACACACTAGGTTGCCATTTCACTTGTCCAATTGCTTGGAGATTCGATTTGTTGCTGGTGCAATAGCGGCGTTATTGCAGGATCCCGAGCTGTTCCAATACGAGCTTACATTCGCCTTTGATGTATCCCGACCTGTCTGTGTGCATACTTTTCACCTAGTATAAAACTCTACTGTAGGCTGTTTCATTTGAGTCATTGCTGGGCTGCCTATGCCATACATTTAAGCATTCGGGCTAGCTGTTTTGGATGCCAATTGCCTAGGAAATTTAGTTTAGCGGGCATATTTTTGTGAGGTAGGTAACATGATTCCGTTATCATCTAAGTAGAATTATACTCTAGCTCGATCACTTGCTGATGTGTTCTGTAATGATGTAGCCGTTAGCCACTAACCTTTATTTCTCATCATTTTATTGCCCACATGAAGATCACCAGAGCGCCATGACGGCATCTGGAACCAGAGGAATTGTTTTATTCGGATTTTGGTTCAACAAGACTCTGATGCTTTCTGTTTCCTTTTCAATATAGGTCTGCAGTAAGCTTTGTGAAAAGTTTGGAAAGCACGGCCTGGTGAAACCTAAACAAGCTGTACGAAGCCTTGTTACGCCTTTGCGTATGAATGCGGGGATGGACGACGAGGTCGCTCCGAAAAAGCAAGCTGATGTATTTGAGGGACCCTTGCTATCGGCACGCGACAAAGCCAAGATTGAGCGGAAAAAGAGAAAAGATGAGAGGCAAAGAGAGGTAAGCTCTTGACTGTTTTCCCAATTAGTCTTCTTAGATTGCCTGATGATGCTGTGCTTGCCTTTGATGGATTTTCTTTTGTAATAGATAAAACTTTATCTGCAGTTGGAAATGCCTTCCTTGCCGATTATAACTTGCTGTATGCTGTTCTGCTTGTTGCTGCAGGCTCAGTACCAAATGCATGTCGCTGAAATGGAGACGCTTAGGGCTGGAATGCCTCCAGTTTTTGTAAATCACAATAATGACGGTGGGCCAGCTGTTAGGGATATCCATATGGAGAACTTCAATATTACTGTTGGCGGACGTGATCTTATTCAAGAAGCCACTATAACACTTGCTTTTGGAAGGCACTATGGTAAGCTACAACTTAGAATTACTTGTTGAAATATGCAATGTGTAGTGGCTCTCCAGGAATAACTTAGGAACAAGTAAGGGCAGCATGTCTACTTCATTTGTACAGATCTGTGCACATGTTTTCCTTCCTTAATAGTGCTTGTGTGCTCTACCCAAAACTAAATTTTACAAGCATTAAAGTAGCGCTGTTAGTAGTGGAGTAGTGGGTGGTTGCAA
This sequence comes from Dendrocalamus sinicus, assembly GCA_036346575.1. Lineage (NCBI taxonomy): Eukaryota > Viridiplantae > Streptophyta > Magnoliopsida > Poales > Poaceae > Dendrocalamus > Dendrocalamus sinicus. Next base: position 35,919,194 of record CM070646.1, on the reverse strand, counting down.
ATCGGACCCTCAACGTGCTTTAAAATTTCTGGAGCATCGAAGCACCTCTCTCCCATGAGATGTTACTATATCAGTTCCCAGAATTTCTTGTTTCACTTGTTTCAACGCTTTAGTTTATTTCCATACCCATTTCAGGTCTTGTTGGAAGAAACGGTACCGGGAAGACTTCTTTCCTCAGAGCTATGGCAATGCATGCAATCGATGGAATTCCCAAGAACTGCCAGATATTGCATGTTGAGCAAGAGGTCGTGGGTGATGACACAACAGCTTTGCAGTGTGTTCTGAATGCTGATGTTGAACGGGTTCAACTTTTGCAAGAAGAGGCCCATCTGGTTCAACTACAGGTGAACTACTCTAGAATTAGCTCTTCCAGACAGATGCCCTTCTTGGCTCAACAGCTTTCCCCCTTTTTTTCAAACGTTTCGTTGATTTGCTAATAGTTTGCCACTTTTATGCAGAAAGATCTAGAGTGCGAGGCAGAGTTCGAGCAGAGCCCTGCCAAGAGCAAGGGCGGTCTTGACAAAGATGCTACCAGCAAGAGGCTTGAGGAGATATATAAACGACTCGAGTTCATTGATGCAGATGCAGCAGAGGCTCGTGCAGCATCAATTCTGGCAGTATGTTTCTTTGTTGAGGGCATCTAGTGCTTGTTGATTTTTCATGTTTGTACCATTTGTACAATGTAGGGTTATTGGTTTGCTTATGCTGCCATTTTTCTCGTAGTAGTTACCTTGATTACATTTGTATCATTCTTTCAAATATCAACATCTGTCTAAGAACAAATAAACCTTAATAGGGGCAATCACATATTCTTGATGGTTTGTACTTGAAGTAGATCATTTTATATCCTGATTGTTCCAGTAGGATTTGCCCATGTCAGATACACACTTACATTGTACTGTTCTGATTGGTGGAACTCATTACAGGGTCTTAGTTTCACTCCAGAAATGCAACGCAAACGTACAAAGGAGTTTTCTGGTGGATGGCGCATGAGAATAGCACTAGCACGTGCTCTATTCATTGAGCCTGATTTACTGCTACTTGATGAGCCAACAGTGAGTTCGAAATAGGAGGTTGTTTGTCTTCTCTCGCTGGCATATGCTAACAACATATCATTTTGCAGAACCATCTTGATCTCCATGCTGTGTTATGGTTAGAAACATATCTCCTGAAGTGGCCAAAGACATTCATTGTTGTATCACATGCTAGGGAGTTTCTGAATACGGTATGAATACCTAGTATCATTACGGAGGAGCTAATCTTGACAAAGTTTGCATAATTCATATTTATATACTTGCAGCATTCTTTTTTTCTTGTCATGTTAATCACTGAATTATTGATGGCAAGAAATTCTTAGGTTGTCACCGACATTCTTCATCTACATGGTAAAAAGCTGCATGCTTACAAAGGTGACTATGACACATTTGAGAGGACAAGGGAGGAGCATCTCAAGAATCAGCAGAAAGCCTTTGAAACAAATGAGAAGGCCAGATCCCACATGCAGGTTGGCCTTTGCTTTTAGCAAGTATCATTAGCCCCAAAAGCGCATTAAATTAATACCCCTTTTCAAGAAAACTATGCTGATATTCCCAAACAAAAGAACTACGCTGATTCTGTAGCAAATAATGAGTTGAAAGGTGATCTGCACCAAAACATGAGTGACCACATGTGTTTTCATGACTGATATAGTTTCCTTTTCAAGAGCACATAAGCAATTCCCTCATTGGCCCTCTTACTTCCTAGTGCACCATACGGCTCTGTAAGCTGTTTAGCGTAGAAGCTTATCTGACACTGATCATGCCATGTTACTGTTCCCTGCAACGGAATAATGCTATTGAATCATAAAGTAGTGCATATTTATATTAGCTTGACAGGGTAATAGCTATAGCAATGTAGGCACATAGAACTTGTGCAAGTTGGGCCTAGCCCTGCTTGCATTGTTTAAGCTTGAACTTGAGGCCAAATTAAGCCCAGAAGAACTTTTGGTCTGATCTAAGCTCAAAGGTGAAAGCTAAATTGAATTATCTGGGAAATATCCTAATATTATGTGCAACTAGATCTTTTTTGAAAGATCAAGGGATGATGTTTATTGGTCTATTTTCTGTGTAGGCATTCATTGACAAGTTCCGGTACAATGCAAAGAGAGCATCACTTGTTCAATCAAGAATCAAGGTACAGCTTCTTGCTCCTGTCTTCATCACCCCATCTAAATATATTTGCAGCTGACTTTTGATGTTGTTTCACTTAACAGATGATTTAGAACAACTGACAATTTTTGGTCTGAAATATTGTTTGGTGACAAATTTGATGCACGACTTTATTATTTTATCTGCATTTTGTCAGGCATTGGAGCGAATGGAACATGTTGACGCAGTTGTCAGTGACCCAGAGTATATAAGCTCCCTAAATCTGTTTTTATTTTGCTCTTTTGTTTACAATCAGCTTATCAATTGCCTGGATAATTCTTTGCAGCTATAAATTTGAATTTCCAACCCCAGATGACCGCCCTGGACCACCAATCATTAGCTTCAGGTTTCATTTCTTATCCCTTGTACTTCACCATTTATGGAAGCTTGTTCTGCTCTTCCCATGTGCACCTCATGTCTTCTGGTTCTTTGGCTTTCTTTTGTATTTGTAATTCTTTCTTCCTTTTCTGTTTGAGACCTAGCAGTTATTCATGTACATTCCTTTTGAGATATCTTTGTCTTATGACGATATATTTATGCTATTTGAACTTCTCTATTGAATAAACAAATACTTTCTGTTTGTGCAGTGATGCGTCATTTGGTTACCCTGGAGGGCCTACCTTGTTTAAAAATTTGAATTTTGGTATTGACCTCGACAGTCGCATAGCAAGTATGATTTCTTTGTTCCATTCATCTTCTGTTGACTGAAGAACAATATCTAGTTTTTGTGGCTGTGGTTCTTCCTCTAGTCTCACATTTGATTTATTGTTTCAGTGGTTGGTGCAAATGGCATTGGCAAGTCCACTGTACTGAAATTAATATCCGGAGATCTGCAGCCAACTTCTGGAACAGTGTTCCGCTCCCCCAAGGTGCTTTATCCTTCTAGAGCTACAATATTGATGTTTTACCACTATGTAACTTTACCCATATCACGTTAACTCTGGTCTGCATGATTGTGCCGCTTTCTGCTTTGAAGGTCATAATAGGTTTGCAATGAGATGCCAGCATGTGCATTCTCATGCTTCCCTTGTCAAAGTGTTGTGATGTTTGTATCAATGTCATCACTGAATTAAACAAAAGCTCTGAACCTGGATCCTTAGCATTTGCATGTATCTTGCCTCTACTTGGATAATTAGGCCACTTACAAGCGATAAGGTCGTTTTACTGTCATTATTGACTGCCATAGTTTTCTCTGCAGCATCCTGTCTATTGTTTGTTGATTTTAGTATTCCCCCTTGATTTTTACAGGTCCGCATGGCTGTATTCAATCAACATCATGTCGATGGGCTTGATTTAACAGTGAACCCCCTTCTGTACATGATGAGATGTTATCCGGTAAGTTCAACCATCGTTCTCTCTCTCTCTTTTTGGGTGGGTGTGTGTGGTTGGGGGGGGGGGGGGATGCTAGGTTTTGTGGAGCATGAGGTTCACCTAGTGGATAGTTAAGCCAAATACGGTCTATTTGGTAGACAACTTATATATAAATTTCAGCATTAATATAGAAAAAATGTACTTTTGTTCTTTGCAGGGTGTACCTGAACAGAAACTGAGGGCACATTTGGGTTCCTTGGGTGTTACAGGAAATCTTGCCCTCCAGCCTATGTACACTTTATCAGGTAACAACACAGCAATTTCATAGATGGGTTTAGCCGATGATGATGAAATGCGCCACAAGTTTATGCCTTTGTCAGTTTGGAGAATTCAAGTTATCTTTTCGCAACGATTCATCTGCTTGTATAATTGTAAATTTATTGATCCTAATTAAAGCATTTCCATTGTCAGGTGGCCAGAAAAGTAGGGTTGCATTTGCAAAAATCACCTTCAAGAAGCCACACATTATTCTTCTTGATGAGCCTTCTAACCATCTTGTAAGTAAATCACCCTATCCTTTTTCCCCCCCTTGTGTTGATAAGGGAATTTTGATAGCATCAGTACTCGCAAGGATGAGAAACAACCGGGAACCAGCTGTTACTGATTTTGTGACCTTGTTGCAGGATCTTGATGCAGTGGAGGCGCTCATCCAGGGTTTACTCGTTTTCCAGGGAGGAGTTCTAATGGTAAGACCGCATCGCTTCCAGGATGGATGTTCTTTTCAGTGCACAGTTGAGGAAGTTCCAACTGCGACTTTTGCAGGTGAGTCACGACGAGCATCTGATCACAGGAAGCGTGGATGAGCTTTGGGTGGTGTCGGAAGGCAAGGTCTCCCCATTCTCAGGCACGTTCAAGGATTACAAGAAGATGCTCAAGTCCTAGACCTGCAAGGAAAATGCGGTGGCATCCACACACACTCGGAACCTAGAGTGATATACAGAGGTGCACAGACCAAGAGTTATATGTGTGCTCACTCCTGTACCGTGAACGAACCGATGGCCGGAGACCAAATGCTTGCCACATTTTCAGTTTTGCTCGTAAATGTCACTGCTTTGTTGCGACGCAGAGTTAACGGTTTATGTGGATCTCGAATACGACTACTACTTCCGATATATTGTTATAACCACGACTTCTGATTCGACTATAACTTATGACTTTGACTTCTAAACTAAAAAAAAAATGAGATTATAAACTCCAACACTACCTTCATACATTAATCAATCATTTGTATAAATTAGCTTGCCCAGCGTGTCGCCGCGCAAACGATAAGTAGAAGAAGCGTAGACGAGTTGGGGAGCGCACCAAGTCCCCACCTCGACAAGTCCTCTCCTCCGCCTCTGACCTCCCTTCCCGACCAAACCCTAGCAAATCGGCGGCGGCCATGGAGAGCTGGGCCAGCTGGGTCGGTGCCAGCGTCACCTCCGCCTTCTTCGCCTCCCTCGAGCGCTGCTCCTGCATCAACCTCTCCACCGCCGCCGACGACGACGACCAAGACGAGGCCAAGGACCGCCCCCTTGTGCTCACCGCCTCCCCCGCCCATGACGCCAACCCCGCCGACAAGGACCCTCCCTTACCACCCGTATGACTGACTCGCCTGCCTATGACTTGCTTCTCCTCTCCTCTCATTAAGGCCCTTCCGCGTTATGCCATGTGTTGTTGATGTGATGATCTGATGGGTGGTGTCATGTTTAGCCTTTAGCGACCAAATATATCTTGTGCTTGTCGGTGCTTTATCCATCCTACTTCTATGTGCCTGTGAATACTGTGTGTCATCGTGCCCTTTGTAGTGGATCACTATATACTTGAATTGCTATCTTGTGATTGTCCAATGAATCACTCTATTCATGCATGCATTTTGTATCTTATGATTGTGCAAATTGGGGAGCACTAGTTCTTGTAAAGTTCTATCTTTGATTTGTTGCAGTCATAAGTTTGTCGCTGTGTAGGGGTTCCCGATCAATCAACTGATTTCAGTTAATTATTGAAACAAAGGCAGGTGATCTTGCGTCCCGTTGCTTGTTCCACATAAGGAATTGTTGGGATTTGTTCTACATCACTCATGAAAATGGCAAAGGCCTGTTTTCTGTGGTGCTTGCAAATGATTTCTCTGATTCACTCTTAATACCTGATCATTCGATTGTGCAATGGCATATGAACCGTGTCCAGTTTTGATCAAATATGTTAGGTGGTAATTACCTCAAAACTTTACTTCATCAAGTTCTTGAAAAAACCAGCCAATTCAGGATTTGATAGTCGTTAGACAATTTCAATATTACATTTTTATTCTTTTTCCTCTTAGAAAAACTACAGAGGAGCTATTGATGGTAGACACTACTATTTTGGTTAGTTCAAGAATTAATCGGTTCATCTATGTTTAACATTATCCAAACAGGAATTGATTATCTGAACTGTTTTTAATCTCCATAGTCCTTGGCGATGACCATACGGGTTATGTGGATTAACCTTTTCTATTTTTTTCTCTCTCTTTGCTCGAATTTGTGCAGCTAGATAAATAAGAATGCCTGAACTATGTTAGTTGTATTTCATGCCTGGTATTTCCTCCCCAGTTGCTTGTTGTATAGACTTGGAGTTTCTTATTGATGTCTTATGGCACCTGTTGGTTGGTGTGCTGAAAGATGAGACTACTGTAAGTTTTGATAATGTGTGCTTAATGTAGTAGTAGTAGTAGTACTGTAGTGTTTTTTTTAACATAGTTTTAGCAATTGCCGCACAGATTTATTATTGATGTCTTATGGCACCTGTTGGTTGGTGTGCTGAAAGATGAGACTACGGTAAATTTTGATAATGTGTGCTAAGTGTAGTAGTAGTACTGCAGTGTTTTTTTAACATAGTTTCAGCAATTGCTGCCCAGATTTAAGGAACAGCAGAAATCAGAATATTGTGTTTTCTGAATGATGAGATGGCATGGTAAATGCTGATGACAGCAGCCTGTTGGAATCGGTTGTCGCTGGAAGTGATGATCTCCATTGCCAGTGACAGCACTGGTGCCATGTAAATGCTTATGCATCAGATTCAGATCAGAGTAGTACCCTCTCCTTTTTGTTAGGGTGGAGCGCAATGCAGGAGACGCAGCGTTGAGACGCCCCTGTCTACCGTGCAATGCATCCCCTTTATGTCAAATTATGTCGCTCACTAATAGTTTTTTTTACTGTAGTTGGCTTATTTGTCACTGTAGCTAAGGTGATTTACTTAGTGTAATTAAATTTAAAAAAAATTAAAAATAGAAAAAACATGTTAGCCTACCATGAATAATGCGAAGGAATACGAAAAAAATAAAAAAGTCTAAAAAAGCACCAAAAAAAGAAAAAATAAAATTAAGAAATAGAGAAATGAAACCAGAAGCCAGAGCGGGGCTGATTGGTGAGCTGTGCCTGTGCTTTACGGTTTCAGATATTGGCCGCTCATCAGAAATGTTAAGAAAATGAGCACGTGATCGGTCACGCTCACATCTTGATTGTTTTAGTTTTGGACCCACACACAGAGAGATGCATGCAAATATTTAACTTTCACAATACAAGGCCCCGCTCATTTCGGCTTCAGCTTCTAGTTTCTGGTTTATTTTTCACTATTCATAAATTTCATCTTTTTCTGAACTTTTGACTTTTTTCAGCTTTTTTGCCGGTTCTTTTTTTCCCGTATTCGTTTGCGTTGTCCGTGATGAGCTAGCATTTTTTATTTTTTAATTTAGTTACGCCAAATAAGCCATCTTCAATTACAATGAAATTTCAACCGCTATAGTGCAATTTTAGCCATAAACCACAGCTTTTAAGCCCAACCAAGCGGGAGTGATGCCAGGTTCATCCTCGTTGGATTGCATGCCGCGTACAGAAACTGGGCAAGACATTGGAGTACTAGATACGGAATTGTGGCGTCATGTCGCACTAGCTACTACGTGGACCAAGGAAAAAAGTTGACAATTCGTGGGGTTTCTGTAAAAATTAAGGCTTAATTATAAAAAAGAGGTATTTTACAAAAAGTGGAGTTTTATTCCTTGGAGGGTTTTTCTAAAAAATTGAGGATCTTTATAATTTGGAGGAGTTTGTATACAATTTTGAAAAATCGGAGGATTTGGTCGAAACATCATAATCGAAACAATGTGGTCGGATTAATGTGGTGGAGACATCGTGATTGAAACAACGCGGTGGACAAACGTGATCGAAACAACATGGTCGGAGGAGTGTTTTTGAAGCATTGTGATTGACTAACGTGGCCAAAATGACAGCACAATGTGGTCGAAACATCGTGTTCGTAATAACGCGGTAGTTATAATGTGGTCGATTCAACATGCCCAAAACATGGTGCTTGACCACCGTAGGGGACTAACATAGTCGAGGCAAACATTGTGGTCGACCAACGTGGTCGAAATAAACATCGTGGTCGACGAACGTATTCGAATCAACGTGATCGAAATATCGTACTCGGTTAACGTATTTGAATCAACGTAGTCGACCAATGTGGTCGACACAAATGCTGTGATCGATAAATGTAGTCGAAGCAACATGATCAAAACATCGTGATGGAGCAACGTGTTGGAATCTAGGTGGTTGATAAATGTGGTTAGAACATCGTGGTCGACCAACATGGTCGAAACATCGTGATCGACCAATGTGGTTGAAACATCATGGTCGAAGGAAGATGATCGAAGGACGTGGTCGGACTAACGTGATCGAATTAATGTGGTTGAACGAACGTAGTCGATCGATCTTGATGGAAAGATCATGGCGAAACAACGTGGTCGAATTAACACCGTTGAAATAACGTGGTTGAGTAACGTAATCGATTAAGGTGGTCGAAAGATCATGGTCGACCAAAGTGTTCGAAGAATGTGTTTGAACGAACGTGGTCGATAAATATTGTAGTCGAATTAACGTGGTCGAAATATTCTAGTGAAAATAGGATTGTCCAAACATGGTGGTTGAACCATCGTGGTCGGAACATCATGGTCGGTCAACGTGGTCGAAATAATGTTGTGGAAACAATGTGGTGATCGAAATGACGTGGTCGACATAATGTGGTTCAAACATTGTGGTCGACCAAGGTGGTCTAAACGTCATTGTTGATCATCGTGGTTGAACCAAGGTGGCCGAGGCAACATGGTTGAATCAGCGGGACCGAAATAATGTTGTCGAATCAACGTGGTTGACCAACGTTGCCGAAACCATGGTCAAAACATCATGATTGAAACGTTGTGATTGAAACATTATGCTCGTAATTATGTGATGAGTTTAACGTCGTCGTCACAACATGGTCAAAACATCGTGGTTGGAAAACGTGGTCGGTACACCATGGTCGGGACATCGTGACTGATCAATGTGTTCAAGATATTGTGGTCGAAAAACGCACTCGAAGCAACATAGTCAAAACATTGTGGTGGATCCAATGTAGTCAAAACATTGTGGCAACCAACGTGATCAAAATATTATAATTGATTCAACGTGATCGACTTCATGTGGTCGAAAGAAAGTGACCGACCAACATGGTCGAACTAACGTGGTGCACACAAGTTGGTCAAAACATCGTCGTCGGAAGAACATAGTCGGACCAATGTGATTGAAAAAACTTGGTAGATCAACATGATCGAAACATCATGGTTGAAAAAACACGGTTGGAGAAATGTGGTCGAAACATCATGGTCGACAAACATTATAACTGAATCCATGTGGTTGAAATATCCTGGTTAAAATAGGGTGGTCGAACCAACGTGGTCGATTCAATGTGCTCGAAATATCGTGTTCGATCATTGTGATGGGCCAACGTGGTTGCGGCAAACATTATATCAATCAACGTGTGATCAAAAGATCACGGTCGAAATAGTGTGGTTGAAATACCATGGTCGATAAACATTGTAGCCGAATCTATGTGGTCGAAATATCTTGGTGAAAACAAGGTGGTCGAACCAACAAGATGGAATCATTGTGGTTGAAATATCGTGGTCAAAACATCTTAGTTGGCCAACGTGGTCAAAACATCATGGTCGAAAAAATGTGGTCGAAGAAATATGGTTGAAACATCATGGTCGAAGGAATGTGGTCGATAAACATTGTGGGCGATAAATATCCTGGTTCAAATAGGGTGATCGAACCAACATAGTCGATTCAATGTGCTCGAAATGTCGTGCTTGATCACCGTGATGGGCCAATGGTCGCGGCAAACATTGTGGTTGATCAACGTGGTTGAAACATTATGGTGAAAGATCATGGTCGAACAAATGTGATCGAAGCATCGTAGTCGGCTAACGTGGTCAAACCATCGTAGTCGAAACATTGTGGCCGAACCAACAATGTCGGAACATTGTCGTCGGAAGAATGTGGTCGGACCAACGTGGTTGAAACATGGTCAATCAACGTGGTCGCAACGTCGTGGTAAAAAAAATGCGATCGAAGGAATGTGGTCGATAAATATTGTAGCCGAATCCACATGGTCGCAATATCCTAGTGAAAACAGGGTGGTCGAACCAATGTGGTCGGTTTAATGTGCTCGAAATATCATGTTCGACCACCGTGATAAGATAACGTGGTCGTGGCAAACATTGTGGTCGATCAACGTGGTCGAAACATGGTGGTCGAAAGATCGTGATCGAACAAACGTGATCGAAACATCGTAGTTGGCTAACATAGTCGAAACATCGTGGTCGAAACATTGTAGTCGATCAAACGTGGTCGACAAACATTGTAGCTAAATCCACATGGTCAAAATATGCTGGTTAAAACAGGGTGGTCAAATAATGTCATCGATTCAATGTGCTTGAAATATCGTGGTCAGCAAACGTGATCAAAACATCGTCGTCAGAAGAATGTAGTCGAACCAACGTGATCAATCAACATGGTCGATCAACGTGGTCGAAACATCGTGGTTGAACGAATGTGGTTGATAAATATTGTAGCCGAATTAACGTGGTCAAAATATCCTGATGAAAACAAGGTGGTCGAACCAATATGGCCGATCAACATGGTCGAAATATCATGATGGAAACATTATGATCGTAAAACGTAGTCGAAAAACGTGGTTGAAACACCGTAATTGGTCAATGTGCTCGAACCAATGTGGTGGACAAACGTGGTCTATCTAACATGGTCGAAACATCGTGATCGATTAAGATGGTCGAAACATCGTGGCCGACTAGCGTGGTCGAAACATCATTGCCGATCAACGTGGTCGAAAGAATGTGGTAGAATTATCGTGATGAATTAGTGTGGCTGAAGCATGGTGTCGAAATAACATGGTCGGCTAACGTGCTCGAACCAATGTAGTTGAAATATCGTGGTCGAAACGTCGTGCTCGGCAACATGGTCGAAATATCCTGGTAAAAAAACACGGTCGAAAGAATGTGGTCGAAATATCGTAATCGACAAACATTGTAGCTGAATCCACGTGGTCGAAATATTAGTTAAAACAGGGTGGTCGAGCAACGTAGTCGATACAATGTGCTCAAAATATCATGGTCGGTCAACATGGTCGAAACATCATCGTCACAAGAACGTAGTCGAACCAACGTAGTCAATCAACATGGTTGATCAACGTGGTCGAAACATAGTGGTCGAGCGAATGTGGTCAATAAATATTGTAGCTGAATTAACGTGGTTGAAATATCTTGGTGAAAACAGGGTTGTCGAATCAACATGATGGATTAACGTGGTCGAAATATCATGATGCAAACGTTCTGATCGAAAAATGTGGTCGAAACACCATAATGGGTCAACGTGCTCAAACCAATGTGATCGACAAACATGGTCGAATTAACGTGGTCGATCCAACATGATTGAAACATCATGATCGATCAAGATGGTGGAAACATCGTAGCGGACTATTGTGGTCGAAACATCATTTCCGATCAATGTAGTTGAAAGAATGTGGTAGAAATATCATGGTGCATTAGTGTGGTCGAAGCATGGTGTCGAAACAACGTGGTTGGCTAACGTGCTTGAACCAATATGGTCAAAATATCGTGGTCGGCCAACATGGTTGAAACATCCTGGTCGACAAAATGCGGTCGAAGCATCGTGGTCGATGAACATTCTAGTCGAATCCACGTGGTCAAAATATCCTGGTGAAAACAGGGCGGTCGAACCAACATGGTCACCAAAATATCGTGGTCGAAACATTATGGTTGAAAAAACGCGGTTAAAGGAATGTGGTCGAAATATCATGGTCGATAAACATTGTAGCCGAATCCACGTGCTCGATCACCGTGATGGGCCAACGTGGTCGTGGCAAACATTGTGGTCGATCAACGTGGTCGAAATATTGTAGTTGAAAGATTGTGGTTGAAACATTGTGGTTGAAATAATGTGGTCAAATGGTTGTGGTTTGCGCAGCGATCAAGAACATGGTTGAAGCGCCGTAATCGAAGCACTATGGCAACAGGCCTTGACGATTGCTTTGACCACGGCGCTTCGACCACAAAGCTATAATCGAAGGGTTGTGATCGAAGCATTGTGGTCTACATCGCGATCGAAAACGTGTCAAAGCGTCGTGGTCTGCATCACGATCGAGAACATGGTCGAAGCGCCGTACTCAAAACGCTATGGCAACCAGCCCCGACGACTGCTTCGACCATGACATTTTTTTATGGCATGATTCTAAAATAAACAATAAATCCTGAAAACCTCAGGTCCATGAGAGAACAAGAGAGATTTAAAAATTACTTGAGAGATAAATTCTAGAAAATTCGATAAAGATAGCACCTCAGGTCCATGAGAGAATAGGAGAGAGAAGAGGAGGCGTATGGCAATGGGGTCGGCGCGGCCAAAAAGGAGGAGGGCAGCATGAGCGAAGAGGAAAAGGGAGTGGCCCTAAAAAATTCGATAAAGATAGCACCTCAGATCCATGAGAGAAAAGGATAAATAAATTCTAGAATATTCGATAAAGACATCACATCTCAGGTCCATGAGAGAACAGGAGGGAGAACAGGAGGTGTACGACGATGCGGTCGGCGCGACCAAAGAGGAGGAGGGCGGTGCAAGCGAAGAGGGAAAAGGGCGGCGGGCGCGAGCGGGCGAAGAAAAGGAAGCGAGCGCAACAGTGAGGATCCAAGGAGCAGGTAGAGAATAGCAAGTGAGGGTAGCAGAGCGGAACACACGGGTGCAGCTACGGAAAAGGCAATATAGGGAAAAGAGGAGGCATATGGCGATGGGGTTGGCAGGGCTAAAGAGGAGGGCGACGCGGGCGAAGAGGGAAAAGGGCGGTGGGCGTGATGCGGGCGAAGAAGAGGAAGCAAGAGCAACAACGAGGAAGCAGGGAGCAGGTAGAGAATAGCAAGCGAGGGGTAACTATTCAGAGCTGCTTCACTATGTGTAACCAATGGGGCAAAATGATCTTCTACCATATAGGCATCACAAATAAATAAAAGGTAAAAGAAGAAAGAAGAAAATATTTTAATAGTAGGAGAAATAAGAGGGAATCATAAAAAACCCTCTTTTAATGCCAATCGACAAAAAAAGGGAAATAACCAATATGTGTAAAACAGTCACCTATGTTTTCAGCATTACCATCAGATGAAACAATTGATGAGGTAATCGGGCGTTTTCCACGCAATATCTAGAGGTGGACTTAGTGTCCATTTGAGTTTGTGCATTCGTTGCACGTGGTGAGAGTCAAGCGAGGGGCTTGACCTGTTACTCTTGGAGTTTACTGACTCCCAGATGGCGTTGGAGACATCGTGTGCGGTGATCTTCTTAAAGAAGGTTGTGAGAAGACCCGACGAAGTGTGAAAATTGGAGCTTACATACTCAGAACGGGAAAGAGTTACCACTAGTGGATTGAGGTGTTTCGGCTTAATTCGTAGGGTCGATCCAATTCGTTTGGGCTAACCTCAACGTAGACTAGGGGAGAACAGCAACTCTCCGAACACTACGGTAAAAAGAGACTGTGTCTATTGTGGTTTGTTTTCTTGTACGTAATTTACCTTCAAACAATTTACTTTCATAGAATTAAATTGATTGCTTGTCATCTAAAATTGCACACCTTAACATAGCCTAAAATTGATATAGGCATTGTTTGTGCTAAACCAAATTGATTTAAGCTTTTGCATTGATTACTTGGTTTAGATAAATAGACAATGTCTTGAATTGTTAATAATAATTAGAAGGGAATTTTTAGACCGCCTATTCATCCCTATCTAGTCGGCCTCCTTGATCTTACATCCGCCCAATCGAACGGCCGACGCAAGCGTGAGGTAAAGAAGGGTATTTGAAAAGATGGAGGACTTTTTTTTGTAAATCCAATGACATGGTGTGTGGGAGGCCAGAAATCCCCAGGTTTAATATATGAAGTATGAGGTTATTTTTTTAATCAGATGCTACGTAATATAGTAGGGTTGTACTTATCTATTCTTTTATCTTGTACATACTACCTTCCATGGCAATAACAATAGAGTTTAGTTCCACGTCAAAAGCAAATTTTAGCCTACGAAGACGGTCAGTTCAAACACTGTTAATCCCGACCATTGGATATCTACTTTGAATCTCGAGCTTTAACCAAAAAAGTTGACATCTCTCTCACCTGTCTGATCAGCGCGTCCTTGGGGAATTGCTGACCAAGTTAAACACAGCTACTCTTCAAAAAAGGTGTCTAAAGTAGTACTGCTACTCTTTGATATGGATTTCACACATGAACTACTTAGCTTTGTTTTTTTCAACTTCTAAAAACTACTTTTCAGCTTTTTTTTTTTACAGTAATTAGCTTTTAAACGGAATATCTTTTCAAGATAAAGTCTACTAGTTAATTATAGTACATGCTTTATCGACTTCATTTATATCGGCAAAATCTGTATGTGAATTTCTGTTACTATGTAATATCTCACACAAACAGCCCAAAATCTAAAAAACACAGCTAAAAATCACAAACCGCAGCCAAAAGAACAGGTTTCATCATTCGCTAGACTGAAATAATCTCTCTGTCACAACACACAAGCAATCCGTCGTCTTGCTTCCCGCAGATGGAAGCCCTTAACCACCAGAAGATATCACGGCCAACTAAGATACACCTTGCTTGTGAGAAAAAACAAAGACAGCGATCGACACATCGCCGGGTCCAATCAATCTTTCAGATTCTATTTATGCTACAGCGATATGTAAATGCTTAAGCTCCTAGAACTAGAACACAACTCTTACACCTTACTTAATTACTATATATATACACTAATCATGCAAGGAAACATCACTAGAATTGATGAGCAACTATGGAGTCCCGAGTCCGTATCATGATCTATATATAGCTAGAAGGAGACGATCGAAGAGGTATTTTGATGCATGCTGCAACATGCACCTGCAGAGAAGCTGAGATGATTGATCATGGCGGCAGCATGCTCATCGATCAGTTGTGGAGAGGGTTTGGTCCTTGAGGAACCATTCTTCTCGAAACAGCATACTTCTTGGCACCAATGCTATCGGCGGCGTCGTCGCCGCCGCCTACTTCTTGAGGAGGAGACATGGTCGGAGGAAGCTCATGACCTCTGAAGTCGCTGCCTGCATCTTCTCTCAATGTTCTCAAGCCTTGGCTTGAGCTTGGCAAGTGTGACATGACAAGGAGCAGCAAGAGGGTGCAAGGGAGCAAGTGCTGGAAGAACCTCCTCATGGCATGAGAGAGAGAGAGAGGCTTGGGAGGCAAGGATGGGAGGGTATTAATATGGACTTTGCCATTTTCCTGTGGAGAGGAGACCTGAGTAACAAGAAATAGATCAGTTCATGATCCTCCATTCCATCCTATGGCCCAGTTACTCTGAACAGATGATAATGTGTTTGGTTCACTAAAAATTGGGCATATGGAGCCCACTAATTTCCCAAGATAATTCTTATTTCTCAAGTGTATTTTAGCGACCAGAGTTGGATATGGCACCTACCATGGTTAGGAGAAAACATGGCAAACACACAGTGCCATCCTAGTCACCATCTATCTGGGTTCAGGTTAAGCAGCTTTGGCATGTCTGACTTCGGTGCAGCGGTAATAGTCGAATGTCCTCTGTCCAAACGTCTCCTCCTCGTGATCATCCCGATCAGCGCAGAAGTCACAATAGCGCCTCTACCGAAGTCCACACGTCTAGAGATGGAGCACCATGCGTCGATGTGCTAGCATCAGCGTGTACGGCAGGGGATATGAGAGGTGGCTACTAGGGTTTCGACGGGTGTGTTTTCAGGATGCTTCCCTCAGCCGTCGCGCCTCTCCTTATATAGCCTCAAATCGGATCTATATCCGATACGAATAGAGATCAAATCCCACTCGAAAACTATCATCTGATTCCTTATCGTTCTAGCCCATTAAGTGTGTGACCCTATAGGTTTATGTGTATTTGGCCATGGGCCGAAAACTCCTTTCTGGCCCATAAGTCAGTAGCGGTCCCTAGCAGGACATAACGACTCCCAAATACAGATATAGACCATATTGGACGAACTTATATAGTGCTTATGTACCAATTCCTTTGCCTCATAATATCATATTGAACTCAAGGCGAGAAATGTGACATCTTATGCTAGCTCAATCTTTCACTCAAATCTGTAATGAATTACTTAGTTGTGATTGACTTCTCAACCACATTCGGCATGGACATGTACTTTCTTAATCCAACCACATCGAGGGACCTAGAGATATCTCTCATGTTATATAGGAGGGGTAAATTCCATTTTAATAGCTCATATTCCTCTGCATGTTTCATAGCAAACCCGAAAGCCACCTTTATTACCATTCAGGTATGGAGTAGTGTTTGGTAACTCCTAAGCAAACTATTACATATATAGGAAACAATGATGACCTCAGGTCTAAGGATCTTACATACACTATATATGAGATCAACTGATGACACTTAAGAATATAACAATTCTTGTAGTGTCTCATGATGGGTCAATCCAACATCATGATTTCTAACATGTGTCCACATTATTGATTTGATATCTCATATCCACTATCTATGAAACATGATCATTAATCAATATATATGTTGATCTATAAATTATAATCGTCCTAAATAATGATATAAAATCAGGGATAATTTAGAATAGTATCAAAGTATGAATAAAGAATTTTACGAACAAGTCACATACTTGTTAATCAATACGAAGGATATTTATTCAAGGGACAAAATAACATTTTATTTATAAATATAGAAGTGATATAATTATCTTTATGATTGTCTCTAAAAGATATCACTAACAATTTCTGCTGTATATGCATGAGTGATACAGCATTAGAGCCTGGCACGGTTCTGATACGGCCCTGGTTTCTGCAAAGTTTGAGGCAGCAGCTCCTGGTAAAGCTGCACCAATAGGTTGGTATGCCTGCTTGTGCTGATATAAGTTCTAAGCACATGTGATTCTTACCTTAGTGATGGGGATCTCTGCCTCTTGTGTTTCCTGCAATGGGGTCAATAGCAACACAAATTAGTTACGCCATTGGTGCTACAACCTAAGTTCCGATGCGTGCCTGAAGTAGGTGATGACACTCGCTGCTAAGTCTTAACTAAGCTTGATTAGCACTGGACTACTAGACAGTATAGCTTTGCCGATAGGTCACTCTATGAGACAAGGGTTTGAGTCAAATCATGTTTCTTCTGCCATAAGCGTACTGCTTCATAGCTTCCTCTCATGGACGCGTGAATCCTGCAACCAATGTCGGCTTGGGCCCATATGTCCTATAGGTAAGGTAACACATCTCCAAACCAAGGACTTGTATTTGATCTAATTTGGAGAGATGCAGAATAGAGTAACTCACTGAGACACGGTAAAAATACTCATTGGGCATAGAGTAAGTTTCAGTCAACCTGGATAAAAAGATATCTTAAAATTATCAAACAGAATTACATGACAGGGTAAATATTCTTCATTAATGATAGCTCATCACAGTATACGTGGCACAATAGAATTACAAACTTCTGAAGAAGAATATAAATGAAAGCCATTTTTATTCAGAACCAAGGACATCGATGTTTGATGAGCACAAAGTTACATCTTTCACACAAATTCAACAGAATTTACCATTGTTGCAATTTTGTCAAACTAAAAGGGGTTCTTTTGTGTCACACTTCCATATTTTGATTCAAGCAACTCTCTTGGGAACATGAACAAACCGTTTATGAAGTGTCATGTACTGGCTTCTGCATCAAGTGTAGCTCTGACTCCATCTTGAAATGAAATTGGCTTGATACCAAGCATCTGAGTTAGCTTGGTGATATCCATAGATATGTCTTGGAGAAGTTACACCCCGTTTAACCTGGATAATAAATGGATGGGGCCATTAGCCGATGGTAAAGAGTCATATCAGTGCACAATGCTTAAATTGAACTCATTGCTCACGCTGGAAATTAATAAAATAAGGTAGAAAAAAGTTAATGCAATTGCAAAGTTAGTCCGAACTTGTGTTGCAAAAATCTTTCTTGTTCAATTGCATCGTATGTGCACTTGAATGCTACAAGTCAAGAGAGAAGAAGATTAATACCGAAGATGCAGATACATATTTTATTTTAGAGTGGCTATATCCACGAACATCAGCAACAGACTCGGCCATCTGCAGCCTTGAAACCCTATCTGGTCCACCGACATTCAGGAGTACCTGAATTCTTTTACCATCTGCACCATGTGCTTTAAAGTCAGTCCCCAAGGAGCTGATAAATGAGCAAACATAAAGCATTTTTTAAGAGGCGAAAAATAATACTTAAAGATTGCTAAACACAAAGTGGAATATGCTATAGAAAGAACTCCCTACAGATACAGTGTACCATTATATAATAAAAAGAGGATAGCGATTGTATTCCATAAAATCAGTATGTATTCACCTTGTCATACCTGATAGCCAAGCATTTGTGAAAGACAAGATTACATCCACCATATCTTTTACATAAACAGGGCACCGGAACTCAACATTAAAGAACTCAACTTGTCGGCCTTGTGAAAGAACAGCATCCATCCACTGCATCCAGACTGCAAGCAGTAAGATTCATCATCTACCCCAAGATCCATTATCTATGGTACAGTACAGTTTGAGTCCCAGGATGCGAAGAACGCAGATGTGGTGGCGCCATCGACCGCCGACAGCAAACGCTCACAGTAAGATTCATTATCTTACTCCATCTCTTTTGCTTAAATTTTAGTGATTTGGTGACGATGTTTACGCAGCTTGACATCCTTATGAGCTTAGCTGCGATAATATGCGGCTCCTATTTCACTTTTTGGAAGTCCTTTTTTTTTTGCTCATCTATCACGGAAAACATTGTTTAGGCATGTTGTAGGTTGAAACTAAGTTGTTTATGATATTTAGCAATCTTATGGGCTTTTTTTTTCTCTGTAAATCAACCTCTTCCCAACTTTGTTTTTGGACTGAGAGAGCTATGGACCTATGGTTTTGGAGAAAAGATGAGAGGCTTTGTTGCTACCAAATCCACAAATTTGAGTGTGGAAATTAGGGATTTTGTTCCTCCTCCATCTTGATAGTTCCAATTCTTGTACTCGTTTCATCTTTATAATGAAAAATCGTCTCGTCGTCACCCAGGGATTTCACATAAATCTTGGTGTCTCCTCTTAATTTGATATTTTCTTTGCCATATATATATATATATATATATATGTTGTTTTGAGTTATCATCTTGCTTGCTATTGATTCATTTGCTAACACGTATATTGTATTATCTTTATAGAAGTAGCTTAAAAAACTAATGGCAACATTTAACTATTTTTGAGACAAAATTAGTTAGATTTTATGACCGTTGGATTGAGATTCAACGCATCATATTCAACCCCCCAAAAATCTAATAAAATAACTTAACCCTAACCTCACCCCGCCGCCTCGCCGGAATCGCCCGATCCCACGGCCCCCTCACCCGTGCCGCCCCAGCTTCCTCGCTGGTGGCAAGGCCGCCGCGCCACCAATCCCCCGCTTCCTCCTCCTCCACCGGCCGCCGCCGCCCGATCCACTCGACGCGCCGCCACCGAGAACCTCCCCCACCGCCCCCGCGCCGCCTCCCTCCACTTCGCCTTCGACGCCAGCGAGCGCCCCCCCCCCCCCCCCGAGCCTATCGCCTTCCCCTGCCCCGTCCTCCCCTCCCCTCGAATCATCCTCCCTCGCTGCTATCCTCTTCCCAGGCGCCCCCACCGGCCTCCAGCGCCCCTGCCCAGTCGTTCTTCCCCGTCTCCGGCGGCGGATCCGCCGCGACCACCCACCACCTCTTAACAGCCACTCCGGTCCTCGCCCCCTCCGCTGACCCTCGCCGCCGCCGCCGCGGCGATGGGTGGCGGGCCGCGCACGTTCCCGGGCGGGTTGTCCAAGTGGCAGTACAAGCGCATGCACGAGAAGCTCGCGCGCCAGAAGCAGCGCGGCCTCCTCCGCCACGAGAAACAGCTCTACCTCGCCCGCCTCCGCTCCGAGATCCGCGCCTCCCAATTGCCCGGCGCCGTCGATCACGGGCCCACCTCCTCGCGCGCTCACATCCGCGCCCTCGCCGACCGCTTCCTCAAGCCCGGCGCCGAGGACCTCTGGAACGACGACGACGGCCCCCTCCACCGCGCAAAGCCGCCGCCGAGGAGGAGCCCATCGCCATCGGGTTCCCGGATCGGTGACTGGCAAACCCGAAGGGGAGGGAATTGGAAGGATTGGGATGAGCAGCCTTTGGAGCAACTGCGGGCTGGGAGGGAAACTGGAGTAGGCGGAAAGGAGCCGCGTTTGGCTGCGTTCAATCCGAGGAGAGAGTACCGGACGGTGGCGCCCTGGTGGTGGCAATGGAGTTCGGCTTCTGGCACGCCTTTGCAAAGAAAGGAGGCATCTTCCGGTTTCTTTGGTCTGAAGAGATGTTACTTGGGGATGCCTCCATGCTTGATGCATCGGGAGTCGAGTGTTGCGCTGATGCCATTTGGTGCTAGAGGGCTTGCCGGGATTGGGAATGGTGGGAAGGAGACAATATTGGCTCTGTTTAATCAGGAGAGGTTGTACTCGGTGGCTGCAGGGCGATTTGGCAGGAAATGGAGGCCGGATTCTTCAGGCGAGGATGAGGAGGGAATATCTACTGCAAAGAGGTATATAGGGTTTGGAAGACTTGGAGCTTCTAGCGAAGAGGATTCAGAAGATGATAAATTGGTGGAGACAAGTGCCATCAGGAGGAAATGGAGCAGTGCTGCTCTCAGGAACTGCGATATGAAGAAGGAGAGGAGAGTGCTCAAGTCCTATGAGGAGGAAAACAATGATCTAGCTGGTAGAATCCGAGAGCTGCGAGAGGAGATAAGAAATAGGGAGGTGCTGGGTGCTGAGAGGAGAAGTTACCAGTCGAGGGGTGAATCTTTGCTTACCAATAAAAGGTTACACTTTCACCATTATCTTCAATTGTTATCTGTTTCCTCATGCGGTTGGCTTATTTGTTGTGGAGCCTAACAACTTTGTAGAAAGTCGTATCTATACGGTAGTTACATAATTTAGGCAAATCAACTAAAAACTCTTGAAATGTGTGGATCTTGGTATATGAAATTGCCATAATTGGTCTTATTGGAGTTCACTGATCTATAAAAACAAGAATTAACCATGATACAAAGAGTGGACACTATTTATTGTGATCGCACATCCTGCTACACGCCCTTTTAACTCGAGGTTAATGAATGATTGGTGGATTTACTTCTTGCATATCACTCTGCATCCTACTGTGGAACAGATATACTGTCCATCTGACCAACACGTTATGTTGTTTCTTTGTCTTCAGGTTTGATGAGTGTGGTATCTCCCCTCTGACGGTCAAAGCGCTCACTGATGCTGGATATGTACAAACAACTGTTGTGCAGGAAGCAGTTCTTCCTATTTGTCTTGAAGGTACAAACAAATATGAAGGAACTTCCTGAGATGAGGGGGGAGAAATGTTGCTGTTACTCTCTATCTTATGCATGTACATCTCACACGAAGTTGGCTTGTTTAATTTGCTGTTGGTTGCAATGCTGATATTTCATTGTGATATGTGTTATCAAGCATAAATTGATATGGTCTACGTTGGTTGACTTCAGTAGTTCTGCATTTGGTACTTTACACCTTATGGTACCATATTATATCTGCATGAACTATCTGAACTTGTTATCACTGGAACCTTTCAACAGGAGATCAGTCTTTACTCATCACTGTATACATGCAGGTAAAGATATCCTTGTCAAGGCCAAAACCGGAACCGGCAAAAGTGCAGCTTTTCTGGTAATAATCATTTGCAAGAAGTTACTTTGAGATGTGTACTTTCTTTTGGTGTTGTTGTCCTTCAACCAATTTATTTAAAAATGAATTGATAAACAGCTTCCTGCAATTGAATCAGTCTTGAATGCTATGAAGAGCCATACAAATCATCGAGTGTCACCAATATTTGCCCTTGTCCTTTGCCCTACAAGAGAGCTTGCCATCCAGCTTACAGCTGAGGCAAATGTTTTGTTGAAGTACCATGAAGGAATTGGTGTTCAATCTCTTATTGGTGGTACTAGATTCAAGCTTGATCAGAGGCGTTTAGAGTCTAATCCATGCCAGGTTTGTAACATATACTGACCTAATAGAGATCAATGTAAAACTTCTAACCGCTAGCTTGACCTGTATTTTGTGGTTTTCCCCCGTCCAGATTTTAGTTGCTTCACCTGGTAGGCTGCTGGATCACATTGAAAACAAATCTTCATTCTCTGTCCGGTTGATGGGATTGAAGTTGCTTGTTTTGGATGAAGCTGATCATTTGCTAGATTTGGGTTTCCGTAAAGACATAGAGAAGATAGTTGATAGCTTGCCACGTCAAAGACATACGTTACTATTTTCAGCTACTATTCCAAAAGAGGTAATATAATCAGCACGGCGCACAGCACCAGCATGTTTGTTTATTGTTTTCTATCTCTCACCATATTTATGGATAACCACAAGTCTGAAAATGTTTATAATGGTTCATTTGTTAATGACAGGTTCGAAGGGTTTCACAGCTAGTTTTAAAGAGAGATCATGTTTTTGTTGATACAGTAGGCTTAGGAGCTGTTGAAACTCCTACTAAGGTTTCTACTTTCTACTCCTACTCAAGTAATATTTGGCACTGTTTACCAACCTAATAATCTTCCATTAGCTGAACTGCAAAGTACTTGTTTCATTCTGGCTCCTGCAAGTACAGAAATGTGTTATGAACTTATGATCGATTGTCTCACTTTGCATTACGTAGACCTGCTGTAACTGTAAGCAATCATCATAATGGGCTAATTCAACGATATCCTATTGTATTGTTTTACCTAGGAAAGGGACCTCCATTTGGTCATTTGCACGTTTTTCAACTTTCAATAGAAGTTTGACATGCAAATATAATGTCTGTAAAAGCATTTTGTCTATAGATGTCATTCACGTAAATATTCTAGACCACATGTCTTGCTGTTGTTTTGACCATTTGAATATTTGATGCTTTTGTACACTGTGTGGCAATATAAGCTGTATTTCTAAATGATTTTTACCTGAAGGTTAGGCTATTGTGATCCTCTGACAGCCTCTTCTGTTCCCTGTTATGAAAATAATTTTGATTGCTTATTGATCCCTTGCTATCTCCTGTTCTGGATCTTAGGTGCAGCAATTGTATATCGTGGCGCCACATGAGCTGCACTTTCATATGGTTCATTGCCTTATTCGAGAGCATATTGATCAGGAAGTGGACTATAAGGTCCGCCCAACCTTTCTCTCAGCCAAGCAGTATGATTGCTGTAAGAACTACAATGTGTTGTTTTTACTAAAATCTTCCCATTCCAGGTGATTGTTTTCTGCACAACTGCCATGGTAACTGAATTTATGTATATCATGCTTCGAGATTTGAAGTTAAATGTCAGAGAAATTCATTCAAGAAAGCCTCAGCTTTATAGAACTCGCATATCTGAAGAATTCCGAAATTCTAATCGCCTGATTCTGGTAACCTCAGATGTTTCAACACGAGGGGTGAACTATCCAGATGTCACCCTAGTTATTCAGGTAGAATTTGTTTTCCTTTTCATGTTTAATACAATTAAGTTCAGGACAGTATCGTTTATTTGCCTACACTAAAATAACTGCAGAAGCGGCACCTATCTATTGAATGTAGTTCCTTTGCATGGTTGTTCCTTCACAGTTGCTGCTCTAACTGTACATGATTATTGGATTAGGTTGGTGTTCCTCCAGGTAGAGAGCATTACATCCATCGGCTTGGAAGGACCGGAAGAGAAGGTAAATCAGGTAAAGGAATTCTCTTGCTTGCACCGTGGGAAGAATATTTCTTGAATGAGATACATAATCTCCCGATAGAGAAGTCTCAAGCACCACACATTGACCAGGAGATGAAACAAAAGGTTTGAATTAACTCACATTTTACTTATTTTGTCCTTCTAGAATTACGTCAAATGTGTAACTTGTTTGTATGAAAATTTCATTTCAAAACTGTACTTGGTACATTTGTCCATGACAACTTTGGCCATTGCAATATTACATTACATTTTCAGAACACATTTTAGTTTGTCATTTATCGTTGAATGCATGCAAGCTATTGGTCACAGTTTTATGGATGTCAGGATGTGTCTTGAGGATTTTATGTCTAGATATTTTCTCCATAGAATGTGTATTCATGGTCAGGTGCTTTTCCTCCTTTAACATACACCTTTCTCTAATGCAGGTTGATGATTCCATAAAGATTGTTGACACGAGCATCAAGGAAGCAGCATATCATGCATGGCTTGGCTATTACAACTCAATAGCTGATGTAGGAAGAGACAAAACCATGCTCGCAGACCTAGCAAACAGATTCTGTACTTCAGTTGGTTTGGAAAAGCCTCCAGCACTGTATAGGAAAACTGCAATGAAGATGGGGCTAAAGGATGTGCCTGGGATTCGAATAAGGAAATGAAGGACCAAGCTGCTTTTTACCCCCATTTCAATAGCATCGGTAACTGGTTATTTGGATATTCTCAGATGTGGCTCAAGGCCCATCACAGCAGTGACTGGGCTGTCTTGACCAAAGTAGTGGCTTTCATCTGAGACCTGTCTATGGATCATCAGTCTGTTACTGTCCTCATGAACTTTTGCTTGATGTTCCGCGAGATATGTAAATTATCTGAAGATTTCACTTCAGTATCAAATAAGAATCATGCGGTTATAATCTAGCAGCGTTCCCTTCATGTTTCACTCAAGTCTGCCATTTTTTTATTGGTTATGTTCTTGGTAGCTATTTCTAGACAGCTGTAAAATTGCTCTTTTGGACAATTGTTCAAAGATGTCAACTCTATTATAGCGATCACATTAATGATGATAAACTGCATGTGCCTATATGAATCGACAGATACTTCCTTCTCACGAGTTCTGTTTTTCTCAATCTTATTGAAATGCTCTGAATTTACCCTGGAGGGCCTACCTTGTTTAAAAATTTGAATTTTGGTATTGACCTCGACAGTCGCATAGCAAGTATGATTTCTTTGTTCCATTCATCTTTTGTTGACTGAAGAATAATATCTAGTTTTTGTGGCTGTGGTTCTTCCTCTTTTTTTTTGTCTCACATTTGATTTATTGTTTCAGTGGTTGGTGCAAATGGCATTGGCAAGTCCACTGTACTAAAATTAATATCCGGGGATCTGCAGCCAACTTCTGGAACAGTGTTCCGCTCCCCCAAGGTGCTTTATCCTTCTAGAGCTACAATATTGATGTTTTACCACTATGTAACTTTACCCATATCACGTTAACTCTGGTCTGCATGATTGTGCCGCTTTCTGCTTTGAAGGTCATAATAGGTTTGCAATTGGATGCCAGCATGTGCATTCTCATGCTTCCCTTGTCAAAGTGTTGTGATTTTTGTATCAATGTCATTACTGAATTAAATAAAAGCTCTGAACCTGGATCCTTAGCATTTGCATGTGTCTTGCCTCTACTTGGATAATTAGGCCACTTACAAGCGATAAAATCATTTTACTGTCATTATTGACTGCCATAGTTTTCTCTGCAGCATCCTGTCTATTGTTTGTTGATTTTAGTATTTTTCCTCCTTGCTTTTTACAGGTCCGCATGGCTGTATTCAATCAACATCATGTCGATGGGCTTGATTTAACGGTGAACCCCCTTCTGTACATGATGAGATGTTATCCGGTAAGTTCAACCATCGGTTCTCTCTCTCTCTCTTTTGGGTGTGTGTGTGGTTGGGGGGGGGGGTTGATGCTAGGTTTTGTGGAGCATGAAGTTCACCTAGTGGATAGTAAGCCAAATACAGTCTATTTGGTAGACAACTTAAATTAAATTTCAGCATTAATATAGAAAAAATGTACTTTTGTTCTTTGCAGGGTGTACCTGAACAGAAACTGAGGGCACATTTGGGTTCCTTGGGCGTTACAGGAAATCTTGCCCTCCAGCCTATGTACACTTTATCAGGTAATAACACAGCAATTTCATAGATGGATTTAGCCGATGATGATGAAATGCGCCACAAGTTTATGCCTTTGTCAGTTAGGAGAATTCAAGTTATCTTTTCCCAACGATTCATCTGCTTGTATAATTGTAAATTTATTGATCCTAATTAAAGCAATTCCATTGTCAGGTGGCCAGAAAAGTAGGGTTGCATTTGCAAAAATCACCTTCAAGAAGCCACACATTATTCTTCTTGATGAGCCTTCTAACCATCTTGTAAGTAAATCACCCTATCCTTTTTTTCCTCCCTTGTGTTGATAAGGGAATTTTGATAGCATTAGTACTCGCAAGGATGATTGTGACCTTGTTGAGCTGTTACTGATTTTGTGACCTTGTTGCAGGATCTTGATGCAGTGGAGGCGCTCATCCAGTGTTGATGCGGTGGCATCCACACTCACAGACAGTGGCGGATCTAGGATTTTATTGCGCCTCGGGCTAAATTGTAACATGCTAGTAGCCTCAGGTATAATAGAAGTACATCACAAATACAAATTTAGTTCAGTGCTTAAACACAAAACGTAATAAGAAAAATATTGCAAAATATAAACAATATAGCATAGTGAAAGTACAATTTGAGTACCTAAATAATGAAGATTTGCTCTCATCCTAGGCCGCCACCTCTTTATCAATAATAGGATAAGAATCAGAACCTACAAAGATAACATATAAGAGTAAATTAAATAAGTGCAATAATAAATATGAAGAACACAAAGTTTACATTTATAAGAAATTAACTTACTACTAGCATGAGATAATTGTTTCTCATATGGCCTCATCTTTTGAAAGGGCTCTAAAATCTTATCATCATTAATTCTTGCAAATATGTCTTGTTCAATATAGCATACCATGTTATGATTTATTCACTCATCATTCAACGCATGGCATTCAATACTTATTCAAAGTTGTTACTCATCAATACTCATAACACATTGTTAAGTTATTTTATTCCCTATTTTCACCATTGCAATTGAAGGGGGGCTTCTTCCGAAATGAAGCTAAGACAGGTGTTTCAGAAAAGGATGAGATATATACAAAAAGAACAGAATGGTGTGTACAGGGTCCACAACATTTGAGAGTTGATACCCGATTGCTTACAGGTCAGTGGGCTCATAAATAGATGTGCCAACAGTATAGCTACAGATTGCACAGTTGCAATCAACCCTTGTGCCTTTCCCTGTGAAAGTAAAAGCAATTATATATCAAAGGCGAATCAATAATAGAGAAGATTAGGCTAAAAGGTTTCAGATTTGAGGTGGGACAGAGCGGGCCAGGCGACGCCCGGCTGCCCTGGAGGTCGGGAGGCGGCTGTGCTGAGCCGCCGCCGCTGGATGGCTGCTGCCTGTTGGAGAACCTTGGAGTAATAGAGTTAAGCCTGGAGCAGTGGAACTGGAGGCGTCGCCCGGCGGCCGTGTGGGCGTGGCGTGGATCTGCTGCTCGCTTAGCCAACTACTAAAGTCTCAAGTCAGCTAGGGTTTACGCCAGGACTTCCATGGCACATTGCATCAGTGGCTAATTGCGCTGCGGTGAAGCCGTGATTGAATGAGGCTGGGCTGCCGTGACTGGGGTCGGCCGTGAAGCCCGTGAATGAAATTCCATTGTGGGCTGGGGCTTGGGGCGCTGGCCGCTGGGCTGTGGCCTGTCACCTCGGGCTAAGTCACTACACTTTGAATTTTTCAGTCTACATAAAAAAATTTTACACTATTTATTTCGCTGGGCCTCGGGCTATAGCCTACCTAGCCCGAGGCCCAGATCCGCCCCTGCTCACAGACCCGGAACCTAGAGTGATATACAGAGATACACAGACCAAGAGTTATACGTGTGCTCACTCCTGTACCGTGAACCGATGGGTAACATGTACCGGCCGGAGACCAAATGCTTGCCACATTTTGAGTTTTGCTCGTAAATGTCACTGCTTTGTTGCGACGCAGAGTTAGCGGTTTATATGGATCTCGTGATTTCCTGAAGAAGCTGTGGTGGTGCTTGTTCACGAGACCTTCTCTGTTCAGTCCGGCGGGCTTAACGTGGTCGAAATATTGTGGTCGAACCAATATTGTCGGAACATCATTGTTGGAAGAATGTGGTCGGACCAATGTGGTTGAAATGTGGTCAATCAATGTGGTCGCAACGTCATGGTCAAAAAAACGTGGTCGACGGAATGTGGTCGAAACATCGTGGTCGATAAACATTGTAGTTAATTTATGTGGTCGCAATATCATGGTGAAAATAGGGTGGTCAAACTAACGTGGTCGGTTCAATATGCTTGAAATATCATGTTCGATCACCGTGATGAGACAACGTGGTTGCGGTAAATATTGTGGCCAATCAATATGGTCGAAACATGGTGGTCAAAAGATTGTGGTCAAACAAACGCGGTCGAAACATCATGGTTGGCTAACATAGTCGAATCATCGTGGTCGGAACATAGTAATCGAATAAACGTGGTCAACAAACATTGTAGCCGAATCCACATGGTCGAAATATGCTGGTTAAAACAGGGTGGTCGAACAACGTCATCGATTCAATATGCTTGAAATATTGTGGTCGCAAACGTGGTCAAAACATCATTGTTCGAAGAACATAGTGAACCAACATGATTAATCAATGTGGTTGAAACATCGTGGTTGAACGAATGTGGTCGATAAATATTGTAGCCGAATTATGTGGTCGAAATATCCTAATGAAATTAAGGTGGTCGAACCAATATGGCCGATCAACGTGGTAGAAATATTATGAAGGAAACATTGTGATCGTAAAATGTAGTCGAAAAACGTGGTCGAAACACCGTAATTGGTCAACGTGTTTGAACTATGTGGTCGATCTAACATAGTCGAAACATCGTGATCGATTAAGATGGTCAAAACATCATAGCCGACCAGCGTGGTCAAAACATCGTTACCGATTAACGTGGTTGAAAGAATGTGGTAGAATCATCATGGTGAATTAGTGTGTTCGAAGCATGGTGTCGAAACAACATGGTCGGCTAACGTGCTCGAACCAATGCAGTCGAAATATCATGATCAAAACGTCATGATCGATCAACATGATCAAAAAAATACGATCGAAAGAATGTGGTCGAAATATCGTGATCGACAAACATTGTAGTCGAATCCACGAGGTCGAAATATGCTAGTTAAAACAGGGTGGTCGAGCAACGTAGTTGATTCAATGTGCTCAAAATATCATGGTCGGCCAACGTGGTCAAAACATCATCGTCACAAGAACGTAGTCGAACCAACGTAATCAATCAACATGGTTGATCAACGTGGTCGAAATATGGTGGCTGAGAGAATGTGGTCGATAAACATTGTAGTTGAATTAATACGGTTGAAATATGGCGGCGCTGCTTTTGCCGGACATGAACAGTGCCCGCGCGAAAAAAAAATCTGTTTCCCACCGTTATGACGCCGTGATGACAGGGATTAGTGGGTGATTTTGCTTTGAGATTGGTGTGGAATAGATTGGAGAGGCTAGAGAAACTCAATTCAAAAGCAAACTCAAATTCAATTTGATTTTTGAAATTTTCGGTTATTTCTGCGGGTGCCTAACAACGGTAAAGTTCACTCGAAGCGGACGTTTGTTCCCTCTCCTTGTGTGTGTGTATGTGTGAGCCAGACCCGAGTGAATTCTACCGGGTAGAGCCTATATAGAGAGTTGAGCAGTGAAACGACCTGGCTTTCTTAGCTCTTTAGCGGGAGTTAAGGGATCGTGTGGGTAAAGCTGAGCAAACTCTGCAGAGTCAAATAAATGGTATTCGAATACGCCGCGCTCCCGGTTATTGGAGCTGTGTCACTTGGGTGGTTCCAGCAGCGAAGTTTAAGTAGTTTTGTACATGCTTTAAGTTGATTAGTTGGTTAATTAGATTTTATTGAAAAACCCCTGAGATCGTAAGAAGTAGTTTTGGGTCCGTTTTTATTAAAATGCTTATAAATAAAACTGCATCCACTCAAAGTAATAAACCAAGTATACTCCCCTCCATTGTGATCCCGTGCATATAGTAAGATAGAGTCCCTTTGGGGCTTGCTGAGCCGGTTGTTAGGCTCACGGCTTGCTTAATCTTTTTTTTAGAGGATCAAGACGAAGGTGAGGGTCTCCCTGTTGAGGAAGTCCCAGAGGATCTCTTCTTCGACGAGGACCCGTGGCTTTAGGTCTTCGCCGCGCTCAAGCGGATCTTGGAGTTTTTGTAATGTAAATTATACTTTGGGCTTACACGCCCCGCTGTCAAAAACTGGATGTTATTCCATATGTTAAATATAGGCTGGACTTTTGTTGTAAGCATGCAATGGTATACTCTTGCGCGACATTTCATAACTGTTCATGCGTGAATAGTTGCGAAGTGCCGTGTCCGTACACGCCCCTGGAAACGGGGGTGTTACAGTATACGGGTGACTCGATTGATGATGTGGCAGTAAGAGCTGACGTGGCAGACACGTTGCTGATAGGTGGCAAGGTAGGGCTGATGTGGCACAAGGCTCGGTGCTGACTGGTGCTGACGTGGAAGAAACGTCGAATGACACGTGGCTCCTAGGGCTTGCGTGGTGGCTGACGTGGGTGGTTGACTTGACTAGGGCTGACATCATCCAAGTGATGTCACCTGGCGTAGGGTGCGAAGCGGCCTAAGATCCAATAGTCTCAGAGGAGCACGTGGACTAATTCTGGTTGTTGGATCAGAGGGTTGGCGCAGATCTAATCAGATGGTAAGCGACGGACCGACAGCTGGGATGGTGACGTGTGGCACATGACAACTGGCTAGCAGAGACGAAGCGACGGTGGCGGCCAAACGGGCAAGCGCGGTGGACTCGTGGACTACTGGACTGAGAGCAGCATAGTGGTCTGCACGACTGCTGAAGCAGATCAAGGCGGTGCAGCTCGTCGGTGGGAACTCACTGGCGAGCAGCGACGCTGGTGGAGGCAAGCTGGGCGACAGGGTAGGCCGAGCACAACAGAAGCGCTCACCGTCGAAGATAAGGACAGTGAGGCTGGCCGGAGAGGACTGACGGGCAACGAGGCGACTCACCGGCGGTGGATCAGGGCAGAGATGGGACGAAGGAGATGAGGGTGGTGACTCCGGTGATCAGCGGCGGAGAAAATAAACGGCGACCCTCGACGACAAGGTTCGGGAATGGTGGCGCAGGCGGATGGCACCGGAGACGATGTCAGCTCAGGCGGCTCGGTAGGTACGAAGCCTAAAATGCTCGGTCGGTACTTATACCCAGACACTAAGGAGTCCAAGGGCGGCACAGACGACAAGGCCGAGCTGGTCACAACACGAACTCCTTATGTGCATGCAACAAAACAACCCATTGACTTCAAACCTACAAGCATCAAGCTGTCCAATCTTTCCAACAAGAATATACTGGCAAGATTAGCTCACTAGAATGTCAATATCCCAACATCATCATCCATATATCAAAGAATGCATATGTGTTATCTCATATGTCAACTCAAACTATATACCATCAATTTGAGCAAATGAATCAATATCAAGCAAGATAATGACTCAAATCAACACATATGGCAAAGAGAATACCAAATCAAGGGGGACACCATGATTTACATGAAAACCCCTCACGGGAAAAACCACAAGTGACAGTGAGATGATTCTTCACTATAGAGATGAAATGAGTATAAGAATTAAAACTAAAAAGGTGGGGAAGGAATCTGTACTATGGTCCTTTTTCGTATCTTGGATAAGGAATCTCGTCATTTTTCGTCTGATGTTACCAGCATCTAGTCTCTTAATATCGGACATCATTAGAGCATAAATAAATAAATAAATACTACTTAATAATGAATTAGGTGACACGAAACGATAGCGCGACATGGGCCTTGGGATCTGGATCGCCACTGTAGGTTAGGCTTAGGACTGCAGCTGTCCTCATCCTAAGCCCATAATCTACCAGGTCTTATATCGGGAGGAAGGCAGAAGAGGAAAACCAGGTCTAGGGTTTTCTGCCTTTGCTTCTTGTATCGGCGGCTGCCGGCGAAGGAAGGGAGATGTCGAAGAAGAACAACCTCGCAAAGAGGAAGAAGCAGCACGAATTCGACCTCCAAAGTACGCCCATGGATATTCCCTCTCTCGTTCTTCCTTCTTGTGGAACTCTCATCATCTTTTCTTTCCTTATGCTATGGATTACAACCACCGACTGGGCTAGGCGTCTAATCTTGTGCCGCTGTTGTGTAGGGGAGAAAGCGGCCAAGGAGAAGCAGGCCAAGAAGCTGCAAGCCAAGAAATCCAAGATGAAGGTAACCACTACACTACCCTCCCTGTAACAACGCCTTGCAACCTTCCCTTGATGCATTAGTCCGCATGGATGCTCGACTTCTGATTAGTCAAAGTAGCTTCTTGATTGGTACCACACTGCTACTGGATGCCGTTGTCTGTTAAATTAGTATGTGGTGTTGTGTTTCACCATGCTATATCATGGAGTTTGATTTCTAATGTTTTAGCTTGCTATAGGAGGCTGCAACCTTGTTAGAATCTATGTCTAGGGTTGTGTTGCCGTTGGAAAACCAGCATAACTAGCTATTGGATTTTACCACCGGGACTCAAATCACTAACTGAAAAGGAAGCATGTTTCCTCGCAAAAAGAAAAAAAACATGGAAAGAAGCATGTTAGGGCCTTTTAGGCTGAGCAAGAGGCTAGTTGGATTCTGTTAGAAACTGGCTGTGATCATTCGCTCTACAGGCTTTGTTTAAAAATTACGGCTGGAACAGCTTTTGTATTAGATTAGACACCCACTGTAATCAGCCTGTATTCTACGGGTACCAAATAAAGATTTTTTAGGCAAGGCTAATCCATGTCGAAACCATTGGGGACTTAGGGGCACAGTGAACCAACAATCTCTGCATAACTCTGCTCCAGTGCTCCTTTCCAACTAGAAACGCAATAGGAGGTGCCTGAAATGGTTAGTGTAGTTGTTCCTCTCATGAGGTTGTGGGAATGATATCCAGATTGTCACATTTTTTCCAAGCCATGTCTCTTTCTTTGAAGGACATGGTGCTTTTACAGAGCCCACATTTTTCTTTTCCTTCCTGAATTTACCCCTGTTGAAACGTAGTTTTTGTTCCTGGATTTACCCTGATGAATAGGCATCCTAACTTTTTTTAAGCTCCTGAGCTGTTACAGTAGTCTTATTGTGCCTTTACTGTGGATGTTTGACGAAAATGTCATGCTCACTGGTCCTTAGTCAGCATCTGGAATTAAATACAGCTGCTTTGATTACGAGTGAGCTTCTGTTATTTATTTCATTATTTGTACCCATAGGGCTGTTTTTACTGGCATGAACAGTTTATTAGTATTAGAAAACCATATGTGGTGTGTTTGTAGGTGAATCAGAGCAACCTGTCTAATCATGATTCTTATCTAGCTGTGATCTGTTTGTGCTATTTAGTTTTATTTCCCATTATCTACTTGTATGATCCGAAGTTCACCCATTAACCTTTTCAAATACGTGCTGTATGGCTCTTTTGTTCATTAGTCCTCATGGTAACCGTTGGTGTATATATGCCATCTGATGTGCTGTGGCCAGGTTGCTCATGCTAATTTTGGTGCTACAGAGAAATATTGCTCTATCATATGATCTGCTTTCTTTTAAAATTAGAACTGTTATCCCTGGGTGGCATTCTGTGACAATGTGCCCTCAAAATTTTTAAGAGTTATGTTTGGCTTCAGGAACTTTTCTAGTTCACTCTTAAATTACGTAGAGGCAGTTAGCTGTATATACCTTGGTACTTTAGTTTGTTTTCCTCCACCAATTCCTCAAATTTCAATTCCTGTTGTTTGGTGTTGCTTAAATTTAGATGTGAACTACCTTACTTTGTGTTAATGCTATTTTCCCACTGTATTTGTTCAGATAGATGGTGGTGATAAAAGAAAGGGTGGCAAATTTAAGGTTGGCAAGAAAACGGTGAAGACAAAATTTTCAGCCTTAGCAAAAGCCAAAGCTGCACAAGCCATGGAGGTCGACAAGTGACTGTGGAGCTTTTCTTCTTACGATGTGCATCCCATTGGCTAAAGTGTTCAACTAATGTTGATTGTTTTGATGGAAGGAAGACAGTTATATGCTCACATGGGTAGGCATTTGATCTGGCCAGATTCCGTGTAGCCTAGGCAACTCTCTCCAGGTCCCGGTGGACCTTGTTACTCTATGTGTTGATTTGTACTTTTGTTGTGGTAGAGTTTGGAATTAGCATGTCGAAGACAACGCTAGAAATATTTCTACAGTGAGATTGTTGCAGTCTTGGGAATATTTGTTCTGGATTTTCTGATGTGTATGATGATGTGCATTGGTTTGCCTTTGCACGCAGTTTTGGATGCAACAGCATTTGCAGCAAGAAGAATGGTACATGTCACATGTGTGAATCCTTGGTATGGTATGACTCCACAAATCATGCAAATGCCTTTTTTTGTCTGACCAGCAACTCTTTGTTGACAAATGCTGCTCTACACAAGTCCTATTTCACCAGTTTTCGTAGATGTTCTTGAATGTTTTCAGATTGGCGGAATCTTTTGTAAACTGTATTAGGAGAAAGTTTCTTCTGCTCATTGGTTGTATGATTTCTGTGCGTATGCGACAAAGTTTCTTCTGCGCATTGTTTGTATGGTTTCTCAAATTTCATTTAAATTTGGTTTTCCTTCCCAATTTGACAAATCCTTTAAAATTAGCTTTTCCTTTTGGCTCCCCGCCTTTCCCCTTACCCTGGCAACTCCGCACGTTGATGTCTCCCCGTCGCCTCCCTATTTAGCCACCTCCATGAGTCGTGCTGTCCCCGCCCAGGATTGCGGCCGCCTTTGCCCGCGTGTTCACAGCGAGCTGACGTCGGGTCCCACCTGTCAGCCACCAGCTTTGCTTCCCCCCTTGTTTTGCGCGTCGCTGGCTCGTGCATGTGCTCTATCCCCACCGCGGTGCACCGCCTTTCTTCTTTGTCGCGTGTGCCCATGTTGTACCGCAACCTTCACTCCCTCATCAATGCTTGCAGGAAGCCAGTGCCACCCCTGCTCCCTGAGTAGGGATGGCAATCGGGCGCGGTGGGTACATATAGTGCTCGCTCATACCTGTACCCGCGACCCCGATTTACGCCCACGGGTATACCCGCGAAGGACAACGGGTAAAGAACCTCGCCCAT
Organism: Dendrocalamus sinicus; assembly: GCA_036346575.1. Lineage (NCBI taxonomy): Eukaryota > Viridiplantae > Streptophyta > Magnoliopsida > Poales > Poaceae > Dendrocalamus > Dendrocalamus sinicus. The sequence goes on along the minus strand of CM070646.1, from coordinate 35,884,127 downwards.
ACCCGTCGCCCGCGGGTATCCGTCGCGCCGTGGGTATACCTGTTTACCCGTGGAACTGAGAGTTGAACTAATGATAGGTACATATAAGCAGCAGTTGTTACTAGGAAATATAATAACTATCAAAAAAGTTTATAACAATTAATAGCAATTAGAGATATGCAAAAGTTTATAACAATTAATAGCAATTAGAGATATCACTATGGCTGTGCCACCTGTCAATCTATATCGTGGGTAAATGGGCGGGGCGGGTACGGGTGGAGCTTACACATACCCGTGCCCGTTTACCCGACGGGTAGAGTGTTCCCCCCATTTCCATACCCGTGGGTAAAGAAAATATTCCATACCCAGCTCCATTAAGGTATTTATCCACGGGTATACGAGTAAACAGGCGCAATTGCCATCCCTATCCCTGAGCGTCAACAGACCCTTGCCTCTTTTCGGTCACGCGCAAGAGACACAACCGAACCGCCTCACTATTACGACCGCCTCTTCTCGCCTTTATAATCCAATTATCATCACAGGGAGCCCCACGTCATTCCTCACAACTTATCAGAACCACCTAATCGTCCACCGCCGCTCTACATCGCCGCCATTACTCTCCCCTGCTCCAGTAAGCCTCCTACCCAATCTCGTGATTCAGTTTATGCCTTTTCAATTCCTAGCAATCAGAGGCTCTTTAGGCTACTAGGAACTCATAGCCTAACTCATCAAGCCATTCCTTGATCTCTTCCTTGCCAGCACCATGCGTCGCCGTTGACTATTAGGGGATTTCCGTAGACAGCCCAGCACAGACTATCTTATTTAGAGCCACCACAGCCACTGAATTCGCCTTGTTGCATAGATGATTAAAAACCCTAGTGCTCCGCCAGAACTTCATCGGAGACGCCTTATGCCATGCCTTTGCCTGCGGAACTGCTCCTCATCGCCAGCCAAAACCACCACCTCTCAATCTCGGCAACCTCAAAAATGGAATCCTCGTGGCCCTAGGAACCCTCTCGTAGTCGGTTGTTACTGTTTCGATTACGGATTCTCCGGCTGTCCTCCGGCCGCTCCTCCCTTGAACCCTCCGACCACGTTGTAATCAAGAGAGCTTCGACCACTCTACTTTTGAATTCAACACTTGAACCGCTCAAACGCCATCCGATGCACTTGAACCGCTTGATTGTTGTCCGATCTTTTAAGCCACTCAGACGCAACTCGATCTCCGTAGCTGCTCGTGTTGGATAAGTCTTGTGTGTAGTTGTGGGCGTAGTCGTATGCATGGTCATGGTCGTAGTCATAGTCGTAGTCATGTTCGTGGTCATAACCGAGTGTGTGGTCGTAGTCATAGTCGTGTGAGTCAATTATGTTTAACGCATGGCCACGTCTTCCAGTCGTGCATAGTTCAGGTCATAGTGGCGCCACGTACGAGTTGTTCGTTTGTGGCGCAAGTCTAGGAGGCCACTCAGGCCACGTTCTGTACATAGAATTTTATAAATTCAGCAGTGCACGAGAGAAAACGCTGTTGCCTTGCAGCACAGACCTGGTGTTCATGGAGTTCGCGTGTGTTCACAGCTCGAGTGTTTTCTAACATTTTGGTATCAGAGCTGCGTTGACAGTCCAGGCGTAGCTATGTCCTCGTCGTGGGCTCCGGCGAGTGGGCAATCAAGGTCTCCTCCATGGCAAGGCCGACTTCGCCCACCGACACCTCCTCCACGCTGACCATGAAATCGTGACGACGGCGGGCGTGAGATCGTGGTCCAGCGCGTCGTCAAGGAGGCATCGGGATCGGTGGTCTACCCCCATGCTCACCCGGACAAACTACACCAATTGGGCGCTAGTGATGCGCATGAACCTGCAAGCGCAAGGCCTTTGGGAGGCGATCGAGTCTGGCGATTGTGACTACTATGACGATAGACGGACCAAGCGAGTTGGTCAATAAAAGAGCTGCAAGAGCAATTGAAGTAAACTTGAAGCCGGTAGAGAAGACCAAGAACAATGAGAAGGAGGCAAGTCACACATTTTTGATTATGTTGAGCCTACATTTTGTTAATTATTTATTTATCAGTACTTTCATTACCTTTTATTTATGCTTTGATAGTTTACATACAATAAATATTTAGAATAATATGATACCTAGTTATATCCTTCCACTGAAAAAGCTATGTTTACTTTGATGGCCATATTCACCTTGACAAGACTTAATAGTGCTAAATCTACTACTTAAATAACCATGGTAGTGTAGGAAACTCAACTATTTCATACTACTGTTTAGCATATCATTTTGCCAGTAATTTTGCAAAAGTATTTCTTAGAAATTGATTATCATGAGAACCATGTGTTGGCTTTTGGCTGGAAGAATTGTTATAATGGCTATAGGGTAAGGGGGTATAGTGGAAAGCCACAAGGTGACCTTTGTCCACGACCTTACCCTAGAGTGGGGATCTAGGGTAAGGGGGGTCTAGTGGAAAGCCACAAGGTGATCTTCGTCCACGACCCTTCCCTAGGGTGAAGGCTTGTGTAGATAATGTCTCAGAGTGAAATGACGGTAAAGCTTGGAGAAAGTAAGGATTACGTTATGCTGAGCAAAGAACATAGTGATCGCCCAACTACAAGTTTTGACTTGTCAAATCTGGTCTAGTAGCTGCTCAAATTGATTGAATTTCTACATGAGTGAGAAGTGTTAGTATGGGAGGGGGCAAAACCATACTGAACAATGGTAGATTTCTCTCAGGACGGGCAGAAGATATCTAGCCGTGTTGGCGGATACCCGAGTCTGAGTTGGAGGTCTACCGAGTAGAGCCTATATAGCGAAACGACGTTGTTTTCTTAACTCAATCATGAGGGTTAGGAAATCTTGTGGGTAAAGCTGGGCAACTCTACGAAGTAATCACAATAGTATCTCGAATACGCCGTACTTCCAGTAAAAAAAGCTATGTTCATGGGTGATTCCAAGAGCGAGGCATAAGTAGATTTGAAAAATGCTAAGGTCTGTTAATCAAGTTTTGGAACCCCAAATCCTTAAGTAGTTATTATTCTTTTGTGTTTGAAAATGTTGACAAACAAAACTGTATCCACATATTATTATGAAACAACTATATTCCCATCACTTGAGAATCATGGCAAGTAGATATATAACATTTCTTCATGTGATTTGCTGACTACAGTTGATTGCACCTAGTCTTGCAATATTTCCACCACAATAGATACTAGAAGAAAAGAGGACGTTGCAAGTTTTTGTGTTAGGGTTACGACCGTACTCAAGTATTCTTATGGAGTTTTCTTCGGTTCTTCTGAATGTAAGTTAAATTTTGGGTTTAGACGCCCGTATTGTTGCTAAAGTTAACCATTAGGTCTTATTTTAATTAAATTAACTTCTTTTTATTATTTATGAGTAGATATAATATTTTTTTTATCTGTAATTAAATTTTGAGGCTGTTGTGGATGCTGCGACGTCCTGTTCTCAAAAGTGAGACGGTTCAGGTACGCTGCTAATTTGGTACGTAGTGTACTATTGCCCACTGTTTGTCTTGTTGCTCTTCAATTTCTTTTTTATTTCCTTGGAAGTGGCGACAGGAGGTCCAAACTGCCCTGGCAGATGCACAGTTGTACGCCATTGGATGTTATGAAAAAATCGATTATTCGCTACCGCAAGTACACTGTGAATACGTACGTGATGGTGATGTGATCAGTTCTTGGAGAAATGAAACTTTTGGACATGTTCCAACGGAAAGAAAAAAAAAAGAGAATTTCTAAGAGCAAGTACAATAGAAGAGGTGGCTGTCACCTCTAGGACTAGTTAAATAAGCAAAAAGAGTGCGTATGACTCATGTGGAGATAGCTAATATAATAAGTTGAGTAGAGGTTACCTCTACTAAAGCACTCAAACATTTAATATTTCGCTAGAGGCGACCCTAACCCTTATTGTACTTGCTCTAAGAACTAGCATCGCCTCCAAATCCTCGTATGATGTGTTAGAGGTCACATCTTGCATGAGGGGCAGCTTGCCTCTCTCTCCTCTTGTCTCTCTTTTCCATATAGAATTGTGTTGACGTGGATTTCACTAGAGGCGACCTAGTCAGCATCATTGTACTTGCTCTAAGCATACGAAATTGGCGGTGATATCATTTTTATTTAACAGTGTAGATACCTTCAATCCTTGGACATCGTCCTGTTAATGAATTCCTTGTGCTCTTTACTTGGGGAAAAAAATCTTATGCTCGGTTGAAATGCATCGTCGATAAACATCTCCATTTTTCTTGAGCATGTGTTAACAAAATTCTCTTCTTTTTTTTTATGATAATTGCATTTTTGAGGGGCGATGATAATTGCATTGCTCATCTATATAGTTGGGTTCTCAATCAGATTATTACTGCCATCAGTCACAAAATGAAATCAAATTTGATTTTTCAAGGTTAAGATGCCACTTCAACCACTAAATTTTATCATCCTATTTTCAAAAAAGTTATAAAATTTACAATATTATGAAACTATTTTTATGACAAATTTACTTATACTAGTTTTGTATGTCCACACATGTTAGATAATGTTTTTAATTAAAATTTATACGATTTAACGGTACGCATTCAAGAGCGAAAATAGTCTCTTTCTCGGTACCCGGTCAAGGTTAGGATCCTGTGTACCATATAACTCGTCACAAAGAGACCATAGTGCGTAGTAGATTAGAATAATACAAATCTTAAACTCCATTCGTACTACTTAAACAAAATTAACACATCTCAGGGATCTTTTGATTGCCGTTGGTTTTCTAAGCTACTTCTACAAAGATAATACAATACGCGTGTTAGCAATGAAAAAGATTATGGCATGGTATCCATGAAAATAGAGTGAAACGCATTTTCCACCTACGAACACACACACACACGTAGCTTATTGTGAAGTCTTTCATTAATTAACTGTCATCACCGCAGGAGAATATGGATATCTGTTTTCACTTTTTGTTTGAATCTCATGGATATACATTCCAAATATCCTCGTTCGTCGGATTTGAGTGACCTAAGATGAGAAACACGCATACGATTAGTGTAAGATAACATAGATTTTTTGTTTTTATCTACACAAATAATTAATATCACACTAAGAGCTGAGGTCCAACAGATTGATGCATCTCCTCCAACACATACATACATGCTCGCCCGCCCTCTTCTCTTCGGTTCTTCCCCTCATCCCCTGTGATCCCTCCTCTCTCTCTCTCTCTCTCTCTCTAGGGTTTAAGAGCCTCATTTCCCCATCGCCATTTCGATTGGATCACTCCCCTCGTCCGCTGCCGCACAGATCCCGCCGCGAGCCACCGAACCCTCCGGCGCCGTCACCTCCCTTCCCAACCTCGCACAAATCCCATCCTTTTTGGCCATTCCTCCCGAAAGATCGGTTTTTTTTTCCCGTCCCTTTCTCGCGTTTCATCCCTCCCGGAAATTTCTCCTCTTTCTTGAGATCTCGCGTTGCTCGATCTGATCTTGCCTCGTTTCGCGAGAAAAACAGCAGCTCTGTGCGAGAGTTGGTGGAGAAGATCTCCGTAGCTGCGATTCTTGCGCACATTTGCTCGCTCCAATAGCTTTCGGAAGCATCTAATCTGGAATAGTGAAGGAAAGTTGCCACCTTTGTGCCGTTTCTTGCAACTTGCAACTAGGCTTGGACCGAACGTGTTGGTGGGTGACCGTGAGCTTTGTGGCGCTGCGCATTCCATGAATGGATGGGAGGGAGTCCACGGTGACGTCGGGGACCAACTTCTCGTCCTTCTATGTGCAGCACCGGGGCATGGGGGTGCCGGGAGCTGCCGGTCTCCACGGCCCGCCCCCTGGCGGATACCGGCAGCATCTTGATGCAGTCTCTGCGGGGTACACATTCCAGCCCCCTCACATTGGGCAAGGGTACCACCATGTTGAGGCCTCATCCCCTGTGGCGCAGCACAGCGCTGGCGGTGGTGGTGCCGGTGGTAGTATGGACATTGGCATGGCCGTGGCCGTGAGCGCTGATGCTAAAGGGGATCACGGGAGTGGGGCTGGCCAGGATGGGCAGGTGAAGAAGAAGCGGGGGAGACCCAGGAAGTATAAGCCTGATGGGGCGGTGACGCTGGGGCTCTCACCCTCGTCCTCAATGCCTCACTCGTCGAGCTCAGGGATGGGTACCATGGTCAGCACACCAGGTTCAGGGTTTGGGTCGGGGACAGGGTCAGGGGGTTCAGGGTCTGCCCCAACGGAGAAACGTGCCAGAGGGCGGCCACCTGGGTCTGGGAAGATGCAGCAGCTGGCTTCGCTTGGTGAGCACCTGCAGCCTTGTAAATTTCATGACCATGTTGTATGTTTTATGGCTGTTGATTTGTCGAGTGAGATAGTGCTTCCATTAAGTCTATATATGCAATCACTTTGTTGTAGTGATAAAAATGCACTTGGTAGATTTCTGGTAGTTGGTTGAATCTTCGCAACTTCTTCATACCATGCCGGCCCTTCTGTTTTGCATGAGAGCATTTCTTCTTAGATATGAAACGCTCAGACTGTCTTACCATGTTATGTTTATGTTGTGACCTTCCATAAATTCAGCCACTTTGTGTATTGTGCAATATAAGAGAGACGGTATGCTTGACTTGCTTTTTGAATGATACATGGTTCAGGGAGTATCTGGGTTGAAATCTGAAAGTTTAATTTGATGACCATGTTGTATTATGCCTCTGATTTTAGTTTGGTTATATCATTACACCCCTTTACCTGTCCAGCCCATAATTACTTGGTTGCCACTCTCCTGTTGTCCTTGGAAGAAATGGCTGTTATTATGCAAATACAATTCCCTATGTCTGTTCTAAGCACTAAAGTGTTTCAGACAGCTCAAGCTTCTGTGATTGTACATTGTTATGTCACGAATTGGGATGGGTATTGGAATGCCATTTTTTTTTCTTACAGTGAGGTATTTTTTTTCTCTTGTGTTGTTCAAACTGAAACTCTCAAAATCTAATTTGTCAGTTCTTGAATTGATAAAGTAATAAATAATCCATTTACTTTTTCTACACCCACACATCCCACCACCACCATACACACCGAAAAAAATGCAACAGACCAACTAGACCGCTTGCATGACTAGCTTTGTTGTTTTATTGCATGAACTGAGTATTTTTCTGTTGGCTGATGAAGTTTTCTTGTGCTTTCTTTAGGAAAATGGTTTCTTGGCTCTGTTGGAACAGGATTTACTCCTCATGTCATTATTATTTCACCAGGAGAGGTAAGTTAGAATGAACGATAATGATGTTTAATTCTTAAGGGTGGTGAATCTGCACTGTTTGTTGATTACGGTATTATTATTCAGTAGAAGTGTAGAACTGCTGCTTTGCTTAGTATTATGAGTGATGATGGTTTGTATCTGATGCCCCCAAATTACCATAAAATTGATTTCTGATTTGCCTATTGTGTGTATCCGTTCAATTTCCTATTGTAATTGGGTGAATTTGATAGATCAAATAGCTGAATAGGCAATGCGACATTAACTTATATAGTGCGCCAAACTCTTTTTTTCATGGTTATAAAAAAATTCTTTGTATATAAAATCATCGGTGGCATTGAGTGGCTTGACTGACTTCTCTTATTGGTACACATTAAGTTGCAGCCATTTCGTTAGATACTATAGCTAAATCAGGAATTTATCCTAGATGTTGAAGGAGATCATAATAGGATAGTCTCAGCTGCATTAGCAACATTTTAGTGTGAAAGCTAACTTCTATAGATAACTGCACTTGCTGATGATGCATCCTTAGCCTTGTCTCTTGTAAACGCTACTTGATCTGGTATTTGCAACGATTTCATTTCATATCCTTAGCTTTTATTACCATGGTAGATTGACACCTGGTGCAAGAAGCTCATATTTCCCTGAGAACTAATGGGTTGGTTTTTCTTTTCTTATACCTTTTCCACTTGCTAAGTTATGTCCAAGCTTTCTCTAATTAAAGTTTGGGTCATCTTCATGGGTTATTTACTTCAGAACATCCCATTTATTAATATTTATTGATGTCTGCTTGCCACAGTGCCACTTACTGTTTTATTAACTATTTGGTAAATTCCAACCTCAGGGTGCCAACTAGCAAGGAGGCAATACTACAGTGTGTCAATCTTTCATTTGTTTTAGGAAATACCAAATTGCTCTTATTATGGTTGTATATGGCTATATGCCTTGCTGTTTTGTAGTTATAGCTTGCCAATCTGTGCAGGACGTTGCTGCCAGGATAATGTCCTTCTCACAACAAGGCCCAAGGGCAGTGTGCATCATTTCAGCAACCGGAGCTGTCTCCACAGCAACTCTTCGTCAGGATTCGAATTCTGGTGGTGTGGTTACATATGAGGTATCTTGCTGTAGGTCCGTTGATACTTAGTACCATTGTAGTAATAATTACTACATGCATGCCTTTTGCTCTTCTCTTGCGCTTTTGAATATATCAAACTATTTGGTCTGTATCCTACTTTTTGACTGTAAAGGGTAAACTAAACCTCTATCCCACCTTCTGACCTATTTAAAATTCTAAATTAAGGGGCATCTATATAGTGGATACATGGACACAACACTAGACTAACATATAGTATCACTGTTAGAGTACAATGTATTTGGTAGGTTAGAGTCCATTAGGGATTACCCTTGTACCATCTTGCCCTCCAAGTCTTGTACCTCTATATATACCGCCCAAGGGGCTCAATGCAATACATCCGATTCCACCCAACTCCTGTCTTCCAACATGGTATCAGAGCACTAGGTTTAGCTCCTAACCCTAGCCGCCGCTCACTTCCGCACAGCGCGCCCCCGGGGAGATCTATCTCCACCGGGGCGCCACCGCTTTAAGCGCGGATCCTATTGATCCGGCCGCCGCCGTTGTCGCCACGCAGCAGCGGCGGTCGGCCTCCTCGTCGCGTTCCCCAAGCTCGTCGGCCGTCGCCGTCACCCTTCCGGATCTTCGTCGCCCGTCTGCGCGCGCGTGGTGGCGGCCGGCTTGGCGCGCGCTCGACCCGAGCCGCCATGGTGGCGGCGAGCGACGCGCGCCATCCGGAGGCGGCGGCGGCCGACGAAGAAGGCGACGGAGAGACGTCCCTGTCGTGGCCGACGAGCCGGCAGTGGTGACGCGGTGGAGAGGTCCCGAGGCGGCTCTGCGGCGCGCGCGACCTCCGATCGCCCGCCCCCACGCCGGTCGGGCTTCCGCCACCGGATCCGTCCAGATCCGGCCGGCCGCCGCCCTCTCGCCGGATCCTCTTGTCCGGTCTCGTTGATCCGCCACACGCCCGCGCGACGGATCTGCCGAGGAGCGGGACCGAGCCGTCGCCGAGGGTAGTCGCCTCTCCGCTCGCTCCGGGGAGGCGTCCGGCGCGGCTGGCATGCGGATCCGCTTCCATCGCCGCGATCCGGTCCCGAGAGGCGAGATTTGGGAGTTGGGAATCGGAGTCGGGAGCGAGAGGAGAGAATGAGCGATGTGAGGGAGCGGATTCTTTTGGTGCGCTCGCCGCTTCGGTCTCTTCCTCGTGAAGCTTCACCGGTCTCCGGCTATTTGACCGACCGCTCGCGGCGTCGTTTTGGGTGTTCTCTTGAGTCTTCGCTGCTGTATCTTTTCCTTTTTCCGATCGATCGGGTTGAGTCGCCACCGCCCGTCGACCTCGCACGAATCTACTCGACATCGGCGTCGACTACACCGCCTCTACCTCTTGTATGCGGCGTGCCGCACGCGATGTCGAGGACGCCAGCGCGTCGCGTCTCGGTCATCCGTCCGCACGTCTTCATCGCCGGTTCGTCATCGCCACCACAGATCGGACGCCCACCGACTTCTTCCATCGCCGCCCCGCCTCGCGTGTACTCGGCGTCGATCACCGATTGTGCGCGATCCACCCGCTCCGTGGCGTTCGCCGCCGAGTACTACGCGCATCTTCTCCGAGCAAAAGGCTGCGCTGCGTGTCGCCTCCTCGCCGCAGCACCACCGCGACGTGTGTCCTCGCCGTTGCATCTACATCGCCGTCCCCGTGCATCGACGGCGTGGTTGCGCAACCTCTTGTGCGCCATTTGTCCGCACATGGTCTTCGTCATCTTGTCGGGCCTTCCTCGCCGACATCGAAGCGCTACCGCCGCGCCGTACCTGCGTCGGGGATCGCTCGCCAGCGCGCGAGCGTCGCCCGGACCGCCGCCGGGTAGAAGCGCCCGCTTCCGCATCGCTCTTCTTCGCCCAAAGACAACCACGCTGGTTGGGGCCTCTACCTTGTACGTCCGTGTGGCAACACCGGTGCGTGCTTTCATCCCCAACGCGTTGCGGGTCAGCAAACTCGCACACGCCTCGCTCGCGGCTTGATCGCATCGACCGGCGATCGACCTCCCGCTCCGTCCGGTCGCTCGATTGCATCGCCGTTTTCGTCCACATCTCGACGGCGGCCGACGATTGCGTCGACCTCGACGCTTCTTCCACGACGATCGCGCGACGCTGCGTCCGTCATCACCATGGCGCCTCTTTTGCGCCGCGGCTTCGAGCGATCGCCGACATCGGTAACGACCACGACTACGTCGACCACGACCATCTTGAGACGGCGTCCTCGACCACGACTCCTCCGCCTCGCGCGGCTACCTCGACGCCGGCACAAAGGGCTACCACCTTGCTTGAGCTACTCGTCGGTTGCCGCTCGGTCACAACATACGCGCCGCATCGACGGTTATGACTGCGGGGGGATGTTAGCTCTTCGACTTCTTCTTCAGTCTCACCGTCTGCGACGCTCCCGTTGTGACTGCGGGGGGATGTTAGAGTACAATGTATTTGGTAGGTTAGAGTCCATTAGGGATTACCCTTGTACCATCTTGCCCTCCAAGTCTTGTACCTCTATATATACCGCCCAAGGGGCTCAATGCAATACATCCGATTCCACCCAACTCCTGTCTTCCAACAATCACAAATACCCTTAACACCCCCTCCCCTTTCTCAAATGCAAGACGTATGCAATAGCATCGTATTTAAAAGGGTTGACACTAAAATAGGGAAAATCCAGAATCTGAGTCTTGATAATGTCATCGTAATATGCAACTCTTGGAAAATTATGTCGAGTACCAAATGATCTCTGATCCGAGGTCATGTGGCAGCCCATAAAGCACAAAGTGCAAGGGATAGGAAAGTAGCGACAAGCGGGAGCAAAGTCAACCGCATAACACGACAAAGAAGATGATGAAACTGACACAAATATAGAGTTATCAAATCAAGCCGAAAAGGGATAGATAGAAGTATGGCGGCGCAGATCGAAGCTTGAGACGGTGGTGGCGTGGAAGGTAAGCACGACAGCCTTAGAAGCTCAGGGTGGTGGCTCAGACAGAAGCGGTGGTATTATAACGACATCTGTCAAAAGTCATCCACATTGAACTCATCTAAATTGGTAGATAGATGCTACCATGTTGTTCCCATCACCATAATCATCCACATCATCGTTATCAAGCATGATCTCTTCTTCTTCTTCATTGCTTGAGTGTGGTTTATCTTCTTCAACCGCCCGTGATGTATATCTCACATGCTGTGTATGTCAAAGGCTCACCATGAGCCCTCCTAGGAAGATTACGACCTTGAAGCTTGCGTGATGCACCAAGAGTGGAGGGCTACGACGGTGTTCGAAAGAGAAGGAGCTAGAGTGGGCTTGAGGCAGCCAAGAAGAGGTGAGCGGTGGTGGCGGTCCAAGAGAAGGTGAGCGGCGTTGGCGGTCCAAGAGGAGGCCACCAGCAACGGTCGGCATCGAGACAACTAAGCGGCCCAAGAAGACGACGGGGGCTCGAGCTATGGAAGACCAACGATGGCAGCGTGATGAGAGCTCGGGCGGCCGGCGATGAGGAGTAAATCCGGTTGGGAGGAGCTCGGGTGGGCGGAGCTCGAGCAGCCTGATCCGAAGGCAGATAGCAGTCCGGGCGGGGCTACATGAAGACGGCCGGATTCAGGCGAGACAAGGCTAGCGGTGGCGTCCTAGAGCAGCCCAGCTCAGGGCGGCGTAGATCGAGCTCAAAGATGGCTGAATCCAATAGTGGCGAGGCCAGATTCGGCAGCGACGGCAGTGAGAGGGCGTATGGGGGCGCGGGAGACGAGGACAAGGGGCACCAAGTGCCAGAGGCGGCTCTAGCGCAAGGTGAGCGCAGTGGTGAGCGCGTCGTCCTTGCGGGAGGAAGAGGTGGCTTGTTGCTGCTGCTCCCTCACGCTAATACTACTAGGAGGATGCCACTCCCGCTAATACTACTAGGAGGTTGCCACCCTGGGAGTGGAGATCTCTCTTCCCCGGGGCAGCGACAGCGAACATGATCGGAGCCTAAAGTTTGGATCTAGGCTTTGACACCATGTAAGTGAGAGAGGGAAAATGCAAATGAGATGGTTAGTTGTATTGAGGCCCAAAGGGGCATATATATAGTGAATACATAGACACAACCCTAGACTAACACATAATACCACAAATACCCTTAACAAATTGAACGTGCTGAGCTCTACCAAATTGGTAATCGACCTGTGTTTTTTTTTTTATCTTGGATTCTCAGCAATTGTCATAGGCTCATAGCTCCTCGATGAAGCAAAGTGCTTTGCTGATGGTTGTTTCACTGTATAGTTATTTAGAAAGAAAATAAGATTCCGGTCGCTTGCATGCACACGCCTAATCCATTGACGTCAAAGATGAATGAAAATCATTTGCTCTATAAAGCTGGAATTTGCTTAACTTTGCTCCTTATTAGTTATCTATGCTGAGAACTCTGCTCGCAGTCAAAAGATTGTCATATCCATGTCCAAAGTTGCACTGTGGGTTATACTTCACAAGATGCTGTTCTTTTGCCATGCAACAGTTCATTTATACCCATTATCGTGGGAAGAAATTAATCCGTCTTCATTTAGTTTACTGCCTTATGTTTTACCATTGCTTTGTAGGGTCGATTTGAAATCCTGTGCCTTTCTGGATCATACTTGGTGATAGATGAAGGTGGTTTGCGAACCCGAAGTGGGGGCCTTTGCATAGCTTTGTGCGGTCCTGATCACAGGGTTATTGGTGGGAGCGTTGGTGGAGCCCTGACAGCAGCTGGAACTGTTCAGGTAATCACTTCTTTGCATGATATCTCATCCAATCGTTTGTTGAAGTATCCATGTACTGTCTGTGAGGACTTTTCTTGTTGTATGGTTTGGCCGTTACCTCAACTGAATCGCAAAGAATCATGGCAGGCAACTTGACTGTTTTCCATATCAGTTTCATCTCCCACTTAGGGGAGTAGGGGATCCAGTTATCAGTATGTTGTCTCTGATTTGTTGTGGTTTAAGTTATTTGTTCTTACGCATTAGTTTTGCATTGCTCCAGGTGATAGTGGGGAGCTTCATGTATGGTGGGTCAAAGAAAAACAAAGCCAAAGCCGAGCAAGACACGGAGAATGAAGAGCCGAATGGTGGTGAGGAAGAGAACCCCACAATGGCACTGCCCGAGCACAATCCGATGAGCGGATGGTCACCTGGCCTGATGAGGCAGATGGACTCGAGATCTTCGAACATCGATATCAACTCGATCCGCGAGTAGCTTTTTCGCTGGAGAAACATCGTTGTAAGCTCTGACTGAGCGAATCCTCTTCCTCCCCCCTAGTGAGCGCATAGCATGCACTAACTTCCTGTAGGTGCAAGAAGATTTGTTGGGGATTGCTGCTGTGTTTGTCATGCTAGGAACTCTACATATGGAGTATGATATTATGATGAGGCGTGCTGTGATGTTGTATGAGAACGAGGGATCCTACCTATTATATAGAAAAACCTGGGTATTGAGTTGATACTGGAGGGCTGTTCATCTCTGCATATGTGGTATCACGCTTATTGGTATTGAGTAGAGCTTTGGCGCCAGTTCAAGAACATGGCCAAGCGCTGCTGCCCCATCAATATTGCTATTTGGAATTTTCAGCCATCTTGGCCCATAGCGGCACGGAAATGCCTCTATTTGCCCTCCCTCCCGCATGTATTTTTTTTGTCGTAAGCGTGAAAGGGTCCATAGCTCAGTGGTAAAGCATTTGACTGCAGATCAAGAGGTCTCCGATTCATACCCAGATGGCCCTTTTTGTACCAGCCAGCAAAATTTTCTCGGTCATTTTTGTTTTGTTTTTGTTAGTTACTGTGATTTCTTTCTAGCTATTTTGTATTGCACATAGATATATTTCTCACTAATTAAACTTCTTTCTACCAGTCCTTGTTATTCTTAACACGTACGGAAGATGAATATCTTCAACATTTGACCCGGCAGGCATGTAGGAGAGAAATATCCTTCCTAGCTTAGTTTCTTCTTATCCTCATCAGCAACAACCAAGCTGGAAATTTATATGATATCAGTTGCAGTATGTTCAATTAGCACAAGTTGATTTGAATGTCGCATCACAGCATGAAGTTAGTTATTCCATGCGCATACGCATGCACAACAAGTTACTAAGCAGCAGCAAATTAAATAAACAAGGGCCAATGAACAGTCTTGCGATGAAATGCAATGCAAGTTGATCACTTACAGCTAGCACATGCAACGATTGATGTTAATATACTCGATGGTTGAGAATGAGAAAGAAGTTGGATTATAATTCTCCTTAATCCAGATAAATCTAGGCAAAGGCAATCAGAACCAAATCAACGCTTGCATGCTAGTCTGCTGCATTGGTTAATTCAGACACCCCATGTTGTACATACGTTGGTATATAAGTCGGTTAATTGCACTATTGGATATTTCTATGATCGATCCTATCTATGCTTTGCGTTAATTTGCAGTACAATTAGTCTACTAAGATTTATGTATACCAGAGTCCAAGTTGTCCACGCGCGCGTATGCAATTTGATATCACCTCCTGCCGACCCAAAACCTAATTCAACGTTTCATGCCTCCTCGATGCACTGCCGCTGCCATATATCGTCCATCGTAGATTGCATGGTAGCAGTGGCAGACTAAGACTAGAATGTAAATGGTGCTTATAGGACAAAACTAACATAAGATAGGCGTATCATGAAGGATGAAGGGGCAAATACAATATTTTACACGCATTCTCTCTCCTACTAATCAAGATAATATTATTATAGTGCATATCTTTGTTTTGCATTTAGTTACATGCTATAAAGCAACTGCTCCGGTCGGTACTTGTTTTGAGACATGCTCTTGTTGGTACTTTTTTTTTGAGCTCGGAAAGCTTGTTTCCATTAGACACTATCTCCAGCCAGATCGCTGGAGACCAAGCTGGAAACAAAGGAGGGGACTTGGCTCATGAACTCCATCGAGCCAGAGCTTGCTCTTGTTGGTACTTGGTAGCATTTGATCCATAGGGCCTGTTTGGCGAGCTCATCAGACTCAGATCCACCTAAAGGTGGATGCGAGGCTGATCCACCGTGAGCGACTCCATCGTGGATCGGTATTCGTCAAAGTGTTTGGTACAGCTCCACCTCCTCTCTATCTCACTTACATCTGGGCCCCACACGTCGGGGCAAAATGAAAAAAAAACCAACGGCGACGCAGCGCGAGGCGAGGCGGGAGGAGGCGCGGCCCGGGGCGCAGCAGGCGCACGGCGGACGCGAGGAGGGCGCGCGGCCGGGAGGCGGAGGCGGGAGGAGGCGGCGCAGCGAGGCGACGGCGGACGCGGGAGGCGGGCGCGGCCGGACAGCGCAGGTGAGGCGCATGGTGGACGCGGGGGAGGCGGCAAGGCCCGGGGGGAGGTGGAGGCCAGGAGGAGGCGGGGGCCATGAGGAGGCGGGGGAGGTGGAGGCCGGGAGGAGGCGGGGGGGGGGGAAAGAAAAGAACGAACCGTTTTTTGTGTAACCAGTGGCAATGGTGGGTAATTTTTCCCAACTCCACCAATTTGAGTTTGGTGGAGCACCCCTTGAGGTGCTCCATGGATTTGGTGGATCTGGAGCCAGATCCATGGTTTTGGTGGAGCAGATCCACGGTGGAGCTGCTGGAGCTGGAACTGCTTGGCTTGGAAAAGTAGATCTGGATTTGGTGAATCTGGAGCTGGTAGAGCTCTTCCAAACAGGCCCATAGTATTCTCTATATCTAGCTCAAATTCATTCACTCTAATGGACTCCACTGTTGTTTCTATCTGTGTCCTCTCACCAAATAGGGCCCATGCCGAATTGCCAATAGTATCCCATGCAAGGATAATGGTAAAAGCCCATTATTCGTGTGCGAGAGAGAGAGATGGTCGTAAAGTTGTAAGCGAAAGTTGAGAAGCCAACGTGAGAACAGGCACAGGTTCCAACGCCAAAGCCCAAAGGCATATTATTTTACCCACTCTTTTCTTTTTACTTGACGTTTTTTTATTTTTATGACTTTTGAGATACAACTTTAATCGCTACTTTTTATAACTTTATACTAAGATATACTAATAAAATTATAATATTATAAAAATATTTTTAACAACAAATCTAATGATATAATTTTCGTATAGTCAATTTAGATAGTTTTAAATCTATTAACAGTAAAAAAGTTTGATGGTATAGATTTTAGGAAAGTAAAAAAATATAGGGAGTATAATCTAAAGCTGATGGCGTAGAAGCAAGCAGTGTAGAACAGCACAATTCTCTACTGCAGTCGACCAGACCAGACTTTTTTTTTTGTGTCGACAACAATGACTAACAGATAGCTAGTGAGGTGCTACGACTTTTTCTCTCATGGAGGAGAGTTAAAACAAAGAAAACATGATTATACATAAGATACAGGCGTTGATTAAGTAGAAGGACGTATAGCGGTGGTCACGGGGTCGGTATGAGGCCACAAGTGCAGTGAAGTGATGGCCTTGAGTGCACAAGATGCATACGTACGTACATACACACTGTGTAGTGTAGTGTGTACATTAGTCAGCACAGGAATCTTTGGCCGAAATGGCCGTATTTAACGTACGATTAGCAAAAATAGTATTTGTCATACGAATTTGCAAAAATAGCGTATTCACCACACGATCAACATGCAGTAGTGCTGATGAGACGTCACTAGCCAAAATCACATGGTCACCGTGCGGTGAAGGCAACACTGCACGGCTACCGTGCGGTGGAGCACTATTGCTCCATAAACGCACTGCCACTGTACGGTAATTACTGTAGTACTACTGTAGCAGTTTTCACGAAAAATTCATTGAAGTGTACATTTTGTAAGAATTTTTAAATATAGCAAGTGAGCTATAAAAATTATAATTTTTATGGAGCCTCCCAACATAGTATACTTGCTTGTATAATTTTTCTATAATTTCATCCATTCTGAATGTTTCTCAAAAATTCACTAAATATAATGTTTGAATTTTTTAATATAGAAAATAAGGTCTGAATATTATGATTTTTTTGAAGACTCTTTACATAGTGGAATTAATTGTGTAATTTTTATAAAATTTTATATATTTTGAAATAGTCACCTTTCAAAGAACGGCGATGAACAAATTAGAGTAGAAGTTACTGTATGAAAATGACTATTTCAAAATACATAAAATTCTAGAAAAATTACACAATTAAGTATATTGCGTAAGTAGTCTTAAAAAATTCACAATATTTGGACCTCATTTTCTATATTAAAAAAATTCCTGCAAACATTATACTTAAATGAATTTTTGAGAAAAATTCATAATAGAAAAAATTATACAAGCAAGTATACTATGTCGGGAGGCTTAAGAAAAAATATTAAAATTTGAAGCTCATTTAATATAACTAAAAATCCTAAAAAAATCCTTAAATGATTTTTTTAAAAACAGGTACAGTACGCTACACGCACGGTGGCAGCGCTTTTTTGGAGCTACAGTGCTCGATTGCACGGTGGTCATGCGGTACTACCTCCGCTATATGGTAACAGTACGGCGTTGGCTATGTATCGCCTTCTTAGCACTCCTCCATGGTAACCGTACGGTAGAGATACTATTTTTTTTTATAGATTTTACGTGACGAATTTTATTTTTGCTAATTACATGTGAAACACGTCTAAAAACTCTTAGCGCAGGAAGCAATTAGAGCAGAGCAGCTGGCCTTAAAAGAAAGTTGCTTGAGACTCGAGTGTCGGGGCCGGATTGGCTGCAGTGTCGCACTCAGGAAACGCTCACAGGCCTCGATCACAGGCCTTCTCTCCTGAAAAGCTAGCTTCCTTTCCTTCCACACGCAGACACAGACACAGGCTCTGCATGCTCACTCACTCCTCTCTACTCTTCACAGCAGCCAGCCAGCCACTACTACCTGTTGCTGTCCCCTTCCCTTCCCTTCCCTTCCCTTCCCTTCCCTACCCACTAACTCAACAGCTTCTAGCATGCAGGGCTGCCACTTATTTACTTCGCCACTTATCAGCTAGCTAGCTCCCTAGTGACACACAGTGCTCACCAGTGCCGTGCCTGAGACCGTGCGTTTCTTGTGGCCAGCAAAATACCTGTGGATATTTCAATCTCCGTCGAGCTCTGGCTATGAGTGGATAACTGAAACGCTGCAAAAGCCAACGGTTTGGTCCTGGAATACTAGCAAATGCGTACCTCGAAAACGGCCTTCTATTGAAAAAGAAAAACAAATGCGCTTAACTATGTCAGGTTCAATTCTTGCAGAGGTCTGTGAGCGCCGAGAAACGGAATTCCGAATGCAGGGCAAGTCTTCTCCCTAATTTGCAATGAACAAATTAAGTACAGGTATGTACTTTCAGGGGCAGATTTGCAAATATGGGAAGCGTATGATACCCAAGTTGCTAATTTTGGAAGCATCATTTAGGTTGGAGCTGAAAGTAGGCGTTGAGGATGATGATGTCCTCGCTACTTGTTTTTAATCAGGGAAATGTTAGCGCGGCTGTAATATTTTTTTTGTCATGTTTGTAACATTTTTGTCTATATTTATAATATTTTTTGTCCGTGTTTTCCTTGCAACATTTTTATTTCGTATATGCAACATCGACTTTTATGTAACATTTTTATTATATACGGTGATTAAAATTGTTACACATATTATCTAAGAATGTGGTATCGGGCGTACTATATGAATACTCACATCATTCTTTTTTTTTTTTTGGGATCGTACTAAGAATGTTAAAGACGGGAAAAAGGATTGATTGGGCGAGCTAGCAAAGAGAGTGACTGCAAGAGGGGTTTCACTATCATAAGATACATACGGAGATATTCACTATGTGAATCTTTCAAGAATATATATATTTTGGCCGCTCACCCAACCAATTCTAGTCTTGCTAGTTAGGCATGCATCCTGGTGGAAATCTGCAAGTCCATCATAAGATATGTATACGGAGATTTTCACTATCATAAGATACATACGGAGATTTTCACTATGTGAATCTTTCAAGAATATATATATGGTTTTAGTTTTGGGATCAGGACACTGATCTAGCAAACATCTGCATTCAAAAAGGTAAATATATTGTATGGTCGGTTTAACCAAATCCAAATGCCCGACCTACTTTTCCAAAAAGAA
Source organism: Dendrocalamus sinicus (assembly GCA_036346575.1). Taxonomy (NCBI): domain Eukaryota; kingdom Viridiplantae; phylum Streptophyta; class Magnoliopsida; order Poales; family Poaceae; genus Dendrocalamus; species Dendrocalamus sinicus. Next base: position 35,864,746 of record CM070646.1, on the reverse strand, counting down.
GAAAGGTTGGAAGAAAAGGAAAGGCCAGGGATTATTATCAACATCTAGTTATTTCGGGTATTATTTGACATTCATTTCAAGTCGCAATTAATCAGGGGCCCACGCTAGTTCCTTTCTGTGGAATCCGCTCTCCTGTGTTGTTGGATAGGAGTGGCACTGAGTAGGGAGTGGTATATATTGGCTGTGAGCAATCCAAATGTTGCGATCTTCTTGCTTTATTTAAGCACATATTTAGCAGTTAGTTATCTATATTTACGAGTTCCTAAGATCTTTTACGGACTGATTAATTTGGAATTACTAGAGCCTTGTATATTTGAATTATTAATTAGTTCCTAATCTTTACGATGTTTCTGAACATAATTGCCCTATACATTTCTCTTGCAGGCATCAGTCATACTGATCTTTCCATCTTTTGCTGTTCTCTTTGCTTATTCTCTCTTTTCCTTGTCTCGTACAGGAGGACGCTAGTGCTTAACATTTATCCTCTACCTATTGGTTGGTACAAAGGTCAAGTCCATTTTGAGGATGAGATGAAGGCGTAAAGATTCCTGGAACTGGTGTCATATCTCCCTTATCTCTTTAGGAGAAGCTTAGTTAACCAAGTTAGTGTATGTACTGTTGGAGAAGCATTTCTAAGAAGATTGTGTCACCGCTAAGTAGTTTCTTGAAGCATTGGCCAGTACACACTTGTGAAGCATTAGAATATATATGTGTGGTGAGGGGCATGCTGGGCTAGCAACATGGACTCAACCATGAAGCAAAGAGAGGATGGATGACTTGAGAAGGAACAAAAGATGATTCCAGCACATGGTGTAGGAATGAATGAGGTTGCCCACCAATCAGCGTGTGAAAGAGTGGTTGCCCATGAGCAAAGCCAACACTTGCCACACTCTTTAAGCCACTAATTTAACTTTGGCCAATAATGCAATCTGATCAGCGAGGCTTATTCCTTGCATGCATATATTATTATCCTAGCTTCGAAGTTGTACTCCTCTTAGCTACTTGTACAAGTATTGCCATCGATGTGTATTGTGCAAGGAGAAAAGGATCTCTTACAAAGTCTTGTAACGCCAGCATGTATATATTGGCAGGTTGGTTTGGGTGTCAGTGAGGCATCGCAATTAACAGCACGACTCAGCTTCTTGAATCCATTGGGAGCGAACACATCATCCATATACCACAGCCACTTGCTCTCATGTGGACTGAATCTCGTCTCTCGATTTATTAATTATCTTAGTTTTTTTCCTCATCATGATTACTGAACAATCTTTTTGAGATTTCTCTCTCTCTCTCTCTCTCTCTCTCTCTCTCTCTCTCATATGTCTGTAGTCTGGTAGCATGAGTGGTGGCCCAGTCGCTGCACTAATATACGATGACGGAGTACGAGTAGTGATGTTCAAATTTATATAGGCCGTGTTACGGTCAACTACTTTTGGAGTCGTCATCCATTTCAGGATGGCAGCTCCATCGATCAAATCAATTTCAGGCCACTACTTTGGAGACAACGTCCCATTTGACAATATTTTATACTATATTTATAAAATTAATCGTAAATCAAATGTATTTATAAAAATACACTTCTACCATCTGGCGATCGGGCGATAGAGCCCGTGAGACAACTCTTTTGTAGTTTTTCCTTCCTTTCTAATGACTAAGACTAACTTTTTAGAATCATGTAGGTCGTTCGCCACGTACATTGTAGAGGTACGAAAATCTAATGGAGGGATTAATGCCCTGCAACAGGATCTAGATTTTTTGGTATTCACTAGTACACATTAATCTTATATAACACTTCGTAGTAATGCCTCTCGAACTAACAAATTCTATTTTTGCAGTGTCACCAGCAGCCGCCAGGTAACTCCTGTGGATTCTATGTTTGCCATAACATACAACTACTTCCCAGTTCCGCGAATACCAATGGTCCTCAGGTTTATCAATCTTAAAATACTTATTTCATACTTATCTATATATATATATATATATATATATATATATATATATATATATATATATATATATATATATATATATATATATATATATATATATATATATATATATATATATATATAAACCCAAACAAATTATCAATCATACATGTGTATCGGACGGTTCTTGATGTGGGTGCCTAGGCACCCAGTTGCCTTATGTAATTTTCCTATATATATGCACGATATTGATTTTCCTACCAACAGATTGCATATCCGTCTGTGATAATGTTTTTAAATTATTTATGATGATCTTTTTTTGTAGCAGTGACATGTGCAACGGATTAAACCACGTCAGTGTTTACTGTGTAGATGAATGCGGTGGATCGACCTGTTTGGTTAAGTAAAGCATACATCATATATATGTATGTATACGTACGTACGGGAATAGTGGTTAAGGTGTGACTCGATTAATTTGGAGACGGGGACACCAAGGAATTTGATCGGGACAGTGTAGCCACAGCAACTATTAGTACCACCAAACCCAAATCTTGATCGAATTGATTAAGAAATAAAATTCAACGTACAAAATCAGTGTGTGTGTGTGTGTGTGTGTGTGTGTGTGTGTGACCGCTAACTAATTAGGATCGATCGGATCTCGGAGAGGAAACGGAGCAGCTACGTACATACATAGCTGTGCCATTGCATTAGAGACGATCGACTGGATTTTTATTGGTTTTTAAGCTTAGAAGGCAAGTAATAAATTGTTACTAGGCAATGCAATGTGCGATTAAAGAACAGGTGATCGATGGACATATAGAGAAACAAACATTTGGGGTTTGATTGGGATCGAGCAAATTGCAGGTATTTTCGTGTGGCTACCAGCTAGAGTAGAGACACCGCCTGCGCCACCACTGCCTCACTCCTAATTTTAGTTGGCAACTGCCGAGCAACCTAGCTTGCTGTTCATCATCAATGGAGTTGCTAAAGACGACCGTATAGGTAAAGATTTTTTATTAAAAAAGGAATAAATCATGGAAACAAGAAGCCATCAAACAAAACAATTGAGAATTATCGTGGATTTTCATGCTTTTCACTATATTAAAAAGGGGAAATAGTAATAGTCATATATGTAGCTCAAAAACGAAGTAGTAGAAAAGTAGTGGGGGAATAGTTAACTTTTTTTTCCCCTGTGGTTCCAGCTTTGCAGCGCAACACTATCACCCCAGGAATCATACATGCACAGGGAATATTGAGCTTGCTTCCATCCTTTCTTTCTTGGCTTGTTGCTGCCGCACCCTGTTGCTACTATACCACTACTCACCGCTTCTGCTTAGATCTCTCTCTCTCTCTCTCTCTCTCTCTCTCTCTCTCTCTCTCTCCATATTGTACGAGTGGTCTAACCCTTTATGACTGAGCCTTACAACTAATTTAATATGTAATAAATCCAATAGTATAGAGAAATATACCAATATACTATCACATTTTGTAATTATCAATGGGTAGGATATGAATTTCCTATCTTACCCCTATCATGTATATAAACCCCAAAAAGGGTGCGGCCAGATGGACAAGTTCACTCATTTTATATATGAGCACTCTCTCCCTTGTCACTGGCTCTTTCTAGCTAGTCCCCTCATATGTTGCTTGGTCAGTAGCCGCAACAGTTGGCACCGTCTGTTGGGACTCGCGCAAGAAGCTGCGTAAGGGAAGGCGTTAGAGAGGGCTCCCATCGGAGCGTTCATGTCGCAGCTTCGTCTCGCCATCGACTTCATTGATGCCACATCTAAAGGGTGGGGGACAGAGCAAGCGCGCGCGTAAGTCTTTGTCCAATTGTCGACTTCTTCGACCCCGAGTCCAAAGGGTGTGGGATGGACTGTGCACGCCAGAGCTTCGTCTCGCTGCCAAGTGCAGGGCGAACTTCAAAGCTTCGTCTCACCGCCGACTTCAGTGCTGTCAAGTCCGAAGAGTGGGAGACAAACCGTGCACGCAAGCGTCACAGCTTTGTCTGGCCTCCGATTTCGTCGATGCCACATCCCAAGGGTGGGGGACAGAACGAGCGCACATGCAAGTCTTCGTCCCGCCGCTGACTTCGTCGACCCCGAGTCCGAAGGGTGCGGGATGGACTGAGCACGCCAGAGCTTCATCTCACTGCCATGTGTGAGATGGACTTCGAAGCTTCATCTCGCCGCCGACTTCATTGACACCAAGTCCGAAGGGTGGGGGATGGATCTCGCGCTTCAAGGTTTTATCTCATCGCCGACTTTGTCGACACCAAGTCTGAAGGGTGGGGGACGGACCGCGTGCAAGCGTCATCGCTTCATCTCGCTTCTGACTTCATCGACGCCACGTCTGAAGGGTGGGGGACAAAGTGAACACATGAAAGTCTTCGTCCCGCCGCTGACTTCGTTAACCCCGAGTCCGAAGGGTGCGGGATGGACTGAGCGCGCTAGAGCTTTGTCTTGCTGCCAAGTACAGGACGGGCTTTAGAGTTTTGTCTCACTGTCGACTTCATCGATGCCAAGTCTAAAGGATGGAGGACAGACAGTCCTTCTCATAGGCATCGCCTCAAAGGACTAACCCGACCTACGATTCCGCCCGCATGTGCCGCCCACGTCGGGAATACGACCTCGACGACACGGTCGCAGCTTCGGCGACAGACTTCCTCGCACGCACCTACGCGGCGTCCAAGACCGACCCACACGAATGAACCCTGCACCGGGATATTTATAGCATCCACATCCCTGGGGGCTAGAGCTACCAATTGCATCATCTCGCCCATCAGAACTTCCACGCTCGCTGGCGGGGGACGGGTGGCTGGGATAGTTGGTCACGTCAACTCACCCATCGGTACCTCCGCGCTTGCTATCGAGGGAGTCCTGTTGTAGGGATGGCCCAACCCCCGTGACTGAGCCTTACAACCAGGGGCGGACGCACCATGGGACATGGGGGTACAGTTGTACCCCCAAATTTTTTTGCAAAAAATCAACTATATATAATATATATTTCATATATATAAAAACTAGAAGTGCAGGTAATTTAGCAAATTCAGCCCACTAGCCAAAAAGCCCAATTGGCATTTTCTAACCTAACCCTAGCCTCCTGCCTCTGCTGGCTGCCTCCCACGCCGCCTCTCTGCGCGCCTGGCCTCCTCTCCATCTCTCGCGCCTGGCCTCCTCGGCCCGGCGACGCGGCGGCCGGCGGGCTCTGCCGCCTCTGCTGCTGCCTCCCACGCCGCCTCTGCCTTGCTCCGTGCTCGCCTCCTCTCCATCTCTCTTGCACGGCCGCCCTGACCTACAGACGCGCCCTGCCTCCTCGTCTCGGCGACGCGGCGGCGGCGAACGGCTGCAGGCGGCGCGCGCGCCGGCACCACACCCAATGGCCGACACGCGCGACGGCGAAGAAGTCCCCACGGCCAGCGGCCCATCCGCGGCGGCTCCTCCCTATTCCGGCTTGAACGGCGGCGGCGCCCCGACGCCATGCTGCCCTGCACACAAGGTTTATTTGATTAACTATATGAGATATACATATTATGTGTATCAAAATTCTCTATCTTATATATATTCCGTAGATTCTTAACTTCGTACCCCCATCTCAAAAATCCTGGGTCCGCCACTGCTTACAACCGGTCCAATATGTAATAAGTCCAATAGTATAGAAGAATATACCAATTTACTATTATCTTTTATAATTATCAAGGGTAAAACAAGAATTTTTCATCCTACCCCTGTCGTGTATATAAACCCCCAAGAGGGGTGCGAGATGGCCAAGTCCACTCATTTTACACATAAACACCCTCTCTCCTTGTCGTTGTATCTCTAGATAGTCTCCTCATATACTGTTTGATCAGAAGTTACAACACCCCACATATAGTGGCAAACAAATACTCCAGTTGTGAGCATCTTATATTTACCTAGCTAGCTTGCTTCCTTCATCAGACAAATATAGAAGCTATCTAGGGAGTGCTCAAGGCATTAATTCTCACACTTAATCAAGACTAATTAAGCATTTGGAGAATAAGGGAGGCCTATATTAAGGCTAGCTATTAATTCAATGGAGCAGTACACATGTTTTACACATGAATTTGGCTTACCATGGCCATCAATTGTCCACAAGTAATTAAGAGCAACTCCATCCCATTAGTCATTTCTCCCTCTCTATTTCCTAAGATGAAGAGGCTAGCTATTATTTTCAGTTCTCTATTTGAGTTAGCATTCCAATGGCCTAGCTATTTGAGAAGCGAGTGAGGAGGCGCTCGCCAAATCTAGCTAGCGGCCGGGAGAAAATAGCGACTCGATAAAAATGAAGAGGAGGATAAAGAACCGGTTGGAGTCCATTTCTTGAGTCATATTAGGTAAATATACAATGAAGAGCAGGATAAAGAACTGGTTGGAGTTGCTCTAAGAGGGGATGGGCATTAGCCAGCTTTTACACACCCACCCACCCCTATTTTCACTCGTGGTAGCGTGCGCGTTCCTCGGCCACTAATTAACCTTCTACTATTGCTCTTCGCCTCCCTAACAATAGCAGCACTAGTAATTAACCACCAAATCAAAACCTCTCTCTCTCTCTCTCTCTAAGCCGGCCAGAAGGTTAATTATAAGAGTTGCAAAGCAACAACAAAGCTTGGAGAGGAGAGAAGACATCCAAAAGACACGACAGAGGGGTCGAGAGCCGGCTAGGTTTTGCCACACAGCTCCTCTTTCCTCTCTCTTCTCTCTTGTAGAGAGAGAGAGAGAGAGAGAGAGAGAGAGAGAGAAGGCTTGTCTATTAATAAGGCAAAGGAAACTTCCATTCACGACATTTACAGTAGTGCTCGATCGATCTCCGATATATCCTAGTTTGCAAAGCAAAACGCCTCACCTCGCCACTTCTCCTCCCTCGCAATAAAAACCTAGCTACACCATACACACACAGACTCCGGCAGCCTCATCTCTCCTGTTATTCTCTCTCCTCCTTTCCTTGCTTCTAGCTGCAACATGCAAACGGAGCTGGCCGAGAGAGCGCGCAAGCCGGCGCTCATCAACATGTCCACGACGTCATCCATGGAGCTCTCCGGCGAGGAGGACAAGCAGCAACAACACCTCGCCGCCGCCGTCAAGCGCAAGCGCACCAAGAGGCCGCGCCACCACCCGCCGGCGTCGTCCGCGTCTTCCTCCGAGAGCACCACCACCGAGGAGGAGGACATGGCCCACTGCCTCATCCTCCTCGCCCAGGGCGCCGCCGTCGACTCCAAACCATCGCCGGCTCCGGCGCCGGTGCATCCGCAGGCGCAGGCGCAGCCGTCGCCTCCAGCCGCCGCGCCGCCGCCTGTGCTGAAGACCGAGAGGTACACGAGCCGCAAGTACACGGAGGCAGCCACCACGGCGGACGGCGTCAGGGCCGGGTTCTACGTGTACGAGTGCAAGACGTGCAACAAGTGCTTCCCCACCTTCCAAGCCCTCGGCGGCCACCGCGCCAGCCACAAGAAGCCACGACTCGCCGGCGCCGACGAGGAGAACTCCAACGCCAGCACCGTCACCATCGCCAAGTCGAAGCCGCCGATGACGACAGCGTCGCCACCGCCGCCACCCCCTCAGGTTGACGCCGCCGTCGTCCCCGCCCCTGTCGACGTCACCACCGTGCTGAGCCTTAACAACGGTGCCGACAGCATCAACAAGCTGAGGGTACACGAGTGCTCCATATGCGGCGCTGAGTTCGCCTCCGGACAGGCTCTGGGCGGGCACATGCGGCGCCACCGGCCGCTGCACCCGCCGGAGCGCGCGGTGACCGCGATCACCACGGACACGAAGAAAGAGGGGAGCACGAGCATCAACCTGGAACTCGACCTCAACTTGCCGGCACCGTCCGACGAGGAGTCCGTGTCGCTTTCGCCACCGCCGGTGGCGGTCGGTCTCGGGCAGTTCGACGACGGCAAGAAGGGCCTTATGCTCACGGCCTCTGCAGCTATGGTGGATTGCCATTATTGACATGAGCGCGCTCGCTGGTCTCATGAATTCTTTTCTTAACACTGGTTGATCATTTTTTGGGGGGATTTTACTATACTCAATTACCTACTTACAATTTGTTTCTTGGCATGCATATATCAAGGAATCTGTAACATACAATTGATTCTCTCAATTCTTTGGTGTAAGATTAACTATGCATAGTAATTAATTGACATTTGTATATACATATTGGTGGTGAAATTGGAATTAAAATTCCATTTTCTCTAGATGAGAAGTTTGGCCACTTGGAGTGACGAGTGGTGGGTGTTGTCTGAAATGTGATGAAAGGAGATGGCAATGCCATCTGCCATTGTTCTCATGGAAATGAAGGGAGTGGGTGCGATGTTTTGGGCTACGACTATCCAACTTTTCTTTTCATGTGTACTAGTTTAGTTCTATTCAGTGGAAATCAATGAGGAAATTAAATATAGCACACGGCCGGTTTTTCTATATGCAATATGGTATTGAATAAAATGAGTTAGTAATGCTTTAACTACTTGTTTTCAATTAGTGTTATCTTCTATGAGTTATCTAGGAGTTGAGCTGTTTCAAGTAGTGGCGCATGTACGTTTCCTTTTGGTGAGCTAGTAGCTTGTTGCAATAAAGATAGATAGTGAAGTAGGCAAAGCTGCCAAGGGTTCGGTATTGAGAGGGTTGCAGGCAAAGAGACAGTTGGAAGGTAGATAAGCTGCCAGTGATGAGAGGAGTGGGAGTTTGGCAAATTGGCATGCATGGATGAGTGAGTAGTGAGTTGTTTTGTTGCCTTGCCATCTAGCTAGCTATCTTTCGTTGTTTTGGTTTGGTTTAGTTTCTCCACCACCAAGAAAACTAAAGGGCCATATGCATATGGCAGGATCAGGTTCTTTTCCTGCAGATGAGATTGTTTTGTTTGCAAGCTAGCTAGCCAGCCAGCTCCTCTCCTGCATGAAATTCCAGAGAGAGACATATGCTAGAAACAAGTTAACTAGTCTACTAGGTAATCAACGACCTGTCAAGTGGATCTCGGGCATCCTCCAATTATAATTAGTATTTGCTCTGCTGTCTAGCTACCAACAACTCATTTGTTTGCGAGTTAATTAGAGCTCCTAAAAATAGATAGGACAATGATAAATAAGTAGCGACTTTAGGATCATTTGTTCAGCTTTCACTGCTGCTGGCTAATATGCATGAAGTAAATTAATAAGTAGCTAGCTAGCTAGTGTCCATGCTTGCAAGCTTCTGATCGATGCTGCAGCTAGCTAGTTGCAGGGAGGAAAAGGCAGGCAGGCAGGCAGGCAATACTTTCCGTGACATGCACTTTGACAAGAGCTCAAAGAGAGAATACATGGCATCTCATCTCATCATATCTAATCTCCTCACGTGTTGTCTTGCCTGCCAATCAAGGACCGAGGCCCCAATTAATACAGTTGAATTGACGCAACTGATCAATCTCAAGCACACACCTAATCCCAACTAGTTTGCTACTGCACAACACGACTTAACTACTACATGAATCGCACTCGAATTGCATTGCATGCCATCAGCCAAGTGATTTGTAACGCCCCCATTTCTAGGAGCGTCGTGAATCCCTCGTAACTGTTCAAAACTATTTAGCTACGAGTTACATCAACTGAGTGTACAACATTGCCAACACATGCTTAAGAACAAAAGCCAACTTTATTACAATATAAAGGCTTAAAAGTCGAGTTTTACAGCGGAACGAACGGCCCTTAGATACAATACATAACAACAGAACGCCACATACACGCCTGAGCAGAGAACAACCCTAATTCCAAGTGCCATCTACTTCGTAGAATTCCACCTCATCGCCTTCGTAGACCTCCTCGTTGTTTTGCCAGACTGTCTCTGTTGATATTTTTAGCAAGTATGAGTACAACCACCGTACTCAATAAGTCACACGGAAATTACAATTAACTACATGTAGGGTTTACCATGAGATGGATGGGAAAGTTTATTATTTTATGTAGATGCAGTTTTAGTTGTAAACCAATTTTGAATATAAAAGAATGATAACTTCTTTAGTTAATGGGGTTTCAAACTTGATTACCAAACCTTCAATATTTACAAATCATTCCCAAATTTACTTATACTATGATGCTGGATTCACCCATTAAACATAGCTTCATTTACCGGAAGTACGATATATTCAAATACCATTATTCAATGACTCTACAGAGCTACCCTGCTTTACCCACAAGATTTCTTAACTCCCGCGACAGAGTTAAGAAAATAAGACTGTCCACTGCTCAATTCTTTATATAGCCTCCACCCAGTAAATTTTTGATCTCAACAAACTCTGGTGACCCCATAGGCCTCGCTTGACTTATCGCAGCCCTACCGTTGTATGGTTAACCACCTCTCATACAGACTCACCCTTAGTCTTCCCCCACCAGTTGTAGAGGCTCAATTGAATTGGAGCAGTTACTAGACAAGATTTGATAAGTCAACACTTGTGATTAGGTGGGTACTATGTTCTTTACTCAGCGTAAGGGTCTAATACTTACAACCAAACTATCATCAAAAAAGCATATATATAATTTAAATTTTATTTCAAACTTGTTTGAACTGGTTAGTAAACTAGTTAAACTCAACGCCAAAAAAATTAAAAAAAATTATACACGGTACATGGGGAAATAGAGGTGAGGGGTTGACATTCGTCACGTGGCTCCGGCGGTTGTCTTCCTCTGATAACGCGATGCAGCAGACATCTCTCATGGCTTCGATTGGGAGCAGCGGCTGCAGGTTACAATACTAGTACGAAAGGATTGTTAATTAATAGGGTGGACTGGGCTTAATTAATTACACACAGACTAGCTGCAATTCAGCTTGTTGCGCAGTGGTGCATGTTGTTGATTTAAGTTGATCACGGGGGTTACATGATTAATCCGGCCGGCGGTGAGTTGGTGGTACGACGGCTAGGCACAGGATCCAGCTCCCGGCTGTGGACAGTACTAGCAGCTAGGTAGGAAGCTTCTTTATGCTATTATTATTATTAGCTTGTTGCCGTTGCAATCTTCTTAGCTACTGTAAGCACATGCTTGTGCAAGCATGGATTGGAACAATCCCCTGCAGCCTGTGCTGCTTAAATGCTCGGACAAAAAAGCGCACACTGAACCCATCAAACCTAACTGAAGAGAAAGAGAGCAAGTAGTACTATTTACCAACACAGTCGTTTCAAATTAGTACCCTCCAGAGGGAAGAAAGGGCTGCCTGTCGGTGCCTGAACCAAAACTGCTGTTTGCATCTACTTCCATCTTGCATCGACTAGGTAGGAAGAAAAGATTTGGTAGCACAGCTGCTTGTCGAAGCAACCGATACTTCAGCGATTAGACATACTCGTGAGAAAAAAAAAAGATTTAATACTTGGATAAGTTAACCAACGTGTCAGACCTGGAACAGTGAGTAACACCATTCTAGATGGTAGCCATAAAGAACAGGCCCAATGGTAGCCATAAATTCTTCAGCTCACGTGGAAACGGTTGTTTTGCAGGTGTAAAAAGTAGACGTATGATGCATCATCACACAAGCTCGACTCGACTGTGATCTCCTCACTTTCTGTGCCTTGACACCTGTCAAACAGGGCTTGTTCATGTGTTTCCTTCCAGGTTCAACATTCTTCGATCTGTACGCCAGAAGAAGCGGCGGCTGCCAACCTGGAGCTTTCACATCTCCAAGAAAGGCTGGAAAATGAAAAGTTTTCAGTTTACTTGTCAAATCCATCCTCTGAATTCGTCTCAACCATGGCTGCAAGAAATTTCTGTAGGACACATGAGAGAGGATACAAGCAACTAGTAAGGACCATTTCAAACAACAATTTTCTGTAACATCTGTTTCAAAAAAAACAATTTTCTGTAACACATCGTGCAGTGATCGCCTTTTCTTGCTTTACAAACACACAGTAAAATTTCTTGATACGCCTAGAAATAGAGCACCATTTCGACTGATTACAAGTCTAAAACTATAATGTTGCTGAACTGAACTAATTCATGAGACAAAACTTCCAGTGCCAAGGCAATAGGTCGTGGAATTTGGTTGATCTGTCGATCCTAAAGAACAAATCCTAAACCACCAGTTAAACTTTACATGACACCTATTAATGTACAAGACAACCGATGTCTGATTTCCTGCATTATTAATGTACAAGAAAACCGATGTCTGATTTCCTGCATCAGTAACACACATTTTTTTTACTAGTGACCCCATGTACTATGGAACAAAAGAGTGAAAATATAGAATTGCCATCGTGTACCTGTATCTCTGGCTCTCTACGTGCACCCCTTGTATCTCTGGCTCTCTACGTGCACCACTTGTGCAGCATTCACATTATCATCCAGAAAATCTCCATTTGCCAATGCAGAGCTATATCAACAGCTTGGCAGCATAAATCCAGGAGTAGAAGCAACACCTCTGACAGGAATGTAACCATGCTATATGAATTCCACTAGCAAGAGACACAAGTTTCAATGTCGTGAGTGCTGGAAACTGAAGAATCAGAAATTAATAAAGTTCATTCTAAAAAAAAGTAAGGTTGGGTAATGAAGAGAGCGCAAAATCATTATTATCATCTCACCTATTGCACATCACTACATGTGGATAGAGTATGCCCGAAACCAATAAAGCTTAAGATCCCAAGTTTCTCACAACACAGCGGCTTCTTTCTCAGTGACATGCCCTACTGATACAATTTGCAAAGCTGTGCCTCCAACAAGCCATGCTGTGAGCTCTGGTTGTTGCTCGAAGTGTTTGAGGGGAAATGTATTTCCATCTGTTGTCTCAACACCATAAACAAATGGAAGCCTCATGGTAAGAAATCTCTCGGGTGGAAGGACAACTCGGCATCCAAGACTGAATAATCCTTGTTGATCATGATCAGAGACATTTGATGGTAAACATGACCCCTGATGTCAAAAAGGAAAAACAAGTCTCATTTATAGAAAATATAAAAAAAAATGTCTGAGTCAAAAAGTTGCCTTCCCATGCTCCCATCCTACAAGTGATATTCATAAGTAGTAATGATTGTACTTGCCTCAAACTGTACAAGTGGGCAGCTAGCCAACAGGACAGGGAAATCAGGTGTCACCTGCATCAAAAAGTATCTAAACATCAGTGGAAAGACAAGATTACAGAATATATAAGTACTACTAGGTTAACAGGGAGAGCTTAAAGATCCGCATCATTAATAAAACTTAAAATATATTTTCCTACAGTAAATCATATCCAACAATGACATAAAAACTGTAGCTTTGAACATTAGACTTACAATAAAAATCCGTTGAAGTTGTGACATAGCACCAGCAACCTTTACATCTTGATGTCCCTTCCTATCTGAGCTCTTGCAATGTGGGCAGTGCATATATATTGGCAGATTTCTGTTCAAAAGTGAAAATGCTTCTCCACCATCATCAAGTGTAATGTACTGATGAGAATGCTCGCCCTTTTTGTCATTCTGTGGATCTGAAAGAAAAGCAGGCTGCAAGGTCTCAGTGTCAACCCTGGGCTGAAGCAATTGCTGCTGGCTGTTTCTCCCTGATGATTCCATTGGCCTATTGTTTTTCCGTCCACTATTTACATCCATTGTTGTTGCCGTTAATCTAGACGCATTTTGGACCAACTTTTGTGAACCATGCTTGCTTTCTGCTCCATTGTTTTGATAAGATCTTTCATACTGCAAATAAGACGAATCAATCTCCTTGAGATGTTTCTCTGACAATAAGAAACGATGACCATAGGAACACTCATGCTCAAATCCGACATACACTACAAACTGCTGCATGGCTTGATTAGTTTCTTTAGTCCCATTTCCAACAATCACTGGCACTATATTGCTCCCTATCTGTAGAAAGGGCTTCCCATCAGCACTTTCACTACTCTTAATTCTGCTCACCTTCTCAGATTCATTTTTAGCTAGATGTCCTTGACTGAGAACTGCATGACCTCGGCCATTAGTCTGTTCTGCTACACTCACTTGCTGTTCATCCTTTCTGCTACCAGGTTTTGGTGGTCTCTTCTGCTGGAGAGCAGGAAACTCAGAATCTTTAGTCATGGTGCCAGCAACAACTTCAGCAAAAGGCTTCTTCGTAGTAAAATTTGGAAGACCTTTGCCAAAATTAATAGCTGAGTTTTTCATTGATTCCACTTCAGGCTGTTTTCTGGAATTTTCAAGCTTCACAGATTTAATTTCTGACATGACTTGGGTTGTAACGGACTTTACTTCTCCAGGAACAACTGGGGGAGTCTGAGGGTCCATATTAGACGCCATGGAGGAAGATTTAGTGGTAGCACGGGTGCCATTTTTCCCTTGTCCCTTCCCAAGTGATATTGTCCACCTTAAAAGATACTTCTCCTTGGAGCAAAAACCAGCTTGGAGCAACCCTTTTGTTGGTTTGTAATATCTTGCTCCTCCAAGTCGCACCAAACGCCAAGAGTATACTGGAAATGAACCAACAACAGTCCCTCTCGGAAGCACAAGGGTAGGTAGTAGATCTTCGCAATTAGAGAAGCAGTTAAATGATATGTTGGCTGCCTCAAAGTCAAAAGGATCATCTCTAAGGCGACGTGACCGACCACAGGCACACGCATGGAGGAAGACATATCCACTAGAATGTTGCTCCACTGCATCTGATGAAGAGAATGTACTGTGTCTCCGGTGCTTGCATGGTCTGCCAGTAAGACTGACAGCATCGCACTGCTGCCTTCCAGATTCCCATATTGTCTGGCATTCATCTTCTAGCTTCTTGGAGAATACCTGGACAGCCGGTCCTTTAACCATTGAGTGAAAGGATCGCAAAGCTTTTTGTAGCTGCGCTTCATGCATGCTGGTTGGATAAAAGGGTGGCAAATCTTTCAAGTACACCTCCTTAGAAGCTGGAAGCACCCTTTGGCACCATGATGAAGAAAATTTCATGTTAAGCCCCTTGTTGCTTTCCAAGCAAGATAAAGCAGTTTCAATAGCATGAGATCCTGCTGAAGGAAGTTGCTCATTCTTCAAATTACAACTTGTATGAGTAGATGATCCCTTCTTGCTTTCGGAGCTACTGATCCCATCTCCTCCACTAATCAGTGCAGATAGAATAGACGTACTGATGGACAACCATTTATCAAAACTAGGGAGCTCAGGAGCACCGGCTGGCTTCCCAGCTGATGCTGATGCTGCAGCAGCAGCAGCAGCTGCAGCGACCATACCGACACCAGCAACAGAACCAGCAGTTGCATTGCCTGAATACCCCCCTCTCAACCCATCAGACTGCCGAAATATAAAATCCTTGATTAACTGAACATCTTCATGGTTTGTTGGTTGGCAGTTATTTTCTAGTGAAGGAATATCCAATGATGACTTGGAGCTGAAAGAATCTTCGAACAGTCCTGCAATGATATCCAATGGCTCCCGTCTCTTATTAATTGACCGGTCCAACAGTGCGACGACCCTTGATGTATCAAGTGAGAACAAGGGAAGATGGCTCACATTACCAACACCCCTTGGACCATTATGCCCTGACTCCAGACCAGTAAGCGTCCGGCACTTCTTCAGCAAGAAACGAATCTGTCCTTCCAGAGAGGAATGTAGCTTCTTGCTGAAACTACCCTCAGATCTGTTCGCCGGTCGGGCAAGCATAACCACCGAGCCAGAACCTTTTGAAGTCATGTTTGGTTTTGTCAAGCCATCAGTGCCAGAAGCCTGATTTGATGAAGATGTGTCACCCATATCATCCAAACTCGTTGCAACACTTGGACCATCAATGATATCATCCTCAAAGACAAAGAGAACAACTGGGATGCACTGGCCTGGCAACACAGAAGGATGCGAACCAGTTCCTGACATCAATGAGATGGCTGAGGGCTGACGACCAGCATGACCACGACGTGGCGGAGGGGAGATGGACGAAGCCCTGTGGGTAGGCCGCATTGGGATGTCAGAAGGAGCAGCCTTAAATGGTGTTGCAGGTGCCACTAGTGACCTCGCAAATGGTGTGAAAGCATGCTTTGAAGATTGCAACAGTCGGAAATTCTTCAAGATCTGTGTGTCGAACCGGAAGCCTTCTTGGAGAAATATTATTACATGGCAAACCTAGAATTTTCCCAAAGAAAATAAAAGGCAAATCCAAATCAACCTTTATAGTAAAAAAAAGTGACTTAAATTTCAATCAGTCATCTTTGTGTTCAAAGCTAATCTATCGTTTAGCAAACCAAACAAATAAAATAACAATCTGGGAAATGTGGCTCTAAGCTCTATTATATATATGATCAGAGCGCCAGATCTTAGAAACAATTAAAAAAAAGGCAAGCAAGACTGTTACAAATGTAGCTTTAAGAAGCCAGCTGTACATGGGCCAAGTAAAGCAGAGGAAGTTTGAAGCTAGCTTCTAGTATCAAAACACTAGGTAAATGTTACTCCCTCAAATCTGGCTCACAGGGGTTCCCAAGAGCTTAGCAAACCAAGCAAAACCCAGCAAATAAATCTACAACGAGTGTTGATTTCTCCAGGCTCCAGCCAAGACGATGCAATGTGAGAATAGAGAAATAGAACCAACCTTCCACCTTAAGTGCCATAATCAGATAAACACCTCGAAGTGCCATCTTCACTTAATGTTCACAACTAATTTGCAAATCAGGCAAGAAGAATAGTGCAATTTGCACCTAACCACTGAAACTTTAGCATTCATACCATCCAGTTGACTATTTTGGCAAATGAAAAGGCTATCTAACCCATAATGGCAATTGTCAAAAGGCAAGCATAAGAAATCCAAAAAAAAAAAGAACCCAGCCACTACAAAATGACGCCCTCACATTCTCAAGCTTTGTTCTTTGCATCAGTAACTAGCCACCATGAGGCAGTAGAGCAAGATGGTCTTATATGAACAGCTTCATCACATCAGACAAACACAAAACTGAGACCTTCACAGTTAGAATACCATCTAATCAGAAAAATCACAGTAAGAACCAAGACTCACAGAGAAGATGAAGAGCAGCTCCCGGAGGTCGCCGCCGCTGCTATCGCCTCCCGCCTCCAGCGGCGCGGGCGGGGGCGCGAGGTGTAGGAACACCATCCTCTTCTCCCCGTCGCGGTGGTACCTGACGCGCCCGGCGAGGGTCCTGGCGGAGCCTCCCGGGGAGAATACGTAGGCATCCAGGATCCGGTCGGCGAGGCGGGCGCTCCCCGCGCCGCCCACGAAGCCGACGGCGACCACGCCGTCTTGGGTGGGCGAGGCTGCAGAGGGGGCGGGAGGAGGCGTGCGGGAGAGGACGCGGACGGCGGAGGAGGGGGTCGCCTGAGGCGGCGGCTCCATCGCCGGCGGTTCCCCAGGGCAAAGTTTTTTTTTTTTTTTGAGCTCTCCCCAAGGCAAAGTTGCGGAGTTGGTTTTCGTTTACGGACTCATTGGGTTTGGGATTTGAGGTTACCTGTTTAGCCAAATGGGCCGTGCTATTACTTGGGCTTTAAAGGTAAATGGGCTTTTTTAGTTGGGCCAAAGCTAATTACATGGGTCTTCTTATTGACTTTCGACCCGTTCCAGCGAACTACATGGGCTTTCTGTTTTGCTGTTCCTCTAAGAAAAGAAGTGCTAGCCGTGTCCTTTCCTTGCAATGCAGTGATGATTCGTCGGCTTGGAAGAAACGCTACTGCACTACTCTACTCCAGGTCATCATATATTCATTGGGGCATACTCCTACTAGCTAGTATTGAAACTTGATAACGAGGATTCAATTTAAAAGCAAACAATCTTGCTGGCTGGAATGGATACTATCTCCATCGAGCTTCTTTCTCTTCACTACTAGCTAGTCGCTTGTTTACTGCAATGCAATGCTGCAGCAAAAAGTAACCGTGATAAGATCTCTCAGTGTCACCAACCAACCTATTGCTAGCTAGCTGCTGGCCCCCCTCATGCAATGATGCAAATGTGCATGAGTGAGACATTATCATCACAAGATCGCAGTTCAGTTCGCAAGCTCTCTCTCTCTCTCTCTCTCTCTCGGGGTCTCGGTCTCCCCTATTTAATTTATAGTACCACCCAGCCACCGCCCGGGTCGGAACAAGCTCTGTCAATCCAGCTAGCATGGCCACAGAACTGATGGCTGCAGCTGCTACTCATCGGCCATCTCTACCAGCGCTTCTTGCTGCAACGACGTTTCTGCTGCTGCTGCTGCCGCTAGATTATTTCGTCGACGCGCAGGTGGTGCCGCCGTCGCCGGGGTTCTACCCAAGCAAGCGGTTCCGGGCGCGGCCCTTCTACCGCGACTTCAGCAACCTGTGGGGCCCGCAGCACCAGGCTGTCGCCGCCGGGGCCGGCCAGTCCTCCACCGTCACCATCTGGCTGGACTCCACCTCGGGGAGCGGCTTCAAGTCGCGCCGCCCCTTCCGGAGCGGCTACTTCGGCGCCTCCGTGAGGCTGCAGCCGGGCTACACCGCGGGGGTGATCACGGCGTTCTACCTCTCCAACAGCGAGGCGCACCCGGGGTTCCACGACGAGGTGGACATGGAGTTCCTGGGGACGACGCCGGGGCGGCCCTACACGCTGCAGACCAACGTGTTCGTCCGCGGCAGCGGCGACGGCCGGGTCATCGGCCGCGAGATGAAGTTTCACCTCTGGTTCGACCCCACCGCCGACTTCCACCACTACGCCATCCTATGGAGCGCCACGCAGATCATGTATGTCGTAACTAATTAAGCCTTGCTAAATTAATTAAGTTCACTTGCCCTGATGGATGATTCTATCCTGGCTAGTGTATGTATGTCACACAGCACATCAGAAACGTGCGGGCTCATTTTAAATTACGGAAGTGCTAATCATCATTTGCCTGGAATTTAAGAAAATTCCAATCAATTTCCTCACCGTTGGATCTTGCATTGCGACTATGCGGACGGTGGTGGCGGCAGCCGACAGATTAGGGTGCGGGTTTATCTATTTAAGATTCAGGTTCATCATTAGAGGGAGGCTAGGATAGCGGCAGACCGGCGTTGGGCTGTGGCGGCGCCGAATGCAAGCAAGGAGGAGGACGGTGGAGGTCAATAAAGGTGATGGAACTGGAGTGGTTAGGAGGCGGTGGGAGGCGACAGCGAATTCGATAGCAATAGCCACTGGAGACAAGGAAGAGAGCAGGAGCATCTTGTCGGAGAGGAGGAAGGCGGTGACGTCGAGGCATCTTGCCGGAGAGAGGAAGAAGATGGTGGCGGCAAAAGGGGGGTGGGTGGAGGAGGAGCTTGTCGGTGGCCCTCATCGGCGGTAGTGATGACTGGTGTCGGTAGGGTGGGTAGGATTAGGGTTAGAATTGAGTTTCTATATAGAGATCGAGGAGATTGGTTGGATCTGGATCCAATTGTTGTGAGGGAGATGATAGAAATTAGCAAATTTTTACGTAACTACTGAATAGGTAGACCCAATTTAAATTAAAGAATTCAACAAAATAACTGGGCTACGTGATCGATAGTCACAAGATCAAATCATGCACCACAACGTACGTACTGTTTTGCGTGTGATGTAGCTAATAGCTGGAGTAGTAGAATAAGTAGCTAGACAGAAGTATATATTACGCCGAATGGAAATGTGCGATATGGAGCTAGCTAGCTTGTCGGTGGCTGCCCATAGCAACCTTGTTGAGCTGCCAGTAATTGCATGCAGCAGTGTGCATGAGCAGTGCCAGGCGGTACACGCATGCACCTGCAGCATCTGCATCGTACTACGACTTTTTAACAGTGACAAAAGCAGCTAGCATGCAGTAGCATCTCCTAATCATTCAGCGATCGATCGATGAAACGTTAGTAATCATTAACATTGGGCTCGGCCGACATGCATCCATCCAAATCAAATACCACCCATCTCACGTATATATGCATGTGTCGTACATATGGATACGTATGTTAATGTGTTACAGGCACTCATACATACGTACGTGCGTCTGTGCATGCATGCAGCTTCTACGTGGACGACGTGCCGATCCGACGGTACCCTCGCCGGAGCGCGGCGACGTTCCCGCTGCGGCCGATGTGGGTGTACGGCTCCATCTGGGACGCCTCCTCCTGGGCCACCGACGACGGCAGGTACAGGGCCGACTACCGCTTCCAGCCCTTCGTCGCCCGCTTCTCCGGCTTCCTCGTCCGCGCCTGCTCCCCGCACGCACCGCGCAGCTGCCGCGCGCCCAGGCCCTCACCCGCCGCCGCCGCCGGCGAGCTGAGCCCGAGCCAGTACGCGGCGCTGCGGTGGGTGCAGCGCAGCCACATGGTGTACAACTACTGCTGGGACCCAAAGAGAGACCACACCCTCACCCCGGAATGCACCGCATCATGATAAAACAACATCAATATAAATCCAGTCATTATTATTCACGGCGAGGCTAGCTGTTCTACAAATCAAGCTAGCTAAGTACTATAATATACTGTTATCGCGTACGTACAGGCATGCATAATATACAGCTGCATATCTATCTATCTATCTGTAATGGGTTTATTTATATTGCTTAATTAGGTCAGATATTAATATTAATATTCATGTTTCTCTGCAGCTATAGCTGATAGCCAAGTTTTCACTGTGTACTAGCCCCTATGTGTCATGTTGTGTGTCGCTGTATACGTACAGCGTACTATAATAAAGTGTTTCAGTCGTGCGATGAAGAGAAACAATACATGTGCTTGATCGAATTTGTATGGTTGATGACAAAATAAAATGATACGTGGCTGCATTAGTTGCATGCCATGCAAAAACGACACTAGCTATGATCAGCCATCACTCATCAGTGCGTGTGTTACTATTCAGAACGGAACTGATAAGATCGTCAGGCACAATGCTTGCATGCATGCTGTTACTATTCAGAAAGCGGCTCGCGCGATGATCTAATCATTACGAGCTGTCGAATCCTTCGTGTAGCTGACTGACAACTGATTCGATCTGTAGGACGCAGTGTTCGTGCGTGAAAGCTAGCGAGTTACCTCGTTTACAGACCCGATCGAGCTCTGCACTGCATGCACTCGTGGTAACATCCCCAGAATATTATATATATATATAGATTGCCTTAGTCGGTGACCACCGACACTAGCTAGCTCATGCATGCATGTTGGACTCCTCGAGGCCATTGACTTGAGGGATCATTTACCTTTGCAGTCAGAAGTGGTTCATCTGTTTGAGAGGATTAATTTTAGAGAGGGGGCTTTGCAGATATATAGATATATAGGGTGCATTCTTTTAAGGCTACGTGTGAGGAACTTTCTTTGGGTCTAACTCGATCGTTTATGCAATGAATCGAATGCTGATAAAGCCGTTCGAAAAGCTTGTTTCAATAGGTCATTTCAATACTATCTCATTTGTTTGTTGGGACAAAGCCGTAAAACATAAACGGAAAAAGGACCGGGCCATTCGGTGCTATATAATAAGATGATTGGCCATGGATCGGCAGCAGTGGACGTGTGCAGTGGCGACATGGTGTTGGTGTTGGTGGGAAATGACAAAGCTGCAGTTGTTGTGTGACGGATGATCTGCTCGATCTGGAAAGCCTGTGTATGCGATGTTGTAGGCCTCCGCGCACCGACACAGCACAGCTAGGCGTTTTGTTTGCTTGCTTGTACACACGGGCCCATGGGCCTACTCCACTACAAAGCCCACTACACAGTAGAAGAAAGGGGATTCGCTTGCCTGCCTTGCCTTCCCCCATCGACTCGACTCGAAGACGAACCCCCAGTAGAAGGAAGGAAAGGCGACTGGCTCAAGATTCAGCCTAGCTACTCTCTCCATCCCATCTCAACAACAACAAGAAGAAGAAGACGACGACGACGACATGGTGAGTTCTTCTCCCAATTTTGTCTTAATTTCATGCAATTGCTGTGATTCTGATGGATTGATGATGTGTTTGGCTGTCCTGTGTACGTTGAAAAGGTTTGCATCGCGTGCTTGCTGCCCCTCTTCTTGATCCCCGTCGTCAACGCCCTCCCCTTCCTCTTCGACCTCATCCTCGTACATCTCTCTCTCCCTCCCTTCCGCTCCCCCCCGGTTGCCTTAATCTGCTACCCTGACGAACTGCAACTTATATTTCTCTGACTGTTTTGGTTACGATTTCTAGGATTATAGAATCTCTACTATAATTGACCAATTAAAATTACACTCAGTCCACCCAAGAATACGTCCCCCGCTGAGAGCATCAACCTTTGTGCACCCACAAAAATGCACCCAGCAAATTGTCTTCATTAAAATCAAGGGCTAAAAAAAACTCTCCTGGCTTCAACCCAATCGTGCGGCCTGGATGGAACGTAGGCTTCAACGCGAGGCTTCAACACGAGGCGCCCGCCCGCGATTCAACACTGTCCGCCGCCTCCTCCCCTCCCTCCTCCTCTTCCGCCGCCTGCCCCGCTCCTCCACTCCGCCGCCGCCTCCTCCTCCTCCTCCTCCCCACCAGACAAGACCAGACCGCCGCTCTCCCGAGCCAAACCCAGCCAAACGGCGAAATCCCCACACGAATCGTGATTCAAAATTCCCGAGAACCTCGCGGAGCGCTGCCGCGCCAGAGATGGAGGCGGCGCGGAGTCGATGGCGGCCCTCCTCGACGCCGCCTCTTCGACTCGCCAAACGCTCGTCCGTGACCCCGCCCGCCCCGCCCCTTCGCACTTCGGATCTCTAGGGTTTTGCGCCACCGATCACCGCTCCGCTCGACGGCGGTCCTCCTCGGCCGCGCGAGCGAGCTGGCGGGTCGACTACTTCTCGTTGGATGCTCCTCTGTATCGAGGTTTTGCTCGTGGATAATGCTTCTTCATGACTTGCGAGGATGCTTTCTTGTGTCTTCTGGGTGCGAGTAACGAGGTGGCATGTCCATGAAGGTGGAAGGCCCGTAAGCTTCCTTGAGCACCTTGGGAGGTGATGCGATTCTATCCGAGATTACTTTTACACCATTCGATCGATTGTCTCCCTTGTGTTCCGCTTTTGAGCCGCATCATCCAAGCAAATGTGTTGCTTAATTCCTACCTAAAATCTTCTTTATGTTCTTTCCATTTCTTCAGTTCTAGGAGAATAACACTTTGCATTGCAATCTCTGTTGCGTGGATGGCCAAAATTTTGCATCTTGGAGCTCAAGTGTTGGTTGGTGTTTTGCAGTCCTGCATGGTGATGCTTTACACGGGAGAAAGAATTTCGCAGGCGCGGTAATATTGCATTGCAGAGTTTGATTGTGTTGGGCAATTGAACGCATGAGCCACATTTCAATGCCGAAATCATAGTTCCTAATTTCCTTTTTCACCACGGTAGAGTGCGTACAAGCAAGCTATGCAATATAGCAAAAGCATCCCTAGACAAGCAACAAGTAACACTGAAGCTCAAGATCCACCACCAGTAGTAACATCCGGTTCTGTCTTGGAATTTTATATGATGTATGCTTTTCGCTAGCTTTTAGGCTATAAACTGCTCTCTCTGTTTTAAGCGCTAGAGCTAGGTTTTACACAAACTAATGATTTATCAATGCATCACATGTTTAACGAATGACCTTTGAAGAACTTCACACCGAGCAAAGATATATGATGTATGGTTGTGAGTATACACATTTTCCTCCTCTTCGCATGCTTTGTAACTATGGCAAGTATATTTGATAGTTCAGTAATCGCACAGTCGTTGTTGCACACATCACCTATTATAGCTCTTTAATATCAATTACTTTCCTATTCCCGGCTCTGCAGATAATTCCTCCGGTGTTGAATTTGGTCATATCATTCATGATTTTGATATGGATGGCGAAGAAGAAAATCCATCCCGACCTCCGAGGATCCACCCTACTCATCAGAACACATTGGCATATAGTAGCTCAAAGGGCTCAATTCGACTTGTTGACTGCGGCAATCACCCTTTGCGATACCCATTCCCAATCGTGAGCTTTCATTTGATACTTTTTCAATATTCAACATACTGTAATTAGAGGAACATCAGGTGGATATTGACCTGTCTTGAGTTGATTATCTTGAAGTTGGTTCATACTGTTTTTATAGCTATTCCTGTTTTATTCCTGTTCGAGTGAAAGGTAAAAAAAAGATGGTCTAATGTTTTGTGAAACCTCAAAATAAACTTTCAATCGTCTTTTCTGTGTAATGGTAAGTTAGTGTTGTGGATACAGCCTCAAGCGTGGCCTCAGCATAGTACAGAACATGTGCAGCGATAACAAGAGCTTAAAGAAGAAAGCACTGAAGGTCTGCCCCATCCCCCCCCCCCCGCGCCCCCCTAGCTTTAAGTACCTGGTGCTTAAATTCATGTAAGTTGTTTTTGTTCAGGATGTGGTCACGGAGAACGAGTTTGAGAGAGAACTTCTGTCAGATGTTATCACACCTAATGATATTGGAGTTACCTTTGACGACATTGGAGCCCTGGAGAATGTAAAAGACACATTAAAGCTAGCTGAAGCATTTACGACCACTTTGTTTGGAGTCGGAAGCTAGCTGAAGCCTTTACAAGTGGTCGAAAGCTATTACGACCATGTTGGTCATGGTCAGAAGGCAGACGAAGGGTTTACGACCACATTGTTAGTGGTCGGAAGTCGGTAGTCGTAGTTGCGTCTTCGACCACAGCGGGCTTCGATCACGTTATCGAGAGCTGCGGTCGGTAGTCGGTTTCGACCATGTTGTGACGTGCTCAAGACGTGGTCGGATGGGACTTCACCACCGTGAGCCCATGTATGTGGTCGAAGGGCTTCACCATAGTGAAACTCGTGCACATGGTCGGAGTGGCTTCACCACGATTTAAAAGTGTTGTATGTGGTCGGAAGGGCTTCACCAGCGAAACTCGGTGCACATGGTCGGAAGTGGGTTCGACCACGACGAAAAGTGTTGTATGTGGTCGGGAAGGTGTTTAAATCACGCGATAAATGGTCGTAGCTTCTGTTAACCGGTCGTATGGTCTCGCGAAGCGGTCGCAAGACCTGGAAATCGGTCGTAGGCTTTTGAGCATTGCGTGTTGGGTGGTTCCGACCGGTTATGTATTTATGTGACATTCATTATGTGACAAAAATATTTGGTTATACAATATATGAGACGTGAATCTTAATGAATCTGATTGTTCGTTTTATTTTTTACAAATTTTATCTTATTTTGTATTTTACCGTAGCGTTAGCACGGGCACACTACTAGTCAATCATAGTAAAGGAATTACCAGTGCTAGCCCATGCCCTCTGAAACATGTGATTCACATAGCACCAACGAATCCTACAGACTCAAAAGGGATGCCCTATCCACAAGGATAAGGGGACCATGAGCATTATCTTGCTCACAAGGGTGACAGACAGAAGGTCATACTGATTCCTGACCCTGAGGTCGATGTGTTATGTTCCTTGACAAGTAGGAATTGATCCCTCCTTGAGGAGCCGAAACGCATAGCATACCATGACAGTAACTCGAAAAGAACTTCCTCCTTTTAATTGATAGCAGTACAGGAGTAAGATATGCCAGTGTAACAGTCTAGAATACACACACACGGGCACGTCTGCGCACGCTACGCGCAGGTCGCAGGGCGCGCGCGACCTCGCTTGCAGCAGCTGTTCGTGCGTAATGGGATTGGAAGTAAATTTTCGTAGCAATGTGAAAGGTACCATCCAGATTTTCATACCCATAATTTCGGGCTTCTGTATCGTGGGTTGATTGAGGCGCATTTCTTTCGGTTAGAATTACTGATTACGTATCGTCGGCGGTAACTTTCATAGGACCAATGAATTGCAAATTGAGTTGTAAATGATAAGTTTGTGAGTAATTTCATGAATTACAAATGATAACTTACTGTATATATGATAGTAACTTTAATAGATGATAACTTCATGAGTAATCGAAAGTAACTTGACCACAACTGCTCGACCACGGCACTTTGACCACGGCTGTAAGGGTGGATAACAAGCTGGCTCGGCTCGGTAAAGCTTGTTAAGAAAACGAGCTTGGCTCGGTTCATTAAGCTAACAAGCAGAAAACCAGGCTCAGCTTGGCTCGTTAAAAAGCTTGAACTCGGCTCGTTAGGCTCGTTATCAATAAACATCCATGCAGTCCATATTACAAAACATCCATGCAGATCACAAGTTCACAATCATCAATAAACATCTATAAACATCCATGCAGATACATGCAACACACTCCAGATCAATAAACATGCATGCAAAGCAATAAACATCGATGCAGATAATTAAAAATCCATGCAGTGCCTACAGGGTGGGCTTGTAACCGGTAGTGCTCAAGACTTGATGTCTCAGGTGGGTATTTAGCTTAATTGGATTTTGTTTCTCATCACCATTGAGCTAGAAGTAAATGTACAACCAATCTAGCTCAGTTTAAATTTAGAATGTGATCAGCTGAAACTATGATCGGCAATTTAACTGTTTTGGGCATTCATCACTGAATGTGTAAATTTCCTTTACTAACTGTTATTCATGTCTTTCAGCCAAACAGGTTCCTAAGGATTTTCTTCATACCAAACCATGCATGCAAAATGCTATTCAACATTTCATTCAATTGATAAGACTAAAACTAATCCTTGAGATTAGAGGATTCATACTTGTGTTGGTGCCGGACATACTGGTTGGCCAGGGGAAGGCGGCTTTCTAGCGGACGTCGATGTTGATGTAGAGGGTGAAACAGAGTCAGAGGCAGATGACTTCCTCCCTCCGTGGTTCTTGGACTCCAGGCACGGTTGCTGATCCATCAGTTGTTGGAGCCAACGGGAGGCTAGGACCGGAGCAGGAGGTGGCGGAAGCGGGAGGCCAGGACTGGAGTAGGTCCAGGAGCCAGAGGGAGCGGGCGTGCGGCGGCCGCAAGAGGTAACTGGGGTGGGAGGCTGGGGCCGGACCAGGTGGTGGAGGAAGCGGGATGATGGATCATCGAGACCGGAGCAGGAGGAGGTGGCGGAAGCGGGAGGCTGGGACCGGAGCAGGGCCAGGAGCTAGCGGGGGCGGGTGGCTGGCCGGGTGGTGGCCGCTTAGGTTGGGGTACTGGGGATTGGGTACGACCGTGTGGGACCGCGGGGGCGATGGCCGCTTGGGGTACTAAGGGAGTGAGGGAAGGGACTTAGCACTTAGGGTTGTGGCGTCTGGGCTGGGCGTGTGACTAAGGGAGTGACCGACGCTTGGACTGGTATGGTGAATGTTAAGCGAGCTAGACGAGTTAACGTGTAACTCGTGAGCCAGCTCGAACTCGATTCATTAAGGGACCGAGATAAATGGCTGCCTCGGCTCGGCTCGTTAAGGGACCAAGTTCGAGCCAAGTCAAGCTTAGTTCTTAACGAGCCAAGTTGGCTCGCGAGTTTTGAGCTTTTTTTCCACCCTTACACAGCTGTTACTCGACTCATGAGTACATCTGCTATTGTAGCTTACAACTACTGACCGGCTACTTTAGCTCCGACTACCGACCGGTTACTATAGCTCCAACAACCGACCGGTTACTATACTTGAACACACTAATACTCGACGCACTATACAGACGATAACTTACCATATAGATGATAACTTCATTACTTATATATGGTAACTTTATGATTAATTGAAAGTAACTTTGACCACGACTGTTCGACCACAGCACTTTAACCACGACACTTCAACTACGGCTGCTACTCGACTTACAAGTACATTAGCTATTGTAGCTTACAACTACTGAGCGGTTACTGTAACTCACGACTACCGAGCGGTTACTGTAGCTCTGACTACCGATTGATTATTGTAGCTCCGACTACCGCCTGGTAACTATACTCGAACACACAAGTACTCGACACACTGTGTGGATGGTAACTTACCATATAGATGATAACTTCATTAATATTTATTAATTCGAAAAAGTATCGATTTGAAAAAGAAGTCATTGATTTAGCATACTGAATCAATCATGGATGGAAAGTCTCAATCACAGAACCTGAGCACCATGATGTCTCTGTTATATATATATGAGAACATTGGATGACATCAGTTTGTTGATTTTTTTCTGTCAAGTAATATGCATCCTTACATAGAAGAATAATGGCTTGATGTTGTGGATCAGGTCTTACCATGTACTCATGCCCAAACCATGAAAACTACCACATCTTTCAAACCCTGTTCTGCATCATACCAATCTTCTTTTCTCAATCCGAATTGGCATGGTGGTGTTCTTCTTAAGTGCTGCCTTGTGCGACCCACATAGCCATTTTAGCATGCTGTTGTCGATACACTTGCAAACATTTGTACTTGTGTTATGAAAATCGATTTGTGTTTTGTATGATATTTCAGAGCAAGATTTATCGCTTGTTTGGATGGGAATACAGGAGACCTGAAAGAGTCCCACCTGCTTGCCCATATAAGCCTGCAGCAAAGAAGAGCAATGAAGTAAGCCTCCATATTCCTGATATTTTTTTTTCTTTTTGCCCTTAATCTGGTGTAAAATGCAGATTCCCGTCAAGTATTGTTTTTAGGTCTTTTTTATTACTCAAGAGATAGATGTTCCCTGTAGCCAAACACCAAGGTAATTCATTGTTATATCTGCATTCCAAACATTCCCAGACAATTCCTTGGTTTCGATTCATGGGAAGCTATCGTAGTAGTTTAAGATCGTGAGCAGCGTGATCTGAAGTTGCTTGCTTAGTTTCCCATAGTTTCAGTTCTACTATACTATGTGAATTGTGCACCTCTTTCCAAGCACACTTGATTTGCAGAGTTGGCGATCATTCTTTACTGCTCTTAAACTATTTTTCAGGGATCACCCTGCAAAACGGACTTCAAAAGATCATCTGCCTGCCCTGACCTGCTTATTGATTTCCATCCCTGATTTGTTTGGGATTCAGCCTTTGAAGTGCTTATTTTACTCTGTTGTGTTTGCAGGGTGCAAGTGAATCAAAACCTCTAGTGGAACCCCAAGGTTCTGCGGCAGAAGAGAAGAAAGAGGAATGATGCATGTACCGCTCAGTAAATGTTAGCAAACGCTTGAAACAAAAAAAAAAAAAGGTAGTCACTGTTTGTGATCGCATCATAACTAAGAAATAATTATTGTACGAATGTATGCTTGGACAATGGATTATTGAATGTACCGTCGATTCCTCTGCCAGCATAGTTTGCGTCTGTCTCTAGTGATGGTGTTATACTATTATTATTATAGTACTCGCAAATTTGCAGAATGCAACACTCAGAAGCTATACTCAGAAGGAATGCTTCAAAGAGATGATGCTCTGGTTCTCAAATATTTTTACTAACTTAAGACAGCAGCCTGGGCATCATATGATCTTATTCAGCTATGGTTCTTCAGGAAGAAAAGAAGAAAAAAAAGGAACTTGGGATCACTTGTTGTACTCGAGGACGGCATAGAACGGGTCCAGGTAGATGGCCCGGAAGCCGGTGAAAGCCCACGGCGAGGCCAAGCTGCCGGGGGTCCGGTAGGTGGTCATGACGAAGATGTCCTTCTCCAGCAGCGCCCTCGTCCTCACGCTGCTGTCCGTCTTCTCCGGCTCGCAGGCGATGTGTAGCAGTTCTTGAGGATTGCCGTGCACTCGTCATTGCATATGTCGTCAGAAGCCACTGAGACGGACGACGCCGTATGTCGTCCGCCTCGTCATTGCATATGTCGCACTCGGGGTGGCCCGCGGGGACGCCCAGGCGGACGACAGCATGGGGATGGAGATCATGTCCGCCAGGTAGAGGTCTCCGGCTGCTGGCGGCGGCATTTTTTTCGTTGTCGTTGGAGTGGAGGCGACAAATTTTTTTTTTTCACCTAGACCAGTGTGGTGTGGTGCTACTGCCTAGTCACTCGCACGCAACGCCATTGAGACGAGGCAGTGAGCCCTGGGCGATCGAGCAAGTATCCTACTAAACCAGCTCACTGGACAGGAACAAGAGTACGAAGAAGACGAGCACCACCCGCAAGGGCACACGAGTGTTTTTGGGTCAAGAATGTACTGCTTGCTATATGGGATTGCCATTGTCTCTTGTGTTGAGAACATAAATACAGTGAAAGAACTTACATTGGGTTGGGCGTCTCTCAAAGTCTTTTCCTCCTACCCAGCGCAAACTCTTTCAACAATCAATAAGTAACAGGACGCACGCCGCCCTTTGCTGCTCGCGCCGAGGCCAACAGCAAGGCAACAAATATGTAAGAGAACCTGTAGATACACAGCAAGAGGAAGAAGAAGCGAGGATAGACAAACAAAAAAAAAGGTATAGCAAAACGAGCAGAGCTCCTTTTTTTCATTTTCTGAACGCTTTTCCAGCAGCAAAACTTCAGTTGCCATCACTTATTCCCCCGTCGTATTTCCCACAACTTCACATTACCGAATATGCCCGGACCACCTCCACGATCGGCGCCCGGCACAGCGGGCACTTGCCACCACCGCGCACCAGCTCATTTGCACATTTTGAGCAAGTACACATGTGCCCGCATCTGCACCCAAAGGGTTTAACAGTAAGTATACATCAGACCAAAAGGGTTCAAAAATACACATCAGATATGCTTAGGCACATATATCTGAGATGCGAAGTGTGTGCTGACCTGTACAGTAGAGAATCGATTTGCGAATCACAGCATACACAGCAGGTTCCCTTCCTCACCTGATCCCATTTTGATCCATCGTCTGATAGATCCATGGTGTACCCTGACAAACATAAGGAATCAATCATTTTTGTTAATTGGAGCAGGGAAATCTTTCCTATCTTTCGAGAACCACCCTACAGTATGGGGTCAAAAGGCCAAAAATAATAACTGATTCGTTTTTAGCCCTCATAAAAAGAAAGAAAAGTGGGCTAAAAAAACTCGCAGAGGAAGTTCCAACCGACCGTCCTGCGTGTTAGTGCAATGAGTTGCAACAAAAGAACTACATGGCAAAATAGCAAACACGACCAAACTGAAAACATGCAAATGCCTACCAGTAGTATAATTACCTGGAAACAACTTAAACTAGGTAAACAAATACATAAAAGAATTTATGGGACTGTTCCCCTATCTGCCATTGTTTGGTGTAAAATATCTTTGTATAAGAGAAAACAGCATAATCATGATGCCATGAATATCCTATTATTCGACAAGGAGCGATGTGAATAGAACCTTCAGCTCCAGCAAATCGATTCAAGGCCGCTGACACTTCCTGTCTCACTGAACGTTGCAATTCCAGTTGCATGTCCATGCATGCCTCCAGCATCCTCTGCATGCTGCTCATCCCTTGTTGAAGTCTACCCATGTCAGTTTTCAAATCATTAATTGCGTCCCATTCCTGCAAGAATACAAGACAAATGAATTCCCCAAGATGAGCTTCTAATCAACATACAAGACACAAGCAAAAAAGGGGAGAAAAATACCACCCTTCACACTTTAAAGTTCCTACATCTCATGGATCATAGCATGGCAGCAAATATGGTTCCAAGCAAAAAGGAAAAGGAAAAACATATAACACTTTTAAGGTTCCAAACACATCATGAGTCATGACATGGCATCATATATACTTTTAACATGGAAAACTTGTTTGGGCTAGTGTTTCTGCTGTTGCAAACTTCTATATAATTGGACCAACATATTTGCAAAACATGGTAAAATTGAAACAGCAGAAACGACGATTTCCATTTTCATACAAGAGCTTCACACATTAAGTGAGAAGATAACGCACGGGATCTGTGTGATGTACCCTGTGTCTACTGCTCCAGTTGTTGTGACGCAATTCTCTGTGCCATAGTGGCTGTCGCGGTGGCAAAGGCGGCGGAGGGATAACAAGGGCAGGTCTGTTGACAGGAGGTTGGAATTGCCGAGTTTCAGCATTCCTTTCTTGTTCCTGATTTTCATTTGGTGAATTCGCAGTGGGCATGGCTGTATCGAGATTCCAATTGAGGGGACCACGGCCACGTCGTTGAACATATGACCTTATCAATCGCTCCAAACTTTCACCAAAACCATTACTAAGAAGATTGGATACACTTCGCCTGGCAATACAAAAATTGAAATAGCTTAATATTAAGACCACATGAAAAGTCAATAAAGAAAAAACATTCAGAAGAAATTTCGGCATTAAAGGTCAAAATACCTGCTAAGTAATTCTCTCAGTTCCATGCTGTACACATTCTCATCATCAGGTGGGATGAACCCATTTTCAGTTCTAGGAATGGGGCCTGTGTCAAGTGCAGAATCTTGGTAATCATCTTGCCAGTTCTCCTCGGTACCATGAGACTCATCATCGTGCCACTCATCATGCTCATCTTGGAGATGATCATGCTCCCTGTCATCATCCTCCAGAGTTTCACTGTGTAACTCCTCTGCATTATCGTCCCAATTTCTGTCAGCATCCTCTGCAGTTTCATTCGGCCACCTATCAAGCCTGCCATCCAAAGATGGCTCCCAGAATATTGTGTCACGTTCTATCCCATCTTGCAGCCTATTATCACCTTGAGACACTTGCATCTCAACCATGCCACCCAACGTTATAGTTGATGACTCTGCCCCAGCATTATCTGCATCACCCTCCTGTAAACCGACATTCTCGAGCATAGTTTGGGCCATATCCTCACTACCAGCAAAAGCCCTGACCTCAGCCCCTCGTTGAGAGTCATTACCATTATCTACTATTCCAACACTTTCGGCCACAGAAGCATCAGACTGGCTAACATCTTGACTACCTACAGCACTCTCTGATCTGAAAGAAGCACGTTCAGTCACATCTTTCATTAGCTTGAAACAGTATCTTAAACTCAACAGATATTTATTACATAACAAGAAATCAAAAAGATAAGGGAAAGAAGACAAGTGATAGGGGATGTCAATTGTATGAGCAGCTTTGACTGATGGTGTCACAGAAAGGGTGAGAACAAACATCAACAGGGCAATCAAAAGAGGAATCACCCTTTGGCAAGTTGCTGCTGTTTGCTTACCAGCTTGTCTGATGCTTGAGATTACGTATAACCAGCAGAGTACAAAAATATACTCCATATGTTTCATGCTACATGATGTTGTTGAATTTTCACAGCATTCAATATGCAACTTTGACGTTGATGTATGCACATTATGGTCAAATCCATTATTAATTTAGTCAAATCCACTAGCGGTACAACCGTATTAATTTAGTAGTTGTAAAAGAAATAAAAAAATCAACACAAGAACATAAACATCAACAGTAACTTTCAGCAGTTGCTCCTTTTTAAACTACTCTGATACAAGTCATGTTTTATGTACTTCCTTTGCAATAACAGACAAATACCCTCAGGTCACAGAAGGTGCTGCCATGGCATGCAGGTGCAGCAGTCACACATTTACGGCTCTACCATTAAAAACAATGGTCATATCATGATGTAATGTTGTCAGTATTCTGAATAACAGGAGCACTCAGCAACACAAGGAGATCACTAGAACAGCACCAAACATAAAACTTAATGAGCGGATGCGGTACAGCAAATAGTTGGTATCACCAGCATAACTACTAGAAGAAGAAGGCATACAGAGGCTGGATTCAATTCAGGGACACTAACTTCCATTGTATGCTAACCAATATCATCAATACATTTCACGGTACCATTTAGGACCAATTTGGTTGGTGAACAGTCTTTAACGTGTAGAGCAAGAATGACTTGTTATGGCAGGGACCAGCGTAATTAGCAGTACTGGCACCTGAAACCTTGCCTGTAATCTCCCTATGGTGGAAATGTTCATTGGTTGATCCAGTTTCAAATTTAGTTTCAGTCCTTCAGATTACTGTACTTTTTTAGGCCTCGGATAAAAAGGGAGTTTTAGTTTGGCGATACCACAAAGTCTGCACAAATCGCATGATTTAACAAATCATCTTCCAAACCACAACACAGGCATAAGATATTTCTTCCCCTTTTGCAACAGAAACATCTAATTTAAAATGAATATGTTATTAATCAATTAATCACAAGGACAGTCAGTAATGGAGGCTTTATGACTGCAGCTCAAGACAACAAGGAGCAATGGGTCTGAATGAGCAATGTGCCGGTGGCCTACGGAATGTACCACATAGAGACACCCTAGAATACTAAGGGACCACAAACACAAATGGGGCTGTACATGTGGGGTCAAAGGCTACATACTAGAAGAGAGTGGCAATCGGTCTCTCTTCCAAAACTCCTACACCAGAGTTTTCAAAATAGCATAAACAATGCAGTTCATTCTCTCCCAACATTCTTTGTTACACAATGGTGGAA
This sequence comes from Dendrocalamus sinicus, assembly GCA_036346575.1. Lineage (NCBI taxonomy): Eukaryota > Viridiplantae > Streptophyta > Magnoliopsida > Poales > Poaceae > Dendrocalamus > Dendrocalamus sinicus. The sequence continues at coordinate 35,830,758 of CM070646.1, read as the reverse complement.
AAGATGCCATCAAACTATCCACCCGACCCGAGAGTTTCATTTGCGCTAAAAGGTTACAACGAGCATACCAGACATACTTGCATTCATGTAGGAGATACCAAAGTATAGCTACTATCACCACAGAGAGTTGCAACTGGAGTGCCTGCTAACCTGAAGGTGGACACACGATGGCTCTGCCTCAACTGCCCGAGCTCCCTCGCTGCCACAGATGGTGATCGCTCCTCCTCAACCGGAAGCGCCACGTTCCTCAAGAATCTTCCCCTAAGCAATCCCTGCAAAACAACGCATTTCTCGGATCAGCGCAATCGGTGTCGCAGATAACTGATTACTGCCATGCAATACCATCAGCTTCCCACCTGGATGCGGTTGCGGCTGCGGTGGGGGAACTCTGATACAATGTGGTACCCTGATATCCCCTGCAGCTCACGCTGCCGCTCCCGGGCCATCCGAGTGATCACATCCAACCGCGCCTGTCGACCACGGAGCCGAGGAGGCTCCCCTCGCCTCTCCCTCTCGGCACCACCCGGCTCCTCCCTGCGTGAGCCCGCACGGGAGTCGCGCGGCTGGCTGGCCATCTGTACCCACTCCCTTACGAGCCTGACCCTCTGCCTCTCCGTCTCGCCGAGCCACTCCCCAGTGGCCGCTGCCGCGGCGGCGGTTGGACCGTTGGTGGAGGCCGTGAGGCGGCGCGCGATCTGACGCACACGCTCGCGGTCAGCGGTATCTGGGGAGGGTTCGCCGTCGAACGGCTGGTCGGCGTCGGTGCGGCGGTGCTCGAGCTCGCGCCACATCTGGAGTAGGGAGGGCGGCGCGCTAGGCGAGGGCGCCTGCGGGCGCGGCGGGGGCGTGGTGTGTGAGGAGAGGAGGAAGGAGGAGGGGTCGAGGGTGGAGACGGGGTGGAGGCGGGCGAGCGCGAGGAGCTCGGCCTCGCGGTTGCGTCGCTCGACCTCGCGCTCCATGGAGGAGAGCACCTCCTCGGCCTGGCGCGCGACCCAGCGGCTGAGCAGGCGCGACTCCCGCCTCCGCCTCCGCGCCGCCGACGACTCCGCCTCGTCCGCCTCATGGCCGGCTCCACCTTCGCCTCCCGCGGCGGAGCAGGAGGAGGAGGTCGGGGAGAAGCAGCCCCCGAGGTGGTCGCAGACGAGGTCCTCGAGGTCGCGGCGGAAGTCGGCGGCGGCGCCGATGCGGTGGTGGTACTCGTCCATGGAGCCGGCGGCCTAATGGTAACCCGAACCCTAGGAGGAGCAAAACTATGTGGGGGCTAGAGCGGGGGGAGGGGAGGCGGGTGGGGAGCCATTAGGGGGCATTTGGGAGCGATTAGCGACGTGATTTGGGAGGGAAGGGATTGGAATGGAGTGGATTGCAATTTGAGCCGCCGCGGAGAAAGAAAGCAAAGCAGCGAGGGAGGGGTAGGCGGAAGGGAAGGTGTATCTAGCTAATTTAATTTTGATACGGGTACACAAAATTAGCCACAATTTAATTTTGCTTGGCTCTCTTCATTCGGTTCGGTTCCTCCCTCTTTCTATCTCGTGGTAATCTTGCGCACAAATTTTTAGAAAAGAAACCACAGCACACACAAGTCCTATGTTGAATGTATAGAATAATAATATCCTGAGTTCTAACTCGGTTTTCACCTTGATGTTTGTGAGAAGATTAAACTAGGTAATCCAAGAGATGCATGGGAATATAACACTTGTCTTTTGCTTTCCTTCCTGAAATGCAATGAAGTTTTGATGCTATTTCATGGCCCAGTTCTTTTGTCTTTGGGCTTTTGACCTCTCCAAAAATTAAAATAATAGAATGGGTTTTTTAAACGGATTCTCCAAACAACTTCTCGAGCCAAAAATCATGTCACCATCTACGCCGGTGTCTTCACCGTTCACTGCCATCTAAAAAAGCGCAAACAAAATCCATCAACTGCAACTCAAAAAAAAAAACAAACCCTACAAGACTCTGAAAATTTTAGAGCTTCTTTCTTCTTCTCTTCTTCTTAGTCAAACAGACTCAACCGGCATGTTCTTTTTTACTTTGTCTTATGACTTTTAACTGTGGCATGTAGCGTTAGGGATGTAAGCATGGAGTAACAGAAACTCATAAGCAGTTTTGACTGATATAAATAAAGTTGATATGGTATACACTATAATTAACTTGTAAATATTTTATTGAAAAAACACTCTGTTTGAAAACTAGTTACTGTAAAAAAAACAAAAAAAAGCAGATTTTAAAAGTTGAAAAAGAACATGCATACAGTACAGTACAGTACAGTACAGTACAGGAGCTAACGGACAGGGAGGGAGCAGGCTGCAGTTTCTTCCATAATTGCAAATGGAGTGAGTGGTTATTATTCCTGCTGTGTAGAAACAGTGGAGCTAACACGCCATCTTCCAAATTAATCATCAGCGACTATGTTTGTCCTCGCAAAAACAGCGTTAGCTTGCATTACAATGTTGTCTTGTTATGATCAAGCAAGCCGTAGCATTGTTCCAGGTCTTCCCGTCATAAAATCCATCTCAAACTTGAACTGTACGTATTTCCCCCTCCTATTTAAATACCCGTCTGTATCTCGCAACTCTGACGTCGTACTTCATGTATACACAAAGTTTTTCTTAATTGCGATTGTTCCTTTTAATTAATTTCCTCCTACTCAAGAGCAGAAAAGGCAAATTAAAAGATCTGAAGCCGAACGAACCGACAACTCGCTTCCCTGAAAGGATGTAGTACTCTACTTTCTTTGTAGATATTATGACATGAGAAAGTGAATTGAACAGAGGTCGAGTTCTTGTCTTTAAATACATACAGCTTGTTCAGAGTACTGGCTTGGGATCATCGAATTCTCTACTACCAAACGTTCCAATAGATGTAGGATTTGAACTGTACTCTAAATTAACCAAGAAAAAAAAAACCCGGAATCTTTATCTCCGCTTGCAATCACAGCTTGTCGGGCTATCTTTTTTAATCAGTTTCTTAATTAAGCTACTTGTATTTAGCAGTAAACGGCGACAGGACAAGTCCGAAGGCATTGCTTTATGCCCAAGAATGCCTAAAATGCATAATAAGCTAGCTGGTCCACTGGAAGATCTAAATTAAGAATTAATGCCTCAAAAGGCACTTCTTTTTTTCTTGTTTAATCACCCCCCAACGAATCAGGAGCACAAATGAAAAGTAGCCTGATCTTGCATCTATCTAGCTCTTGTCTTGAGAAAAAGAAAATTAAAGGGCGTGTGTTCTTAAGACTCTAATCTCCCCCAAACAACTTTTTTCAACAAAGTGAAATGATGCATTGGATTTTTTTTTTGTGATCGATATCTGTGAAAAGCACTGCTAATGAGTATATACTATGCTTGGCAAGTGGCAGGATCATGACAAGAGTACCGTGTTATATCCATCTACTCAGTGTGTATACCATTCATTTTGACTTAATTGTTAACTAGCTTGTAAGTAAAATATAAGTTCTGAACTTTAAATAAATCGTCTACCGTTATACACTTGTACTGTATCTGAAATTCTGGATGCCTCCTTGCGTAGCTATCAATGTCCAGTACTAGTTGGGTTGGTTTTCAGTAACAGTATATGTATGTCACGTACCACCACAGTCATACTACATAGAAGAGAGTACTCGATCGATCGATATAAAATAAAGTCAGTTCAATATATTGGCTGCAAAAAGAAAGAAAGAGGAGGGAAGAGAAGAAAAGAAAAAACAAACTAGATAGCTAGGTCAATGGAGTATAACAAAAAAAAGTTGCCTTCACCGTAATAGTGAAGTGATAACTCGCGCCCGCCTGTAAACCACCGTGATGGAGCTGTTAACAGTGATGCTGCACCCGATCAAAGAAAAACCAAGAAGCTAGAGCTAGCTGCACAGGGATATATACAGTCGTTTCCTTCAATAATTAACCATTATTAATTCTACATTCATTTCTAGTGCCAAAGAAAACTACGAAGCGACATGTGATCTTAATTTGCATCAAGAATTAATTAAGGCTTGCACGACCAGGTTCCATCAAGAAGCTAGGCTACTAGCTAGTACGAACAAACTAGCGACATGGATCGATGCTATACTTAAATATACGAGATGCGTGTGCCTGCATATATATATAGATTTTCATTTCATCCTCTTTCGAGAGACAGGACAGGACGGTTGAATGTTGATGGAGGATGCACCATTTTTCACATACGAGACATGATAGCTTGGAATTAAAGTGGAAAAACATGTGCCCCGTGCCATGACAGGTGCTAATTAGTAATTCAGTTTGTGGCCCCGTGCCATGATGAAGAAGCTTGTGGCCGCTTAATTCAGTTCAGTTCAGCTGAGTGGCACAGGAACTAGAAATTCGAGAGCCCATGCATGCATGCACAACTAGCTCGCTAATTTTGATCCGAAGAAGATTTACACTGGGATATTGAAAGAGAAATTATGTCCGTTGGGCCGAAAGAAAAAAGAGAGACACACAATGCAATCAGTAATTAATGTCCTGCAGTGCAGGTAACACTGGCCAACCCAAAGTAGCTAGAGCTCAATTTCAGGTACTAACTAGACTAGCTTAGCAGTTATAACTCCGCTCAACACAAGAACTAGGCAATATGTCGATCCAGATCGAAATAAACGTGCCATTCAGACATATCAGAATAAGCTGACACAAACGCAATCAGACATACCATTGATTTGCAATCGCACAACATTGGGGGTACATGATTACTAATTTACATTGATTATGCATTGCATTGCAGGACTGCAGGCTAAATTTTAGATATGACACCCACACGGCAGAACCTTGTGAAGTCATCAGTAGTCGCGGCTCTTGAAGGGGATGGCCCTGATCACCACCACGTGGTACATGGCGGCTAGAGCAGCTCCGATGAACGGGCCCACCCAGAAAATCCACTGCCAATCAATCAATCAACTATGTATTAGGACACTTCCGATAAAAGACACTACGTAGTATATTATAGGCTTTACATCATCTAGAAATAATTATAGACATTTTTTCCCAATACATAATATCTTTGAGTGGACCTAATCAATAAATTAACGGATCATTCAATGTTTCTCTCTCCTATCCTTCCTAATAGATGTTTTTAGCTAATAAAGGCAGTCCCAATGGAAGAAACTGACACGATTTCCATAGCACAAGAAATCATCTATAGAAACTATCTTCCACAGTGGAGGTGTCTTCGAGTAATAATTATTTTCTCTTTCTCTCTCCCAACTCTATCTTCTTCCTCCAATGAGAGTGTGCCACGAGCCCCCTAGAAACTGGTGGTTTCTTCCCAATGGCGATTTCATAGTTTCTTGGTGCATTGGGTGGAGTGAAGACCTGATTTCTTCATGAGGAAACCGTTTCTAGGATTTGTGCTCTCTTTCATCATTAATTACGTTGCCATGTCAGCATTTTGCCTACGTGGTAAGTCATTTAATGAGGATAGAAACCATCATCAATACACCATTGGGACTGCCCTCATAAATTTATAGACACAGGTCAGGGTGGAGTATTAGAAGTGCCCTTAACCCCAAGAGTAAGTGATGTACTACTTCTTACAAGTTAACTGAGTAGCATTAGTTATTACTAGTACTAAGCATTAATTCAGCCTAGTCTTACGTGGTCGTTCCACGCATGGCTCCGGTTGTAGATGATGGCGGCGCCGAGGGAGCGGGCGGGGTTGATGCCGGTGCCGGTGATGGGGATGGTAGCCAGGTGCACCAGGAACACCGCGAACCCAATCGGGAGAGGAGCAAGGATCTGCATGCACCATCATTCATTCATCATCAATTCATTGATGGATTTTGATCCATCGAGGGAGCAGTGGGTGGAGATAAAAGAGACTAGCTGCTGCTGCTGCTTACGGGGACGTGCGAGTCTCTGGCGCTGCGCTTGGCGTCGGTGGCGGAGAACACGGTGTAGACGAGCACGAAGGTGCCGACGATCTCCGCGCCGAGGCCGTCGCCCTTGGTGTAGCCCGGGTTGACAGCGTTGGCGCCGCCGCCGGTGCCCATGTAGAGCGTCTGCTGGAACCCCTTCACGACGGCGGCGCCGCAGATGGCGCCCAGGCACTGCATCACCATGTAGAAGAGCGCCCGCGTCAGGGACAGCTTCCGCGCCAGGAAGAGCCCGAAGGTGACGGCCGGGTTGATGTGGCCGCCCGAGATGCCGGCGGTGCAGTAGACGAGCACGAAGATCATGCCGCCGAACGCCCACGCGATGCCCTGGATGCCGACGGTGCCGCACTTGGACGTCGAGTTGTTGACGCCCATGACCGTCAGGATGCTGATGTAGAGGAAGAGGAAGGTGGCCAGGAACTCGGCGATGCCGGCGCGGTAGAAGGACCACGACGTCAGCTCTTCAGCCTCGAACAGCGGCGCGGGCGGTGGCTCCTTGTAGTCCTTGTCCTCGCCGCCGCCCTGCGCCACCGTGCCGAGCGGCTGCTGCTCCGGGTAGCGGTTCGCTCCAAGGCGGACGTCCTCCTCCTTGCCCTGCATTTTCTTGCTCGAGTCTTTGGCTTGTGTCGTGACGAGGGAGAGCGGAGACGAGATGGCTGCCTCCTGCCTGTGAGGACTGAGGAGAAGGAGTGGCTTGCTCTGCTTCCCTTTTATAGCAGGAGGAGAGGCTCGGCTCAGGCCTTCAGGTGGTGTGTCATGTGTGATACCTTTCACGTGCTTCCTTCTCTCTCTTTCTTGCCTTTTTCTTACTTAGTGGATGATAGATAAGACAGACAGACAGACAGAGATCTCTTTTTCTTAATTAGTGGATGATACATAGTACTCTTAATCAGCTCTCTTACTATATGATAAATGCACAAGATTAGGTGGTCCATAGCCGCAAATCAGCCATCTCGCTTGAGACAGGCATAGTTGAAAAATGATCATGGAATCCAGGCGCGCTAGGTAGCTAACAAGGACGACCAGACATGCCCTTTGGAATTTATTACAAGCCTCACTGACAACCAACGCCTGCAGCGATGCGAGCGAACAAAAAACGCGAGATAGTACAAGAAGACACAGGAGGAGAGCTTGGACAACGGCCATGGCGTGGGACGGCAGCCGCAGCTTCTACGCTGGCCACACATGACACCGCACCGAACTACTCCCCGACCTCACCTCACCGCCACCAAAAAAGAAATGACAAAACATGACGCCTCTACAAAACTCGTTGCATACGTGCACCAATGTTCACACTATAGCCACCCACTTTCTTTAAAATCTGCTGCCCTGGAATCCATGGATACATCACCTACACCGACAGAACCAGAATGCTCTTGCCACGTGTCCAACTGGTCGGAGAAACAAAAAAACTAGCTACCGACTTCTTGTCTCCGTAACTTTTCTTCAACAATCATACGAACCATGATAGTAGTACATGGGAGTAACCAGGGCAGACACAAGGATGTAGAGTTGTAAACATAAATAAGGGCAGAGAATATGACAGTTTCTGAATTGCAAAACCACTATATACCGAAAGAGTTCCGTTGATCTATGGATCAGATGCATAGGTTTATGGGTGGGAAATACCGAGCTAAAATCCTAAACTCCCCTCAACTTTTATGCGATGACAGAAACTATACAACTGATTATACCATACAATGGATGGATTGCTAAGTGATGACAACATGCTACGCATTACAGCAAGCACTGCAGCATCGGGGCCTAATTACTAGTAACACGTACATTACAAATCAGTGGGGGTCGCGCTTCTGTCTCCAGAAAAGGAAATATTATGACCATACAATACCGTGACCAGATACTATTTACATATCGTTAGGGGTATCAGTGAAGCTCTCCAAGGCCAGGCGTGCAAGGTTAGCCTGTTTATGACGAGCCTACAGCGCAAGTGGATTCCTTTGGGTTTGGGGAAGGTTGCATGTGCACGTGCGTGCAGACTCTCTCAGGCTGTCCTCTTGTCCACAGGTTTCTGAGTTCACCCCGTTTCCTGCCGAGTGCTAAGAAAGTGCCTGCAGTAGTACGGTGGTTTGTTATTAAAACAAAAGCACAAAAATCTCAAGTTATGAACCTCATCATCAGGCACAAGGCGTTACTAACCAAGCGTGAAAGGCACAACGTAAAGAAGAGCTGGTTGCCCATGACCATCCATAAGATTTAAGGCGACATACGTGATCAGAAGACCTTGAGGGGGCAAAAATACAGTACATCAAACCAAGGTGGATGTGCTAAGAGGATGCAGGTATCACATTATTTCACATAAGATAGGACATTTTAGTTTAAGCCTTTTTTTTTAAAAAAAAAGTGGCAAATGCATAGTTGCAATGGAAGCAGTGATGTCTTACCAGAACCGTATGCAACCATTGACCACAAAAAGTAACCAGATTGTAAGGTCTTCTTGGCAGCCCAATCATACCTAAAGAGAGGGAAATACTAAGTGGAGAGCTCAGCAACCTAATGTATCAAACATACTGCACGTTCAAAATAACTGTTGCACAGCTAATTATCTGACAGACAAAATTGGAAGAAACTCACGCTGATTGTTGTTCTCCAGCCTATAATTATGAAATTCGCATATGACATGCCCATAGGTATTGGCTAATGGCTATTGAGAGAAGAATGAAAGACGTAGATTTAGCGCACTAACCTTAGTGCAAAAGCAATCAACAGTCCAGGAAGAAGGATATCACCAAAGCCTATGATGCTGTATCCGCCCCATGGATCAAACATTCGTGGGATCTTTAACAGCATGGGCACACCATCTTCGTCGGTTTTATCACCACGTGCAACCTGCGAGCAGAGCACAAGCACAACTATAATGTCTAGCAAATGGCAAAAGCAGAGCATCACAATAGTCATTTGTACCTACCACAATCATCACACTCTCATGAAACAACATCTTGGAGATAAAAACCCAGAAGATGTCATACAAGAAGGCACAACTGAGAAGAACAGACCCCACCTGAGCATGACAAGAAAGTAAAGAATTGGCATCAAAGTCCATCACTAAATGGAAAGGATAAACCAAAGAGCAGAATTACCTTCAGGTTAGGTATCCTAACAATTTGGATCACAGTAACAATCAGTGCAATACCCTGAAAGTACAAAACATGACATTAATCAACAGAGAATAATATCAACAGAGGATAATCCCAAAGGAGGGCATCAAAAACAAAACGGTACTTACAAGAATATCTTGCCCAATCCAAGCATAGGGCATCCGGCGATAAACAGCCCATATAACAGCAGATACAATGCAAAATGGGCAAACTGCCAATGTAAGATACGAAACAGCTCCAAAAAAGGGCACTTTCACAAAAGATTCCGCAGCAGGTTTAAACCATCTGAAAGATCCCACGACTTCCAGTCAGTAACTTTTTTGTTTAAAAAAAAGATTGGCCTTGGCCGTAAAAAGTAACAGATTAAAGTGACAGCTGCGAAGTGTCTACAGTGTGCATCTTAACCCAGAAAATATAAATAAAATCTTACAGAGCCACAAATGTACCTTGACAATAAAGAAACCAAGCATGTTTGCAGACCCTGCATAAACAAATAAAACAGAACATGTTGTGAGCTCACAAAATGGAAAGGCGACAAACTAAAATAAACAGTAGTTTGAGTATCAACCAACAGATATCAGACGATGTTGATTCACTCTACTAGATCCACATAATCATGCTTGGTCATTCAACAGCTACCATAAAGCTCCTCTCAGTTTGAGAAAATTCTTTCATAAAATAAAAAATACAGATAAAAATGGAAGTGCTTCAATGCTCTAAAAAAGGTCAATTTTTAAGTAGATTTAATAGCCTGGTTTGCATCCATCCGGTACTACTCTCTACCCCAATTTGCATCGCTTCACGATTTGTGCAATTTAGTTTTGGGGGAGCATATAAACACTATTCTATTTTACTGATTAAGCAGTATAAAAAATTCGTAGTCTTAGGGCATTCAGACACAGTTAAGAGAACTATAACAACAGAAAAAAAGAGATGAAATTGTACACACCTCTACACCACCGATGCAAAAGATAACCACTAGAAGCTCCACAAACCAGTGAGACATCAGCTTGTACAGCATTATCAAGAAACATGATGCAATCACAACGAATAGTAATGCTGATGTCATGTTGATATCTACCATACCACTAGAACCCCCAGCCTCAAGGTTCAGTGAACTTTCATGACCATCCTATATAAGTAGTGTGTCTGTTAGCTCCTCTTTTTGAGTAGACAAATGATAAAACAAATAAGCTTTGGTTCAGAACCTTCAGGAGCTTCTCTTGTTCAGTAACTGCTTCTCGAGCACTCCATGCTGACCAGTATGCTGCGCAAAGAATGGTACCAACAGCCATAAGCCACAGAAACACCTCTGCTGTATCAACCACAGGACGATCTGGAGAGTATAGCTGCACCGAAACTGAGAAATTAACAAGAAATGTAAATCTGTTAGCTGCCTTATGGTAAAAATTTAAAATAGGTACCCAACTTTCAAGTTAACACAAACATAAAAGTTAGACAATAAAGATAAGCAACCTCACATTCACAGGGCATGGCACAAGATTCCAGAGGACTAAAGACTGATTTACCTTTACCACGTGCAAGAAGTCCCTGTAAAGCGGAGCCTGCATCTTTTGGCAGAAGAACTGCAGGTATATTTATATCTAGATCTGTTTCATTTCGATCACAGACCATCTTGTATAGCTCTGCAAGCAGATGCATGACATGTGCCAACACCAAATATATGAGTGTGAAGAGAAGTCATCAACCATAAGCTTGCTCATCTATATATGCAAACATGTGTACTGCTAAATGTGTATACATGAAACTATGAAAAACAAATGTCCAATAACATGGTCAGAAGCAACATATCAAACAAGATGAAGCGTAGGAACCAAATTATTTAGTTCTAATGCTTAGAGATGAACCTTTCAGTTTCAACGACAAAAGAACATAAGTGGTTTCTTAAATACACACATTAAACATTTGCAAAAATAATGGGTGTTTACAAGGGCACTCATGGCAAGCATAGATGCTTGATCTCTGCCTATGTATGATGAGGGGCCTCAGGGCCCTAATCTTGCAAAAAGAAAGTTATGGATCTTAAAGAACAGTATAAACACCAAAGGGCTTCAGTAAGATTATAAGGGTAAACAAAAAATTAGTGTATGCATGGTAAGACAAATTGCTTTGCTGATCCCATTCCCCGTATTATAACATTTTCATCTGCTAATTACATAGTACTCCAACACAGGTCATAAGCGGAAAAAATTGTATGTAGAAATTTACAAGGAATTTCATATATAAGGCATACCATGGAGATGATTGATGATTATAATAGCAGAAGCACCAGCAGCTTCGGCAACCTTAGCTTTTGTAGTGAACTTACAGTTTCCCCTTTGCACTAACAAAACAGCACCAGCAACCTAGATAAAGGAGTAATCAATCAGTACGTAGGAATGTAGGCCAATCGAAAAATCGCAAACAGCTAAACCATGATTTCCAGAAAGATAACCTTTTCTCTGGGAAGGGTACAACAATCAAAAGGGTCTGCTAACAATAGACTTGTTCGGTTGGCATGCTTTTCCTTTGACTCTATCGTGGGGCCAAACCGAGCACCAACACCGACAAACTCATCATTCTCTCTATTATTGACCCAGGTTTGCACTTTTACCTGATAACAAAGTGAGGAAACAAAATGTGAATGTAGATAATAAAAGTAAAAGATGGGTCCCGATAAAAAAAATATCCTTGTGATAGTCACAGCGTAACTCTAATCAATAAAGTAGCACTGTAAGGCATTAAGTACCAAATACAAAGTGCTGATACTAACCAAACTTCAAGTGTAATGCCCTTGAGTTATGGTCCTACATCGCGCCAATTGCCTACTGAACAACCAAAAAACCACCTTCATCTAGGTAACCGCAACAGGTCCTGGGAACCATATTTATTAGCTAAATATAATGGGCTCAGAGGCGGGAATACAAGTTCAGGTGGAGCCCATGATAAACAGCTTAGTATAATAGCTGATTAGATTGAAACAAGAAAAAGATAACTAAATAGTGGACAACTAATCTGTTTTGTGTGGATTACTTGTGCCGCAGTACATCAAGGTAATCATAGCAACTAATAGGATTGCAGTCGGAAATGACCGATTGACCATGGATGAAAAAAATCTTTGAGGAGGCCATAGCAGTCCCCACATGGTTCCAAGACCTTAAAATCTCATTATGATGCTACAAGTTGGATCATCTTCCTATGACCCTATCACTTGCCAGCATATCTAGAAAATATCCTCAGCAGGAGAATTCCAGCAGACTATAGACTGGTTCAATCAGCTCGAAATAAATCTACATTCTAATCCTCAAGCAAATAACAGGTCATGCAATGTAAGAACCATATAATTCCCTGCATTAAGACATATCAAAGTTGTAAAACCTACTATTTCTCCAAGCTATATAGACAATTACCCTATGTAAAAGCCGCCCTCCGGAGAACCCGTACGGCACTAGTCCGTATCATCTCAAAGGAAAGTTAATCAACTACAGTCCCTATCTGAATGGCATCAAGAAGTAAATAATAGTTGAAGCAAATTAATAAAGGGAGCTCCTGAGCTCACGTACAAAGAAATATCCTAACCGAAGCCTCCAAGCAGCTCGCACTCTGTAGCCTGCTTACCCCAATAATAAACCGATGAACTCCAAAAAAACAGGCTAGTATTCCGCAGACTCCAAGCAATACCGCGACCTAATCACCTATTGCGGCAAGTTACGTCGCTAAACTCCTCAATCCACAAATCAAACAAACCCGAGGGTTCTGAACCCTGAAATCGACAACCCCAAACCCTAGCTTAGTCCGAGACACCCAAATCGAAACGCTCCCATCACAAGCAGCTCGGAACCGAAAGTCGAATGGACCGATCAGCTGGAAGAGGCATGCGAGACGATAGGAGGAGGAGGACTGCACGTACCAGGACGAAGTCGTTGGAGCAGCCGGGGATCTTGGGGGCTTCGTCGTCCTGGTGGACGATGTCGCCGCCGGCCGCCACCCCCGCGAGAGCTGCCATCAGCAGCAAAGCTGAGGCGGCCGCCATCTCCGGCGACCTGGTGCCCATCACCGGCACGGCGACGCTTGGGGAGCAGGAGGAAGGAGACGCGCGGGTTTGACCGATGAAGCAGAGGTCGGGTGGGATGGGGTAGGGCCCACCTGGCAGGTTATGTATAATGGATGGGGAGGGAGGTTTGGTAGGGGAAGTAACATGCGAGGAGACGAGCCTCAAAATTGAGGGGCGCTAGTGGTGGCGCTTTTGGCTTTAATGTTTGTAGCTTGCAGCTTTTTATTATAGTAAATAATTTATTTTTAAAATAGGATTTATAAATCAATTATAGTAGATACTATATCGATTTTAGCTATACCAGCTAAAATCATACAGGACTGTCTCTATTTGTACTCTCTTTCACGAACAGTCAGAGCTCACAAGTCATAAGTCACAGACCAAAAGAACCCTTACTGGTATTAGTGGCAACTAATGTTTTTGGTAGCGGTTTTCACCTCAAAATAACCAATAGTGGATGAAAAAAGTGACTTATAGAAAGAGGATGTGAGTGGTGAAAAAAGTGAGTGCGAGATAATTGCACGAGAATAGAGCGAGAGGAGTATGGTACGTGATGCACCTGCGATCCCTTGCCTTATCCCAGAAGCGAGAGGAGTGGAGAAACCGCTTCAAGGAATAGAGCGAGAGGAGTATGGTACGTGATGCACCTGCGATCCCTTGCCTTATCTCAGAAGCGAGAGGAGTGGAGAAACCGCTTCAAGAAACCGGATATTCATATTATCTTTTGGTATCTCCAAGCAGAAGCCAGAAGTAGAAACAGGTACGAACAATGCCTCATTTGCATTTCATCTTTGTTATGCTTATTATCTTTTTAGAAAAGTAGATTATAAGCCACTCGACTAGCATTTGGATGTTTATGCCTGTGTAATTAATTTCAAACCTCTTTTGGATATGCAAATACAAGGTTAGCATGATGTTTCCACTCTTTCGAAACAACTACCCCCTGGTTTCCAGCAGTGCTGCAATTAGCCATAAGATTCATGGTTTTTTCTTTGTCTATGGCTGCTACCAAAAAAACATGTATATGATGGCCACTCCAGGTTGGTGAATCAATTGACGGTCTACTTGTTTGTGTAATCTGCTTATGATAGGTATGTTATTTTGGGTATCTTCTTTTTAGTCTCTAAAGACGCCTTTTTGCTTTTCTATAGTAACTAGTTTTTAAACGGAGTATTTTTTTAGGACAACGTCTACAAATTGGTTGCACTACATACTATAGTGACTTTATTTATATTGGCTAAAGCCGCATGTGGGTTTCTATTGAATTTTTTGTACGGATAATCCATTTTTTATTCGAAATTACATAAATATACTCGCGGGAAATTTTTTTACAAAAATAGGCTCCAGTCGCCTAATGGTTGGCGATGGAGCCTTCGCCCAACCGCATCGCGACAGTGGAAAGTCTACCAACCGTTTGGCGATTAATTGCGATCGCCTACCGTTGGCGACTTTCTGAAGTCGCCGAACCGTTGGCGATCGAGATTCAATCGCCTAACGGTTCGGCGATCGCAGTGGGATATAAAGTCGCGCGCTCGCGACGCGCGAGCGCGCGACTGCTTGCATTCCTCCGTTCGCCAGCAGCAGAAGAGGGGAAAGGAGAGGAGGAGAGGAGAAGAGGAGGGGAGAGAGAGAGGGAGAGGAGGAGAAGAGGAGAGGGAGTGCGCGATTTTCAGGTAATTTTGTTGTATTATATTGTTTGTTAGTGTAGAAAATTAGTTTAGAAAATGTAGTTTAGAAATATAGTTTAGAAAATAGTTTAGAAAATGTAGTGTAGAAAATTAGTTTAGAAAATTAGTTTAGAAAATGTAGTGTAGAAAATTAGTTTAGAAAATTAGTTCAGAAAATTAGTTTAGAAAATATAGTTTAGAAATTTAGTTTACAAATTAATTTTAGAAATCTAATTTAGAAATTTAATTTTCAAATTTTGTTTAGTAAATATAGTTTAGAAATATAGTTTTTAATTTTGTATACCATTTATAATGCATTATTGTACAAAATATAGTATTTAAATGTACATGTAGAAAATTTAATGTTGCAATTATTGTACAAATTTAGATGTAGAAAATTTAGTGTTGAAATTTAGATGTAGAAAATTTAATGTTGAAATTATTGTACAAATTTAGATGTAGAAAATTTAGTGTTGAAATTTAGACGTAGAAAATATAATGTTGAAATTATTGTACAAATTTAGATGTAGAAAATGTAATGTAGAAATTATTGTACAAATTTTGCAGGTATGACTCGTGTTGGACATGACTCGAAGTGGCAGTTCGCGCTGTCGGACGAGCACGTGGACCGCTCTCATCGCGCTTCCCGTCTAGTCCCGCCACCGGGGAGCACGGACGAGCCGCCTCAGCTGGGAGTGGTCCGGACACGCACACCTCGCGTGGCACGGGACTCGACCCTCGTTGGATCGCCAGTTTGCACTACTCCGGCGTTTAGTGCGACCGTAAGTTTGTTTCGTCCGACCTTCACTTTGTTTGCGGTGCGGATGCCGGGCTACTCCTCTTGCCGGATGGTGCAGCCACGGACGACGATGGAGCGCGGCGGCGGGACGAGGCGCGGGAGCGATCACGACGCTTCCGCTCGACCGTTCTCGCCGACGGCTTTGGTGGACGGGCGGCCCGAGACGCACACTTTCCACCTCCCATTCGGGAGATGACGCCGACCTTGCGGATGTGTCCTCGCTCCTTGGGCTTCCGATCGCGGAGACGCCGCTTTCCTACCGAGGCCCGGCCGATCGGGCGCGCCGACCGCCGCCGATTGTGGTGTCGTTCCACCGCCGCCGACCACCACGTGTTCGGAGAGGCGCACCCATGGGCCGACACGAGGTGGCTCGAGCGATCGCACGTGGTATATAAAATCGATCGTGTCTTCGAAGCTCTTATTTGTGGTATTACGTACTAGTAACAACTTTTTTGCATTCAGGTGGAGCGCATGGTTCCGCAGGCAGACGATCAGCAGGTCTCGCGGCACCTGGAGGCATACGTGATGTGGCTGTTTGGTTGGGTGCTTTTCACCACCAGCCACGACAACTCGGTGGATGCGCGTCTTATCGCTTATGCGAGGGCGATCGCTGACGGCGAGCCCCACCGTGTCACCGGGATCGGCCGATTTGCCGTGACGCATCGCGTGTGCGTGCGATGCGTGCACGAGAATCAAGGCGAACTCAATCCTCATGGGCTGTCCCTCGCCATCGCAGATTGTGGTCGTTCGAGCGCTTAAGTGTCGGACGACCTGTGCTAGACGACATGGGTCCGTACGGGCCCGAGATGTATCCAAGGGGAGACGTCGACCGGCCGACGATGGGTTCTATCTCGTGCCGTCGTCGAGTAAGTATTATCACACCAACTATTTCTTTCTTATTGACGATCGTCATTCTAAACAACTTGTCTTTCTTGCGAGTACGTCACGCGACGCGCGTGTCACGCGGCGCATCGGGTCTTTGTGGAGCAACTTCGACCGCATCACACCGACGACGACGCATACTGGGAGCCAGTCGATACTGATCTGGCAGTGCGTGCCCGTGCTCCTAGCAGTCTGTCCTCACTTTGCTGGTGTGACCGGGCTTTCTGGCTCACCCGCCGGAAGCTCGTGTACCTCATCTACGTGGAGGACTACGCACCCCAGCGGGTGGTGCGGAAGTTCGGGCTACGGCAGCCGGTTCCTGTACCAGTCGGACCATCGCTTCCGCGGCACGTGCACGGGTGAGTGATCGTTTGTGGTAAATATGTACATACTTACTACTATATGCAGGTATCTCACATTACGTAATGGTTCTATACGCAGGCACATCGCGAAGGGAGTGAAAAGAGGCACGTACTGGTCGTTGAAGATGCAGCCCTGGGTCGATCAGTGGTACGGTGCGCTCGACGACCGCGTGGAGGAGGACCGCCCGTACGACAGCACGGAGTACGCGGGGTACCTTGACTGGTACCAGCCGCAGACTCGTACCAGGCTCATATATGTGGTAGACCCGCCTGCCACACACTTCGCCGCTCCGACGGACACGTACCCCGCGAACTTCGCGCGCGACGCTCACATCGCGGTACGTTACATGTCATTTCAAAGATTCCCAAATGGTAATGTCGTTTCGATAATCGAACATTTCATGTCTTTGTGTCCAGGCTGACGTCGGTTCTGCCCTATGTGTCGACTCCGGCACAGTACTGGAGAGGCTCACCAGTGGTGCGCAGCTGACCCATGAGGAGGGCGTTAGCTTTGCGCGTTGGATGCACGAGGTGTAGACGATCGTTAGCCTCATCGTCCCGCACGAGGCTACGGCGGTCTCCACGCCACCGCTCCGATCGCTCGTCCACGGTGCCACCCCGACCAGCGTGGCACTACTCGTGCACCGACGTGGACACGCCTCCACCGCCTCACCCGAGCGGCCGGGGTTCACTGGGCGGGCCTCCTACACCGGTTCACTTCACGCCCTACGCAGGGTGTACGCCTCCATGGCGCCGGCTACGGTACGCAGAGGGTCTTATATCGTGTTTATCCGAAGACGACATGCAACGAACTAACGATATTAATATTGCGGTACTTACCAAAGAAAGACGACGTCTCCCGTGCCGGGACGATGTGGACCGCTTTTTCGCGAGTGGCTCGGCAGGTTCTCCGCGAAGACCGGAGGTTCTCTTTGGCGATGCCTCCCGGTGCACCGAGAGCACACACCAGAGTGCGGTGACTCCACCAAGCGCAGGCGGGATAGATACCCTCCGCTCGCTTTACTTTTCGGATCGCCCTAACCCGTTGCACCGGAGGAGGGCCAGCGAGGCCAGATGGGAGGACGCGGCGCGGTGACGGGCACACCAGGTGACGAGTGAGGCGTCTTTGCAGATGCTATATATGTTATGCATGTAATGAAAAAACATGCGGCATGTTACTCTCAGTTATATTATGAAGTTTATTTAAATTTACATAGTCTATCATCTCTCTCCGCACATAAACTATCTCACTTAACAGTGTATGTATCGATCGTTCTCTACTCAATCTTTCATAAAAAAATTAAAAAACTTTTTACACACCTACAATATACAATGAACATAAACTTTTATTACAACTTCACCGTATTTTTTACCGGTTCAACGTTACAAAATTCACAAAATCTAAAACAATCACGGGGGCTACATGCAGTGGCCTAACGGGATGGCGACTGCATGCTAGTCGCCTAACGGGACGGCGACTACACTTAAGTCGTCGAACGGAAGAGCGACTTATCTGACCGCTCACGTGCAATGAGATATATTGTGTCGCTGATGCGGTTATGAAGGCTCGATCGCCCAACCATTAGGCGACTGGAGCCTATTTTTGTAAAAAAAAAATTCCCGCGGGTATATTTATGTAATTTTGAATAAAAAATGAATTATCCGTACAAAAAATTCACTCCATACTCTCTCTCATACAAACAGTCTAAAGCTATAAGCTGCAAACATAAACCAAAACCAAAAAGAATAGGGGCAGTAGCTTATGGCTTCTAGTTTAAAATTTTAAATTCTGGCTGCTCGCGAGAGATAGTATAGAGAGAAATACCTACGTGCGATTTTGGTCGATATAGATAAAGTCAGGACAATGTCCACTATAATCGACTTGTAGAATCTGTCTTGAAAAGATACTTCATTTGAAAGCTAGTTACTATAACATAGTTTGGGCAGTCTCGAGCATAGGGTCTCGAGCGTGCTTGGGCACGTGGATCTAGGAGTAGTGTTGTAGGTCGCACTCAGAGGCAAGCTCTGATCGTTTTCCAAACATGTAGTGTGGATAGTCTCGAGCACGAGGTCTCGAGCGTGCTTGGGCACATGGATCTAGGAGTAGTGTTGTAGGTCGCACTCAGAGGCAAGTTCTGATCGTTTTCCAAACATGTAGTGTGGATAGTCTCGAGCACGAGGTCTGGAGTGTGCCTAGACGCATGGATGCAAAAATAGTGTAGACTTTAGTATTTTCTTGATGGCTTGTTTACATTAGATTTTGGGTTTGGTTTATAAATAGTAACAGTTTGTAGAGAAGTTTGTAAACTTCGTCTTAAAAAAATACTATGTTTGAAAGTTATGTACTATAGAAAAGTTATTTGTTATAGAAAAATAGTAGATTTTAGAAGTTAATATGAATCTCCTTGCTTCAAGGTGCTATTTATCGATGTATATTGTGATGCTAAAGAAAAACAGAGAGAATGTAACGTTGACTTCTATCAACGAAACATGAAAATAATCTTATCTACTAATATGCCGAACAATAGTGAAATTTTATCGTGTAAAGGATGAAGCCACTGGCTCGCCGCCTGCAGTGCCCCATCACTCACCACCTGCCCGCGCCTGCTGCGATGGCTCGCTCGTGGCCAACGCCGCTGCTTGGATGCTCCGCAACGAGCCGCTTCTGCTCACTTCTCCCACACAACGGCCACCGCCGCTCGCCGCTTGCCACTCCCCGCAAGCTGCGCTCTGCTTCCTGCTCACCATCGCTCCCTGCAAACGGAGCCCGCACACCGCCGTTGCTCGAGAGAGAGAGAGGCTTAGAGATGGATGCGATGGGGAAGACAACGAGTGGTGGGACCGTGGGAGTATGGATAAGGCTGGTATTGGGTTGGAATCGTGGTCCTTGGATGGTGTTACAACAAAAAAATTGATCATTTACCACTTTAAAGAGTGGGCTTCGTAAAATTGCCACTTTCAAGCAAAAATATCATGCAGTACATTTACCTCTTGATTACCATGCCATTTGAGCCATTTAACTTATTTAATATTTTTTTTTTCTAATTTCAGAGATTGAAAAAAGACATTTCTACCCCTACTCTCTCTCTCCTCACGTCCCCGTCCCGTCGTCGCCCATTTCCATTTCTATTCAGCAATATGCTGTACTATCATCGTGAGTCCTGTACAGTTTTAAAGCATTACTTTTATTCCTCGTTATCTCAAGGATTAATCAAAATATGAATTCTGGACGCAAAAAATACAGGGAACGGCTAATCCTACGCATAGCCATTTACAGAGCTTATTTATCTATTGTTAATTGTCTGAAAATTGTTTGAGCCACGGAATGCATAAACAAATGAGATCTGCTGTATAAAGCTTTTCTGGGATTTCATATTACTCTGAACTATGAAGAAATCAGTATAAATTTTCACCCAACTATATATAGATGCAATCCTTTCATCAATAGGTGCGTCCCTGTTTAGTTTCCGGAGTTTTGAGTTCATTTCGACAATAAGGATCTATATGCGAGTGCACAAGAGATCACAAATTTGCCGAGCCGCGATCATCTATCGAATGATGTTAGTTATGCACACCTAGTGAGCAAAGGAGCATCCAGGACAAACAAATGGGTTCGAGCGCCCGCGCGCCATGTCGCGCTTCACGCCCGTCGCCCTCGCCATCGGCATCATCGAGACGCCTCCACGCCGCCGCCGCGAAGTCCGCGGAACCTCAGCTGCCCGGCCATCCTGCATAATGCCGATATGTAGTACTCTCCTCGTGCTCCTTCCGCACCCGCCAGTTCGCGAGGATCATCACGGCCACCCTCGCGTGCGCGGGCGTCCGGTCTCGTTCGCGCGGTCTCGCGCATCCGCCGCTGGCGAGCAGCGTCCGCGACAACCCCGGCGCGCGCGATCTTGGACCGGTTCATCCGAGAGGAGACATGGTACAGCGCCACCCCGCCTCGCGCGCGCGCGGTGCCCGTCTTGGCGCTCGCGAACAGCTCCAGCAGCGGCGGATCGCACCGAGTACGCCGATGGCGGCGCGGTTCTCGTCCTCCACGGCGAGGCTGTATATCGCGCAGGGTATGGACGACGACGGGACGGGGATGTGAGGAGATTGAGAGAGCAGGGGCTGAAAGGTCTTTTTTCAGCTCCTGAAATTAGAAAAAAATATTAAATAAGTTAAATAACTTAAATGGCATGGTAATCAAGAGGTAAATGTACTGCATGGTATTTTTGCGAAGTCAATTTTGAAAATGGCAATTTTACGAAACCCACTCTTCAAAGTGGCAAATGATCAATTTTCTCGTGTTACAACCCAACTGCCATACAAGAAGATTAGTAATTGCAGAAGCCCCTGGTTAGTTAACTGACTGACATGAAAAAAAATGTTAATTTCCAGCGGTACGTGCGGCCAGCGTGTTGGATCGATCGTGATCGTCGACATTGTACATCAATTGCTCTATCTATCTGCAGAGTGAGAGGAGAGAATGTGAGTGATGGGAATGAGCACGTATGTGCGACAAGCTAGAGAAGCCCGTGCGAGTGGCGCCACTGGTGGATGGCTGAGCGGAGCGCGTGGTTGGGGATGAGCTCTCGAGTGGGGAGCTTGAGGTTGGTCATGGGCGACGTGTCGTGCCCGCTCCCTAGCCACTCCCTCATCGCCTCCGCCTCGTACGTGAACCCGTCCCCGGCGATCTGCGGATCCCGCATTACCTCCTTGAATATTGGGCAGACAAAGTAGGTCGGGATCCCCTTGCCGTCGGACGCCGACGACAGCGTCCTGCCCGGCGCGGCGCTCATCGCCGCCTCCACCACGCTCCGGGCCTCCTCCAACAGCTCGCCCGGCCGACGCGGCCTCCGCTTCACGTCGCAGCATCTCAGCCCGAGGAGCGCCACCTCTTCGGCGCGCTCCATCGGCCACCCTCCCGCGCTCGCGTCCACCACCTCGTGCCAGGCCTTCCTGCCGGCCGCGGCCTCCTGCGCTGCCTTCTTTGCCAGGAACGCTGGCTTCCCGGTGACCAGCCGGAGGAGGACCACGCCCAGCGAGTACACGTCGCACTGCGGGGTGAGCTCCCCCGTGGCCAGGTACTGCGGGTCAACGTAGGTCAGAGCCGGCCTTGCCAGTGCCGTGCCGCCGGGCTGCTTCGCCAGCCTGCGCATGCCGAGGCCGGCCAGCTTGCTCGAGGAGCGCTGCTCGTCCAAGAGGATGTTCGCCGGCCTCACGTCGCCGTGCACCGTCGGCCGCGGCTGCGTCGAGTGAAGGAAGGCCAGCGCGGAGCACGCCCGGTACGCCACGCCGCAGCGCGCGTGCCACGGCAGCGGCGGCTCGCCTCCGAGGTGGTCCTCGAGGCTCCCTCCCGGCATGAACTCGTACACCACGGCGCGCGCCTCGGGGCACGCGCCGACGACCGTGACAAGGTTCGGGTGCCTCACCCTGCTGATGGCTTCCACCTCACGGGTGAACTGGACCTCGTCGACGGCAGTGTCAGGGCTGAGCATCTTGACGGCGACGGCCATGTTTCGCAGGTTCCCTCTGTACACGCCGCCCCGGCCGCCGGCTTCTCCTCCGATCCTCACAGACTCATCGAAATGATTGGTGGCCTCCTCCAGCTCCGAGTAACCGAGCCCCAAGTAGCTCACTCTTTGATCATCAGTATCCATTGCAGTGGATTCTCTCCCACTACTTGCAGGATCTTCTCGCCGGCGGTCCCGCCGGAGCGTGTCGAGGAGGTTGTACGACTCCGACAGCCTGACTTCGAGGTCGCTCATCATGCGCTCCGAGTTTGTGATCTGGAGCTCGCGCACGGCGCTGCGGTCGTTCACCTTCTGTATCTGCTCTAGTAGGCCGTCGAGCTCTCGCCTGTCCTGCTCCATCGCCGCCCGCTCTCTCGCCAGCCTGTCCTCGATCTCCTTCCGGTGCTTCGCCTCTCTCTGGCACGAGCTCTCTGCGTCCATGGCCTGCATTGATCAGATCACACCTTGTGATGGAATTGCACACTGTTCGCATTTGACGCATTGGAGCAACTAAATTCCATTCCTTTTCTTTACTTACCATCCTGGACGCGTCGGCCAGATCCCTCTCGGCCTTCTGACGCCGGCGAGTCTCTTCATACGCCTCATGCCTGAGGTACTCGGCCTCCATGAGCGCATCCTTGAGCTTCTCGTATAACGCGTCATCCATCTCACCAGCATCCTGACAGAATAGAATGCACTGCTCACTATCCGGAAGCGTGTATCTCATTGATACGATGCTGACGACGCATATCTATTGGACAAAATGCAGCATCCTAATCCTATGAAGCATGTCAGTTTTATGCTGTCCAGATGAAATTTGTGCAATGAAGACAAAAAACCAGTCATTCCGAAGCTTTCATGATTAGTCAGTGTTGCATCATCAGACATTCAGACTTGGCACCATCCTGTTCACTATCTGAAATATTTTGCGTGTCTGAAGAAGTAAAAATGTGAACTGGTCTAGAAAGTAGAAACCATAGTGTGCCTGGCAATTCTGGGTTTTGTTATTATCATGAATGTAACACTCCTATATTTCACACCGAACAGAAGTTGTCATATTTTCTTTTCACAAATGTACCACAATGTTCACTATCTGAAATACTGCACATACCGAACCATCCTGCGAAGGTGTTGGCGGGTCCTCTTCAACCTCTTGCAGTAACTGCATAACGGCTGATTCTCCTTCAGCCTCTACAATTTCAGGCACCGACACTGTCAAGGATCCAGGGACAACAGTTGCATCATGACTGAAATCCTCAATGCTGTGGTTCGTGGTATTGTCATCCCTGCTAGGAGTCCGATCGAGTGATGATATTGTCAGATCGGTCGATTCATGCATACCGAATGGCTCGCTGTGCAGGCGCGGCGAGGATTTGGACCTCGAGTGTTCAGAAGTGCTTGACCTGGAACTTGTGCTAGTTGTGGATGACTCTGTTCTATTCGGCCCCTCGCTGACCTCCCTACGTCGGATCAGATAAATGGAACAGCAGGAAATGAGTCACTTCGCTAACCATTTGCTAGCAAAAAAATCATCTTATGATCAGTCAATAAACGATCTTGCTACTGTTTGTGGTCTCATTCATTTATTCGTCGTGTGAAAACAGCAAGAAAGCTCGTAGAAAAATGTCAAATTTTCATACAGATAGGTCACACAAGCTAACATGTTCAGGTATTTCCAATGCTATCACAGGTTCTATTTCTGTTCCAATCCCAGGCAAAGCAATCTACAAATGTGTGCCACGTTTTGAGTAGAAAGGGAGAGGAAATGGACGACTTTTGCAATCTGCATCGTTGGCATGAAGACTTTTGAGGCGTGTATGCATACCTGGTGCAGATAAGATTTCCCTTGCAGACAAACCAGATCCTGCAAGAGGGATTCGCCTTCCGTTGCACCGCCAGTGCTTTCTTGGACCTCGGCGCCCGCATTTTCCTAACAAGCACCACATCACATTGCATCTAGATTATTACCTTTGATTCACACGCACTAATCAGATTCAAATACGAGACTAACAAACACCGACACTAGTGATATCAAGAGCTGAATTTGTATGTATGAATCAATTCCAAGAGCACCCATACCTTGTATACCCCCGGTCAGATGCAGCGCCCATGACGAGCTCGGCGACCCCATGATCATCAACGAGCTGGACGAGACCCCTCGCAGTATCGTCGCTTGTGATGATGATCTTGCTCGCATTGACCTGGGATTTTCAGTAAACTGTTAGCAATCCAGACCGCATTGCTGGGACAAGCATCAGCAGTGAAGAACGGAAGCTGTCATCAGAACACGGCCAATCTCGTCTGTTGCAGGACTGATATTGATATTGACAAGATGGGGGGTATCAAAATATAGAATGATAAAAAGGGTATCAACATATAGAATGATAAAAAAAGAACTGATTTCAACCTTTTGACTTTTGCAAATGTCCACGAGATCATCTAAGACTTTGCTGATCTTGTCCTCCGCCAGCTGCCTGTGTGCAGTCACCTCCTGCTCTGCAAGCTGGCTCACTGGGACCCATGCCCCCACTGCAATCCATAGACAATCCAAAAATGTCACACAAGATTCCTGGCTAGAAACACAGAAGTGTAAACTGTAAAGGTAGGAACAGAAGATACAATTCTCAGCCTGTCGGATTTGGTGGGCAAGTAAAGTGGCTATAAACAGTCAAACTGAAATCGACTATTCGAAACAGGTGAGAATGGCCAAGACCAACGTTCAACATTTACAAGAAGTAAAGGTTATAGCACTTTATAACGTGAGTAAGACCAATTCCCCCACTGCAACTCTTGGATTGGTGCAGAACAGAAGGTAGAGATGCTTAGCAGAATTGGTTAGTAAAGTAAAGGGGTTATGGATTTCTTTACAAAATTTCCAAAAATCGTTACCACTCAGAAAACAAAAAATCTGCAAACAATGTGCCAAGCACACAGGACAGCAACAGCAGCATCAAAGGCCTCAGTTTCCAGGAAGGAGAGCGGCTTGAATTCTGAATTGCTCTTATAACAATTTGGTCTCTACCCCATTCCGGGAAGGCGGTGCGAATTATTCGCAAGAACAAAGTTGAGAAGGACAATTGCACAGAAGCATTTGCATTGTGTGTGTGTGTGTGTGAGAGAGAGAGAGAGAGAGAGAGCGAGCGAGAGAGAGAGCGAGCTAGGCTGCATTGCACTTGGCTAACTAGAGAAAGAGAAGATGGCTTTGGATGTTGGATTCTTCAGAAAGTTGACAATCACATTTTTACATCGATCTGAAATGCCGAGATCGAGTACGTGTGTGGCATTCGGCAGGAAGCTAGATTAAATGGCCTAAAAACGAACAATATCTCCGGGAAAGCAAGAAAACAAACAGAAGAACCAAGCATGCAATGGAATTATAGTGTGAACTTAAAGAGCAAAAACAGAACAGGACTCGAGACTTGACGCTGAATCATGAAGAAGGAAGTAAAGCATGCAATGAAATTAATTCCGGAAGAATTAACAGGTAAGATGCATACTCATGTTGATCCGGGCGGGCGGGCGGTGGACGTGGGCGAGCACGAGGCGGTTGCTCCGGCTCCGGGGGAAGTTGGCGAGCACCCACTGCAGGTTGGCCTTCCATTCCTTGGCCGCCTCCTTCCCCACGGCGCAGTACAGCGCTCGCGCCTGCTCATGTTGCTCTGAGCAGTCGCCCTCCTCCTCCTCCGCCGCGCCACCAAGACCACTGGCTCCTACGCCCTCCATCTCTAAAGGCTAACCAATCACCTCCATCTCTGCTCTGCCGCAGTTGAGTTCCCCTTCGGGGCCGAGCCGACTGCTAACTAAAACTGCAGGAGGCGGCAGGTAAGGAGGTTACCTGGCTTGGCAGACCGACTGGCCGGATCCTGTGTGGCTGGCCAACTCACCAGTGCCGTCCGTGTGCAAACTAGTTTAGCGCTGCGGAGAAAAACTATATGAGCCCACACATCAACCTGATATTAAACCTGTTTTTTTAGGATTTTTTGCTATATCTTATAAATCTAATAAATAATGATTGCTAAAAAAAATCAAAATAAAAAACCAGTTGAAAAGTCAAAAAGAACATGACCATTGAAGGGTCTGACTTGTGCTACGTTCTCAGCTTTGCCGCAGCGCCTTGTCAAGCTTCACTGCTGAGCTTGGTGTAGGCATCTGCATTGTTGTATCGCATGCAACGAGATTGAACCATGTTGGGGCCAGCAGATATGGCTTCACTCGATAGTGATAAGCAAGATGACCTAGTGATATCAATGTCTGTTGTAATCCTATTCGTTGATAGTGACTGAAAAGCAAAGAGTTATAAGAGGATGATGGAGACTCATATAAAAAAATTTATGGGAGGTAAAAGTTTTTAATAGTTAATTTGTTTGTTATGGATGATTTTTTGTTAGAGATTTTTTAAGTAGAAGAGAAGAGGTGGGAGGTGGTGGAGAACACATCACATTATACTCACAAACATCTTTTAAGTAGCATGAACACACATGTATACTGTGCCATCTGCCATCCTTTTTAGCATCTGTTGCTACTTAAAATTGACCTGTTTGTTCGTTAAGTTCTTTCAAAACCATATAACACTAGAAGATTGTTTGCTACCGCTGTGCAGATTTCAGGCCGCATCTATATGTGTGCTAGATCTTCTGTGCACAGTGGCGGACCGACCGGTGGGTCAGAGGGGCTGGCGTCCACCCTACCTTCGGCCGGAGCCTAGGTACACCCTAGCCCCCTACCTTTGGCTAGGGCGCCACGTTGCTAGCAGCCACCACCCACCGCCATGCTGCTGCGGCCTGTCTCTTGGTGACGGTGAGGCCGACTGGCCGAGGCTATGAGGGCAAAAGGCCAATGAGGCAAAAAGACAACATCAGTAATACAAGTATACAACATGCAACAAAGTGCTAATTTGGGTCAAAAACGGCATTGCAGCATAGTGTAAAGGCCAAATTGGTAAAGCACACCAAAAAAATACATACTAGGCCAATGAAATGACCCAGAACCAATTCAGACACACCACAGCAACGGCAAAGCAAGAATAGGGATTTACAACTACATGATTCATGTATGATGGAGAATAATTATATTTCTAAGAACTATAACTTATCGTGCTCAATGATTTTTTCATTAAAGCTCATACTTTAATTACATTCCTTAAGTTGTATTTTCCTTCAAGGTTCTATTGTCACTTCTAATATTTATGACGTCTTAAAAAGCTAAATAGTTTACACGATATGTAATATATTATCAAGCATTCAAGTTATATAATTTAATAATATAAACTTTAAAATAAATTTAGTCATGCAAATGCATGGATAAAGTAGGAAGCAAAGACATGGCCCTCTCTTTCCCAATTAACAGTGCAGATAATTGTTGCAATCAGAGAAGCTTACTTGCCAACATGAGGGTAGCACGTTGTCATTTTTATACATCTCGCTGGCTACTTGGATGCTTCCATGCTAGGAATATCCCGTCAACATATGTGAATATGCTTTGACTTGCAGGATAAAAAACATGAAACAAACTACAGGCTGCGATTAGATGCTGGACTTCTTAAAAGAGATGTGCATATCCATGCATGATATGAACACGTCTTAATACACCAGTTGTAGTTTAAAATGGAAGTGCTTAATGATCGCCACATTTGGCTGTCAGTCAGGCCACAAACATTGTAGGAAAAAAAGCAGCTGGCATGGGAGATTTAAGCAATAACTACATCTGACGCGAGTGTAAATGACACATTGGGGGCGAAGAAGGAAGAAGAGTTCATGATTTAGTTTGTTTATGTGTGTCTAAAATAGCTCGATCAGCTGCATCTTCGATCATTTTGCAGTCTGAACTATTCCTTTTTGTGTTCACTTTGACAACTGAATCAGAAAAGCATGCATTACTCTCCTGTGAGCAACGCCCTTTGTTTTCTTTGGGAGGAGAACTTAAAACTGTGCAAGTATATATGTCTTTAGTTTTTGGGTCGAAAGGAAACAAGTTTATCAGGTGAAAATGCGATTCTTAATTATCTGATGACGGTGGATCTTGGCGATGAGGCAGAAGGAATTATAATATGCGAAGACAGAAGCATGTAGACATCATGCAGATTACATAGTTGGGAAATTAAGGGGGCTTGGCTGTTGTAGCCATACTCACCAACTTAGTCTTAACTGTTCTTACTTCTCACTCGTACATTTCTCAGCCTCATGGCAAAGATAAAACAAACCACTCCGGCCTGCACGATTCGTCAAATCCTCACGATTTGCATGGACTTCAAGTGTACAAGTTCATGTATCTGCTCTCATGATCAGAAAGGTTCTTCCTTGCGGCCTACTAAACGATCGTTGTTTAGGTACGCATCTAGCTAGTGATTACCATTTTTCAGAACAACCTGAGGTGCCCTTCATGCCTAGACTTGTCTGACAAAGTCATACTATCTCACAACAGAAGGGGCATTTCATCTGCTTTTGCGGATCCAGCACACGCATCATGCCGGACCAAATCCACTTAAACAAGCTCATCAAGTGATGACCAAAAGGTTGTTCTGTTTGCCTGTCGGCGTCAGGGAAATGCAGGCAGCGAAGCTCTGATGGACACTTAAACATTTCCGTGGCCCAAAGTTTCAAATTCACACTGCTTTTGCATCTTGTTCGTATTAGATCGATAAAACTGGGGCTACCTAACATGGATTTATATTAATCCAGAGAGGAGAGGATGAGGAAAGGATGGCTTGGCTCATTATTCTGGACGGTATCTTCGTTGATCTTAAGTATTCCAGTTGTCGCATAAGGCGCAAGGATGAGAAGATGATGTGCTGCAACTTTGCCTTTGACCCAGAACAGGACAGCAGCTCATGGATTTGCGAATTTGGACAGCGAGTCACCCATGTAACGCGTCAAAGTACGTCTTCGTGCGTGCATCAGCGAATCCATCTTGTGAAGGTACTGACGTCCTAGGCCAATGCGCCTTCAGAGGGCGTTTGCGCCTACGTAGGGAGTCGTCTTTACCTTGGCGGACGTGGCACGCAGAACCAACCGACGAGTCCACTCCACTCGACTTGAGATCCAAGTCAAGTCGATAATTAAAAAAAATATCTTCGTGGGACGCCAAGGCCGAGGGAATCCCGCATCGGCCAAGGTGGGGAGGAGGAATCTTCCATGGTTCCCAAACCCAAGCAAGCATTGCATCCCACGGATCGGACTGTGCCGCCCGATTCATAGCGATCTCGATTTGGTTCGATTCGATCGGTGCAGGTTTGAGGTGGAAATGGGGGACGGCATCAACGGCGAGGCCAGCCTCGCGGCCGCGCCCTACGACCAGTGGGTCCTGCTCCCCCCCGCCGAGGGATCCTCGCGACCATCCGCTCGTTACATGGTGCGCAATTCTACTCGGATTGTTACGGTGTTCTTGTCTAATTGATTGATTTACCCTCTTGTGTTTAGCTGTGGTTTGTGTGGTGATTTGACTCTTCTAATCGGCCAGTTCGAATTCTGCTTGTTGGTGTATTATGGCAAAAATTAACCTAGGAAGTGACTGAATGAATGTAATATGCTGGCACGAGTAGTTTTCAGGGAACAGAAATGTGGCCACTGTTGGGCAATTCCCATCCTGTCCTGGTGCCTAGCTGATCAAAACAATGGAGTTTAGACACGAAGTAGTCATAGTGAAACAATGTAATATGCTACTGAATGAATGGATTTTTTTGAACGATCATATGAACGATGTGATGCACCATCTTTCCGTGCAATTGGCTTATACCATAATTTGGTTATCCTCTTACTACTGAAATGCTAATACACGACAGCATGCTGCCGAGGTGGTTCAAGACAAACTGTATGTGGTAGGGGGAAGTCGCAATGGCCGTTATCTGTCAGATGTTCAGGTTTTGCACAAATGCATTTTAACTAATCATGTGTTTCATGTCCTTCTCCTTCTGTACTTCTATCCTAACATGGGCAATTTTGTCAGGTTTTTTATTTTAGGACATTCAAATGGTCAGTGTTAAGTCCTACCAAGGATTCAAATCAGTTGAATCTTGAAAATAATGCCGCAGACCAGCCATTCCCAGCATTAGCAGGCCATAGCTTGGTAAACCTATTCCTCTTTCACTTGTATGGAAACTTGACTACTTTTTTTCGCCTCTTTAACTCTTTCAACCCAAAGTGTCATTTTCTACGCTAACCAGTGTTTTCACTCAGGTCAAGTGGAAAAATAATCTTGTGGTTGTAGCTGGGAACGCCAGAACATCATCGTTGAATAAGGTTTCAGGTATTTCTTTGGGAAACCCTACAATTATTTTGGTAGATACTAGAATATGGAGCAGAAAAAATTTTGGTCATGGATTTGCTTAAAGCCTTAAACATATATAGTGCTCAATATTTGACTTGGCACCTTATTGTCTTGCAACACCACTGATTAGTGATTACCATGACGTCATTGTATACTTTTTTGGTGGCGATGGTTGTAGCACTCGAAATGATCTGTACACATATTTCACTTAGAAATGGACCTGCATATTGCTTAGCCATAGATACTCTCCAATGGGGCTTCAAAGTACTGCTGTTCTGGAAGCTTTTGAAAATGCATTTATTTCAAGCCTTTTACATTGCAAGGCAAAATGAGGTGTTTTGTACATTAGTTCAAAATCCTTTCCTGATCCTCTAGATCATATTGTACATTTGTTTCTGAACACGTATTAATGGAAATAGGTATATCTAAGTGGTCCCAATATACCAAACCGAGATACTACTTGTTGTAGGGGTGACCCCCACCTAAGCTCAGCCGGCCTGATTAGAGAGTTGTAAAGCCCAGAATGGGACATGTGTAATGACTTAAATACCCTTGCTAAGGGGTTCTTGAGTGTAAGGGCATAACGGTAAAGTAATCCCCATGATAATATAAATATGGCTGCTCTGCGCATGGGGAAGTCTAAGCATTGCTCACCTAACATCTCCACTACCACACTACTATCTCTCTGTTTGGTCTGTAACCACAACACTACTCATTTCTGTTGGCAAAATATTCCCCAATTATTTCTTATTCTACATCATTCCATATGTTCCTGGCAAAATTTCAGATGAACAAAATGCTGACTACAGGAATGGTTCTCAGTTATTTTTTGTAGGCTTATGCATTTAAAGACTGTTCAAATTGACTTGGGTATTGTTATAAATGTCGATGTTAGAGTACAATGTATTTGGTAGGTTAGAGTCCATTGGGATTACAATCCCTTGTACCTTCTTGCCCCCCAAGTCTTGTACCTCTATATATACCGCCCGAGGGGCTCAATGCAATACATCCAATTCCACCCAACTCTATCTTCCTTCATGGTATCAGAGCTCTAGGTTTAGAACCTCTAACCCTAGCCGCCGCTCGCTTCCGCACTGCGCGCCCCCGGGGAGATTTATCTCCGCCGGGGGCAGCGCCACCGTTTAGTCGGCGGATCCTATTGATCCGGCCGCCATCATCGTCGTCAAGCAGCAGCAGCCCCCCGGTCTCCGACCAGATCCCGTCGCTCCACTTCGGCCGCCGTTTTCCACCAAGTCGCCCCCATCTTCGCGCGATCCACCCGGCGCCGACCTAAACGGAGCGCCTCCTCCGCCCTCTGCTGCTGCTGTCGGACGCCGCCACGGAGCTGGTCCACTAAGCCGCCGCATCTTCACGCCCGCACGCGCCCCCGCTGCCTCTCGACGGCCCGCCGCAGATCCGCCTCCACCTTGGCTCGTGCCGGATCCGACCGCCGCGCCCCGGTCGACCTCCGCCGGCCGTCCGCCGCGCCGACCTCCTCTCGCCGGATCGGACGCGCGCCTCTCCTCGGTCGCTGCGTCGGTCTCACGCGGCGCAGCCGCCGCCACCCGAACCGAGACGCGGCGCTTCTTTCGCCACGCGGCCGACCACGCCTTCGGCCATTGCGCCTCGCCGGCCGGATCTGCCGCCGCCGCTCCACTCGGGTTCATCCGCCGCCGAGCCGCTGAGAGGTCCGCCACGGCCACAAACCAGACGCTACCGGAAGACCGCCGCCGCCGCCGCCGCCGCTCGCCGTCTCGCCGCCGCCACACCACCGCGCCACCCCGCCGAGAGCCCGGCCGGATCGGATCGGATCGGTGTTACCTTTATAGAACACAACTCGACGTTACCTTTTACAGTAACCAAGCAAAAAAATGTCTTTATTGTTTCTATTTTTTTCCGATCATCGATCGGGTTGAGTCGCCACCGCCCGCCGACCTCGCGACGTATCTACTCCGACATCGGCGTTGACTACACCGGTCTCTACCTCTTCGATCGCGGCGCGGCCGAGCCCGCGATGCCGAGGACGCCTTCCCGTGTCGCGTCTGGCCATCCCGCCCGCACATCTTCATCGCCGGTTCGTCATTGCCACACGATCGGACGCCCGCCGACTTCTTCCATCGCCGCCCCGCCTCGCGCGTTCTCGCCCGATCACCGATTGTGCGCGATCCACCCGGCTCCGTGGCGCCCGTCGCCGAGTATTACTACGCGTATCTTCTCCGAGCAATGTGGCCGCCGCTGTGCCGCCTCCTCGCGCGCAGATCGCCGCGCGTGTGTCCTCGCCGTTGCATCTACATCGCCGTCCCTCGTGCGTATCGACGATCGTGGTTGCGCAACCTCTTGTGCGCCATCTGCTCGCACATGGTCTTCATCATCTTGATCGGGCTTTCATCGCCGACATCGAAGCGCTACCGCCGCCGCATACCTTGCGCCAGATCGCCGCCGCGCGAGCGTTTCGCCGATCGCCGGGTAGAAGCGCCCACTCCGCATCGCTCATTCTTCGCCCAAAGACAACCACGCTGGTTGGGGCCTCTCCTTGTACGTTCGATCGCAACACCGGTGCGCGTGCTTCGCCCCGACGCATTGCCGGTCCGCAAACTCGCACACGCCGGCTCTGGCGCTTGATCGCATCGACTTCGCGATCGACCCTCCGTTCCGCCCGGTCGCGCCTCGATTGCATCGCCGTTTGCGTCTACATCCTCGACGGCCCGATTGCGCCGACCTCGGACGCTTCTTCCACGACGATCGCCTCGACGCGTCTCGTCATCACCATGGCGCCTCTTTTGCGCCGCGGCTTCGCGAGCGACCGCCTCGACATCGGTAACCCGACCACGACTACGTCGACCACGGCCATCTCCCAAGGCATCTCGACCACGACTATTCCGCCTCGCGCTCGGCTACCTCGACATCGGCACAAAGGGCTATCGCCTTGCTTGAGTTACTCGTCGGTTCTGCTCCGATCCACGGCATGCGCGCGCACCGCATGTTATGATCATGGGGATGTTAGCTCTTCGACTTCTTCTTGATCTCTCACTCTGCGACGCTCCGTTGTAGATCATGCGGGGATGTTAGAGTACAATGTATTTGGTAGGTTAGAGTCCATTGGGATTACAATCCCTTGTACCTTCTTGCCCCCCAAGTCTTGTACCTCTATATATACCGCCCGAGGGGCTCAATGCAATACATCCAATTCCACCCAACTCTATCTTCCTTCAGTCGAGTTTTTCCATTTCCTTATGTTGTGCAACATCGATTTGTCATGTATCGAATTTCTAGTGAATCACACATGCTTCATCACAAGTTTCATTTTCCCTGTGTTCCCAAAAGTTTCTCTTTATACCACTTGGTATTAACATTCTCTGTTGATTTTTTTTCTTGGAGTGACCTCTCAATTTTACAAGAACTAGACATTATCGTAAATAATGTTGCTGAATTTCTGCATGCAGTTTGGCTTATTGATGTAGAAACCAGTAGTTGGTCTGCTCTTGATACTTATGGAAAAGTCCCAGTAAGAATCTTTTTCTTGTGTACTTCAAACAAAGGCTATTATTTGAAAGTGGGTAGCACTGAGTGGGGTGGATATTAATCTACTGGAGATCTTTTTGAATCCTCTTCGATCTTTGCTTGCTCTTTTTTTGCTTCAGATAGCTCGAAGTGGGCAATCTGTATCCTTAGTTGGTTCTCGATTAATAATGTTTGGTGGAGAGGATAGCAAGAGGAGGCTTCTGAATGACCTTCATATACTTGACTTGGAGACAATGATGTGGGAACAAGTTAGAACAGAGTAAGAATTTATTTAACAATTATGCAAGATATCACTTTATGTATTGCTAAACAGTTGCTGAGTTTGTTCTTCCTTTGCTGTTGTCAAATAGGAAAGGTGGCCCAGCTCCTAGGTATGATCATTCAGCTGCTGTTTATGCTGATCAGTATCTTTTGATCTTTGGTGGTTCCTCTCACTCTACATGCTTCAATGATCTCTACCTGCTTGACTTGCAAACTGTAAGTATTGAATATTCTTCATGT
Source organism: Dendrocalamus sinicus (assembly GCA_036346575.1). Lineage (NCBI taxonomy): Eukaryota > Viridiplantae > Streptophyta > Magnoliopsida > Poales > Poaceae > Dendrocalamus > Dendrocalamus sinicus. Next base: position 35,796,217 of record CM070646.1, on the reverse strand, counting down.
ATATCTCCATAAAAAAACTCTTCATGTATTATAATATACAAGTACACTTGTGCATTGAGTTGCATTCTATAAATTCACAAAGGCAAAATTTTACTCAATAGTTACATTTATATTTGGTTGTTCTTTATAGCTTATTGAAGATCTCCAAACTCACTACATTTATTAGTAGTTCTACATTGTAGAAGGACTTGCAGGTTCAAAACTCTATCCAGTTAATAGTAATTGTAAGGTCGAACTGTTGCTATCCAATGAGTAGGATCCAACTCACTATGGTTAACACTTGACAGTAACAATTAGTCTATTACATAGCATAATCTGACATGCAGATATGTCAAGCGAATTATGTTATTCTTTTAAACATAAGGAAGAAATTTGAGATTGTTCTGCAACCCAAGTTTATCACTTGACTTTAAGACTCCAATGAACATAGGAAAGAATTTGCTTTGTTTTCACTACTTGCTTACGCAATGTTTAATGTTAACAGTTGGAGTGGTCTCAACCTGACACACAAGGTGCACATATAACTCCTAGGAGTGGTCATGCTGGTACCATGATTGATGAAAATTGGTACATAGTTGGTGGTGGAGATAGTGCGAGTGGTAATGCCTGAACACATGGTGGCATGGTGCCGTGTTTATTTTTTATATTCCTTTTGTACTGCTCTCTGTGCTTCAGTATCTAAGAACACGCAACATGTTGTAGGTTCCACTGATACAATTGTAATGAACGCTTCCAAGTTCGTCTGGTCCATGGTCACCAGTGTGTCAGCTCAAGATCCACTTGCTTGTGAGGTAAGTAGTATTTGTGCAGTTGTGCTACCTAGTTCTATCATAAAGAGTCCTCATACAAATTCATGTTCCAGAAGTGCATAACTATGAAAAAGAAATGGAATCACACTAATTACTTCATTTTTTTCCTGTTGAACTAATTCCTATTTGTAAAATACAATGATTATTCACATGGAGCACTTTTTTCATATGTTATGTTCACTTCATTTGGTTACGTTGCTTGCTGATAGGTGTTAGGAATGCTTAAATTCTTGACAATAGGGTTAAATTGTTCATCGGAACTTTAGTGAGAAGCGAACACATTTCTAAACATTGTAAACCTTTGTGGTACTTTCAACTGCAATACTTGTAAGTTTTAGCAATAACCGAAGAAAATGCCACCTTCCAATGCCTTTCTGAGGGCAACAAATAAAAATGCTCTATCATGTTTCCTGCCAGAGAGAATGCTTAGAGCTTGAGCTTTGCAAAATGCGGTGAGACGATTGTACATTGTTAATTACTGACATATTTTCTTTAATTTATTCTTTGCTTTCTTTTAATACTTTCCAGGGTCTCACTCTTTGCTCAACCACAGTTGATGGCGAAAAGTTTCTAATTGCCTTTGGTGGTTACAATGGAAAATACAACAATGAGGTATTGAGTTTAAAGGAGTTTCCTATGCATGTACTTTGTTCAAAATGATCCATCTGTATAATTCTCTTTTAGGTGTCATGTGTATGATGCCTTCAGTGCTTGACTTATAGCTGTTACACTGATATGATGAAGTTGCATTTCCTTCATTTTCCCTTCCTTTTTTCTGCTCTCTGTTTCTGTTTGCAATTTCTCCTATATGGGGAAAATATTATTGAATATATGAGGAAAGTGAGGACACTGCTGCAGATCTTCATGATGAAACCCAAGCCAAGAAATTTAGTGCAACCTCGTCTTCTCCAATCACCAGCCGCCGCTGCCGCCGCCGCTTCTGTGACTGCTGCCTATGCTGTGATAGCTGCTACTGATGATAAAGCCCGAGAGACTGTTGCTATAGATGATGTAGATGTGAAGAGAGCTCAACCTGCAGGTTCTTCCAAACAAATTATTGTTGAAATTGATGCACTTAATCAAGAGAAAGTTAAACTAGAGTCCAGACTGGCTGATATTCGTGATGAAAACTCAAAACTAAAGGATAAACTAGATATGGCAAAGTTGTCATACGTTGAATCAACAAAGGTAAAACTTTCTTTCCGTTCTGCAAAAGGAATCTTGATTCATCTTAATAAATTCTCACTTTTTTCCCTTTTGAAGGAACTTAAATCAGTTCAAAATCAGCTAGCAGCAGAGGGTTCAAGATGCCAGAAACTGGAGGTTCTGAACTTGCACACTACAATTGGTTTTGAGCGTCAACGTGCTTATTTTCAACTTTCCTTTTTGTGCTTCTGATTGGTTACCTTTTCGTTATTCTTTGATCAATTTAGTCCAAAATTGCTGCCGCACATAAAAGGTTGGAATCTTCTGGGTCTTTGGAGAATGAACTAGTAGTACTGCGGCAACAAATATCTCAGGTGGAGCAAACCATGGCAACTGCTCAGAGAGAGAAATCTGGGGGTGTCTGGAAGTGGGTGGCAGGAAGTGCAGAGGTCTCTGATGATGAATAGTAAGTTCTATGTGTAACATTCTGGAATGGAACAACATCTGATGTGCTTTATGCTTTCAGATATTGTCAAAGTTTAATGGTTTTCATTTTGCGCTACTTTTCTGGTAGAACTTTTAAATAAGTGTTGTGACTTGTGAGTTGTCAAGGGTGTAATTCATCGTGACGTTGCTTGACCATACTATAGCATTGAAGCAAAACGGTAAATATATAGCACAGAATGATCTTTGAAACAAACATTTTAGGCAATTATCTTAGATTTTTTGTATCTATTTTGCTTTATGAGAAGACTATTAAAAAATCATCTGAATGGCATAGCCTTTTTGACCAAAATGCATCCTGTATTTCCTGACAATTTTGTGGCGAAGTATGTTATCACTTGATCTGTACACATGCAGAGGTAGTTTGAATTTGGACTTTGATTTCTTCTATGCTTATAGAACAAAAAACTGCAAAAGCTATCACCTGAAGTCATGGAGGTAGAGAAATATAAGTGTAGGGTAAATACTGCATTTTTCTCTTTCATGCACTGAACTCATGTATTATTCTGATTTCCATAGTCCATACAATTTGATTCAAGCTTTACATTTTTTTTTGCTACCCATTTGCCATATAGCTCAATTTGTAATAACTTTGAGTGCCTGTAACTCTTTAAGCATTATATCAGGTCCACCAAGACAAGCAGCTACCAAACAGAGAATGACACAGGCGGAGCTGGAGCTGGTACAGTTTTGAGACAGCTTGTTTGTTGCAAGTTACTAGGTGCTTCCTCAATATCTTGCTCGTGGTTGATTTCGAGAAAATGTCTCCCAAAACAATCTTGTGGATCTTCTTAGGTGGCGGCACCTGGTAGAAATTTTCCATAGGCAAGTTTAGACACTCGATAGTAAAAGCATAACATCATACAAGTATACCAAAAGATTGTATCACATTGGAGATATAACTGGGGCTATTAGCTCTTGATTTGTTTTCACCATCTCATACCTTTTTGTAGCGGGTATTACAGCAATACGAAAGTGTTCATTGGTTGTCGCGGCTGGGGAACAAGTACATTGGTTACACCGTAAATTTACTAATACATTATCCTGTGTTTTTTATTCAGTTGTCAGTAATTCAGTATATGCCTGTAAACCTTTGTGGTACTTTCAACTGCAATACTTGTAAGTTTTAGCAATAACCGAAGAAAATGCCACCTTCCAATGCCTTTCTGAGGGCAACAAATAAAAATGCTCTATCATGTTTCCTGGCAGAGAGAATGCTTAGAGCTTGAGCTTTGCAAAATGCGGTGAGACGATTGTACATTGTTAATTACTGACATATTTTCTTTAATTTATTCTTTGCTTTCTTTTAATACTTTCCAGGGTCTCACTCTTTGCTCAACCACAGTTGATGGCGAAAAGTTTCTAATTGCCTTTGGTGGTTACAATGGAAAATACAACAATGAGGTATTGAGTTTAAAGGAGTTTCCTATGCATGTACTTTGTTCAAAGAAACCTAAAGGAACATTTTTTTCCCAGCCAGTGTTGTGCAATGTGGTCCTGTCTATGTTCATGATTTTCAATTAATGGAATGTAATATTAGTGGAGAGGCATTCAATTAATGGAATGGAATTTTACTGGAGCGGCTGCCTCGTTTGTCACTGACACCTGATATTCCATTTGGCCCTTCTGGTTGAATTTTTGACATGCAAAGGTGGTCAAGAACTCGAGTCATGTTTTATGCTGTCGAAATAGAGTCCAAAGCTTTTTTGCCTCCTAGCTCACTCATTTTAGCAGACATAGCCTTTTATTTTATCAGAAATAGATCTCTCACATTTAAATTTGCAGCAATGACCCCCTCTTAGACCGCAGAAGGACCGCATTTAGGTCCTGCTCATTTTGACTTGAATTTCTTTCTTCTAGCTTATTTTGTCTTAGGTTTTTTTGGCTTTTTTGAGCTTTTTTGCCTATTCCTTTTTCGTATTTGTTTGTATTATCCGTGACGGGTTAACATGTTTTTTTTTCTATTTTTAAATTTTTTAAATTTAGTTATGCCAAATAAACATTATCAGATATAGTATAATTTCAGTTAGTTACAGTGCAATTTTAGTCATAAATCAGCTTATTTCAATTCAACCGAACGGCAACTTAGTGTGTGACGCATAGGTAACGTGCATCGGATCACCTGCCCTTCTATATCGTAGCATATGGCCTATCGTGATGGGGGGAGCACATCAGGTAGTCTTATACACGTTTTTGTGAGCACGTGGCTCCTGGGTCTATCGTGGTGAGAGGGAGTTATTTTAGCAAATTTGAGTGCGAGAGACTATTTCCGTCAAAATAAGTGAGGAGGGGACTAGACGTCGGAAGGCCTCTTGGAAATACTAACCCAATGTTTCCTCAAGGATATTCGTATTGTATCAGTAAGGGTGTAAATGGAGTGGATATTTCTCGACCGTCTGTCCGTCCGTTTTAATTCGGAGCAAATTTTCGGATATTCGAAAGTTTTGTCGGATACGGAAATGGAGTCGGATACGGAAACGGATTTGGAAAAAACATTATCTGACGGATATGGAACTATCCGGATATTTTTTCGGATAGTTACTGGATACGGAAACGGAGTCGGATACCTGGCCTCTCCGGATTCGGGATACCAGATACGAAAGCTTTGTGAAATTATTTGCTAAATGTAATGAAGTTAAATGAACTAGTGATGTACTTGACTACTTGGCTATGGGCAAGTCGTACTTTTGAACCATGCGACATGTAGCTAGTTAGCTACTACTTGTTTAACTAGCCTCTATCATTTACTTGCTACTTTGCTATGTAGAATTTACTAATTGCTTAACTTGTCCCTGTCACCATGTGAAATTTGCTTTTGCGCATTATCCGATTAAATATTTGTAACCGAAACTAACCGTATTTGGAGCGGCATATATCCGCTCTGTATTCGTGACCGAGAATATCCGCATTCGTATTCGTATCCGGCACTATCTGTGTCCACTCCGACTCCGACAAAAAACATGGAAAAGGATATGGGATGAGCAATATCCGTCTGTATTCGCTCCGTTTGCATCAATGCCAGCGCTAGCAGCGTCAGGTTGTGTGAGCACTAGAATTCCCAGCTCTGCAGGAGCTACCAGCACTTGCTGTGAAGCTGGCTCCATTCCCTTCGCCGGCATACCGGACTTCTCCATCAACTCAACTGACGGCAGCCTCCTTATCGTGGAGAGCTTCCCATCTTGTGCCATTGGAGCTGCAAGCGCTGCTGTTACCTCAAGCGTCACCATGACGTTGGTGGTGCCGTGGGTGACCACCGCGTCCCTTGCCGCCCTCGGATCGGACGACTGCGGCATGAGCACCGTGGTCACTCCAGAAGTGGGAAGTCCGAGAACGAGCAGCGACAAGCCGTGGACGCTGCACATTGGAAGAGACGCCAGGCAAACCTGACCCTCTGACAAGCTTGCACTGGCCAAGGCCAAGACGAGGTCGGCGTGCGTCATCGCCATCGTGTCGCTCACCGACGAGTGGACCACGAGAGCTACATCGGATGGGCTCGGCCGTTCCGCGGCCACCTTAGGGGCAACCAACAGAAAGTCATGCAGCTATTGCAAGAAGGATAGTTATGACATATCTGAGTGTTGGAAGTTGCAGAACAAGAAGAGGGATAACAATTTCAAGAAGGATCAACAAGATGATGAACCTAGAGCCACCATTGTCACCAAAGAAGGTTATGATGGAAATGTTCTCATTGCCTTTGCTGGTGATTCCAAAACTAGTGATGAATGGATTCTTCATTCAGCCTGTACTTTCCACGAGCCCGAACCGCGAGTAGTTCGTTACCTATGAAGCTACGCCAAGTGGATCAGTGTTGATGGGTGATAATGCTACAAGGCACAACGATTTCAGGTAATGCTACTGTTGTCTCAAATAAATCATCTGATTTTGATGCTACTAATATTTGGCATATGCGTCTGAGGCATATGAGTGAAGATGGAATGATATAATTATGCAAAAGAGGATTTCTTGATGGTCAAAGCATCGATAAGTTGAAGTTTTGTGAACATTGTGTTTTTGGCAAGTAAAAGAGGGTGAAATTCAGTACTACGACTCACTCTACAAAATGCATATTGGATTATGTTCACTCTGATTTGTGGGAAAATCCCGCATTCTATCATTTGGAGGTGCAAGCTACATATTGACCACCATTGATGATTACTCAAGAAAAGTTTGGGCATATTTCGTTAAGCACAAATCAGATATATTCAAAACATTTAAGGAGTGAAAGATTATGATTGAAAGACAAACTGGCAAGCATGTTAAGGAGATGCATATCGATAATGGTTTGAAGTTTTGTTCTGGAGAATTTGAAGCTTTATGCAAGTCAGAGGGTTTTGTGAGACATTATACCGTCCCAGGCTCTCCTCAACAAAACGGTTGGTCGAACACATGAACAGAACCATCATGGAGAAGGCACGTTGCATAACGTTGCATGTTGTCAAACTCTGAATTATCAATGAGTTATTGGGCTGAAGCCACTTCCACTACCTGTTATTTTATCAATCAGTCACCAAATTTGGCTATTAATAAGAAGACTCCAATTGAGGTATGGTTTGGTTCCAGCAGATTATTCAAACTTAAGAATATTTAGTTATCCTGCTTATGCTCATGTTAACAATGGTAAATTAGAGTCTAGAGCAGTTCAGTGCATTTTCCTTGATTATAAAACTGATGTGAAAGGATATAACTTGTGGAATCTTGAAACTAGAAAGGTGGTTATTAGCAGAGGTGTTACTTTTGATGAGTCTACTATGTTGCATGTTAAGCTATCTATTAATGTTCCCGTTGAGAAGCAATCAAGCGTGCATATGGAGCATGTTATTGATTCAGGATCTATACGAGAAGTCGACAAGGAAACTATTTCAGAAGCTCCTATTGTTGAGCCGTCAACACATCGTTCCATTGCAGTTGATAGACAGGGGAGGAACATTCAGGCTCCTAAGAGATTGATTGAAGAAGCTAATGTTGTGGCTTATTGTTTAAATATGGCAGAAGAAATTGAAGGTACTGCATAACCTTCATCTTATTCAGAGGCTATCTCTTCTAGTGATTCAGAAAGATGGATGACTACCATGTATGATGAGATGAAATCTCTTGATAATAATGCCACTTGGGAGCTAGTTAAGTTGCCAATTGAGAAGAAGCCTATTCGCTGCAATTGGATCTTTAAGAAGAAAGAAGAAGTTTCACCAACTGAAGAGATTAGGTACAAAGCAAGGCTAGTTGCAAAAGGATACAGCGAAATTCCAGATATTGAGTTTACAGATATCTTTTCCCCTATTGTGAAGCATAGCTTTTCCCCCGTTGTGAAGCATAGTTCTATTCGCACTTTCTCAGTGTTGTGGCTATGCATGATTATGAGTTTGAATAATTGGATGTGAAAACCGTATTCTTTGAAAACCGTATTCTTACATGGGGAATTAGAAGAAAACATTTATATGGAGCAATTGGAAGGTTTCGTCATTCTGGGAAAGAAGAATTTTGTTTGCAAATTGAAGAAATCTCTTTATGGTCTAAAGCAATCGCCTAGACAATGATGCAAGAGATTTGACTCCTTTATGATATGTCAGAATTTTAAAAGATCTAATTATGATAGCTGTGTTTACTTGAAGACTATTAATAATTCAGTTATTTATTTGCTCCTATATGTTGATGATATATTGATTGCTGCAAAAGGCAAGGCTGAAATTTCAAAGTTGAAGATACAATTAAATAGTGAATTTGAGATAAAAGATTTTGGTGCAGCAAAGAAGATTTTGGTATGGAAATCGTTAGAGACAAACAGTTTGACAAATTATATCTAAGTCAAAAGGGGTATATTGATAAAGTTCTTCGTCATTTCAACATGCATAAGGCCAAACCTGTGAGTACTCTCTTAGCTGCACATTTCAGACTTTTTTTAGCGTCGTATCCATAATCAAATGATGAAATTGAGTACATGTCTAGAGTTCCATATGCGAGTACTGTTGGTTCGCTTATGTATGCTATAGTATGTTCTCGCCCCGATTTATCTCAATTATTAAGTGTGGTTAGTAGATACATGGCTAATCCTAAAAAAGTGCATTGAAAAGAAATTTAATGGATTTTCAGATATTTGCGGGGCACATCTAATGCTTTTTTACAATTTGAGAAGACTAGAGATGGACTCGTTGGTTATGTGAATTCTGATTTTGCTGGAGATTTGGATAAAAAAAGATATCTCACTGGTTATGTGTTCACTGTTGGAGGGTGTGCCGTTAGCTGGAAAGCAAGTTTGCAAGCTAACGTTGCCTTGTCTACTATAAAAGCTGAGTGTATAGCTATTTCTGAAGCTTGCAAAGAAGCCATTTGGCTAAGAAGTTTATTTACTGAGCTCTGTGGAAGTACATCTTGCACTATAATATTTTGTGATAGTCAGAGTGCTATTTGCCTTACAAAAGATCGAATATTTCATGAGAGAACAAAGTTCATTGATATCAGATATCACTACATTCGAGGTATATTAAAATATGCAAGATAAGTACTCATGATAATCCAGCTAATATGTTGATAAAACCAGTTTCTGCATCTAAGTTTGAGCTATGCTCAAACTTAATTGGTATTACTCACTAGTCCTTTGGACTTTTGGCGCTCAAGATATACATGATAAGTTTATTGGATGAGTCTGTCATATTCTTCGACTATTGGAGGAAATTCGGCTCAAGGTGGAGATTGTTAAAGTTGATCCGCATTCGTACCATGTCCATGTAGGACACTTTATCGCCTCATGCCAGATATGGCATGACAGGTGCATGCACATGTTGTATCAGACGTGGTGTCAATCTATAGTAACCGACTCTGATTCGGTTTCTTCTCCGTATGTGACTCTTTTCCCTCACACTATATATATGTACCCAGTAGCCCATAGGAAGAGTAAGCGTTCTATTGTAAACTCTTCTCATTATAGTGATTTGCCTTAGAGCGTCTGTGATTTTTATACGCAAGAGTTTTCTACGTAAAAATTCTATATCTCTTGTCTCTATTCTATATGTATTATTTGCAACAAAATCAACATCAGAAAATGTAGTATGTGCTGAGCAGTTGTTTGGTTATACTACTCAGCGGCGAGAAGGGAGGACGATACGGCCGCCATAGGCTTCCACTGATTTTTTTTGGGGGGTACACGATGCTGCTTCCATTAGGCGGCCGAAAGAAAGCGAGTGTGGCGTCAAAAGAAGAAAAAAGAGAGTAGGAAAATCGCTTATCGTGTGGTCGGTCGGGGGCGGCAAATCTTATAGGGATTAGATTAGCAGGATGGTGATGGTACGTGTTAGAATAGTATATATATATATATATTTGTAAACTATATTTTTTTCTATACCTTATCACTTGTCAATGTATGATCGAATCAGCGACTGAGAACTAGCTAGCTAGCAGTAGCACGCACCCTCCCTGCAATGTTGGACATATAGACAGATGAGTAGAAATGAAGAAAAATATTTAGGGACCCGGGCAATATCAAATCAGCAGACTGATGTTAGGTAACATGTGGCTCGATCGCTGCCAAGCTGGCATGCATGGCCTACAGCATGTACTATTGTACACATACATTGTTTTTCTTTGAGAGGATATTGTACACTTACATTGAATAGTGAACTAGGAGCTGAAACTAGCGAGACCTAATTAACTTTAATTTTTGTGTTAGCACATCGTCGATCGGTGTGATCCATCGTGTCAGGTCGGAAAGCTACGAATGCAAGTTGCACGCGCGACAACATGAGCTGGGGTTAGTTTAGTTGTTGCACCAGACAGCGCCGACACGGAGTGTCTCCACAACCTTCCATGTCACAGATACAAGAAAAACAAAAGCAGAAGATCCACACATATATATATATATATACACACACACACATATATATATGTGTGTGTAATTACACCCTATATCGTATCTCACAACGTAGGAAGTATCTTGCGTAACGGAGGGTATGCACATGTAGTATACGAGTATTTAAGGCCATTTGGGTGGTATGAACAATTTTTCAGAGGTGGTATGTACATTTTTTTCTACATACTCCTTTTTATATGCGTATACGAAGGTATTTACAAAATACGCTAAAAACTATGGACTTTTCTTGCAATTTTTTCGTATGTTTCACATTGGAGTATCTTATAATTAGTATATGAATATACCTAAAGTGATAAAGGAGTATTTTAAGTTTATTTAGGTGGTATATTAGAGGTGGGTGTAATTACACCCGGGAGTAAAATGTATTTTTCATATATATATATATATATATATATATATATATATATATATATATATATATATATATATATATATATATATATATATATATATATATATATATATATATATATATATATATATATATATATGGGGTTCATTTTCATTCAAAGAAGTAACTTTCGGTGACAGTCACTCCTCAACTCCTAACCACTTTAATTTCTAGAATTTATTCTACCTTTTTTTATTTTCAAAGATTGCAGAAAAAACCACTACTTATCGATGGCAACTTGACCTCCAAAATATGCGCCGCTTTGCATCTTCGTTTGCAACACAGCTGCATCTGATTAATCCATGGAATAGCATTTGATTAATCCACCAGCAGAAATAAACAACTAACAGCGGCAGCATCGATCAACTTAAAGCTTTAACCGATAGATGCAAAGTACTAACAAGATAACAGAGGATTTCGATTGTTTATGTGATCGTATTATTCCTGCTCTGCTGTCACTTGCTCTGCTTACATCACAGATCCTTCTCTGTTGCTCTTTTTTTTATTTCTTGGCAGGATGTAGTTTAAATAATTCCATCCATCCTCTCTTCCATGTTGTTCCCCCATCGATCAACGGGCGTTGTTTTGGACTTCTGCTTTATAGTTTATGGTTTATGTTATATAACTACCTTCTAAATGAATTGTCTTTTTAAGGTAGTGTCTACAAGTCGATTGTACTAGACACTGTACTAATTTCAATTATACCGGCCAAAATCGCACACGAGTGTCTCTCTCTGAACTCTCTCGCGAATAGCTAGAATTAAAAAATTTTAGCCATAATTCATAACTCAAAAGAACGACCCCTAAGTCTTACATGGTGAAGTCTGATATGATGGTGTAGCACCAATAGCGGAGATCAGAGGGGTGAATGATCTTTGCCTCTTTTCAACTTTAATAAAAATTAACCCCCTTTGGCTTCTTCACATAATTAGCTATGAGATGCTAATAACATCATATGCACAACAAAAATAGTGACAAAATGGAAGCTAACAAGACAACGAAATAGAAGAAGCTACCAGCTAGCCAAAAACCTACTATGTCGGTCTACCCGCTACCTTAAGATCGGGCTGGGTGGTCTGACCACTGGTCTAGAACTGGTCTGACCGGTCATGGTATAACTGCAGGTGTGAGGTCGGTCTGACCAGCCCCATGTTTCTAGACTAAAAAGATCTCTTGGGTCAAAACTCAAATATCAATAACTTACTCAAATTTCATCCAAACATTCTCAAATTTTATATGAGACTTGTTTAAGGTATTAGGAACTTAAACCAATCAATAATCACAAGACTCTTTAGCTCATGTTCACTAATTAGAAGCAAATCAAATCTAGGTCTCAAGAATGCTCAAAACTCTAAAATCTAAATTAGTTCTTTCTCGAGAAATTTGAAATCAAGAGAATAATCCAGATCTATTCCTATATGTCATAGCAAGCTAATCTAGATATGGATTTAGGAGAGAACTATTTTGACCACAAAAAACCCAAATTTAAGCTAAGAACAAGACAAATCAGGCTTGATCCTTAGTTATCTTCCGGTGGCACCTTGATCGTTCTAGACTTCAGCTCCCCTAGTTTAGTTCTGATCTCTTGACTGCTTTGGATATAAACTCTCCTAATTTAGTTTCAGTTCCATTCGCCTCACCATATTCTTGCTCTAGTGTCCTACAACCAACACCAACAAACAAACCGTCACGTAGCATCGCACAACATAAAATCATCAATTGACACAATTAATAAGCCAAAAATCTGTATCTTTACCTCAAAGCATATCCGCATGCTTTGACACATACCAAATGACAAACCGTCACGTCTTCACGTATTTAGACCCTCCCAAACTGTCTCTATGTGCATTGGCCTCATCACTTAGCGCACTACATGTACTAGCTCACCTCTTTATGGTTCTTGTCTTCACTATGCTTCCTAATTAAGCCACGTAGCCTCATCCAAACTTATATGACCGTATGGACCTCAACTCCCCTACCTAGTCCCGGTCCATTACCGTCGACCACTGACGTTCTCCAAGGCACTTGCACATCCAAAGATCAAGCTACCATCTCAAGCATAAGTCCTGCACTTGACTCGCGTTAGTCAAAATTATGCATCATGCAATATGTATATAACAAGTTCAAAGTATTTGAGCCAATTTCCAACTCAAATACCAAACTAAACTCTGCTAAATCCTGCTTGGCGGTTGAAGCACCAACCATTGGCCTGTCTAACCGCCAATCAACTTTGGTCAAACCTTGGTAACAAGGGCTAGTCCTTGCAAGGGCCAGTCGGACCACTCATAATTTCTCTCGCATACATGATGATCACCTCTCTGAAAAATAAGTACCGTCAACTACGGGCTGGTACGACTGCTCGCCGATCAAATCGTCGCCCATGGCCGGTCTGGCCGCTCGCTCAGCTCACCGAAAAAACGCTTCTTTGAAAAATAGGCAACTAATGGCAGGTGCAACTGCTCATCCGTCTGACCGCTAACTATGGTCCGGTACCACCAACTATGGCTAGTTACATCACTTAGCACTTGGTAACAAAAAATAGATATTACAATAGACATAAAATCAAACTTAAATTTTGACCACGACAAAGAACAAATACAATCAAAACATGTGGACACTCGAAGTGGTCTTACATGCGACGTGATTTGACAGGTAACATGAGTCTTGCAAAAGATCTTTGAATAATTTCGTTTGATATGATCCTTTTTTTTCCCATCCAAATTGGCATGCACATTAACTACAGTGTGCAATAAGTGGCAGGTAACTAATTAAGAAGCGATTATTGATTGGTACGTCACTGTGCCTCGATGGGTTGCTGATCGCTAGCCGCTAACAAGTGTAGTTAAGAAAACAAACAATATATATGAAAAAAGAAATTCCACACACGACTCTAAATTCCACGTATATCTCGAAAATACGTAGCACATGTATTGTTAAGAAAATACGTTTATTTTAATATATCTCTCTCTCTCTCTTTTTTTTTTTCGTTTGGTTTACTTATGGATCATCCTCCTCCGCTCCTGTGATTGAGTTTCAACTCGGATCAGCTCCTGCCCCTGCCTCCCACTCCCAGTGGGTCGTCGTCTTCCTCGCTCACGAAACAACATCCCATCCCATCGCATCGCATCCACCTCGCGGTAATGGTATTGGTGCCTGCCCTCTCCTCTCCATTCCACTACTTAATCTCCTGCACCGCCATGCGCTTCCATTGGATCCGATTTTACGCCCTTCTCCCTCTCCCCGTGGCCTGGCGCCCTCCCTCGGTTTTCCCTGTGATCCCCACTCATGCTTGGCCGGATTCAACTTAACGCGCGGTTTGGTTTCGATTGCTGCCTGCTTCTCTGTGATTTCGTTTCTCTCTGTTTACTTTCAAATGGTCTCCCAGATAATCGGTCGACCGGCTGGTCTGGTTTTCGTTTCCATTGATCCCAAAATCGGTGATCAAATCGGCCTCTGTTTGGGGATTTTGTGGGATTTGCGCGTGTGTTATACTCCATCACATGTTATGGATTTGTTTTCGCATTTTGTTGCATGATTACGCGTTTCCATTATTTGTCGCGATTGTGGTGCTTACATTTGCAGGTTTTCGGCAATTTTAGTCCGATTTTTGGCGATGCGTTTGATCGAATCCGATTTCTGTTCAGCTCCAGCGTGTGATTTCATGCCCCGCGCGCGGGTTCGCGTACGCAACAATTTAAAGTTGCTTGTCACTCGGTGTACAGGGAGCTCTTTACAACACTTGATTGTTTGTGAACATCTCTTAGAAGAATAATACATGGCCAGTTCATGATTGATCTGCTGCTATGCAGATTGTTGCCTAAGGGCTAAGGATGCTTCTTACAACTATTGGCTAGTGCCTAATCTTCGCTGCTGCTAGTTTGGAGATTGCCTTCAATTGGTTGCCCCCTCATGTTTCGTGGGCGTTGCATGAACGAGTTTACCGGATGATTTAGTCCCTAGTTTGTTCTTGTGCATATGTACCTGTAACAAGTCAATCAAAACCAGAAGGGATGGGTTTTCACTTAGGCCTAACTGCTCAGGGCGGGGGGTGATTCTCCATTGTCTTTTGTTCAGCTTTCACTACAGTTTCCATGCTCCATTACATTAGTAGATTAGTGTGTTTGTGTGTGTGTGTGTGTGTGTGTGTGTGTGTGTGTGTGTGTTGTGTGGGGTGGGGGGGGGCGTCCCACTGTACTGTGTGGATAGCAAATACTTGGCGGAACAACACCGGGTTTGGCCATTCAGATATTGATGCTACAGTTGATTGCTTGGTCTAGTTACTATTTTGCTTTCACAATGACGTCATGATCGACAAAAAAAAAAAGATCTGGACAATAACAGTCATGACCAAATTTCAGTATATATAGCACTTCAATTATCTCAATAAAGTACCTCGTAGACTCCTGGTAGTTGGAGTTGAAGGCATGCTTGCGATTCAGTGTTCTTTACGCCTACTCTATACTGTTGCCCTTAAGTTAAAACTGTGTGATCGATTCTTGTACAAGTGTTTTTATGGTTCTTTCAGTAAGATAGATTGTCCATTGTAGCCTCCATGTGCCCTAATTTAATCTTGTAACTTTTCCGAGAAGAATCTGGACAAATTGTACTGTTCCTTTCACTGGATAGATTTGCACGGGTCAGTTCTAGTAGCTCTTGTAAGTGTGTGTTTTTTTGACGGGAAAGCTCATGTAAGTATTTAGTGATGTATCTCATCTAACCTTTTGTACAGGTTGTGCTTTGGATTTTTTCTTCCTCATTATTGCGGCTCGGTCCACGTGGGGGGTATGCATGACAGCCCCGGTGGCTCTTCCAAATGAGCTAGAAGGGATCTCCCATTCTGAAAGAGTTGAGCTATTCCGAGACGTCAGTTGCCAAGATTCACATTCTTCTGGAACAAACCCTGGCTTCAGAGTTGGAGAGATTAGGCTCCCTAACGGGGATATTTATTCCGGCACATTGTTGGGGGACACACCAGAGGGTTCAGGGCGGTATCTCTGGTCAGATGGTTGTGTTTACGAGGGTGAGTGGAGGAGAGGGATGAGGCATGGGCAAGGAAAGACGCTGTGGCCATCTGGAGCCACCTATGAGGGCGAGTATTCTGGTGGCTACATATATGGTGAAGGCACATATACTGGAAAGGATAACAACATTTACAAGGGACGGTGGAAGTTGAATCACAAGCATGGGCTTGGATGCCAGACATATCCTAATGGAGACATGTTTGAAGGTTCTTGGATCCAGGGAGAAATAGAAGGTCATGGGAAGTATACGTGGGCAAATGGAAACACTTATATTGGCAATATGAAAAATGGCAAGATGTCTGGGAAGGGAACTCTCACTTGGAGAAATGGGGATTCATATGAAGGTAACTGGTTAGACGGCATGATGGATGGGTATGGAATATATAAATGGAATGAATGCGGGTACTATGTTGGAACTTGGACCAGGGGACTCAAGGATGGGAAAGGCACATTCTATCCGAAAGGTTGCAGACTTCATGTTACTGATGAGCTCTATATCAATAATCTAAGGAACCGAGGTGTGCTTCCTGACCTTAGAAGGCAGAATCATGGTTCACGCATACTTCACTCTTCCTCGGTTGACATGGGGAACATGAAGGTTGGCATAACTGGAGAATCTTCAGGTGCTTCATCTAAAAGGAACTCAAGTGATCAACCTTATTTGAAAAATGTGTCCTTGGAAAGACGGTGGAGTCTTGACGTGGCAATTGAAAAAATCATAGGCCATGAAACAAGTGAAAGCTCTGGTCTGCAAAGCTGTGAAAACATTGATGATTCTGATTTGCCTATACTGGAAAGGGAATACATGCAAGGTGTTCTAATCAGCGAGGTAGTACTTACCAGGAGTTTCTCAGACTCATCCAAGAAGGAAAAACACCGCCAGAAGAAAATGGTGAGGGACACAAAAAAGCCTGGAGAGACAATAATTAAGGGGCATAGAAGCTATGATCTAATGCTCAGCCTGCAGCTTGGAATCAGGTAATGCCTCCAATGTTGACATCATAGTTTCAAATTTGCATGCCGCTGGTCCTTTTTTATTTGGTCAAGATTTAGTTGATGTGCTAGCAGTGGTTACTAGGTTGGGCCAGGAAGTTTGCAACCAGACGGTTTTTATCACTGTTAGGAACCACTGCACCATATACTTTTTTTAGGGAACATATACTTTTTTTATTGGTAGCAGCGCACGATGTTGAAACATCTAGCATAGTTATATATTCTATAATGATCAATGTGTAATTGTGCTTAGGTACACAGTTGGAAAGATTACACCCATTCAAAAACGTGAAGTTCGTGCTTCAGATTTTGGTCCAAGAGCAAGTTTCTGGATGAACTTCCCAAAAGAAGGATCACGACTTACTCCTTCACATCCTGCAGAAGATTTTAAATGGAAGGACTATTGTCCCATGGTTTTCAGGTTTTTTATATTGATTAAGCTGTTATTCCAACATGTATATCTGGAAAATACCAATGTCCTTATTCTGTGCAGATTCATGTTGTCTTTAGAATCTGTGCTCTTACCTAACATAATTTTCTTTCATTTGGACTTCTGAATCACCTCATGGACAAAATTTTGCTGTTTTTCCCCTAATTTCTAAGTTTTACCTTTCTGCTGTACATTTCTACTTTAAACAGTCTCATCTCATTTATGTAGAAATTTGAGGGAGATGTTCAAGATTGATGCTGCAGATTATATGATCTCCATATGTGGAAATTCTGCACTTAGGGAGCTATCTTCTCCTGGAAAGAGTGGAAGTGTCTTTTTCCTATCACAAGATGATCGATTCATGATTAAGACTCTCCGGAAATCTGAAGTGCAGGTTTTATTTTCTATTTGGACTTCAGAGATCGTATAAGTTATGCTAGGAAATTCTGTCATGATAGCTTGTTAAATATTTTATAAATCATGAAGTACTAGTGGAAGTTGAATTATTCATGACTCTATATGATCCTGTAGGTTCTTTTACGAATGCTTCCAAACTATTATCACCATGTCCGCACTTATGAGAACACCCTCATAACTAAGTTTTTTGGCCTACACAGGGTAAAACCTTCTAGTGGTCAAAAGGTAATGATTATTGACTTCTCTATACATTTCTTTTGAGGGTTCTTTACTTCCCATTCCTTTCTGTGGAGTAATGATCCTTGTTTAATATTTGCAAATTGCAGTTCCGGTTTGTTGTAATGGGTAACATGTTTTGCACGGAATTGCGAATTCATCGGAGGTTCGACTTGAAAGGTTCATCCTTAGGCCGTTCTACTGACAAAATCGAAATCGATGAGAACACAACTCTGAAGGATTTGGATCTTAACTATTCCTTTTATCTTGAACCTTCCTGGCGTGAGGCTTTACTTAAGTGAGCATATTTTCTCTAAAAATCATCTTTGCTTACTAAGATATGATTTTTGTGGCATAATTGCATTATATTTGGCAATTCATTTCCGTTGAATCGTTGTTCAGCTAGTATAGCACTTAAATATAAAATGCATATTGAAATTAAGGCATGTTCATATTGGCTTCTAAAAACTGCTTTTCTACAGTACTTAGATTTTCAATGGATTGTCTTTTTAAAACGGGATCTACTAGTCGATTGTGGTATATATTGTAGTGACTTCCTTTATATCACCTAAAATCGCACGCGAGTTTCTCTTCGTACGGCTCTCTACAAGCTAATACTGTTTATAGGGCATGTTCTTTTTTTGGCTAATAGCTGAAATTTTTGAATTTTAGGCTGTTCACGACAGAAATTACGGAGAGAGAGATATTCGCTTGTGATTTTGGCTGGTATAGATGTTGAGCTTTTAATGTGTACTACAATTAACTTGTAGACTCCGTCTTAAAAAAATACTCCGCTTGAAAGTTGGGTATGTAGTTAAAGCCAAAACCACTTTTAAAAGCCGCAAAGAATAGACCCATAAGCTAAAGCCAAAAGCTGTCAGCAAAATCCAATATGAACATACCCTTAAGGTATATTATTAACTTACTAAAAGAAGGGAACTACTTGGATAGCAAAGATAGAGATAGTAAACATACAAGGATCTGAAGAGAGACTTCCCTTTAAGACATGCCAACTGAATGTCCAGTCCAGTCGTGTATTACGATCATTTTTCAGGTTTTGTGCAAAGTCTTCCTGCATTGCTCAACCTAAAAATCACTAGTCACTCCGTCCAAGTTTATAGGGTATATTTTTTGAATGGCTTTGTCTATAAATATAGGGATTATTTCATGTTCTAATGCAAAATTAGTGTGATATTTTCTTTATATCCCTAATAAGTATACAGTTTTATCTGCTATTCTCTACATACATACATTGAATATAATATTTAGATATAATAATTAGGAGTAATCTAGCTATTTTCACTATCTCCGTAGTCTATGTGCTAAAAGGAAATACGTCTCATAAACTTGGACGGAGGAAGTATTATGGTAGCAATTAACCTTCTGGACATGTACAGTGTTGCTGTTTTGATTTCATTTTTTAGCATTATTATGTTTTCCTTTCCTCTCTGAGAGCAGGTGATTTCGTTTTTTAGCATTCTTATGTTTTCCTTTCCTCTCTGAGAGCAGTCGTGCAGTATGATCAATTTTCACCTTTTAACAGTGTTTCATGATCACTGATATTCTCTTCAGGCAGATCGAAACTGACAGTGAATTTCTGAGGACACAGCGGATAATGGATTACAGCCTATTGCTTGGAGTCCATTATAGAGCCCCCCAGCACCTACGGACACGCGCATCCTATCGTCGAAGCATGGCAGCAGAGAGATTAACTGTCCTTTCAGAAGAAGGTAAAGTGCACCTTTTCCAGCCAGTAAATGGACATAATTTACATTTTGTTTTTCAATTTCAGTGATCTGGCACTTCGGGGTGTGGGAGACACCGTAACCACTATACATAGTATTGACTCCTGTCCCCTAGAATATTTACTGCGACTACAGGAATTGTAGTTCGGTTGGTGGGTGTTAGTGTCACTTTTAGATGTTAACCTGTGTTATATCTATTCGTTGTGCCCGACTGATTTCAGGCTTTCAGCTGGTAGTCGCTGAGGTCTGGATGAGTTTTTTTAAGTGAATTTAATGTTTTTTGAAAATATACAGGAGCTATGCATCTAAATTCATGATCCCACCCAACACATCCAAAATTACCTCACAGTCCCCTGAACTTGGTCTAAATTGTTAAACGGCAATATCTTCTTGAGTCAGGTAGCTGTATGTCGTCTTCAAGGGATACTGGGTGAGACGGACAAATTTGTCTGATAGCTGTTGTGTTCTGCTATATGACATGTTTTCTTATTTCTGTGATATGTTACTTCCTGGAGTTGTATGGTTGATTCTTGTTAAGATTGGGGGAGCTAATGTTCATTGTCTACAATGGTCTTGCATAGATGCTCAGGAGGATGATGCTTTTAACTACCCAGAAGGATTAGTTTTGGTTCAAAGAGGCAGTGACGAAAACAGTGTGGTCGTTGGCTCTCACATAAGGGGAAGCCGGTTGCGTTCATCAGCTGCTGGATTTGGGGAAGTAGATCTCCTGCTTCCTGGTACAGCGAGGTGAGGGTCTATGTTCTTTCTAACCATCCCTGTAACAGCCATTGCTCTGAATTGATTGTACTGCAGCTTTTCGGTATCATGCTAAAGTTATCTCACATTGCACGTCATTTCAAATTGGGAGGATTCTTACTGTCTTTTGTTTGCCAGGCTTCAGATCCAGCTAGGTGTTAACATGCCTGCAAGGGCAGAGCAAATCCCTAAAGAAGATGAGAGCAAATCATTTCGTGAGGTGTACGATGTCGTCCTTTACCTGGGAATCATTGACATTTTGCAAGAGTACAACATCACAAAGAAAATTGAGCATGCCGTCAAGTCCATGCAGTATGACTCTGTCTCCATCTCTGCCGTCGACCCCCAGTTCTACTCAGAGCGTTTCATGAAGTTCATCCAGACTGTCTTCCCTGAAAATTCATAGCACCTCGGAAACCTTCGCTATTATTTGCTCCAGAGATTCTCCATGTCCTGCCGTTTTATCTCAGCTGGTTCTAATTTTGGGCAAGCAAATGAAACCTGATCCTGCGGTATTCTACTGGTTACCCTGAGAGCTTGGCAACTGCATTGTCGTCACCATGGGATATATATACCGCATGCCTGTTCCTTTTTAGATGAAGTGGCGGAATGAAGGGCAGCGGCAGTGTCCCAACTCCAACAGCATGCGTTCTTCTGGGCGACTGATATTTGCCCGAGCCCACGAGCAGTCAGCTGGCCTCCGAGAATAGACGGACACAAACCATGGAGCGTACAGGTAACTCAATTCTGAAGGTGGGGAAGAAAAGCATCTTGTCTTTTGCCATCCACGGCCAGGTGGTACGTACATGTTAGCTGGACGTGCCTCGTGTTTGGCACAAGAAATCAGGAGCCAAAGCACAAGAATATTATTCTGTCAAATAGATTCTTTGCGTTTAGATACCTCTAGTTTGCATGTTTCTGCCTGATTCCGTCTGTTTCTTTTGCAAGCATGCTGCAAGACTGGTTGTTGTCTAGGATATAAGAAGTTGCTACTCACGTTTTTCTTTTTTTGGGAAACAATTTGTATCTCCTTTTCTTTGTGACATGCATGCATGTTCGACTTAACAGCACAATTGGACATCACATGGGTAGTGTGCCTTCTCTTGTGGTCAAATCTGAGCCATTGGATGAGAAAGCAAGGGTTTATTCTTTGCTTACTTTATAATGGATACATGCTATCCCTTTTATAAAGATGACATAACTAGTAAATTTATCTCTAACAATTCAATCTAATAATAACTTACCTAACTAATAGATAATATTAAATACATAATAGATAGATTCATAAATAACAAACTATGTATAATACATGCTGTGCTATAGTACTCTTGTGTGAACAGTATGCATACTACAGTAACTGGTGCTACAATGCATCACGGTGAACAGTGCCTCATGGTACAGTACCTACGCTATGCTACTGCTGCAGTACTTTCATGAATATTAGACTATAACATAAGTGGTGTTAAGCACGTGATGAAATATAGTATAACATGATTACAATAACAATCGAGATATAATATGGCATGGGTGGATTTGATATAGAACACATGTTATTAAAATAATAGAACTCGTTCGTTACATTATAAGATTTCATACACAACATGTAGGGGACCACTTGGTTGGTTCTGGAAATAGAAGGTTTATTTTAATATTATCATAGAAGTAATTATAGAAGGTCCAACTCTAGTGCAATTGAAAAGCAATAACTCTTAGTCCAGAAGTGTACACGCTGCGCAGTACAAAATACAATTTTCGACATGCACAACATCAAGAGCCCTTGAACAACTACATGTACTTCAACCATCAAACTGTCCGTTAGTTTTTTCTATACATGCAGCATAGTCGTACATCAGCTACAAAAGCTCTACATATAAAGTTGTAACTTTCAACAAAGATCCGCATTTTGTGGGCACTGCCAATCCAAATATTAGGAAGATTAGAACTGCCAAGTTGGTTTCAGCAAAGCATGTACTTATTTCACTCGTACCATATTGAAACCAAAAAAAATTTTGCAAGTAAAAATTGGAGTATCAGACTGCAAGAGAACTTGGACCAAAAATTACAGAGATCTTCACATCTATTTCAAATATTATTGCAAAGACCCATGAGTAAGGAGGAGACCATACCCCGGATAATCTTTTATCTGAGCAGCGAGAGATGCGGCAGCCACATACTGCAAGAACTTCGTCGTTTGGGTGCCGAAGATCTTGCGGGCGGTGAGCCGGTGAGTGACCTCGACGGCCGCCTTGGTGGCGAGCAAGGACGGTGTATCGATCGGAATTTGGTGAGGGGCGATTTGCAAATGTACCGGAGGGGAGTGGGCGCCTGGCATCCTGTCCCTTGCTTTCTCATCCAACGGTTCACATAACGAAATAACACCCTACGAGAAGGCAACACCTGGATAGAAATAATTGTCTATTTACCATCCAAATAACACCACTTTAAAAATATACCATAAAAAATTGGTTCACTTTAATGCCATCTAATTTTTTTTGAAGTTAGACAAAATACCATTCCGTCTAGTTCCATTTACATCTTCGTTTGCCCCATCGTGGTCGAAGCGTCCTGGTCGAAGCTGTGGTCGAAGTGTCATGGTTGAAACACTGTGGTCAAAGCGTTATGGTCGAAGCCATGGTTAAAGTGTTGTGGTCAGAACGTCATGGTCGAAGCCGTAATCGAAGTGCCATGGTCGAAATTCCGTAGTCAAAGCTATGGTCGAAACTTCGTGGTAGAAATGACGTGGTCAAAGCAGCCGTCGAGGTCGGTCGCCAAGGGCATTTTGTATAATTTTGGGTTACTCCAGTGGGCATTTGGATAATTTGAGCGCTATATGTAACAGAGAGTTGACAGAGTGGTATTTTTAAGAACTTTGTGATGTTTTGATGGTATTAAAGAGAACCTGAATTTTTCGATGATATATTTCAAAACTGATGATTTATCGGTGGTATATAACCCATGGTCTCCATAGGATAAGTTCTATCTCAAGTCTGCACATTGTAGGCCTATTCTTTATGACTATGGCTTATAACTTTTAACTGAAATTTTTGAATTTTAGCTGTTTGTAACAGAGATTACGGAGAGATACTCGCTTGCAATTTTAGATGGTGCAGATGTTGGGCTTTTAACGTGTACTATAATTAACTTGTAGACTCCATTTTAAATAATACTCTGATTAAAAATTAGATACTATAACAAAAGTCAAAAACTGATTTCAAAAGCCGAAAAGACCAGGCCATGTATCCAACATAGCTCGCATGCACATCCTCACCCCGCTCCATCGGTCTTCTAGCTTCTAGCTAAGATTATACTGTAACGACTAAAATTATACTTTAACATCTGTTAATTTTTTCTAAATCATTTTATTTAAAAAAATAAAAATATAAGAAAAAATTGTAACGGCTAAAATTGCATTGTAAAGGCTGCTAGTTTTTCTGAGTCACCGTTATATCATCACAGACAATAAAAAAAATAAGAAAAAAACAAAAAGGCTGAAACTAAAAAGTCAACACGTTCCAAGTAACTTCTAGAAGCTAAAAGACAGAAGTCGAAGAATTTTAAACCATTTAGAGCAAGGCCTTAATAAAAAGAAAATATGCAATTCCAACAAGCAGCGATTGGCACACAAGTGAGGCGTTGCATTGCACCTGCAAGAGCGACTCTCGACAACTTTCCAACATAAAGGACTAACAGCGGCTGCCCCGCAATAACGCAATCTTCGGAGAATATCCATCTTCAGCTGGTGTATACCAAGTACAAATGCAAACAATGTCGGCCATTCGAAATGGAAAATAGACACAACGACGAGAGCACATCACAGTATAATCATGTTACATAAAAAAAAACTCGACCTGCGGGGAAGAAACCCCCGGGCATTGCTTAAGAAGGTCTTCTCACGCAGACCGAGAAAACCCCCGAACCCCTACTCCACCCTTACACAGCGGCACCATCGCCCGACCTTTGTGAGACGACCAGCGGATCCTTTGGATCAACGCCTTGACGGGTCCTTAGACATTTGCTTTGGTGTGGTAGCAGACGAGGGGATTTTTTTTCTCCAAACCTAAAATTCACTCCCACTGGGAGTCGAACCCAGGACCTGGAGGGTGCTACTGAGGCGCTCTAACATGATATAATCATGTTACATCATTAGGGGCCCCCAGCCTCCCAGACTTGGCCGAATAAATAGATACAGTACGGGTCCCAAACCAAGCTGAAGGTCTCAGCACCAAATGCGTGGAAACTAGCTTTCTCCCGTCCAAGAGTTTATTACATACTTTTCACCAAGTCAGAATGGTACGCCAACTAAATGTGTAAAACCAAACTCTGAATTGTTGTTCCCTCGTCGTCGAGGGAACTCCATGTATGGTTTCATTAAATTAAATAGACAGCCAGAGGTGACAAAAACTAACTTACCTGCTGTAGATACACGACCCTACTTTGTAGCTCAACATGAGAATCATCGCCGAAACAAAGAAAAGATACAAGCCGCTGCGCAGCACCATTGGAATGGTGCTCATCTGTGTAGCTGGCTCGTAATCAATTGATTTGGTGGAGACATCACCCTCCACGGTGAGAGAGAGGCGCAAACTGAAGTCTCTATTCTTCTGCAGGGGCCAGCGCTCAGAGCTGCCAGTAAAAGTGAGGCCACCAAATTGGATGATGCCGGTGGTGACGCGAATCGAGCTGTGCGGGTTGACAGCAGAGAGCGGGCCAACAGATTTTCCTGTGGCTGGAGGGAACTCTGAAGCCATTGCAGGTGGAGCTGGGATTGAGCCCAGCATGCTGGCAAGGCGCTTTCCGAAACTTTTGTCAACGGTATCATCCATTGGCGCATCTGGAGCCAAAAAAGTTTCATAAAATTTCTATACATGAGTTTTTCTATAGTTCAACGCAAGTATAGTCACTGATTGTCTAAAGAGAAGCTTGCAAGTATGACACTGCAAATCTTAATAAATGAAATAAAAGCATATGAGAATACACCTAGAAGTGAGTTTTCATAGTAATAGAAACTGTACCTGGTACCGCAGTGTCTGGATACTGATTTTCATGGGAGCTAGACGAAGATGCACCGTATTGAGCATTTGCATCTGAAGTCTTGGAGATCCCATCGATTGTACAACCATCCATGTTATTACCCTGCAGAGAAGCAACACCGTAGTTGATCTTCAGAAAGAAGAGACATACAAGAATAGTGATCACCAAGTAGCTCTTTAGCCTAGGCTTTTAGGGAACTAGAGCAATGGTAATGTGGCATGTCACTGTTCTGAAGGATACCTTTTGGGTAAAGTTCAACATATCTGGAAGTTGAGGATCAGAACCTTCAACTGGGCCCAAAATATCAAACTTGAAATCATCCTCTGTGGCATCAAAGTAAGCCATCAGATCATCTCCCACATCAAAGAGAGATTGATTCTCAACTGGCTGGTAGAGCAGGTCATTCAAATTTACGTAATCATCCTTTTTATCCACCCATTTGTGATTAGACGATGCATCATAAAACACCATATTATCGTCCACTTGCTGAGGAGCTGGCAAGCCATTAGTTTGCAAATACAAGTTCTGGCAATCTGAAGGACAGATTTGCTGCTGTCCCAAATACGTGTTGGTACCATTCCCTGTGTCAAAGAACTCTTCAGCACTAAGAGTCCCATTGACATGCTTCTGATTACTATATGTCCTCAAAGGCCAATATGTGTGATCTCCATTTGAAGGGTCACTCCAATGCATAGGGCCATTCTGATCTACATAGCCATCATCTTGCCTAGGGTATCCACACAAATCTGCTATAATGAAGTTATCATCAATGGTGTTCTGCTCTTCAGGTTTGCCGAAATTTTCAACACTGGCATTTGACACAGGTTCCTGCAAAATCTCCTCCAGAGAAATAACACCTTCACCATAGCCGCCATCATCGGTCTCTTTCAAACTTTGAGCTTGAAGAGGAGCCATTTCTGGTTGGTTGAGCACTTCTTGCGCCTGAATGATGGCAAACAATAACAAAGTAAATATTGGTGTGTTTTAAGAAAACACTTAACAGAGCACATGATAGTTGATAGCAAGAACAATTTTCTCGCAATTGGTGCATCCACAGAAAAATGCAAAAGGAACAAATAATGAAATTTCAAATACATCCTAAAAGTGAAGCGAGAAAGTAAATTATTATAATATATAGAAGTTCACTGGGATAGGAATATGGAATTAAAACATGTACAGCCTTGAGTGAAGATTGGACTCAGCAGCCAACTGGGCAGATGCATACATTTAAAATAGGTAATTAATTCAGCTGTTGTTGTTCAGTGTTCACCGATATGGCTGCATGCCAAGAAGTATGTGCTCTAGTCTTCAATTCTATATAACTAACAACTCACAAAAGGCCAATGAAAATGGAACTACTTACTCGCACAAGCTCATTAGCATTAGAATACACATTCTCATCTTCCTCATTTGACTCCTCATCTGCAGTATCTGTGACTGCAGCCATTTCTGTGGATGCGCCACTGGCAGGTGCATCATCAATCACATCATCATCCTCTTCCCATTCCTCCTCCATGTATGGAGCACCATACTGTGCTCCATTCTGCGGTCCAGACCCAATTTTCTGAAAGATTCTACACACCACATGCAGATCCTACATTCAACAGGAAATCAACATCAGAATCAGGAAAGGAATATCTTAAAGCAAAATTGGGATAACCAATAAAAATAACACAAGAGAAAGCAATGTACACAAATAATACAAACTGCATGGTTTAAAAAAACAACTTCTAAGAGAGAAAGGGAACGAACTCTCTTCTTCTTTTTTCAGATCAAGCACACAGTATACCTGTATGTTAAACCTCATAAAGTAACTTCAAGCAAACTAATAACTATTATCACCATAACATTAAAAGAGAGAAGCAACAAATTGATGTCAAAAGGCAAGTTTCCTACCCTGGTAAAACACATGCCTTCTTCAAAGTCATGTATTGTATTGCCATATCAGACTGATGTTAGTGTTGGTTTTGCTGTTATAGCACAATGCTATAGAAGTTGAGCAAGCAAAAATAAGTAAAAACACACCTCTGCAATTCAAAGTGACAAATAAAGCTCCCTTGCTTAGATAGTCCCAGATAAATGGGACTTCAATGTATAAGCTCGTGCATTGCATCCCTTGGTTTTCAAGGGATGACATTGTAGGCAAGGGTCTTCAAGGGTCTTCACCTACCATTTTGGTAAAGACCCACTTCATGCAAACCTTGCGGAAGGCAACCCAAAAACAAAACCCTTTGGTCAAGAATTACCAAAACTATAGCACAAGATAGTCGACTATCAAAGTACAATCCACTCAAGTATACCAGAATCAGTCTCAGTACTAACACTTGATATCATGTACAAGGTACAAATTGAGTATTTGAGCGTAACTGCACATTTCTGGTTACAGAAATTTTACAATAATAGAATATATCTACACGATCACCCTTTTTAGCTTGTATGGAACCCTTACTAACAAGGAAAAAGTGGCTTATTAAGCTTTCCTTCACGGATGAAACTATATGTATCGCAATTGGCTCTATAATTGACAAAGCATAAGTAGATCCTGCACGAATTACAGATGGGCGTTGGGCAGGCAGTCCAGTGAATCATTCAAATCGGCACGTTTGTACGAACTGAAACATAACATAGATCCCTGGGGAGCCGGGGTACCTGAGTGCCGTCGGCGTCGAGGAGGCGGTACTCGTGCATGACCCAGTTGGTCCTCTCGCCCTTGGGCGCCCTGCCGGCGTGGAAGACGAGCGTCTTCTTCATCCCGACCGCCTTCCCGCGGTGGTGCACCTCGCGGTCCTTCCCTGTGGTCTTCCAGTACCCGCGCGGCGTGGCGCGGTTGGTCCTGTTCCCGGGGCCGCCGCGCCCTCCCGCGCCGGCACCCGTCACCTTGCGGTCGAGGCGAGCGAAGAAGTACCACTGCGCGTCGCGGCTGCGGATGCGGGAGAGGGAGGGGAGGTCCCAGGGCTCGAGGCGGTAGAGGTCGACCTCGGCGATGGCGTCGATCCGGAGGCGGCGGCCGAGGACGCGGCGGCGGAGGTAGTAGGAGACGAGCTCCTCGTCGGTGGGGTGGAAACGGAAGCCCGGGGCGAGGGGCACGGCCGCCGCGGACGAGTCCGACGGTGAGAGGCTCATCGGCCTGGTCTAGGGCTCGGGAGGGATGGTGTAGGGAGATTCGATCGGCAAGTTAGGGTTCTGAGGAGGCGGAAGGACAACACGAAGAGAGGAAATGGCCGCCGCCGCCGTGAGAAAATTGATCATTTGCCATTTTGAAGAGTGGACTTCGCAAAATTGTCACTTTTAAAATTAACTTCGCAAAAATATCATACAGTACATTCACCTCTTGATTACCATGTTATTTGAGCCATTTAACTTATTTAATATTTTTTTTCTAATTTTAGAGGCTGAAAAAGACCTTTTCACCCTTGCTAAGTTTTGCACTGCATGGGCTTTGGATTGGAAGGTGGGCATCCTACTGTTGTTCAAATAGATGAGGTGGGGGACAATGCTGAGTTTGTGTTCTTGACGATGGGTGAATGTGCACTCTACTTGGATATTAAGAGCAGGGAGACGCATAAGGTGTACGAGGAGATGCGAAAGGATCGACATTTGGTTGGGATCCGCCCCTTTATGATGATCTGGCCTCCCACCTAAAGAATTGATCCTACAAGGTTTGCCTTTGGCCTTTGGGTGATCTGTGTAGTACTGATGTCGACATTATAAAGTTCTACAATTTGCACTAAGCTAATCTCTTATCTGGTTTGTGATGTTTCACCTTCCAATCCAAAGCCCATACAGTGCAAAACTTAGCAAGGGTAGAAAGGTCTTTTCCAGCCCCTGAAATTAGAAACAAAGTATTAAATGAGTTAAATGGCTCAAATGGCATGGTAATCAAGAGGTAATGTACTGCATGGCATTTTTGCGAAGCCAATTTTGAAAGTGGCAATTTTGCGAAGCCCACTCTTTAAAGTGGCAAATGATCAATTTTCTCCACCACCGCCGCTGCTGCTGGGGACTAGGGTGTCGTCCAGCAACAGAAAACAAGACCAAGGCACTTTTCTGGGGAAGGGCTGTCAGCTGTGTGTGTACCCGGTTCCTGGACTCCCTCCCGGGGTATCTCCGTCTTTAAGAAGCCTCCCGCTACCTCGTTCATTTCATATTCAGCTTCTAACTTCTGACTTATTTTTCACTATTTATAAATTTCGTCTTTTTCTGAACTTTTAGCTTTTTTGAGCTTTTTTTGTCGGTTCTTTTTTCCCATATTCGTTTACATTGTCCGTAACGAGCTAACATATTTTTTATATTTTAAAATTTTTTAAATTTAATTATGCTAAATAAGCCACCTTCAGCTACAGTGAAATTTCAGCCGCTACAGTGCAATTTCAGCCATAAGCCACAGCTTTTTATATTTCACTTCTCTCGCTCTCGTTACGTGTAGTATCTCTCTTTAATTTTTTTTATCGTCCATCATTTTTTCTAAAATCTACTTCTTTTAACCATTACTATTCATTTTCATTCACTTCTATAAGTCATAGCCAAAAACCAATACGAACACCCTGTATGGGACTACTTGCCTATGTAAGTACGATAGAAAGCTTCCTATAGTATATTGCCTCCCACTGTTAGATCTAACTTATATAATTTCAAATGTTTAATTTGGCATTATAGAGAAACTCATATTAGCTCGATCGTCGGCCGTCGTTACCCCACCGAAGCTCCAGCTTGCTAGAGCAGGAGACAATAGCGGACAGCCTCCCTCGAGCACAAGCGGTGACAACCTTAGACTAATGGCTGGCGTTGGAGCTTGGGATACCGACGTTGGGGCTTTGTGACGCCAGTGATTGTAGTCTACTTCTAAGGAGGCGACGCGGGGGAAAGAGGGCGATCTCCCGACCACCATCGGCTCAACGAAATCCCAGCTTATTGGAGGAGTGAGAGAGATGGAGGAGGAGGAATCTAATTGGTTGCAACAAATTTACAAAAAAATGCACATGTAGAGAGAGCAAGAGAGGGGGAGAGTGGGAGGAGCATGGATGCGACGGTAGCTGGCTACAGAAGAGGGAGGAGTGCTAGAATGTGATAATAGAGATTGTGAGGCGTAGACTTATGGGTGAATAGATAAGGATGAAATAATTAATTCGATGTAGTGCAACAAAAAAATTCCAGAAGCGCAAAAATTAGTTCCTCAGCTACAATAAATCTTTGATGTGATTACAACAAACATTAAAGTCAACAAACAAAAATGTGCAACACATTTGATCTATTGGTGCAATAAATACAAGAACCAATGGCAACAAAAATTAAACATTGTTGCAAAAACAAAGAATATCAAAACATCTGCAGCATTTGATGTCTTGTGCTGCTACAACTTAACTTACCTAGTGTTAACACTTGAGATGAGCAAAGAGGAGGGTAGGGACGAGCCACCCTATTCATCAACGGGCTTGGATCTAGAAGGCGAGGCCAGCGATCAAGAAATTGGCTTGGGCGGCCGCCCAAGCATCATGTAGGCACTCAGCGGTAGGGGACCACCAGGCCTCAAGCAGTAGTCGGTTGACTGGGCGGCTAGGCAGGTGTCGGATCCTGGAGCAATAACTCCGAAACCCTCTATATAAATCGCACTAGTACAGGAACAGCTAGTGCACACAGTACAACAAAGATATATATCAAGCACAAATGACCAACTATAGTAAATAAAGGAGTACGGCCTTATGGCCAAATCTTACATTAAGTTCACTGATAACACAAATAAAGGAAATAACATCAGAAACAAACTAATAAATAGCGAAGCTCGACAGCCTGCCCACAGGCAGACGACTGTAAGACACGGCCTACTCATCCAGGTCATCACCGTAGTCGAAGTCGTCCTCCTCTAAGATGAGATAGCAAGGTGAATACAAACTTATACTCCGTAAGTCACACAGAATATGCAGCATAATGATAAAAACAACAAAGGAAGGCATATAGGGTTATTTGAGCATAAAGCAGCATTTAAAGAAATACAATAAATAGATTAAAATTGCGGAATTTAATACAGTAAGTAAAAATAGTATTTGTAAATGAAACTAGTACCGTTAGTGCAGGCTCCGACCAAACACTAACCTAACCACGGGCATCCCACCCGGACCATCTTTTTCAAAAAATCTCGTATGGATTCCATCCATCCACACGCTTTCAATCACTCATAGATTCTATCCATCCATAAGATTTTCATAAACTATTTTGAAAAACAAAAATCTAATTCGTGAAAAACTTTACTCAGCATGCCCATGACCGTAGACACGGCTATCCAGGATAGATTATACACTCTGCAAAGGTTTTACAGCTTTACCCACAAGACATGATCATCCCATATTGTCACCGGATAAACACAATTCCTTTGGTGTGTGGCGAGGAGATTATTACAAGGCCTTTACAACGCAAAGCTTTTAACCTAGCCACATCAACTCTAAAGTTTCACCCCAGTAAGGAATCCACCAGACCGGGATCCCCTCTTGAGCCGAGTAAGACTTCTCATGGCCCACGCCACGCTCACTTTCAACCTACGACGAGACTCAGGTTGGGACCCGCAAATTAGTCAGCCAGAACTGTCCCATATCAGCCTTGTGATAGTACACTAGGGCTTTGCAACAGTAGCTCACAGACCGGTCCTTAACTGACTTAGGCTCAACCACATACCCCATGTGCCCGACAATCAACACTGTGTCACCGAACAACAGTGCATGCCTACACCCACCACCTAACCATTAGCCTAAGTCTAAACTAGATTTTATATTTTATTTCAAAATATTTTATAATCCTTCTTGACTCACCGAAATCAAGAATACTTTACCAAAGCTTATCATTTTATGTGAAAAGGTATCCGAAAATAAATATTATGTCTAAACGGGTCTAAGCATTTGATATAAAGTTCTCTAGCATATACTAGCGCATTAACTAGAGTTTTATTCTAGGGTGACAAGGTATCGGAAAATTCAATATCAACGAAGGAATTAACAAGTAGGCAATAACTAAATTTAAAATTGAATTGAAATACGTTGAATAAAATTAGGCATGCAATATAATTTAAAATAGCATAATTTTATTTGCAAACTAGGATCAATATGATCAAGGAGTGTGACTTGCCTTGCTCCATAGTTTGGTGTGAATCGTCATCGTAGAATTTTGTCGAATCGGCGTAGTCTACACGTGAAAATAACCCACCAAATTCAAATAAAAATCAAAAAATCCAAATAAATAAAATTAAGGTAGAAATAGATAGATTGGAATTTTTGATGAATTAAGGAATTTGAACAGGTTCAATCGGAGCTAGGATGAAGGAGAACGGGCTCCCAGAAGTTTGAAAAGAGGGAAAAAAATAAACTGGATTTTTGGAATTATTTTTCTAAAGGAAATTGGAATTATGATGTCAGCAGGGGATTTTATTTTTCAGCTGATTTATTTTTTCTATCGGAAAATCGAATTTATGACGTCAGCCCTATTGAGTGAGACTGACAGTGGGCCTAGCTCATGTAGACCGAGTCCATGGACCACAGGAATGGCTGAGGTGGCAGGGAGGGTGATATGGTGCTGACATGGCAGGTGACTGGGCTAATTTGCTGATGTGGCAGCTAGGTGGCATTGACGTGGCTGCTACGTGGGTCGGGGGTCTTGGGTGCTAACGTGGCAGTACACGTGGCTACCACATAGGCTTGAGTGCTGATGTGGCAGGACACGTGTCTGCCACATGGGCCAAGGGGGAGGCGTGGCTGTTGACTGGGCTGGCGGTGCTGGGTGGCGTCTACATGGTCGAGGTGGCACGCCACTGGGCGCCATGTGGCGTCCACGTCAGTCGGGTGCCGACATGGCTCGCCGGCTGGGAGGGCGCACAGGACCCCAGCGTTGCCGGTGAACAGCGGCACGGCGACGGCCGGCGAAGGGCACAACAGAGAGAGGAGGGTGAGGGAAGTGCGATGGTGCTTGCGGATTTTATCGAGGATGGCCTGGGAGTGGTCGGCAACGAGGAAGGCGACGGTGGCGCTCAAGTCACTGGTGCGGCGGCACTCTGTCGGCATCCTTGCTCGGCGGAGGTGGTGAGGAGGTACGCACGGTCCCGGCGAAGGTGAAGACGGCGGTGGCGTGGCACGAGGCAGACCGAGGTGGCCGGAATCCCTCGCCGGAGTTGGCGGCGGTGCTCAGAGAGAGGAAGCACGGCGCGGGGGCGATGGGGAACCCGAGAGAGGGAGTGGAGATGGGGGCGGGGTGGAGTGAGGGGTGGCGGTGCTCGGGGGTTTTAAATAGGGTCGGAAGGGGCCGGCGCGGTGGGATTTCTCACTGGAGAAATCCGGGAGGTGGCGGCGGTTGCGGGCGAAGTGGGTGCGGGGAGTGGGGGAGGTGGGTGACGAGCGAAGAGAGTGCGGCGCACGAAGGGAGAAGTGGGGCAGCACACGCACGGGGAGAAGACGTGACCGGGAAAGACGGAGTGGCGCAACTGCCGTGGGAAAACTCCCGCACATGGCACGAATGTCTACTTTGACATTTTGAAGGAAAAAAGGGAAACCTTTGGGAAAACTCCCGCACGACTTGGATGTCAAAAGTCTGATCTTATTCCTGATAAACTTATTCTCACTTCTCAAATTTAATGAACCAATGCATGCAAATTGTCGTTTGTCCATTACTAATATTTTTGCTTCCTATTATGTAGCCAATTGGTGGACTAAGTATGGATGTCATGTTCCTCGCTTGCAAAGATTGGCTATAAGAATTCTTTCCTTGACCTCAAGTTTATCTGGATGTAAAAGAAATTGAAACACTTTTGACATAGTTACTCACTAACTCTCAAGTCCCATCTCTTATTTCACTATTTCAATTTAAGTACTTAACTAACCAGTTTAACCTTTACTTTGCAACTCATAGATACATACCAAGAAGAGAAATAAATTAGATACTTACCACCTCAACAATCTTGTCTATGTTCAATTCAATGCAAGACTTATGAACAAAAAAGAAAAGAACAAATCAAAGAACATATATGTCCTTTTAGCTTCGCACGCTACTTTTGCTCAAGGATGGGTTATTGAAGGTGAGGATGAGGAGGTTGACCTCGAGATCAAGTAGGGCTAATGAAGTCACACAAACTCGTAGGAGCACAAGAGTGAGAGAACTTCATAAGGATAATTTCGAATCCGAAAGTGAAGAGGAAGAGGAGGTGAACGAGAAACTTAAGGATGTTGAGTTCGAATCTGATCAAGATGAAGTGATTCCAACAAAGGATTACGGTCAAGAGGACAAAGATTGATCATTTTATCTGTGCATGCTACGTTGTTAAAGTTTCTTTAAGAATTATTTTACTATGTGTGGTTGAGAATTTTTGGTATGAGATGTTGTGAACTATGTATACGGGTGGTTGTGAACTTATTTTATACTTTTATTTGATCTGTGTAACTATGTTTTATTGTCTTGCAGTCATTTCTTATTTCTTTCATTCTTTCATACTTACATAGAAGTCTAAAGAGCAATAGTTGTATAAATTTATCCACATACCAAGAGTCTCATGTATTTCTTAATTTTTAATGTGCAGGTTTAAATAAAGCATTTACATCAAGAATTTACATTAAGTGATGAAGTATCCATAATCATCTATCAAATTTACAACATTACAAGTTATTATAAGTAACTATTCTTCCTCCAAACATCATATATATCTTGACATCGTCAGTAGCACATCATGCTAAAGTCGGCCCCCTAGGCCTCGCCTAGTCCCCACCTAGGCAGCCTAGACACTAAGCCCCTACTTGTCGCCCGCCTAGCGCCTAGCGCTTACCTGAACACTAGGCGAGGCTAGCACTGCTCACTCCAACTCCTCTGATCTCAGTCCCACCAAATCCAACGAGATCTAATCACGGTGGCGATAGGTCCGACGAACTCTGGTCTCTCCATGGAAAAAGCACACCACGCGGACTCCAGCCATAGTGCATGGCTTCCCTGAGCGCAAGTGCAAGAAGAGAGAGGGGGCAGGGTGAGAGTGAGCACCGAGCTCCTGACCACTGGTGAGACGAGGTAGAGCAGGGGTAACTGAAGAGAACTACCAGTGGGAGAGGATAAGTATGATATTTATGTGGTGGTGGTTCGGCCTAGGGGAGGCGTCCAATATGAGTCTTTCGTATTGAACATAGGAGCCATATCATTTCCCTATTTGTATTCGTCTTGAGGTGTGCATCTATCAGTGTTACTTCCACTTTCTTTTTGCGACCAATATTACAATTTCATATTCTAGCAAAAAATAAATGCAATCTCATATTTATGCTTTTTGTTGTTTCCATGGAAATAGGATACGTGCTACACGTTGACGTGGATAGCTTTTATTTTCTTTTTAAGAATGTTAGGTATAGACATCTTTGTTGTT
The DNA here is from genome assembly GCA_036346575.1 of Dendrocalamus sinicus. Taxonomy (NCBI): domain Eukaryota; kingdom Viridiplantae; phylum Streptophyta; class Magnoliopsida; order Poales; family Poaceae; genus Dendrocalamus; species Dendrocalamus sinicus. The sequence goes on along the minus strand of CM070646.1, from coordinate 35,760,525 downwards.
TCTTCTCGACACGGGTAGGGTGTTTGTTGAGTGGTGTATAACATCATCATAATATAATACTCAAGTTGGTATCAACCATATTGGGTAAGTTCTTTTCGGCTGTAATTTATAGCTACGACTTATATTTTTTTGCTATAACACGAACGCTTGTGTGAACAAACCAAAAATCGATAAACCACTTCAAAAAAACTATCCTGCTATACCGTTTTAAAATGATGATAGAGAAACCGTCGTATTTATTTGTTCGAGTAAAGCCATAAACCATTTCCGGTTGTGAACTGCAAACTTATGGCAAGTCTTTTTGGTTACTTCGACTCTCATTCCACCCAATCCTGTTGGTTAATAAGGCTCGATTTCCTACTAACTAGTACTACATCTACTTTGGCCTGCCTCTATCTATGGCAAAGAAGATTGGAGCCAGAGCCCGGCTTTCTTTCTCTTCCCATGGAAAGAGGAGCACATAACCCCTTCTGGATTTCAGGTTGTGGTCCGTGGATGCAACTGAAAAGGAACCTTGTCAACAACCGAGCCACTAGCCGCCCGACAATAATGTTGTTGGCTACTAGGTTAGCCCAACAATGCAGACACCGGCTTTGGCCAAGGCACGTGGTGAAGTTTCAAACATTAGCTGCTTGTGATTATGAGATACCAAGAAACAATACATCAGGTGGAATGCAACAGTAACATCTAGTTCTCTTTATAAACTACCCCCAAGGATAGGAGAACCAAGTACACCGATGTCAGTCATCAAGACTGGAGCAAAGAGCAAAGCAGACCAAGCAGCAGATTATCCTATCGACAATCTGTTCTCAAGGTCTTGTCAAACTTCAAACAGGTAGCGGCAGCACACCAGTGTTGTGTCAAATTTTAAACAGGTATCTGTTGAAATATAATTCTATTCCTAAAAAAACCAAATAGTGCAGCTAATTAACTGGTCACTAACACAATTGGACGCAATAAACAATAACAATCTAAAACTTCTCAAGCTTTGCAGGTAGTACTAAAGCTATAAAGAAAATTCCTCATCCACCAAACTTGGCATTAAACATTTTGCAGGCACACACTCCATCAGATAGATGGATACACCGTCTTCAAGAGATTCCATCACCTCTCAGAACTGGCTGACACCCTCTGCATGATCATACACTCAGCGGCCTCAACAGCTTCGGGTGTTCCAGTTATCGTCACTTTCCTGCATAATAAGTTAGTAACATTGCAACGCTTCCCTTTGCTAGCATATACGTGACCCCAGAGGGCAGCGTAACTGAGTGTGATGGCAGAAGGAACCAAGGAAATTACCTGTCAGATGTGCCAACCATGAAGTCACCCCTATCTGATATCTTGATCCTGGCACCACTAGCCTGCATTTGCAACAAATTGCAAACAATGAAATGGATTAATTTGCCTAAACTATGGTGCATTCACACCAGAAGAATGCAGCAGCAGTTTCTGAACGGTTTGCCCTAAATCTTAGCGGTATGAAAAAAGAGTACTACGTTTCTGAAGCAGAAAATGATGGTAGTCAATATATGCTCCTTTTTTCAACTTTTTACTTCTCTAACTACTTGACCAATGGGCTCTATGAGGGCAACAGCAATTAATGATTTGCAATATAGGGCACTACACCTTAAGAAGTTTGCTGATCTGGTCACCTAAGAAACCGCAGAAACATTATGCCTATTTAAGAAACACATATACAGTCATATGTATATATGAGGCTTTGAGGAATTAAACATTGCAGTAAAATACACTAATGGAGTTACTATAATACTGAGTTCACATAGTGCAAGAAAATACCTGAATGATCTCTGTTATGTTCCTCCCTGCACGTCCTACAACAGCCCCGATGTGTTCATCAGCAACACCAATGGTGCGAGATTCTTGGGCGTCATTATTAGCAGGTGATCTCATTGGTGTACTGGGCTGCAGATTTTCAACAGCAAACCATGGTTGGAGTGATTCGAACACATAAATCAAGTTCTGGTGAATAGATAGCAGATATAAAATCTCAGAAAATATGTACAAAAGTAATGAACAAAAAGTAAGCATGGCATTCACAGAAAACACAATACTAACATCTCATCGTACAAGCACTCTTACTAAGTCATAAAATATATGCATATAGTTGATATGGAGAGAAAACATTAGAAGGCAGGCTAATGAAACTACAGGAAAATTACACGTGCTCATTAAAACATCAACAGATTAGCTCACCAACCTCATTACAAATTTTCCATATACAAACTTCTTTCTCCAAAAACATAAGTATGTCTGATAATGTAAAATAACATTTTTATTTTCATTGCAGTCTGTACTTGCGAGAATTATTAATAGCACCCACAAAAAGCTACCAGGATAACACCCTTAAATTCATGAGATTTCCAACTTTTAAAAAGTACGCCTTTTTTGCCATTTCATATACCTGGTTCAAAATAGAAGTTCTAGACATTTACTGATGTACACAAACTAGAAAACAATATTTCTATTAGAAAGTATCTGAATACATATCACACCTCCGCTAGTGCATAACAAAAGAAAATGCATGGTAGCACAGTATCAACACAGATGGACTAGATTGCATGCAAGGCAATGCTGATGTTGAATAAAAAAACGTTTTCACGAGTAAAACGCATAACAAGAAGAGTAACACAGCAGCAAATACTAACCTTGTTGTTTTGGTACCTTCCTCCGTACCCATTAGGTCCATAGTTCACAGCATTATTATATGGCACCTGTGGAATCATATACCCAACAGGAACACCAGGGTAACTTGGGAAGCTGAGGCCTGGATATTTTAAAAAGAAGGAAATCAGACAGAGAAAATGATAATGCAATAGCTGAATGGAAGATTCACGTGGAAGGCTAATGGCTGGCAAATGGTATGCTGACCGAGCATGTAAATGTATGCCAGCATGCTCAGTTGTGACCTTTTTTTAGAAAAGCATGCTATCATCCAGTGTGAAATGCAGTATGTGAATTCCTCAAAGACTGATGAAAAAGAAATGCATTATGAATAGAGACCCCAAACAAGCAAGCAGATATCCATGTGGTAACACAAGTAGTGAAAAATGCTAGGATTTACCTGCATATGGAAATGGGGAACTCAGATTAGGTGGGTAGTGAACATCCTCAGATAACTTGCTTAATATCAAATATATCGCTCGCATCTGACTGTCAAAGGGTCCTGTGACAGTAACGAGTCTATCATGCAAACCAACATAGTTGTTATCCTGTGGTGAAATCTTAATTCCAGCATGTGTGTCTTCAATGAATGCCCTGAAGAGAAAAGGGGACACACCAACTCTCAACATCCAAGCAACAGAAAGTAAAACAAAGCAATACATTATGGAACAATAAATATTGCTAGAGTGTGCAAGAAGTGAAGAAAAAAAGGGAGAAACATGCAAGTCATTTGGAACTACCGCAAATCAGATTGCCATTCACACAGCTTGATGAGCGTTAGGAAAAAAACATATGTTTCCTATTATGGTCAGTTGGTTCTGATATACCTCATTCTATCCTTAGAATACAGTATTGCACCAGCTTAGAAAATTAACTACCATAATGGGGATAATACGACTACTGATAGCATCAGAAATTAGAAGTTTAGAACAAGCTTATTGATGGGGCATACTTAATTGTTGCTCCTCCTTTACCAATAATTCCACCACAAGAGCTGTTAGGAACTACAAGTCTAACTTTAGGTCTAGCTTCAGCTTCATTGAATTCTTCCCCCTGAAAAATAACCAGCGAAGGTCAATTATCAAACAAAGGCAACATGGCCCTATGGATACAACCATTTGCGAAATAAAATGAATTACCTCAGCTAAAAGTTTCTCGAGTATCAGCTCCATGGCCTTTATTACTTCGTCAAACAGTCCAGAAACCATGATGATTCTGTCATTTGTACCAGGGAAAAATTCATGGCTACGTGATAATTGAATACGAGCCCCAGACTCGGACTGAAACTCATTAATAGTTGATCCACCCTTGCCAATAATACATCCTGCTGCTGTGTTAGACACCAGAAACCTCAAATGCGTTGGCTTCTCCTTGTCATCTGAGAAGAAACATCATTTGGAAATTCAGAATTATATGGAAGAAAGGTGAATAGCAAAACAATGGTATTATGAGTTTTCTAGTCATAAAATACTTGAAGTCAAAGAGCAGAAGTAACCAGTTATGCATAGTAAAATCTGATAAATAACGTAACAACAATAACAACAACAAAATCTTTTGTCCCAAATAAATTAAGGTGGGATAGGAATGAAATCTTCTCAAGATCAAAGAAATAATAGCCTTTTAATGAAACCTACGAGGCACTAACCCTAAGGCTACATCATGCCATCTAAGCAAAGAGGCTAAATCACCACACCTAAGCATCCTTCTTATATCATGGTTCCGATACATAGATCGCTAACTTCCATACACTCCTATCCAAAGCTAATTCTTTAGATACATTTCAATCCCTCAAGTCTTTTTTAACTGTTTCCTCCCACATCAGTCTTGGTCGACATCTGTCATTTCTTATGTTTTTGGTATGTCTTAAAATTCCACTACGTATCGGTGCCTCAGGAGGCATCCGTTGGAGATGTCCAAACCATCTCAAATGATGTGGGACAAGCTTCTCTTCAATTGGTGCTAACTCCACCCTATCACTATATCATTATTGCAGATTCGATCTTACCTTGTGTAACCACAAATCCACCGCATCATCATCTCTACTAATATATGCTAAGAATTGAGGCAACTCTACGCTGTGCATCCCCTCAAAATGGAACTAATATATGCTACAATGCTCCATGGAACCAGGATCAATGTACACTGCATACTAAAGCAGTATACCATGGCATCTTGGCTGAGGAAGAAAAGAGTCAGCCTTCCAGCTAATTCTCCTTCTAGGGGGTTAATATAGCTTACCAGAAACACTTGACTCAATATGTTTCGTACAGAGCCATTAGTATGTCATTATCCTGGCACATGTTAATTGCTAGGCCTACTATCAGAGATCTACTGCACATGAGTAAAACTGCATGTGATAGCACTGAGTAAAATGGGATGTGATAGGACTACACACAGGAATGGAGGTAGCAAAAGAAACACGTAGTAAGCACAACTCAACAGCCATTTGTGTTTTGAAGTAATTTTCATTGTGCAAGAGCTAGAACAATTTTAAATATGAAACGGAAGGAGCGCCTTCATCCGACCACCTATCTTGTATTTGGAAGCTGTCTGATAAAAACCGTTACTAACCTAAGAGTAGCTGTCTATCATCACGCACGCAGCCGTTACTAAGCAAAGTGTAGCCATCTCAAACCGCTTATACATAGGAAAAACCGTATCGCACCACCGCAAGCACAAGTATTGTTACCGAATCATTATACATAGGAAAAACCATATCGCACCACCGCAAGCACAAGTATTGTTACCGAATCAGCCGACGAACCAGGGCACTTGCACCTAAACCGCCAATGAATTAAACATCCCAAGCGCTCACGGAAATCAACTAGACACAGCGCATGAAGGAAAAACAAACTGAAACTAGGGCAAACCCAAAACCGACCCTTGTTCGGTTAGTCTCTCTCTCTCTCTCTCTCTCTCTCTCTCTCTCTCTCTCTCTCTCTCTCATTACACGAGGACGCACAAACGTGGAACCGCCACAAATCAGTCGCCTACTGCTAGCCATGTCATATGATCGTATTAGCCACTGGTGCTCGCTGATCTCGACCTCAGGGCGGGGCGGGGCGCGGAGGCCCAGATCTCGCGGATCCAGACATAACGTACGGGCGCGCCATGTTGAGAGTCTGAGAGGGAGATGGGGCGTTACCTTCGGGTTCGGAGGAGGGCTGCCGCTGGGGAGGGGAGCGGGGGGCGCGCTTGGGGGCGGACTCCGGCGAGGAGGCGTAGGGGGAGCCTGGGGCTTCCATCGGCCTGTGACGGAGGTGGGGGTGGGGGCGGAGGCGGAGACGAAGGCAAACGATCTGGGCCTACGCCATCCAAGTGCAGTGCCGGACCGGTGCGTGCGTTTCATTTGGCTGGGCTGGGCTTTTATCCATCCGCGCTTGCCTGCTCCGCTTCCCTTCGCCCTCACTCCTCCAACCAAGGGCCCAGTTCGTATATTAGTAAACACCTTCCTTCGTCTCTAACAAGAAAACACCAAGGGCAGAGTTGGATAGGAGTGTAGATAGGGTTCATTCCGTCAGATCAGAAGCTTCATTGCAGAGTTATTTGAGCTTTGTGTGATTCGGGCTTGTCCAAGATCATGCAATAAAGTGACTGATTGCCTAGCTTTGTATGGGGCGAGTGTTGTTTGCTCGGGTTCAGCGATGTTTATGAACCAAGTCCTCACCTTTGTTACTGACCTGATCTCTGGCGATTTACTTAGAGCCAATGGTTAATGAAAGACAAGCTCTTCTTTATCAAAAAAAAAACAAGAAAAAAAGATTATTTAGAGACATCTACTGCAAACGTAGCTTGGATTTCAAAAGTACAATCCCTCACGCGAGCTGTAACTGACATGATTTCTTGCTTTCACCTCCGATCCGTCCGCTCGTTCTGTTGTGATATCAACTGTGTTAGCCAATCGCAACGAGCTACAGAAAAGCTACAGAAAGACCATAGAAAAGCTATCCGAAGCATTAGAAAACCGTGAATATAGGAATAGAAATCAGTGTTACATAGACTCGTTTCGTAAAAATGAGCCCTCTTACTAATTGACACCTAGGTACATATTTATACTCAGAATACTTCTTATATAAATATTTATTTGGGTCTATAATCACAGGGGCAATACTATTATTTTTCTTGTGACAACTCTCTTAGACCAATCACGTGGTAGCACGATTATCGAGCCTTCTGGTACAATAGAGCGACCGGGCCAAAGTGGAGACCACTCTCAATAATAGCTATGATTGATGATCTTTTTGTATTTAACGCGAGCGTTTGTGCGAACAAACCGAATATCGATAAACCATTTAAAAAACTATCCCTATAAACCACTTCAAAATAACAACGAAAAAACTGTTCCATTTGTTTTTTTCCGAGAAAGCCATAAGTCATAAGCTATATATATGTTACACTTCTCACGGACTCATACCATCGAATTTAGGTAAGATTAGCAAGTGGCCGTTGCAAAATAGCATCCAAACAGATCCCTCTCTTCAACATATTTTCCCTGGCCTGACACAAAATAAACAATGCTACCACCCTCAAGATTTGACAGCTTCTACAGTTCTACCCGCCTGTCAGGGGGGGTCGTAACTGATAATACAGTACAGTGAAAAAAAATTAAGCAAAAATGGTTCAAAACCTTAGTAATATCTCTAAGCTGCCAACTAGGTACTGTATCTGACAACATAGTGCATTCTCAATGAGGAAGATGCAGCTAACCCCACAAACTTGATACAGACTACGATGGCACCTTGCCATCATCTTGTGCTAGGGCTGGACGCTTTTTGCTTCTTGGCCTTCTCGACCAATTGCTTTAGCTGCTTCTTCTCCGCCAGCATTTTCAGCAAGTTGAACAGGAAAGGGATGTAGTTGTGCTTCCTCCGGATGTTCTCTGTCTTCCACTTCTTCAACTTCTCTTCTTCCATGATAATCTTCTCGCTGACAGTCTCAATCGCTGATGTCACCTCTGCGAGTGCACTGTTTAAGGATTCTGTGGCGGAGGTCTCATTCATCTCCTGCAAAATCTGCTGCCTTCTCTCCTCCAGTTCCTTCAGCTCAGCAGTATATACCTCTTTCCTATTCTTTATGATAGCCATAAGATTGAACCTAATCTCGCTCTGTGAATAGCGCTCAATTCTTTCTTGTATAACTGGCTGCACCATCCGTAGCCAATCAAGGTCATCGGGCCCACCGTAACACTGCCCAAGGCTTATGGGACCTTCCTTCAAACCATCCAGCTCATAGAGGACACCTTCAAAAGGTAAATAGCTTATGAAATGGTAAACATCATCATCCTTGCCTGCAGCTCTCTGCTCATCAGAAACAAATGGCTCTGGCCTTGCAAAACTGTTGTGGGCTACCCGAATGGAGTCACTGTTGTTAATAGCTAAACCCTTCATATCAGGTGCGAAAGCAGCTGTGAATTGCTTCAAATTTGACAATTCTGGACCTATGTCAATTTCTGGGCGATTCATGAGAATTGAGAGAATAGCTTGAGTAGCACATGCATTAGTGATGACCTGAAAATGATCGATTAGATCAACTGTTAAACGCAAAGTACTAAACAGAGGCAGCCAAAGGACCAAAATGGAACTAACCTGGCGAGCAAAGAAAAGGTTTGGGTTTGGATCTTTGACAACAGGCCGTTCATCCTTTTCCCCAGGCCTCCACTTGAAGAGAAAAATTAACCCATATACCGGCCTATGAGAAGTAGAGAGGAAGAATTGAGTTAAGGCCATCCAGAGAGCAGAGACTAATGACACTAAACAATGAAGATTCTCACCGTAGTTCACTAACAGAGTCCACATCGAGAGAGTAAAGCTCCTCCACCTGTTTAAAGATAGCATAACAATGTCAGAGGTGGCTAACTGGCTAGAGCTACATCCTAAAGTGAAGCTACATGTCTGAGTCTTTTTTCTTGATAAATGATAACATAGGATACAAGGCCGTCCATTACAAAATTCTAGAAGCACCTAACACTATACATATTATGGTAATAAAAGTACAACCATTATCAAACTAAAAAACAAAACATGACCTCGTGTCAACATTATGCTGCTTGCTCCCACCATCTCATAAAGTGATGCGAAGTCCCAAAGAGAAAGTATGCAAGTAGGTTAGGAAGTGTAGAACAAAGCCTCAGTAAAGGCCTCTTCCTTTCACAATTTGAGTTAACAGTGAGCCATCAATATAACCCACTGACTGCCAGGATTGTCATGTCTTTTCATTTTATCCAAGCCCATATTTCCTTCAGAAAGAAAGTTCTCTTCTCCCAGAAAGGTATTGTACTTTAAATTCAAGTGTATATCTTCACAAATGTCTTTAAATTCAAGCAAATACCTTCACAATTTATGTAGCAATATGAGTTAACCATAAGCTATGTCTAATGTATATCCTGCTTATCATACAGACATATAGCGTGGTAGTTCCTCGTTGCGAGGTCAATCAGGTTATCGTCAGCTTTGCAACACAAGGGAAACAAATCTTCAGAAGACTAGTTTCAAGTAAATTGCATGACTCAACTGACAGATCCAACCAAGCACTCTACATCATTGTAGATATAATAATTTCTAGCATGAGTACAAATCAACTACACTTGATAGAGATTTCATTTCAAAGTTATGTTTAGGCAAGGAAAGCAATGAGCCCTGGAAGCTAACCTGTACACCTTTTACTTGCATTTCCTGAATCAACTCGGTGAAAACACCTGCAAGGCATAGGCTCAAGTGAAACATACAGAATGTTTTAAAATTGTGATGATAAGAATGCATGGAAAAGTACAAGTAGAATGTATCCAACTGTTTGTTTAGGAAAGACAGGAGAAAGTAGTATGAAAAGAGCATAGAGCTGCCTATGATTGATCGGTATAGGATGACAGCGTGATCACTGGTATAATCAGTGATTTGCTCAGGCTTGGGTGCTTTATTTACACTTGATTATCCCCCATGAAAAGTAGAATTTGAGGGCAGCGCAACTGATTTCAGCGCTAGGAGCTTTATTCATGACTAGTTACTACCATGAGGGGGGAAAGAATCAAGGAAGGATCCCTGGTGGACTCAGGTACAGGGTGAAGTTAGGATAAAAAGGGATGGAGCAAATCTACACGTCAATGCGAATTAACCCCTCGGCGAACAAACAGCAACAGGCCACGAAGGCACAAACTTACTAGCCCACTATTCTCATCACGAGCAAGGAAAATAGAGAGAAAAATGCATGGCCTTCAGGGCTCGATTAATAGAAAACCAAAACAAACCTGAAACCACCCTAAGTCGTAAGCACAATATCCCTTGGCTACTCGAGAACTACTAGCATGCCGTACAATGGGCTCCCATGAATGAATTACAAACAACTAATAGAGAAGATAAGAAATATAAAGCCAAACTCACCAGGATCAGACTCAATCGTGCACCACGACATCCTTGCAAAATGCCCGAAAGCCTCTGATCACCGCGAGCAAGGGCCTAGTAGAACACAAACAGCACAGCACTCCTCAGATGATATCATACATCAGACAGGCATCAGAAGCGGACTTAAAAGTGTCCCCAGGAATTTGGGTAAACAAGCTAAGCTGCTATCAAATCAAATCCAATCCGCAACTAACCGGATGGTCTGGAGTATCTCGAAAACAAACAAGGATTTGGATTTGATTGCTCACAGCAAAGAAAAACACACACTCCGAACAATCAAGCAAGCTAGGTTAGGGCTTCTGTACCAACAGAATAAATCAGCCTGGGTGGGTCTCCACGCCAGCCCAGTCGAGGGGAGGAGAGAAAGATTACTTCGCCTTGGAGGTGGCGCGGCTTCGACAGTGAACGGAGGCCTCCCCTGGACGCTTCTTCTCCGGCGCTGGCGAAGAGAGACTTTTTTTTTTTTTGAGCACGCGAAGAGAGACTTGAGAGTACGGGGAGGGGAGAAGGGGATACTTGCTTTGAGAAGATTTTGCGCAAAAGCACTTCGTGTATTCCGTATCACCGTTTGCACCTAAGAATATTGGATTTTGCCATCCTGTCAACGATGCACTCTTCTATAGTACTCATAACTGAACAATCCTGAACAATTATGAGAGTAACCTAATATCCCCAGAAATAGGGGTGTTACATGGCCCATTTAAATTATGGCCGCCTCTATCCACGACATCGGCGTCCCTGGCCGTTGTGCTCGCCAGCGAAGTGGAGCGAGCAAGGCTCTCGAGTAGAGATGTCGCATTCGTGAGGATTTGCCCGGTTCCACTGGTGTGGCGACAACCAGCGCTCTCCGCCGCAAGGTGGCTGGCTAGCGTGATTCCCTGCACAGCACTCACCACTGATTGTGCCATTAGAAGGCGAGCAAAATAGCTACTCCATCGATAATTATTGTAGCATGGACACAATAGTGGGTACATATACCCCTTTCCCTATGGGAGCTAGAGTTAAATAGAGCTAATGGCAGGAGAGAGATAGTGTATAAAATGAGTAGATCCCCTACCCCTCTTGGGGATATATATATATATATATATATGTGTGTGTGTGTGTGTGTGTGTGTGTGTGTGATAGGATAGGAAATTCTCATTCTACCTCTTAATAATTATAAAAAGTGAGGGTACATTGGTACATTCTTCTATACTATTGGGCCTATTACATATTGAGCTAGTTACAAGGCCCCGTCATAGGGGGTTGGGCCGCCCCTACAACAGTACATCCTTGACAGCAAGCGCGAAGATCCTAAGTTGCAATTGCATCAGGTCGCTCATTGGGACCTTCATGCTTTCTAGCGAGGATGGGGGACTGGGATAGTTGATCACGTCAGCTCGCACATCAGGACCTCTACGCGAGCTGACGTGATTAACTATCCCAGTTCCCCATCCCTCACACAGCAAGCACAAATATCCCGATGAGCGAGCTGGTGCAATTAGTAGATCCAGCCCCTCCGACACCGAGGCTACGGTCGTGTGGTCAAGGTCGTATTCCAACGTGGGCGGCATACAAAGGCAGAGTCGTGGGTCAAACCACCCTTCCGAGGCGATGCCTACAAGAAGGGCGACAAGAATCTGTGACACAACCAAAGGCACCTCGTCGAGGTCGAGCTTTCAAGGCAGAGTCATGGGTCCAGTCGCCCCTCTGAGACAATGCCTACGAGAAGGGCGGTGAAGTCCCACGATGCAGCCGAAGGCGTCCCACCGAGGTAAAGCCTTCAGGGCGAAGTCGTGGGTCGGACCACCCCTCCGAGGTAATGCCTGTGAGGAGGGTGACGATGATCCACGACGCAACCGAAGGCGCCCTGTCAAGGTGGCGGTTTTGAAGCGAAGTCGTCAGAGTCTCGTCCACGAAGTGGTCATACAAAAGCAAGTGCAAAGGCTGGAGCCTATCTTTGCTATGCGCGGAGGCCGACTCTCTGGTGTCCAGGTGACGATGCGATGGCTCGACGCGAAGGTGGCCGATGATGAAGGGTATGCTACAGATACCACTAAGGTGCGAGAGGGCGCAACAGAACACCATGGATGAGAAGGTTGCTGAGTACGAATCCCCTCCACTTCTGCAAGTTGGAGACGGTTCACATCGTGCATGAAGGCATACTCCCTGGTGTTCGGCAATAAGATCCGCTCCACCTCTGCAGGTGAGATAGGGCAACCACCGGAAGTAGCCCCAAATATGGCAGCATCTGGGATGCTCGCGTATAGCGAGATGAACTTATTTGGGGGTGCTCGCGGCACGAACACTCTGGTGGTATCCTTCTCTAGCGCATTCCCTTGTGCAGCTTCTTGCGTGGTCCCCTCAAACGGCGCCAATTGTTGTAGCATGGGCACAACAATGGATACGGCATACCACTTTCTCCATGGGAGATAGAGTTAGAGAGAACTAATAGTAAGAAAGAAAGAGGTAGTGTATAAAATGAGTGGATCACCTACCCCTCTTGGGGGTTTATATATATATGAATAGAGTAGAATAGAAATTTCCTATCCTACCCCTTAATAATTATAAAAGATGAAGATATATTGGTACATTCCTTTGGCCCTGTTCTTTTTAGCTTTTAAAAGCTGTTTTTCGGTTTTTCTACAGTAACTAGCTTTTAAACGGGGTATTTTTTTAAGATAGGGTCTACTAGTTAATTATAATACATACTTTACTAACTTCATTTATATCGGCAAAAACTGCACGTGAGTTTTTATTACTCTGTAATCTCTCATGCAAACAACCTAAAAGTCATAAGCCGCAGCTAAAAAAACAGGTCCTTTATACTATTAGACCTATTACATATTGGATCAGTTGCAAGGCCCAATATTGGGCCACCTCTACAACAACAATGACGGTATTCATTTCCTTCAACTTTCTCTACCAGTAAAGTTATCAAACCTATATATATTGGAATTACACATAGAACGCTGCGCAAAAATATACACTTTCTTTTTATGATACCTGCTACTCCGAAATGTACAGCTTTTTCAATACTAAATTTACAACCCAGAAAGCCTCCAAGCACCATGATATCTGTGCTCACGAGGCAACGGTACATGATATTATCCCACAATGAATTTTGTCGAAATTCAAACGACCTGAAAATTCACATTTTTTTAACATATCCATATTGTTATCTTCTTATCTGTACCCTTTCAGCTGCTTCTGATGAGCAGCAACCCAATTCCGGTCACAATGAGCGTCGCCGGGAAGCCGAACTGGAGGTGGCTGAAGAAGGAGAGGGTGTATCCGTATTGCTGGGACCTGCGAGCTTGCTCGCAGACGATCAAGTTGGCGGCGGAGCCCAGGAGGGAGAGGTTGCCGGCCACCGTGCTCACCCAGGCCAGGATGAGCCAGGCATTGGTCTCTGCGGCGGGGGAGATTGCCGCTGCTGACGCCGCCACCCGTGCGCCAAGTAGGAGAACTGAAAGCAAGCCCAATGCGGTCTGTCAGATATATGGTGCAGGGAAATGACACACATGAATCAAGATATGAAAAGAAATGTTCACCATAGAATGATTGGCCACTGAAAGAAGTTAGGACCTTACAATCTAGTAGTGTTCAACTGTTCACCACGTGTCAACTGTCAAGTCACAAATCTAAAGGTTTGGCTAGCAGCTGATACGTTCAAACTTGGTTCCAAAACCAATCCCCATTGCAAACTGACACCCCGGTCATTTCGGCTTCAGCTTCTGACTTATTTTTTATTATTTATAAATTTTATTTTTTTCTGAACTTTTGATTTTTTTAAAGTTTTTTTGCTGGTTCTTTTTTCCGTATTCGTTTGCGTTGTTTGTGATGAGTTAACATATTTTTCCTATTTTTAAAATTTTTTAAATTTAATTACGCCAAATAAGCCACCTTCAGTTACAGTGTAATTTCAACCATAAACCACTATTTTTCAGCCCAACTGAGCGGGGCCTAATCATGTCCTTTTTTGTCTTTTACTCAAGATGATTACTGTCAAATTACACATTTTGGAAGCAGTAATTGTGAAATATGGACGAAAACAGATAACACTTTACTCTAATTTCCATGCGTTAGAACATGTCATTAGAATGGTGTGGCTGGAGCCACACTTCTATTGCGTTGAGAAGTTAGATGAAAAGATGCATCTTTCTTGTTAGTGTTGATGCCGCTGTAAGGAAAGGTCAAAGTTCATTCGTCACTAATATGCGCTGCTTCCATGGCTACTTCTAATTAATTAATCTGCGTCGGAGAGTAACAAGTAAAAAATCATTCCCCTTTTATTTTAGACTCGAAACCATTTCTTTTCTGAGGTATGACTAGTTCCTTGACATTACAACATTGGGAGGTTCGGCATATTAGATTTCTGAAGGCAATGAAGTAGCTGACCTGAAGTGGAGTATGTTTTCATGTAATGGGAGGGGGAAGGCTAACCGGTTGGGACATTCGACGCCACATTTGAGAGGAGAAGAACAACCAAGGCAAGAATGACTGTCCCACTCGGCGTATCGATCCGTGCATAGGGCTCCATGAATTCCCAGAATGTGCTAGGAATGCCGGTCTTGTTGAAGCCGTCCACAGTAATGAACATTCCACAGAAGAACAGCAGAAGTGGGTAGGAAACCTGAAAATTGTTTTCAGCAGATGCAAGGAGCTTGAGAATGTAACAATCATAGTGTATTGCTTTTGGTTTCACAAAGAACACAGTAGTATATGGCAATCTAATTTGCTATAAAGAGGAGGAAGAGCATATTGGCTACCATATGATTGGATAAACTGTAAACAAAAATTTCATTCGAAAAGGGAATCGAAGTTTCATTGTGTTGTACATGAGAGGGCATATTGGGAATTTCCCAATTGAATAAAAGAAAGGAAAAAAAAGAAGGCGGGGCCCACCTGTCGGTGAGCCACGCGAAGCGATAAGGAGAGAAGACTGAGTCTCCTCCCAGGGAGCTCCCGTGCGCTCCTGGGCGTGCTTCTCCCGTGCGGTTTCGGCGCGGCCGTTGGTCTTCTCTTTTTGGATCTAGCGATTTCGGGGGAAAGATGGAGGAAGTGGCGGGGAAGAAGCGGCGGTGGAGGCTCGGGCAGGCCCGGGTTCTCCGGAGCCGGCCGCTCATGCCACCTCGCGGCTCACCTCGTCTCCTCTTCATATGCCGGCTCGGCTACACGGTTTGAGATAGATCTTCTTGACTCCCGTTCGATCTTTGCTCGATCTTCTTGACTCCCGTTCGATCTTTGCTCTCTCGAGTTCTTCCTCCTCTCCTCTGCGGGCTGCGCTGAAGTTGGTGGCTTCGGCCATCTTCGATTAAGGCCGGTTCTTTGATTCCCTGTGTGAAACCCTAATTTGGGTGTGGGGATTCAGTGAGCTTGCGGTTTTGCCCAAGAAGAGAAGAGGCGGCACTGGTTCCTATTGTGATTGAGTACTCTTGGCCGGAGCACTTTGTGGTCTTGTGCGGCATATCTCTGTACCTCGACTTCACCTCTGGTTTTTCGGCTGAGAAGTGAAGAGCGGCATTGTATCTCCGTGAATCATCTACCTGCGCGTGATAGTGGGTTGATAGATTTTCTGGGTAAGCGATTCATCGTGCCTTGCCGCGCTGATTGATTTCATCTTCGGTTTGTCGGCTCCTAGACAGTTTTGAGTATTGTCTGTGTTGTGAGTATATTTATCCTTTTGCACATTTACAGCAATATTTCTTGATCTGTTATTTCACTCAAGAATTTGAAGATTGCTGTGAATGCTTGTGGGCTCTGACTTTAGCTCAGTGATGAACTTGTATCTTTGAATTGATCTGGACTGAATTAGGAATTTGAGCTCTAGGGTTTAGTCTTCTACTGTCCATGTATATGTTGTCTCTTGGCTGACTATCTGTGTTCATATGCCATTGATTTATTGCTATGCAATAGCCTTTTAGTTATTCTAGTGAAGGATCCTTCTATTGTTACTTTCGGTTCTGCTATATATATTGCATGATCTCCTTCCGGTAGATGCTCTATATTTAGTATGGGATTGCCTGTCTATTGCTGAATAATATCCTTGACTGTGAACATTTGAACTGAAAGTTATATACTGTCGTTTTCTATTTTGATCGGCTGTGACAGTAGAAAACTTGATTGTGAGCTCAAATCCTGATTTTGGTTATTAGATCATTTGTGATTACAATGGATACTTGCATGAGAAGGTCAAAATCTATGATTTTGCGCAACTCTGTTCTGAGAGCAATAATGAAACAATTAATTTGTTATATGCTGTAATTAGTTGTTTTACTGTTCTTAGGACTGTTTATTATGTTATTTTCAGCAGCATGTAAGTTATATTCTTTGAATATATATCTGGAGTTGAATGACATGTTAGAATTCCATGTTTATATGCAATTAATGTCATTCTTCTTATGCTGGAAATATATTGTTTATATTATGTTGGCTGGAATTAAATGTGCAAATATGCTTATACCGCAATATTTACAACACATTGTTCACATACGTGGCTTCAATTCAACTGCAGACAGACGACACATGAGGAAGCATAAGAATAAGAAGTGAGCCGATTGCAATTGGTTACCTTCTCCAGGCACGGCCGGGCATCCTTGAAGTCGAGCACGATGAGCGCGAGGGCGGCGGTGATGGCGCTCCAGGACATGTTGAGCCCCAGCAGCAGCGCGATGAGCATGCCGAAGGTGATGACGTAGACGCACATCTTCCACACCATGCTCTTCCATTGCTCCATGGGCACCTCCTCCTCCCCCACCGACCGGAAGGAGTACCCGTCCTTGACGCCGTTCACCCGGGCGTCCCCTCTGACTACGGCGCCCCTCCTCTGGTGGATCCCCACGGCGCCGTTGGTCGCGGCCGCCAGTTTCGGGTCGTCAATGGTGGCGGGCTTCACTGGCTCGTACACCAGGCTGACCGGGTGGTCAGCGGCCGAAGAATCGAACTTTGAGCTCCCCGGGCGGTGGGAGCGGAGGTGCGACATGGTGGCCGGCGAGAAGCGGTGCGAGGTGACGTCCTCCTCTTCGATGACCTCGGTGGGCACGGCGACGACGACCTCCGCGCACTTCTCGTCGGAGAGCTGCCTCCAGTAGAGGCAGAGGAGGATGGCGGCGTTGACGACGGCGCCGAAGAGCGTGGCGGGGAGGATGCCGAAGACGAACTGTCCGAAGGAGATGCCGCTCTGGACGGCGATGACGAGGTTCTGCGGGTTGCCGATGGGAGTGGCGGCGGAACCGATGTTGGCGCTGGAGGCGAGCGCGAGGAGGAAGGGCTTGTGCGGCAGGTTGTTCTGGCGCGCGATCTTGAGGATGAACTCGGTGAGCACGACGCAGCAGGTGTCGTTGGTGAAGAACGCCGAGGCGAGCGCGGAGACGGCGCAGGTGCGGACGAGCAGGTCCTTGCCGCCCTGGCTCCGCCACGAGAGCAACCGGCCCAGGTGCTTGAACATGTCGGCGCGCTCCAGGTAGACGCTCACCACCATCGTGCCGAACAGAAGGCCCAGGATGGGGAGGTCCACCGCCGCGTACGCCTCGTCGGCGGAGATCACGCCGAAGAGCACCATCAGCATCGCGCCCAGCAGCGACCCCGCCGTGCGCCCGATCGGTAGGAACGGCACCGCCGGGAACACCGCCAGAACCCAGAAGATGGCGAACGCCGCCGTGCCCAGCGCAACCTTCACCGTCGGCTCCATCGCCATTACTGCTGTACCTACTTGTTGATTTGAGCTCAAGCGAAATGGAATAGCAAGCCTAAAGATTTTTTTTTTCTTCTTCCCTCGCAATTCAAGGCCCCAGGAATCTGGGCAGCATAGTGCAGTGGAAGGATGGATGGATACACATCTCAAGATTATCCTTGCAGAAAAAGGCCTCTACACTGAGAAGGATGGATCTAGCTAGCTGTGAGGAACTCTTCACCAAGAAATCTGGAAAAAACTGTATCTACAATCTGTGGCCTAATGACAAGCAAAAGATCTATGTCTTCCTCACTGAACTAGCCTATTGGCTGCATGGCTCACAAGGACAGCAGCAAGAACAAGGGCAGAAGCTGGAGGAAATTCCTGAAGCTTGCAAGTCAACGAATTGGGCGCATACACGCAAGTGTACGTACGTACCTCTCCTGTGTTTACTTCCAAGAAACCAATTCAAGAGGCCTCTCAGCAAGTAACCAGAGAAAGATTGGCAAAACTATATATACGAGCGACAGGTAGTGTGCAGAATTGGACAAGAATTAAAGAAAGAAGCTGCTAGCTGGGGAAGAACAATTCTGAGATTGGGATTCATTGGGGTGGGGGGCCAGGTAGGAGGAAGGGCAGCACATGGCATGGCATGGGATTCTTCCAAAGAGGCAATGCTCGCACTTGGCAAGCTCCACGTGGCCTCCCTGTAACTTCTTGCCCCCATTCGATATTTTTGCCTCTCCCCCTCTTCTCTCTCAACCTATCGATAACTTAAGACTTATTCTACAGTAATTTACCGTTAAAGATGCGTTATTTTAAAATAGGGTCTACAGATAAATTATAGTATATATATAAATTATGTTATAAAAAGTGAATTTTGAGGAAAATTTTCTTAAAACTCACTTTAGAGTATCTTATACAAGGAACTAGTCATACCGTTAAAGATCACCACCTATTGCTTTCAGGTAAAAGCAAATAGTAATAGCCAAGAGAAGCAGTTTTTTAACAAAGAATGGTACCCAAAAAAAAGAGACGAAAGTAAAAAAGAGTAGAATAAATGATGTATCTATAACCCTTCTATCTTATCCCCAAAGCGATACAAAGATAAGAGAAGTGAAAAACTATTTTGAAAAGTCAGATATTCGTGTTGACAACAAAACAACCCATATATCCCAGTAAAGTAAGTCACATTATTCAGTCAACTGTTCTTCAACCATAGCAGCCAGGGCAAAATAATTCCCCTTTTAGAATGACCGTAGGTAATCAAACATGAATAGTCAACAGTAGTTCCAAACTTCTAATTTAATCCACCAAGCACAACAAAAGTACAAAACTATGTCGATAACATAATTGTGATAAGAGATGTCACATCACATAAGCCAAAACGGAATTAAAAAAAATTTGCTGAACTAAGATGAACATCAGAATAATACTTTCAAGTCTTACCTGCTAACAGTAGAAGCACAACTAATAGAAAAGGCAAGGAGAGTCATTGATTGCTACATATGACAATGCTGCTGAAAGAGAGTTCTACCTTTTGGTCAGAATAATACTTTCAAGTCTTACCTGCTAACAGTAGAAGCACAACTAATAGAAAAGGCAAGGAGAGTCATTGATTGCTACATATGACAATGCTGCTGAAAGAGAGTCTACCTTTTGGCTAGTTTACTATGTACAGAAACAGCATCAGTATCAGAACAGCAAGCCAGTTAAAGTGAATACAACAGCCGCTGCACCAGGAAAGTATTGCGGTTTTATAACAAGAGGTTCCAGAATCAGCATCACCTTTAGTATCTTATGATGATATTAGCTGGACACTGAATTACTATCTATCTTCAACTTGCCACTAAAAACTGAATTTTTGCATAGGTTTGCATCCCCTGCAGTTAAAATGACGATATCTGATAAGAGTACTGTAGCACGAGCAAAAGAAGCAAAAGCTCATTTCTTCCTCTTGTAAGGTTATGGTCAGTGCAACGGTTAGCTGACCCCCGGCTGTGCCATTGGGAAGAAAGACCAGCCCTTTCTTGGCTCCGCTGTGATTCCAGCAACTTTCTCATTTGCCCACCAGTCAGGTCCGACGCTCGTCTCCACATTAGCAGCATCAATGTTGTTGAAGTTGAATTCTTTGGCCAGTCGAAGGGACAGGGAGCGCCGTGCTTTCTCAGGCAAGTCATGGTATGTTTCATCAACATATAGCCCTGCTCTTGTACCATTAGATTCTCTGGGGTGATCACCATTACTGGTGGATGCAAGTCGAAAAGATGTTGTAGTAGACTCCCCAGAAATAGCGGTTTTCTTCTCGAGGCAGCGGGCAACATCTTCTACTGTCAACTCAAATGAGACCCGATGATCCATAGCATGATCATTGTTTTGAAGTCGGGCAGAGAAGTCTACAACAGGCACAGCTGCTGTAATATGGCCATCCAAAAGGGAACCACCATTGCGCGTATGGCGAGGTATCAACTTCTGTGATGCAACGCCCTCACCATCCAAGATCTTTGGTGGCTCACGAACTGGGAATGAGGGGAAAGTGCTAAGTGAGGAAGCCTGCGCCTCGGGATCAGGGAATGGGGAGGAAGTGCCGGAACAAGCCGAGCTTGGAGATATCAGGCGACCTATTGGGCTCTCAGGGTAAATATGATACGACTGAAGCTCACCCATTTCACCATTCTTGCTGTTGTTGATTGAAGTCAGAAGCTTTGCATATGGCACCTCCGGAGAGGAAGGGGTTGTCAAATGGACAGACTCTGGTGGGGGAGTGAAAGGAGCTGTTGAAGGTTCAGTTGTGAAGGCCGAGAAGACTGGAGGCGAGACTAGCTGTGTCTCATGTGCATATGGCCCAATAGCAAAGATGGATGGAGGCCCTGTGGGGGATGGAGAATTTGGCGAGAGAGGTGAAAAAGATGGAGGGCCGACCAGTGATTCTACAATAGATGTAGGTTCTGATTGGAGGAAAGCAGCAGGAGATGATGGAGGTGCGACAAAGGGAAATACTGGGGGTGGTGGATGATTTGGAATTTCTGGCATGGGTGCATCTGTCCTCTGAGGTGCAGGTTCTGGGACAAGGGCAGCATGACTGATGCGCCGGCCATTCTTTTGAGATCCAAAGCAGAAGTATACTCTCAACCAATCAGCCCATTTCCTTCTCTGCAAATGAACAACAGTGGTAAGTAATACTGAAAGAAAGTGTGATTTTTGCGAAATCTTGCTTAAGAGGATTGCACATTGCAGCATAAATGTTTGATAAATAAATGTTGAAACTTCATAAGTATGAATTGACGAGAGTTAAAATGCCCATGTGTAATCAGAATGCAGTAGCACATGCTTAACGTTTCTCAGACACACATTCCATATTTAATTGTCTTCCTGAGCTCCTCAGCATGATCAACAACACGAGACATGTCACAAATTCACAATAAAAATAAAAGTGCATCATCGCGCTATTTAGCTGCATCTCACCTCAAAAAGTGTGGAAATGAAATCATACAGGTCATCAAAATTTCCATTAGAGATCTCAGCGGCGGATGGAGTCAGAAACAAGAGGGAAAGTGGGAAACTATACTTCTAGCAAAAATCATAACATATAGACCCCTCAGATTTTTCCTTTAGGGCCCACAGGGTGAAAATCGTAGCTCCATCAGCAAGCATCGACTGCTATTCTGAACATAAACGGAAGTTTAAGAGACTTTATTCTACATAACGCACAATCCGTGAATGATCGTGGGTTTCACGTGGTCCGAACTAAAAGGCCTGGAGAGTAGCAATCATTAGTGTGTATCGCATTGCCTTATTTTCCAATAACAGACAGACTGCGAAATGGAAACTAATAAGCATGCCAGGATGAAAGCCTAAACAGCAGGCCATGTATTAAAAAAGAGAGTAACTAAGGTCAGGGATTAAAAATAGAAAGAATAGCTGGTGGCATATGGCCAGCTAAGAAAGAATATGTTTGTCTCATCTGGTCCTCTGAAGAATTCAAACTGACTGTTTCAGCTATGCCTTTTTCCTAGGCCTTTCTCACATAATTTACAACTCCAATTTCCATGCATGTTTTCAGTGCTGATATATAGGTCTCACAAAAGGTCAAATATCGCAACCATACATGTCAAATGTAGTGCTCATCATATAAAAAAATTTCTGAAGGAAAAAAACATGTATTGCAGTTCCCAAAAAAATCTAGGCAAGAACTAAAGTTGATTTTCTATCTGTTGCATTTAAAATATAAGTGCTAACATTTTCCAATATACGTTAAAACAATGTCACAAAAATTATTTACAAGTCAACTAAGTGAAGAAGCAAGCAAACTTGCTCTCATAGATCAACCAGTGTGTTTTTCTACGAAAATGTATGTAGAAATAAATACATTAACTAAAACATCAATGTTCTAACCTAAAGCTACAACGATACAACAACCAAAGGTACATCAGAGAACACAGATATGTCTACGTACGGAAACGTCAATCATTTCTTCACTTTGTGGGACGAATCCTTATAGCCAGGAACTACCATTTCAATGCACACAACTAAACCTGTGGCAATATTTGTAACATTTGGTTCCCATCCTATCTCTAAAAATTCTAGGGAGTATTTATGAAAAAAAAAAGGCACTAATCATGTGCTCAGCACTGCCACTATACAATCAAAACTCCTACCAAGTGCATGCGAGTATGCCACCAAAGCCACCCGAGTAACAATGTGTAGCATGAAATCTTGCTTTTGCTTGCAGCACATATAAAAGCACTCAAAGAAACAGCCAACTATGTGACGAAGCATAAATGAATGATGCATCTACTAAGCAACAAAAACTCTACCACAGTGACAGAATCATTACAGTAAGCTAACTAAACGACCCAACTAAATCATGCAAGGTGGCACTAACATAGATCAAAATCATGCAAGGTGGCACGAACCGGCTCTGCGGGAGGCTGTGTGCGGCTCTCGGCCGTGACAATGGCAGCGGCAGCTGCGTTCACCGTATCGACACTGTTGTGCACGGGCCTCATCTCGCTCCCACTCTCCATCTAGCAATGAGGAGCACGGCAACTAAGCCCAGAGCACGATTCTTTCCGCTCCACAGATCGAATCACACCTCCGAGATGCAAACTCTATACCCAGAGAAGCATGATTCAGTGTGGTTGCTTGATCGATGAACCGAACCCCCAGAGCCGGATCACTCCAAACAAGAGATCAAATCATCCTGCAAGGTCGAAACCACATACTTTAATCTGGAGGAACCATCCGGTAAATGGATTATCACAGATCCAAATCTTACACAACCTAAACGAAAAGGACACAAGTTTTTTTCACGGAACAGAGATCTCGTCGTTGGGCTTACCAGGGTCAAATTGCCGCAAGAGATGAAAACTTTACGCTCGCATCGGCTGAAAGAAACCCTGGAATTCGATCGCCCTACTCCACCCAAACCGAGTAAGGGTCAATCTCCCGAGAATCCCCGCCTCAAAACACCAAATCAGGACGAAATAGTTAGCTCCCAAACCCGATAATCTCCTCCACTCCCAACACAGCTCATAGTCACCCAAAATTGAGCCGAAGGAAATAAACCCCTCTCTTGGCCTCCTGGGATCAAATCACCCCGCGAGATCCAAGCTCTAGGGACATGAGGGCACGAATCGAAGCGGGGAGCGGCGGTGGGAAACCCTAGGAGCTGGATCCGAGTGCGGGGTGAGCCGGCGAGGAGAGAGAGGACCGGAGGGGGCCTTGCTAAGTTGTGATTACTCGAATTATTTAATCGAATTTAAGAGGATTCTTCTTACTGCTTGCTTTCGCTGTGCAGGCACAAATTATTTAATTCCTTTAACAACTTCGAACCTCTATTTTGCTCAAATTGTAATGTTACAACGTCGTCCTCTCTCTCTCTTTCCTTTTGTTCTCGCGATGCGATATGTTCCAAAAAAAGTCCCAGAGTACAAATAAGCTAGCCAGATATGTTCTTTTTTTACTTCGGCTAATAATTTTATGTGTACGTTTGTGTTTATGTGAATATAGGAAATGCTCATAAATCGATAAATTATTTTAAAAAGCTGTCCCGATAAACTGTTTCGAAAAGACAATCGAGAAAACGTTATGTATACTTATTCAGAGGAAGCCATAAGCTATAAGTTGAAAAGAAGTAAATCGAAAATTAGAACATATAACAATAACAATAATAATTTGCGATTGTTCTATGTGCGTATTATTATAATAATTATAATAATACGCACATAGAACAATCGCAAATTACACGCAATCTGTTATTGCAGCCTCATGCACTTGCAATTAGTTACAAATAATAAAATCGCAGGTGTAACAACTAGGGCAGTGATAATTGAAAGATGAGAGATCCAACAGCTACTGGTTAGGATGACTGACACCTTGGTCCTTGGTTGCTGCCAGTGGTTACTAGCATTTTGCAGGTTTTTTTAGGGTTGGGTTGGATTGAGTTGTCCCCATCAGCATCATCTGAGGCTGACACCCACATCCTCAAATTTTTAGCACATATGTCACTTTTTGAAAACCATTTACAAAAATAGCAGTATGTGCGTAATATTAGCAAAAATGACCTTTTTGCCGCCCAATCACCAGGCGGCGACGCCATGCAGCCGACGCGTCTCACCTGCCGCCCGGCCACTAGGCTCCAGGTGGCCTGCCACTCGGTGGTGGGGCTCTAGGTGATTAGCATCTACACAATTAACCCCTTTAAACCGAGCTTAATCGGCCTCTAATGGCCTGACACCTGACCACCGAGCGATAGGCTTTTGGCACCGTGCGCCACGAGTTGCCCCCGCCTATTTCCTTGCTTTGCTTAATACATATGTGGATGAACGGAGTGGACCGAATGTAACAGTCTAACTGTTTATTTCAATTTTCTGGAGTGAAAAAAATTATTAAATTAAAATTAATTTGGTTCAAAATAAAAACATGTGTTTTGGTGCCTAAATTTTAATTTTGTTTTGCCCTGAATTTCTGCTTTTGAAAAGTCTGGATTTGAAAAGTATTTTAAGTAAAAGACTAAAAAAAATATTAGATAAAGTGATATTTTGATTTTCTATAAAAATCCTAATTCAAATTAATTATTTGGATTTATTTGGCCTTTGTTTGGATTTTCTGAGTTTTTTTGGAGTTTAAAAATATATTTGGAAATTAAAAAGTATTTTAAGTATAAAAATATAATACAAAATTAAGTCGAAAATATTTTACCTAAGTCCAAAATATTTCCAGGAACTTCTGTGAATTTTTTTGAAATTTTTGGAATATATTTCATATTTTTCTAAGTCTTTTTGAATTCCCTCGGCTTTTCTGAAAATCCAAAATCAGAAAATCAAATATAAAATCTTCCCCTCTTCCTCCGGCCAACGAGTGGACGGTCTGGATCCGTCCACGTCGCCGCTCGCCATCCCGCCTCTCCCCTCCCTCGAGCTGATACGTGGACGGCTCGGATGAGCTGAGTCCCTGCCCCAGCCTATCTCCCGCCATCCCCTCCAATTAACTCCTTCGGCCGCCCGATCCGCCCAACGCCACCCGTCGCAAGGCTGGTATATGACAATCCTTGCTGAACAATTTGTAGGTCCCAACCTGAGTCATGTTGTAGGTTGAAAGTGAGCATGACGTATGCCATGAGAAGTCTCACTCGGCTCAAGAGGGGGTGCCAGTCTGATGGATTCCTTACTGGGTAAAACCTTAGAGTTGGCTTGGTCAGTTTGAAGGTTTTGCATTGCAAAGGCCTTGTCATGATCTCCTCGCCGCACACCTAAGGAAGTGTGTAACTCACGTGGCAATTCGGGATGATCATGTCTTGTGGATAAAGTTGTACAACCTGTGTAGAGTGTATAATCTATCCTAGATAGCTGTGCCCACAGTCATGGGCATGCTGCATGAAAGTTTTTCACGGATTAGACTTTGTTATTCAAAAAATGATTTTCAAAAACCTTGTGGATGGATAGGATCCATGAGAGAATAAAAACGTGTAGATGGATGGAATTCATACGAGTTTTTGAAAAGCTTGTGGATGGATGGAATTTATGAGTGGTTAAAAGCGTGTGGATAGATGGAATCCATACGAGATTTTTTTGGAAAAGATGGTCCGGGTGGAATGCCCGTGGATAGATTGGTGTTTGGTCAAACCCTGCATTAACGATATTATTTTAATTACAAGTTCTGTTTTTACTTACTGTATTAAATTCAGCAATTTCAATCTATTTACTGTATTTCATTAAATATTGTTTTATGCAAACTAACCATATAAGCCTTCCATTGATGCATTTATCATTATGTTGCATTTCTCCGTGTAATTTGCGGAATACAAGTTTGTACTTACCTTGCTATCTCCATACAGAGGAAGATGACTTCGACTACGGTGAAGACCTGGACGAGTAGACTGCGTCTTACTGTCGTTTGCCTGTGGGGCAAGCTCAGTGGGCTTCTTCTGCTTTGGTGTTTTTCTTCCGCTGCTTATTATTTAAGTTTGGCTTATGTGCCGTTGCTGTAAACTCTGGCAATCATGCCCATATTTAGTTAATAAATGTCATTATGGTTGATATTTATCTTTGTTGTACGCTGTGTGCACTAGTTAATCCTGGACTAGTGCAATTTACACAGAGGATCCAGGAGTTGTTGTTTCGGGTTTCGACACCGAAGGCATTTGGCTCATATGGAAATTGAGTACTCGTGCAGAAACGACGAGGGAACAAACCACTGAAAGGGAGGTTGCGTCGGGTCTGTGTCCCCGTGGGTAGTTCACTACTGCCGTTATCAATGCTTCGTTAGCGCGTTGCGCTCTCCCTCGCACTATAAATTGCGAGCTCTCCCGCAGTTGCTCTCGCAGTCTCTCTTTCGCAATCTCTCTCGTAGTCGCTCTCAGAGTCTTGCAATTCTTCGCAGCCAGTTAGCAGTCGTGTTAGCAGGTACTTCCAGTGTAATACATGTGTGTGTATTTATGTAATTATTTTTGTCATCGTAATTTTTAATTTGTAGCATTGTATTGCCATTATATATTTATTTCTTCATAATTTTTATATAGTATTATACTGCCGTGAAATAAATATTTATTTGTAGTAATACACTGCCAAGAAATAAATAATTATGTAATTATTTATTTGTAGTATTGTACTACCATGAAATAAATATTTATATAATTATTTATATCATCGTAATTTTTAATTTGTATTATACCGCCATCGAAGATCAATGTGGTCGAACCTGCGTGGTCGAGCCGATGTGGTCGAATCGACGTGGTTAGAAACCAGAGTGGTCAAGCCGACGTGGTCGATGACCTATGTGGTCGAAGATCGACGTGGTCGAACCAGCGTGGTCGGAATTGATATGGTCGAAATCAACATTGTCGAACTAACGTGATTGAAACAATATAGTCAAAGATCAATGTGTTAATCGAAGATCTGTGTGATCGAAGATTAATGTGCTGAAAGATCGACGTGATCGAGACCTGAGTGGTCAAAACCAACATGGTTGAAGACTAGCATGTTCGAAGACCTGTGTGGTTGAACCGAACAACATGGTCGGAGAACAGCATGGTCGGAGACCTGTGTGATTGAACCGAACAACGTGGTCATAGACCTGAGTGGTCGAACCATCCGACATGGTCGAGGACCAGCGTGGTCGACGATCGGTAGTAACAGCTGTGTGTGAGCAGTCCGATTTGCTTATGGTACTACCGGCTTTGTGTGAGTGGTACTTTCGAATTGCGGAACGACTAGCTTGTATAGTGGTATGTTTTTCTAGAGAGACATCTTTTGGGAGTCTTCTCATCCCCGAGGAAATTGGTAGTTCTGCACGTGTGGAGCGGTACTTCTGATGATCAATACTACCAGACTTTGTGTGGCGGAACTACTAGATTTGCCTAGCGTGCAACTAACTCTGTATTTTGGCATTCACTATGGGCCTGTTTGGTTGCCTGCATGAGCTGATACAGTTGTATGAGCGTGGTCAGGCTGAGGAGGGAAGCTTCTCAGTCGCGTTCCTCCTCAGCCTGGCTCTAGTTGTTTTTTTGCATCCGCTCGTGCAGGCTCTCTCCTCTCCGCAGCCAACCAAACACCATCTCCCTGCATGCGCTGGTGCGAGCCACCCGCATGCAAGCAACCAAACAGGCCATATTGCTCTCTTTCCTAGTGTGCCATAGCAAGCTAGCTAATTGGAGTAATCAAATACCACTTCCTATATAATACCCTACCCTCTACAAGCATCTTTGGTTGCCTTTCCTCTTCTTGCTTGTTCTCTTGAAAGGCAGGCTAGAGTAATCGCCTAGGTTGGATTAGGATAGGTGTAGGATTGTTTAATCTTCTTCATCAACAACAAATTTTATGATTCCGTCCAACCACCCACCTCGATCTAGCTACATCACATAATAATTCTACCATGATGGGTGCAGTGGCGGATCCAGGAAAAATTTTTGGAGGGGCTGAAGTACCTTCAGCTCGACCTCAGCCCTTTCTACATTATACATCCATGGCTAAAAATTTAGGGGGGGCTCCAAGGGTCCGGTAGCGGTAGGGGGGCTCGAGCCCCCTCCCCGCCCCACCGCTGGATCTGCCCCTGGATGGGTGGAAATGGAATAATCAACACCTTGTCAACAAATGGGTAGTTAACACACATTTTGCTCTCCAAACAAACAAG
Source organism: Dendrocalamus sinicus (assembly GCA_036346575.1). Taxonomy (NCBI): domain Eukaryota; kingdom Viridiplantae; phylum Streptophyta; class Magnoliopsida; order Poales; family Poaceae; genus Dendrocalamus; species Dendrocalamus sinicus. Next base: position 35,732,163 of record CM070646.1, on the reverse strand, counting down.
ATAGGGTGTCTTCAAAAACAGAAAGGATGGATGGGGCCAGTCAGGCTAATTAAGTCTGTAAATAAATTAGCTAAGATCAGGATAAGCCAAGCTAATACATGTATACAGTGCAATGAGGTAGGTTAAAGACATGTAACACTTGTTTTAGTTAGCATAGCAATGGTTTGCTTGATGTCTAATGCAAAAGCCATGAGTAGATTAGATGTTTGTACTAGCTAGATGCAAACATGATTTTTAAGGAGACCAAAATATTTGCTCTACGATATGAACAAAAGTTTCACTGGCTATTACCGAGGTGATTGCTCTACAATATGAGTAAAAAAATACTCAAGTTTATTACCGATGTGATTGCAGGTAGCAACTCTAGACTACTCGTAAATAGCAACTCTAGAGTGCTAACAACTAGCATATTTACTCAACTAGTAATTACAATTGTTGCAATCTACGTATTGCCAACTAACAACTTTAGATTTTGGTCATTGTCAACTCTATGTGCTCTTACTACCCCACCTAAGGTATTATTGACTAACAAATTGACTCTATGTGTTCGCAACTAGTAATACCTAAGGTATTATTGACTAACAAATTGACTCTATGTGCTCTTACTACCCCACCTAAGGTATTATTGACTAAGGCCTTGTTTGGATCCCTCCATCTAAAGTTTAGTTACTAAAGTTTAGATCTAAAGTCTCCAAACATGTGGTCTAAAGTTAGATCTAAACTTTATCTAACCCCTAAAAAACACTTTAGACCATTAGTCCACCAAAGTGAGCTAAAGTGGTGTAAAGTTTTGGGTTTTTAGGCACAAAGACATGTTTACCCATGCATGTTGGTCTCTCACCTCCCATTTAATGGTTGACGCACGAAACGAGGAGAGGTAGTATGGTCTTTTTGAAACTTTAGTCCTATCCATTAGTACAGGATCCAAACAGAACCTTCGACTAAAGTTTAGTGGCTAAAGTTTAGCCAACTAAAGTTTAGTCTAAAACTTTAGACAACTAAACTTTAGACCATGGGATCCAAACAGGGCCTAACAAACTGACTCTATGTGTAATACCTAAGGTATTGGTAACTATAGATAATGTCAACTAGTAACTTTTGATGTTGGTAATTATTAACTCTATGTTTTCGCAACTAGCAACTAAAGGTGCTAGGTGCTAGGAATCTCATCTATAACATATTATAATTGTTAGTATTTAGATGCTAGCAACTTTAGATTTTTGATAACTCTTTATAATAGCAACTGACAACTCTTAAGGTGTTTGCAACTAATAATTTAGCTATTAATTGTATCGCTAAAAATATATGCAATATGTATCTATTCACAACTAGCAATTCTAAGGGCCTGTTTGGGACTGCTCCGCTCCAGCTTTTTCAACTCTGCTCCAAACTTGTCTAGCCAAACGGGTCCAACTCCAAAAACTCTGCTCCAAGAAAAAGGTAGAGTTGAAGGCCTACTCCACGTTTTTTCTGGAGCTCCTCAAGGGGTACTCCAGAAACTGAAGTTTTGTATCTCCTCATGGAGTTGGGGAAAAATTACCCACCACTGCCATTACACAATTCCTCTACTCCATACCGATTCGATTTCTTTTCCTTCTCCTCCACACCCACCCGCGCGACTCCTGTCCTCCCCACCCACCCGCGCCGCTCCTCTCCTCCGCCCCCGACCCGCGCCGCTCCTCTCCTCTCCTCCCAGACCCAGCGTACGAAACCTAGACCACCGACTCGCTCCCAAAATCCCCAATCGGCGACCATGGAGGCCTCTCCCGGCAGTGACTTAAGGTTGCACAGTCTGAAAAGGATAGACTGCATGTTCTAGTGGAGTTCTTGCATTTTTTTGTGCAATTTTCATCTTGTTGTAAATTGCTAATCTCTATTGAAGAGTTACGGATCTTTTGTTGTGCTAGTAAGATATGTTTGACTCCGTATAAGTCATTGTGGTGTTCTGTTTTCTTTCAGTAGTAGTTTCTTACTGTTGTATGGTTCAAAACATCAGATGGTTGTACTATCCATCTCGTTCCAATTTGCAAATAGTATATACTTTAAGTTGATGAACTGCTTTTGTAGCATTGCTCTCCCCTGGTAAGCTCAGTGAAAACAAGTGTTTGCTGCTTTCTGGGAGGATGGAGTTTTTTTTGCATAGTATAATGTATCATGAAGTTTAGATGGCATGGGGGCGCACCATGCCATGACCACTATAATCAGGATTTGGTGTTCCAGTGCCAATGGGCTCCTGTCCTTTCTTAATCTCTTTGCAATGCAAATGTACAAGAACTAATTTGACCAATTACAAGATCATGCTTGCTACCAGAGTTTCTTAAAACTAGCTTAGTGGCCATTACTGTTTGCGTCTAGGTCTAGTCAGTGATAGCAGGTTCAGTGCCTAACTGCCTATTGATGCGCTGTTTCCACGGTGGCTTAGTGCCTTGGGATCAACAATAATCATATGTTGTTTAGGCGCTCAGAATATATTGCATATGACTCGGTATCTTGGCTCACCATATGATACTATATATTGCTCCACTATGGATTGTCAAGTTTTACTAAACAGCAGTTTACTGAACTTCGTTTTTGCAATTCCGACGCAGAGGTACGGTGGAAAGAAGGGCCCAGCAGCCAGTGGATCTAAAGACTGAAGTCTGAAGAGCAAATCCCTGTGTTGTTTTTGTTGCGAGGCAGCAAAGCTGGCATGGTGGTTTTTTGAGTACCAGCTACTGGCAGCGGATTGTACACCTCTGTTCGCCTAGTCGAAAGAAGCTAACGAGGTTTTGCATTGGTTGGTGATTCCTGTTTTGCATAGAGGAGCAGAAGAAACTGAATGAAGATTTACAAGTAAACCTTGAAGTTGAAAGAACGAATATGATGAATGAGAAAAACCGTGCAGACCATCTGTTCCAGAAGTTGGAAGAGGAGAGAAAACGAAGTATGTATCGGAACCCAACGCTCCTACTATGGATGTATTCCGTGATGAGTTGGCAACCGCTATTTCTCTAGGTTGGAACTAGAATTATGTATCGGAACATTTGCATTCGTAGTCATTTTAGTTTAAACTACTCTCTAGTTATCTATGGACAATTATTTGTATTCGAATGATGGACTTTGTTAATTATCTATCATGCACGTTGCAATTTATGGGACAAAAGAATGTAATTATTTGACCAAAATATTTGTTTTTTGGTTTTCTCGAATAAATTAATTACGATTATAATATTTTACATCATATTTCAATTGGCAACAAAAAAAATTCAGTTACATATGCTCCGCACACATCAAAACATACACCAAACATCATTTAGGGGCACATTAGACCTTTCTCAGGGAAACCTCACATTCCTGGAGTTGGAGCTAGCTGCGTGCCAAACATGACCACCTGCTCCAGAAACTCCATAGTGGAGCTGCTCCATGGTGGAGTTGGTGGAGCAAAGCTGGAAAAACTGGAGCAGAGCAGTCCCAAACAGGCCCTAAGTGTTTCTAAGGTACTAGCAACTTGAAATCTCATGTACTAGCATATTATAATCGTTAGTATTTAGGTGTTAGCACCTTTAGATTTTGATAACTAACAACTCTTGATGCTAACTAGTAACTATAAGATGTTTGCAACTAAAAATTTAGCTTAACAGTACATCACTAAAAACATATGTAATATGCATCTTGTTTTGTTTAGTTTGTTGTATATACCATAAGAGTTCAAACAAAATACAAAATAGACGGTTGAAAGAATATAGTCATTTATAGATCAAACAACAAACAAGTACAAAACTCGAACATATACTTATTTAGTCTCCATGCTCTTACCACTCTTATATGTTAGCATGAAAATAACATTGTCTTTTATCTATGTTTTTCTTAAATCAGATGTAAAAGTTGTACATAGAGACAAACGTGCTATCATGCATGTACTTGCTTTCGACAAAACCATATCTCGACGTCAAGATATGACCGAAAGGTACAAACCCATCATGACCAGGGAAAGGGAGATCGGGCATCAAGATGTGACCGAAAGATACAAACCCATCATGACCAAGGGGAGGGGGAAATAATCTGATTTTGGACTTGGTGTGCATATTGACCATAAGAACCAGGTGTCCTTAAGATGTAGTGACAATTTCTGAAGTAACATACCTTGCCTTGGAGTGATAAATATTTTAGTGCACACATTACGGTGCCGCTCGATTGAACTAAAATAAATTAGTTTAACTGATGGTGACTTATTTAACGTAACTAAATTTAAAAAATTTAAAAATAGAAAAAATAGATTAGCCCATCACATAAACGCAAACGAATACAGAAAAAAAAAGCTAGCAAAAAATAAAAAACTAGAAAAGATGAAGCTAAAATGAGCAGCGCTTATATGTCTTAGATAAGAGAGGGAAAACAGGAATATGGCGCCACCGACTCCTAAAGACGCGATAAACAAGCTCCAATTGGCTACGTAATGCTGAAAGTAAACCAAACTGAAACAAACTAGTTTTGACAATCAGAAAGTAATGCTAACATTATAGTCCAAATGATACCAACCCATTAAACATCGGCATAAATATTATGTTCAGAGATAATTTAACATTCATTCTTAGGGGTAAGACATGGTAAAATTTGCTAGTGATAATGAAAATACTGAACATAAGCTACTAAGAAATGTTAACATCATTCAGCCAACTAGGTCTCTCAGATTCATAAGATTTAACTGTTAAACCAGCATTGTTTCACACAATTGCCACAAAAACAACACATACTTAGATGAAGCTCTTCGCAATGGTGCATTTAATCATATAGATTGAAGACATAAAACACTCTTCTACTTAATATGCAGCCTTTTGTTTCTTGGGCATCCTGTAACCACCAACAACGCAGGCGTGGTCACGCTCAAAGGGCTCCAGGGTCACCTGCTCCGACGGCTTAAACTGATCAGCCTTCAGCTTCTCCACTTCGCTAGCAAACACAGCCTCAGGAGCCATGGTGGAATCGATACAGTTTGCCTGATGTAAGAAAGAAACTGAGACCAATGCCAACTACAAATTTTCTAAGGCTGTCTTAGCTAATGCATAACGATAACCACTCAATCTGAAACTGAGTACCTTGATTGAAATGACAAAATGACCACCATTCTTCAAGAAGTATGAAGCATTAAGGGCTAAGATCCTAGCCTGCAGGATAGAAGGTCCAGTGACAAGGTTTATAAAGCTTAACAGTAAACAGTGAAGTTCATGATTTTCGAAGGGCCCATCTCATGCAAGGTTCAAATTGAGAATTTTGTTGTACTAGTATTTCAGAAGTCATATGACAAGAGAAAATTGATACAGCTTGCATAATGCGTATCTGATGTATGCATCAATGGCATATTTGGTCAAGCTGTATTTTATACATCAAATCAACCCCCGGTGGGCTACACGCGGGGAACCCTGAAGCAGCTATTGAATCAGCTCTGGGACTGAAGACAAAATGAGTCGGGCAGGAAGAGGAAGATCGGGTGGGGAAAACACAAAAGGATGCACCAGATTAACTGAAGTTGGCTCTGAGAACACAAAAGGATGCAATCAACCATGCACAATTAACATTCCAATTTGAAGGTTACCCAAAACATAACGGAAAAAAAGGCAGACAGAAGGCAAATTGTTGCAATTATCGAAATGGGAATAAAATTGTTGACAATCCAATGTGATGTGCTGAAGATGGAAGAATCCACATATGGGCATAATCAAGATGAAAAGAAAGGAAAAAAGGAATTGGCATTGGGCATAAGCGCATCAGAAACTCGAATTTGCATCATCCATTTTGATGTCCTGAAGGGGAATCCGAGTATGCTCATCATTTGCAAAGCCCCAATATAGCCACCAAAAGTCATGAAAGCATTGCACACAGATAAACATTGACCATCAATTGTATACTGGATTAGAATAATCAGAGGTCAAACATAAGCAAAGCACTAAGTGCCGAGCTGTCCTGAAGAATTTATGTGAGATAGGTATACCTGGTCAGGCTGTGCAACATCAGAGAAGATAACATCAACCATGCCAACCAGCATCCGGTACCTTGCCGGGTGCCTAGCATCCTCAATGATAGGAATCACATTAGTTCTCTTCTTGGCCATATTGACAAGATCCCTGCCACTCCTGTGCGAGAACTCAACAGCATACACCAACCCAGTCTGCAAAGTGAGGCTTTGTTAGGACTACTCGGACAAATCAAAGACTTGACCAATAAAAGGAAGTAGCAACGAGGTCTCACTGGTCCAACAATATCTGACACATGAGACACTGTCGTTCCTGAGGCAGCACCGAGGTATAGCACACGAGTACCAGGAGCCTGAATTACAAAAACAAGGTAGCTATTGAACACTGCAGCAACTATCAAGATTTTCAAACACTTCAAAATACAAGCTAATGCACACTCAGGTTCAGTAACAGACTTACAATCCAGATGTTGTCGACACCACCAAGCACAGCAGCAGCCAGCTTGGATCGAAAGGGGTTCCACACCCTGTACTCGACCTTGGTTCCATCCTCGTTCTGTTAATACCAAAACAACATAAATGCGTTTACTTACGTGTACAAGAAACACAATAGATCAGCAAAATATAACAGAAATTAAAACTATTTAAGTTGATACAAGTTAAAACCTACGCGCGCACAGCACAAACAACAAACGGACTGAACTATCAAACACCAACACTGCTACAAGCAAAACCACAACTACAATTGAACAACACTAGTGCCAAAAACACAGATACTGCAGACACAGGAATCACAAAACACTGACACTAAGCACTGACTAAAACAGGCCATACACATCTGATCAACTTGACACAATTAGCACTAGTCAAACAACAGTAGCAAAAAGATGCGCATAAAGGGGGAAATGACAGGGAAATAGGAAGAGACCTGGACGGAGACGCGCTTCTCGCCGTAGACGGACTCTCCGGGCACCATGTTCTTGGTGCAGAGCGCGTCCTCCTTGGACTTGGCGATGAAGACGCCGTCGTGCTTGTGCGGCACCACGACCACTTTGCTCCCGCCCTTCATGCCACCCCTGCCTCCTCTCCCACCACGGCCGCCGCCCCTCGGGGCCCTGCCTCCCCTTCCACCCCTGCCTCCTCTCCCTCCACCGTCTCCTCTCCCGAATCCCCTCCCGCCGGCGCCGCGGCCTCCGCCATCGCCTCTCCCTCCCCTCCCGCCGCGTCCTGCGGGAAGCAAAACATCAGCACGTGAGACTAAATCGATAGCAAGAAGAAGATGGTGATGTATAATGCTAGGGCTTCGGCTGCTTGCCCCGTGGTGGCCTCATGGCGTCGACTCGACAATGTGCTTGCCGCCGCCGCCGAAGGAGAGGGTTTAGGGTTTTGGAGGGGGTTAGGGTTTGAGGGAGGCCGTAGTGAGGGCAAGATTTATAGAGGGAGTCACTAGGGTTTAGTGCTTGAGAAATGGGCTGAATTTCTACTGGGCCGATGCTAACCCTTTCCCTGGGCTTCTTATTACGGCCCAGCCAAACCAAACGCGAGTTGACAGTTTTTTTGTTTGATTCTTTCTATGTAAACTAGCAGGGTGGTCCACACAAAAACGTGACCAGATTGATTTCAAAGTTAAGATTTCACTATTTTTATTCTAAATTATTATTATTTAGTTATTATTTAGAGATTTCAGTTTGGAAATTATTTTAAAATTAAGTTGATCCTTTCATATATTTTTTTGCATTTTACATGGCATGGACTTTTTATTGGAATATAAACCCTTATATTTTGGATACACTACGATGGATGGTGCAGTTTTTTTTACTTGGTAACATTGTATTTTGTAATTAATATTTTATGTATAAAGGAAGGTGAGATAATAGGCAAACTACAGGTAGATGAAATATAATTTTAGTATAAGATTTGTTTTGAAAAATAACAATTTTGTAAATATAAAACGTATCAGAGAAATACGCTTTTAGGACAAAGCAAGCCGATACATTTTCCTGCTGCATCGTGTGGAGGTCTCCATCGACGTGAGTGCCCTCTCCTTCACCCTCGACAACGGCGTGCTAGGCCTGTAGGTGCACCACGGCGACCACTAGGTCAACGCGCGCTCGGAGCCAAACATAGCTACAATAGATTATGACTAAGAAGAAGATTAGGCATAGCATCTAGTGCTACGTGATAGTAGCGAGGGGTGCAGCATCCGTCGTCGTTGTACCAACTGGCTTGATTTGATGCCTTGGTCACTGATAAATGCTTGCAAATAACTGGGTTGTTGAACTAATCTTGACTCATACTGTATAGTCATGTGTTCGAGTACTGTGTAGTCGTGTGTCGAGTACTTGTGTGTTCGAGTACTGTATAGTCGTGTGTCGAGTACTCACGTGTTTGAGTATTGTGTAGTTATATCGAGTACTCGTGTGTTTGAGTGCATGTAGAGATCAAAGTGTTGTGGTCGAGGCGATATGGTCGAAGTTCCATGGTCAAGGCGCCATGATCGAAGTGCCATGGTCGAGGTGCCGTGATCAAAGTACCATGGTTGACGTGTCAAACCGAAGCTGTAGTCAAAGTAGTAGTTGTAAGCTACAGTACCTAGTCGATAGTCGGAGCTACAATAATCGATCATTGGTCGGTAGTCGAAGCTAAAGTAATCAATCGGTAGAGGTTGAGGCGTCGTGGTCGAAGTGCCGTGGTCGAAGCTGTGGTCAAAGTAGTAGTTGTAAGCTACAACACCTATTCAGTAGTTGTAAGCTATAGTACTTAATTGATAGTCGAACAACGATGCGGTCGATGAGTCGTAAGCTACGATGACTCGATCGGTGAGTCGTAGCTACGATATCTAGTCGATAGCCCGGAGCTACAATACCCCTGGTCGGTAGTCGAAACTACCGTACCCGATCAGAGCATCCGAGTACTAAAGAAGACGTACTCGTAAGATGAGTAGCAGTCATAATCAAAATGCGGTTATTCAGATTGAAGCGAAAGGTAAGTGATCTTCCACACAGTTGTTGTATAATTATGGGAATTTCTTTGAATTTTCCATTCAATGAATTGAGCAAGCTTGACAAAGATGTGTTCAGCATTCTTTTTGCTCATCATCAAAGAAAGTGCAGCTTGTATTACCTGTGTGATCACTTATTTGGAGTCAAATTTGATACCTAACATAGCATTGTTGTCAATGCAAACTAAATAGGATAGAAATAACAATGCTCAAATCAGTAGAGTATGCTTCCAGAGGTGCTTTTTTTATGGATATTTATTGTAGTTGTTGCAATGACACTTGTCGTTCATTTTCGTAACTATTTTGTTGCAATCTTTGCATGATATGTACCACCATTTAACATCTTCTTGTATCTGATGGATCCTAGCTTTGTCTGCTAATGTGTATTGTACTCTACCTAAACACTTTTTCCTTTTGTTGTTCCTTCTCTATCCGAATGGGAGTAACTCGTGTTCAATTCGGATTGGTTTGTGAAGTTTTTTTCCCTTCCTTGATTTTCCTACTTTGTTTGAAAGGGAGCTCTGCTCCAAGTGCTATCCCAAACATTGAAATCAATCTTAAACGACTTGTATTCAGCTCGGATTGGTTTGTATAGTTTTTTCCTTTTCTTGATTTTCCTAGTTTGTCCCAAAAGGGACTCCAGGTGCTGTACTCTATCCCGAAAGGGAGCTCCACTCTAGGTGCCATCTTAATTTTAACCATTATAATTTAGATTCACATCAATCGATGGTATATATATTTTTATTTTTTCTTTGATTAATATGGTAATTTCTACCTATTAAGAACGAACGTGATGACTTCATTAGCTTCTGCTTTAATAATGTAACAGACAATTTAAAAACTCATAGCAATTTATTTATCCCCATCTGCTCGTGGATGGACTACGGGGCAAAAAGAGATAAATTATTAATTATTTCTCTCTCTGTTTTTTTACTTTCTTTAGTTTTAAGTCAAGGCCATCTTCAGTTGTTCTTCACCCTGGACGAAACAGGAGACTCACTGCCATCTTTTTTTTTTATCTCGATCTGCTTGTGGATGGACTATGGGAGAAGAAGAGATAAATTAGAAATTATTTTTCTATCGTTTTTGACTTTTCTTTAGTTTTTAGTCAAGGCCATCTTCATTTCACGATTTCCTTCCCTTGACAGTTTTCTGCTCCTAAATATATGTAGAGAGAGAGAGAGAGAGAGAGAGAGAGAATACCAGCCAGCATTAATAATTCTACATATCCACAGTATTGACTACAAAATCAAAGCCTAAATAGCCGCTAGTAACAATGTTGCCGATCTCCTTGGACCAACAGAACAAGCGAAAATATGATCACGAGCTAGGATCTAAAAACTCCCTTTTCTTCTCTGGAAACTCAGCTAGCGAACGAACTTAAAACACAGCAGCACGAGCCAAGTAGTCATAACACATAGCGCGACAGAAACAAAAGATAGATTTGTGAAACTAGATGCTGTAGACTTGCTGAATCTAGAGCGAGCGGAGCAGTGATCTAGATAGCCCCCTCCTGATCTGTCGTGGGGAGCTTCTCGTGCTGTCCGCCCCATAATCTCACTCTCTCCAGCGCCTGTGATGCCTGAAATCAACATCACCAACTATGTTTACAACATATATACCACCACTAGCCATTCTGATGTGGAGAACATCACACTGCATCTTCTGCATTGAGTTTCTCAGTTGTTACCTCTGCTTTCCAGTCGGTTTTGCAGACCATGTACACGAGAATGGCTGTCTGCAACGCTGTTCCGCACAGCATGCCCGCCCAAATGCCCTGCAAATGGACCAACGGATTAAGACAAATCATTCCAGATTGGGAGTAGCTGGTTGAACTGAGATAGATCAACCAATGTGATAGTTTTGAGTGCAGTAAGTGAGTAAGCAATGGCGATCGATGCATTGATGTGAGGGTTGGTTTTACCTGCACGCCCCATCGGAAGAGGTAACCGAAGATGAAGCCGAGAGGGAGGCCGAAGGCGTAGTAGCAGCCCAGGTTAATGTACGCCACCACGGCCTGCCAGCCACCACCAACCGCAACACCTGACCAAGAAAAGAAATATAATGGTCAGGTGAGCACTAGTGATGTGATTGATCACGTACGGCACGGTACCTGAGATGACTGGCTGGACGCTGTTGAGCACCATGGTGACGGCGAGCAGGTAGGCGATGTTGGCGACCGCCTTCTGCAGGTGCCTGTCGCCCGTGAAGATCACCGCGAACTGGTTCCGCGTCGCCAGGATCAGCGCCATGGCCAGCAGCCCCAACGCCAGCGACTGCACCAGCACCACCATCACCGCGTACATGGTCGCCCGCGGCCTGCCTGATCCAAGCTCGTTCGACACGCGGACGCTGCACATTGACAACAGCAGTGGCAGAGCAACACCATGTCATGTGTCGCGCATTGCTCAAGCTCATCTGTCGATCACAAGGGGGTTTCTGACCGACAGAAAGTTAGTAACCTGTTGATCTACCTATGTATGTATATACCTGATGGCTGCGTTGAGGCCTATGAACAGCATCCCCTCCCACCCGTTGATGTTCATGCTGCACGCACAAGTCATCAATCAGCTACACAGACAGGCTTGTCGAAATCAGTGGCAATTCTAACAAGATTGCAATGTGCAGATGCTTATCGGCTGTTACACATGCATACAAGACATGGATGCATGCTGACCAGATGGATATGGAGTCGACTGCGATCTCGGCGTCGTCGAGGTGGCCGGTGAGGACGACGAGCACCATCATGTACCATATCTCGAGGCAGAGCATGACGGCGGAGGCGAGCGAGAGCTTGACGAAGGCCCAGAGCTCCTTGAACGCCGACCACGACAGCCCCGTCCACCCGTCCCTGCACCACCCCACCACGTACGCCACCTGCGCCAGGGCGATCAGCCACGCTGACACGTCGTACGCCGCGGCCGCGCCGGCCACGCCCCAGCCAAGCACGGAGACGAAGAGCGCGAGGAGGCCGACGTGGGCTAGGAGCGCGGCGAATCCGATCCACGCGAGCACTGTGACCCTGCTCTGCGCCTGGAGGAACTTCTGCGTGGGGAAGTTGATGGCGAGCGCGAACATCTGCGGGATGATGCGCACCGTGAAGTCCCCGGCCGCGGCGGCGATGGCCTCCTCCTGGCCGAGCAGCCGCAGGATGGGCGCCGCGAAGACGTAGAGCGGCGAGAGCAGCGCGGCGGAGGCGGTGAGGATGATCCACGAGCGCTGCATGTACACGCCCAGCATCGACACCTGCCCCGCCCCGAACGCCTGCCCGCACAGCGTCTCGAGCGCGCTCCCCATCCCGAGCTGCCATTAATGGTCAATTTGTCATTAGATGCAATGCGACGCAAGGGTCATCGCGACGACATGATGGATCGATCGATGGATTCGAGAATTGATTATCGGTGCAAGGATCGAGAAGGACTCACGAGAAAGCCGAAGGAGAAGTTGGAGACGACGGAGAGGCCGATGGCCACGGCGGAGAGCTCTCGGTTGCCGATGTGACCGGCGAAGATCTGCGTCGTGGAGTTGGTGCCGTACAGGCAGATGATGTTGAACGCGATGGGCGCGCCGATCGCCCACAGCCGGCGCGACTCCTCCGCGAACACCGCCCACGCGCCGCGCACCGACCGCACCACCGGCGCGTCCCGGGCGTCTTCAGCCCCGGCGAGGGCGGCGTCCTCGGCGGCGACGAGCGCGCCGGACTCGTCGTCGTGCACCGCTACTACCATGTCGGTGCTAGCGCTGGTACCCGCTGTGGTGGGAGTCGGCGGCGGGTTCCTGGGGGTGTTGGTAGGGGCGGCGGCGGCACGGTGGTGGCCAATGCGGAGGTGGCGCGGGCTGTGGCTAGTGTGGGGGTTGGTGAAGAGGAGGGGCTCGGTGTAGCCCATGGTGGTGGCGGTGTAGAGGAGGTCAGGCGGTGGTGGTGTTGCCGTGCGTGCGAGCTCGATCGGTTTGCCGTTCTTGGCGTATCTTCTGCCCTACTAAGGGCGGATGGCTGAGGACGACGTACGCCCAGTCATCCTTCCGTTATCATGCATGCAGATTAACGTACGTCGTGATGCATGCTTAGCTTGTTTGTTATTATCTCGATCGTTTACTCCCCTTCTTTTTTTCAACTGCTATTTTCTCGTTTTAGTTTTAACCCTCTCAAATCAAATCAAAATACTTGCCACGTGTAGGTGCACCACTAACTCGCCATGCGTCGCCAAGTCTCTCTCATTTCAGTTCCGCCGAACCACAGCTCACTTGGCCAATTCAAGCTGCATGGCGCCTTCCCGTTATTCAAACTCGTTTTCAATATTTTCTGCCTTTCTCGTGTCATGCTTGAGCACACCGCCTCACCCCCGCATCCTTGATCGCTATAGGCCTCAACTTCTCCATGAGTCTAGCCCCGATCATTGCCGTTAACCACAATTGACTCCAAGCGACCTTACACATTCAAAGACAAAAGAAATCATTTTCAGGCATAAATTATTCACAACTTGACCTACATTTGTCAAGACATGCATCATGCAACCTTAATCTATTGACCTAGGTCATCCCAACTCAATTCATGATTCAAAACACAAAACCATATTTTCCTCGGAAAATCGATAGTACTGCACTTAACATGTCGATAGTTCCGCACTGCGATACTATCGCTCCCCAAAGCGGTACTTCCAGACTTTGCGAACATACCGTAGCTTAGACCGAAACTACCGCCTTACAGTACTACTGTGCAAACACATGCGGTACTACCGCTGCACTTATACGTGCAATACTTCCGATTTTTCTAGGACTTGCAGAAAACAATCCAATCCAAGTGTAATCTTTACAAAAACAATTTCACCATTTCACAAAACTTACAATAATTTATCATAATAATATCTTAGACCTTCTCACGTGTTCCTTTAAAAACAATCAACCTCCGTCGCCGTTACGCAGATTTAGGAGTAATCAACCTGTCGTGTTAACGAAGAGGCTTGCTTGTTCACACATCCCTTCAACTAACTGCCACCACCCAAGCGACAAACAAACTCAATCCAAATGTTCGTTTCATCCCTTTCATTCGTTTCCAAAAATGGTTTTTCTTCTCTCTTTTTCTAAATAAGGTCCAAATAATTAACGTTTTCGATAGACGAGAGTGCACAACACTAGCAGTTCGTGTTTGAGAGAATCGTACCAGTAGTTTTTTTTCTCGAGGAAAAAAGTTTTTTTAACAGGAATTGAAAAGCTATCAACTTCACCGATCAAATAGTACAAAATTAAACATATGTACAGAGATTAGCTAATAGTGTTTCCTGTATTCCAGAAGATTCGTTGCTTGTGGAATGAGCAATTAAACCATTTTTACATCCAGGTGGCACCGCTTACCTAGCATAATATCACAGAGTCCAACGATCCCAACTAACTCCTGTGAAGCAACACAGAAAAGCAAGCAAGAAGAAAATTTCGCCTAGTTCTCAAACAAAACAAAACAAAACAAAAATCCTTTCCCCACTGTCACCGAGCTGTTCAGGTCCACGTGTCCTGTACGCGTGGCATCTCAATCGTGCCGCTGTCACACAGGAGAGAACAAACAAGATTTCGGATGGTAAAAGATGATGGTTTATATTTTGAATATTTCAATTTTAACTGTTTATGAGAGACAATATATGAAGAGATATAGTCGCATGTGATTTTGACCGGTACAACTGAACTCAGTATATTTTTTATTATAATTTTCCTATTGACACTATCTTAAAAAATACACCGTTCAAAAGCTAGTTACTATAGGCAGTACAAATATAAGTCAACTTTAAGTCAAAAAAATCTGGCCTTCATTAGGTTACCGATGCTCGTGACTTCCTAAAGTCATGAGCGTGTCTCCATGCCATCATATGCCACCCAAAGCTGGTCGTAGCCATCCGTTCTCGCCCACGTGTGCGAGATGGGGCGCCCGTGACTTGCGCTGGGTGAGCGCTACGGTCCCTACTCTTCTTTCCCCTGGCCCTATCTCCTCTCATGTCTAGCACCGTCACCATAGTCCGATGCGCACCCCTACTCTACCGGTGGTGCCGCTACCTGCTTGCGTCGGGGCTCACCAATCGTCACGATGCTACCCCATGCTCCCTCCGCGCTGACAGATCTGGAGTGACCGCCTTTGCTCCCCGTCATGCCGCCAAAGAGCTGCCACCCCTACTACTGTGTTACTGCCATCGCGCGTCGGATCTAGAGGAGGTGAAGTTTTTTAAAAATAATTTTTAAATAGAATTACTTTCCTTAATTGAAATTTTTTTGGAAATAAAATTTTTATAATTTATTTATATTTTTTTAATAAAAATTTCTCCACTGATCCCTATTTTTGGGTGGATCTGCTTTTTTTTTATCGAGCCTCTCTGCTTTCTTGGAGGAATTTTAGAAGAAAAAAAAATCGATCTCCTGGGTGGACCCTTATTTTTGTGGAGCTTCAGCTTCTCTGTCTGCGGGGGAAGAAGGGCGTCCGTGAGTTGGGCCGGCAGCTCCCGTGCGAAGTACCAAAAACTTTTTTATTCCCTTTTTTTCTCTAGATAGAAAAAGGAAAAGAAAAGCACTAGTCCAAAGAGGAATCTTGTGCCAGTTGCCCATCTAGATGCTATGACAGGTGGGCTCACGGTGTAACAAAGCCCACAAGCAAGTGAGAGGGGTGTGAAGTCGAGTGGGTGAATAAAGTTTGTTCTTAGTCCCCTTCTCCACTTAGCAGGCCACTCTTATAGAAGAACCCCTCCGACTCCTACGAAATCACAGTCATTAGCCCTCTCTTCTCCAGAGAGGAGAGGCGCTGGGAAGCCCAAGACCTCACGACTCCCGAGGCGATCGAGGGAGCGCGAACTTCCTGCTTTCCTTTCGGTAATTCGTCTACGTTAGCAACTAATCTCGCCCTTCTGATTCGATTCTCGTGCTGTTTCGTGGTGTTTTTTTATGTGTTCTTGGTTAATTTCTGGGATTGCTCTGGTTAGAGCCTTCATTTCTTGCTTCTCTGCGTAAATCTGCTCCTTGCAATGGCGATTGGATCGAGTTTGATTCTAGTGGGGCTTCTTTTGGGTTTGCCTAGATATTTCGTCCAATTCTGGGTTAGCTCTAGTGCTGCCGAGACAGGTCAGAGAGTACTTGTTTCTTGGATTGACCTTGGATGCATGGTTTCTTGGATCGAAACCAATAATCGTATTTTTTTTTGGAAGATAAAGATAGCTTTTTTAGCTGTGATTTATGGTTTGAAGATATTTTCAATCAGTATGCGGTAAAACCCATAGGGAAAAAAAAAGTACCAAAAAAATAGTGATGCCAATCGAGCCAGCGTAAGCGATTTAAGGATTGTACCGTTCCGTCTGAACTTAGTGTACCTTCGATCGAAATTTAGCTATGTGGTGATGCTGGGCTGGTGATATAAACATAATTTAGCACTTTAGTGACACAATCTGCACTATGATGAAACGGTTAGTCCATCTTAAGAGCTGCCTATATATTTCTTTGTGCTGAAGAAGCTAATATGGGTTCACAATGGAATCCATATTTGTTTCGTTATTGATATGAATAGCTTGAATGGTCCATGATGAAGCGGTTTGTACATAAGTGCTTGTAGCCTCTATTAGAGATGAGCTGAATTGTTGTGAGAATTGAAATATTCATACTTCGCCACTGTTTGGGAACACTTGCTTTGGACCTGATTTGTAGCTATTAGTGCCATCTCTGACGTTGATATGGAAGACTTGAGGTTATTTGTTTCTGAGTTGTTACATGTATTACGTACAATTCGTTGCTTCATTCAGATGCAGGGTGTCAGGTTTCTTAAGGAATTATTCTTTTTTAGGAGAATTCTTAAGGAATCATTCTCGTAGGACTGTTCGAGGATTTGAAGTGAACTATACTTTATGTTAAGGCTCAAGTAATGAGTGAATGTAATTGTCTGGTTTTGCAAGCCAGGGTGTCAGGTTTCTTAAGGAATTATTCTTTTTTAGGAGAATTCTTAAGGAATCATTCTTGTAAGACTGTTTGAGGATTTGAAGTGAACTGTACTTTATGTTAAGGCTCAAGTACTGAGTGAATGTAGTTTTCTAGTTTTGCAAGCCTTAGGTGCAGGGAATGAGGCTGCATCTGTAGTCAGCCCCACATTTGATTATTTTGTCAAGTAAAAAACTACTCCAGTGGCACTGCCAATGTCCTTTTCTGAACCAGATTGAAAATCGTGAAATATGTAATGAAACATGGTTTACCATGACTTATAGGAAGTAATTGTTACTCTGATTTATGCCCAGAAATCATAGGACAGTTCTTGAAATACTAAAAAAACTCCTTCCATTAGACTAATCATAAAGAATAGCTCTCAGTTCCTAGTGAATGATATTGCTGTATGTTAAGCTATCTGAAACATACTTATGGTCGTTTACCAGTACCTTTTGTGTCATCTTGTATTCATATGCTATATTTTTCTAGTTTACTGCATGATTCCGTGTTCTTTCTTGCATCAATATACGATTGTTTCTTTGTAGGGCTACGGGAGACGAAATTTTAGTTTTAAATGGCAGCTAGAGGATAGCCTCGAGTAAGATTTTTCATTCAGGATAGAATGGGTGGCTGCTGTTGCTGTTCATCAAGGAGATCTGAAGCAGAAAGAGCACCAGTTCATATCTCTGTATGTAGACCCTGCTTTGTCTTAGATTATGTCCTCTGAATTGTGCTCTGTTATTTGTGTGCCACTATGCATTACCAAACAACCTGAAGTTAATGTCAGGGAGGTATCTACCATCCGGCTTTCTTTTCCAGTCAAAAGATTCTGCTGAGTTAGCGTCAAGTTTTTTTATTGTCCTTGTCATTAACTGCAATGTAGTCTACATATGTTTTATGAAGACCGAATCGAATTATATGCAATCATAATTCTCAAGACATTTTTATTCTGGTTGATGTATGTAATACATTCTGCTCATTTAACGATTTAATGATCTGGCATATGAGAGTGCCCCAGATTTTGTTTGTGTGTTACTTGCAAATGCTAGCAATAACAGAGTACTAGAAGTTTAAATGCCTTTTTTGCATTTTTGATGCAACAGGAGAAATTATTTTGCTTGTAGTGTGCAGCTCCCATTAGTTGTCTTCAATCCTTGATGATTCAGCAATATAACTCTCTTGACTGTATGATGCTTGCTTTAGTATAGTCTATGCGATAATCATAGCCTCTTGCAAAAAAAGCCACGATTGATTAATAAGCTGATTTGTTGGTAGCTTTGGGAATGTGTCAAACTTTTACATTGTTAATTACTTGACTTGGCTGACGTTATTGGCTTTGCATTATTCAGCATCAACAAAATCTAGAGGAGCATGGGCCATTGTCTTCAGCCTTTGATGGATCATCTCCAGCTTCTGCTATAGTTGCAGTTGACACAAATCTGGATACATCCACTCCTGACACTTATCGGGCACCACCTGCACCTTTGCCTTACAATGTGGGCTTGCCAGTTGCAGAAAACCCTGGTAAAAACTTGATTATCTGCGAGAATGAGTGATGATAATTAACATCTAATGGTAGGCATGGAAGCTTAGAGCTGCCGATTCTTGTGCAGATTTGGAAAAGACAGACACTAAGAGCAAAATGGATGATCAGCAGGAATCTTTAAAGGTGGAGGAGTATGAGTCATGTGATAAAGGTGTCCCTGAAGATAAGCCAGATGAGGAGGATGTTTGCCCGATCTGTCTTGAAGGTTGTGCTTCTCTTGATCATAGGAACACTAGTTCTTTAGATTGCCAGGACAAGAACTGAATATTTGTTGAATACTATCTTTACTTGGTTGGTTGTAGAACTGGATGCACATGGTTTTCCTACTCTTACTCTAGGCCTGCTGTTTTCTTGTTATCAGGGTAAAAGTGGTTAGGATGTTGGGTCAGCTCATTTGGGTTGAAACACAACTATTCTGCATTTATGAAATAATGGTAGAGGGATAAGTTACCTATAATCTGCCAGTTAAATATTTGCTGGTGCTCCGATTATTTGTCTACATTATATGCAATATATATGCATCCTTTATTCCTGTATATCAGTATTTTTATTATTATGCATATGTGATAAGCCCTAAGCAGCTCACTGGTTGATAGATGCATACAATCTGAAATAATGGAACTTTTCAAAAAGATGTATGGTAGGAACTTCCCACCATGCAAATGACCGAGTTCCAGTTGAAACATGTGTTTTGTTGTTGTTTCCTAGGCCCTAGCTGTAGTTGCTTGTTGATGATATGTGCATGGCACTCTGACTATCCTCCATTGATGTACGGATTGATACTCTAAATCTAAGCTCTATGTTGGTCGACCATAGATTTCTGTAATAACCTTTGTTTTTTCTTTCACCAGAATATGATGAAGAAAATCCCCGCTCTATTACTAAATGTGAGCATCATTTCCATCTGTGTTGCATACTTGAATGGATGGAGCGAAGCGATACTTGCCCAGTTTGTGACCAGGTTAGTATGCCAAAGCCAGTATATCTCAGTTGAAATATGCTGCGTAGCACAAGGATGTGTTTTCTGTGTCATTTCCTGTAAGTAGATTTGCTTACTATGATACATGAAATGGGAAAAAGTGTATGTTTAAGAGGTGTTTATGCAAGATATCTCATCTTTCAATGTGTTTAATCCATCCTGCAAGCTTATGAACAAACTTACCAACCGATATTGAGTAATATCAACATAAAGGAAAACCTGCGGCCGGTGATCTTTGAGACTATACCTCTGATGGTTTGTTATTGACCATTCTGTTCATCTAAAGCCCTTACTTTGGATACTTCTATTTTCACACAGATTATTTGCAAGAAAAATATGGTGCCTTTTTTCATTTGATGAAGGCTTCCTATACTATGTTGCAGATAACTTTGATAGACGAGATGTATGAATAGCATTGTTGACTCTGGTAGATCCTGTCTTGGAGCTCGTGCCTATTGAGTTGGTTTGATACTGATCTTTTGTGATGGGGAAGTACAATCAGCAACTACTCTGCTCATGATATTGATCTGGTCAGGTGGAGATGCTGTTGGAATGGATTTTGAGAAAACAACTGGGAAAAGAATTGAAGAAGGAAATGACATGAAATGTGTTAAAATCATCTCTGTTTTGTTCCTTTTTTGTGTCAAGCTTTGGTTGTTTATGGCTACAGGAGGATTAGGTAACTGCTTGGTTGCAATATGCATATCCGCTGCTGGTTGATTCAGTTAAAAGTTGGAACACTGAAATTAGCTGGATCTCTTCTTTTGTGCTTCAGAATTTGGGTCGTCTTTTGGTTTATTTCTGATTCGCTTAGTGTCTGTAAAAACCATCACACATTAGATAGGTGACAGGAAAAGGTGGTCCTAGTTTATGTTTCCTTTTACAATCCAAGCTGTTAAAAGCTTGCTGTATATCCATCCCCCTTTTGATCAGTCAGGACAATTCACTGGGAAATCTTCTTCTGCTTTGAAATTTGGCAGTACTAAGATCTCTTCTTGTTTGAATCAGCTTGTGCATCTTTGTCTGAAGGAGTCTTTTGCTTTTAGGGCCTGTTCTAAAGTCTGTCATTTTTGTTCAGCGTATATATTTTCTTGCTGAGTAATTTACTGATTGGAGCGGCTGTAACATGGGACGCAGGTGCCAGGTGGGCATAGTTTGCTCCGCTGAAAATGTATTTTAGCTGATGCTGCTTTCGTTGACGAGTGAACTCTCTGAATACGACTGACAAGTATACATAGAATAGATTTGTCAATGCGTGTTATTGCGTGTATATCCATGAGGTTGGAACTTTGAACAGGTCAGGGTATGATCGTTGCATACTAGTATAATATCACAAGAATAGATGGTCAGTAGCCGCTGAAACATGGCACGTAGATGGCATGGAAGTAACGACATATACGAGTAGCACCATACCAGAGAGTAGTACAGTTGTCAATTGCTCAGCATGTACCTGTCAGTGGGAGCTAAGCCATGACACAAGCCAAAACTGGCAAGAAAGTACAAGTTTATACTTACCTGCTGATCAAGGTGACTAGTTTGTAACATCCTGATTTTTAGAGCTTTTTAAAGCTTTTAAAATAAAAATAACTATCTAGATTTTTTAGAGTTAACTAAAACTTAAAATTTTTTATTAATTACAAAAGATTTAACATGACTAAATTAACCATTAACATTTGGTGAAAATATTTTATTTGGGTTCCTTGTGCTTCAAGGAATTTTCTTAGTATTTGTTATTTTCTAGAGCTCAAGAGATTTTATTTGAATTTCTGAAAAATATAAAACATTTAGAAAATCCCTAAAAAGCCTTGGGCCAAATTCCCTCAGTCTGGCCCATTTCCTCGCGTGCTAGGCCCATTCCTGCCAGCAAGCCCGCTCCAGCAGGCAAGGCGATGAGTCTTCGCCTACCGACCGCCAGTTCGACTACTCCGTAGACCTGATCCATCATACACCGAGCCACTGTCATGCGGGTCCCGCTTATCAGATCCACTGTGCCATAAACCTGTGGACTGAGCCTCGTCGGTGTCGCCACCTAAGCAAGCCACATCAGCCCTAGGCACACGTGTCGGACATGTGTCCGTCCATGTGATAGCCACATCAGCACACCCAGTTGCCAGTGCACTGTTCCATGAACCAAGTCCACTGTAGTTTGTCCTATTCCATGCACCGAATCCACATCATAGTAGGATTTCTGAATTTCCAGTATTTTCCTTATATTAGATTTTTCAAGAGCCCGTTCAACTCTGTTCTAGTTTCGATTAATCCTATTCTTTTTCCCAAATTCATATAAAATTAAGCTCTATGTTTTGGTCCTAGTTTTGAAGTTTATTTGGTTCTTATTTGATTTTATTTGTGCCTCATTTTGTTTTCTCTCTGGTTAGATCGCGTCTTTGAAGGAGCTGAAGTAAGACTTGAAGATCAAGAGTTATTAACCGAGCAAGGCCAAGGCAAGTCATATCCTTTGATCATGTTGAACCCAGTTTTTCAAATCTATTATGTATTATTTTGTTTTAAATTATCATGCATCGCTATTTTATTATAAAACCTTTGTATTGTTAGTTAATGACCTATTTGATTAATTCCTCCTTGATAAATTGATTGCCAATTATCTAGTGACACGATATTAGTTGTCACATGAGTTATATTTTTATTATGCTTAGCTATGCTTGTAGTACGTTGGGTTCATCATCACGTGTGATCAATTAATTAATCTTGATTTAATGAGATATTGAATCGTGGTTATATCCACAGTGATAAAATTTATGTGCCATGGCATGGGTAATATCATTAGTGGTGGTTATACAAAATTGGTTTTTACTTAGGCGAGTGATCGTGCAGTAAAGGGGAAGCGTGGATTCACTTCAAGGGATGTGGATGTCTCGCTTGGATAATATCTAAGGACTTAACTTTGTACGCCATTGATCTGAGCCTTACTGTGCAACCACATATCTAGTATGGGATAAACATAGCTGATTAATTTGTGATGTTTCAATTTTGGTTTTGCCATTGAGATGTCAGTGGGTGTCGGTTAGACATTTCCACGGGGCGTAAGAGTGTGATGCGAAATCTTAGCATGGTGGAACTGGATTGAAATTGAGCATTGCAAAGGCTTTGTTGTGAATTTCTTGGTTAGCACGCCTAAGAAAGCGTGTTATACTAGTGACACTATAAGAAGGATATATCATGTGGGTAAAGTTGTCCAACTTCTGCATAATGTAAAACAATTCGAATAGCCATGTCCCCCAGTTATAGACAATACCCGGTGATTTCATATGAGGGATAGAGTTTTTTATAATAAAAAAATCTAGTTGAGTTAAGTTGGAAAGTGAATGGTTGGTTCACCAACGATTTATTACGTGAATGGTAGTTCACGGGTGATTCATTGGAGTGAACGGTCAGTTCACTTGTGGTTACTCTCAATTCCTTTGATTACTTACTTATTAATCATTTTCAAAGTGCGCTTTTAATCTATTTATTGTATTTACTTTAAATTGTTACTTTTTACAAAATAACCTCTCAACCAACCTTTGATAACCTTGCATACTATATTGCATCTTTGTTACAAACGACTTATTGAGTATTCTATATATTTACGGCTATATCCATATTTGCTCAGTTGGAGAAGAAGAACCATATCAGCCAGAGGTATGTGAAGGAGGGTATTTTCACGTCTTTGTAGAATAGGACTTCGTTTCCTAGTCGATTATCTGTGGACATGTCGAATGGCTACTACGCTTATTTCTATTTTTTTGCTGCCAATTTCTTAAGCTATTCAGGCTATTATCTGTAAGCTTGACCATAAGGTCGTAACTCTGATGAATAATAATATTTGGGTTTCTTAGTAAATCGTAATACAATTCATATTTTATCTATATTTATACTGTGTACACTAGTGTGATTCTAAATTAGTGTAGAATATATAGGAGAATCCGAATTTACGTATTCGGGTCTTAAGACTAGCTCACTTTTAGTGTGCGGACGTGGCCTCCTGGATTGAAAGAACAGGTCCGTGGTCTGCCTTCACGGAACTTGAGATGGCAATGGGTACCTGATACCCGAATACCCGACGGGTTTTACCCGATAAAGAGACGGGTATGAAAAATTTTATGTACCCATGGGTACGTTATTGGGCGAAATCCTCTACCCGCCGGGTAGACGGGTGCGGGTGTGGGTATATACTACCCATACCCGCCTACCCGCGGGTAATGAATACCCGCATTAGACAACTAGACATCCCACTTAAATGTTAATTTTATTATCTACTTGTTGTTGATTATTTATTTGTTTGTCATATGTTGATATGGTCATGTCAAGTATGTTTATGTGATGTACTAATTTTGATCATTAGACGCTTTTGTGCTTGGCATGTATGATTAATGAATGTCTAAATTGATGATATTCTTATGTGTTGAACCGGGTATACTTGCGGTACGGGTTACCCGTCGGGTAATAATACTGCGCGTGCGGTATGGGTAAATTTTCCTACCCGCGTGCGGATACGGGTAACCCGACGGGTAAATTTATACCTAGCGGGTACGGGTATGGAATGGCAATACCCGATGGGTATTTACCCGTTGCCATCTCTACACGGAACGAAGAGAGGAGAATTCTTCCACTCCCGACCTGCCCCACCCATGGATCGTTTGCTAGGTCCAACATTCTGGCACGCGGGCCCCACATGCAGAGGGACATGGCATGTCCTGCCTTGGACACGCCTCGCGCGCGTTTCCTTCCTCGCATAAAGAGCGAGCAGCACACGCACGCACATATGTCAGCACCGCCCGTCCCTCCAACTCGAGTGAGTAGACAGCCGGCCATGGCCGGACGCGACCACCGTAGGAACATGTCGTCGTCGTCGTCCGGGAGGCGCGCGCCGGAGCGGGAGCGGCGGGCGTGGTCGCAGCCGCTCTCCCGCGGGGGCGGTGGAAGCGCGGCCTCGGTCAAGTCGCTCTTGAGATCCATCGGGGTGTGGTTCACCTCTCTCTCCACGTCGTCATCCACCTCCAACAAGACTAGCGGCAGCAAGGCGCCGGACGACGTGATCAAGAAGCCACCTTGTACGGTGCTCGATCCCCTCTTTTCTTCTTCTGCTCTATCGATCGGTCTCTTCCTAGTAGTCCTTAATTTCCTACTTGGAAATTGGAATTGCCCAAGCAAGCCTAGCCTTTCTTAGTTTCTTTCATGTGGTGCTCCCCTTCTGTTTGAGATAATTTTACTTGTTTGATTCATGGCGTGCGAGTGGTTGAACGTAATTTAGAGTAGTTGGCTGTTTCTGTTTGGCATGGGGCTGGGGGTGCGACACCTGCAATCTCTCTGCCGGTCCAGTGACAGACATTGAATACGCCCAAAACTGAAGAAATTTTACACTTGTTCTGGAATTGCTGTGAGTAATTCTCGAAAATTACTGTGTATCCTGGGCTATTTCAATTGTGCGGTGCAAGGGGTTCACGTGCTATTGAACCCTGCAGCAGCTTCCCTAAACTTACTGGAGCAGAATTGATTTTTAAATTCTCAGGATAACAACTAGCTTCTTCGACATCCGCCGATGATTAATTGTCACAACATTATTATGAATAAGCTCAACTCCAGTTCATTTCCTTGAATCTTCTGAATTTTCTAGAGTCAGAGAAAGTTAACTGAAGGCGGCTGCTTCTTGTCCAGTGTAAAGCAATTCATGCCGCATAGTAAATCTAGCTTTGCAGCTCATTTCCCCTTGTGCCATTGCAGCGGTCGGACACAGCGGGAAGCCGTCCATCCGAGGGCTGTACAGCAAGACCGGACAGCGAAACAGCAGCACAGGGCAGCAGTTCCAGAGCTCGGTGTTCTCCATGGATGAGATCCTGAGGGCCACCAAGAACTTCTCCCCGGCACTCAAGATCGGCCAGGGCGGCTTCGGGGCCGTCTACAAGGGTGTCCTCCCCGACGGCACGCTCGTCGCCGTCAAGCGCGCCAAGCTGCGGATGCAGAACCCTCACGTGGACGTTGAGTTCCGGAGCGAGGTGAAGATCATGGCGCGCATCGAGCACCAGAGCCTTGTGAGGTTCTACGGCTACATTGAGTGCGGCGAGGAGAGGATCGTCGTCGTCGAGTACGTCCCCAACGGCACCCTCAGGGAGCACCTCGACAGTGAGCATCAATTCAACCTCTTCTTCCTCAATCGGCATGGACGGCGCAGCTACTAACGAGCAACATTAATTGGCAGGATGCAACGGGAGGTTCTTGGAGTTTGGGGCGCGGCTGGACATCGCCATCGACGTGGCGCACGCGGTGACGTACCTGCACATGTACTCCGACCACCCCATCATCCACCGCGACATCAAGTCGTCCAACATCCTTCTCACGGCCTCGCTGCGCGCCAAGGTGGCCGACTTCGGCTTCGCGCGCCTCGGCGTCGGGGAGGCGACGGACAAAACGCACGTGTCCACGCAGGTGAAGGGCACGGCGGGCTACCTCGACCCGGAGTACTTCAAGACGTGCCAGCTCACCGACCGGAGCGACGTCTACTCCTTCGGCGTCCTCCTCGTCGAGCTCGCCTCGGCGCGGCGCCCCATCGAGACCAAGCGCGAGATGAAGGAGCGCCTCACCGCGAGGTGGGCGATGAGGAAGTTCATCGAGGGGAGCGCCGCGGACGTGCTGGACCCGCACCTCCCGCGCACGGTGGCGGCGGCGCGGGCGCTTGAGATGGTGCTGGAGCTGGCGTTCCGGTGCCTGGGGCCGGTGAGGCAGGACAGGCCCAGCATGAACGACTGCTGCAGGGTGCTCTGGACCATCAGGAAGACCTACAGGGACATGCTCGCCTCCGACGTCACGCCGCAGTCATACTCGGACCGGGCAAGCTCCTCCAGCACCGGCACCGGCGAGAGGAGCGGCGAGCTCTGGAGGATTTGACCCCGGAGAAGGACGTGGACTCGAGGATCGCGTTCGCTGATCACGGTCCATGCTGGTAATTGGTTTGATGCAAGACAATGATGTCGCTGTAAATACACACGAAATATTCCATTTCTTCTTCTGAATTCTGGTAACGTACGTGTCCCTGAGCGTGGGATTTGGATTCTGAACCTCGGTTTTTAAAAAGAGAAGTATTACAGCACGGTATGCCGTCGGGACCTCCCTTGCGCCGCCCCTCCTCTCTCTATCTTCTCACTGTGAAAAATATGAACAAGGAAGAGAGTTGATTGATTGGCTCAATGCCTCAATGCGATCGCAGACTGCTCCGCCTTTCTTATATTGACGACAATAGCAGAGGTGTACAGTACATACCGATATTGAGTTATCTCATACTATCTTTACAAATCACTTTCTATCTGTTAGAGTTAGTAATCTTATTTTTCGGTTTATGGATCGTAGCCGTATACAAGTTCGAGTACGAGTTAATTTTTCGAGTTTGTGTCGTAGTCGTAGAAGTCGAGTCATAGTCGAGTCCGGTTCTAGTCTATTTCCGAGTTATATATTTTTTCGTTTCTTAGTCGTAAAGTCAGGTATAAAAGGAGAGTAATGTAACAAGAAAATAGAGAGGAAGCGATCGGGGTGATCGAAATGAGAGGGAGAGAAATAAATAAAGTGGAGTGCTTTGGCTTCAAAAAAATTATCGAGTATCGAGTTCGATGTGTGTCGCAAACGTGGTCGTAAATAAGTTACGACCACATCGATCGAGCGGAGGTGTCCGCAGGAGCAGAAGATGTGATCGTAAACGGGTTACGACCACGGCGATCAGGTATTCAACGTGGTTGTAAGCTTTACAATCATGGCGGTCGATAGTCTTCAACGTGGTCGAAAATCATAGCATGGTCGTAATCGAGTTACGACTACGGTGATCGAGCCTACTTCATTGTCGAAGGAGCGCATCGCAGCATGAACGTGGTCGTAACTTTCATCAGCTGAAGTTACAAGTACGTGGTTAGAGCAGCCACAACGTGGTCGTAGCTAGCTTCGTGGTCATCAACGCTCCATCCGACCATCTTGTGGTCGAGACCTCGTCTGATCTCCTCACTGTCGTGACTTTGTCTGTTTTACCTCGCGGTCGAGACCTCATCCGACCGTCTCGCGGTCGTGACTTTGTCTGACCACCTCATGCCCATTGACGCTCTGTCTGACCGCCTCTCAGTCGTGATTTGTCTAACCACCTTGTGGTCGTGGACGCCTCGTCCAATGGCCTAGCGGTCGTAACTTCGTCCGACCACATAGTGGTCATCGATGCTCCGTCTAACAGCATCGTGGTAGAGACCTCGTCCGATCGCCTCGTGGTCATGACTTCGTCTGATCACCTTGTGGTCGTCGATGCTCCGTTCAATCGCCTCGCAGTTGTGACTTCGCTACCTGTGTCTATGAGCCGCCCGAGGCGGGGGTATGACCTACGCGCACTAGCTCAGCCTCTACCGGGAGATTCCACAACCACGTCAAGATCGGTCAAATAACCCTGCTCTGGGAGGTTTATAGCACCCACACCCCCGGGGACTACGAGCTACCAGCTACATCAGCTCGCCTATAGGCACCTGCGTGCTTGCTGCTGGGGGACAGTGGGCGGGGCCAGCCTGGGCCAATTGTTCACTTCAGCTCGCCCATCGGGACCTTCGCGCTATCTATTGAGGGAGTACTGTTTTAAGGGTGACACAACCCCCCGTGACTGGGCCTTGCAACTGGCTCAATAGTACAGAGGAATATACCAATGCACCCTCACCTTTTGTAATTATCAAGGGGTACAATGCAAATTTCTCATCCTATCCAATTCATATATATAAACCCTAAGAGGGGGTATGAGAACGAGAGATCCACATATTTTACACATGAGCTCTCTCATGTCTCTAGTTCTCTCTAACTTTACCTCCTTTCATAGAAAAATGGGTACCCTATACTCCTGATTGTAGCAAGGCTACAACAAGTATAACACATGCGTATACTAGCGGTCAAAACATCATGGGCAGGATTAGCGCAAATTGATTAGCTGAAGAGCAGTCAAAGAGCTGATGACTTAGGGCCCTTTGGGCCAAGTCACTATTTGTCCGAAAAGAGAACAATTACATGATGAGGGCAACCAGCTGGTATCCTACCCCATCGGCAATTAATTTGTTCTATTATGATCCGAAAATTAATATAGGGAGCAAAACATATGTTGCACATCTGTAGTACTTGGAACGATAGACCAGGTGAAGCTGATGATTGCTATACAAGTAAGTATATGGTCATAGCGTCGTACAAGCTGATGATTCCCTTATGCTTTTATTAGGTGAAAGAACTCTTGAGGCATCTGAGCAGCACGTTACTGCCGTTACCTTAGATCAAAAGGATGTCATGCACATTAGTTGTACTGTTTGATACATAAGTGTGACCAGTTAATGTATTGGATGAGACCGGCAAAGAAGAATCCCTTCCAAACAGCTTATATTTTTTAGCTTTTTAAAAGCCAGCATTTAAATAGAGTGGTTTTTTAAGGTGATTTTTATAAATCATTTGTAAGAATTATTGTAGAAATCACTTTGAACAGAGTGACTTCTCAACGCGAGTATATCTTGCTATCTCAATCTCTTTCACAATAAGCTAAAAATCAAAAGTCACAATATTTTTAGAGAAGTGTTATATAACATTCGACAATTTTTAAGGATTAAATTAGTCAAATTTTAAAGCGTTAGATTGAGATCCAACGGATCCCCATACAACCCCGAAAAAAATGATCTGGAGTGTAATGGGCTGATTATGGGCCTCGCCGGCACGCAAATAGACGAAGAACTCATTCAAGCCTCGACTTTGCCCTTCAGATCCATCCCAAGGAATCCAAACAAGACGAAAAAGATTAAAAGGAATCCACATAAGAGATCGAATTGAGAATACAGCCGCGCCGCCTAATAGAAGCGCGCTCGCCGCCGCCCTCCGCCGCGGAACCTCGCCGGATGCCGCTGCGACTGTAAGGCCTCTCGAGGAAAAAAATTGCGTGGAAACGGTATGCATGCGGACTCGCGTGCATACGTACTCTGGATGCTTCCCACGCGTATAACCAAATGATCCAACCGTGCGTGCCTGGGAAAACACAGCTCGGCTCTGAAGCTCCAAACGATGCTAACGCTTGGCTCCTCACGCGATCACGTGGGCTGCCGGGCTACGACTTCATTGTTTCCTTCCACCGCTGCAGCCTTTCTCCTCCCCTATGGCCGCGGCCCCACAGCCTCCTCTCTCCTCCCGCATAGCCGCCTTCAACCGTGCGTGCGGCGAACCTAGGCGACTTCGACGACCTCGGCGGCGGCGCCATCAGGGGCCGTGCATGGCTCCCGTCATGGAGACCAGGGAGATCCCCGGTGTGCTCGTCGCGCAGATATCGCGGTTGCGGTGCCGGGTGCCTGATCCGCGCGTTCTCGCCCTCGTGCTCCCCGCGCCGCCAGAGCGTGCGGCTAATTCCCAGCTAGACTAGGGCGCAGCGCCATGGATGACGCCCACAGCATGCTCGATCAAATGCCTACAAGGTTTAGCCTCTTCAGACAGCTATGCTTTCATAGGCTTCTTTGTCTGATGCAAAGCTTTGGTCTTTGATTCATCAGAATATACTAGATATACTAAATTTCTAGTCTACGTCAAAAGATCTCTCATGCTTTCTTGATTTGATTTTACTGTCTCCCAGACCAATGCATTTTATTATATCTGTACGTCTGATTTTTGCTCCCTTGGCTCATATTAATTATATCACTCTGATTTTGCTTGTTGGTATATCTCTTGTACAGCAAGGTTCAAATAACAGCACTGACTGGCCGTTGACGAAGCCCAAGCTCAATGTCTGTGGCACCACCAAAATAGAACTGTCGACGATGCCGAAGCTCAAGCTGCAAGGGGAAAATTCCATACAAACCAAATGAACAAGATGTTCAATACTGCAATGTGCATATTCTAGGTGGTGCGCCCTGGAGATGTTGTAGTGTTAGTCTGCCTTTCAACCATGGAGATGTTCCCATACAGAGTGAATTAGTGCACAATGTATGGATGTGCTTCTACTTAGAAGGAACAATCTGTGAAGCTTCTCCTTTTGTTCTGAACTTGTTTTGTAAGAGTCAGTGGTACAGATGCTATAAGATGTAATATACACATTGTAATTCTTTATCTGAAATATACATGGGATTTTGGCCATTTTGGAATTTGTAGTTTGATGAATGTGTTACAATCTGATGGTGTGATGGTGTGCATCTGATGGTGTGCATCTGATGCTATATGATCTGAGGGATGACAGATGCTGTCATGCAAAATTATTAGACAAGAAATGGGTCATATAAATGTATAATCCTTCTCAAACATATATTATCTGGATGCAACCAGTAAACTTTTGCATATCTAAGATTCAAAATGCAGCATAGCAAATTACATACTTTCATGATTTTGCACTCCATCAAAATGTAATTTCCTAACAGCCGACTGCAATGTGGCATCTTGATTAACTAAGAGATTTGTATATCCTCCTGGTATATATGGAGTAGCCATATATGGAGCAGCCATATCATGCCCGTCTTACATGAATGGAGCAGTCATGGTCGAAGATTGTCCAACATTAAGATCCTGTTTTATAGAATATGAAAGTCTCCATAAGACATGCATGCAAGTAAATAAAATATGAAAATGACATAGAAAGTCAAAGTCATGTCTTACAATCAATTGATTAGGATTAGCACCATCATCTCTAGTTTGCACAACTTTATTTGGATCCTCACCTACAATCAAATATATATAAGATAAAAGAATATAAAATAAATTTTCTGTAGGCAGCTACAGGGGTAGGATCACTACCTTTTTTAGCACTTGTCTTCTTCTTCCCTGACTTCTTTTCAACAACATTTTTGAAGCGTGAAGTCTTTGGGCCTTTTACCACTTGAGGAACTCTAAATGATATTGTATCATGCATTGTGTTACTATGACATACATTCGAGTTAGTGGAATGTCATTGGATTCTTCTTGCATCTTCCTTAGAGAAGTATCCGCTTCCAAGTCCACTTTTCTAAGGCTTTCGCAAATCATCAAGAAGTTCTTTTGACATCAAGACTTCAAAGCAATAGATGTTGCCATTCGAGAGAGAAGAGCAGCACATGTTTTCAAATCTTCTTTCTCACTTCCTTGTTTCTCAATATAAAATCCTCTTTTTGCATATTTTGTCCATCTATTCAATATATATTGCGACGGCAAAATGTAAACTCCATTTGTATTAAATACTCTGAGTGCATGCTTACACAGTAGACCTACAAGATATGGTTGACATGTTTAGTAAATTGTAGCAAGAATTATATTGCAAATTAAAATGTGCGTCATACCTATGGATTCAAACTTTCGCAAGAACAAGCAATGGTGGAATCTGCGGTGTTAAATACCACTGTTGCGCCACGATCGATTGCATATATGTAACAATAAATGTTGAGGATGTCCCTCATTTTTCAATAAGGTACAAGATAATGTGAATTGTTTTTAAATTCTTCTTCAAACTCGAATACATCCTCCTTGTATATGATTCCGCTACAATTCTCAAGATAGGTAATCGTGGGATATAGGTAGCGGGATCTTTCCACGTGACTTAAAATCATCATCCAACTCATTCTCGCGGAGACTAGCTGCAACCTTCTCACATTCTACAAGGAGTTCTGAAAGACCGAGCTTCCGTCGAAATCTTTTCTTGAAGACATTATTCATACCTTCGCTCCTTTGAGTTGAGTTCATATCCGCCGTAAAAGAGTCACGGAGACAATGACCCACTTCGCCCTTATATCATACAAGTTTTTCATCCATGCGTTATCCTCAAGGTTGTATTCCCGCAACAATTCATGCCACTTTTCAATGAAATAAGCTTCTGATCTGTCCTCATAAACACACCTCTTAAAATCAATTAGAAACTTGTTATCTGAGTCGTGAATTACTTGCCCAAGATGTTTAGCGGCATTTAGATAAATATGCCACAAACAAAGACGATGGCTTGTATTTGGGAATACATATGCAATTGCTCTGCCATGGCTGCATCTTGATCGATGAAAATTGTGCTTGGATGCTTTCCGACATTGCTTTTAGGAAGGTCTCAAAGAGCCAAACAAATGATTCAATAGTTTCGTTATATAATAGTGCAGCCCCAAAATTATTGTCCGCTTGTGATGGTTGGTTCCAAGAATCGGAGCAAAAGGCATTTCAAACTTATTAGTCTGAAAAGTGGTGTCAAATGATATAGCATCACCAAAACACTTATAATCCATGATAGATTGACCATCTGCCCAAAAGAAATTTGCTATCCGACCATCTTCCTTATCTATCTGAGCAGCATAAAAAAATGTAGGATCCTCTAATAGCTTATTTCTCAAGTATTCCAACAATGTTTGTGCGTCATTGGCTTCTAAGTACTTCCTACGCTCACGACCAATCTCATTATTGCTATCCATCTGAGAGAATGGCACTTTGTCTGCTCCTCCATAAAATTCCTTCATGAACTCATACACTTGAGCTGGTTTCATACCGGCTTCTCGTATCTGTCCAATTAGCTTTCTGTCCGCCTCTATAACACGTCGTTGGGATCTCAACTTGTGTGACTTATTTGGACTAGCAAGATAATGATTGTGATCAAGCACAACCTTTTGCACTTTCCAAATCCCCCCTCTGCTGACACTGAACTGAACACGAGCATCGCAGCCTGTCCTTGTATTGTCCTTCTGTGAAGACTCATTCCCTCGATGTCCTTGGCTGCTGCAAACTATATATTTCTGACATATAGTTTTGTCTGCTCTGCGCTTTGTAATGCTCTTTCTAATGCTGACCCCAACCTTACCAGCGTATTTGTTGTACATCTCATATGCTTTGTCCTCTGATTCAAAAGCCATTCCAACTTCTGGAACGATCAATGTTTGTGCAATTTTATCAACCACCTGGTGTGCAGCGATAGACTCAGTGGTCTGTGCAATAGTAAATGATCACGGATCAGTACTAGGCGGAGGACACGTACATGATAGTCAAAGGAAATAGGTTAAAAAAAGAACTATACCTGTTCGATGTCGCCTCCATGACTACCCGTGATCGCGCAGTCCTCGTGCGATCCTAGTTCTGATGGCGCATGAGAAAAAGACCCCATAAGCGCGGCAGCTGTATCGTCGTTGTGGCGCCGTCCTTCTGCCATGGCGGACATTGAATCCTTGGGACTCATCGCGGCCGCATCGACTTCATCCCCGACGGAATGCCTGCGGGCAACCAGGACACCGTGATGATGACCCTCGAGCGCATCCGCGCCGTGGGACGCTCCTGCGAGGTGCCGTTCCAGGAGCTCCTGGCCGCCCTGCTGGAAGCGCCGGGCGGGAGGGACGGCGTCGAGTGCCTGGTCGCCGACACGCACTTGCTGACGCTGATCGACGTGGCGCGGCGGCAGGGAGTGCCGACGCTGGTGCTGCGCACCGGCAGCGCCGCTGTTTCCGCCTCTTCGCGGCGCACCGATGCTCGCGACAAGGGCTACCTCCCGGTTCAAGGTTGCGCGATCGCCTCCATGACTACCCGTGATCGCGCAGTCCTCGTGCGATCCTAGTTCTGATGGCGCATGAGAAAAGGACCCCATAAGCGCAGCAGCTGTATGGTCGTTGTGGCGCCGTCCTTCTGCCATGGCGGACATTGAATCCTCGGGACTCATCGCGGCCGCATCGACGACGGCGTTCTGGCCCCTTCCTCCCGCCGTGATGGCCATCGACACCTGTGTCGTTCTCGCTGCGCCTTCATCGGCCATGCACGCACGGTTGAAGGCGGCCATGCGGGAGGAGAGAGGAGGCTGTGGGGCCGCGGCCATAGGGGAGGAGAAAGGCTGCGGCGGTGGAAGGGAAACAGCCGAGTCGTAGCCCGGCAGCCGCGTGACTGCGTGAGGGAGCCGAGCGTTAGCATCGTTTGGAGCTTCAGAGCCGAGCTGTGTTTTCCCAGGCACGCACGGTTGGATCATTTGGTTGTACGCGTGGGAAGCATCCAGGGTATGTATGCACGCGAGTCCGCATGCATACCGTTTCCACGCAATTTTTTTCCCCTCTCGATCAGAGTAACTTCACGTACGTCCCTCAAATAAATTGAATTATGATTTCCCATCGAGAGTGATACGTACTCCCATTCACTATAAATTGAATTGTGATTTACTTTCTCCCATTCGAAAGTACGTTCGTCGATGTTGAACAAGTCATATAAAATAATACCGTAGTTTTTTAAAATCTGACGTAAAAATACCGTAATTAGACGACCGACTCGGAAAACAACCACACACTTCCAAACACAAGCTTACAAATCAGTAGTATTCGGGACTAGTCAGGTTAATTGCAGGTAGCCACCTTAACTAGAAGGTGCGTGGAAGCAGTCCAGTTAATTGCAGGCCACCGATCGAACAACTCAAACTAGCTAGTTAATTAAGCTAACCAAAAACAACTTAACAAAAATGAAAACTTTTGAGGCCGGCAGAATGACGAAAAGAAACATATAACAAAAGTAAAGCACACATCAACAGATACTAATCTCTAACATTATGGTCACGGCAGCTAGCAAACTCAACTTATTATACGTACACTTGCGTTTCTTTATCTTGCTTGACCGTAGCACCAGCATTGCGTCTGAAGACCTGAATCACCAATAAGTAGCCTAAAGGCCTAAACCCTAGCTCTTTTCTCTGGCTGGCTAACAATCTACAGAGATGGAGCTAAGTCAAGACAGGAAGGACGAGGGTGGAAGAACGCCGAGCGGCGGCGACGATAAGGAGCTACATAAGAACCCCGACGATGATGGCGACGACGACGAGGGAACAAGGCAGCCGTACAACTGCACCTTCTGCAAGAGGGGGTTCCCGACGGCGCAGGCGCTCGGCGGGCACATGAACGTCCACCGGAAGGATCGGGGAAGAGCGACACCGGCGGCAAGAAGTACCGGTTACGGGACGCTTGTGGCGTTCACGGGGTACGGCCAAACTCATCCGGCGAGCGGCAGCGAGGCGTCCACAGCGACCGGCGGGAGCTTGCTCCATGCCGAACGGGCGCAGCAAGAGCTGCGGCTGTTCGGCCGTGACTGCGCCGGTCGTGGCAAAGAAGGCTGTGCCAGAGATCCACGAGAGTACTACTCGAAGGATGGTGATGGCGATCATGACGAAGGTGAGGAGGAATTGGATTTGGAGCTGAGACTTGGTGGTTCGGGTTCATGAATTAATCTTTGCATGGCAAATTAAGGAGTATGTATATACATATCTGTTACTAGCTACTTCCATCTCTCTAGCTCTCTATATGTGCTTCACTAGTTTTGCCCACAAATACATGGGAAGAAATAATCAGTTCTTTTATGTTGGAATTTCAAGTAATGGTGAAGAACATCTTCTGGCAAGAATGTGAATTTTAATTTTTTTTTACGGCTGTGATGAACGTATTATCATTTGTTTTTGACGTTATGCTCACTGCGCCATGCTCAATATTGTGTGTTGTACCATCCGTTTTCATTTTTAGTGCATATATTTTGATCATCAACTGGTGCGGAAATGCATCTAGCTACCCTTGAAGATGTAGATATAACATGTACGTAGAAGGAACTAATTTCTGTAATCTACCCTCTCACTAGGGAAAACTGCACAGGTTTAATTTAGAACACTTCAAAAACCGATTGGGCCCTATATATGTATCAATAACTCAAAATGTTCATGATCTGTATATGTAGTTTTCTTTCTTGAGAGCATACAAGAACTCTTCTAACTTAAAATGTTTTAGTTAATTAGGGTCTATGTGATCTTCTAAATGTATATATAATTAGGATCTGTGCAATATTGTGGAATTGGCTAGGAAGACGTACACTATTAACCATTGGCGCCAATTAATGAAAATGGGATTTTTTTTAAAAAAAAATTCTCAGCAGAGTCGTACTAGTATGCAATGCAATTTATACAAATTTCAAAGTGTTTTTGATAGTGCGAGTTTGACATCTGATTCTTCACCTAGTAATATCTATGAATATGTAGGTGACTTAATCCTCCTCATGTACTTCTGCGAAGCAGCTTTTGTCTCTGTTCATGCCTTTTCCATGAATTTATTCAGATAATTTTTTGAGAAAAAAATATTCAGATAATTGATGCAACAATTGGTTTCAGTACATTCCTCCCTTATATAGTGAAGGTTTGAAACCAATTCAAACAATTGAATTCAATAGGAGACAGCATTCGTATATATTGTCGTGACATGATTAGCGAGTTCAACCAAGATGCTCTCGACCTTAATGCTGACAAATGTCTGGTTTTAGTAGCTACCTGGGATTTGGGAATCTTTTTGGGCCATACATGTGTGGGTGAAAAGAATAATAAAGTGGGTCTCAACCATTCATGATCTTATACTAATTCTCTGGAATAGTGGTTGAACCTACTTGATTTGTTCTTTGTAGTGCAAAATTAGCCTATAGATAGACCCATGGAAATGAAGAATACATACCACGTTACTAGTACGACTTCCGCGTTGGAATTAACATACTCAGTTTCGTACATTTTGCTTTGTCAACTAATTAATTTTTTTTTTGTAATAACGAGTCAATTCTTTGTCAACCAATTAATTATTACTATTATAAAAGAACGAGTTGGTGATCGTACGTCCCTTCTCCTCCAATCACCTCATTTTCAACTTCTCATCACTCTCCACTTTTCAATTGATCATAGTCGTAGCTCTTTTCCATAGCATGCTTCTCTATATATCCAATAAATTTCGTTACAACGCACGAGCAAATGATTAGTATTGATTAATATTGAAGTATAAGTGAATTGCTCGTTTTTCCTTATCAGGTTAGTCTTTTCAGTGAATTGGTTGATGCATGCAAATCAATACAGTATCAGAGCTAAGAGGTCCTGAATTTAAGACCAGGCTAACGTAATTAAAAAAAATAATTACAATCAACTTCTATTCTACCTCTTAGGTTTGAGAGAGTCTACACATGAGAGAGAGTGTGTGTTAAAGTATAATAGAATTACTCGTCTTTGCTTATCAGTTTAAATTTTTGGATGAACTGATTGGTATATGCGACTCAGTAATTAATACTGAAACCAAAACAAGTTGCTGCAGGTCAACAGATTTCTAAAACATGTAAAGCATGACTGCCGCCGGGTTGGCATTTAACCAGCTTTTCGTTTCTTTTCGACGTGGGTGCAGTGCTAATTTGGCACAGTAATCCTAAATTCGCTCATATGTTTTATATTGCAGAATATACAGAATTACACCAACACGTGTAATCTCATCTGGGCTCGATCGGATTATGCGGCCCTCGTGCTTGCCGAGTCTCCTTTTTTATCGCCTCCATTTTCATCGACCTCCCACGTGACCACGTTCTCCCTCCTCTTAACTCGAGATTATTGTCCACTAGTCGAGTCAACCATCTCACCTGATTCCATTCCACTGCATGCATGCCATGCTGC
Source organism: Dendrocalamus sinicus (assembly GCA_036346575.1). NCBI lineage: Eukaryota > Viridiplantae > Streptophyta > Magnoliopsida > Poales > Poaceae > Dendrocalamus > Dendrocalamus sinicus. The sequence continues at coordinate 35,694,370 of CM070646.1, read as the reverse complement.
AACCACACCTGAATGAAACCATCTACTAATCCTAATTCTAATCCTAGAAGGGGATAAAGAACCAGTACATGACAAGCCAAGAACCACAGTAAGTGAAGGAGGAGCCCTATCAAACATTTCTGAATATTTGTTACATTTCAGACCTACAATCCAATATGCATAGCTGAGATCAGTTCTTTCATCACCTGGGGAGATAAATATCACATTAACAAAGGGGATTTCTGCTTCCCTCAATTCTTCACTTCCTACATACAAATCCTGGATTAATTTCTCTGTTTTTCCCCTTTTTCTATCAGAGAAATCAGTCTTTCAGTTCCACTCCCTCAAATCCTTACAGCCAGGCTCATCAACACACAAAATTTGCATTTCCACTTGTCCGGCACAGCAAAATCTTATTACCAGTACTGATCATTACATATAGCCTAGATTTCTACCTAGATTTCTATGATGAATGAAAGTATGAGACTCCTTTTTCAGGAGTACTTCCCATCTACCGGTATATGGCATTACCACTGAACTACTTACTGAAGAACGAAATGGAGGTCCCCAGCAACACTGCAGAAATCCAACACACCGAAAACCCTCAATAGCCAATGCGTTTTCGGCGCAGCCTTTTCGAGCAAAGATTTCCCTAGTTCTTCCTTCTGCAACGCCAGACGGCGAGGTTGTGTTGTTTGTCAGTCAGCAATTGCAGCTTTCACCATTTCAAGGCTCTTGACGAGGAGCCAAACATCATGTGCTCTGAAGAAATCGCATGAGCTGAAAAGCCCCTAAAAATTTCAAAATTTTTGAGCCTTTTTCCCTGAATTTTTGAGTGAATTTTCGAAACTTACCTTTTCGGGAAATTTTCCCCGTTGCCGCTTTCCGTTTCGGGCGAAGCCGCCTCCCCTCTCTTCTGGCGTCTCGCCCCTTTCCGCTTCTCCCGCTCCCTGGCGTCTCCCTCCGCTCCCGCTCTTCGTTGGCGCCCCGCTTTTTCCCCGCCTCCTCTGTTCGCCAGCGCCTGCGCGCGCGAGGGCACCCCCGCCCCTTTCCGCCTCCTCCCCGCGCGGACGCCGAGCCGTCTTGCTGCCTCCCGCCGCACCGCCTCGCGCCGGCTCGCCGTCGCGGCTATTCCCCAACCACCTTGGACCGGTCGTCGCCTCGCCTGCGGGCGGGACCCGCCTACCAGCCCCTCTCTTCTTCCTTCCCCCGCAAGCCGCGCCGCTCCCGCACCGCCTGCGCCTCCCTCGGATCCTCCCTCCGCGCCCGGTCTCGGACCGCCTCCGCCGCGCCCCGACGTCAGCCGGCAGAGCTTCCGCACCACGTGGCGCTGCCCGCCTGCGCCCGACCCCACTTGCCAGTCTCCGCGCCTCCCCTCTCCCGCGCGCGGACGCGCTCGTGCCTTGTTGCTGCTCACCTGCTCCCTCTCTCCCGTCGCCTCGCCATTAAGCCGCCGCAGGGCCTGGCGTCACCCCCATTGCGCGGAGAGACTCCCCAACCACTCCCCTGTCCACCCCCTTGACCCCGGCACCATTGCCGCCTTCCCCCTCCCTCGGATTCCCTCGCTCCGCCCGGGGCATAAAAGCCCCATCCCCTGCCCCCTTGCTTCCCTTGCTCCTCAAGCCTCCCAGACACCTCCATTCCCCTTCCACCACTCTAGTGAGGCTCCTCATGCAGTGGATTGGGACCCCGCCGCCCGTAACGCCGCCATTCCCCTCCCCTGAGCCGGTGAGCCGTCCACCCGGTCCTTCTAATCCCGACCGCCCCGTTTCGATTCCCTGCTACACTAGCACCCTCAAAGCACCACAAAGCCATCCCCTAGCCCAACTCCCCAATAGCATTTCCGTAGAACTCTCCCACCATACGCCGCCCCCGGCCGTGAGGCCCCTCCCGTGGCTAGCCTCAACCGGAGCTCCCCAGCTCGAACCAACCCCACCACCGTGATCCTCATGCTCCAGAGATGCTCATAAAACTTCCCTCCTCGCCGAAGAGTCGCCGGAGAGACCGGGAGCCGCCGTGGAGGCCCCCAACTTCTCTCCTGCCCCCGGCCGCCGCCGCCCATGCTCCCGTTCCCCAAGGCCCCAAAATGGAGCCCCTAAGTCGAACTCCACCCGCCCGCACCCTCGGTTGCCGCCGGCGGCCACCCTCATGCCCGAACGGCCGCCGTTGCTTTTGCTCTGTCTCGGCGACCCTGTGGCAGCCGGAGGAAGAAGAAGGAGATCCCCCGAGTGACGTGGCCGCTTCTCGTCCGTCCACTCCAACCCTCGCCGTCTCACTGGAACCCTCCGATGGCATCAAATCGTGGCCGTCCGCGCCATCTAAAGCCGCCTGATCTCGGTCGCTCGCCAGCGCCCCATCCCCGCCGCCCGCGCAGCCACGCGTCGGTCATCGGTATGACGGCGCGCGTAGCAGGGGCTGTGCGCGCCACAAGATCGAGCCGGGCCGGCTCGGTCGAGCCAGGCCGAAAGCCACCTTGGGCCGCACTGTTCCCTTGGGTCGGCCCGTCACTGTTCATTGGATTTTCCAGCAATTTTCCAATTTCCAAAATCCCAGAAAACCCAAATAAATCCTAGAAAATCACAGAAAATTCCAAGAATTCCCAAATTTCACCACTTTGCTCCAAATAATATTCCAGACCCATTGGTAACCTCCATTTCCACAGATTCATCCCAAATAAATTCCTAAAATTCCTCATTTGGAGATTTATGCATTTTACTCCTTTTTAATAGATTATTTTTCCTCGCTTGATTAGGCTCAAGCCGGATTTATGTTATTTTCAGTGTTTGCGCTAGTGTTGAAGATTCCGGAAGCTCAAGTGCAGTCGCAGGATCCAGGAGCTTCTACGTTCGAGCTAGCCGAGTTCGTCCCGGTTTACGGCAAGTCACAAGTCCTTTATCATGTTGCAACCCATGTTGTCTAATTATGTTATTATGCTATTTGCATTATACTAATTGTGAAATGTTAGTTCGAAAATAAAATAAAGTGTTTAGAATGACATGTTATGTAGATAAACCTACCACCGACAAATGCCATGTTAAACTTGTAGTCATGCCTTTGTAACCCTAGAAATAATTATCTGTTAATCTAGATAATTGTAGGTTATTATTATCATGCAAGGTCTTACACTAATAAGGCTGTGGCTGTGGAGCCAATAGAATTTGGAAAACCCGACTCTAAGGTAGGGTGGTATGGGACACCGTATCTTAGAGCGGAGAGTGCCGGCGTGCACAAGGTAGGGTAAAGGGGAGTGGAAACCGCAAGACGGTCCTCGTCAATCTTTTACCCTAAGTTTGGAGAAGGGTAAGGGTGAGTGGGAAACCGCAGGACGGTCTACGCCCACCGCTTACCTCAGTTTGGGTCGCGGGCCTGGCGAGGTTGCGGACCATGTGAAAATATAAGGACTAAAACCCTTACGCTGAGCAAATGTCACAGTGATCGCTCAACCACAGGAGTTGACTTGTCAACACTTGTCTAGTAGCTGCTCAACTCGATTGAAACTCTACAGGAGGTTTAGCAGTGAGGTTAGGTGAGCCGCGTTATGGGTGCCTAACAACGGTAGAGTTCACTCGAAGCGGACAATGGTTTATTCGTTGTGTGTGTGTGTGTGTGAGAGAGATCCAGACCCGAGTGAATTCTACCGGGTAGAGCCTATATAAAGAGTTGAGCAGTGAAACGACCTGGCTTCCTTAACTCAGTCGTGAGGGTTAAGGGATCGTGTGGGTAAAGCTGAGCAAACTCTGCAGAGTCAAATAAATGGTATTCGAATACGCCGTGCTCCCGGTTATTGGAGCTGTGTCACTTGGGTGATTCCAGCCGCAAAGCTTAAGTAGTTTTGTACATGCTTTAACTTGGTTAAGTTGGTTAATTAACTCTTCATGAAAAACCCCTGAGTTCTTGAGAAGTAGTTTTGGGCCGTTTTATCAAAATGTTTGCAAATAAAACTGCACCCACTCAAAAGTAATAAACCAAGTATACCCCCCCTCCCTTTGTTGATCCAGGCAAGTAGTAAGTTAGGGTTTCTCTTGTGATTTGCTGAGTACGGGGTTGGAGTACTCAGGCTTGCTAAATGCCACAGATACCAGAAGGAAAAGAAGGCAATTCAAGTTTTCGTGTTGGAAAGGTCTCCCCGTCGAGGACCCGAGGCTTCAGGTCTTGGCCGCGCTCAAGCGGATTCTGGAGTTCTTGTAATGTAAGTATACTTTGGGCTTGCACGCCCCGCTGTAGAAAAATGGATGTTAATCCTTATGTAAAATATATGCTGGTCTTTTGTTGTAAGCATGCAATGGTATACTCTTGCGCGACACTTCATAACTGTTCATGCGTGAATAGTTGCGAGGTGCCGTGTCCGTACGCGCCCCTGGAAACGGGGGCGTTACATGAGCTCTTCTTTTGCCTGGATTGCGCACACTTCTCCCAGGCGTTTTTCTCAGACGTCATGGCCATGACAAACGGATATGGTCTCAAATCCACGCATCTAATAACCACATTTATGAAGTGCCTTGCTGATGTTACCCACCTAGAATGGAAGCAAAAAAATACATTAAGTCCACACAATTTACATAGCAAATCCAGTTTCGTCGAAAGTTATGACAATAGAAGTTATGATCAGTGTTAAGGGACCATTATCACTATTATTCTCAGCAATTAAATTATAACTGAATATTCTTATGCTTATTCAAATTGCTATCATGTCATCATGTGTATTCCATGAATTGCACGTTGTTGCTACTTATGTAGTTATGTTATGATCGATTATCGGGTATATTTTCATTTTGGATGAAAAGAATATTCTTGTTTAGATTTCATGGCTGTTTTGATAAGATGAACTATTTACGTATTTTCGTTAATTTTGGATATATAGTTTAAGGGGTTTTCATGTTCCAATAAATATTTGTAACCGTATTCATTTCGATTCGTATTCGATATTATTCGTATTTGTATTTGTATTCGAGTTATCCGTATTCGTATCCGTATCCGAAAAAATATGAAAACAAATATGATAGATATATTATCCGTCTGTATCCGATCCGTTTTCACCTCTAGAAGGATCGATGTCACGAGCTTAGTGGTGCAGATTAGTAAGTACTCACTGCACTACACGACGATCGATGAATGAGCTAGGTCCAGGTTCATTTCAAAAAAAAAAAAAAAGGAATTAAAACGGCTCAACTGTAAGCCTCGGTGAGGAACAAAAAACAACAGGAATGTAGGCCCAACACAAAAAAGAAAGAAAGAAAGTGTCTGGGCCTTGGTCCTTCCGTATATCTGTTGTGGGCCGGAGTACGATTTAGGTACTACATTCATTCTTGTCGATGCGGGCTTCCTCAGTTCCTCGCTTTGTTTTTCAACTATAGCCTGCTTTTCTAATTTTTATATACAATCAGCACATATCTAAGATTAAACTATCATAAAAAGATGACTCTAGTTTGAAATTTAGTTTAAACTTATTTAAACTAGTTAGTAAACAAGTTAAACTCGATATCTCAAAAATTTCTAAATTTTTCGCACAAAATACCTAGAGGAAATATTTTTTTAGACATGGTGCTACCGAGAAATAATTTTCATGGCTGAATTATTGTACAATGCGAAAGCGAAACCGTGGTAGCTTTCTTGATGGATTACCCTTTTGTTCAATTTGTTACTTTGCTTTAAATCTCTAGTGACTTTCTAGTTAAGCACTTGGATTATATGTATATTATGTGAGAGGAAGCTGGAAGCAGCTGGTAATTCCTTGCCGCACTCAATTCATCAAATCATGGTCCCTACCATATTCATCGATCGTCGTCAAGCTAGCTCTAGATTTAACTCACAGTACGTGTCATGCATCAAATTAACTCGAATTAGCACCCTCTTGCGTGTGCATATATACAAGGTTAATTAAGAGACATCAACGTTATACCTGCTGTCACTGAGGTCGATCTGTATATATATAACTGCACGTCATGATCGATCACATCATCTGCTTGATTCAATTAATAGGGTGAAAATGCGAGAACGGTGATAATTTCGATTCTTACCGAACTGAGAAGTTTAAAATAATGAAGGTATTGTGAACTTACAAGTTTAATATACTTTCAGCCTAGCTTGAGCTGAAATAATGAACGTTTATTGTCTCCAAACTAACGTTTATTGTGAACTTTCAGCCTGGCTTGAGCTCGATAATTAATTAGACAAGGCAAGTACAACTAGACGTCTAGTCGGATGCAGAGTCGACAGGCAAACTCCTGGCTTCAGGTTCTGGTTTATTTTTCACTATTCATAAATTTCATCTTTTTCTAAGTATTTGATTTTTTAGCTTTTTTACCGGTTCTTTTTTCCCGTATTTGTTTGCATTATACATGATAGGCTAATATGTTTTTTCTATTTTTAAATTTTTTAAATTTAATTATGCTAAATAAGCCTCTGTCAGCTACAGTGTTTTTTCAGCCAGCTACAATACTTTTCAGCCATAAGCCACTAAAAAAAAGCCATATTGAGAACAGCCTAAGATTAATCTCAACACTAGCTGGAAACGAAGCATACAACGATCATGTATGCACACATTAGGAGCATCGCACTTTATATACATATATTGATGCATGTGTCTAGCTATACGACGAATCGAATTCGATCGGACACATATATACGTAATCACGTACGCAAAATTAACGTATATCGATGCGTTTACATGATGATCATGCATGAACTCTAGATATATGATTCATCCAAATAACTGTACTTACGTGTATGGAAGGAACCGGCCGGCCGGATGGCATGCAGCGGACAGGCACATGATGTATATATGGAATTACTCTTCAATATACACAGTTATATTCAGTGTTATTCGCTTGAACACCTCGTTCGATCAATTAATTTGTGAAAAATGCTTGCTTTTGTGGGGAAATATGAGCAACGATTTTATATCCACTGGAATTGTTCGTACTGCTGTCCAAGTGTACGTGGATGTGTTAACTGAATCATATCTAATTTGGAAATACGTACGTACCGGTGTCCTTTAATTTGGTTCGTTGCTTTGTAAACGTATATCCAAATCCTATCTAATTCCTCAGCTGTTGTCTGTTCGATCGAGGTGCATGTGTACTGAAACATGCATGCATGATGGATTGCAAAATGCACTACATGTACCATTTCGCATGCCACCATGCAATATGTTATTGTAAAAAATACTTAACGTATCTGGTTCACCAATTAATACATTCTTGTTCTGAGAAACTAGTTTGAATCTGTCCCCATTAATTCAATTTCTATCTCCAATATAATTCAAAAAATCCATTTCCATTATGACGGTAGAGTTCACTGTAATTCGTTGTTGCCATTTCGTTAATTCTTTTTAGTACCAACAAACAACCCCTCCCCCCCCCTCCCCGATCGATCTAACATTCCAAATGCAACCATTACAACCATGGACTCGATACAAAGTTGAAACACTCCGTTATTCCATGCATGCATCCATTTATTAATATGTCAAAGTGAACAATAATTCCCCTAAATGTTATCGCCATACCGAATTAGTAAAAATATTGCTTCTGACGCACTGTGACCGTGCGGCAACCCTAGAAGGGGCGACACATGGCCTGAGGGCTGCTGCATGGCCACCATGCATCACCCAATTAGTAGGGTCATTAATACTAATCTAATCATAATTAGAGAGTTCATTAGATGCACTGTTTGTATGAATTTTTAGATATAACAAATGAACTTCAAAAATTATAAAAGTTTATGTTGAGCATCAAAAATTACAAAAAAATTTATAATTTTATCCATTCTAAATTTCATTGAAGAATTTATTTTAGCAGATTGTTCGTAGGACTTAAAAATTACAATTTTTTAAAAGATCTTTACACAAACCATCTAATTGTGTAATTTTTTTTCTTAAGCCACGTCTAGCTCGGAAACCTAGCTTGGTGTCAAGCTGCCGCCGCCGGCATACTCTGTTACGGAGCCGCCGCCGACGAACCCAGTCTAGCGAGTTCAGGGCGACGGGTCCGGTTTCCGCCGCAGCTGACTGCTCGCAATCGTGGTAAGTGCATTCAATCAAGGGATAGGAATCCCGTAGTTTCTTGCAGTAATGTCCATATGAGTCCCAAAAATTCGCATCTCCTAGCCGATTATTTTATCATTAATCATGCATTAGGATACTGATTCGGACTCCTGACATTGCCATGTTGAATTGCAAGTGAAATATTAAATTCAAATGTGTTCGATTTTTGTTAGTTTCTTATGATGTGCATTATTTAGTCATCGAGTTGAACCCATAATTAGCTAACCAAAAAAGTGCACTGTGCTGCATGTTTGAAGTATTTGATTCACCATTCCTGTTTGGATTCCCTATCATCCATTGTGCCGAACAACACTAGAGATTATTAGGTTCTATCATATTGTGAAGAATTAGATCGACTATGTAAGGATCATTAAGAAAATCATAATTTTTTTTGAGCTTATTTGCTATATTAAAAAATTCCTACGAACAGTCTAAGTAAATAAATTCTTTAGTGAAATTTAGGATGGATAAAATTATGAAAAAAAATTATACATTAAAATACACTATGTTGAGAGACTTCACATAAAATTTCATAATTTTTGGAACTCATTTGCTATATCTGAAAATTCATACAAGCAATGCACCTAAACAAACTTGCTAATTATAATTAGATTAGTGCTAATTACTCTTTCTAATTGGGTGATGCATGGTGCCCGTGCGGCAGCCTGGAAGAGGCCACGTGTCGCTCCCTAGGTCTGCCGCACAGTCATCATGCATCAGAAGCGATGTTTTTACTATAATTTGGTACAACGACTGCTATTTTTATAAATATGAGTTCAAATAGCGTCAAATGTGCCAAAACTCCATTAGCCTTTAATATTTGTTAGGAGATCTGACATATTTCATTATATACCACACATGAAGAAACATTGCTTTCAACTAGCTAGCTTGGCAGCTAGAGTTTGAAATGATCGATGAAGAATTTTAAAGTTCAGTTTTTTTTTAGAGTACATAATTAGGTTTAGTTGATAAAAACAATTGGAATTTCACTACATTCATGCATATATAGCAAGAGAAACAAAAGCTAGCGAGTACAGAATAGTGGCTAGCTCAATAATTACACACAGGAATTCGGATTGATCAAAACCGATATGGAACTCCGGGCATGCATATTCTATGCGAGTTCATAGTTAATCTAGTGCAGAGCATGAATTGTTTCCATCAGATGAAGAAGAACAAGAAGAGAGAACAGAAGCTATAAAATGCATAATATACATGTACAAACTGCCAAATCCATTCAGGTGTAGTAGTTCCTAATTTCCCACCAAGAGATCCTAGCTAGAGGAGAAAACTTCCTTTTTTAACTAAAAACATTTGGTTGATATCCAGCAGATAAAGCATGCAGGCAATGTTGAGAATTAATGGTTTATATAAATATAACCACAATAAGAGTGCACGCTGCAGTTTACTGAATATTCTTACTTTCGTCCCAACTTAATCATAGTAGATCTAAACTAACACTGTGCATAGGAGCACAATTGATGCATGCTTAATTAACCAGATACATGCAAAACAAAGTTCAGATGTTGCTGCATTAATTTCCATCAGATATAGAAACATGGACAGGAGAAAAAAGAGCGTTTGTTCGAGACAGTGCCTGATTTGGGACCGACACTAAGTTAAAATAGTTATGGGAGAAATGGACGAATTCCACTAAAATTAAAGCAGCTAGTTTTGTTTGTTATGATATAGGAGCGTGTGTTTCCTTGGAACTTAGGAATAATCAAAAGCACAAGTTGCACAAAACAAATTCAAAGAAGGAAGAAAAGAGACCACAAGTTGCACAAATGCCAGAGAGAAATCACCTCTAATTAGCTGAAAACCATCGATCAGGAACCAAACATTGCATGCATCCGAGCTATAGCTAGATAGTTCAATTAAGTACACAATTAATTTAATTATTTCACCACAACAAAGTAGTAGTAGTACGTACTCTAATTAATCACCACTTCATCATAGTACTAACCTAGCTAATGGCGCCACTCCATGCATCTCCAATGGAACAGTAACGACCATGCATGTTCCATTGCCACTTCTCGCGCGCGCGCGCGTTGCCATCGCCATCGCCATCAGTACGGAGGGCGAGGGTGCGCCCACGGGAACCCGTCGCCCCCGCCGAGCTGCCCGTTGCTCGGCGGCAAGTTGAACATCGGCAGCGCCGACGGGTCGGCGATCCCGTGGCCTCCGGCCACAAGCGGCTCGGCCCCGCCGGGCATCGGCGGGCCTGAGCCCTCGTCCTCATCCTCCAGCGGCAGGCGCTCGTAGGTGGCGTTGGCGAATGTGGACGCGATCACCATGACCGGCCCGGCGGCGATGAGCGAGCCTACCACGCTGCCGCCGACCACCTGCCCCTGGCCGCCGGCCAGGTACACGGTGAGCCCCGTGGACCCCGGCGGCGCGGGCCCGGGGAGGAAGGTGCCGGTGAGCGAGAGGATCTCGAAGCGGCCGTGGATGTTAGAATAAAACTTGAGTGCCTAGTTTTGTTTATTGCATCGTTTTGATTTAGTCATCATGCATGAGCTCACTGGTTTATGTGGGAGCCGTGCAGTGTGAGTTCAGTTGAGGGAATCCGAGATTAACTCGTGGTTGCCCGCGTCACTCGCCATGAACCGGAGGAGCGCATACACTGTGGGGATGCACACAGAGGAATGTATAGCGCAAGAATCGGTCCTGGTGGTTATTGCTTCGTTGTATTTCTCAGCTCATAAATAGCAACAAGATAGACTGAAAATGCTGCAAGTTTTGGCAGCGCAAATATCTCTTTTGAGTATTCATTCTGTTGCCTTGCAGTTTTCACTACAGTGTTCGCGTGTGTTCGTCAGATCCATTGCAGGTGATCTTCGGGATTCCTGACATTTGGTATCAGAGCGGAGGCTCAAGCAGTGGACTCGCGCTCGTGCACTAGAGGGAGTACTGATGCCGCGCCGTCGCTCGTCTTCTCCGATCGAGCGCACCCCAAATGGCTCGTGGCGCGCCGCGGCGCGCGGGCGGAGCGGCCAGCGGCTGGTGATTCACCGCGTGGTCAAGGAGGGTGGAGGTCCGGCGAACTACCCTCTGCTGTCCAAGACGAACTACAACGACTGGGCTTTACTCATGAAGATAAAGCTTCAGGCTCGCTGCTTGTGGGCGGCGATCGAACCCGGTGGCGTTGCCGTCGAACTGCACGAAGATCGGATGGCTCTCGACGCAATCTGCAGTGCAGTTCCACCCGAAATGATCGGGACCCTGGCGACCAAAGAGTCGGCCCGGGAGGCATGGGAGTGCATCAGGACGATGCGTGTCGGCAACGACCGCATCCGGAAGGCCAGCGCACAGAAGGTGCGCACGGAGTACGAGTCGCTTGCGTTCCGCAGCGACGAGACCGTGGAGGACTTCGCTCTGCGCCTCACCACCATTGTGAACCAGCTCGCCGTTCTTGGCGACCCGGAGCCCGCCAACAAGGTCGTCGAGAAGTATCTCCGCGTTGCGCGCCCCAGGTTCAGTCAACTTATCCTTTCGATTGAAACTCTCCTCGACATTTCCACCTTGTCACTGGAAGAAGTCACCGGGAGACTTAAAGCGGCGGAGGATTCAGGCCAATCCTCATCTTCTCCGAGTACTGGCGGCACCCTGTACTTAACGGAGGCAAAGTGGCTGGAACGCCAGAAGAAGAAGGAGCAAGAGATGAAGCGCGGCGGCGGAGGCAGCCCAGGCAATCGGGGCAAGCGGCGCGGTGGCAAGGGGCGCAACAGCAGCGGAGGGGCTGGGAGCTCGGAGACCTCGCACTCTGGGATGGCTCGCAAAGACGACAAATGTCGAAATTGCGGCAAATTCGGCCACTGGGCCAAAGACTGCAGGAGCAAACCCAAGCGCGAGGATCAAGCACATGCGGCCGAAGATGACGAGCCCACGCTGCTGCTTCTCACCGGGGGAAGTGCTGACTCCCTCGACAAGGCTCGTTCGGAGGAACAGGCCGCACCCGCACGAGTGGTGGCCCAATCCCCCGCGTACGCGCCAAGGGGTTTTAAAACCAGTGCTCGTGCAATTGTGCCAGAGCACGAGCTTCTGGCAGCGTCGCCCCCAAATCTGCTGCGGCCCCCCATCGAGCTGGAGGAGACGAAGTTGTTCGCGGCAGTAGATGACGCCGTGGACCGCGACCCCCGGAGCTGGATCGTCGACTCCGGCGCCTCGAACCACATGACTGGCTGCCGAACGGCGTTCTCCGACCTCGACACTGGCATCACCGGCAACGTGCGCCTCGGAGATGGCTCGGTCGTCAGAATCGAAGGATGCGGGACGGTGCTGTTCGGCTGCAAAAATGGTGAGCACCGCACCCTGTCCAATTGCTACTACCTTCCGCGGCTTGCCGCGAACATTATTAGCGTCGGGCAGCTCGATGAGGCGGGCTTCGACGTATGGGTGAAGAACGGATTCATGCGAATCCGGGACGAGGAGATGCGACTACTTGCCAAGATACGACGCAGTCCAGGCCGGCTTTATGTGCTCGACGTCACGCTCGCACGACCGGTGTGCCTGACAGCCCGCGCCGGCGATGATGCTTGGCGATGGCACGCGCGGTTCGGACACGCCAACTTCACCGCGCTGCGCAAGATGGGGCGAGAGCAGCTGGTGCGGGGACTACCACTTGTCAAACAGGTGGAGCAGGTCTGCGAGGCCTGTTTGGCGGGCAAGCACCGTCGAAGCCCTTTCCCGCAGAGCTCGGAATACCGTCACACCGAGCCGCTCGGGCTACTGCACGGCGATCTCTGCGGCCCCATCACGCCACCAACTCCGAGCGGGAACCGATACTTTCTTCTGCTCGTCGACGACTACAGCCGGTTCATGTGGGTGGCGTTGCTCCCCACCAAGGACCAGGCACCGGCGGCGATCCGCCGCATCCAAGCAGCGGCGGAGAGGAAGAGCGGACATAAGCTTCGCGCCCTCCGCACAGATCGGGGGGGAGAGTTCACCGTCAGTCATTTCCAGGAATATTGCGCCGAGCTGGGCGTAAGGCGCGAACTCACGGCACCGTATTCCCCTCAACAAAATGGCGTCGTCGAGCGGCGAAATCAATCCGTGGTGGGCACGGCGAGGAGCATGCTCAAGGCCAAGCACCTGCCAGGTATATTTTGGGGGGAGGCAATCACCACTGCTGTTTATATTCTGAACAGGGTGTCCTCCAAAAGCGTGGGCGGCAAGACCCCCTACGAGCTGTGGAATGGTTGCACGCCGGCGGTACATCACCTCCGGACGTTTGGCTGCGTCGCGCACGTCAAAATCACCACCCCGAACGTCAAGAAGCTGGATGATCGTAGCCGGCCGATGATCTTCGTTGGCTATGAACCAGGCTCAAAGGCATACAGGGCCTACGACCCTGTGGCGCGGCGAGTTCATGTCTCGCGCGACATTGTGTTTGACGAAGCGGCGGAATGGAATTGGGGCGACGAGCAAGATGTCAGCGGCGACACAGACTTCGTCATTGAGTACACTTCGGTGTCCCACCCTGGTGTGACGACCGTGACGCGCTCAGATTCGGGGGAACCTGCTTCACCACCCGCGAGCCCTTCTCCACCGCCTGAGTCAAGCACTGCGTCACCATGTCGAACACCTTCGGCAAGTGGCACCGCACCAGCTGCAGAGTTCGTGTCGCCACCAGCAGGAGCTGCTGACAACCTCGACGCCGACCATAACGATGCGCCGCTCGGTTCAAAGATCGACAATGTCTTTGGGCGCGCCACGCCGCCGGGTTATGCGAGTCGGGAGGTGCAGGAGGAGCTGATGATGGTGAGCGGCGAAGAACCAGCGTCATTCGCACAGGCCGAACAGGAGGAGGCATGGCGACACGCTATGCTCGAGGAAATTGCCTCAATTGAGGAAAACAAAACCTGGCGGCTCGTTGATTTGCCGGCTGGACACCGGCCGATAGGTCTCAAATGGGTATACAAGCTAAAGAAGGATGCTCAGGGCGTCGTCGTCAAGCACAAAGCGCGCCTGGTTGCGAAGGGGTATGTGCAGCGCGCCGGAGTGGACTTCGACGAAGTGTTTGCTCCGGTCGCTCGACTTGACTCCGTTCGGCTACTGCTTGCCCTTGCCGCACAAGAAGGATGGATGGCGCACCACATGGATGTGAAGTCAGCATTTCTCAATGGAGAGCTCGTTGAGGAAGTGTACGTCGTCCAGCCGCCCGGTTTCGAGGTTGTCGGAGAGGAGAACAAGGTATACAGGCTTGACAAAGCGCTGTACGGGCTTCGCCAAGCGCCAAGGGCTTGGAACACAAAGCTCGACGCCACCCTGAAGAAAATTGGCTTCAGGCAGAGCCCACTGGAACATGGGCTGTACGCGCGCGGGGACGATGGCCAGAGGCTGCTGGTGGGTGTGTATGTCGATGACTTGGTGATAGTCGGAGGCGACAGCATCATGATCGACAAGTTCAAGCGGCAGATGATGGATGAATTCAAGATGAGCGACCTCGGCTCCCTAAGTTTCTATTTGGGGATCGAGGTGCATCAAGAAGCCGGCGTCATCACGTTGAATCAGGCGGCGTACGCGTCGCGGATCGTGGAGAAAGCGGGGCTTGCGGGCTGTAATCCCTGCACCACGCCCATGGAGCCCCGGCTAAGGCTCAGCAAGGAGAGCACGGCGTCGCCGGTCAATGCCACCGAGTATAGAAGTCTGGTGGGCAGTCTGCGCTATCTGGTGAACACCAGACCTGACCTCGCGTACTCCGTTGGCTACGTGAGTCGCTTTATGGAGAAGCCCACAGACGAACACCTCGCGGCTGTGAAGCGTATTGTCAGATATGTGGCGGGCACAATCCACCAAGGATGCCGCTACACAAATGAGGGGGAGAAGAAGCTACAAGGTTACAGCGACAGTGATATGGCCGGGGATGTTGACACTCGCAGAAGCACCACAGGCGTGTTGTTCTTCCTCGGCAAGAACCTGGTCAGCTGGCAATCCCAGAAACAGAGAGTTGTAGCGCTTTCCTCTTGTGAATCAGAGTATATCGCAGCTGCAACAGCTGCTTGCCAGGGCATTTGGCTTGCCCGGCTTCTTGGCGATCTCAGGAATGCTGCACCTGAAGTCGTTGATCTCAAAGTGGACAACCAATCCGCTTTAGCCCTCATGAAGAACCCTGTTTTTCACGATAGGAGTAAGCACATTCAGACGAAATTCCATTTCATCCGTGAAGCCGTGGAAAATGGAGAAATCAAGCCAGAGTACATCAACACCGGAGAGCAACTTGCTGATATCCTGACAAAGGCTCTACCGAGAGCAAAGTTTCAGGAGTTGCGAGACAAAATTGGTATGACTTCAATTAGTTCAGCACATCAAGTTTAGGGGGAGATTTGTTAGAATAAAACTTGAGTGCCTAGTTTTGTTTATTGCATCGTTTTGATTTAGTCATCATGCATGAGCTCACCGGTTTATGTGGGAGCCGTGCAGTGTGAGTTCAGTTGAGGGAATCCGAGATTAACTCGTGGTTGCCCGCGTCACTCGCCATGAACCGGAGGAGCGCATACACTGTGGGGATGCACACAGAGGAATGTATAGCGCAAGAATCGGTCTGGTGGTTATTGCCGTTGTATTTCTCAGCTCATAAATAGCAACAAGATAGTGAAAATGCTGCAAGTTTTGGCGGCGCAAATATCTCTTTGAGTATTCATTCGTTGCCTTGCGATTTTCACTACGGTGTTCGCGTGTGTTCGTCGATCCATTGCGGTGATCTTCGGATTCCCGGCGGTGGAGGGCAACGACGGCGGCGAGGCGGGCGGCCGCGCGCAGCGACGGTCCGGCCCGGCCATTGAAGACGCAGACGCCGCGCGGCGGCGGCGAGAGCGTGCGATGGCGTCGGCCACGTCGGCGCGCCGCCACCTCCATGGCGTGGCATGCGCGCGCGTTGGGTCGCGCGCGTCACGAAGATGGGCGGCCGGTTTGTTCTTGGAGCCCGGTGGCGCGCGCGGGCGCCGGTTGGGGGTCCCGACCATGCGCCCTCGCGTGGCTCGCCGCCACCGGATTCATTGTTCGTCGACATGGTCGGCCGGCGCGCCTCCGGTTGGGCTGGGCTCAGGGTCTTTGACGGCCGGGGGCTTGGTCTTGGGGCCCGACGAGCCGGACGGCTGCTCCGGCTGGCCGGTCAGGCCCAAATGGACGCCGGTCCACCACTGGTTGGCCAGCTTGACGGCTGTTTGGTTAGCACATGCAACCGACAAGAAGAATACAGAGATTATGAGCTTACATATACATATGCAAGATATATATAGCAGAACACTTTCTTGGCTACATGTTCTTATGGCTATATACACTTTAAATTCTTGGCTGTTGGGCTCTTGTAGTATATGCTATTGGAATTAATCTTGTTTTGGTAGAAAACATTGTGTTTAGGTGGGATACGTAGTATTTGCTGTGCACGAGTTCGTACACATGTACAAGTCAGTTCCGTAGTAGAAACCGAGTCGGGTTATTGAATCCGTTTATGAGTCTTGTAACTAACTTTTATAAGGCGCAGACTAGTCATGTAATAGAAAACAAGCAAGGATATGCGATCGGAAGAAACTAGGAACTAGCAGAGTATTGTAACAAGAAGAAGGAGAAGTGAACAAAAGTGATCGGTTGTGATCGAGAAGTTGAGGGAGAGAAAAGAAGAGAAAAGCAGAGTGCTTTGGCACCCGGGAAAAGTTATTGTATTGTGTTTCGTATTGTCGCTACCATACTCGAAGACAAGAGCAGCAGAGAAGTTGCACATTGGTATCGAGTGCTTAGCGTACTCGAAGTTATTGAGAATTGAGAACCGAGAGTACTCATAGACGGAGGTGAACGTAGTCAAAGGAGCTGGGGGTCTGTAGTTGAAGTCTCAAGTGCTCATAAACCAGACTGGCCGTAGCTTGATTACAAGAACGTGCAGCGCAGCAGAAGTGTGGTCGTAACTCTTATCAACTGAAGTTACGAGTACGTGTACGACAGGAAGAAGTGGTCGTAAGGGTAATCGATAAAGTGGTCGTAACTATTAGACACAAGTGATCGTAATCAACACTGCGTAGTCGTAAACAACTTGGAGTGGTCGTGAAGTTGAGTGTGATCGTATCAGAGCCTTACGTGGTTGTAATACTCGTGGTCGTAATTACACAACCAGTGGGCGCTGTTCCAACATATGCAAGATAGAAGTAGAACACAAGAAAGGTCGCAAGATCAAGAGATTGTCTACGCCTTCTCAGAAATAAGGAAAAAAGCTCGTCGCTGTATAGGTATATTTGAGGAGATCTGAATGTACAAGTATGAACATATATTTACATACCTCGATGTCGGAGAGCCGAGCTTGTTGTAGAGTGATATGGAGCTAGAGAAGCATATAGGTCACACTATATGAAAGCCTCTGTAGGTTAATTTCTCTGTCTAGCTTTGGTCGTGAATTGGAAGTTTGGTATGTGTTAAGACCAGAGAGAGAGCTTGGAGAGTTCAAGGAGAAGAGTAGCTTCTGAACTGTGTAGAAGAGAGGAGGCAAGTGGGTATAAGAAAGGAAGAGGAAGGGGAAAGATCGATGGACACGTATGTGGGAAGACTTGACAGAGGCGGAGGGGAGAGAGTTTGGGCGGCACTATAAAGTATGCTATTTAATTAGGTGGACTTCAATGAAGTTATTTCTTTTCCTTTAAATCATGTATTCAGATTGGTCCTGCTAAGCTGGCGGGGCGCTGTTTAGTAGACTGATGACATGCGTAAGAAAGAATCGCTAAAAACTCTCTTTAGTCGTAGCTGAGAATTGGTACACACACATTATTAATATTTATAACAGGCGACAGGTAAGAATCTAACGGGTCGATGTGTAGTGATGATATTTTCCAAAATGACTATTTTACCCATGATCTCCATTTTTAATCAGCAGACATATTTTTGGTCTCCTACCGCTTCATTACTTTAATTTGTAGGTGTGGTATCGGTCCTGAACTAGGACGGTGATAAGGTTGGGTGAACGTAGTTTTGTTGGTGATAAGTTGTGTAGTGGAGGATTAGGGTTTTGTTGTGTGGGAGTGCGTGCGAAAGGCAGGTGGGGTGCATGTCCTTTCCTCAAAACTCTCACATCCCAACTAAACAAAACCAGCCCTACCTGGCTTTCGTTTCTTATTGCCATCTTTCTCAACACTTGCAGCCCTACCTGGCTTTCGTTTCTTATTTTCCTATCCATTAAGTGTTTTCCACATGAATTAATCTGTCTCCATCTTAAGGGGTTTATTTCTGAGAAGGAAGCAAATAATTATGGACTGTCGAGTGCCTTTTACAATATTGTCGTTTAAGATTAAATTGTATAATCATTTAATGGAATCAGGGGCGGAGGGCCCGATAGGGCAAGCTATGGCCCATGCCATACCTCAAATTTTTGCAACGAACCCCCAGATACCCCTCTATCCAATAGTAACAGCCCAATAAGTAAAACCCTAATCTGTGGCACTTCACCCTCAGCTGCCGACTGCCGTGGCCCGTGGTTGTCCTCCATCGGCGACGGCGACCGAGAGCAACTCCAGTCTCCAGAAGCTCGGGAGGCGGGCGGGCGCCGGGCGGGAGGCGGGAGGCGGGAGACTCAGGTGGCGCCGAGGCCGGGTGGGAGACTCGGGACTCGGGGCGAGGCGCCGAGGCCGGCGGGCGGCGCGGGCGAGGCGGAGGCGCCGAGGCCGGGCGGGCGGGCGACTCTGGCACTCTGCAGCTGCTCTCTGCTCTCTGGCTGCAGTGATTTGTATTTTGTGGATAGGCCGGCCGCCGGCAGCATATATTAGGACTTAGGAGTTTGTGGGTGGATTTGTAGATTTGTTTGCTCTCTACTCTCTGCTGACTTGTGGATTTGTGGATTTGTGGCATTTGATTTGAGGCTTGAGGCCGGCATATATTGTGGCATTTGATTTGAGACTTGAGCAATGGATAGAAGGGGAAAGGAAAAATCACAGAGAGGTGAGGCATATATTAGGAGTGTCATTGATATTTGATAATTGATATGCAGTTTCCATTTGTCAATTTACATTTTGCAAATTCATAAGTCAATTTATTTGTCTATTTGCTTTTATGTGTTTAGATTTGAAGAGCTATTTTAATCGGGGTTCAAATGCCACAAACCCAAGCACATGTGATTCTTCAATTTTTGGAGGTACTTTTCAATGTCTTATTATTAAATATCTTTGCACTTGGATTATTGTTGATGGGTATGATTAGTATTATAGCTTAAATGGTACACATGAGGATCAACCACCAATTAATCAATCAGTTAAGGCAAGAGTACGTGTACTTCAGAGTCGTTCAGGCATGGATGGTCTTTTTTTTTTGCTGCGACTTATGACTTTTAGCAGCGGTTTATGATTTTTGGGCTGTTTATATGAGAGATTATAGAGTAACAGAAACCACATGTAGTTTTTACTAATATAAATGAAGTCGGTACAGTATGTACTATAATTAACTAGTAGACTCTATCTTAAAAAATACTTTATTTAAAAGTTAGTTACTGTAAAAAAAAAGCTAAAAATTGAAGCTAAAAACTGAAGCTAAAAACTTTAAAAGGAACAAAGCCTCAGAGAAAGATTTTGAAGCTAGAAGTAGGCATTTGCTCTAAGTAATCAAGGCATAGTATAAAAAACGTGTATGCTTTTCATGTTAGATCTCTGTACGTATATCACAACAACCGGATGATGATGTCTTGCGTCCTGAAGTATGCTTTATTTATGTGCTAGGATTAAGAAACTTTCCGAAAGAAGATGCCCATCGATAGCATATTTCATTAGATTAAGTAATCCTTAATAGCCCCCGTATTTGTTAACCTTAACTAGACAAACATGTACCTACTAACATCCATTTCTAAAATACGCTCATCCAATTAGCAATGTAAGTCATTTTAGCAATATTTCACACTTCTATATTCTTTAGCAGTATTTTGATCACTACACGCCTTCTCTTACTTATATCCTTGCTGCAAAAATCACAACATTTATAGCTTAATTTGCAAAGTACAAATTAAAGGCACCCTAATAAATATCCTGTCATGCTCCTGCCTCCACTCCAATCTAAAAAATATATATAAAAGAACAAAATAAAAGTTTACAGCAACCAATTAAGTGTACGAAACTAGTGGCACATCTCCCAGAGATGGATAACCTAATTAAGCTTTTTAATAAAGCATTACCCACTAATTAAATTAGTGGCACCTCTCCCAGAGATGGATAACCTAATTAAGCTTTGTAAAACATTGATGGGGTGGTGCATGTGCGTACGTGACAGATCTAACGCAGCCCAAGCAAAACAATTAATATAAACTACACAGGAAGTACAGTAGAAGAATTGATTGTAAGGGCATCTCCTCTCTCTAACACGAACTGCAGTGGAATGCGCTATCTCTTATATAAGAGACAATCTGCACATACAAATAAACGCAAATGGTAATGACACGTAACTAATAGTATGAGCTAGTTACTAGCTCTAAGACAACTTCTCCAATAGTACTAACTTTTTACACATAGCTCATAACATAAATAACCTCACATGACACTCTCATATAATCTTAATTAGAATGTGTGTATGAGACTAGCTCTTGATCAAGATATAGCTTTTCTAATATAAAATAATATGCTTAGAGCTAGCTCATAAGTCACTATTAGAGTTGCTTATAGTAGTAAAAAGCAACTAATTATACTACATCAACAACGAATACTAAGCTGGAGTATTCGTAGTAATCATACGTACACATAGCATGACGACAACGAATTAAACAAACAACAAAGTTCACTCCGTATTCTGTAATTACACCAACAGAGCAACAAAGACGAAAGGGTTGTAATCCTTACACGACTGCGAGAATTAGCAAGACTCAGATCAACATATATACACTTCGCTTTACGACTGCGAGATTGATTGTAAGGAGCTACTAGCTCAGCTGGCTTGGAGCACCAGCCCCGGACTCTGCCAGGAGCGCCTCGACGTCATGCCTCGGAACGCCCTAGCTAGCAGGCGGCTCTTGACTTGACTTGACTTCTCTTGTGGGCTGACTCATAAAACTTGCACATGGCAGTTGCAATTGGTCAATTGGCCACAGATCATCCCTAAAAGTCCCTGGACACTTTTTGACCAGGTGTGTAAGAATCTCTTCAACACAGAAACATAAAAAACTTTAGAAGCAAGGTTTGCTGGTGGTCGTACACTTCATCTACAAAACCTAATGTCAACGTTATAAGGAACTAGGCTATCCCAATCCATAGGTCTTTTGTCCCCTTTGATTTTTCTTGGGGTTCCGTTCCTTGTACATATCCAGTGTTTGACACGACTAAGAAGAGCTGCAGAGCTTCACAGAGGCAAGAACAATAGACCACGCCACCATGAGGTCAGATTGAGAGTCTAACATGCCTTTTGTTCTCCTTATGTCCATTTATACAAGAAGATATTGAATCACCTCAAAAGTTCAAAGTTTTGAATTCTTTTTGGATTTTTGTTTGAATTCCAAATTCCTTACCAATTTGATAATCCTCCCTGATTTCTTGCTTTCTCCTTTTGCTAACCACCTTCCCCAACCACCGACGCCCTTTGAGAATCTGCCTCCCCACCGCCTCCTTGTTTTTCCCCTCCACGTGGCTAGTCATCGCTGCTCAAAATTTCGCTCAAGCTAGTTCCATGTGTTCATGCCTCCCCTGCCAAATCTGTCAGCTGGCCCCACCCTCTAGAAGCTCGTTGCCCCAACTGACCTCACCCCATCCCCTCGCACCGCGCGCTGTTTGACTCGAGTTCACTCCTATTGTAGCTCTCGGTGCCGTCCGCCTGGGCGACTCACTGTACTTGCTGCCGTCATCACTTGCCAACTCCTACAGAGGCTGCAGTGCTGCCAGTGCCACCTCGCTTGTGCGCTCATTCCTCTCGGCAGAGCTCTCACCGCCTCTCCCCTCCACGCGCCAGCCGCACCTGAACGGAGCTACTGCTCCCACCGCCTTCCTCCTCCTTTAAGACCTGATTGGCTTCGCAGAGAGCCTCACATCACCGCAAACACTGACAAATGGTAACACTGGCAAATGTGAAAACGAGGGAGCGGGCGAAGGGGGATGACATGGATATAATAACATTAGTGCAAACGAGAGAGCGCGCGAGGGGGCACGACATAAACAGAGTGACAATTGTGCGAACCACATAGCAGGAAAGAAAATATAGCACAATTGGCCGGTACATGTGCGAAGCACAGAGGTCAACCACTTGAAAAGATACCTGAGCATCGTTAAATTCATGATTAAATTAACCCAAATAAACATGGCAAATTCAGATCATATAAAATTTCTAAAAAATTACATAATAATTATGACTGTGTCAGGTGGCTTTACATAAAATTTTGTAATTTTTAGAGCTCGTTTGCTATATGTAAAAACTCATACAAATATCAAAATTTTATAAATTTTTGAGTAACATTCACAATGGATAAAATTACCCAAAAATTACTCTATAAAGTACGTTATGTCGGGAGGTTGTATATAAATTTTTGTAATTTTTTGAGCTCATTTGGTATATTTAAAAATGTAAAATGAACACCAAATAAAAAATTATGGTAGGTAATTAAGACGGCTAATCAGCCAGCTTATTCACCTACCATCCCTGGCCGGGCGGCAGGCTGCCTGCCGTCCCCTGGCCGGGCAATAGGTTGCCTACTGTCTGTCGGCGGAGCGGCAGGTGCGTGCCGCCGGTGGCCTCGCCACGTGTCGTCTTCCCCGCGCTGCCGCCCTCCCACCAAATGACAGAAATGCTATTTCTATAAATACACTCTACATACAACTAGTTTCATAAATACCATCATAAATAACGCTAAATCCGCTAAAAACTCTAAGCCAGCCTCCACTAAAACCCAACAACAACCGACGATGTCAGCCACCACAACGGATTGCCAAAAAAACATACGAGCCCAAGCCGCAGGGAGGCCCGAATAATACGCTTAGCAGCCGGCCGAGGCAATACCGAATCGCATACGTATACGCCGCCGCTACATAATGGCCAACAGGCGCGCTACCCCACAGTAGACCATCACCGTCCATGGCTTCCGACGACCTCTTCGAAGGCTTGCCTCCGCCAACCGCCGCCCCGGCCGGCGGCGGAGACCATGCGGCCTCCCCATCGCCGCCCCCGCCGGCGCCGCAGCCACCGAAGCGGCCTGCGTTGAAGAGCGCCCTCAAGCGGGACAAGCCCTCCGACGCCACCTCCTCCTCACCACCAGCCGCCGTCACCACCCCCACGGAGGCCGCAGCCGAAGGCCGTGGTGAGATCTCTGATCCACCACTCCCTAAGCATTTCCAATTGGCTGCGGCTGCTGCTTGGGACCCCTACTCAAATGAACTCTTCTAGTCCATTAGGTTGTGTTGCTGTAGATTTTAGCGCCGATTTGTTGTTGGTTTGGTACCACATAGGAGCAATCGGACGGGGCGGCGCTAGAGTGTCGTGGCTTTATTGCAGAATTCGGTGTGGAGATCGAGATGCGAATGTTGTTAATAGGAGGGGATTTCTATGTCGGGATTAGGGTTTCCCGTTTACCATATCCTAGAATGAGCTCAATGAGAGCAGAAAATAGTGTTTCATCTGTGAAGACCTGGGTTGGATGGCTTCAGATTAGTGTCTTCACCAGCCAGAATTGCTTAGTTGAGCAAATTAGTTCAACCTGTTGCGGAACTAGACAAAAACAGATGCAAATCTTAACCCTAGGGCCTGTGGAAAACTCGAATTGTAACAACGTCCTCTTAGTTTCATCAAGATAATAACCTCCTGTTTTATATGTTGTAGGTTTAACAGTAGAGGCAAACTTGAAATGCAACAGAAGCTGGCTCTAGATGCTAAATTAGTTCAGTGGTAGCAAAGATAGGAATCTGAACCTGGTTTAGATGAGTGTGCCCCTGTCTGAATTTTTTAACCTTAATTTGGCCTGTTTTTTTAGCTTACTGCCATGGGCCCAGGGTTGCCTCCACCTTGAAGTAACTCAATTGGGTCAATGGTGGATCATGGTAAAATTATTGCTAAGTACCATGGTTGTCACGACGTCGCCTAGGCGACACCAAGTTGCCTGGCAGTCGTAGGGGGATGCCGAGGCTGTTTGCCCAGCCTGCTCCCGCTGCCGGCGTCGATCTTCGGCCTGCTCCCACCGCCGGCGCCAATCTTCAGCCTGCTCCCGCCACCGGCGCCATCTTCAGCCTGGTTCCACCACCGGCTTCCCTCTCCAGCCTACTCCCATCACTGCTGCCCCTCTCCATTGCACAATCCACTTCCGGCTGGTCGTAACGGTGGTATAATGCAACCCGAGGGGGTCTAATGCAAAAACCACTAACCCACCCCACGCGTCTCAATCTAGACCGCGGAAGTTCGATCGGGCGGCTCAGGGAAGCCACAAGTATCGCAGAATCACATCCGACCGCAGCCTATGGCCCACATGTCAGCCAGTTGCGTCACGAAACAAAGCAGAGGACCAAATCCAGAGCAATAGACCATCACTGTCCATGGCTTCCAACGACCTCTTCGAAGGCTTGCCTCCGCCAACCGCTGCCCCGGCCGGCGTCGGAGACCATGCGGCCTCCCCATCGCCGCCCCCACCAGCACTGCAGCCACCGAGGCGGCCTGCGCTGAAGAGCGCCCTCAAGCGGGACAAGCCCTCCGACGCCACCTCCTCCTCACCATCAGCCGCCGTCACCACCCCCACGGAGGCCGCAGCCGAAGGCCGTGGTGAGATCTCTGATCCACCACTCCCTAAGCATTTCCAATTGGCTGCGGCTGCTGCTCGGGACCCCTACTCAAATGAACTCTTCTAGTCCATTAGGTTGTGTTGCTGTAGATTTTAGCGCCGATTTGTTGTTGGTTTGGTACCACATAGGAGCAATCGGACGGAGCAGCGCTAGAGTGTCGTGACTTTATTGTAGAATTCGGTGTGGAGATCGAGATGCGAATGTTGTTAATAGGAGGGGATTTCTATGTCGGGATTAGGGTTTCCCGTTTACCATATCCTAGAATGAGCTCAATGAGAGCAGAAAATAGTGTTTCATCTGGGAAGACTTGGGTTGGGTGGCTTCAGATTAGTGTCTTCACCAGCCAGAATTGCTTAGTTGAGCAAATTAGTTCAACCTGTTGTGGAACTAGACAAAAACAGATGCAAATCTTAACACTAGGGCCTGTGGAAAACTTGAATTGTAATAACCTCCTCTTAGTTTCGTCAGGATAATAACCCCCTCTTTTATATGCTGTAGGTTTAACAGTAGAGGCAAACTTGAAATGCAACAGAAGCTGGCTCTAAAAGATGCTAAATTAGTTCAGTGGTAGCAAAGATAGGAATCTGAACCTGGTTTAGATGAGTGTGCCCCTGTCTGAATTTTTTTAACCTTAATTCAGCCTGTTTTTTAGCTTACTGCCATGGGCCCAGGGTTTGCCTCCTCCTTGAAGTAACTCAATTGGGACTATAGTGGATCTTGGTAAAGTTATTACCAGGTACCAAGTACCAACTTTGTTCACTAGAATTTTCTGGGCATTGTTTGCAAGAAGGTATCTTGTAAAGATGCATTTTTCACTAGGTTATTTGGTGCTGGATGTATTCACAGAATCTGATGATATTGTTGACCAGTGACCTGTATGGCTGGCAGCCTGGTTTTAGGTTACTTGTAACCCTCAAAGGTGAAACTATAAGTGACACTGCCATCTTGTCTTATATCAGAGTTCTGTCAGCTGTGCTAGCACTGAATGTCTAGCTCTGTGCTTATGGCAAGATAATATGGGTGAAAAAACGATGAAACTATATCTCCATTTGCCTTGAGGTTCTGGTTCATCCAGTTATTTTTCCACATGTTTTCCTGGTGGTTTACAAGTAACCTTTATATTGTGTGCTCCTCACCAAATGCTGCTAGCAATAGCAGAGTTCTTTTACCTCCCACATGGTCATGTTCTAAGATCGATATTTTCTTGCAGTTCCTGAGAAGCGTCTTCGGTTCAGAACTACTGTTGATGCATCAGAAATGCAAATCATTGAAGCTATGCAGAAGATAACTTCACACATAGGGAATCCTTCAAAATTCAGCAAGGCATCAAAACTAGCTATGCAGCTTATTGAGGCTGGAAGTGTCAAGCCAGGGACAATCGGTCACTTCTTTGCTATATTAGAGGCTGCAATGTCTTCACCAGGAGTTTGTAATGAGCCTTCTGTACGTGCAGATTACCAGGCTTTGTTTAATGCCACTCACAGTGTAACAGAGGTGAAGTTTCTGCTGTTTTTGAAACAAATAGTTGAAAAAGACTGAGCTTTCTTCCTTTCTGTGCAGTTCTGTTAAGCCATTGTAACGTGTACTTACGATTACGACTTGTGGTTGATGTGCAGTGTTTCAACCAACAGCAGAAAAATCAGTTTGACATATGGGTGCTGCATGCGGTGGTGGCTAATGATCTTTTTACTGATGACAGTTTTGTGGTGAGTGTATTGTGGTGAAACGCTCATGTTGCTTATTTTCTCAATCCAAGTGTGAAATTTGTGTTAATACTTGTATGCTACGGCTGCTGTAACCAGTCTACTTGCATGTCCTGATTGTCCCTTACAAAATTTCATTTCCTTATCTGAATGTCTTATGTCACAACGCAATAATGGCCTGTGTGTTTTTGACTAATATACTTGCATTTATTTTGTAGTTCTCAAAGGCTGTAGGGAAGATTAAAGATGCCACCTCAGCCCTGCCAGTAGCGACAGTGGATGATGATAACGATGAAGCAGCAGCGCTTGCAGTTGCTGAAAGCAAATCTGGCACCAAGGAGAATAAAGAAGATGATAACGTGCAAGCCTCCAACTCAAGAGAAGAATCCTCTGATCCTTTTGGTTTAGATGATCTTCTTGAGCACAAGTCGAAGAAATCCGAAAGGGCTCGAGAGAAAGCGGTAGCAGCTCTGAACAGAAAAGCAGATGAGGAGGAATCAAAGAGATTTCTGAAGTCACAGCGAGAAGCCCTTCTGAAATGTCTAGAAATAGCTGCTCGGCGCTATAGGATACCATGGTGAGTTATCTGACAAAATGCCATGTGTTACTAACCATATACTACAGTTTGTTGTGCTAAATTCTCTCTTGCTTGTCAGGACGCAGACTACCATTGACATCTTTGCCAAGCATGCTTACGACAACATGAACCGGTTCACGAAGCAGCAGAGGGACGCTATCGAGAAGCTGTGGAATTCGATCAAAGAGCAGCAGATCCGACGGAAGCAGGGGAAGTCGGTGAGCGGGAAGCTTGATGTGAATGCATTTGAGTATCTCCAGGAGAAGTACTCCCACGAGAAGATCAGCATTCGGCACGCTGTAGGTGGTGGGGGCGAACGGCGTGCGACACAGTGGCTTGGTTAAGTTGATAAGCTGCTGCGTGATCCGGCTCTCCCTGGTGCAGTCTAATGATGTGTGATCATTCACCATGGAAAAACTGCAAGGTCTGGGTGATTCCACAACGGCGGCGTTCATCTGAGGTGTTGGGTCCATGGACTTCTGTGTAGGGTGTGACTAATACGATGATGCAATGCGTTCCTTGCTTCGATGGCAAGCGTGCGATTTATACTTTGATATTCCTGTATGAGTGGTTGCCATCTCCATTCGTATGATCTCATCTGGGTTGTAGACTTGTAATATTGTCACAGAATGTAGAACCTCCCATTTGGATGGATGCACCTCCGTGAGTTTCTCTGCTCGTGCAACCGTGTGCACGTGTGCGCGCTTTTGTACGTGTGCAGATTTCTTTTCGTCGTCTCCTCGTAACTGCAAGTTGGGCAATCGTTTCACTGATTGTAACTTTGTAAGCGTGTGAAATATTCCACTCGGCTTACATTTATAGGGTGTATTATTTTAAATAGTCTTGTTTATAAATATAGGACATATAATATATATGTTATCTTATTTGCTAATTATTTATATGCATACGTTAAATATAGTATTTAGAGATAATAATTAGGAATAATTTAGTTATTTTTATTATCTTCTTGGTGTATGTGCCAAGAAAAAATATATTTTATAAATTTGGACGGAAGGAATTGTTTAATGCAGCAGCATTTTGCTTAGGATAGTAAATTTGTAAGGAGCTTGTTTGCATCTTGTACGCGTGAAGCCAAGCCTTGCTTCCATGGACCGAGGTAGCTTCGCTCCTGCCATTTCGTGGAAATGCAAGCATCAGCAGTGAGCAAAATCCTCCACAATTTTTAATAACTAGCCTTATAGGCGCGGCGGCACGCCGCGGCAGCCACCATGTGTACCGAAGTAAAAGAGGCGATGATTCGTGAGGAGTTTTTTTTAAAAAAAAATCAAGGGCACATGTGTATTTTCAAAAAAGTCAAAGGTCTTTTTCGTAAAAAATTGAGGACATGTACGTAACTAAACGAGGACCCGTACGTAATTTAGAAAACCGTAAGGCGCTATCATGCAAAGTATACTGGAGGGGTGTTTTCAAAAAAATGTTTTAAAAAACTGACAGGGATCTTTTCGCGAGGATTAAGGATCTTTACGTAATTTCAGGAAAAAAAAAACACGGGGACTTTTTCGCAAAAAAGGTCTCCTGACCGTACTAAAATTTGGCCAGACACGTGGCGCGCGCGGAAGAAAAATGGCGACGTGGCTGGCTCCTTCGACGGGGAATCCCCCGGGGAATAAGAGCAAGTCCAATAATAGTCTTATAGCCAAGCTAGTCAGCATTTTTGCTGATGTGGAGGAGAGAAGAGAGGAGAGAGATGAGAGCTTGGCTCTCATACAAGCAACAAGCTGGGCACGAGAGCCTATGCAGTGGTGGGCTCAGATAATAAATGTATGTGAGGAGGAATAGGAAAGAGAATGTGAGACATGGTACCACATAATAATAAAAAAAATCTTTTGTAGACAAATAGAAGACAAATTATTGTATAACTTGGCTCTTATAACTTGACTTATAGCCAAATACTTGGCTCTATTATTGGACTTGCTCTAAGAAGGGTATGATACAAGTTACAACACTGGAGTTTTCCTGTTACTGATCATAAATGTTCTTGTGTTCATCTTCTCAGAATCTCAGTGAAGACCCAGCAAGGAAAGGAAGCAATAACTGCTTCGCAAAAAACCACTCAACAAGGAGGAAGCAGAAAACGAGACGAACTGAACCTGGGGAAGAGAAGCGAAGCAAGCAAGCAAACTAGTAGTAGAACCAGAGAGAGAGAGAGAGAGAGAGGCAAAGATGAGCCTAAACTAAGCATGAGTTAATCAGCTCGCAATAGTCAGATTAACTAGATTAAAATACGATGGCCGGATAAATCCAGTGGCAGGTGGCGGAGAGAGACGAGTCGACCATGCAAAGTGCGGGCGTTCGGCGCGAAATGCTTTCTTTATACCACCAGTACGTACGTGCACACTCACCTGAATTTATCAATTTAAGATTGATTGATACCTCACTCCCCTCCTCCTCTTCCCTTCGTTTCAGCATTCCTGTGCTAGTGTGCAGCTGCAACTAGTGTATATATCCTTCTACTCCATGACAAAGATGAAACATTATACGAATCACATGGGCATCCCATGCATGAACTATTGAACTAGCAGCAGTACTCCCATATTCTAAGCTGCAGGTGGGGCGCCACAAGCTAAGCAAAGACGGATCCTTCTGCTCGACGAAGCGTTTGCTCCCTCCGAACCAGACACCCTGTCCTACTTGTCTGCACCTCCTCCTCCTCTCCTCCTTCACCAGCTGAGCTGTCTATAAATCCATCTCATCCCAAGTTGCACCGGCTGGTAGTAGCTGCTAGCTAGTATAGTAGAGAGCGACTACTAGCTGTACGTAGTTGGAGTAGTATCTTTCTTCTTGTTGTCCGGCCGGCCTGGTGGTAAGACATGGCTGGTACTGCTGCTGCTGCTGCTGCCGCCGCCGCCGGGACAGGCGCTGGGTCTCCGTGCGGTGCGTGCAAGTTCCTGCGGCGGCGGTGCGTGCCGGAGTGCGTGTTCGCGCCCTACTTCAGCTCCGACCAGGGCCCGGCGAGGTTCGCCGCCATCCACAAGGTGTTCGGCGCCAGCAACGCCTCCAAGCTGCTCTCTCACCTCCCCGTCGCGGACCGCTGCGAGGCCGTCGTCACCATCACCTACGAGGCGCAGGCCAGGATCCGCGACCCCGTCTACGGATGCGTCGCGCAGATCTTCGCGCTGCAGCAGCAGGTCAGCAATTTCAAACAATCACTTCTTGTATGCATGCATGCCAGCTCTTCTTGCACCTTATGGCTCATGTTTCAGATATTGCACAGTAGCGTCATGCTATCAGTTACCTTAATTACTGCGATTTATATGAGTTCTATGTTTATACGAAGTTTGGAGTACTTAAGCAATGTGCTTTCTATGGATTGATTTGTTTTTCTGATTCTTGGATGATTATATATACAGGTTGCAATCCTGCAAGCGCAGCTTATGCAGGCCAAGGCGCAGCTAGCCTGCGGCATCCAGAGCAGCTCGCCGGTGAACCACCACCAGTGGCCGGACAACAGCATCAGCGCCCTACTCCGGCAGGACATGCCATGCAACGCAAGAAGGCCCCTCGACGACCGCGCCGACTGCTTCGCCGGTGGCGTGCTTCTGCCGGAGATCATGGGCTTCAAGGACGACGTTTCCATGCATCATTGCAGCAAGGCGGATCCCGGAGAGCTCCAGTACCTGGCGCAGGCTATGATGAGAAGCTCAAACTGCTCTCTGTAGAACGAATCCATTTTGCTTCGACTTCAACTGTTGGAAGTGCGAGAGCTGGAATGGAAAAGGGGAAATTAACTTGTACTGAACTTTTTATCAGTGTTCTGATCCTAGAGTTATAGTGGACAAGCTTGCGTTGATGATTAGTACTCAATAATAGCACTTCTTGCAAGTCTTGACAATGACATCGCTGGCTATGTGGAAGTATAATCTTGCTGACCTAGTGAACTCAATCTTGATGTGGCCCAAATTGAGTGACTAAGTTACAGCAAGACATATGAAACAAAGTTCAGTATGTCATTCGTCAGATCAGATGATAAAGTAAAAGTGTAAGGCTATGCTCCAAACAGCTTTTAAGTTAGAAGCTATTTGGAATGTTTTGGTTTCTTAATTTCGACTTTTTTAGTTTTTTTTATCTTTTTTGGTTTTTCTTTCCCCTTATTGCTTTATATTATTTTAAAAGATATAACGGTATTTTTTAATATTTCTTTTTTTACTATTTCTTTCTCATTTTTGACTTAAAAAAGTTAATAGCCGCTACATTGCATTTTAGCCAAAAGTCTGGCTTCGAAATTGTTTGGAGCAGATTTCTGTACTATTGTATTGCTCAGCTGGTCTTGCAAAACAGATATTCATTCTGCTTCCAGTTCTGTTCAACCATGGCTTCATGAGATTTGAAATGTTTTCCTGATTGATGTTCGAATGGTGATGATATGACGTCCCTTGCAAGATGACAGGGTAAACACTACTATCAGCGATTGTCTTTTTTTTCATGGGAATATTGCTATACTATAAGTTTGAACATATTTTTGTTTTGTTCTTTTTTTGTGCAAATTTTGAAGTTTGAGAATGCAACCCAAAAGTTGAAGGAGGAGTTATTACACAACTTCGAGTTTTCACCAAAATTTTCCTTTCTAGAAGCCCTAGAAGCACTAGTATATATTCATAGAGTGCGGCTGATAATCCTAGTTTTTCATGTCATGCACAAAGATTGTCCCCTTGATTAAGGACAGGTATGAACTCCTCAGCCGCAGCAACGTTTACTTTTGGTTCAATTAACTGCATGTAGGAGTATGTTCTACATAAATGTTGACCTTAAGAACGCATGCAGAAACACGGTGAAGGTCACTGATCCCAATGGCTGATTTCTTGGTAGAATTGAATGTAATTGGATGATTGACCAAGTTAACCAGTACTGCTTGTAAATTACTCCTCCTAGTACATTCTTCTTGTTATCCCAGCGAAAAGAAAAACTCTAGCACTCCAAACAGATCATGCTAGGTACCATATTGAGCACGCTAAAGACATACAGGAGTACAATGAAAGAACTCTAACCATAATTACCTTTAAATAGTATAATTAGCAATAATTAAAAATTAAATTAAGGGTTATTACAAGCAGTAATTATAAGAATGAATTTCAACCTTTGGCTCAAAACTCAATTAAGTAAACTGAGGCTAGTTATTATAGCCTTTTTACAAAAAATGGTGTATAAGAGAAAATAATTTCTAAAATTTTAATTACAGTAATCTAAAAGTTAAGTAAATTGGCGCATTGCATTTCAGTGCCTTGTTCCTACGATAGGCCAACGTTAGTATCCCAAGCTGGCCACCCCAAACCATTTCCTTTTCTTGGTAAGCGGAGAGCAAATCAAACAACAATCCAAAAGAGAATAAGAGAGAGGGAAAAATAGTTGCCGTCAAGACCCCCGGGCTACTAGAGCCAAATAGAATAGCGTTCTTAGAGGTTCCCAGACCGTCCTGGGCCAGTCAGTGTCTCTCACCATTAATGGGCCTCATCATCCGGTAATTAAAATCCAAAGCCCCCATTTCCAATCTTATATCAGCCGTAGTAAATCCCAAAATAGTGCCTAGCCCACGCTTAGGACATTCGGTCCAAAGCAACAGGAAGGCAAGACACAGAGAAGGATAAGATCGGCGCTGCCTAGCTGTGCATAGCAAGAAGCCAACCGAGCCAGAGAGAAGAGGAGGCCGAAACCTCCCATATATAAGCCTCAGATCCAAAGAATGCCCGCTTTGCCCACTGCATTTCCAGAACCCTCGAAGTCAAAACAACCGAAAGATCACAATCCCACAAAAAGCATCCAAGCCAGCCAAACCACCAAGAACAACCATGAGCATCCGAGCCCCCACACCAACCGAAAGCCCATTCCCATCTATCATCGCTCTCGACCGAAGGCCAGAGAGCTGATCCCACCAAAGCCATAGCCAGTCACCATCCGAGTGAGAAGAGAAGAGTGTCAGAGAAGGGGAGGTAGAATGTAGAGGAAGACAAAGGCGAATGAGGACCACGGGACAAGGAGGCTGGCAGGGTGGACCACCACAAGACGATGTCCTCGACTATGACAAGTACCTCGACTGCGCCTTCGTCCATGACTATGACCACGTGAGGACCACACCGCAACCCCACCATCAAACACTTTTCATTCTCATCCCGACACCCAAGTAGGTCCACATTCCCTCCCACTTTTTCTTCTTCCCCTTTTTGGTTTCGTCTCGAGTAAGCACACAAACTCTGGGCACTACTCCTCCTCAGCTCATCCGGTTGAACTAGGCAGTCAAAAAGGAGGGAGAACCCACCCAGCCCAACCTGTGGCTATCACAGCAACCAGCAGTGACCCTAGTACTGTGAGCGCCCTCGGGCTTGGAGAACCGCTCTCGAGCGCGAGGACCCTAAACCCGAGTCCCATCAGCACAGCCACTAGAACTCCCCAAGACCGGGTGTGGTAAAGAAGGTAAAAATGTAATAAAAACAAGAACTAAAATCAAAATGTTTGAGCGTAGGTGGAGGTAAGAGAAGGAGGTGGAACTAGAGAGTCATCACAACCGAGCCTCAGCCCATCTATTTGACCAAGCCAAGCCCACTGTAGCAACCCCCGCCGACAGAATCCTCCTTGAGGGTAAAGAGGATGTTGAGGGAATAGCCGAGTATCTGTAGTCATAGCCAAGTAGTTGTAGTCATAGGCAAAGTAGTCGTAGTCGGAGGCTGAGTAGCCGTAGTCGTAGTTGGAAGCCGAGTAGTCGGAGAAGCCGAGTAGTCATTGTAGTTGAGTAGTTGGAGAGGTCGAGCGGTAGAGTAGCCGAGCAGTCATCTTCGGCACTGAGGAAGTCGCAAAAGAGGAGTACGAGCGTCGTTCGAGTAGAGGAGCAAGAGCATCGGCCGACGAAAAAGAAGAGCACGAGACCCGGCCGAGAGAGAGGAGTGCGAGCGTCAGCCGAGTGGAGGAGTGAGAGCATCGGCCGAGGAAAAAGAGGAGCACGGGACCGGCTGAGAGAGAGAAGTACGAGCGTCGACCGAATAAGAGGAGTGTGAAGCGTCGGCTGAGTGTTGGGCTAGGCCAAGAGGCCTGGGCCTTTAGGGTAAAATTTTGCAATGGTTTAGTAGGCTTTCATCTAGATCTTAGCCGTTAGATAAGTTAGAAATCCACCGATGCGAGAGCGGGTAAAGTTTTCCAATCTGCTAGTACCCTAAATAAATAGCTTCTTATATATGAGCATATGCCTGTAATGTAGAAATCAACCAGGGTCAAGCCGAGGTAGCAGACCAAGTTGCCATTGATTCCAGCACTTACTACTACTCAGGTAAGCTAATTTTTGATCACGAATATAGTTATGTCAAATGTACAATTTACTTTCTGTATCATTACAGTATAATTACATCAGAAAAAGGTATTTTAAAAAGTCAAATCGATAAAGAAGATGAAAGATGAATGAATGAGAAAAGAAAAGATGAGAAAAAGAAAGAGAAAGAAAGAGGAAGAGATGAGGTAAAGTAGTAGTCTGGCTGAGAGGAGTAGCAGGACTACAAGTATATGTATAAAGGAGGGTAAAGGTGACCTTGAAAAAGCAAGAGAGTGCAGACAGGACCCCTTTACATATGGCTAGTATAAACTCTCACTCGGAACAGGGGCTGTAAATAAAGTGCCATCCACTTTTCCATCTCGGACTGGCAGGAAATAGTACCCCGTTACGTTATTCATTTCTCCACAATGGGTATGTAATTATGTGTGAGTAGAGATGGATGAAGCTCAAGACCAGCAACGTCAATCTGGAAGTGAGTAAGTCCCGAGACGCTATATGTATAGGTGGAGTGTTGGGCTGGGAGCCGGCACCAACCAAATGCGCTATATGTGTAGGTGGAGTGTTGGGCCGGGAGTCGGTGCCAACCAAATGTAATTGGAAGTCGGTAGAGCCCGGGTGAGTGACCCGGTACACCAATGGATAATACATGGGCTGGAGAATTGAGCAACGTAACTTGAGAAAAGTACTGTACTTTCAACTTGACCCCATACCAAAGAAAGTATGGAAAGCCTAGTTAAGATGGTTCGGAGTAGCTATGGGTGCAGTGGCACAAGCCTGCGTAGCGCTAAATTAAATTATAGATTCATGCCGGTCTCTTGGATTGGGGACTACGGTGATCGCTAGGGATCTTTCTTTACCCGAGTGAAAAGTAGAAAATTTCACAATTAAGAGATGTCAACTAATTTGGTAAAGCTAATTTCTGAATTTAGAGGACTAGAACTGGACTTAAGGACAAAGAGAGACATACAATGTATTTTGCTACTATTGTGCTTGCTGAGTACGTCAGTACTCACCCTTACTATTATTCTCCTTTGTTAAACCCCACTCCGACCGAGAAATACTTCAAATCAGATGAAGGGGCAGTAGGCACTACCGAGTTCATGAGAGAGGAGGACGGTGATTACGAGAAGCCAGGGAGATGGACCCTTGTACTACGGCTGGGACGAGTAGGCGTCACACTGAGCCAAGCAAGAGAGTTCTAGAGTATCAATCTGTATCTTTTGCCCCTTATATATTTGTAATTAAGACCGTAGCCTTCGTGGCATGTGCTGTAATAATAGTACAGTTTCTACATTATTGTTCTGCTTTGCGACTTTGGTAAAAGCTTATTATTTGTCGGAATAGTGTTCTACTGATTAGGCGACTAATAATCTGTATGCTTTTGTATAATTATCCTTGGAATAATTACATGGGGCGCCACATACAAGTCCATTGGAATGGTTAGACATTCGAATGGCCATACCATTGCAATAATTGAGATAGATAAAGCAGATACTGCATTGAGTGTTTGGAGTGCTAGCAGCAGCTAGACCATTGCAGTATTTGGTGTTACCCTAATACAGTGTTTCTTTAGTCTAGTCATCAGATAAGAACAGTGCTACTGCTGTAGGTTTGTGGGACTAGCATCTTGGGACTCTACAATTTCATTCACATATGTTCACTGAATCCATTACAAAAGGCTAAAAGTTAAGGTCAGAGACTAAAAGCTAAGAGCAATATCTAGCCAATGAGCAGCTAACTGTTCAGGTCATCTAATACTGCTGCAAGCAAGCAAGCAAGAACCTGCACATAAGCTACTACAATCTGGAGTAATATTTATCTGCTTGAACACCACGAATGCAAGCAAGCACAGTTGATTTAACAATTGGTATAGGCCAGTGACTTTTGTGATCCGTCCTCTTTATCGATTGGAGCAAAGCCGTGGATTTAACGCGTGATTAATGTGGGTTAGTATAAGATGATCTACACATGGACATGGTTTGGTAGCCTAGAATGCTAGTCATCAGTGATTAGGTGGCCCTAACACTGGCTCAAGTTTTGTTCTTATTAGTGTCTGAAGGTCAAGAGATCACTCCAGTTCACAGCAAGCTCAGTTTTTGCAAACCTAGAGAAGAGAAAGGAGAATTTCCAATATGTTTGTTATCTTTGTTTGCAATTTTTATTGGTCAATGGCCTGAGACAAAACATTGAAGTATACGAGGGATTGACGCTTAAAGTTGAAGGCAATTTCATTATTTTTCTTTGCTCTGGCCCTTTGTGTTTTGTAAGTACTTATGAAACAAGGAGTACTAGTAGTATATGTTTGGATTCAAGTGGGTCAAGAAGCTGGCCACCGGTCAAACAAAGCTAAGCACAAAAAGCATGCTTATTATGGCACTTGAGAGTTATTATACCTCACTAATCAAACAACTTTAGCACTTATCCCAAACCATAAATTAAGAGCCAAATGGAAAGGAAAACTAGTGCTTTTCTGCGAGTGTTCAGTTGCTTTGGTGTAGTCTTGCACCAAAAGAAGATGGTTTGTAATTGGAGGAGTCAACTTTGGCCCTATCTATCTCCAAGCCAATTGTGATCATAACAATAGTAGTTCCAAACAGAAAAAGTTGAAAGAAAAGAAGACAAGGGAGATGGCATACGTTGAACAAATGCCTTGGAAATTGTGAATGTTGCCTCTCCATCATTTCAGTTCAAGAGATTTCTTTTTTCTTTTTGAGCTCCAGTTCAATACTCCTGGTAAAGCGAACTTTATTACTTGGTCGTCGGAACTAAGTATATTTTGTTTGCAATTTTTTTTTTAAAAAAGAAGGCCCTGTAGTTTTGTAGGCCCAAAACAAATTGCGGCCCAACCTTGAAGCCCAGCTCTGCGGCCGCACCGACCCGAGAGCTACGACGCCGTCGGCGGCGACCAGTCCCCGGGGTTACTCTCCGGCGCCGGGAAGGCCCTCCTCGGTATCGCGCTCTTGTTGCTCTCCACGCGGCGGTAGTGAGCGTGCCCACACAGTCAGTCACCTTCTACCTGCAGCTCGCGCGGCTCGGGTGGTGAGGTCTCTTTCTGTCTTGATGCGAGTCGAGGTTAGAATTTGTGTTTGAGATGAATCTCAAGTGAATCCCTGCTTGCTTTGATTTTTTTATCTCTTGATAAATCGGCTGCATGATCTGGAGAGGTTTAGTTATGGTGATCTGTGAGCTCTGATTTGGTTCCGTGATCCAAACTATGCAATTTGGTGATGTCATATGATGCGAGTTAGAAAATTATCATATTTTGCTGTTTCTTGTGTTTGATATGAACATGATTACATGAACGAGCTTAGCATGAGTTTGGTGCTCTGTGGCCAGGGTTTACCGATCTCTGATTTTTTTTTTTTTTGGTTGGGTTCTGTAGTTCTGAATATTCTGGTGTTTTCAGTTAGATGTAAGGGGTATTGACGTATTGTTGTGGTTTAATAATGTGGGACAAATACGGGCTTATGTCAGGTTAATGTCAATCTAGAAGCTAAACTTTTCTATGTTTTTGTGCTTGTACTAGCATTTAATTTTCAGTCACAAGTGAGGGCAAACACTAGAAAGAAGGTAAACATTTTCATTGTAATGGCGTCGAGATGTGTCTTTGTAAGCTTAGCTCTGATCTGATGAAGTAGTGATGTGGTTGTCAATTTTTGTTTGCGCATGTAGCTGATGATCCTATGGTTAGTCAAGAAATGCAGGGTGAAAATTTAGTCTTGTGATACAATCAGCTTATCATGTCTACAGTCAGTTTTTACCATTCTTATGCTGCTACTTTGCGACCGTGGTTAGTGTCTGAATAATTTTTCATTGAGCAATTATACTAACTAAACATTCAGTTTAGTTGGTGTGCATCTGGTTGGTTGCTC
Source organism: Dendrocalamus sinicus (assembly GCA_036346575.1). NCBI lineage: Eukaryota > Viridiplantae > Streptophyta > Magnoliopsida > Poales > Poaceae > Dendrocalamus > Dendrocalamus sinicus. The sequence continues at coordinate 35,656,222 of CM070646.1, read as the reverse complement.
ATTCCTTTCCACCAACGCAACATCCTTTGTTGCTAGCTGCTATTAGTTTAGTATTATTAACACAGCCTGGTACTAACCATCCTCAGCAGGCCATAGCAACTGCATTTGGTGCAAAGTGTTCCTCTTTGCAATTGGGTTTGCCAGGTCATTATCCACGGGGTTTCTGTGTGCAGTCGAGGGTAAGAACTATTTCCATGGTCCTCGCAAAAAAGGAGCTATTTCCATGGGTCTAACCTTCTGCTAAATTATGTTATTAGCAGGATGTTGCACTTTTGAGGGCCCTATGTTTCTTTTTAGAAAATTGAGATGAAGCACATGATCCATGCGAGAGAATACAATTAAGAGATCTGAAAGCCAAAGACAACTTCCATGATGGTAACTAGCACATGCGCCGGCACATATTGTCATTTTTTTTTCAAGCACAGCTAACTCGCCTAACTTCCATGATGGTAACTAGCACATGCGCCGGCACATATTGTCATGTTGCACTGGAGCATGGATCTTCAGTGCTTAATATGATTAAGTGGAGCCCTGAAAAGACTTTCAGGGTATAAGCACAAGCCACAGTATAGGAGAATATTTGACAATGTTGCCATTGATTGCCAGATACGAATCGAATACTCGTCTGACTGCAGCTGCAATGGAGTCAAAGCCACTTTTGGCACATTTTGGCATCGTATTTACAAAAATAGTCGTATGCGCACCGTATTGATAAAAATGTCGTTTATGCCGTCCGGTGGGCGGCGGCGGCGCGGAGCGGACGACGCGTGGCACCTGTCACCCTATGAGCAGACGGCAGGCGCCTGCCGCCCGTGCACGGGACGGCAGGTAATTAAGCCGGCTTAATTACCTGCTTAATTCATAATTTATAATTTTTTTAAATTTGTAAATATATCAAATGAGCTCAAAAAATTATGACATTTTTTGTGGAGCTTCTTGAGGCATCTTGGTATGTTGTGTAATTATGTTGCAATTTTTTAAAGCCATTTGCTACCTCTAAAAATTCTTGGAATGACGCATAATTAACCAACCGATTAAGCAGTTATACGCCACTTTAAGAATTTTGAGAGATAGCAAATGGTAGTGAAAAGTTACGAAATTTTTTGTGGAGCTACCGTATATAGTGTACTACGTTGTGTAATTTTTATATATTTTTTGCACCACTTTACTACCTATAAAAATTATTTGAGTTGCACATAATTAAATCTGATGATTAAGCACTAATGGCCAGGTCTAATGACCTGCCGCTCGGCCATTAGTTAGTTCTTAATTACCCATTTAATTATGCGTTGCTTGAATAATTTTTAGAGGTAACAAAGTGGTGCAAAAATTACGTAAAAATTACACAACGTAGCACACTATATACGAAAGCTTCTCAAAAAATTTCCTAATTTTTAACGATCATTTGTTACCTTTAAAAATTCTTAGAGCGGCATATAATTACTTAATCGTCTGATTAATTAGGATCATTTTAGGAATTTTTAAAGGTAGTAAATGATCTCAAAAAATTGCAAAACAATTACACAACATACCACGATACCTTAGGAATCTCCACAAAAAATCATAATTTTGTGAGCTCATTTGCTATATTTACAAATTTTAAAAAATTATAAATTATGAATTAGGTAGGTAATTAAGCCGGCTTAATCACCTGCTGTCCCGTTGGTAAATTTTCAGTTCAGAGAAAATTTTCGTGTAATTTTCTGACTTTTCGGGGGGCGTTTTGCAAAATTCAAGACCCGTCTGTAAAATCGAAGGGCCTTTCCGTAATTTTCGGAATTACGAGGGCCTTTTTGCCAAATTGTCGGCGCTTCCTCCCGGCCGGGCCTCCAGCACGTTTTCCTTGCACGTGCCGCTAGCTTAAGAGGTCGGGTTTCCCTTCCGTGCTTTCTTTGGTGGCGGCGGCAGCGGCACGGCTTAGGCCGAGCGCGCGGGTTCGACGAGCTTGGCGCGGGGCGGTCGGGCGAAGCGGTGGTGGCCGAGCGATCGGTAGGACCGATCGGCGCGGCAGAGTTACTGGCCGATAAGCGGCGCCGGCGAGCGTGGTGGCGCCTCGGGGTAGTCGGCGGTGACGCCAGGCGGACCGATGGTGGAGCTTTGGCGCGAGCGAGCGGGTGGCCTCTCGCGCCGGCGCGGAAGCCAGCTGGTGGTCGTGTAGCGCGCGATTGGCGTCACGGCAGAACCGGCGCGCGCGGCGCGGCCGGCCGTCGCGGGGTGGTCGTGGCGAGATCGAGGCGCGCGCTCAGCGCCATGCGAGGAAGCCGGCGGCGGCGCCGCTAGCCGTCGGAGGCTGGCATCGCGCGGCCCGGCGGCGTCTTGGCGGCGACGGTGTAGGGAGGCGATGGCGTATGCGTATGGCGGCCGTACGGGGCCGACCATGCGCAGATTTTCCTTTTTTTTCAATCTACAGTGCAATCAACATTTACTCTGTGATGTAATCTACCGATCGACATTATTCCGGCGACTTCAAGTCTGCTCACGGTAGTTTAGAGTAGATTTGCACCGTAGAAAATAATCTAGAAAGCGAAATCTGCGAATTTAGAGCGATCTAGATACAGACAATTCAATCTACTAGTGTGTTGATGATTATATTTGATTCACCGGAGCGATTCGTGCTGATAACGTGTTGAGGAATCATCGATAGCGACCAATCCGATCGATTCCTCTGCTTATACAAAATCAGATCAATCACAGAAGACAGAAAATAGTATATTGAAACACAAAGAGGTGGAGAGAACTCCTGATCTTTATTTATTACTTTCTTTCTGATTCCGTATACAAAATAACCAATAGTACTTCCTATTTATAACCTAACGGTGAGGTGCCCACCATGGACCAATGTTTCAAGTCCAGGTCCAAGTTTCCTAAAAGATCATACAGGTTTGCACCAACGAGTCACACGGCTATCACTGTATTTAGGAGTAAGTTGCGATGGAATGTAACGTCGTTGTCTTTGCCCAAGAGCATTTTTGCTTACCAGTAACTTGTGGACGAGGTAGTCATGGTCAGATGAACGATTCCAATGTCCGTGCATGCATCATAGCTTGACCTTTCAACGGTGCAGCCCAACTAAACAATCCCAAATATCATCACATCCGATATCATTTTTTTTCATTTTGTTTATTTTTGTGACATCATGGATGCAATTTTTGTCGGTAGCAAAACTGGCACGCTGCTTTACTTTTTTTTTTTTTGGTTTGTTTGAGAAAGAGCAAAATACTAGGCTCCTGCACTACTAGCAGTATGATGAATGCCAAAGCCCAGCCCACCAATATAGGGCCCGGCCCAGCTACTGCCCTTCTTCCCCCTCACCGCCGGCCGCCGCGGCGTGCCCGCCTCGATCGATCGCCATGGCGCTACGGCGAGCCTTCTCCCTTCTCCTCAGATCGCGCCTCCGATCCCCCGTCCCGATTCCCGCGCCCAAAACCCTAAACCCTCTCCTCCCCCCTCCCCGCCGCCACTTCTCCCTGCGGCCACAGCCTCCCCTCCCCGCTTCCGCTTCGGCCGCCGCCGTCACGGAGAATGCGGAGGAGGCGTTCGAGGCGGCAACCACCACCAACGACCTCCTCGCTGCCTTCTCCCGCCTCGAGGCCGCCCTCCCGCCCTCCGACAAGCGCCTCGCCCTCGCCTGCCTCAAGCTCGGCCAGCACCTCGAGGCCTCCGCCTCCGCCGATCCCTCCCGCGTCCTCTCCCTCGCCCTCCGCTCCCTCCGCATCCTCGAGGCCGGCCCCAGCTCCGCGACATCCGACTCCGACGTCGTTTCGCTTGCCATGGCCCTCCACCTCGCCGGCTCCGCCTCCTTTGACCTCTCTCGCTTCCACGACGCCCTCTCCTTCCTCTCCCGCTCCCTCCGCCTCCTCTCGCCGCTTCTGCCTTCTAAAGGCGCGCCTTTTGGAGAAGAAGAAGCTGGCGACTCCCAAGGGTTCGACGTCAGGCCCGTGGCGCACGCGGTGCGGCTGCAGCTGGCCAACGTGAAGACGGCGTTGGGGAGGCGGGAGGAGGCGCTCGCCGACCTGCGCGCCTGCCTCGACCTCAAGGAGTCCATCCTGCCTCCGGGCAGCCGGGAGCTCGGCGCCGCGTACCGGGACCTCGCGGAGGCGCACGCCGCCGTGCTCGACTTCAAGCAGGCTCTGCCGTTGTGCCAGAAGGCGCTGGAGCTGCACGAGTGCACGCATGGCAAGAATTCGGTGGAGGTTGCACATGACAGGCGGCTGCTCGGGGTGATATACACTGGGCTGGAGCAGCACGAGCAGGCGCTGCAGCAGAATGAGATGTCACAGAAGGTGATGAGGAGCTGGGGCGTGGCTGGCCCTGAGCTCCTGCATGCTGAGATTGACGCGGCAAACATCAAGATCGCATTGGGGAAGTTCGACGAGGCTGTTAACGTGTTGAGGAATGTCTCTAAGCAGGTGGAGAAGGATAGGCTAATCAGGAGAAGGCCGGGGACACAAAGAGGTGCTTGGGGATTGCTTGTGACATACTGGAGAAGAAGGAATTGGCTGCACCAGACAAGGTGGCTGAGGCATACGTGGAGGTATCCTCACTGTATGAGATGGTAAACGAGTTTGACAAGGCAATATCTTTGCTGAAGAGGAGCCTGGGGATGCTTGAGAGGATCCCTCAGGCACAGCACATGGAGGGGAATGTCGCGGCTAGGATTGGGTGGCTATTGCTTCTGACGGGGAAGGTGTCCGAGGCAGTCCCATATTTGGAGGATGCAGTGGAGAGGATGAAGGTCAGCTTTGGGCCAAAGCATTATGCAGTAGGGTATGTGTATAACAACTTGGGCGCTGCGTATATGGAGATGGACCGACCACAGTCTGCTGCACAGATGTTTGCACTCGCAAAGGAAGTCATGGATGTCTCCTTAGGGCCGCACCATTCAGATACCATTGAGGCCTGCCAGAGCCTCGCCAATGCATACAATGCGTTGGGAAGGTACTGTTTCAGAACATCATTCCATTCAAAGACTTTTTTACTACAAAGACAAACAAAGAAAGATTGTTTTAGAAATTACTGAACAGGCTATTATTTCTGATGAAACAATCCTGGGTACAATTTCTGTTAGTTTCAACTTTAATATGAAATACCAGAACCGGATAATTGGAATATTACTCTGCTTGTGAGTTTATTGTTGCTATGTTTTTTGTTAAGCTAATTTGGATGGAAGGCCAGATGGTGCATTGTAGTTATTATTACAAAAATTGCTTAGATAAAGATGGTTGTTGTACAGAGTATATTTCCTAGTGTTGGGTGTTGTATGCTTATATAGTTGGATTAGAGAGGAGTTATTGATGCCTTTGTTTCATATTCATGAACTAGGTGGGAAGTACAGCATAGTGGCTGCCTGATATTGTAAGCGTTCAAATGTGCTTTTCCAAAGTAGACTAAATTCTTAATTTCAGATGAGAAACACTTAATCAAACTACCCCCTGCGGTCATTGCTGTGATATGTGAGGTGTTGTTTCCTCTTTGGGTAGACCTGTGATACTAACTGAGCAATAATGCTTCACTTTAACGACAGTAAGCTGTTTTGTATTTGAGTTTTAATTGTTGAACTTTTAATTGATCAATAATATCTTCTTCTATCGAAATACAGCTATGCCCTGGCTATGGAGTTCCAAAAGCGAGTTGTTGATTCATGGCGAAGCCATGGTCCCAGTGCTATGGATGAGCTCAAGGAAGCTATTCGTCTCTACGAGCAGATCAAGATAAAGGCTCTTGCGTTCCTATCACCTGAAGATCCAGCAAATGCATTGCCTGAACCTCAGGAGCAGGAAGTCGATTCTGATTCTGACAAAGTTGCACGACAGTAATTTTCAAGTCTTGTACGCATGATCTTTTTTCTATGTTTACATCATTTTGGTGCAGTAGTAGAAGAAATTTTGACTGTAAGTGTAGCTATTTTATGTTATTGTTGCCCACTAAGCAGCCTTACTTTTGTGCCATCTAGAAGACCTAACAGCCTATCTAAATTAATCAAAATGTTACCTTCAACATGATAAAGAATGGGAACTTGACGGAACTACCAATCGAGGTTTTTCATGCTTGGAGTAGTATACAGAACTTTGGAGACCAGAAATCAATGTTTGGTGGGCTGCCAATTTACAGCAACACGGAAAACCTGATCGGTCAAGCTATGATGAAATCCCAGACACAAATTTCAACGCATTGAGCGTTTTAAGAAGGTTTTGGTGAGACTTTGTGGTTTGGGTTAAGATCAATACACAGAGTAAATTCAAAAGGCTACTACCCTTTTCCTTTTCACTGCACGTTTTTCTTTGGTTTGCCTATGAAGTTTTAGGTGCGTTCTCTTTAGCGTGAGACTTATGCGAATAAATCAAATGCCAATAAGTCAATAAGCTGTTTTAAAAAAATTGTCCTTATAAGTCGCTTTAAAATAGCGGTAAAAAAGTTGTCTCGTTTGTTTGTTCGGGATAAATCATATGCTGAAAAGAATGGAGCCATCTTCTAGGCTGAGGCATCACTGCTCTTCCGTCATCAGCTGATTTACTTTCTGGTGTACTTTCACTACTCACGTATCACTCTTTGAAACTTGTTTATCATCCTTTTCATCCAGGTAGGAGCAACTCATATTGCTCTGAAAGGAATGTTTCAGAGAGAAAAATCATACTATAGTTGGAAAATGGGACACATCAAAACCATCATTAACAATTGGAGTAACAATTCTCCACTAGATTATCATCTCCTGTTTCGATATATCTTGCATTTTGCAAAAAGGAAAAAATGGGGAAAAAATAAGGTCACAAAAAAAAATTGCATATAATATGTCCCAAGAATGTGCAAGCCAAGCGATCAAACTAGAATTCCCTACAATGTGCTACTGCTGCTGCTACTGTCACTGTGATCCCCGTGGACATGAGTGTTGTTCTGCAAAATCTTCTGAACTTGCAGGCGAACCTCCCCACGACCCACCCAGTCCATGGAGAAGGACCTCCTCCTTGGAAGAACATCTCTGTCTCTCTTCACTTCAATGCACTCATCTCCCTTACTGGTCACATCATGCCATGGCTTGATGTTCTTCCTCTTCTTACTGCTGGCCTGTTGATCTGCAGTAGTATCACCTGCAGAGTTAGCAACTTCTTGCTGCTGTTGTGTCTGTGTGCCTTCTTCTTCTGTGCCAGCGACCACCTGGATGACTACCTCCTCTGGTCTGAGGAGCTGATCTATCAATGGAAGCTGGCAATGGCAGCTGCTGCTGCTGGTGGTGGTGATGGCTGCCCTGCAGAGTGGGCAGTTGGCGTTGCCCTGGAGCCAAGTGTCGATGCAGTCGACATGGAAGACATGGAGGCAGCTGGGCAGGAGCCTAACCCTCTCCTCTTCTTGGAACTCGCTGAGGCACACCGCGCACTCGCTCGAATCGACGGTGCTCTTGATGGCCTTCCTGTACCTGAACGCCGGCAGCGCCTGGATGGCCGACTCCTCGAGCCCGCGCGCCTCTGATGGCGCCCCGCGCACGGCAGCCACCGGGAGGCTGCTGGAGGCGCGGCCGCGGCGGCGGGAGATGAGGTCGAGCGTGTCGGAGGAGCTGTGCCAGTTGAGGCAGCAGCGGATGACAAAGACGTAGTAGGTGAGGAGGAGGACGGAGATGGTGAGGATGCCCAGCACGGTGAGCACCAGGATCGGGAAGCTCGTGGTGGATGGATGGTGAGATGTGGCAGAAGAAGACGAAGAAGAATAAGCTGCCAATGGCGGTGGCAGTGGTGGTGGGAACAGAAGCATTGGAATCTGCTGCATTGGGAAGACGGGGTCCCTTCCTGCTCCTGCTGCATCCATGGATTGCAGCCTTGAGCTCAGCAGTAACTGAAACTGATGGCGGTAAACGACACAGGAACCTGAACGGAAGGTTTGATGATGTTGATGCAACATATATGTAGTGCGCTGCCTCGCCCTTGCTTCAGGTACGAATGGTAGGAGGGAAGAAAGAAAAGAGGCGGTCAGGTAGGAAAAATGCAGTAAAGTGGCGGAAGAAACAAGGAAAGGAAGAAAAGCTTGCAGGTTCTTCCAACAAGCCTAGAAGAGGGAGCAGAAGTAGTGGCAATGGTTGCTTGCAGAATGAAATTGTCAGGTACTTCCTGTACATGCGTAGCCGCGTAGGAGCACTACTCCTCTGCACTTTGCAAACGCAGTCAGGGAAAGAGGTGAACATTCAGATTCAGATTCAGATGGTGCATAGCTGTGTGCTATTCATCAGGGAAGAAGTGGATGAGTCTAGTGAGTGACAAGAACGCGCCTTTTTTTACGACGCCGGCCAGCCTAGGCAACATTTGTGCCCCCTCAGAAACGCTAATCACTCCCACACGGTTGCCGTTGCTTCCCTCCTTGATTGATGCAAGGTTTCCCTCCTTTGCTTCTTCTCTAACTTGTAGACTTTGAGTGACAGCTCTGGTACTAGTCAACAAATTACTCTCAAGTTTGCTTTTGGTCTTGTCAGCTCTAGCCTTTTGTTGGCACGGTGAGTTGACTGACTGAACGTTTCTGGTCTGCTGCTTGTCGGTCTTCAACTATTTGTTACTAGTACTAGTATTACTCCTATATATCTGAAAAAGAAATATGCAGTGTTAATACCAGTCACTAGAGTGCTAGACTGATGTTCTAGTACTGTACCTCCACATTTTTATTTGTTAGGTTAATGAACCGATCAAAAGCCTATGAACATGCTCGTGACCAGCCGGCCAAACTTTTCAGGAGGAAACGAACAAATACTACGAGCTAGGTATTTATATTCAGACCGTTCGTTCTAACATTTCATTTATATATTCAGATTGCGAGTTCCGGTACACACACCATACTCGCGGATTATAAATTTGCACGATGCGATGCAGAGAGATTTGATTAAACTGAAGATATATAGTGGTCCACATGCCTCAAGTCCCTCTCTGGGTATGGCCTACTAGTTAGTTTGCTGTCGTCCGATTAAATTCATCACTGGCATATAGTAATTGCATATCACATCAACGTACCCTTGCAACACGGCATGACCTCGTTTAATTTCCAGAACGTACATTAACTTGGCAACCTCGAGAAATTACTACCGTCCAACTTTGGTACGGACCTGTACTAGTATTCCTCCCGTTTAATTTCCAGAACGGATGAAAAATGCTATCTGATGATAGTAGCATGGACAGAATTACATTGCATGGCATGTTCCACAGTGGAAACAATGCATCCATAGAGGCAGCACCAAATTTTCTAGCAAGAAGGAGCGGAGTGATCCCAGTCACTGCTTCTGCTTGATCGTCTTGAAAATGTCCCAAGACAGCATCCCTGTCTCCAGTCGCAGAGGTGTACACGATGAGGATCAGGCTTGCGTCACCGACCAACCCCGGCGCTGGCGCGACGGTGCAGCCCGTCTCAGGCATGACGAACGTCGCCGGTGATGTCTGCGCGGCGCGCGTGTTCGTCACGACACGGTGCCCGCCGCTCCTCAAGCCTCTATTGCTGATCACCTGCACGATCAAATCAAGGAAACCAAACACACTCAGACCTGACTGCGACTAATATCAAGTCTGAATTTGTAGTTAATTATGTCAGGCAGCATTGTTCATCAGCTCACCAACCTCTATTTGATGGCCAAACTTGACGCTGTTGAACCGCATGGCAATAGAAGAGGTGAATAGTGCCAACTCACATTCTTTCCCAAGTATTCAAGATTTCATTCTCATACAACTAGGGAGTTGCAGAAAAAATTTCAAAAACTCAAGATAAATAACTCAAGAACACAAAACCTTGAAGCCAATACTCCCCGGCAGTCTAATCGGCCCACAAATGTTGGTCTGACCGCTCCTTAAATGGCGGTCTGACCATATGCGATAGTAAAATCAGGGAATGAATTGTATTTCCAGCCCAATTTTAAAAAATAAAATCGAGAGAACTTTTGATCCATGAAATTTTGCACGGATGTTCTCTAGGTTATTGTAAACCTATTTCAACAAACCATCATGAAAATTATGATTAAAATTAAGACATTTTTAGTTTGTTGGATGGTTGCACCAAAATCGAGCCAAAACCCCAATGACGAATACAACTTACTTATGGGTAGATGATGACTAAAAAGGGTCTAGATGTGTTCTCACATGTCACATCAAGTTAGATCACCATAGAAACCAAACCAAAAACTCTCGGATCAAGAGATAGACCAAATAGGTCAAAGTCTAGCAAAACAGGATTTTCTTGTGAATCTTGCTATCAAGATACCTAGACAAGTGGAGATGTATTCTCAAGGATTATCTTTATCTCTTATACATCCTTGGTATAACAAAATCATAAGAAGGAAAAAGGGAGATCAAAACCAACCAAAAGTTAAGCACATCAATCAAAAACAAGAACGACTCAAAAATTACACAAAGATTTATGTATTGCTTATTTGAGAAGGTAGGTTTTATAGTCACTCCACCTTGAAGGACAAATAGCACCCAAGATACTCACTCTCAAACCCTAACCCTAAACCTAGAGAAGAGAGCACAAGAGATGGGTTGGATGGTTAACCAAACATGTCTCCATCCCAACCACCTTTTATAGGTGAACAACCAGCCACCTACAACCCTTAATATATCATATCTCCTATTACAATGAAAAAAATACATTAACTCTCCACATACGGGATTTACTTTCATAAGTTCACTTATGCACGTTTTTCAAAGTGTATAAGTGTGCATCCGCTAAATCCTTAGCCTTGATCCAATTAGCTCCACCTTGACCTAAATCGCTCTCCAACGCATCGCCCATGCACCGCACTCATCTCAACGACGGAACCAAAATTGAAACATCACAAATTAATCAGCCAAGTCTATCCTATACTGGACATGTGGTTGTATGGTAAAGCTCAGATCAATGGCGCACAAAGTTAAGTTCTTAAACATTACACAGGCGAAATATCTGCATCCCAACGTGCAAACGACACCGCTTTTACTGCACAATCATTCGCCTAGGTGAAAACCGTTATTCTATAACCCACACTAATGACACACGAGTGTCATGGCACACAAATTTTATCACTGTGGCTACAACCACGATTTAATATCTCATTAAGTCAAAATTAATTATTTGATTACATGTGATGATAAACCCAACGTGATTATAAGCATGGCTAAGCAATGTAAATGTACAACCCATGTGATAAATAATATTATATCACTAGATAGTTACCCATCCTATAGTAACAATAGAATCATGGCATTCAAATTATCAAGGAGAAATTAATCAAATAGATCTTTAACTACCAATACAATAGCGATGCATGATAATTTAAAATAAAATAATACATAATAGATTTGAAAATTAGGTTCAACATGATCAAAGAACATGACTTGCCTTGACCTTGCTCAGTTAATGTCCCTTGATCTTCAAATCTTGCTTCAGCTCCTTCGAAAGCGTGATGTAACGAGAGAGAAAAACGCAACGAAACATAGAACAAATTCAAATAAACTCCAAAAACTACAAAACCAGAACTAAACAATAAAGCTCAATTTTATATGAATTTAGGAAAAAGAATCGGGTCAATCGGAGTTAGGACGGAGGAGAACGGGCTCTTGGAAAATCTAATATAAAGAAAAAGGCAGAAAATCGAAAATTCTACTGTACTGTGGACTCGGCTTACGGGATAGGCGGTCTATGGTGAACTCGGTTTATGAAACAGTGCACTGTGCATGGCTTACTGACGTGGCTACCACGTGGACAGACATGTGTCTGACACGTGTGCCTAGGGCAGATGTGGCGTCTGAACTGGCAGCTAACTCAGCTCGGCTGGCTCATGGGGTCACGACACAGTGCCTCTGACATGGGGGACTCACATGTCAGTGGCCCGGAGCACGGAAGACCAAGTCCATGGAGGAGGCGAAAAGGCGCGCGGGCGCAGGTGCGGTCTGGCGTCAGCGCTGATGCGCAGGGTACGCGGGAACTGAGGCGATGACACGAGAATGGAGGGTGGCATGGCAGACGAGACGGGACGGCAGAGGAAGGAGACAGTGAGAGCGGTGGCGAGGCTCACCGGCGACAAAGAATGGTCGACCCAGAACTGGTAAGTAGGCAAGAAGTAGGGCATGCAGATCGCAAGAACCCAGGACTAGTTAGAATACCAGAAGTGGGGTACGCGAAAGTGATATATTACGCAATTGGGTGTTGGGTGAGGGTCAGAAACCACCCCAGCCAATAGTTACTATTAGTGAGTCTGGTACACCGCCCCAGGCTGCCAATTAACTGGGTGGAGATATAATATGCTAAGATAGATATAAAAGTTATGTACTTTGATCTGGGCATTGCATATTAGGAAATACAAAGATCCATGAGCCAATAGGATCAGAGTGATGATGGGTAAAATGATACAAACTTGCATAATGCTATACAAACTATGAATTCATACCTGTCTCCGGGAAAGGAGAATTACGGAAACTTATGGGGGTTTTAGCTGTTTTATACGAGTGTTCATTAGTTTTCCAAATTAGTAATATGGAATTCTTTCAAAACCTAACAACAAAATCTTATTTTCTATAAATCATGGGGAAGAGAACGAGGAAGAAAAAGATAATAAGAATGAGTAAGGGATGGAGGATACGAACGTATATTCCTAGTAGTGTAGAATATAAACATTCAGTGTATTTTGTCAATAACGCTTGCAGAGTACTTCTATACTGACCCTTACTATTATCTTCTCTTGTTTAGGAGTATGTCATTTTGGAGAATAGCTAAGATCAGGCGGAATCTACTTAGGTGGAATACCGTAGACTCGGGATACAACGAGTACAAGGCGGATACCCCGTGTGGAGGTTGGGTAAAGTAGGCAACCGTTAGAAATTGTCTTTGGTGAACCCGAGTATGATTGGATGCAGTTCTATTGTCTTCGTTTTTGAATAGAAAGTAGTATAAATATTTTTCTTTTCTAAATATTGTGATATTCGAATCCTTGAGGCTTTATAATAAACTTTAGCCCTGCATGACTATATTCTTGTAAGATTATATTATGTCTCTAATTATTGTTCTGTTGCAACACTCTGATAGACTTATTATTCATTAGAGCGATGTTCTATCGGTTAAAACAAATAATAATATGTTAACTACCGTTTTTACCCCATGATAAAAATACGGACCGTCACACATCAGCATAGCACACCGACTCTGAGCATCTTCATCCATCCAAAACATCACTCTATGCAAACAAACAAAATCAGACTAACGAAAGCAACGAAGTGTCAAATGAAAACGAGATGGGAGGGAGAAAAACAAAAGAAATTCACCCAAAATATTATTATAACAGCCTCCAACCATGGACCCAAACAGAATACAACTAATAGCCAGAGGGCTTGACCGTAAAAAGGATATGCTTCTATTCCAAAGTCCAATACAAGTCTTGAGGAATTGGTCCTGGCACGGGAGAGAGAGAGGGTCAGAGGAGACCCATACCAGTGCCAAGAACAGATCAGAGAGGCAAAGCAAAAATCCAATCCGAATCCCCTCCAAAAACCCACCAAACAACCTCCCCCATCTCCAAGAACAAGAACAAGAAAGCAGCATCCTAGAGCACAAGGGAATAAAGAAACCCAAAAAGACCAAGAAAAAGGTACTACCTTTGAACCCTCCAATACACTTATCACAAACCGAGAGCCGCCTCTTCCTCCAATCCCTCCCAAGAGCAAAGCAAACAAGATTTCTTCGATCTCTGCTTGAGTTTTTGGTTGTAAAGTTTCTTCGTTCTTTCTTTAACTGTTACTGCTCTTGCGTTCTTGAGAAATTTCAAGAAAAGTGGGAGCGTTCAAGAACTTGGAGAAGGGGATGGATCCGGCGTTGCTGGACAGTATCATTGGGAGGCTGCTGGAGGTGAAGAATCTGAAGCCGGGAAAGAACGCCCAGCTGTCGGAGTCGGAGATTAAGCAGCTCTGCGCGGCCTCCAAGGAGATCTTCCTGCAGCAGCCCAACCTCCTCGAGCTCGAGGCCCCCATCAAAATCTGTGGTATTTTTTCTGTTTCTTGTGGCGCCTGAGCCATTTCTTGATGTTGGTCTCCCTCGAAATGTCATCTTGGGGATTGGTTTGGTTGGTCAACGGGTAGCACGTAACTGGTTTGTTCTTTCTGGGTGATGTTCTTATGTACTAGACCCGATCTTTCGATTGATAGCCATCCATTGTCCAGTTTATTGGGGTATTTCATCGCTTCATGAGCCGATTGTGGACTGGAATAGAATGTTTATTGTATGCAGGTAACGGTTTCTGGTGATTAGGTATACTAAGAATGGAAACCCTCTTTGATTTTATTTGCTGATAGGAAGCTGCTAGTTCTCGAGGCGTTGGTCCTATTCTAGACTTTGCTCGTATGTGTACTAGATAATAACTTGCAAGGTATTAGATGTGTACTGAGTGACTTTAGGTCAGTCAATGCGGCATCAGTGTGGTTTATGGTGAATTGATCGTATTTTAGTTTAGGTGTTTCGAAATCTGGCATTCGTCAGGTTTTTTGGAGGGTCCTTTTGTTTATAGAAAGGTGGATAGGTGTTGATCCTATTCAGGACTTCATGTTATGAATTCACTTTGCAGAAATCGTAAATCATAGATGTTTGTCATCATGCAAAGTTTCTAACAACACTATCTGCGATATGAAATCAGTGAGATGAAACAAAAGTTCACATTGCTAATTAATTGTAGGCCGGAGAATTTGGCAGCCCTCATCTTGTATGTAAGATTATTGTGTGGCTAGTTGTTCACCTATATTGTTGTCAAAGGGTGCGGTTTGAGATGAACAACTGATAATTAACATGTTTTGCTGAATGAGCACAACAATTTTAGTTTCCTTCATGTTATTTTGATACTGTCTCATTGTTATATTTGATGAACAACAGTTGCATAATGCAGGTCTATAGGCCATGCTAGCAATGTTCCTAGTTAGCTTTATACAGTGATATATCACTATGTTCTATATCACAATAGAATCCTTCAGTTTGCACATTGGTAAATAAAAAACATGTCAACAAATATCGCAACAACTTATTTATGTTTATTCAGAATCTGAATATTGGTTTAGAGAGAACCTTGAGCGGCTTTAATAAAGCTTCATTAGAAACTGTTAATCTTGCATAATTTCGTCTGATCAGGTGATGTCCATGGTCAGTATTCTGATCTCCTGAGGCTGTTTGATTACGGTGGATATCCACCTCAGTCCAACTATCTTTTCTTGGGCGATTATGTGGACCGTGGAAAGCAAAGCCTTGAGACAATATGCCTTCTTTTGGCTTATAAGATCAAGTACCCTGAGAACTTCTTTCTTCTAAGAGGCAACCATGAATGTGCATCAGTAAACCGCATCTATGGGTTTTATGATGAGTGCAAGCGCAGATTCAGTGTAAAGCTCTGGAAAACTTTTACAGAGTGTTTCAACTGCTTACCAGTAGCAGCATTGATAGATGAAAAGATTCTCTGTATGCATGGAGGTCTTTCTCCGGACTTGAACAAGCTTGATCAAATAGTCAACCTCCATCGCCCAACAGATGTGCCTGATACTGGGTTACTTTGTGATCTTCTTTGGTCTGATCCTTCCAATGAAGCACAAGGGTGGGCTATGAATGATCGAGGTGTTTCATATACATTTGGACCTGATAAAGTGGCTGAATTTCTTGAGAAGCATGATTTAGATCTCATCTGTCGAGCCCATCAGGTGTGTTATGCGTACAAAGTACCCGCCCTATTTATTTCCTTGTCAAGCGAATTGATTGATTTGTTATTCTCTCATTGTTGGAATTCAGGTTGTTGAAGATGGATATGAGTTCTTTGCTAACCGCCAACTTGTAACAATATTCTCGGCCCCTAATTACTGTGGAGAATTCGATAATGCTGGTGCCATGATGAGTGTAGATGAGACACTGATGTGCTCCTTCCAAATACTGAAACCTGCGAGGAAAATGTTAGGCGGTTCAACTAACACCAAATCTGGCTTCAAGGTATGCAGAACTAACACGGGAACAGTTGATATTTGCCGTATAAATATATACAGCAGGGTGCTTCCCTGCAGCTCCCCTTCCAATAAAAATGTAGATACTTGCCCTCTGCTAAAGTGCTAAATGTGCTGCTGTTGCTCTGTACAATTACTTCATATGGTTTTCTTTTAACATTTTTTAATCTACAAAACTATTTGAACGGATAACATGATATGCTAATGATGCCATTCCTTACAAAATTTTGTATCCATTTTCAATTCTCCCTCCAGTCGTTAAGGACTGATGGTTTGGCCTTGATCACACATACCAAGGAGTGCTTTATGAATGGTGTTTGTTACAATCTTACCCATATCTACTCCCCTTCATTGGAAGCACAACTCCAACTCCTATCTGTAACTTCTTTGAAAACTGTGTCACTTCAATTCCTATCTGAAAACTATGTAATCTTGACTCAGTTACTTACTGAATTGTATGTATCAGATTTGAGTAGTCCAATAGCCACATTAAAGAATAACTTGTCCCAATAACTTAGAGAACATCAGTTAGTTATTGTCATTAAGGTACGCATGTAATCAATAGGGGCAATAGTGGCCAAATGAGCTTAAAACAGCCCCAGCATCACTCTTTTGTGGACTTGTGCATGGAGGCCAAAACGTCAGTCTTTAACGACTGGAGGGAGTATATGATTAGTTGAGCATTTCACCAACCACCAAATCTTTCTCCAGAACTCCAGTGATACTTCATAAATTTTCTTTCTTTCAGTGTATGTGATTGTATCAGTGCATTTCTAAGGTTTAGTCTACAAATCATAGAACACTTATTTGTGATTTTTTTGTGCGCTTAAATACTTCTCGAGTTCTCGTACCAAGAGTTTATTGCGTAATGGCACTTTCAAGAGCTTAATCTCCTGCAGCTACCTACTTTATCAACAGATGACTTCCACTCCTTTTATTACGTTGGCATAGGAATGCGATTGCCAATTATAATTACTTCTTAGCTTGTATGCTTGAAATTCATTCATACACCATTCTGCTGTCACACTGTATTGTTGGTCATGTGAAAATACACACGGAAGTGCATATTCCATCAAATTGCTTTAGAGCTCCTTCAGGCAGATTTCAGTTTTTTCTCCTACCAGATTTCATTTTTAGTTTCATGCCATGGCAATGCATGTCATAATCATTGAGGGCATAGTTGGTGTTAGACACTGACCTTGCATGACAGTTCAACCCATATCTGACGTTATACTCTATTGCCTTTTGACCTACCATGTTTTGTTCCCCACTAAGTGAGCGTGGGTGTGGCAGTATCAGAACAAAGATGGGACAGATGGTTAGGTTAATTGCATATCTAATTTCCTGATGCTAGATCAGATATACAGAATTCTAAGGAAAATATAATTCTGTATATGGCTATACGCTTGAATGAACCCCTCCGTATATGCTGGATTTTCACATAAGGACAAGAAATATCCCTGGCATAACTTGCCATGGGGATCTAACTCTAAGCCTCCACTAGATTAACTTAATATCATGCTGTCATGAACATTAGTTCATAACGGGATAAACATCCGTCGGAGGGAGGTCGGACGACGACGATTTGAGGTAGAATGGTACTAAACGAAAGAGGGACCGATTGGGGGAGGAATAGATCTAGAAAGGTTGGTCAAGGGAACTACCACAGCTGGAGAAGGAAAACAATTTGGACGTACTAGTTGGAAAAATTTATCTGGACATGCAGACCGGTTGCACACAAAAAAAGGGAACTTCATTCATAATCATGAACCATCACTGATTACCTTCATGATATATGATAAATTGATGGCGTCAATGTTGAAATGCAACTAACCTTCATTCTTTCCCCCACTTTGATTAGTCAATGAGAGGATGGTGACGATGGCATGGTGAGCAAGCTGTGATCAGATATGCTGGCGCATACCTTCAGCGGCTGCGACTAACTGGCATTTATGGCTATTACCTCGGGCCGAAACAAGAACGCAGATGTGTACAACACTCTCCTGTCGATGGAAGTGTACATCATTCATGTTGGATTAACACTCTTGTAATTTATTATTGGTTTTACCATGCGGATCTCTTATCATATGAGAGGATGTGAATGAAGACTGTTCTCCCTTCCGCCCCAAAAACTGAAAAGATTCAGACGGACATACGCCAATAAAATAGCTAGAATCTAAATGCTTTTGGACCAATTTTCCATCCAGTGAGCAACGGCGCCAAGATAGTATCATAGCATGGAGCACCATCACCTGCGATTTTTTAACATGTTCTACTGGATTTGTTGCGTTTTTTTGTGTGTGCTGTCTGGATCTGGGATTTGCATGGTTTGAAGTACTTTGAGCTTCTCGCAAGAATAGGTAAACTCACATTCTTTTTTGTTCCTCTCATTTTCGGATACTGTTTTACTGTGTTGATCTGAATATCCAGCATCTGAGTAGACTAGAATGGAAATTTTATGCCTTGTAAGACATGATAGATAGTGAAGGTTATCTTCGAAGTGCTTGTTTTTGTTCTCAGGAGTCAACAAGATGGATTCAGAGAAGAACAAGAATATCCGCTGCCTGAGATGGGAATGCCATGTAATCCTTTTGTTCTCTATACGCTTTACAAGAACTCCCATGTGTCGAGTCTATCGTTCGATATGGAGCCAAACAAGAGGGGCTACAAAAGACCACCACACATGTTCTCCCGTTTGTCTAATATGCGATGTATCGGACGTTCTTTTTCAACGCATCGGAATATGTTGTGTCGAAAAATGATCGGAATGCATGTCAAAAAATAAAATGATCAGAGTGGATTCGATTTGTACCAAAGAATTTGTACGACCATTCCTTGGAATAAAAGAGTCTTGCGAGAGCCGGCAGAAGAGAGAGAAGAGAAGAGAAGAGAAGAGAGACCTTGAACAGAATGCCGCAGTCCAAAGACACGATGCGATGGAACGCATTTCTATCCGTCGAAACACACATCCACACCAAGGACGCGTTTATGGAACGAACCAACGTCTCTTCCTTGTCATTTACCATCATCCATCAGCATTGACAAGATTCTCGCATCACCCCGGCTCTTTTTTCCTTGTATAATGAAAGTATTTTACAAAATAAATTCAATGATATTATTATTATGTAGTCAATATATATACTTTATATATATATATATATATATATATATATATATAGGAAAATTACATAAGGCACCATGGTGCCTAGGCACCAACATCCGGTACACGTGTATGATTGATAATTTTTTGAGTTTGGGTATGAAAATGTTTTATACCCTTGATATATTTATGGTAAGTAAGTTTTGAACTCAGTTCAAATTAGTTTGAACTACTTTTGAGTTCAATGCAACTACGATGAGTATATACCATAAAAATAGTTCAAACTAATTAAACTGAAGTTGAATTTAAATTTTTTTGAGTTTGACATCTCAAATATACTTTTTATGGGTATATGAAGATACCCACATCAAACGTTACGAATCTTGAAGTAAATCAACGGGTATTGATATTGGTGCCTAGGCACCATGGTGCATGAAACACTCGTCCTATATATATATATATATATATATATATATATATATATATATATATATATATATATATATATATATATATATATATATATATATATATATATATATATATATATATATATATATATATTAATGATCAAGACTTGACCATATAGAAATCACCACAACCTACATTTGTAGACAGTGTGTTATCATTGAATCCATCCATCAGCATAGACAAAATTCAGAGTGTTATGCGCGCCTAACAATTTTCTACCTCAGTTTTTGTCAACGAATGCTGAATCTCTGTGTGTATACTACAGTACCCCTCCACTCCTGTGTACATCAACAATAATTATTAATTAAGAACAAGATGACGATATCTATCTATCCGTCTGTACGTCTCCACACTTTGCAATGGTAACAATGAACAAACGGAAGAAGCAGCAACAGCACTTGCTACCATCATGTGATGCGATCGCCATGACAGGAACAATCAACCATCGATCCGCAACTCCGTGTTGTAGGCGCCGCGCACTGCAGCCATCAATGCCAGCAACAAACTGAGCGACACCATCACCAACTATACCGTCGAAAGCGCCGGCGACACAGCCATTCTCCGGCACGAGCATCGGTCACCTGGGAGCAATGGAGATGGAGATGTCGGTGGGGACGCGGAACTTCTCGGCCCACTCCTGCGCCTCCAAGAAGAGCTTGGACACCTTGGCGGCGACCCACGACATCTCCGGCCGCGCCGTGGGCTCCTTGGCCACGCACCGCAGCGCCAGCTCCGTCAGAGCCTCCGCCGCGTCCACGGGGAACGAGTCCTTGAGCCTTCGGTCCACCCACCGCCGCATCGCCTCCCCGCCGCCCTCCGCCGCCGCGGCCTCCGCGCTCTCGATCACCGACGTCCTCTCGTACTCCCTCGTCGCCTTGTTGTACTCGTACCGCACCGGCTCCAGCCCGGACACCAGCTCTAGCAGCACCACGCCCAGCGCGAACACGTCGGAGAGCCGCGACGGCGCGCCGCCACCGATGACCTCCGGCGCCATGTACCCGCGCGTGCCCTCGACCCGCCTCCCCCGGCTGCCGGTGCGTCGGTGCCCCTGCTTGATCTCGCCCGAGCCCTGCTCCTCTTTCAGGTCCGGGAGCTCGCCGGCGAGGTCGGCGGCGCCGAAGTGGGCGATCTTGGCGCGGAAGAGGGGCCCGTCGCCGCAGACGAGGACGGAGGAGGACGAGAGGCGGTTGTGGACGGTGTCGGCCTGGAGGTGGACGTAGTGGAGGGCGTCGCAGACGTCGGCGGCGAGCTGGAGGCGGGAGTGCCAGGAGGAGAGCGGGGTGAAAGACGGGTTCTTGGGATTGCGGAGGAGGGCGGAGAGAGGGGAGGCGTCCGGGACGAGTTCGTAGGCGAGGAAGAGGGATCGGTCGGCGGAGGCGGCGGCGCCGAGGAGGCGCGCGATGGCGGCGTGGTGGCAGTGGCCGAGGACGGCGAGGCGGGCGGAGACCTCGTGGGGATCGCGGCGGAGGGGGCGGCGGAAGACTGCGGCGGGGTGGCCCCGGAGGGTGCAGCGGAAGGAATTGGAGGAGGAGGCGTTGGTGGGGGTGAGGCGGTGGGAGGAGGAGAAGTTGGCGGTGGCTCCGGCGAGCTCGTGGAAGGTGAGGAGGAGGGGGAGGTCGGGGAGGGAGTCGCGGAGGGCTTGGAGGGAGGCGGCGGAGGAGGAGGAGGTGGAGAGGGCGGCGGAGGAGGCGGAGTAGGAGGGCGGGTGAGTGGTGGTGGTGCGGGGCGAGCGGTGGTGGTCTCTTGGGGTGGAGGAGGAAGCGGCGGCCATGGAAGAGACGGAGGTGGAGGTGGCGATGGATCTCTTGGTCTTGCACATCCGCTTCGGCTTGGGCTCCAGGAGGCCAACCATTAGAGAGAGAGAGAGAGAGAGCAAGCAAGAGAAGTAGTAGTGTCTCCTTGCGATCTTGCTTCGTCTGCTCTCTCCCCTACCGACGTCGCGCTCGCACCGCCCGCCCGCTCTTGGCCTCCAAATTGCCTTTTCTTCTCTTTCCCTTCTTTCTTCGCCGCCCCTGCCGTGTCCATACCGGAAGGAAATTATCTGGTGGAGGGCCTACCCCTCCCCAGGTCCAAACGAGATTCTCTGCGGTCGTCGTACGCGACTGTAGAGAGAAGTCGCAGATCTGAGCCGTCCGATTGAAAAAGGACGGCTCAGATCTACTTTTGCTACAGCGGATCTGAGCCGTCCTTTTTCAATCCGACGGCTCAGATCCGCGACTTCTCTCTACAGTCGCGTACGGCGATTGCAGAGGATTCGTTTCCCCCCAGGTCACCCTCCCCACAATAGAGGCCATAACGGATAATCTATTTTTATCTAATATTTATATCAAAAACGTAAATATAATAAACAAAATTTATATTCGATAATATTCATATTTGTATTTAAAAATATTCATACTTATATTCGACCGAGATTCGTATTTGATCATGTTACATAAATTTGTTCTACCGAGATTTGTTACAGAAGTTGGAGGATGATATTCGTATTCGACCGAATTAAATACATATTCGATTCATATTCGTTACGACATTCGATTCGTATTCGAGAATATTCAAATCATACTCATTATAAAAATATGGATTCGTATTCGTATTTGAGACTATTCGATCGTATCCGATCCGTTTCCATTCCTACCTCTCTAGATTCTGCTACCTAGCTAAAACACCAATGTCAAAGCAACTATTTCCTTATCTTCTATGTCACCAAAACCTTGCTCCCGGGCTACTATGTTTGCTTCCTCTCCCTACACTCCCTTTCTCTCTCCTTAGTGAGGAGTTGGACCGGTGAGCGCACTGCAGTGGTGGCATCCGGCGTGCACGGGCAGAGCGGTAATGGAGGTAGGGAGATCGTGGCAGTGTAGGGAGGGCACATTGTGCGGTTAACAAGGCGCAAAGGACCGGCACAACATATTACTGTAAGCTGGGTCGTGCGGTACCACACCGCACGACTCCACTGTTCACCGCTGAAATGTAGAGAATCTCGCGGTCGGGACGTCGGTCATGCGGTCACCAGAGAATCGCGGCGGGGCGGTGAGCGGTGGAGTCGTGCGGTGTGGTACCGCGACGACCTAGCTTCTGATGTGGTCGTGTGGTACCACACCGCACGACCGGACACATGTCGCCCCCACGTGATCGCGCGCTCGGGCAGGGGGTCAGATATGGAAATTTTTTGCTATAGGAGCCAGATTTGGAATTTCGGAGGTCCAATTACTCGTAATCTTCCAAATACTTGAGTCTCCTCTAGTCCTCACGTCTTCGAGTATGGCCGCATTGACAACACGATGCGCCTAATAGATGCACAAGATAAAATACACAAATACCGATTATTTTTTCAGGAGCCAAAACACCTCCACTTTTCTCTCCCTCTCGATTTTCTTCTTTTCTTCTTCTCTTTTTCTTCCGATCATAACTGATTGCACTGCTTTTCTCGTTACATTGCTCTGCTATTTATGCTCAATACACTGACTACAAAACGGACTCTACCACCGACTCCGTTTCTTACTCAATCCTTTACTTATATATTTGTATACAGACACAATTTGTACACAACAAATCGTCTCGGATACTACTGGGAACAAAGTAAGCAAGATTATTTCCAACAGCTGCTGTCCGTGTCCTTGGCTTCTCACCACTGACAGCAGGAGTGGAGCACAGATGACTTCACCACCAATCACCATGAGCACTACACCGTGTACCAGTTACATCAGCCTTTAGCTTCTCCACTTGCATCATTGTGAGATTTCTCATCGTCCACGTCGTGCACTCGCCCGCCCATGCCGCTGCCCCCGCGCGTGCACGCCGGATGTCACCGCCGCAGCGCGCTCGTCGGTCCAGCTCCTCACCTCGCCAGGAGTTGCCAAGGAGAGAGAAAGGGAGATGTGGGGAGAGGAAGCAAATGTGGCAGCTCGGGAGCAAGGTTTTGGTGACAAGGAAATGGTTGATTTGAGATTTGTGTTTTGGCTAGGTGGCAGAATCTATTGAAAGGCCTCAAGGAGAGGGTTTCAAGGCCCTCTCCCTGACAATTTCCTTCCAGACTGCTTTTTTTGCTTGCCTGGAGACGAACAAGACAAGGGAGAAGAGGTTTGCCACGTAGACCCTCCCTCTCTCTTGTTTCCAAGATCGCAGTAGCTAGTGCAAATTGCTTGGTACTAGTTTTGCAAGTTGCAACAACTGGATCCATCCATCGATCACAAAGCTTGAATCGAAACTTACCTTTTTGACGGAATTCATCAAGCGAATGTTGCTAGTTTGACTGTTCTACTCTCACAAGTTGCCAACCAGGGCAGCTTGGTGTTTTTGCAGTTATTCAGAGTGAGGCTATCTCGACCTTTGATAGCGTGCAAGCGTTGACAAGCAACCAATCTGATTCTGACCGCACTGCACTGGCCATCTACATTAGGCAGGGAGTGGTCAATCTGATTCTGACCGCACTGCACTGGCCATCGCACGCAGTCGTGAAGAACTGAAGAATACCCGGTCGAGGAAGCAACCAATCTGCCTAACCTAGGCATGGCCAGCCAACCTTGTTGGGCCGATAGATCGAAGCTCGATTCACACCGGCCATGGGTTGCTTGTGTGAATGTGTTGTTTACGTGGATTTATACTATGATTCATTGTCGACTGCAGTCCTGCTCCGGTGTGTCCGACGTCTGCATGACGATACACACAGAGCTGTCGCATAATTCCATTTGAGGCAGGCAGATCCTACCCTCTCCTCTCATAATTGGGCAGTCCCTAAGAATGCACCAATTACTAACAAGTCAATTTTGGATGTCCTTGCTTGAATTGAATTTGTGTGTGTTTGTAGTATTTGCTAATCTCATGTTAGCCGCCTCAAAGCAACGACCTGGCAGGGCCCTGTATACAATAAGTGTATAATGCTAGTAGTAGTAATCTAATAATATCTTCCACTAACAAAACACTCCATTCGGTTGTATTTGGGCAGGCAGGCAGTTAGAACTACTCAACTAAAGATTTTTTTTGGGGGGGTAACGCAGCGCGTGCGTGCAATTGTAAGCAAATTTTTGGCATATTTGGCGCTGTTGCAACCCATATTTACATAAATAGCAACATGCTAATAGTATTACCAAAAATGTCATTTTTGTAGCCGGTGGCCGGACGGTGTAACATCCCGAAAATTTGAAAATTGAAAATGTAGAGCTTTTGAATTGTTTTTGCAATATATTCTATTTGAATTTGGATTTTTATGGTGTTTTCCTGAATTTGGTGGAGGTTTCAAATTTTAAAGACCTCATAAAAGACAAAAACAAATATTAGTAATGCCATAAAAAGGAATATACAAATAATGGAGATTCGAAACTTTAAATACAAATCTGAAAAGATGATCCAGTATAAGAAAGGAGAAATCTAAGTTAAAAATATAAAATCTCATCTTGAAAATAATGGCATAAATAGTAATAAAAAAAGAGTAAATGAATAAAATACAAACATATGTATATATATATATGTATGTACATATAGGTGTGCATATACGAATTGTGCAATAAAGAGTTTAGCAATAGAAAATAAAAATATGCAAAATTACATAAGCTGGAAAAATAGCAATACATGAAATCAAAAATATAAAAGAAATACATTTACACAATTGATAAAAAAAAAGAGATGCAGCCGGCCGGCCACCACCTCCGGCCCGGCCCAACTCTCCCGGCTCCTCCCCTCGTTCATCTCTCTGGCGCGCGGGCCCCGCCATCCACCCGCGCCTCTCTCTGCCCTGGTCCCGCGCCGCCTCCTCCTCTCTCTCCCTCTCTCCTTCCTCCCGCGGCTCGCTCCTCTCTCTGCCGTGCGCAGCGATTCCCCGCCCCGTGGCCTCCATGCACCCGCCGCGCCCACGGTTTTCCCCCCCCGTCGCCCCTGGTTTCCCCACATTTCCGCGTGACTATAAGGAGCTCCTCCGCGCCCTTCTCCCTCCTTCTCTCCTCCATTCCCCTTCCGCCCGTGCGCAAGCCGTCGCCGCCGCCATTCCCACTGCAGCTCCTTCCCCGGCGAGTCTCCCTCCGATTCCTCGCTCCAAGAGCATCGCCCCGCCACCGCGGACCCCCTCCAACGGTCGCCGGAACTTCTCCCGCTCTCCACCTCCGGCGCCGTAGTCATGCTTGCGCCACCACCGCCTCCGCCGCCAAAGCTCCTCGGCACCTCTCGGCTCGGGTAGCTCGTCGGAAAGTTTCCCGAGCTCTCCACTCCTCTCCGATAGCTCGATTGGATACCCACCGCACCTACTTCGCGCGCGCCGAACACCTCCCGGGCTCGCCGTCGCCGCCGCCCGCCCTCCGAAGGTCCCGGTCCCCGCCGGCGCCTCCACCGGCCTCACTCGACGCGCGCGACGCGTTTAGCTCTCACCGATCCTCACCGGTTGTCCTCGCCGCCGGCCGCCGCTCGAGCTTCCCCGCCTGCAAGCACTACCTCGGCTTAACTAGCGTCGCCGTTCACTTCGGTCGGTAATACCCGATAGCAAGTTGGTTGTGAGCGCGTGCGATCACCGTGCCACCCGCTCGAGTCCTTTCGGCGCAATGATTTAGGTTTGCATATTTTTGCTAGCACATCCAGTGGAGGAAAAGGGCAAACAAAAATCGAAAATAATTTATAAAAGATGCAACAATTTATTAGGATACAAACGGGCTATTAAACGATAAATCATGTGGATAATGTGCTTTGAATATTTGTTTTAAATCTTAACCATAAATCAAAGGCATATTAAGAAATTGAGTGAAAACTTGTTTAGGTTGTGCCTTCATGGAATAATGATTTAGCAAATGAAAATGTTCTAAAGAACAAGCCATAAACCCATGTGTTTTAGTAAAAGAGGATTTAAATTTTGATTAGTTATCATGATAAATAATTAGTGTGCTTTTAATATCTAATTGTAACTCTAATTATCGATCAAAGGCATTAATAAGGAGTAGTGGCTTGGATAAATGTCGATATTGAATAAAGATGGCCCTTAATTAGCATATATGCCATGCCACCATTAAACCAAATCCAGTGACATATTTCAATATAAAAGCCCTAAGTCATCAAGAATCAAACAATCCCACAGACATAAACATACTCTAATTGAACTGTTACCATTAACACGAGTGAATAGGATCACATAAAATGATACATACCAAGCTTTGCTCGGATAGCTAAGTTTAAACTAAGATTAGAAATAAAACTAAACCTAGTGGTAGATAGAGCATAAGCAAGATAATAATAGTGCCATTAACTAAGCCCGGCATTAGGTTTAATAAATATGTTAAGCATGGTGCATATAGCGAGTTGGTACCCATATGAGTGGATCCTAATTCAACTTAAATTTAGCCTAGCTATGAATGAAGATACATAAAATATGATAATGGAATTATTAGAGATTTAAATTCTAATTAATTACCATATAAGAATAAATATTGAGCCCTTGCTATTTATCTTAGTCTAATTAATAAGTAAAGGCCTATATCGAGATTATTCTAAAACTTAATAAAGATATCCAAGTGTTATAATACCTTTGACTAAAAGATTTATAGAATAAGTACAGATCTCATCCATCACCCAGTTTGCCTTTACCATAACTTTGAGTTGCGAGGAATGCATACCCAAAAGATAAAATTTGGACACTAAACTCTGCACGATCTATAGGTCTAACCTAACTCATGGAACTTCCTTGATAAATACAAAAATAATAAAAGATCAAGTTATCGTATTCTACCACCGACCTCACAACAAATCACCCGTTAACTCATAATAAAACTAAATTGAATTTATTCGGATTTATTTGGATCTTTTGAGTTATTTGTCTTTGTTTGTATTCTGTCATTTAGCACGTAATTAGATATGGGAATCTTGAAGAATCAAAGGATCAGGCGTGATCAAGAGCGAATCGAAGATAAAGACCAGAAGCCCAAGAGAAAGCATTGTGTGAACTCAAGATCGCAGAAACGCGCGCAAAGTAGTCAACACTTTGAACATATTGAACCCGACATTTTAAAGTTATTTCCTTTTAAATTAGCAAAGTGCATGCTATTATTTCACGAGATATGATATGTTGGTTTCAGCAAGTTAGATATACCTGTTATTGCTATTGTTCATATTAACCTCCTTGCCATACTTGGAAATGTGAACCTTGTAGCCATAGTAAGAAATAGCATATGATTTCACAAAGTAAGTCCCTATGTATATGACATGCTTAGGAATGCTAGCGACTTGGGGTGACACTAACGCCCCAAGGAAAACTCCTCAAACTATTTTAAATCATATGGTGCGATGCCATATGTAGTGTTGGTGCGATGCCGACACTTAGCGTATGGTGCGATGTCATACGCAACCCTTGGTGCGATGCCGAGGGTTAACTTATGGTGCGATGCCATAAGGATGGTTGGTGCGATGCCAACCATAAGCATATGGTGCGATGTCATATGCCGCCCTTGGTGCGATGCCAAGAGGCAACCTATGGTGCGATGCCATAGGGTTAGTTGGTGTGATGCCAACGCGTATGGTGCGATGTCATCGCGCCCTTGGTGCGATGCCAAGAGGCAACTTATGGTGCGATGCCATAAGGGTTGTTGGTGCGATGCCAACAACAAGCATATGGTGCGATGTCATATGCCGCCCGCCAGTGCGATGCCAAGAGGCAACTTATGGTGCGATGCCATAAGGTTAGTTGGTATGATGCCGACAAAATTACTTGGATTATTACAACTAATGGTTTAAAAATGTGATTTCAAACCTGCTAGGTCATAGCAAATTTTAAGTAATTGTATTCAAAAGCACTCTTTAGCAAACAAAATAGCCCTATGCCTTTCCATTGTCAAGCCATGCATGTTATATATTCGCATTCGTGTGTTGGCTTGCCGAGCACGGGTCGGAGTGCTCACGCCGCTTTGCGGCGATTTCGAATCAGAATCAAATCACCTCGCCTCAGCAACAAGATTGGACAAGATGGCCGAGAAGATGAAGATGTCAAGGGCTAGGTCGCGAACCTCCGGTTGGTGCTGTGAGCATGTCTGAAGGTCCCACCTTGTGTGCTTCGTTCTTCCATTCTTTGCAATTTAATGATTTCGGCCTAATCGGCCCATGTGTAAGTTCTTGTTATATTTACGCTTCCGCATGATATGTATTTCGATATTCGAATCGTAAGCGTGAGCACTATCTACCGATCCAGGAATAGTGCGGTAAAATCACTGATGGATTTGGATTGAAAAATCCGGTCCCACAAATACCGTATCGAGCATATCGATCGCAGTCGTGACCTAGTTAGCTTGGTCGTTAGTTCATAACTAGAAATACTTCTTTAAAATATTAATTCCAAAAATATAAGTTATATTGCTCATTCTCACCTATCTTAGATGATTCCCCTTATCCATATCTTGTCCAAGCCATTTTGGATCCAAGCTCTCTTACCCAAATTCAAAGTGATGAAAATCCAGTACTTCTCTTGTAAACCTTCTATGAAAACACACTTAGGGTCAAGAGTCATGGTGCTTAACCTTGAAGCTTAATATCAAAGATTGTTTTATTTTTGGAGTAAACAATAGGGTGAAAATTGGAAGGACAAAAAAAATTGGTGGAGCCTAACGGAAAGAATTAGAATGACTAGATGGATGAATTAAGTTATTCTTGGAGAAATAGGAAATAGGAAAATAATTGCGGGAGCACAACATTGATAAATAGCATAATTCTTGGGAGATATTTACAATAGTGGAATAATAGAATATTATCGATTGCTAGATAAATTGATAGAGTTTTGAGAAATTGGAGAGATGACAACAATTATCAAAGTATAGTTTTGATTAATAACATTATTCCGAAAGATGTTCATAACAATGAATTAATTTGGAGGTTGTCATGAAGATTTAGGTGGTTACTAGAGGAGTAATTATGATTTTGAATACAATCTTGGATTATTAGGAAGTCACGATACACATGACTTTGGTGGATTTAAAGGTAATAATGTTGGATAATCCTCGAATTCAGAATTGAGGAGTAGATAGACAATAAAGATTCAGGTTGATCATTGGAGAAGCAAACTATGGATTTGGATCAATGACACGCATGGATTATTAGGAGGTCACGATACGAAAGACATCGGTGGATCTAAATAAAGAAAGTTGGATCTTCATAGGATTGGAAAGTCGATAAAGCGGCAATTGTGAACACGAGATTGGATTTATAAACATGTGGAGAAATTCAGGCACATATCAGAATTTGGTAACTTCGATTCGATTAATAGAACTTTAAATGGAAGAATTATATTGGTGGATCTAAAGTGAAGACGTTGGATTTTCATTGGATTGTAGAGTTAATAAGTTGACCAATAGTGGATCCGAGATTTTGATTATACGATCATAGTGAAAATATGATATTTAATCCACAAATATATATGATTGAAGGTCAAAGATTTATGCGGGACTTAGACAATCATGACTAGATTAATGAAAGGATGGATGATACAATAGGACGAGTATGATTGGTGGATCAAATAAAATAAATAATCTCCTTCATTGTTTGAGTCTTAGATGGCGTAATGCCATGAACAATTAATGAAGAAAGATAGCCTAAGTGCGATTCGCAAAAGTGGAAGTTAAATTATAAAGGCCATTGGATTCTAAGCCTTATGTAAAAAAAAATCATATGGGAGTGAATTGATTCAGTGATGGATAGTTGAACGTTGGAAGAGATTAGGATACAAAAAAAATCTATTTAGCCACAAGGATCATTTATATATATAAAAAAAAGTGAGTGCTAAAGCCAGTGAAACTACCCCAAATACTTTCCACTTCTTTCTATTTATTACAAAAGGAAAATTTTGATCCTTTTCTCATACCCCTACTCCAAATATTAAGGATAGGAACGTCGAAGATGATCATGAAGATGAGATGGTCTCGTTTTAGACGGACTGTGCATATGAACCCTGCACCCTCCTATGTGTGTTCCCCGAGTAGACGTTGTATTGTTGCAAGATTCTATTTGGCCCTGTGCACTGCCTCTTGCCCTCGGGCGTCCTATTTCGCAGTCACAGGAAAAGCTTGCTTTTAAAATTTGTGTGGTTCTGTATCACCCCAGCTTCCAGGGTATCTTCCTTTAAAGTTAAATGGGTTAGAACACCTTATCTCCGCGATTTGATCCTCATCTCATGCTATTCCCTCTCACCTCTTGCTGAAAACCCCATCGGATCCAAAGGAACGAAATAACAAGTAACCCAAAACCAGAGCAATCAAGAAGATGTGAAGACTCTGCAACCTTCCAATATTTAAGGAAAACAACATCACTGGGAAGAAGACCACCCGCCAATCTCGTGACGACCAAGACAGCTAGAGTACAATGGATGAATAATGATAATCATCATTTATTTAAGGGGGGTAGCACTACGAAATATAATGTCGGCAAAAATCAAAGAGCAAGCACCTTGAAGACGACGACCTCTCCAAAAGGTTAAAGATCTCCTCCCTCTCTTTTTGCCTCCTTAAGTGCAGGTCCTCTCCCCTTCTGTTTACCCCTACGGCACAGACCATTGCTACCCACTTATTAGTATGAAATTCTACAACCGTATGTCCAATAGACGATGCAACTACTCCATTCTACGACGTGAAGACAACAACGTCAAAGAGCAAGTATTTGGAAGTCTACGACTTATCCAGAAGAACAAGGTTTCTCTCTTCTCTTTTGACTTCTCCACGTGTTAACCCCTAATATGTAGATCTTCATCTCCCTGTGGAGCTCAGGAACTTTACGTCAAGCAGCACCCGAAAACTCATTGCTAGCTAGTATAACCCCACCTCCTTTCTTTCAACTCTACCGGAATCTCGAGGTCGAGATTCATTTAAGGGGGGTAGATTTGTAACATCCCGAAAATTTGAAAATTGAAAATGTAGAGCTTTTGAATTGTTTTTGCAATATATTCTATTTGAATTTGGATTTTTATGGTGTTTTCCTGAATTTGGTGGAGGTTTCAAATTTTAAAGACCTCATAAAAGACAAAAACAAATATTAGTAATGCCATAAAAAGGAATATACAAATAATGGAGATTCGAAACTTTAAATACAAATCTGAAAAGATGATCCAGTATAAGAAAGGAGAAATCTAAGTTAAAAATATAAAATCTCATCTTGAAAATAATGGCATAAATAGTAATAAAAAAAGAGTAAATGAATAAAATACAAACATATGTATATATATATATATATGTATGTACATATAGGTGTGCATATACGAATTGTGCAATAAAGAGTTTAGCAATAGAAAATAAAAATATGCAAAATTACATAAGCTGGAAAAATAGCAATACATGAAATCAAAAATATAAAAGAAATACATTTACACAATTGATAAAAAAAAAGAGATGCAGCCGTGGCCACCACCTCGGCCCGCCCAACTCTCCGGCTCCTCCTCGTTCATCTCTCTCGCGCGCGGCCCCGCCATCCACCGCGCCTCTCTGCCGCTGGTCCCGCCCGCGCCGGCTCTTCTCTCTCCTCCCTCTCTCCTTCCTCCCGCGGCTCGCTCTCTCTCTGCCGTGCGCAGCGATTCCCGCCCGTGGCCTCCATGCACCCGCCGCGCCCACAGTTTCCCCGCCGCCTGGTTTCCCACATTTCGCGTGACTATAAGGAGCTCCTCCGCGCCTTCTCCTCCTTCTCTCCTCCATTCCCTTCCGCCGTGCGCAAGCCGCCGCGCCGCCATTCCCATCGCAGCTCCTTCCCGCGAGTCTCCTCCGATTCTCGCTCCAAGAGCATCGCCCGCCACCGCGGACCCCTCCAACGGTCGCCGGAACTTCTCCCGCTCTCCACCACCGGCGCCGTAGTCATGCTTGCGCCACCACCGCCTCCGCGCCAAAGCTCCTCGGCACCTCTCGGCTCGGGTAGCTCGTCGGAAAGTTTCCCGAGCTCTCCACTCCTCTCCGATAGCTCGATTGGATACCCACGCACCTACTTCGCCGGCGCCGAACACCTCCCGGGCTCGCCGTCACCGCTGCCCGCTCCGAAGGTCCCGGTCCCGCCGCGCCTCCACCGGCCTCACCGACGCGCGACGCGCTTTAGCTCTCACCCGATCCTCACCGGTTGTCCCTCCTCGCCGCGCGCGCCGCTCGAGCTTCCCCGCCCAAAGACTACCTCGGCTTAACTAGCGTCGCCGTTCACTTCTGGTCAGGTAATACCCGATAGCAAGTTGGTTGTGAGCGCGTGCGATCACCCGTGCCACCCCGCTTCGAGTCCTTCTGGCCGCAATGATTTAGGTTTGCATATTTTTGCTAGCACATCCAGTGGAGGAAAAAGGGCAAACAAAAATCCGAAAATAATTTATAAAAGATGCAACAATTTATTAGGATACAAACGGGCTATTAAACGATAAATCATGTGGATAATGTGCTTTGAATATTTGTTTTAAATCTTAACCATAAATCAAAGGCATATTAAGAAATTGAGTGAAAACTTGTTTAGGTTGTGCCTTCATGGAATAATGATTTAGCAAATGAAAATGTTCTAAAGAACAAGCCATAAACCCATGTGTTTTAGTAAAAGAGGATTTAAATTTTGATTAGTTATCATGATAAATAATTAGTGTGCTTTTAATATCTAATTGTAACTCTAATTATCGATCAAAGGCATTAATAAGGAGTAGTGGCTTGGATAAATGTCGATATTGAATAAAGATGGCCCTTAATTAGCATATATGCCATGCCACCATTAAACCAAATCCAGTGACATATTTCAATATAAAAGCCCTAAGTCATCAAGAATCGAAACAATCCCACAGACATAAACATACTCTAATTGAACCTGTTACCATTAACACGAGTGAATAGGATCACATAAAATGATACATACCAAGCTTTGCTCAGATAGCTAAGTTTAAACTAAGATTAGAAATAAAACTAAACCTAGTGGTAGATAGAGCATAAGCAAGATAATAATAGTGCCATTAACTAAGCCCTGGCATTAGGTTTAATAAATATGTTAAGCATGGCTGCATATAGCGAGTTGGTACCCATATGAGTGGATCCTAATTCAACTTAAATTTAGCCTAGCTATGAATGAAGATACATAAAATATGATAATGGAATTATTAGAGATTTAAATTCTAATTAATTACCATATAAGAATAAATATTGAGCCCTTGCTATTTATCTTAGTCTAATTAATAAGTAAAGGCCTATATCAGAGATTATTCTAAAACTTAATAAAGATATCCAAGTGTTATAATACCTTTGACTAAAAGATTTATAGAATAAGTACAGATCTCATCCATCAGTCCAGTTTGCCTTTACCATAACCTGAGTTGCGAGGAATGCATACCCAAAAGATAAAATTTGGACACTAAACTCCTGCACCAGTCTATAGGTCTAACCTAACTCATGGAACTTCCTTGATAAATACAAAAATAATAAAAGATCAAGTTATCGTATTCTACCACCGACCTCACAACAAATCACCCGTTAACTCATAATAAAACTAAATTGAATTTATTCGGATTTATTTGGATCTTTTGAGTTATTTGTCTTTGTTTGTATTCGTCATTTAGCACGTAATTAGATATGGGAATCTTGAAGAATCAAAGGATCAGGCGTGATCAAGAGCGAATCGAAGATAAAGACCAGAAGCCCAAGAGAAAGCATTGTGTGAACTCAAGATCGCGGTAAACCGCGCCAGGCGAGTCAACACTTTGAACATATTGAACCCAGCATTTTAAAGTTATTTCCTTTTAAATTAGCAAAGTGCATGCTATTATTTCACGAGATATGATATGTTCAGTTTCAGCAAGTTAGATATACCCTGTTATTGCTATTGTTCATATTAACCTCCTTGCCATACTTGGAAATGTGAACCTTGTAGCCATAGTAAGAAATAGCATATGATTTCACAAAGTAAGTCCCTATGTATATGACATGCTTAGGAATGCTAGCGACTTGGGGTGACACTAACGCCCCAAGGAAAACTCCTCAAACTATTTTAAATCATATGGTGCGATGCCATATGTAGTGTTGGTGCGATGCCGACACTTAGCGTATGGTGCGATGTCATACGCAACCCTTGGTGCGATGCCGAGGGTTAACTTATGGTGCGATGCCATAAGGATGGTTGGTGCGATGCCAACCATAAGCATATGGTGCGATGTCATATGCCGCCCTTGGTGCGATGCCAAGAGGCAACCTATGGTGCGATGCCATAGGGTTAGTTGGTGTGATGCCAACGCGTATGGTGCGATGTCATACGCCGCCCTTGGTGCGATGCCAAGAGGCAACTTATGGTGCGATGCCATAAGGGTTGTTGGTGCGATGCCAACAACAAGCATATGGTGCGATGTCATATGCCGCCCTTGGTGCGATGCCAAGAGGCAACTTATGGTGCGATGCCATAAGGTTAGTTGGTATGATGCCGACAAAATTACTTGGATTATTACAACTAATGGTTTAAAAATGTGATTTCAAACCTGCTAGGTCATAGCAAATTTTAAGTAATTGTATTCAAAAGCACTCTTTAGCAAACAAAATAGCCCTATGCCTTTCCATTGTCAAGCCATGCATGTTATATATTCGCATTCGTGTGTTGGCTTGCCGAGCACGGTCGGAGTGCTCACGCCGCTTTGCGGCGATTTCGAATCGGGAATCAAATCACCTCGCCAAAGCAACAAGATTGGACAAGATGGC
The DNA here is from genome assembly GCA_036346575.1 of Dendrocalamus sinicus. NCBI lineage: Eukaryota > Viridiplantae > Streptophyta > Magnoliopsida > Poales > Poaceae > Dendrocalamus > Dendrocalamus sinicus. The sequence continues at coordinate 35,621,069 of CM070646.1, read as the reverse complement.
CGAGAAGATGAAGATGTCAAGGGCTAGGTCGCGAACCTCCGTTGGGCTGCCTGTGAGCATGTCCTGAAGGTCCCACCTGTGTGCTTCGTTCTTCCGCCGCAATTTAATGATTTCGCCTAATCGCCCATGTGTAAGTTACTGTTATATTTACGCTTCCGCATGATATGTATTTCGATATTCAGAACTGTAAACTGTGAGCACTATCTACTGATCCAGGGAATAGTGCAGTAAAATCACAGTGGATTTGGATTGAAAAATCCGGGTCCCACAGACGGTGACGCCGCAGAGCTGACGCATGGCCGAGCGACAGGCAACCTGCCGTCTGACCACCAGGCACCAGGTGCCCTACTGCCCCACCACCAGACGATAGACAATTAAGTCGGCTAAGTAGCAGGCTTAATTACCTACCTTAATTATTTTTTTATATTGCTTGTTCGAATTTTAAATATAGCAAATGAGCTAAAAAAAGTATGAAATTTTATGTTTAGCCTCCTGACACAACGTACTTGATTGTGTAATCTTTTAACAATTTTATCCATTGTGAATGTTGCTAAAAAATTGTACGATTATGATATTTGTAGGAGTTGTTACATGTAGCAAACGAGCTCTACAAATTACGAAATTTTACGTGCAGCCTCATGACACAGTCATAGTAATTGTTTATTTTTTGAGAATTTTATGTATTATGAATATTTATAGGAGTACATATAATAGTACAAAAAAACGCATCGCATGGAATGCGATATAGCTTACTTATCTGAGCCACTGCTATTTTCTCGCCGCGTCTACCTCTGCGTGCGTGGCCTTATTTTGCGTTGACCATGTCTCGTGGGGTACCGTCAACCGGTTCGGAGCTTGTGTGTTGGTTCGGAGGAGATATGAAGACCGTTCTGTTTGTTGAGTGGTCGGTAGTGGTCCAATAGGCTGAGGTACAGCAGACTGAGTCCAATAAACGTTGATGTCCTTCTGCTGAGACATGTTGAACTACAGGCCGCTAGCAATTAAGTCCTGAATGAAGGACTCTAGAAATCCCTCTCATGATGCAGAGGAGCTCTAGCCTTGACCGTACGACATGCCAGTGAAGCTGGAGGAGCTCTGCCCACCGAAGTCTTCAAACCAAGCGAATGGTGTGAACGATGAGCTCTACCTTGCATACGCTGCAAACATTGACGTTGTGTACTGCTCCCTGGAAGCATCCGGCTATGGACACACCATGATATTGTTGCAGTTTTAAAAGATCAACTCATAGCTTCTTTTTTAAGAACAGACCCATCGCATATGCGTTTGTGGACGCCGTCTGTAGCACGTTTCCAAGTATCTTCTCATATATGTGATATTTCCCATAGTATGCATGCATGCTATATATCTTTAGTATTATAAAAGTGTGAGTTGATGGTTGGTCCATTCTCTCTCCTCTCTTCTTAGCCATCCGATTTGAACTGGACCATTCGTCTCTCTCCTCTCTGTCTCAGGATACAACAGTCCACCCCCTCCACTTTTCCCATCTCCTCATGTATTCTAGCCACCATTCTCTCTTTGTCGCTTGCTCTCTAATGTTTGATGTGTGAAGTTGGCAAGGCGGTAAGTTCCGTCTCATTATTTTTATGACTCTATTCTAACTTCCAACGCACGGGTCTCTAACTAGTACACACAAACGTTGTACTACATGAGTGCATTCTTTCGTTTTCTTTTGTACCGAGCCAACGAAATTTGACAACAACGAAGAAGCATCACCGCGAGTGTTGTTTGATTTTGGGAAGTTGTTTCCAAATCTAAAATTTGAAATTAGAGTGTATATACTCCAGTTTTTTAGGTACTCATTTGAACTTTTTTTAGAAATAAAAAATAATTTGAACCAATCGAGTTGTTAAATCTCTTTGAATTTTGAAAGTTTGATCTAAATTTAACATTAAAATTTAAAAGTCCCGTTATACCTATAAAGAAATAGTGGATTATGTACTACAACATCCAAAAGCACCTTGGGTTTTCTCGAAACCCCCCCAAAAAAACTGCGATGTTCATAAACTATAGAATTTTATGGATGGAGAGCATTAAAAACTGTGGTTTCCATATGCCGTAACATCCAAACAAGCCCGGTTGGAATGCAGCGGCGGTCATTAACCTCCGTACTATGGATTGGATGGGCTTAGGGCCCACTTATGGCCGGCCCGAACGGATGTGAAGCCCAAGCCCAAGTTGTCGTCCACGCGACCCATAGTAGGATGATTTCATTGGCGTCAGCTGCGCGGCGATCACACGCAACCAATGGAGACCGTCGCTGCACTGCAGCCTGCCGTATACTGTATACATACGACAATAGTCGTCGTCTCCGTATGGACGCTCTGGGCCCCCATGCATGGCTATCTTTGATTGATGGCGTGAGCCTCTCGGATCAAGAAATTACTATATCTTTCTCATCATCTTACGCTCTCTGTTATATACATAACCACAAGCAAACTATCATAAAAAGAGATAACTACAGTTCAAATTTTAATTTAAACTAGTTAAACTTGATATCTAAAAAATTCTAAATTTTTCGCACATGATGCATAAAGGAATTCCGATTTCGACCTTGGATTGGATTCAAGGCAAATGTGTCGAACCTAGTTTAGATCCCAGTGCTTTGACACCCTAGTGTCTTAAGTGTGTGTGTATAATATACCTAAAAGGATAAAAAGGTATAACAACATTATTTAAATAGTATATTATGCATATATATATGAAAATAGTTCTATACTTCTGAAAGTACGTACTTTTATTTTTATATATCACTTAAATGATGTTGTCATATCTATTTATCTTTTTAAGTATACTCTAATTATGATTATAACATATTGTAAAGTAAGTTCTATAAAAATCATCAAAATCTAAGTATAATTTGTATACATACTCTTTTTATATATGAAAAAACGTATACAAAAATAAAAAATTCTGATAAAAATTTTTCAACCAAAATATATGTGTGTGTGTGTATATATATATAAAGAGTCGTCTATCTTACATACAATACAAATAAAGTGATACGATGCTGTTTGCGAATGATGCAACCATAAAGTGAATCAAGCTTGTGACATCTTTCATAACCCATAATGGGTCATAACTCCCCTAATCACCTGGCTTGCCTCGTACTCCACTAATTCACTCCCATTTGTCCTCTTCTAGACTTTTGCCTTAACTAGTAAGATATTACAACAAAATACCAAATGAGAGTAATTCATATTATTAAATAATGATCTTAGACTAAGTATTGAATATCAATTTTATCTTTCAAAAAATATGTATTAAGCAAAGCACACATGTACAAATTCATAAATAAATTAAATTAGAAATAGATGTTCAAGTTTAGTAGCTGATATTGTTTCTTGTGCAACATAATAAAAAAAATACATAAGACATTTAGGACGTCAAGACATCTTTATGGATAATATTTTTGGTAAATATACCAGCAAAATTAAAACACCGACTATTTTACTGTAGCTGTGATCGTGGCTTCGACCATGTCTTCGACCGTTGCTTCGACCACATCATCGACCAGGCCTTGACCACAACTAGTGCACACGTCTACTACAGCGACCGCCGACTGCTACAGTGACAGGCCGCACACGTCTGCTACAACACACCGCTCCTTCGACCACGGCTTCAACTGTGCCTTGTCGACCACATCACCAATCAAGGCTTGTCAACCACATCACCTCAACTGTATCTTCGACCACAAAGGTCTTTTAGCATCAACTGTCGACTGTAGCTACGACCATCGACCACTGTAGCTATGATTACCAACCATCGACCACTGTAGACTATCGACCAATATGGGAACAGGGAAGCCTCATTCTGTAATCTGACGGCTTTGCCTTTGCCAGTTTGCCGGTACGAGTTTTTTTTCTCTCTAGATCCATCCATGTACTAGGAGCGTATTCATGGAGTGTGTTGAAATGTCGAGATAGGAAGGGAGATACCAAACCGCAGTTAGTTGGAGTGGTTGATCGGCTTTTCCTTCCCACCAACCACGAGAAGAAGAACCCGCCAAAACAAAACAAAACAAACAAACGCACACACAAATAAATAAATAAATAAATAAAACAGAATGACAGCTATAGTAGCAGTACTACCGTGTGACCTGTCGCGTGCTCTGACGAGGAGAGCGTGCAATGAGCAAATAAATAAATAATCGCGTTCCCATGATCCATTTCCGTCAGCTCGTCAGTCTCCCCATCTTGTTCACAAGTGAAAGACGACGAGGAGGAGCGGCGGCGGACCCACCGGTGTCAGGTGGCGCTGACGTCTCCCTATCGCTCGCCAGTCCGTTGGTACCTCGAACTGTAGTGTATGCTTGTCTAGGCTTCGGTTTGTGTGTGTTTCTTGGCAGTGGAAGGAAGCTAAGAGAGGCTTAGCAAAGGAAAGACCTTGATAAAGGGATAAGAGAGGAGTAGGAGAATGTGGAGACTGTCCGACAAAATAGCTTCTCTCTGAACCTTCCGCCAGACAGCAGAGAAATAAACGCTTCTCTGAACTTTGTCGGGCAGGGAATAGTATCGTCAGGTTGTGTGTTATTTCAGAAGACAGAGCATAGCTTCAGAGAAACAGAGCGTTTTCCGCACACAAGCAACCACAGCCTTTTGATTTTCTTCTCTATTTATTCGTTTCTAATTAGACGGAATTAGTTACATGCAGATGCTGGCCCGTTGCATTCTCTGAATCACTCACGATCCAAAAGAACCCGTTCCACCGGGAATCAAGGACTACATGCTGTATACAGTATACTTACTAGTCATATGGAATGTAAACGTGCGATGCAAATACTAACAGAGAAAGGGAACAGAAATATGGTGTCGTGAAATTACATTGACAATCACTCCCTAATTTTGCTGCACCTCCATAATTCCGAGTTTGTTTCGCAATTACAGAAAGCGAACTCTCCCAAGTGGCTTCGTAAGAATATCTGCAAGCTGACCTCCCGATCTTATGAACTCAATCTCAATCCTCCCCTCCTCAACGCACTGTCTGATGAAATGGTACAGTGCGTCGATGTGTTTACTGCGATCATAAAGGACAAGGTATCATAGCTTCCAAGTTAGCCCATTATAGCCGCAATAGCGTTTTTTTATCTCTCACTGACAGTGCGGCATGCTACCATAGACCGGCAACTTGGCATTCGATAAACCGATGAACAAGTCTCATTAGCCCCCACTCGATTTTGATCCTAGGTCCGCCACTGACGAGGAGGAACTCTTCTTCTTACTTGCATTCCTGAAGAGAGAGAGAGACCAAAAATAGGGGATGGAGATCTATAATCTTTGTAAAGCAAAGTTAGAGGAGAATAGTGACCGTGACTTAGAGATTCTCAGTCGTTAGATATAAAAATAGATGATTTAGATCAGATGCTATGCATCTGCCATGTTATTCTTGCTACAAAGTAAGATTATGGTACTGTGAGGATTGAGCCTTGCTGGGGTGATCTGGCTGCCTTCGTACAATTTATCCACCTGGGCTTGAACTCAGAATGCCTTTTTTGGGGGTACTGTTCATATGAACATTATCTCTCTGAGTACACGTGCATGTGAGTGCATTTAGTGATCAAAGCATGTGTCTGTGACACCCCAGCCCAAGTTGGCTCATGTGTGTATACACATGAATTTCTGGGTTAGTCCCACCTTGCTAGCTTAACTTGAGTATCCCTTACATATAAACCTAGGAGTTCCAATGGTAGCACCCCCGGTTAACCGTTTTGCGCGAAGCGAGGACGAAAGCGCAAGCGAGTTGCTACGTGTGCGTGGCCTATCCAGAATGTGGTTAGGTCTGAACCGGTTTGGACCCTAGGGCGTTACAAATGGTATCAGAGCCAACTCTCGCGGTTACATGGGCGCGTTGCGGGTCAGGGGCGTGGGCATATGGCGCATGACGCGTGTGGGCCCGTAGCGGACGCACGACATGGCATATGTGCTGGCACTGAACGTACGGACATGTGCCAAGAGAGGAGATCCTTATCATTTGCCCCGGTGTGGGTATGTTGGTCCGACGAGGACGTCGGGTCCTTTGAGGGGGGGTGTATGTGACACCCCGGCCCATGTTGGCCCATGTGTGTATGCACATGAATTTCTGAGTTAGTCCCACCTTGCTAGGTTAACTTAAGTATCCTTTACATATAAGCCTAGGAGTTCCAATGGTAGCACCACCGGTTAACCGTTTTGCGCGAAGCGAGGACGAAAGCGCAAGCGAGTTGCTACGTGTGCGTGGCCTATCCAGAATATAGTTAGGTCTGAGCCGGTTTGGACCCTAGGGCGTTACAGTGTCTGTGTTCCGTGAGGTTCTGTTTTGTCTTAGCGTGTGCGTTAGACGCACCAATACGAGTGTGTGATGCCTCTTTGTTGTACTCGTGCTTAAAAAAAAGATTATGGTACTGTAGTGCTGGGTTCCAGGAAAGAGTATAAATGAAAGAAGCGGTCTTTGCTTCGCAGTTTCTCAGTAGGTGAGAGAGCCTGAGAGGACTGAGAGGAAAAATTCCAAAGTTTGATTTCTGCTTATCCCCAGTCCAAAGTCTCCCTGCCTCTCTGCTTATCACCTTCCTGCTTCCCCTTTCACCGTCGCTTCCTGGCTGGATCAAAGCTCCCTCTCGGGATTGTTGCTACGCTTTACCCCCTGGGATCATCTTGGCCTCCTCAAGATTGGCAAGGTTCGCTGCCGTAATTCTCTGTAACTTCAGGTCTTTTTTTTCATGGTTTCTTGATGTCTTTCTTTTCAAGATTACCTGCATCCTAGGCTTTGTTCATCTTCCCCTCCTTTTCCTCCCAAATTTCTATCAAGATTAAGCACATGTTTGATTGAATTAAGGCTGGTTGCAGTTTGGGACTTCCAGTTTCTGTTAAGGTTGATTCTGCTTTATGTAGTTTTAGCCTCGTGCTATTTTGGTCTTCTCATGTTCCTTTCTTGTCTTGCTCTTCTGGTGTGTAGTTCGTGACTTTTAGACATGCTACAGCCTATAGGTATAGAATTCTTGCACCCAAATCTTGGTTCCTTGAGTGCAACGGTCCGGATTTTAGCCTTCTTTTCACCAAGATTTGTTACAGTTGACAATTGTGAGAATTTCTTACATTTGTTACGATTGGCGTTCAGAATCGGTATTAGTTCTTACTTCAGTTTAATTCGATTCTAGAGAACTTGTTATGCGAATTCATCTCCATAGTCCATACCGAAATATTGCTATAAGGATGAAGAAGCATTTCACAGTCAGTAAACTCAGAAATTTGGTGTCTGTTCTTAGCCCACATTAGTGGGTTGCCAAAACATTCCTTTGCAAAACTTGAATTCAGAACCCCTACTGGTTTTTCATGGTCCAATCTTTCATGTGTGTTCATATTGTTTGGAGGAACCATAAACAGTAAATTCATTCCTAGATGTTCCCCTAATTAATTTCCCACTGTCTGCATTGCAGCAATGGGGTGCCTACCTTTCTTTCATGGAGAAATCAAAGAGGAGGATCTCATCACCAAGTCGGCCTCCGTGCGGTCCTTCAGCACGACGTCGACGGAGCGTGATGTCCGGTCCGGCTCCGACCTCAACTCCAGGAACGTCTCCGACATGAGCGCCGAGTCGATACGGAGGACGCAGTACCCCAGCTTCACTGATCGTCCTTGTAACCTCAGGGTGTTCACCTTCTCTGAACTGAAGAATGCTACCCGCAATTTCAGCCGGTCGCTCATGGTTGGGGAGGGTGGGTTTGGGTGTGTGTATAGGGGCGTCATCAAGAACTCCGATGAACCGAATGAGCGGATCGAGATCGCTGTGAAGCAGCTGAATCGCAAAGGAGCTCAGGCAAGTTCTTTTACCATCTTGTATTGATTGTAAGAATTCACTACTCATAGCAACTTTGTCCTTCGCCATAGCGGACTAGAATTGTTGCTAGGGATTGCTCTTACGATCAACTCTTCCACCTTGTCGAAAGGAGTCATAAAAATGTGATTTGGACCTAGTTCTCAACCTTCAAACTCGTCATAGTGAAAATAAACCAGGATCCCTGACTCATCATTTCTTCAGAGAAGAAACCATTCGGTAGGTCCATTTGCTTCAGGAAATGCACAATAATTTATACTCTTTAAATTTCCTTGCGTTTGTAGTCCATACTTGCATGTTGTTCTAGGGTATGATGAGTCAACTAGTTCCAGCACATAGAAAGCACTAGTAAACTAAAATTGTAAGTCAAGCATACCATGAAATCCTTCAGATTCCACTTGCTTGCTGAGTCCTTTTTAAGTCGCTTGCGCTGGAATCTAGCTCTAGCTACGCGTTTTGGTTCCTAACAGAATATGATCTTCCTTCAGGGGCAGAGGGAGTGGTTAACAGAAATGAATGTGCTGGGAATTGTTGAGCATCCGAACCTCGTCAAACTAATAGGCTATTGTGCTGAAGATGATGAGCGAGGAATACAACGGCTTCTAGTGTACGAATACATGCCTAACGGGAGTGTGGACGATCACTTGTCGAATAGGTCAACTTCAACTCTATCATGGCCAATGAGGCTAAAAGTAGCTCTTGATGCTGCTCGGGGGCTCAAGTATCTGCACGAAGAGATGGATTTTCAGGTAACTCATTTGCTTTCTGATGATCAATACTAAAACCAATTCCATGTGAAACATGTGTGTAATATTAGCATCACTGCGTATCTACATTCAGCAAAAAGGAGCAAATGAAATAATAAAATTTGTGTTTTAAGCTGTTTCACTATGCTATATCTATATGCATGCAGGTTATTTTCCGAGACCTGAAAACATCTAACATTCTATTGGATGAGAACTGGAATGCAAAATTGTCAGACTTTGGATTGGCTAGGCATGGACCACCGGAAGGTCTGACCCATGTCTCCACAGCGGTATGCACATCTACAAATCAAGAACTATTTTATATTAATATGTTCTGACTGCATCTTGTTCCATATTCTTTTAACTATTGAGCTGGTAAAACGTATGATGACCTAAACATAAAGACAACCATGTTACCAAGTAGCAACTAGAATGCTGTTTCTGTTTCACTACTATACATGATAACTTTTGGTAGCAACGAAGTTGGATAATGGATACCCAGTTTCTCCACGTCAAATGATATAATTGTTTTGCGGTACGCTATTGATTTCTTAGATGTATATATTTTAGTTTCTAAAGCAGTCCATGTAACACCCCGGCCCAACCTCTGAGGCCAGAATGCTACCATTACTGCACAACACTCTAAGTTTAAACCATCTAACAAAAATCTTTCTGACCTAGTCCACCACAAAAAACTAATTTATAATAAACATGACTCGATGGCCAGAGTAGGAATAAATATTTACAAAATAAAACTTAGGTCACTTGCACTCAAGAACGCTCGAGACCGCACGCTCTAAAATGCTCAGGACCACGCGTCTAAGAATGCTCGAGATCTCGCGCCCGAGAACGCCTAGGACCACACGCTTGGGAACGTAAATAAACTTGTATGAACAACAAAAATATAAAGCATTACCAGATAGACAACGATACGATTCTTACAACAGTACCACATTTGCTCCTTTAAGAAAGTGGGGCCAACCTTACCCCATCCATAGCTTTAACAATCACAATCACACCCTTGACTAAAGTTCAACTTAAGTGAGCTAATTCATCAAGCTAAGAACTAATACTAGAGGTGATAACTAAGCTTTTTATTCAATGAATATGGTGCAAAAGTGCTAATCTCATTCCCTACATGTCGTCATCACGATCACCTAAAAAAATAACAACAAATCAAGTATGAGTCTAAGACTTAGCAAGTATATAGCAAAATAGTAAATATTAACATACACATGATACCATCTTACACCACATTTTATTTTCCTTTCATTATCCATTAGTTCTTTCATATACAACAATACTTCATTCTACATTAACTTTTCATTATCTAATACTAGAGGTGATAAACTAAGCATTTTATTCAATGAACGTGGTGCAAAATCGCTACTCCCGTTCCTAACATGTCGCCATCACGATCACCTATAAAAAAACAACAAATCAAATGTGAGTCCGAAACTTAGCAATTATATCTAAAAACAGTAAACATTAACATACACATGATACCATCTTACACCACATTTCATTTTCCGTTCATTATCTATTAGCTCTTTCATATATAATTGCAACTTTAGTCCTAGAAAGGTGTTATTACTTCAATGTGAATAAATCATTAACGAGTTATATACCCATTTCTCTAGGAGCTTCAGAATGAAGCATGTATATATTGGAGCCAAACTAAAAGAACAAAAAAAGTTAATCTCTTTTTCAGTGAAAGCCAACTACGAGTAACAAGAGTTCAGTTTTAAAGTGTTCATCACAGCTATCATAACAATTCTCCCTGTACTAGTTTATGAAGTTTAATTTTTTTCCTACCTGCCAATTCCATTAGTTTCTAGAACAACTTGAACTTAATACATCCATCTAAACTAACATATCAAATTCTCATGTTTCCATAGGTCGTTGGAACTCTAGGCTATGCCGCACCGGAGTACATGCATACTGGACGCCTCACCGTGAAGAGTGACATATGGAGCTACGGCGTGCTCCTCTACGAGCTCATCACCGGCCGCCGTCCCATCGACAGGAACCGCCCAAAGGGCGAGCAGAAACTCCTGGAGTGGGTGAAACCATACATTTCCGATGTCAAACGGTTCCCCATCATCATAGACCCACGGCTCGAGGGACACTACAACCTCAAGTCCATGACAAAGTTGGCCGGCGTGGCGAACCGCTGCCTCGTCCGGCTACCGAAGTCACGCCCAAAGATGAGTGAGGTGTATGAGATGGTACAGAAGATTGTCGACAGCATTGAGGCCGGCACGCCACAGCCTCCTCTGCACTACCATGGCTCGGTTTCTGAACCGGGCGCTAAGCGGACAAAGAAAGGATCACTGAAGAGAAGGTTCCATGAATTTAAATTTGGTTGCCGGCAGATTGTATGGCGGGGCTGGAAGCCTGAGATCATAAAGACCTGCTGAGAAGACAGGATCTCCTTCCTGTAAGTATAACTGTTCATAGGGATAAGGTTCTTCCTCTGTATGCTTCTTGTCATTAGGGTGATGTGAGTTCATACCAGGTGCACAGTTGAGTTGCAGTGTGCAACTCTTTAGCTTGTAGTGTTCTGTGTAATTCATCTGTTTCTGCGTAATACAATCCGAGCTGCAAGATGGTGATCAATAGTTTTCAGTACACTTTCTGGCCCTTCTTCTTATGAACTCCTCTTTGGTGTACTACTACTGATATTGTTTCTGTAAAACTTGAAAACTGTCATTTTTCTTGTAGAAAGGGTTGCAGGGAATGATTCAGATTCAGGCAAGATGTGACCTGAACGAATGAATTGGCGCTGGCCAATCGGAAAATCTGCCTTATCTCAAGCTAAATTTCAGAGTGATCTGATGGTGGCGACAACCTATGGCCAGTGGTACATGCCAGCCATTCTTTTGATCAGATAAGACTCAGCTGCGCATTTCGAAAGGGACTCTTTGTCCAATTGGGAAAAGTGAAGGTGGAGATGGCACATAGCAAACTAAATCTAGGTCAAATGATTTTTCGATCGGACCGTCTGCATGAACATGATTGTTTGTTTTCCAAGATGATCCAATTTTTCCATTGTGGATTCAGTGGCAAAGTTTGTTTTTCTAAGTTTCTGGTGGTAGTCTCCTCCTGCTGTTCCTATGTAGAAAACACTGTGACTGGAAGCAAGGAATTCTGCACACTTTCCATTCCAATATTCCATCAAACTTCACCTCTGCCCTTTTGCGATATGATATATGTGCTGAGCAGAATTTTGGCAGATTTAGGTGGTGGGCAGGAATTGTAGGGCACCTTTCAGTTTTGACAAATCTGAACAGCTCGATTCGCGTCTCGAAACAAAAGTAGTACTTGGCTCCCAAGAATTCAGATTTCTTCTCTTCTTCTTGGATGCAAAGAAAAGGAGGTCTCATACCGTATGCCGTGTCAACTTGTCGAGCAATCACCATATATCTCTGCCTGCCATATCCTCTTCAGAAAGTAGCACATGGTGTGTGTGTGAGAGAGGCTGCTTGTTTAGCTATCAGTTTATCACCTTGCGATCGGTCGCTCTTGATACAGCACCCAAGATTCCTTCTTTCTGGATCAAATTGACAGTGCAGCTTTCGCGGCAAAAAACAGGGAGAGTATCAGTTATCTTGTTGAGAAGGAAACCAAATCTCCTCCAGTCCAAGTGTAGTCCAGAGCGACTTTTTTACTTGTATTGAGAGAATCAAACAGACATATGTTAGGAAACAAGGAGTGCTCATGTTTCTGACCCAGAAAGAAATCTGCCGAACCTGTGCAGGCACATGGTGCCTTGTCTTCTTTACACCTATCGCTTTGCCAATTGCAAATGATGGCGAAGTTTGCCTGCCTTCTGAAACAAAGTCTCAAGGGGGCACCATTTATTGCAGTTGTAATGCCCTCATTTCTAGAAGCGTTGGGAATCCCCACAACTATCTAAGACTGTTTAGTCACGTAGTATTGTACACGAGTGAATATCATACCAACATATGCTTATAACATAAAATTCAAACTTTATTACAAAGGTATAGCTTAACAACCAGGTTTTAGACACAGCGGGGCACACAAGCCTAAAGTTATATTACAGTACAAAAGGTAAACCCCACATGTGTGCCTGAGCAAGGACAAGACTTATAACCACTGGTTATCAACATAGTAGGGTTCTTCAAGTTCCTCATGAAAAGTAGGTGTGCCTAAGCGAGGACAAGACTTATAATCACTGATCATCAACGTAGTTGGGTTCTTCAAGTTCTTCATGAACAACTTCTTCATTATTTTTCCAAAGCTCTTCTGCTGATTGTTTTGCAAGGAATGAGTACAGCCGTACCTAGCAAGTCACAAGGGTAAACCCTAATTGATCTATTTGCTATGATTTTTGAGGAGGGGGAATACACTGGTTCTTAATAATGTGCTTTTGGATGCAGTTTTATTTGTAATCACTTTTGGATATAAAATAACAAAACATTAACTTCTTAAAGATAAAAGAGTTTTCATCAAGCTGATAACGTAGATTAAAACATAATGAAAGCTACTTATGCCTTGCTATTGGAATCACCTATTAGATATAGCTTCATTTATCAGAAGCATGGCGCATTCGAATACCATTTGTTATACAATGTCATGCAACAGACACGCTTTACCCACAAGATTTCATAAACTCTCAATGTCATGCAAAAGACACGCAACAACTAGTGTGCGGCTGAGTTGAGAAAACAAGATATTTCACTACTCTCCTCTTTCTAGTCTTTACCCGGTAGGTTATGGACCACATATTGTTGGGTATCCATTGGCCAATGCGGAACACTACCAGTTGATTTTGAGTGGACCTACTATTGTCAAGTATGGTTTTATCGTTCCCATACCACTTCCTTCTTCCTTGGGCCATGCCCGCACCAGGAACCCCACCATCTTGTAGATATTCAATGGATTTGAGTAGCTACTAGACTATATTTGGCAAGTCAACACTTATAGTTGAATGATTTCTGTGTCATTTACTTATCATAAGATTCTAATCCTTACTTTTCACCATGAGGCATCCATTCACAAACCAATAACCCAGTGCTCTACGGCACTACCACCCATCTAACCAAGCCTCCCCCTAGGGTAAGGTTGTGGACTCCAACTAACTTGTAGCTTTTCATGATTCATCCTTAGCTCTAGAATAGTTTTTATGAATCTATCAGCAAAATACTGATGGCATTTAATAGTATAAATATTTTGATTGAACTAGTCTACAATTAATTACACAGTAATTCAATATTACTAAGGTTGTTAAGGTGAATATGGCCACAAATTAAACATTGCATTTCTGGTGGTAGGACTTAACTAATTCTCATGTCATTTTAAACCGTTATTATAATTAAATAACAGTGTGTAAATAATAATAAGGAAAATACTGTAATTAATATAATTTAAAATTTTGGGATTTGATATGTTCACAAACGTGTGACTTGCCTTGCTGCTCGAAATATTCCACTGGCTCATAGGCTTTGGCATCTAGATCTGGTCCTTGAATTGTTGCTTCGGAGTACTCGGATGCTAGCACAACCAATTAAAATAACATGGGTCCGTGCTTGAACCAATTAAATAAAATAAAAGGAAGTAAAATTAAATAAAAACAAATAAAGGTGGGTTTGGGTTTAATCAGAATCTAGGTTGGTGAAACGGAGCTCGGACTGGCTTTAACAGGCTTGAAAAGATCAAAGTGGACATATATTTGCTATTGGGTTTTTCTAATGAATAGTAACGATTGGACACTATTCATTGCGGATCAGTCATGAGCAGTGGCTTATCCGGAATAGTTATTGGGTTAGATTTTACTGGGAAGTGGACCGGGTTTAAGGAGAAATGAATTGATTTAATGGTTTGGTCTGAGGTGAACAACAATGCATAGGGATGGACTCGGCCCAAAAACAAATTTCAGCCACTTGGGCCGAGTCGGCTTGGCTTCCATGTGGGCATGCGGCCCACCGAGGCCCAGCTACTTCACACGCGTGGCTCAGTCATGGGCCTGGATTTTCTCAGGCACGCACACATAGCCCAAATGCACAACATCGTCTTCCTTAGTTAGCTGCTACAATGTGCCAAACAGAGGGAGAGCGGCAACGGTCGCAATTAGACGTTAGTGGGGCTTGCCCACGGCAACCAAGGATGCAGTTAGGTTCTACTAGATGGTGGGATTCTATTTTTGGTGGATGCAGATCTCGGGAAGCAAAGGTTACAGTCGACAGCGAGGGAAGGTCCCTCGGGCACTACTATGGCACAGGAGCTCTATGGTGGTTTCTTGGTGAATACAAGGCGGTTTGGAGCTTCTAAAACACTCGGTGGCTCATTTGGCAGTTGCCACCATGGTTGGCATGGCTTGGGTTAACTGTCCACGTGTGCCCGATTTGCACAGCGAAAGTGAACGTCACCGGTAAAGTTGAGGCCAAGGGGAGGCTAAGCAAGCTTGGCCATGAACTCTTGGTGGTTTGAGGTCGCTATGGGTGCAAGGAATTGAACTACTATCAACCGAGGTGAAGGTTTGGCCAAGAGGTCTCACTAGTGCAAGGAGGCTAGCGGTGGCAATTGTGAGAAAGTGCTAGCAGTGGAATCGAGTGCGTTGTGAGCCACTAGGAGTGATCAGTGGAGCTTTAAAGGGGTGAAGAGGCAGTGGGAGCATGAGTATTGCTATGGCAGTGCCGACGCGTGGCCATTGCGGTGGCACCAGGTGCGGTCATCCAGGCAGGGCAGCAGGCGAGGTGGCACTAAGAGTACTACGATCTCTGGTAGAGCTTGCGTGAGTTGACGGGGTGGAGCAGCGCAGGAGCGTGCGCATCAGTCGCAGGGTGCGCAGAGTTGCGACGGGGAGTTCGGATCAGCGTGCAGTGCACAAGTCGATGCAGGGTGATGTCAGTAGTGAGGGGACGGTGAAGTGAATGCAGAAGATGAGCTAGCAGAACCGAAGTCTCGAGTGTGAATGCTGAGAGGGTTCAACGGAAAAGAAGCTGCACGAATGGACAGAAAGGAAGAAAGATGCCAGCCAAAAGGAGGAAGTAGGATGGCCGAAAGTGGAAAGCAAGCTTTGACTGAGAGTTACCGAATTAGGCAAGAATTCAAATTCAAAAGAAATTCAAAGAAAAAGAAAATCCACTTTGAGTTTTTGAGGTGTTTCAGCAGTGCTCACCAATCATTGGAACAACTAGCTGGATTCAGATTCTCCTCTTCAACTAGAATTATACTTTATGATTTATAGCCTGTGAATATGAGTACAAACAAAATTTGAGCATTATCGCAAGACATTAGAATTTGTAGGACCATGCGAGAAAGTCTAAAATTACATTGTGACAAATCATTGTCATTTTGGAGACTGAAAATTTAATTGTGCAAATTTGTCAAATTTTTGGACTGCCTGCAGACTAACCGGTCTAACCGACTTGGGGGTAGTCAAACCGGCCCTCCCCAGCGGTTAAACCATAGTGTAAAACTGATCTAACCGGCCTAGGCATGCAGTCAGACTGACCATCAAGTTTTGTCTTGGCTGGTTTTGTCTAGGTCAGTGCTTATATGTTGCATGATGCATGTTTCAGTTAAGTTGGATCATGTTGTGAAGAACTTATGTCCAAAAATGATTTATTGGTCTTTAGATATGCAGGATCACTAAGAGTCACCCATGGTCAATGGCGAGGATCGAGTGATGCAAATACACACATGTCTTGCAGTTTTCCGTTAAAAGTATTATTTGACTGGAAAGAATTATTGAGTTGCATTAAAAAAAGATTAATCAACAGGCGAAATCGCTCCTAGTTGAATTTGGGCTTAATTTAATGAGAACTGGTTACTAACTAAAGCTAGTATTTTAATTGTTCTCAAGTTTGTGCATGAGAAGATTTTGGAACCCAAGAAGATTATTTGTTGTCTAGGAGTACGAGGCCAGCGGACGGCCTAAGCATGCGGTCAGACTGACCAGCAAGTTTTGTCTTGGCTGTTTTTGTGTAGGTCAGTGCTTATATGTTGCATGATGCATGTTTCAGTTAAGTTGGGTCATGTTGTGAAGAACTTATGTCCAAAAATGATTTATTGGTCTTTAGATATGCAGGATCACTAGGAGTCACCCATGGTCAATGGCGAGGATCGAGTGATGCAAATACACACATGTCTTGCAGTTTTCCGTTAAAAGTATTATTTGACTGGAAAGAATTATTGAGTCGCATTAAAAAAAGATTAATCAACAGGCGAAATCGCTCCTAGTTGAATTTGGGCTTAATTTACATGAGAACTGGTTACTAACTAATGCTAGTATTTTAATTGTTCTCAAGTTTGTGCATGAGAAGATTTTGGAACCCAAGAAGACTATTTGTTGTCTAGGAGTACGAGGCCAGCGGAAGGACGGGGGTGCAAAATCATGTGTACCTGCCAAGAATTTTGATCTCGCTAAGTACTGTGATTGAGTTTGAAGGGAAGACAAACTACTATTGCTATTTTGGTTTCATGCGGTAGGATCTATATGGCAAGGTTGTCATAATCGTAATCCTGAATCGGATCGGAGACACTTTGATAGGATCGTATTATATGATCGAATTGTAGATCGAATCATAGAATCTAAGATACTACTCGATTCCACCAAAAACATATTTTTTTTTCAATTTACCATTATTCCAAGAGTGATATGAGTGTTTATTTAGTCATTTGGCATCTAATTTTATTAATAAATGTATCTTATTCATGATTAAAATCGCGGTTTAAATTCTATGTCATTGAGAGCTACGACTAGAAGAGTGATATTATTAATATTGCCATAATTTGATCATTTTACATAAAAAAGTAAAATAAATAATCCAATTAATTTTTACTATTCTAAACCTCCGAATATTAATGTCTAAACTACTTAGCACTTAAAATGCAACTTGAATTGAGGGATAGAATGCAACTAAACACCAAAATATTTTATAATATTGGATGCTGCATGATTATACGACTCTACCATGATCCTATCACGATTCTACAACTAGGATCATGATTCTACTTGGTATGATTCAAGATGCGATTTAAGTCGGATTGATTTTGTGAGATCATAGAATCGTACGATTCTACGATTAGAATCGTGATTTTAACAACTTTGCTATATGGTCATATCCCGTGTACAATTTGGTACGTGCATACGATGTGTATATACACTATGCATGCATGTACCAAGTCTACACGTATGCATGCTATGGAGATATTTTGGTGCATGCATGTGCGATGCATGGAGAAACCAAGACCAAACCAAGCCATGTCATGCCTGCTGTCCATCCACATGCATCTGGTAAAGTCCAAGTTTGATCCAAGGGCCGCTCTATCGTGAGCCATCAAAGCTTTGCACCAAGCTTGACCGAAGTCATCCACATGGCGTGAGAAGCCGAGGTCTACGTGCCTTAGTCATGGCTTGGCCTAGTAAAATATTTAGGCCCTGTTTGGATCCCTTCATCTAAAGCTTAGTCACTAAAGTTTAGATCTAAAGTCTTCAAACAGGTGGTCTAAAATTAGATCTAAACTTTAGCTAACCCCTAAAAAACACTTTAGACCATTAGTCCACCAAAGTGAACTAAAGTAGTCTAAAGTTTTGAGTTCTTAGGCACAAAGACGTGTTTACCCATGCATATTGGTCTCTCACCTCCCATTTAATGGCTGACGCACGAAATGAGGAGAGGTAGTATGGTCTTTTTGAAACTTTAGTCCTATCCATTAGTACATGATCCAAACAGCACCTTCGACTAAAATTTTGTGGCTAAAGTTTAGCCAACTAAAGTTTAGTCTAAAACTTTAGACAACTAAACTTTAGACCATGGAATCCAAATAGGACCTTAGCTAATACGGCCGAACTGGTTTAGAATTTGGTGGTTCCGAGTCATTAGTTGGAGTGGGAGATAATCACGGCTTTCCTTGGCCGAATCAATCTGAGTAGACGTGCGTGAATTGGGGTGGTTGCCATAAATACCATTGCATCCCCATGTAACGTACGGGGTACCAGATATTTTGATACTAGATTGAAACAACAGATTGCTTGTTCTTCCATGATGGTTGAACCATCTTGAGGGGGAAATTGGGAGTGTTTCGATAATAGAGATCGTTCAATTTTTTCGCATGGAATTGGGAGCGTGATAGAATTTCGCTTGGTGGTTATGAAGCCCGATGTGTGCATTCTTGGCTGCTATTCTTAGGTCTGGTTACTGTTCACCAGGTCTGACCTCCAGGCACATCAAGGGCCTTTGCTTAGTTTTCCTTTATATTTTTTTTCGTGTGGTGATTGGTCTCTGATATTCGTAGTTTCTCATAGCAATTGAAGTGGAGATTGATGAATACGTAGGGGAAAAATTCGAAGGCACCGTTCACACTCTTTTATTTCCATACCGGTCCTATAAGAATCAAGAGTGTTGTCTTCCGTATGGTCCATTAAAATGGTTTGATTTTCAATCTGACGGCAACGTTTTGTGGCAATGGGAAGAACAGTAGAACACCCATCCATCGTAAGTAACGGTCTCTATCGGAAGGGTCGTGGCACTGTCCGCGTATAAACGCCAAAAAGGCGGCAACATTCATGCACCTTTTCACTTTTTTTTTCAGTTTTATTTTTCCTCCAATAAGAGTCAAAACTGTCCAAACCTCACTAAATTTGTTAGGTTCTGAAAAGTAAAATTTGAGTTTTCAATCCAGCTGTCGTCAAAATGCCAGGTCGTGGTCATCACTTGGACGTTTCTTTCTGATACTTTTCTCTGTGTTTGTGAACCAAAAACTTTCACATGGATTCTCACTGACTCTGGTCCTTCATCTTGACATGAACACGAAGGAAAAAAAAATGTTGTTTTGTTCATTTTAGCCATTCTTGCCATCCAGCTTTTTGGAGGTGCCGTCGCCGCATCAAGCATTAGAAACAGGAGATTAGCGTGTTGGATCCAAGTCATCCTGATTAAGATCTGTGACCCTACTTTTTTAAGCCTGCCTTTTCTTCTTCTTCTTCTTCTCCGTATGGGTCTCTCTCATTGTTTTCCCTATCACAAACAGTGAAAGTACGTATATGCTTGTGCATGACCTCTCTCTTCCGGCCAACATCTCCGTATAGTAATCGGGCATCGTGAAAGAACAGCAAGAGGGCATAGTCGGCAAAAACCTTTCCAGTCAGGTATGAAATGAGCATGAAGGTTTCCTTCTCTGATCTAAGCATGACGAGTGAGGAACGAGATGGCCAATCGCGGAGAAGAAAGATAAAGCAATTATAAGGAAAGCTGCGGAACGCAGCAACCGTTCCTGAGACGAGGCTGGATTGCTGGAACACGTAACCTGTTTGTTGCATGTGGGATTCTCGGTTTACGCCAAGGTTGATCGGCGGATGGTCGGGACTAGGGGTGAAAACGGGTCGGATTCGGACGGATATTGCTGTTACCATATCCTAACCCATATTTTTTCTCCGGATTCGGTACCAATCGGATTCGGTATCAATCGGATTCGGTGTCGGATCGGTCGGGATTAACCCATTTTGTTTGCACCTACTTGTTTGTAAGGAATGCATACAAGCGATAAATGGAGTAGGGACGACCGAATTGATGTTACTATTTAATAGCTGATGTGGAAGATTTTATTTTACCATTGCAAAGAAAATGAAACGTCAAATAGTAGCACTAACCTAAAATCAAAGTTGAGGATGTATCGGATTCGGACGGATATTCGGATTCGGACGGATATTCTTTCATACCATATCCTAACCCATATTTGTTTCTCCGGATTCGGTACTAGTCGGATTCGGTACCAATCGGATTCGGTGTCGGATCGGTCGGGAATAACCCGACCCATTTTCACCCCTAGTCGGGACAGGCTATGCAAGATTAGCAGCAGAGCTAAGATGAGCCCTAGACTGAGATTTCGAGGTTAATTGTCCAAGTTGATCATCAGGATTAACTGGTGAAGGGAACCTGAGACCTGACCATATAATATAATATCCTCCCTCCCTCCCTCCTCTGAAGCACGGCGTAAAATTTGACCTCGGTGTTTCAGGCAGGACAAGCAGGAAATTGGGCGTCGCCATGAGAGCGGACGAAGAGCGCGAAGCTCCAGTTGGACGGATATGGGGGACGTGGTACGATCTGCGGGGCCCACCCACTGACGCCGTCAGATGCCGAACAGAGCGCTGAGATTCCCTCGGAGCGCGAGCGGTACCGGTGACGTCAACTCCGCTGGCCTCTCTGGTCGAGTGGGCCCTCGCCCGCTGACGCGATTCCAATGGTCGCAACGCCCCCTTTTTTGCGTTTCCAACCCCGTCCTTTCGTTCAAACACATTTTGTTCTACCAAGAATTTGTGTGTGCGCGAGTAGTACATACATCGTGCATGAAATATGTTTTCTCCGAAATTGAGTGGGAGCTTTAAATATTGTCCCATATAATCTAATCAGTAATAGTCATATGATTAACATATGATACACATGTTAACACACCACACCCTTCAAGCAATACAATATCATCATGGAAAAATTGATTAAAAAAAGACCTTTGGGAGAAGGTGCTTCTAAGACTAGGCTTTTCAGAGGACTTGATCATGAGATGTGTGACCTCTACTATGCGGTTCTCTGTTAAGCTGAATGGTGGACAGTTAGGAGTCTTCAAGCCCAAGAGAATCAGGATTTGAAGGGTGTCAGGTTTGGGGCATCTGGGTCACATATTGCTCATCTTCTTTTTGCAGATGATGGCTTGGTCTTTCTGGAGGCAATCCAATGTGGAATGGAGAATCTGAAATCTATTCTTCATGATTATGAAGTCTCATCGGGTCAGCGAGTCAATTTTTAGAAATCAGCTATTTTCGTTGGGCCATGCTAGGAGATAGAGGAAAGGCATGCCCTCAAGTTGGTTTGGGTATTCAGCGGGAGGCTTTGAACAAAAGGCACTTGGGACTACCAACGTGGTGGGTCGATCCAAGGATGGTGTCTTTAAGCATATTAGAGAGAGGGCTTGGGGGAAGGTTCAAGGTTGGGATTGCCAAGGACTTTTGCATGCTGGAAAGGAGGTACGTATAAAATTGGTTCTTCAAGCGGTTACTGCTTACACCATGAGTTGTTTCATGTTGAATAAAGCACTTTTCAAATTCTGACACATAGAAAGTTATTAGAGAACAGACCTCAGGACATGTCACTCTTTTTTCCCCAGCATTCACCTTATTCCTCACCGACCACCACCTCCATAAAAGAACCACAATTTGTAGCTGGGTTGGCTGTGGAAAAGACCAGATTCTCCTCAGCAAATCTCGCCCAGAATGACAAGCTGCTAAGATAATGCGATATTCCTCTAAATTAAGCCCTCTCCAGCACTCCTTTACTTCTTTACATCTGAAAAAGAGATGCCCACAATCTTCATCCAGCCTGTGACACATGGTGCACAGGGTGTCCTCCTTCATCCCCCTACGGCTCAAATTCCGCCGGACTGCCAGACTATTATGTGACACATGGGGCACAGGAACATTTTCACTTTGTTTGGGACCTCCATATTCCAAATTTTATCCCACTTGAACAGGGAGTCCCCCATTTGGGTCTAGCTCAGAACTTTCTGCATTTCTACCAAGCACATTTTCCCTGTTATGAATCGCCAACCTATAAGCTGACTTAACTGAGAAGATCCCCTTTTTATCAAAGTGCCATGCCGGACTATCTACCATATCCTGGTTCACTCTCAGCTTTAGGATAGCTTCAGCATCAACCTCTGAGAAAACATTCTGCACTAAGGTCTCATCCCATGATCCCAAGCTTGGGTCCATCAACTCAGCCACCTTTGTCAATACCGTAGCCCCCCTATTTGTAACAGGACAACAGCGAAGAGTCAGCAACAGGTCAGTCTCAAGTTTTGGCAGCCGCCACCGGAAGACTTTTACAAGATCAACATAGATGGCTCCTTTAAAGCTGATTCGGGTCAGGGAGGATGGGGTTTCATCGTAAGGGACAGTCTTTGGTGAGTTCCTTCAGGGGCTGTGGCAATTTGTGCAGAGTGGACAGCCCCTTCCAAGCCGAAGCACGGCTGCCTGCATGATTTTGAGAGGATAGCGCAATTGGGAATGTCAAGAATTATCCTGGAATTCGATGCGTCTGACCTGGTACGGGGCTTGACTTCGCTGGACTTTGATCAAAGTGTGCATGGAAGCCTTCTCAAGCAAATTAGAGATTTAATTGGTTCATCCTTTGATTATTGCAACATTCGGCATTGCCCGAGAAATTGCAACAAGGTGGCTGATCGCCTTGCAATGTATGGGGCGAGCGTGGTTAGCTCTGACTCGATGGTGTTTATGAGTCAAGTCCCCACCTTTGTTTCCAGCTTGGTCTCCAGTGATCTGGCTGGAGATAGTGTTTAAGGGAAACAAGCTTTCCGATTTCAAAAAAAAAGTTGAATAAAGCACTGTGCAAGAAGCTTTGCTCCATTTTGTCAAACTTCTAGTGGGGGCGAAGAATGGGTGTAAAAAAGTGCACTGGATTAGCTGGGACAAGATGTGTCAACCTAAGAGGATTGGAGGTCTTGGTTTTTGTGACATGGAGGCCTTCAATCAGGCATTGTTTGCTACACAGGGATGGAGGCTTCTGACCCAGCCTCTTTCATTATATGCTCAGGTTCTGAAGGCTCGATATTACTGTAATTATGGCTTTCTGGAAGCTAGATGCCCGATTCGCGCCTCCTTCACTTGGCAAAGCATCATCCACAGTAGTGAATTGCTGAAACTCGTTATTATCTGGCATGTTCAGAGGGGAACTGACATTGATATATGGTCCCATAATTGGATCCCCCATGAGGGATTGCCCCATCCTCTGGGACGTCAACAAAACATGGGGATATCAACGGTGAATGAGTTGATCGAGACTGACATAGGGTTATGAGATGAGAACTTGATCCGAGCGATGTTCTTTGAGGTTGATGCAAATGGTATTCTCCATATCCCTCTTGCTGTGGGTGAATCTTCTGATTATCCAGCATGGAACTACACGAAGAATGGCTAGTTTTCAGTTCGGTCGGCTTATCATCTCAAAGTTCAGCTTAAGAGGACTTCCCAGTTGGTTGTGGCTTCATGTTCTTCTTGTCAAGAGTATCAAGGTTGGCTGGCTTTGTGGGAGGTGGATGTCCCTAGTAAGTTTAAAGTTTACATTTGGCAGATTCTAAGGAATGGCATTGCGGTGGGGATTGAACTGCAACATCGAGGCATTAAATCCGGGGTCTGGCGTGTGGCTTATGGATGGGAGGAGACTTCCCTACATCGCTTTTGGAATTGTCCCCACCCCAAGGAGGTTTGGCATTTAATCTCAGCTTCAGGAGGCTTTAAGGTGCATTTGCCGCAAGATGGCATGGTCGGTGACCGTTTTTTGGACAATTGGATGCTAGATTGGATTGCCAAATCAAACTGTGAGGTCCTTCAAATGGCGTTCACTGCAATCTATGAGATTTGGCAATCAAGGAATGAGGCAAGACAGTTTAGAAGGCTGGATGACCTAGAGTCCATTGTCAGCCGCGTTGACTTTCTAGTTGAGGAATATGTGAGTCTTAGACTTCACAATCCACTATCGAGTTCAAGGCCATCAAAGAAGTGGAAGACACCCGAAGCAGGTTGGGTTAAAATCAATGTGGATGGGGCGTTTAGTCAAGCTGTGAGCTGTGGTGGTGTGGGTGTGGTTATTCGTGATCACCATGGGTTGTTCCTTGCGGGAGCAGCTCGTTTTTTGTCCACTGTAGCTCATCCAGAATTGGTGTAGTTATTGGCTTGAAGAAGGGCTCTTGAGTTTGCGCGGGAACTGGGACTCCATTGAGTGGTTTTAGAAATGGACTGTTTGTCGGTTTGTCAAAAACTCCAAGACGAGAGCCTGGATCGCTCGGTCTATGGTCCTATGGTAGAAGAGATCAGGCGGAGCTTGTTACAGTTGCAAGGGCACAGGGTGATGTGGATCAGACGGACGGTTGATGAAGCTGCTCATGCATTTGCTAAAGCTAGCTGCCAATTGAAGTTAGTTTCTTCTTGGTTAAATGTTCCTCCGTCTTTTGCTTTTCGGTCTTTATAAGCAGATTGCACTGGTGTTGGACAATTGGGTTGAATGCAGCTAAGGTTTTCTAAAAAAACAAGCTATTTATCTGATGGAGTCTGTGCTATCATTAGTATTTCCCTGTGGCTATGATATTTTGCCTAAACAAGTATTTTCCCTTCAATTCATTATGGAGTATTTTGCCTAACTCAATGCAACAGTAGAAGAAATGGTTTCAACATAAAGAGAGAAAGATGCAAGCTGCGCAGCAGTTTTCTTTCTTTCAATCGATATCCGAAGAATTTGATCCAAATTCACTCCGACGATCCTTTCGGTTAATTCATGGTACATGCTCTAACGCGCTTCCCGTAAATCCGTTTTCTCAACAAATACAAATCGAAGGTGATCGCTATCATAAAAAGTATATTTGAAGAGTCGTCCTCGTGCAGCCAGAAGATGAGAAGATCATCTTGCTCACTCCAATGATGTGTTCAAGCGACAAGAAAATGCAGGGTTCTACCCACAAAAAACCACCCCCTGTGGAGCTGGTATAAACACAACTGCACAAGCCGCGTGCCAGCCCAAAAATAAAAGAATTAAAAAAATTTTCTCCTCCTCTTCTCCTCCGTCTCGCGCTTGTTTCACCTATCACCACCACAAGAACTCCTCAATCCCCCACGAATTCTGCGGCTCATATTGTCTCAGCTTCCTTCGTTTCGATTCCTGCGGCTGGGTTTCTCGCCTCCCGAATGATCCCCGCTTCGATTCGCGCTTCTCTCCCTGCCTGGATGCTGAATCCGCCCGGAATCGCCATGCTTCGCCGTTTCTGAGGGGGGAAAATCCAATTTTGACTGCATAGTCGCCCCGCGGACGCGAGGAATTGATTGTGGGAGAAGGAAGGTTGGACCTCGCGGTTAGTCCTTTTCGCTTTTCGGATTCTGTTCCTCTCTTTGTTGCAATAGCTTTGTTAATGGATGCGGTCGGTTTCAGGAGGAAAGCTGTGATCCTGAGCTGCTCGTGTACTGATTTTTATCTCACTTTTCATTGCCTTTTTTTTTGTGTTAATTCTGGATTGGATTATCGCGCTGCTTTGATCTTGTAATCCAGAAACTGGTTACGATGCTCTATTGTGTTTGTGTACTAAACAAAGCAAGAAATCTGTAATCTTGTGTTAAATTGTCTCTCCGTGATAGCTTATAGCAACAAAAAGGAGTGTCTTTTCTGTTTTCTTTTTCTTTCTAGTAAATGATTGGGTCCATGAACTAAAAGGAAGAAAGCTGCAATCTTGCATGCTAAGGTTGCTGCAATTTGGTTCGTGATCGTTGAAACTGCTTTGTAGGACAATACCGCTTTGTTTGTTAGTTTTTGATTGGGAAAGGCTTGCTGAATTATAATAAGCTTGCGACTTTTCCACCATTTTTTCCTTGGGAATACCACTATACAGGAAAGCAGTCTACCTAGATACAGGTATACGCATTTATTATTAATAACTTGGTTGTTCATATCAAAAGGTTTAACGTAGATATCAGTTGTAGTTAGCTCACTCTCTACGCATACTTCCAATCATAATCTACAGTTAAGAAGCAATATACTATTTTTAAGGTTGCTAAGAAAGTCTTGGATTGGATTGTGAGACCGTCGCAGCTTTTTAGTTTGCTAACGTATGGTGGGAGTAATAATATTGGGTCTTTCAGTCAGTGTGCAACTAACAAAAAAGGCTTTCATCTTGCATGTTATTATGTTAAGAGTATCTAATAATATGATAGTGGTCCCTGGAGGATTGTGTAATGATTTGTTGGTTGTCCCCAATCTGTCATTCTTATCACTACTAATATATCACACATTAATGTGATGATTCAAATCATTCATTTCTGTTAAATCTCACCAGATACTTGACTTTGATGCAATCAAGCAAAATGAGCTGTACATCGGGCATTTCCCCCACCCACACCCACACACATATTTTCTAGTGTTAATGCCCTAATGCTAAAATCAATGAATCTGCTTGGTAGGGCAGTGTTTTGACGGAGTTCAACGGATGATCATGTGTGAGAAAGATCAAAATTTCCACTGGGGTTACGACCTTTTCCACGACCCTTTTGCTCCTATTGGGTACTATGGGCATCCTAACGGTTACAATGATGGCAACTATTATGACCTCCATTATGCTAGAGGTAGTTTTGTCGAACATCATGCAAGTATTTGTGCAAAACCATGAAACATGAAGACAGTATTCCTCATGTATACATTTTTGGTGCTGCAGATGCATCACATCCAGACGAGACGCATTTGCATTCTGCTGCACTTACGTATGATTTGTACAACCCATCAGTAGGCATCTACCACCCTGGTAGTGAAATTATCCATAATCTGACTCAACGTTTAACTTCCCCCTAGTTTGCTTTTTTCCCTTAATGTTTTTCGTGCGTTGCAGGAAATGCTGGTGAGCATGAGCACGAGGCAGTCTATGTAGAACCATCTAGTTCCTCTTCATGCCCTGACAGTGATGACTGTTTTGCAATGGAGGAAGAAGTTGGGAAGAGGTTTTACCCCATGGTCCCAGTTCCCGTGAGTCTATTGATTCTTTGAAGTCAGGTTAAGAAATGGTGTTGTTTAGCTTTGTTTGATTAGCTTCCTTAACCACCAGAAGAAAGGAAGTTTTGCTTCTAAGGTAGCTTAGAAAAACCCACCGTTTGTTTCATTCACCAAAGAAAACATGGGGAGAGGTGGACACAGACTTTGTTAAGAAGTAACTACTAAGCAATGACTAAAGTAGCTAAGATCATCGACAAAATACCTGTATATGTTTGACATATAGCTAAAATCTCGTTGGAAAAATACATCAATATCTCTGTCAGTTGGAGCACTGACCTTAAATGCCATTTGACTGTAATAAATGATGTGACAGCAAATTCTTCCAAAAGTCTTTAGATACATTGAAAGGCCAATTAAATTTGAATATTCTTTGGTCCTTGTTAATTCATGTCTTGGAAAAATTACCCAACATCCAATTGAAAAGTTGTGGCTACCATTTTTTGCTTACAAAACTATGAATATTGACATCCTTATACCATCATGGACATACATTATTATTTGTACCTTCACTATCTTAAAAAAAAAAAGAAAATAGGGAAAGGTATAAAGAGACTACTTTGGTATGAACACAATTGCAAGTTACAACTGCTATCTGTACAATCGCTCTTAGTGTGTTCTTTTCTTTTTCCAATATCCTTATTGTTCAGAACGAAATGAACCCATCGTGAGTCGTGAATGACTACTGCATTTTTTATTAGCTTCCATTCCACTACATTCGCAAGTTGCAACAATGGTTAAATAATTTGTTTTGCCTTGTTCAGCATGTCCCTAGAATTAATGGGGAAATTCCATCAGTTGACGAAGCCACCATGGACCATGACAGGCTGACAGAAAGGTCTGTCTTTAGTTTTAGTTCTAAGTGAATTACTGCCTTTTATGTTATAACTCATATGCAAGTCTCACACATTTCTGGCTCCGTTTGTTAGTAAAATGCTATGGAAGCATTGCAATTTGTAATGGATCAAATTACTAACATAAGGCTGATAATGTTTCTTTCGTACATTTGTTTATGTGAGTAGGAGAAGATGGATACAGGTGGAGTTCTTTAATTTTTCATTCGTGTAATCTTGTAGGTTGAGGCTTTATGAACTAGTTGAGCACAAGGTGAAAGGTGATGGTAACTGTCAGGTTAGTACCATCCTCACCCGAATACTTCACTTTTCTTTCCTTTTTGACTTTTCAGCTTCCTTTTTCTCGAGTGACCTATGTATTTCATTTTTTGTACCCTGTTTTGCCACATGGTGTGATCCCATACTGTGAATTTTTTAGCAAAATAAGCATAGTAGCTTTAGTAGTTGGGTTTGTTCACTGGGCTTGAAAATAATATGTTCTAATCCACTGGGTTATTCCATCATTACAGTTAATACTTGTGTCATGAAAGCCACAACCAATTGATGCTAATCTCACGTTCTCAATTCCCCAGTTCCGGGCACTATCAGACCAGCTGTACCAAACTCCCGACCACCATGAGTTTGTGAGGCAGCAGATAATTAACCAGGTAATCAACAGTATTAATCTGTCTCGCCATCCCTATTCTCTTTCTTTATTTTACATTCTTGCATCTTTTGTCTAATAAATCATCCGTTCCAGCTTAAAAGTAACCGTGATGCCTATGATGGATACGTCCCCATGACATACGATGAGTACTTGGAGAAACTATCACGGTGTGTTCCACAGTGCATCGACTAATACAAATTAAGCACATACGAATGCTTACCTACCTAACGTTTTGGTGCATAAACTAACAGAAACGGTGAATGGGGAGACCATGTGACTTTACAGGCTGCTGCTGACAAGGTGTTTATATTATCTCTCTTCCTGTTGTCTTAGTCACAGCTGATAGGAGTGCTATTTTTTGTTCATTCTAATGTATACTCAACAATCTGATGCAGTATGGAGTGAAGATTTTCGTTATGACGTCATTCAAGGATACGTGCTACATCGAGATCCAGCCTAAGGTTCAGAAGTCCAACAAAGGTATATGCATATTTTTCCTTCCACTTCCAAGTGGATGGTTTTGGTCCCAGTGTGTGTGGTTACTGGTCCAATTGTTACTTAGCTTGATATTCCACTGTTTTCTGATTGCAGTGGTGCTGTTGAGCTTTTGGGCGGAGGTTCACTACAACTCCATATATGCGCAGAACGGTGAGTAGGCCTGCCATTGGCATACTTGCAATGCTTGCCCGGTCTTCGTCGCCAGCGTATGCAAAGAACATTACATATTGACACTGCGGTCTTTGTCTCAATAATAATTGGTCAAGCTGTTTTGTGGTTTGTGAACAGATGCACCGAGGTCGCAGCCGACAAAGAAGAGGAGATGGTGGCCGTTCTCTCACCACCACCACCACCATTGATGACGCATGATTTGTTGATGGAGCTCGGGGCATCTAATCTGGCGGTGTTTGGGCATGCCAAGATTTTCTCTCTTCGTTAAGATGATCCGGAGGCGCTCCCCTGGGAGGGGTCATCATCATCAACATATCCTGACCAGTCTGATGGAAGGACGTTATGATTATCATTAGATAATATAGATACATGGAATGAATAAGCATGAAATTTGTCCCGTATATAGTTGTCGCAGGCCCTATGTGCCTTGTATTACTGTTTTTATTTACAAATTTTGCCGGAAAGAGGCTACAATTATTCATTCGGAAGAATGATATGGTAATAATCATGATAATACTTTGGGTTAGAATTGAGTTGAGTGCCCGATTTGTTGTGATACGGAGTAGCATTAAAAAAAAGTACTCTCCGTTTCGCTATATTTGTCCAAAGTCCATCGTACGTACAGACTAAACAAGAACAAAATCTAAGAAATAATTAATGAGGAATCACCGTATATACTTTTATTGAATGATATACCACAATCACTTAACCTCATTCACTTTCACAGCATTTAAGTTGTGGTAGAGAGAAAAAAAATTACAAAATCTGCACTCTAGATTCTCTCATGGACAAGTATATTGAAATGAATATTACTGGGTCCATGGATAAATAACAGTAAAAATATATTGAAACAAATATTACCGAGACCATGGAAAATGCAGCGAAAATATATTGAAACGGGAGGGCATGGACATGTACAGCGGGACGATGTGGATCGCGGAGGAGTTGGGCTCTTGAGGCCCAAGTCCATACACGCACGGCACAGTTGGAGGCCCGTGGTACATTACCCGAGCATCTCTTTCTTCTTCGCGCCAGCCCATGGAGATCCCCTGCCTGCATCAAAGCAACGAAGCAAAGGC
Organism: Dendrocalamus sinicus; assembly: GCA_036346575.1. NCBI lineage: Eukaryota > Viridiplantae > Streptophyta > Magnoliopsida > Poales > Poaceae > Dendrocalamus > Dendrocalamus sinicus. The sequence continues at coordinate 35,590,685 of CM070646.1, read as the reverse complement.
AATCAAAATTAAACACTCCTTTTTCAGTTTTTAAAAATTATTTCTTAATTTTTCTGTAGTAATCATAATTCATGACTAACAGGGCAAAACGACTGAGCGAGTGACGCCGCTGCTTGCTTGTTGTCCTGCTGGGACTGGAGAGCTGCTGCTGAATTCTTTCTTCTTCTTCTACTCGGTTGGATCGTATTGTTGCAGCAGCCGTACTGCTACTGCATGTGATGTGAACATGGCATGGTCAAACAAGTCTTCAACTCGGAAAACGAAAGCATGGCATCGATGGATGCGTTCGTACGACGTCTGAGTCCGCACGGCATGCATGCAGTCAGTGCAGGAAATGGTCAGTCGGTCGGTCAACACTCAGCACCGTCACCCTTCTAGACGAGAGACTTGTAGAGACTGACATATATGCTGACATTAGTTGATTCCTTTTAGTTTCCTTTCTTCTTGTATTTATGCGGGTCTCCAGGACTCAGCTCTGGCTTTGGACTTGGCAGGAGCAACCATTAGCGAAGCAGCGTCCACTCCATTCATGCCGTCCGCGTCCATCCTCCACAACGGTAGATCTAGGATGAATAGAGCGGAATAGATTAAAAGACAATAGCAAATAAAACATACACAATCCACGTTGCAAATTCACATGATCACAAATAAAGTCATAAGTATAAATATATAATGTAGAAGATGGTACATCACTAATGAAGTTAACATAGTTTCCCGCCAAAACACCAAATAATTGAAAATTCTAGTTTGAAGAAAAGACAAAGTAACAACCCATCAAAAGTATATGATTAGTAAGTGTTAAAATTAATTTATCTTAATTCACAAAAAAATTGAATATGAACAAACCGAAAGACACACCCGTAAATCACTAGTTACGACTAAGAGCCCGAGGCAATTCCATTCTTCTAGATTTCATGTCTTGAAATCGCTTCTTAATTCTACCACGATCAAGCCATCTAAATATGTTATCATCAAGTCATTCAGCCACTCATCACTTCATTTGGTTTTTGAATTTTGACTAATTAACCAACGAATAAAGAAATTTATAATCCATTTGGTCTTTGACTGACTACTTCAAATCTAGCAAATTAACCAACGATTTGAACAAAGAATTCAATTTATAAATTATAATCAAACCTATCTCTTCCTAGTTCCTACCAATTACGTTTGGATTTAGGAGGCGCCATGGTACCCTCTGGTCTCTGCAGACTGCAGTCTACCCGCACCTCCTCCATAGCCCCCAGTCCCCAGACGTCGCGCGCCGTGCCCGTGCATGCCCACCGCCCGCCAGCTAGGGGTCACACTGCTCTGCTTTGCACATTTGCCTGGTAGGACTTAGGAGTGAGTGAGAGACATTGAGTTGGGCTTGTTGCTACTTATTAGCAGTTAGCCTTGGCCCAAAAGGCCAAAAGTCAATGACCATGCGTCTGAGCACATCAGCAGTTCGACTGGGGCTGGCCATCGACCATGTCGAGATGGAGGCAGAGGTGGCATCTACCTTGGGTGACCGCCCATGCTTGCCCTATTGGTAGATCCGCCCCTGATCCTCCATGTTTTTAGTGGTCAACACAAGAAAAAAAAGGATTCTCTCTCCCCCCTCTCTCTAAAAGAGATTCTGTAGCATAGCTGCAGAATCTCAAATGGTAACCACACATGTGTAGTCTCATGTCACTGCAAATCTTGCCTTCGCTTTCCTCGTCACCTTTTTCTCTCCCTCGCTCGATCATCCCCGCTGTCTCCTACCTCTTTTAATTTTGGCTGATAATGCATATGAAACGAATGCTGAAGTTATTTGGGCACCAAAAAGGTAGGAAAAGGCCGCTTATTTCCATGATTGCAATTGATCGCAAAAGCGCATCCTTGCTCTTGGTCTGCTCAACTTTTGCTTTTAGTAAATTTCAAAAAGTTCTAAAGTAAAGGTAATGCAAAACCTCATGTTTTACAAGTTTTCAAGAAACCTTATGTTTTAGGGCAAAATATTTTTAAAAATCACCATGTACACCATTTAAGACGTTCAATATATGGTATTTTCGAGTATATACACACATTGATGACCCTGCAGTACACCACTCTCTCTATACGTCCCTCTTTCCTCTCTCTCTCTCTCTCTCCCCCACCATCAATCGTGGAAGTGTGAGGCCCGACAGTAGTGACACCAGCAATCAAGGAGGAGGTGGCAACTAGCTATGCGACGGCAGCAGGATCTAGCCTCCTCTAGATGATGGCCCTAGATCCAGTGGCCTTCTTGTTAGATTTGGCTAAGCGAGCCTGGTTCATCGTCCTGGAGCAGTAACCACTCCTATACCGATGGGCTCACCCTAGTTCCGTGTGAGCTCTCTTGGCCCCAACAAGCTTAGCCGTGTCTCGGGACTTTCACATTGCTGTGCTCCTAGGCGCGCCTTCTCGTTGGCTCCGGCTGCCAATAGCACGGTCGGCCATGCCGCCTCCTCTTTGGTCGATGGTGTCACTACTGCCGTATCTACTGTCGCCGGTGGGAGAGGTGAGGGGAGGGTGAGAATGAAAGAGATGTATAGGGGTGTACTGCATGGTTATCAAATAATGATTCTAAATTAAACATTGAACATCAATTTTATCTTTCGAAAAACATGTATCAAGCAAAGCACACATGTATAAACTCATAAATAAATTAAATTAAAAATAGATGTTCATGTTTAATAGCTGATATTGTTTCTTATGTAACATGATAAAAATAAAATACATAAGACATCTAGGATGTAAGAACATCTTTTTTAAATAATATTTTTGGTAAATGTGCCAGCAGAATTAAAGCACCGGTCGTCTTACTGTAGCTACGACCGTGGCTTCGACCACGTATCGACCATGGCTTCGACCACGGCATCGACTAGGCCTTCGACCACAACCAGCGCATACGTCTGCTACAACACACCGCTCTTTCGACCACGGCTTCGACTGCTCCTTCGACCACGGCTTTGAGTGCACCTTGTCGACCACATCACCAACTAAGACTTATCAACCATAGTATCTCGACTGCATCTTCGACCACACAGGTCTTCCAGCACTGATTGTCGACTGTAGCTATGACCATCGACCACTATAGCTATGACCATCGACCACTGTAGCTACGACTATCGGCCATCGACCACTGTAGCTACGACTATCGACCATCAATCGTTGTATCTATGACTGTCGATCATCGACCACTGTTGCTATGACCATCGACACTATAGCTACGACTATCGACCGCTGTAGCTACAACTATCGACCATCGACCACTGTAGCTACGATTATCGACCGACGATCACTGCACAGTTTGACTAACGACTGCGATAGTACTACTTTGAGTACCGACTAAGTCACTGTGGCTTCGATCACTCCTTCGACCACGACATTGATCATGGTATCGACCACGGCTTGTCGACCATGTCTTTCACCTTGGCATCAACCATCAACCACTGTAGCTACAACTACCGACCATCGACTGCTGTAGCTACGACTATCAACCATCGATCACTCTTGCTACGACCATCGACACTGCAGCTACGACTATCAACCACTGTAGCTATGACTATTGACAATCGACCACTGTAGCTACGATTATTGACCATCGACCACTGTAGCTACGAATATCACCAACGACCTACTGTAGCTACGACTATCGTCCATCAACCGTGGTAGCTACGACCATCGACCACCGTAGACACAACTATCGACCATCAATCGCCGTAGATATGACTATCGACCATCGACCGTTGTAGCTACGACTATCGACCATTGACTGATGTAGCTACGACTATCGGCCAATAACCACTGCACAGTTTAACTAACGATTGCGACAATACTCCTCCGAGTACCGACTGAGTCATTGTGGCTTCGACCACGGCATCGACCATGGCTTCGACCACGGCATCGTCCATGGCATCGACAACGGCTTGTTGACCACGCCTTTCACCATAGCATCGACCACGGCTTTTCGACCACGCCATCGACCGGTCCAGAGTCTCCGATTGCTCTCCGACTCTGAGTCTTCAACTGCTACACATACTCGGACAGACCGACTACGCAGTACTCGAACACACTGAGTACTCAATAACGACCACGCAGTACTCGAACACACCGAGTACATTTGTCTACGACCATTGTGGCTACGACCACGCAGTACTCGACGCAGCCTCACTCAACGCAGGTGATGCCAATGCTTCAATTAGTGAAAATATACCATTGTAACTTGATATGTGCTAGAAAAAATCTTGCACAAATAAGTTGAATTGAGAATGAGTGGAGAATATACCAAGATTGCTTTCTCTTGGTTTTAGCAACTTACAGGCGGACACTAATCTCATCCCTGGATTTAACAACAATAATGAAAAACAAACAACATAAAAATTGCACATTGAATTTACACTAATAGGATGAGCATGCCAATATCGTCGCATCCACCATTCTGTCACAGACTCTCATTCTATGCTCAGGGTTTAACTATTGGTAAAGTGATCCAAACAAAACAATTTTGCATTGAACAAAATGTTTTCCAATGGAATTAGTGAACAATTTATTATAGATCACAAAATAACCACTATATTATCAGGGAAATGGTTTAGATCAAAGTCCAAATTAACCCATAAGGCGAGAATTTGAATCCAAATGACCAGGCCATACCATGAGACGAGATGGATAGCAAATGTGTTGGGGTATTTGGTTTCCCAGCGAATCATATCAACTGACGAGTCAATAGGACAAGATCTGAGTGGCCCACGGCTAGAGTTTAAGCCTCGTGAATCCAACACAGAATCGCATGCACCCGTACCTAATGTCCATGCATGAAGTTGGATGACTCACAAGAACCACACGCATTTCGCAAAACCAACCACCCCAAAAAATCTCAATCATCTAGACCTCGAGCTGCAAGAATCCAACACAGATCGAACACCAATCTTCAAAAATCATAATGAAACCGAATCCAATCTAGGAGCCACCCACTGAGTGAGCTACTGCAGAGCAAATCCATCCGTGAGACCATGACACAAGGAGCTGATCACCTAATCTTCCTTCGGGTGACGAGGCGCACGGGGCAAGCGACAGATCGAGGGGAGGCGGCCGCGCGAGGGGAACAAGGTGAGCAACGAAAGCAAGTGGCAGGCCCATCTGTCGATGCAAAACTGATGTGAGAGATGATGGGATGGCAGATGAACCACAAGGAGAGAATGGTGAACCACCAAACCAACTTCTTTTAAGTAGTAGAGATAGTTTTTTTGAACAAACAAACACGACAATTTCTTCGTCATCGTTTCGAAGCGGCTCATTGGAATAGCCTTTTTGAAGCGGTTTATCAGTATTCGGTTTGTTTACATAAACGCTCGTGCTAGAGTCAAATGCTATCAGCTGCAACTACAAGTCATTAGCCGCAGCCGAAAAGGACAAGCCATGTAATCTTCACAAGTTGATTTGATGAACTATTGTCAAGTCAAACCAACATGTAAGTGAATGGGAGTGACTAGTACATTTTGGGAGCTGTGTTTTTCAGAATTGCAGGGTGTAAAGAACCAAAGATAGTGCTTTCCTTTGGTTGATTTAATATTAATTTATTTATAGTTTGGAAATAGTTTTAGAATCAACTTAACTAGCCGAGTTAAAGCGAAATCTAAGTTCATTCGAAATCAACTCATTTTAATGTTTAATTAATTAACAAGTGTAATTGGAGTAATTTTGAATCGAGCCCTATTCCTGGACACCAAGTATGAAAGCATTAAAGGGATAATTGAGCTAGTAAAAGGGAACCTGCTGCCACTTCTCCCAATTAAATACTCCTACCACTTAATTAGCACTCTCTTGGGTTATCTACACAGCATTCAACCTAGGGGCATACTTATATGCTAATTCTGAACAAAATGAGCATACTTTTTTTTTTGCAAGGCCTAACATTCCAAGTACTACTTGTACTATCTTTGTATTTAAGCTAATCACAATCGAGTCGTTTAGGGTAGACAGCATGTAATTGGAACCACAGCACAAAACATGTATTCTGAAAGGTCACTGACTCGATATTGTTATCCAACAACTAATATAAAGGTTGGTCAGTACAGAGCATGAAGTCTTGCCTTTGATTGCAAATTCCAAACAGTACACATGGATACATCAAGGACACCACAGGAATGCAGCCACCAGTAGGCACTCCAATAAGTGATGTCCCCTCTCTTTTGAAGAACCCTGGGTGTTTATGATTGATGATCTATGTTGGCCTCTGACCGTGGATGTAATATTGTCAATACATGACTAAACATATAGCTCAATCTCCAAGTGCTGATAACTTGATACTGCCTTAACTTTTCTCCATTTTGATACACTGAAAGATCGTCTTGTTGCAAAATCATTGTTACGCTAAAAGACACAGTGGATCATTCCTCCTGCTCGATCATCCTGCGAACATCATCAATTACCAGCCAAGATTTGTGGCCGCCAATCACCTCAGCCTGTTTCCGGGAGTCACTCCACAGCTGTACAGGACAAACAACCCACCTCAGGATATACAATGGCAAGATTGAAGCCATAAAAAAAGAAACAAGCTTAACTTTGTACCTGTATAGAAGGCATCTTCTGCTCGAGCTCCTCATAACAGATCACATACATTGGACAAAAGAAGGCATTAGTGTTTAGATTAATATATATACTTGGGATCCAATTCGTTGCCTATATATATATATATATACCTTTTACTCCCGGGTGTAATTACACCCACCTCTAATATACCACCTAAACAAACTTGAAATACTCCTTTATCACTTTAGATATACTTATATACTAATTATAAGATACTCCAATGTGAATCACACGAAAAAATTGTAAGGAAGTCCATAGTTTTTAACGTATTTTATAAATACCTTTATATACGTACATAAAAAGGAGTATGTCAAAAAAATATGTATACCACCTCTGAAAAATTGTTCATACCACCTATATGGTCTTAAATACTTGTATACTACACGTACATACTCTCCGTTACGCGAGATACTACCTATGTTGTGAGATACGATATAGGGTGTAATTACACCCGGGAGTAGAAAAGATAACAATGAGAGAGAGAGAGAGAGAGAGAGAGAGAGTTGCTGCAGGACAAGATAACAATGAGGTCAAATACATGGTGAGGGGATCACTGATATGGTACTCTATTACCAAAGCTAAAGGATAAGGCTAAGGAACACTTCGATACAAGTTGCAGAAAGCCGGCAACTAACAACAAAGTTTCCAGGGGCTCTAGAGGAAACCGTTTCCTCCAAAACAGGGAAAGAAGCAGAGGAAAGGATGTCTAAAAGTTTCTCAAAAAACAAAGAATGCAATGAGTCTAGAAATTCCTTTGAATATTCTTTAACAATAAGAAGCATAATTGGGTGTAAAGAAGAAAGTTTTATATTCATTACTCACTAATGAGAGAAAAAACTGAAGACCCAGGTAATGCACGGCAAGACTTACTGTTACTCCTGCACGATTCATGAGCTTTTGTGGAACAGCATTGACATCAACACAGTAAAACCGAATTCTGCATGATAAGTACTGACAGAGATCATCAATTTGTCAACAACTCCAGTTGTGGGTACTTTGTCAAAGTAGCAGACAGTTTCTAACCTTGGATAGTATCCTGCTGCCAACTTCTCTAGCTTAGGCTTCAAATATATACATTTTCTGCACCAACTTGCCATCCTACATATTGCAAAGGCTAAGTATGAATTCTGGTGTGAGACTGGAAGGCAGAAAAAAAAAACAGTTACTAGTATGTCAGATTACTACTTGAAAAAAGTTGACACCAGTAGTCTATTTACCGCATCATTTATCATTTAATACACAAAGAAATCGCTTTTTGAACTGGTAAAAAAGATTAACTGTACATTTACAAGTAGAAGACAAAAATATTGTTAAAATGCTTTCTTTAAAGCATATTTGTGAGCTAAACATTTCAGTCCTCAGACATCACATCAGGCACAATTGTAACGCCAACAGAGAAACAAACTACTACTAGAAGAAAAACTACCAAAAGGAAATGGTAGATCTAAGAACAAAAGAACACTTACACATGCAATCATACGCACTTTAGGTAACTACAAGCAACTCTTCAACCAAACTCGGACTGATCATTTCAAGCAAGATAGCGGTCGAGATCATTTCATCTAAGAAGGTAAGATACACCGAATGATCATTTCAAGCAAGATAGCGGTCGAGATCATTTCATCTAAGAAGGTAAGATACACCGAATGAACAATCATTTAATCCAATAAACCGGGATGACAAGTGCGACCATATGAATAGGTGATCGCTGTTTCATCCAAGACGGGTACTAAATTTTAACTCCCGAATTGACTGTTTCATCCAAGGAATTACTAAACTTGCCAATTCCGCAATAATCATTTCATCCAAGATCCTAGATCGGTAATTCTGTAATCATTTCATCCAAGATCCTAGATCGGTAATTCTTAATGACCCTTTTATCAAAGAAACGAATTTTATTGGTGCTACTACTCCTAATGAAAGAGTTACCAGAGCAGGACGATGGGGAGGTCGAGCTGCTGGGCCTCCGCGAGGGCCCGGTCCAGCTGCCGCTCGGTGCCGATCGGCTCCAGCTCCACCCACGCCGGCCCCTCCTCCACCTTCTCCTTGGCTGCGGCGGCCACCGGAGCCGCACGGTGAATGAAACAAAACCGAAACTTTGCAAAAATCGAAATCGAAATTGAATTCTTGTTTTTGAGTTGACCTTTTGTTCCTTAGCCCTAAACCACACAAATCTTGAAGCCATGGTCGCCTCAATCCCTGCCATCGCTGCTTGGACGGATGGATTTCCACGGCACTGTGCTTCATCCGACAAAAATCCCGCCGCCGCCCAAAATATCGCCGCCAGCTTCCGTTTCTTCGCCACCAAGCTCTCCGAGCTCTCTCGTGACTTCCAGTCCCTGCCAGCTCCTCCCCACTCATCACTGCGCCGTACCCTGGCCTGCCATGCCCTGACTCAGCTGGCAATCGTGGCAGCACCGCCGACCGCTCGCGCGCCCTGCTTCTACCCCTTTCCCGTGCCTTCTTCTCTCGGTCGACCTGCTGCTCTCTCTGACATCCTTGACCGCCGCACCTTCGTGCCCAAGTTAGCCCCGTGTTCACACCGCAAACCGTGAGCTTGTGAACCGCTGCCGCCGTGGGTTCTTCTCCCCTCTTCGGTGCCAATCCACCTCTCGTGGCCTATATAAGTGCCCGACCCCTCTCAATCGAAACCAACACCTCCCCGAAGCCAACCGAACGTCCTAGAGCTCCGGCCACCCACTCCATCTCCGGTAATTGCAAAAATCCCTAAATCCAAGCCCTAGGTCAATGTCCATTCCCCGGCCACCCATCCTTCAATTGCCTCCGCCTATAGCATCCCTTAGCTCCCAGAAACATTACCCAATCGCCACCTTAGCTTCCCCGCCCCTCTTCTTCCCCGGCGCCGATCGCCCCCTCCCTGCCGAACACCACCGTCATGGCCAGCTCAAACCGAGCCTTCCGAGCTTAAACCAACCTTTCCACGACCTTAACCAAACCCTATTGAAGCTTCAAAGCCATTTCAATTAACTAGAGCCCCTCCCAATCGCTTGCAATTTCAAAATTGGCCGCAAGAAGAGATGACCTCGCCGCCGGCGAACGCCGCCTCCACCGGACCTCCCACCACCCAAAATGGAACCCCAAGTCCCAACCATGCCCTGAACCCGTCCATGTCCTCGGTTGTCGTCTCCGTTCGCCCTAGCTCCGCCGCCAACCGCCGCCTCCCTCCTCTGCTCGCTACGCGCGCACGGGCCGACGAGGAAGAAGAACAGTGCGTGCGCACTGTTCCTCCGACCGAGCCGCGTCGAGTCGGCTGAGCCGAACCAGCTCGCTCGCACCGGTCGCACCCGACCGAGCCAGACCGTTGTGGTCGCGCCGAACCCACTCGACCGGACCCGATGAACAGTACCTAACCCAAAGTCCAAAAATCCATGTTTATACGCCCTAGATCCGTTTCGAGCCCGCCAACCCAAATTTCAAACCCATTTTCCCAAATAGCCCTCCTATAAACCCAAAACCCCATTTATTTGAATTTATTGAATTTTCTTTCTTCATTTCGTTTTTGTTCCTAGCTCAGTCCTTGGGGCGCGAAACTGATTTATTTTAATTTTTGCGTTAGCTCTCGACACTGAAGACCACCTGGAGCAGGAAGGAGAAGGTCAAGCTCAAGTCCAAGAATACAAGTTAATCGAAATCATAAACCTGCAAGGCAAGTCACACATATTTTGATCATGTTGAACCTACATTCCTGCTATTTATTTGTTAGTATTTTCATTACGTTATTTGCGCACTGTTATTCTGTATACAATAAATGCTTAGAATGACATGATACTAGTTATGTCCTACCACCCGAAAAAGCCCAGTCTAATTTGATGGCCATATTCACCTTGACAAGACATAGTAATATTAAATATAGTAATAATGTGAATATGATGGCTTAGAGAATCAACATCTACTGTTACTAAAAGATGTGGTATTTATTTGGGAAGTGGCTCTAGGGTAAGCGAGGATCGCTGGATCCCGTGACCTAGGGTGAAGGCAAATGTTACAAATCAATGGGAGTGTTAAAGCACTGGACAGATTTGTAGAAGGGAATTTGCCACCGGTGAAAATACAAGGACTAGACCCTTATGCTGAGTAAAGAACATAGTGATCGCCCAACCACAAGCGTTGATACGTCAAACCTGGTCTAGTAACTGCTCAAATTCGATTGAACCTCTACATATGCGGTTGGAGGCAAAGTGTGGTCCATACGGAAGGGAGTTGAGAAGGGCCGTATGGAGGTTGGCGCCATTGTTGTTTTTATTATTGATTTGATTATCAGATGTCCACACAATAGTAGGCTGAGATAAGTCAGAGGTTGTGACCTGGGCTTGTTGAGGAAGTCTACTAGGTGTAGGCTATATAAAGAATTGAGCAGCGAACAACCTTGTTTTCTTAATTCTGTCGCGGGAATTAAGGAATCTTGTGGGTAAAGCAGGGCAGCTTTGCAAAGTCATGACTAATTGTATTCGAATACACCGTGCTTCCAGTAAATAGAGCTATGTTTAGTGGGTGATTCCAGCAACAAGGCATAAGTAGATTTGGAAAGGATTTGGCAATATTGGTGGTCTGGTAATTGAACCTTGAAACCCCCCTGAAGTTTATAGAAAGCTATGATTTTATGTTTAAAATTTGGTTTCCAACTAAAACTGCATCCACATAAAATAATAGACATGTTTCCCTTTATTTGTTAAACCTTGCATGTAGTTATTGCTAAGTTCTGTGTGACTTGTTGAGTACGGTAGTTGTACTCATACTTGCTAAAAACATTAATAGAAATAGCCAGCAATAAGGAGGCAGACGAAGGCAAAGAGGTGGAGTTCTACGAGATCGAGGATACGTGGAATTAGGGTCGTCTTCCGCTCAGGCGTGCCTGTGGCGTCCTTTTCTGTAATGTATCTCAGAGTCGTTTGCCCTATTGTAAAACTTGACTTTTATGCTTTTATATTGTAATAAAGCTAGCTTTTATCTTAAGCATGTGTTGGCAATGTTATACACGATTGATGTAACTCGCAGCTGAACAGTCCTGGGCAGTTGCGAGGGTTTCATAATACTCCCAGAAATGGGGGTGTTACAGTGAAGCTCCGGATGCCCCGGAGGCAGCGAGATCGAGGCCCCACCGAGCGGGCGATTTGGAGAGGAAGGCAAGGCGAATGGGGGAGACCGGGCTCTGAGAAGGATGCCACGGAATGGCGATGCCGCTGTTTCCACGCCGCCACCGGCGGCTGCGTAGGCGGAGGTGGTGGCCATTGCCGACGTGGGAACCAGAATGGTGGGTTTTTTCCCTCTACTTTTTCTAGCTTCGTTTTTGGCCTGCGACGAGCCGACGAAGAAGCCATGTGCTGCCTTTTGTTCTTCGCCAAGACGTATCCCTGCAGGCGGGATCAGAATTACCGGAACAAAGAATATATGACAAAAAGGTGTAAAACTGTAGGTATTAGGGTGGATTACGCTAGCGTAAATTAAAATTTCTATCACTTAAATTAGAAGATCATATGAGTAAGAGATTATGGATAGTTGACATTAGACACGCAGTGTAGCAGAAGAAGAGTTGAAGCAACCCAGTTCAACGTAGCCCGCGTTGGTATAGTGAAAGTAGTTGATGGTTCAGTGTCCTTATAGGCGATCCTTGAAAGCCGGTCATCCCGATAAACGCCGTAGTCGTAGCAGTGTCTCTACCAAAGTTCACACATCCAGGGAGGAATGTCATACTTCAGTATACTAGCACCAACGCACACGACATGACCTTTGTAGGGTGATGGCTAGGGTTTCAATGGTGCAACAGTGATACCTTTCTCAACCCTACGTTTCTCTTAATATAGCCTCTTAGTGGACCCCCTATGCTAGGGTTCCAACAAGGTGCAAAGCCTACTTAACCCATTAGTAACAGATCCAATCCAAACTACGATGTTCCATCTTAAGTGTGTGGCCCTATAGATTCATGTATATTCGGTCGTGACCCAAAAAACTCTTTTTTGGTCTATAAGTCAGTAGCGGTCCCTAGCAAAACATAGCAACTCCCAAAAATTCTATATAAATCATATTAGACTAACCTATATAGTATTCATGCATTGATCCTCTTGCTTCACAATACCAGATCGAACTCAAGGTAGGAAGAATATCATCCTATGATAACTCGATTCTCCAATCATATTTGTAGTGGATTATCCATCTGTAATTGACTTCTCAACCACATTCAGTAAGACTATGCACTTCTTTAATCTAACTATATCGAGAGACCCAGAGATAACTCTCCTGCTATATAGAAAGGGCAAATTTCATCTTGATTGCTTATATTTCTCCACATGTTTCATAGTAAACCTGAAAACTACCTTTATAGCCACCTAGTTACAGAGCGAGTTTGTAAACCCCTAAGTAAATTATTACACATGTTAAAAACTATGACGATCTCAGGTATAAAGATCCCGTATACACTATATATGAGACTAATTGATGACACTTGATAATATAACAATTCCCACAGTGTCCCATGGTGAGTTAATCCAACACCATTTTTGTAACATGTGTTCACATTTTTTTTATTTGATATCTCTATATCTATGATCTATGAATCATGATCATTAATCAATATATGTGCTGATTTATAATTCATAATTGTCATGTATAATGATATAGCATCAAAGATAATTTAGAATAACATCAAAATATGAATAAAGAGTTCCATGTATAAATCATATACTTGTTGATCAATACAAAAAGTATTTATTCAAGAGACAACATAACATATCATTCAAAATATCATAAATATAGAAGTTATACAATCATGACTCTAAGGCATATCACTAACAAAAACTTCCTTCCAAAGTTACATTCCCATTATGTGTGATTTTCACTGTTCAAATTATGATATACATATTCTGGTTAATTTGCAGTCCAAGATTCCAAAAATACACAAACAATGCTCAAACTCAAGCCACTCTACACATACATATGAATTGAACAAATAGATGGAAATTGGAATTTGGGAAACGAAGGTAAGCTTTACATGCTGTTACAAGGTTGGGAGGAAATGTGGAGCTTTCTAGGGCTGCCCTGGCTGACAACAAGCCAATGGAGTAAACGAGCAATTTGGTCACCAAATAAACTTGCAAATGTACGTGGTACGTGTGCGGCAATGCTGTTCTTCCATCCGATCAGTTGTTCGTGATTTGGAACTCTGTGCCGTTCTCAAGATGTCCGGTCGAGGTCGGGCAAAGCCAGCAGAGAATATTTGGACCCATGATCTGTACAAATGAATCCGAAGGTTCAGGCAATTGGAGAACCAAAGGAAAATGGGGAATAAAATTGAACTATATATGCAAACCATGCTAAATCTTATACACCCAAGTTGAAAGCTTAAAATTGAAGTTAAGATGATGGCAACGAATGGAAATTTCTGATGTTATGCGAAATTTTTTGTGTAGTACTACCATTTGAATATTCTTCCTCGTGCCAAGATCAAACCGGTGGCGGTACTTCCGTCCACTCTTCTTCGCAAGCCACTTCGCTCTAACTGCCTCTCTGTACTGATGTAAAGGCAGCAGTAAAAAAAATCAAACGTGGTATAAACTCACCAAGAAAGTAGAAACTGTGAAGTGCATGGATGACTGGAATTCCATATAGTAACTTACCTCAATGGTTGTCATGTTATGACATATGAGATAGATGTGCCAGCATAATATAGAACCAATTGTCAAGCTTAAGGAGAACAAGAGGACACCGGCCAAGATCTGCATTTTTGTGATACACTTTAACACTGGATCATAGTTTGGTTCTTATAGTATGAAACAAAGAAATAAACAGAGCAATTATACCGCAAAACTAAAATAGAGATTGACTGCATGACATTTTATTCCAGAATGTTAAGGGCTCAGTTACAGAACCATACAAAACAGAACACCACTTGATGCAGAAACAACTCTGTCATTTGAATATCTTTATTTTAACTAGCATATTTACACCAATGGCACAATTACGTTTTTCATTTCAATAATGCCCTTGCTAGAGCAGCACAAAAGAAAAACCCTTACTTGTCATTATTATCCCATGAGTTCTACAAACTTAAAAGGCAAGGCTCTTCTGCAAGTTCAGATTATTTACACCTATCCTGCAACTAAGTTACCAGTCTTTTTTTCCTTTGTACAGCTAATCCTTAATAATCAGTCTCAGTTGAGTTGAAATCCATGAGAACTCACAACTCAGAAGAGTTGTAAGAAGATCCACTCTCTCATGTGATATAGTTAGGGATTCTTCAAAATCATTCCCCTTGGACCCTGGCAAGTAAAAAAAAACATCTACAAGTGCCAGCAACTCAGGATAACCTCCAGTACAGGACTGGTACCTGCTGGTACCCCAATGGACCGGGTCTGTTCTTTTTAGCTTTTAAAAGCTGTTTTTCGGTTTTCCTACAGTAACTAGCTTTTAAACGGAATAGTTTTTTAAGATAAGATTTACTAATTAATTGTAGTACATACTGTACCAACTTCATTTATATCTGCAAAAACCGCGTCTAAGTTTCTATTACGCTGTAATCTTTCACACGAATAGTCTAAAAGTCACAAGCCATAGCCAAAAGACACAAACTTCAACCAAAAAGAACAGGCCTAATAGGCCAGAAATGCCATGTGAGCTTCATGACAAAACAGGCACAAAGTATAATCTTACTGAAAATAAGCATAGTAGTGCCAATATTCACGAATCTAGGTATAAAATGAAAAAAAAACAATGTGGCGTGTAAAATGATAATGGCATGGTAACTCACCAATGGGGTAAATGTTACTAATAGTGTGTGTAGCAGGTAAGAGATTGCTGGTTGTATAGTGAGCTTCTAATTCAAAACAATGGTCAGTGCACTTACATGGATGATCTTCACATAAAGAATATCAAAGTCATGCTCTGTTTGAAGGAGATCACACAGAAATATGACCTGAAATATATTTTGAAGCAACTGTGAAAAATGCTCGGTGAAAATGTGTCAATTTTGGTCCAGCATAGTCACTTAAGAATGAATAAAGAGACCCTATGGTTGCATTTAGGACACAGATGATGAAGGGTTTGTACTTTGCATAGCCCACACAGTTGTTAATCCAGACACAGTGGTGATCCTGCCATGGAAACCATTACCAAGCATTTTTAGCACAGCTCCATTTTTGCAATTAACTGAATCACTAGAGAAAAAGATAACCGCAACCGCACCTGCCATTTTCAGAACACACCTTTTGCAGACCTTGCAAAGGTGAGTTCGAGCAGGCTTGTACACGCAACACTTATCACAATACCTTGATTTCAGCCCCTGTTGGAACCAAATAATGAGTACTATGAGGGTGCTTAATTAGCCAATATTCAGTATTTGAATGCTCCTAAATTTACCGGTGAGGTAAACAATTACAAGCAGCTACCCACTGTTGAATCCAAGGGGTACTAATTTTGCATGGTGACACGATGAAAACAAGAAAACTACGTAATTTTTATTCCATATCTATGTACGAGAAATTTTTGCTTTTTAGCCCAAAATTTGAAAGTTTTTTTACATATAGACCCCTGAAGAAAAGTTTTGCAAAAATGGACCCTTCTCTCGGTGCCAAAGCATATGGCGCACAGGATACATGGCACGGCGCCATATGCTTTGGCGCCGTGAATTGACACGTCGGAGTTAGGGTGGCATAGCACGGCGCCAAGGCCCACGTCGCCGTGATATGCACCTACAGCGCTAAAGGCCGTGGCGCCGTGCGTCGGGACTTAAGCCCGAGCGCGTCCCCCGGCCCCCAGCTCCCCCTCATTGCTCCTCTGTTCTAATGAGAAACCGCCGCCGCCTCTATTCCCTCTAAATCCTCTCAAATCCACCGATTAATCTCGCGATTTTGCTTCCAAATCGGGCAAGCAAGGTAAACTCTCTCCCCTCCCTTGATTTTTTGCAATAGATATGGATTATTTGAGGTACATTTCGTAGGGCAAGATTTGAATCCCTAGATGAAATTAGTTCAATTATGAGCGATTTTAGGTTGCGTTTGCAATGTATTTGCGTAATGTAAGAGAAGTACTGTGTATTTGGATAGGTTTTAGGGTTTGATTATTATTTATACATGGTTGTGTTCGGTTTTAGGTTTTTAGGGTTTCATATACCAAATAGGATGATTTCATATCAACATGGGCAAGATTGTATGTCCACCTAACCCTTAGTAGCTTTGATTATTGTTTATATTTACAAAATTATATTTTTACCACCACCCCTAATTTAGATTTGCATTCTAATTCAAGTGGCAAAGACAACTTATTGTCAATTACACCAAGTTTATATATATATATATATATATATATATATATATATATATATATATATATATATATATATATATATATATATATATATATATATATATATATATATATCAATAATGTCTTTGATAAATATATCTCAGTATTTACTGATTAATATTAGTGACCTAATATTTAAATTATTTACCATAATTAACTTACTAATCTTTGTTGACATGTATTTAACCAAGGGTAAATCAATTTGATTCCAATTATTATTCATGTTGATTCCAATTTCATAATTCAATTTGATTATTATTTTTATTTATAAATCATGTTTTATAAATTTCTTATTTGAATATTTCTTAACCATTGAATTCTAAAATTTATCACAGGATGGCGAGATACCGGCTGCTAGACGAGTTCTACGAGAGGGAGCACCGCGGCAGGCTCACAGAGGACGGCCAGGTACGTGTAGAGGACGGCCAGGTACGTGTGTGGTCGAAATGTACTGCGAGCCGGATAGTACCCCCCACAGTAACGCCAGCTTCCGGGATTACTTGTCCTGGTACCACACTGCCACGCGCTACAGGCTGAGGCAGCAGTGGACTGATGTCGACTACGCAGACCTCGCTTCGTCCGAGGACGAGGACACTGTGTACGACAGGCGTGCGAGGGAGGGCACAGTGGTCGAGGCCGCTCCGATTCTCGATCGAGTGGTACAGAAAGCATGATATTTGCAATACTTTGGTTCCATACGTTTATCTCGCACTTATGTTTACTTATTTCTTTAGGAGACTTCTCTCCAAACCTCGGTGTGTGAGATCGACGAGGTTCTCGGCCACCTGGACAGCGAGAGCCACCCCTGAGGGACTTCCTGCAGGTACGAAGATAATTCGTTAGGTTATATCGATTCAGCATGTATGCAATTATGACATATCATTACTTGCAGAGACTTCGACGTCGCCTCAGTCGGGCGGCAGGTCGGTGTGGTTGTCGCGCACGCTCAGACGTGATCGCACCATCGGCCTCCCAGCGCTCAGCCGATGCAGCGTCGTCATCACACGTCGGCAGGCGCCAGTCCACGAGGAGCTCGTCATGCACTCCGACTTTTAGTCAGGGCGATGACGACGAGGCGGAGCAGGGTGACGACGTCGAGGAGGAGCACGAGGACGAGGAGGCATTTACCCACGACGAGATTGGGATGTCGCAGATGCCTGACGCACCGTCTACTCAGGCTTCGTAGCGGCCTCGTCGTTCGGCTCGTCCCCCGAGCACGTATACTCCAAGGAGTGATGCTCTAGCCAAGGGCAAGGGGAAGGCAAGAGGCAGTGATGTTTTGAGACTTTTTTATAGACATGTGATATTTTCACACTTATGTCATATTTTGAGACTTTTGTATAGTTATGTGGTATTTTGAGACTTATTGATAGTTATACGATGTTGTTATTTAGGTTTTCAGATGTTTCATGTGTGAATGTATGTGTATGTCTGTATGTGCATATGTTTTACAGAAAAGTTTGTTGTTTTGCTGTTTTTTGTCAGGTGTAGCTTACACGGCGTCATACCCTTTGGCGTCGAGATGTGTATATACGGCGCCAGCCTGTTTGGCGCCAACAAAGGCGCCAAACACCCTGGCGCCGTATATACACATATCGACGCCAAAGGGTATGGCGCCATGCTAGCTATGTACGGCGCTCGCATGTTTGGCGCCGCGATAGGTGGACTTGCAGCAAGGCACGGCGACCACGTTTGACTGGCTAAGTCAGAACACGGCGCCACGGCCTTTAGCGCCGTAGGTGCATATCACGGCGCTGTGGGCCTTGGTGTCGTGCTATGCCACCCTGGCTCCGACGTGTCAATTCACGGCGCCAAAGCATATGACGCCGTGCCATGTACCCTGGGCGCCACATGATTTGGCGCCGAGAGAAGGGTCCATTTTTGCAAATCTTTTCGTCAGGGGTCCATGTGTAAAAAACTTTCAAATTTTGGGCTAAAAAGCAAAAATTTTACTCTATGTACAAGGTTCATCACATTTTTAGTTCAAGGTGATTGGCAGACAGCTGATCTGTTGAGAGACGGATTCCATGTAAGATTGAATTAAATTTTACGTCAGTTTATACTCCGAAATGCAGCAATTGCATCTCGCATCGCAACTTTCTAGAAACAAATGCATCCATACCATAGGCCTTAGAACTCCAGAAGAAAAGAGCCTAAAATCCAAGAAAATGGAATAGAATGGCCCAAAAAAAGGCGAGAGATCTGGCGGCGTCGGGGGAGAAGGCGGCGGCGGCCATGGTGCCGAGGCCGAGCCAGTGGTGTCCAGGAAGACGAACACCGTGGAGTAGTACGGACCCGAGCGCCGTCACGGAGACCGCCGCGACCAGGGCCGGCGAGGTCGCGCCCTTTCTTTTTCATTTGGACCTGGGCCGCAAATGTTTATACTTATGAGCAGGGTTTCGATGGGCTTAAAATCCACGCGGAATTCAGTTCCCGGCCCATAGAAGCGAGGCCTCGATCTCAACTGTATCGCGCCGAAAGTTCGCCCCCGCAATTCGTGTAGGAACCGTTCGATCAAATACCCACGCCTCAGATTAAATAGGAACAGCGTGGGGGACATTTGCATAATGGTCCCTTGCGGTCCCGCATATACAATTCTACGTCACGACACCTTTCACCTGCTACGAAATCGGGTTTAATCACACAACTGTTGCGGTGGCCTTCATCAACTCTGAGCTAGGCATGCATGTGTTTTGGTGGAGACCTAGAAACCTGTAGCAAACCAGACATGGTCTGGAACTCTCTAATTGACCTTTCAGTTTAGCAACCTCAATATGGTGTTCTAAGGGAATTGCATTTCAAGAATTTCTTTTATGCATATATTTGCTGAAAATTTTGTACTGTTCATAGGGTGCATAATCTCCAATTTCAAAGTCTTTGAGGGAAATGCACTCCAATACACAATGATAGCCTTTTTTTTTTTAGCTTATGTCTTATGATTTATGATTTCCTTCAAACAAATAAGCGGGATAAGTTCTTCGCCGTCCTTTCGATACAGCTTATCAGGATAATATTTTCAAAGTGGCTTATCAGTTTTTCGACATTCAGTAGATCAATCCGCACGAGCTCTCGCACTAAAGCTAAAAGACATTAGCCGCAGCCAAAAAACCCCATACGATAAATACCACCATAAATTTTAACACTTGCTCATTTTTTATATGATATATCTGTCCGAAATGTAGATATCACCATCATATCACTCTATAAATACTCACAAGGGAGGTCGAGAGAATATATGCACATATACCACAGATCGATGAACATCATCCGATCCGGTCACTTTATGCAAGCCGTAAAACTACAGACAATTACGAACACACTGCAAGTTACAATCTACAGAAAGAAATAAGTGAGTAAATTACATTTTGTACCACCTAAAATGATTCACCTTGCACGAAACCAGCGGTTAAACTATCTTTGCACATAACACCGGATAAATTAACATCATGTTACACTTTGCACTGCCCATCAATTCAACCCAACCGGGCTGGACCCGGATTCCTGATCACTGCGCTTATCTCCTTGAACAAATCAAATTAAGAATGGTTTTAGATTCTGTTGAAGGGTATTGGAAGGTGCAAAAGCTGTCTTGACTCTCCAGTGATTACAAATTGCAGTGGTAGTAAATGGAAGATCTTGTTTGTACTGCTCCTAGTGAACTAGCTGGGAGAGTGGTACTAGCTAGTACTAGTATATATACTAATACACAGTGGCAGAGTGTCCTAAAAAAAACTTGCTTTTGGACCGAACTAAACTATGACTTGGCTAGGAAACCTACTACAGTGTTATATATAATAGATCCATTTTTGCTTTGTTCAGCTTTGATTTGATGCAACAACTAGAGCAAGGAATAATGAAAGAGACATCATCTTCAACCAGTAATATGCAACATACTGATTAAGTTGCCAGCTGACTTTTCTAACTCCACACAAGATCAAATTATAAATGATGCAACAAAATGAAAAGTCTGCTAGCTCTTCCCTTGCCAGAAGAATTAAAGAACAACGACGTCTCACCTAAAAAAGCGGGTATAAACAAAACCGGCTGAAGAAAATTCGGATGGAGTACTCTTTCTATTAAGTTATCACATCACATGAGTGACCTCGCAAAAATATCAACAGATTAAATGAGATGTGAGGTCTTTGATTAATTTATATAGATATGAGATAATCTTGTTTTTAATTAATTAGTTGTATTATACATATGTATGTATATATATATACCACAATCGTGCGATGGCATTTGCATGCTCTAGTTGCTAGTAATGATAAGCAAAATATACAGCGTGCTGCTATATTCATTTGTGCCGAGCTGCATGCATTTTGTCCTAGTCTCAAAGAAATTAATTACCGATCAATTATATATATGTACGTACCAGGCAGGCGACGACATTCGACCTAATTATAGTACGTATGGACATGCATGTAGAAAACGAAACATGAGTGGATCCAGATCGAGGACATGAACAGTTAATTACAGTACTGCTTTCCCGGCCATAACCTGCACCGAATCTAGTTCCTCCCAGAAGAAAAAAAATCTGGTGCCTGTAGATCCATGCATGTACACTAATGCATGGTATTGCTATGCCACTGTTACCTTTTCTCTCACAACAGTGGTAGTGACATTGCTATTGCTATATACCGAAGGAAGGAAAAAAAAACGGATCGAGACACGCATCGCATGTGTATATGTAGGACGAGACGCAGAATAATTAAACGTCAGCATCCAGTATGCATTACGAATCATTTGCATACGCTATTCCATCCATCCATCATTCAGAAATGTTCAGAATTCAGATCAAATCAGGGAGGATTACCTTAGCGACCAAGGAGAAGATGAAGAGAGAAAAGAAAGCAATATAATGGGGCGGCAGAGGAGAGGAGAGCAGCACAGCAGCGACGAATAGTACACGGTACGAGTGGGTGGTGACTCATGGACGCGTGGATTGGCTCAATGGGATCGGTCCTAGGTTGTTGCCCCCATCACGGGCACCCGGGACCCACCACCACCGCCAGACACGCACCCATCCATCCATCACACGCCATCACCTCCCTTCCTCCCATGGCCATGGGCTCTCTTCCTGGTTATTTCATCCCTCCCTACTTCACTTCCTTGTATCTAAAAATAGTTTCATAACTTACACTTTAATGCGAGTACTGCTACTTTTCTTCGCTCGCAAAAATCACTTGTCACATAGTTTTTAAGTTAATGGAATTTATCACCGAGCTAGCTATTAGCATACACTTACACTAATTGATAAAACGTATAGATAAGACACGCACTTTAGATTAGTTACATATGAGGGGGAAAAAACCCTTTCCTCTCCTCTCCATAGGCTCCGCTCTAGTAAAAGTCACATTGTTCAACTTTGATGAGAAAAAGGAAGACTACATAACTTACGAACAACTTAGTACAAATAATATGATAAGACAGTAGCTATTGACCAAAAGCTCCACTATATGTTCAAGTGTTAATGATCAGAATTCCAGCTGGTAAGCATCTCACCAAATGCGCCTTTTGATTATATGTGTTATTCTTCTGACTCACATCAATCCCTACAGCAGCACGTCATCCCACGGATTATTGTCCTCTAATATCTTGTACGATTAGATCTAGAAATCAATCCCTACAGTAGCACGTCATCCCATGGATTATTGTCCTCTAATATCTTGTACGATTAGATCTAGAAATCTCAAATTACTATACATGTTCTTGTTTCAACTCACATCAATCGTTACAGCAATGCGTTAGTTCGCATATTATTGTCCTCTAGCATCATGTACGATTGAATCTAGAAATTTCGAGCTTTTACATAGAAAACTAATATATGTCTCAGACAAGAAATCCAAAACTTTCTCAAAGCCATTCAGATTGGAGGAGCTCGTCCTATGCTGAAACGTGCTCCGAGTTTTTACCCTTTGTAGGTCAAGAGGCTAGCTAGAGTAGATGGATGCAATGCAATCATATGTACGCTATCACACACAATAGTACTAGCGAAATTAAAGGATTCTTTTCTCTTTGTTTCTCCTCGTACCGTCCTTTGTATGCGAGCAATAAACAAACCATATTTGTGTGTGGTGATTCCGGTGGGCGTTGGAACCAAGGATTAATTTTTTTTGGACAGCTTAACTTTTGCAACTTTTAAGGTTTTCTCCTTCTCTAGTCCTCTCTCATGCAACAATGACCAATTACTAAATGTTGCTTTTGGTACAACCAAACCCATGCATTATGTTTGCATTATTGCGTCCTAACTTTGCTACTCCTGTTTGGGAACAACAACAACTTCTTTTGCTTAGGAACTTGCTGTCTTTTGCTTCTTAATTTGTCAACTAAAGCTAAGTTAGCTAGCTATCCCCTTTATTCCTTGTTTCGCTGATGTGTCCAGCCAATATTGACAATGTTTGAAAGAGGAATCTCGACATATCTGGTGGAGCTCTCTCCTTTTTTTCAATTAGGATAACATAAACTTATAACAAAGTAGATGCAATGCAAGGCTGAATAATCATCATTAATTCATGTATGAAGTGAAGTATGTTTATGGTTGCGACTTATGACTTTTGATTTTAGCACGAGCGTTTGTGTGAACGAACCGAATGACAAAAAAATCGATAAACCGTTTTGAAAAAATTATCTCAATAAGCCGTTTCAAAACGGCAGCGCGAAAACCATCTCGTTTATTTGTTTAGGAGAAATAATAAGTTATAACCTAAAAATAACATGCAAGGAGGGACAGGACTTTTCTCGATAATAACTAAGTGAGCATATATAAGCATGCATAAACGTAACAATCATAAGTAGAGGGAGGGGCACGAAGAAACAATTAATTTATGAATAACTGAAAAGCCCCTAAAAATTTCAAATTTTTGAGCCTTTTTGCTGCTTTTGAGTGAAATCTGGAAACTTTCCTTTTTGGGAAAGTCCTCCCCGTTTGCGCTTTCCTTTCTCGGCTGTTCCGCCTTCTCCACTCACGACGCCCGCCTCCTTCCGCCTTCTCTTCTCTCGCGCGCGCGCCGCGCCTCTGCTGGCGCCACCTCCTTCCGCCTCTCCTCGCCGCCGGCGCTTCCCTTTCCTCCTCGCTCGCGCTGCACAAGTGCAGGCTGCTGCTGCGCTGCCGCCCGCCCCGCCGCGCCGCGCGCGCGCGCGCTGTCTTCGCGCGCCGGATGTCTCGCCACGCCGTCCCGACAAACCCCGGTCCGGCGGAGCGGACATCTCGCGCCACGCCACCCGCTCCGGCTTCAGCCCGCTGGCGGCCGCCTCCTCCTCCGCCGCGCGCGCGACGCGCCTCGCGCGTGCCCGCCTCACCGCCCCGCCTGCGTCGCCATCAAGCCGCTCAGAGTGGCGTCACCCCGCCACCTCCATCCCGCGGAGAGACTCCCCACCAGCTCCGGTACCTCCTCCTTGACCCGCAAGCCACGCCGTGCCTTCTCCCCGAAGGATCGCCCCCCCTTGCGGGTATAAAACCCCCCCTTTTTTGGTTTTCTCTCGTTTCTTTGCTTCCCGAGCTTCCCCACCACCTCCTACCTCCTCCCACCACTCCAAAGAACACCGGAGCACCGATTGAAGTCCGTTGCCGGAGCCGCCGTCGCCCTCCTCGCGCCGACGACCCCCACAAAGCAATCCCCTCTCTCCCCACCATTACCCGATTTCTTTCATTTGGAAGCATCCCTACTACCTCCTAATCACATTGGTGACTTTGTCTGGCCAGGTCTTCACTCGAGGAGTCCCAGCACCGAAGCACCTCGCCGGTCGAATCACCCTCACCGTGGCCAGACCTCTCCGAAGCTTCCCAGCCCCCATCGCCATCGTCGATGTGAGCTCCCAACTCCCTAGATGGTGTAACCGCCCCCGATTTGGCCTTTTCACCGCCGGCGACCTCCCTCACCACCGCAAACCCGAATTACCCCTTTGCCTCCCGCCTCCATTGATCTCCTTCTCTCCCAAGCCCCAAAATGGACTCCCCACGTCAAGCCTGACACGGTGGTGTCCTCCGTTGCCGTCGGGAGCCACTGCGGCCACCGGAGAACGAAGACGCCGCCGTTCCCATCCCTCTGCTGCGCGCGCGCGGCTGGAGGTAGACGACAACGACGTGGCCGCCCCCCAGCCGTCCATCTTCCCGTTGCCATCTAACTCGGAGCGTCGGATGGCTGTCCCTCCTCGACCGTCCGATCTTCATAAACTCCCCGCCTCTTCTCCGTCGGATCTCCCACCGCATCGCCGCTCGTCTCATCTCGGCGCTCGCGTCGATCGTTGTCGTCTCGTGCTCGACCGCTCGATCGCGCGCCGCTCCATCCGCTCGCCTGTTCCTCGCCATCTTCCGTCCGCCACTCCACGCGCCGCGCATCCAGACGGCGTGGCGCGCGCGGCGTGGCCGCTTCCCCGCCTGCCTGTCGTCCCGAAGCTGCGCTGGCCGCGCGCGCGGCCGTTCGGCGCGCCGCAGGGCTGCTGAAAGGCTGGCTGCGGCGTGGCTTTGGGCCGGCCTAGCACTGTTCACTAAATTTTTCCGTGATTTATTAATTTCCAGAAATCAGAAAAATCCAAATAAATCCTAGAAAATCACAGAAAATCCCAAAAAATCCCAAATTTCACCACTTTGCTCCATTTGATGTCTTGAACCCCTTTTTGGCCTCCACTTCCACAAATTCATCCTAGATAAATTCCTAAAATTCCATTTGAAGGATTTATGCATTTTACTCCTTTTTCAAATAGTTTATTTTTCCTCACTTGATTAGTCTCAAGCCGGATTTATATTATTTTCAGTGTTTGCGCTAGTGTCGGAGATTCCGGAAGCTCAAGTGCAGTCGCAGGATCCAGGAGCTTCTACGTTCGAGCTAGCCGAGTTCGTCCCGATTCACGGCAAGTCACAAGTCCTTGACCATGTTGAAATCCCATGCCACTTAAATTATGTTATTATGCTATTTGCATTAAGCTAATTCTGAAATGTTAGTTCGAAAGTAAAATAAAATGTTTAGAATGACATGTTATGTAGTTAATCCTACCACTGCCAAATGCCCTGTTAAATTTGTAGCCATACCTTTGTAACCCTAGAAATAATTATCTGTTAATCTAGATAACTGTAGGTTATTATTACCATGCAAAGTTCTTACACTAATAAGGTTGTGGCTGTGGGCCAATAGAATTTGAAAAACCCGACTCTAAGGTAGGGTGGTATGGGACACCGTATCTTAGAGCGAGAGAGCTGGCGTGCACAAGGTAGGGTAAGGGTGAGTGGGAAACCGCGAGATGGTCTACGCCCACCGCTTACCTTAGGTTTGGAGTAGGGTAAGGGTGAGTGGGAAACCGCGAGACGGTCTACGCCCACCGCTTACCTTAGGTTGGGTCGCGGGCCTGGCGAGGTTGCGGACCATGTGAAAATATAAGGATGAAACCTTACGCCGAGCAAATGTCACGATGATCGCCAACCATAGGAGTTGACTTGTCAACACTTGTCTAGTAGTCGCTCAACTCGATTGAAACTCTACGGGAGGTTTAGCGGTGAGGTTAGGCAAGCCGTGTTGTGGGTGCCTAACAACGGTAGAGCTCACTCGAAGCGGCACCGTTTTCTCTTGTGTGGGTGTGTGTGTGAGCCGGACTGAGTGAATTCTCAGGGTAGAGCCTATATAAAGAGTTGAGCCGTGAAACGACCGGCTTTCTTAACTCTGTCGCGGGAGTTAAGGGATCGTGTGGGTAAAGCTGAGCAAACTCTGCAGAGTCAAATAAATGGTATTCGAATACGCCGTGTCCCCGGTTAATGGAGTTGTGTCACTTGGGTGAATCCAGCCGCGAAGCTTAATTAGTTTTGTACATGTTTTAACTTGATTAGTTGGTTAATTGAAGTTTCATGAAAAACCCCTGAGTTCTTGAGAAGTAGTTTTGGGCCGTTTTATCAAAATGTTTGCAAATAAAACTGCATCCACTCAAAGTAATAAACCAATTATACTCCCTTCCTTTGTTGATCTGTGCAAGTAGTAAGTTAGGGTATCCCTTGTGATTTGCTGAGTACGGGGTCGGAGTACTCAGGCTTGCTAAATGCCACAGATATCAGAAGGAAAAGAAGGCAATTCAAGATTTTGTGTTAGAAAGGTCTCCCCGTCGAGGACGTCCCGAAGGATCTCTTCTTCGACGAGGACCCGTGGCTTTAGGTCTTGGCCGCGCTCGAGCGGATTCTGGAGTTTTTGTGATGTAAGTATACTTTGGGCTTGCACACCCCGCTGTTGAAAATTGGATGTTAATCCTTATGTAAAATATATGCTGGTCTTTTGTTGTAAGCATGCGATGGTATACTCTTGTGCGACATTCCATAACTGTTCATGCGTGAATAGTTGCGGAATGCCGTGTCCGTACGCACCCCTGGAAACAGGGGCGTTACAATAACCAAAAACCTTAGCGCGTCATGCATGCGTATGCCTTCAACTCCAACCTAGGTTTAATCTTTCGATTGTGCGAAGGAGACCTATACAAGATTTTTTTTTAAAAAAAAGGTACATTATGTACATGCCGACAACTAGCTAGCAGATGCATGGATACTGCCAATTTGTTTTAGGGTTTACTGGTCCTAAACTGATGATTATACACGAAAAACTCTATAATTTATAAAACGAAATTTACCTTAAGCCCCATGCTTCTAAAATATGGAATTTTTTAGGATAGTTAGTACACAGAAAAATATTTTAAACACACTACAACCCCAGATTGTACATATTAATTAACCACAAGATAATGAAGTCTCTATTATCCTCTTTTTTTCTAATTAAAATCCCAGAGAAAAGTGTTGTCCTAATTAAAACATACTAAAATCCCACATAGTACATATTAATATAATTGACCACACATTAGTGAAGTCTTATCTCTTTTCCCCTTTTTCTTTAGAGAGAGAGGTGTTGCCTTTCTTTTGCAGTGCAATGCTTCTTAATTAAGTTGGACTTCTTTTGCATTGTGACAGCCACATTCTTGGGTATGATTAGAAGTTTCAAAGAAACAGTAAATTATACACTCGTTAGAAACCACCTACCTGAGGTGGAGTCTAGGAATCTTTCGGGAGAGGAGGCAGACTGGATGCTAGATTTATATTTTTCGTTCTGGATCGATCGCTAAACTAATCAGTGCCCTCATGGTCGATCCCTGCAAGAAATCAAAATCATATTCGATCCGTACAGTTCTTTCCATAATCTAGTTTTAGTGTCCATTGTTTGCCTCATCATCATTACTATTATAAAAAAAACAAATTGGTGGTTGTAGGTTTATTCTCCTCTAACTGCTCTATTCTCTCAATTTCTCACCATTATTCACTTTCTAATCAATCAGAGCAACTCTCTTTTATAGCACAATTTTCTATACATTTAATGAGTTTTGTTGCAACGCACGAGTATGTAACTAGTGGCGATATAAATGTCGATTGAGAGTACCAACTTTTGATGTCATCCATGTACACTTATCCGCCAAACCAG
Organism: Dendrocalamus sinicus; assembly: GCA_036346575.1. NCBI lineage: Eukaryota > Viridiplantae > Streptophyta > Magnoliopsida > Poales > Poaceae > Dendrocalamus > Dendrocalamus sinicus. Next base: position 35,562,351 of record CM070646.1, on the reverse strand, counting down.
CTAAAGTGACCAAAAAATGGTGAACCCTTAATCAATAGATGACTTTTGTTTTGTACTAGATACGATGTTCATTTCATACTACAATATGAGTTACTGCACTACAATTCACATTATCGCCTGGAAAAAAAACTATACTTCGCATTAACCAAATGGCTTGGTCTTCTGTACATGATTCGCTATCTGGGTTATCAGTAAACTAGTGCTAATATCGATGCATGATATATCAGTTGATATATCGAACAATGCAATGCTTTGATCTTTCTGAAGTATGAGTACGTACTACAGCATGACAGGGCAAGAAGATGAGTTGACTTTGAGGAGTGTGAAGATGTCGGCATCGATCCATGGCTGGACAGAAAGAACACCAGGAGCGTGCGTGCCTAGCTAACACATACGCCCGCAGATACTAAAGTAGCAGTACGTTTTATTTTAATTAATCTTAAGGACCCTGCTTAGTTTGCTAATTAATTACTGCTCCATAGTGTGCAAGCCAGCTGTGCCACCTCGAGATTCGAGCGCCTGATTCACTGATGAGTAACGAGTAACCATCGATCAGAGACTGCTTTTAGCCAAAAAAAATATACTATTACTAGTAGTAGTCGCTGGGGCAGCTGAGAGAGAGAGAGAGAGAGAGAGAGAGAGAGAGAGAATTCCTTTGTCACTTAATGCTTGGAGCACAAGAACTTTGTAGGAAAGAAACAGCACGGTTGCTTTCGAGTTTCTTAATGAAATCATTCGTTTCAGACGATGCCGACTAAGACATGTCAAATTATATATGATTTCCGCGTCCGCAATGAAATATTGAAAGAAAAGAAAAGGTGGTGATCCAGGCAGGGCAATGATACTAGTGGAGGAGTACAGTTCAGAGCAGTGGAAAAATTAAGGTGTGTAGGGGTGGGCATGTTCTTCAGGGGACCGTTCATGGTGGCCATGGCAGCAGTACATTGCCACCGAGCGAACAGCTCAGGCTGCTCTGCAGCCACCAATGGGATGCCTTGCTGTTGCTGCCGCCCATTTTCTTTTCTTCAGTGTCACCTTTCTGAAAATCTCCAGATTAGTACAGTACCTACCAGCAACAGGGAGCCCATGGATTAAAATTGCTACAGGTCGAATTTTCTACCTCCTCTTCTCTTTTTACCGTGCTAAGGTGTCGTTCGGTTGGACTGAAATAAGCTGTCTTATGTCTAAAATTACATTGTAACTGGTTGAAATTACACGTAGCGGATAGTGGCTTATTTAGCGTAACCAAATTTAAAAAGTTTTAAAAATAGAAAAAAACAAGTTAGGTCATCATGGACAATGCAAATGAATAAAGCTAGAAAAAGATAAAATTTATAAATAATGAAAAATAAATAAAAAAAACTCAAACCAAAATGAGCGGAACATTAGCTCTTTCAGAATCTCAGCGCACAGCATAGTGCGCCTTGAAACTACTGTATGCAGCATGCAGTATGTTTTGGTTTAGCTAAAAATCTAGCTAGATTAACGAAGAATAGATAATGAGGTGGCTACAGGTGACACACACATCCATGTCACATCATCACGTCAGTGAGAGATTTTCGCGGTGGACCTTTAGACACGGACTGACCTGCTCGTGACTGGTGAACTAGGCCTTGCAACCTGTTGCTCTCCATGTCCCTCATGCATATTGATATTTCCACACACAAAACATCCCCAACAGTTGCTCTCCCTAAGTTTTCTCTCTCTCTCTCTCTCTCTCTCTCTCTCTCTCTCTTTTGCTTCAGTTTCTAATGGAGAATTAATGCCAGGAACAATCTTATACTACTCATTTAATCTTTTAGGTCGTACAATTCAATACGACAGAAGTGGGATCATTTAGTAATCAAACAATGGTACGTAGCTAGAAATATCCCGGGCCTTAATTGTGAAACAAAAGGGCCGTGAGATTTTTTACATACAAAATGCTTAATACTTTTGTATGGTTAATTATACTTGTATTTCCTATGCGATCATGGATAATAACTTAACTGTTAAATTACTTGGTGTGTGAAAAGACTAACAATTCGAGTCTTCATCGTGAATTCATAATGGATCGTGTCAGAGATTCTCTAAACAAAGATGTTCTAGTGTAGAGAGAGAGTTAGAATAGGTGTAATGTACACATATTAGCCGACGTGTTATTTAAGAACTGCCTAAAAGAACAAGAGAAATATCAGTGATTACGAATGATTATAATGTATTCTAGAAAGTACTTTACATATGAGTTAAGAAAGGAGTGGAGTGAAAACGATGGACCAATCGGAGAAAAAGCGGGGGGCGCATACATGTCAGCAATCCAACGCTAAACCAGCAACTGTTCCCCATTCTTCCTCTCCTTTTCATTATTAATCCTCTATACCCTTATCAGTTGCCTCTAAACCAGTAAATAAACCTTTATCATTACTCTCTCTCCTGATCTCCTCTCTCCCTCCCTCCCCCATTAGCCAGTCCTCATCTCCTTGAGCTTGTTGAGAGCAGTACCACCGAGCTACATGGTTATAAGCTTAATTAATTGGGGGCTATCTATGCTTTGCTTCTCTCATGCCATCTCTACAAGATCAAGCCAGCCAGTACCACTCCTATCTAGGGTTTTGCTTGCCCCTCTTGTGCTAGCTTCTACCTAGCTAGCTAGCTAGGCAGCCAACTCACTCCCTCTATGTGAGGTGGCGATGCCAACCAATCTTTACCTCCTTGATCTACTCCCTACATGTAGAATTTTCCCTCTTAACCCTTCTTGTTCGACTGCGGCGGGGACTGCGATGGCGCATGGCAAGATAGATCAGTCCGGTTCTTGATTCTTTTCCTGTGCTTCCTAGATCTCATGTGTTGCATCTGTACTGTTTAATTATATATGAGGTGCTTGCTTTTCCTATATATCCATATGCATATTTGTCTCTTCTTGATCCACTCATCTGCATATCTCGACCCAAAGCATAGATAGATGTGGAATCCCTTCCTTTCCTATGTTCGGTCGTAGCTAGATGTATCCATCAATAATATATATGGCATCTAGCCATGGCGAGTATGATCTCTCTACGGCCAAGGAGCATGGCAGCCGGGTCATGTTGGAAGCAGTTGCGCGTGGATGAATTGAAGCAGACAGTCGGTGCTTGCAGGTGCAGCACCATCAAGATTCACATCGAATTCGTCTTAAACGAAAGGTTTACAGCTGCTGTATACATGATGAGAATCTTGATGATGCTGCATCAGCAAACGCTCGACTCACAGTCACAGCTTGAAGAGTGAGAATCCGATGCACTTGAGTTCTTCCTGCCTTCTTTGAGTTAATTTGGTTGTTCTCACTTAAAATTCCTTTCCTTGAGTTAATTCATAAACTGCTAGCTAGCTCCTTCATGGAGTAGCTAGATTAAGGTTTGACTCAAACAAGTGCGACCAATGTTGTAATTTTCCTCACTAATTTCATCTCATCTTAGCAAGAAGTTTTTTCGTCGATTGAGGTTGGCAGTATGAGGTAATTAACTATATAAACCTTGGTTTTGTTTGCTGTACTGTGTGTGCTCCTCTTTCAGATGTTTTTCAGGCTCCCACGTGCTTGGGATTTCTCTTCTGGTACACAAGGAGAGGAGAATGTTTGATGATTAAGGGATGCTGTGATTTTATGGTAAACTATGAGTTTGATTGGAAGTTTCCTTGCTGTGACAAGGGAAGCTCATCAGTTCTCTTGGCATCATGTGTACACTTGTACAATGGAAGTTGTGCACACTTGTAAAATGGAAGTTTTCAAGGTTGGCTTGTGTTGAATGAGGTAACTGATTGGAAATTAATTAAGCTAGCTTGCTCCTTCTGTGTTCAAGGTTGCACATCCATCTTATAAAGCGCTTCCCAATCATTTTGCAGTTTTGTTTCTTGCATGACGAATCGTTCTACATGATGAATCCCCCCCCCCCCCCAAGGTACGTTCCTTAGATATATCCTCCTTCAATATTGATGCAGTGGTTTGATTAATCACCTGCGCGCTAGCTTAATTCCAGAGAGGCCGGGGACAACATATATACACAGACAAAGCTTGCACACAATGTTAATTTTAGCTAGTTAATGAGACAAATTAACATTGCTTCCTTTCCTTAATCAATCTTGCACTTAAGGTGGGTTCTTTTTGGGCTAATAGCTTATGGCTTATAATTTAAATATTTAAATTCTGGCTGTTCGCGAGAGGTAGTAAGCAGAGGGAAATAGTCGCATGCGATTTTGGCCGGTACAGCTGAACTCAATATAATTTTTACTACAATTTTCTTATTAGCCCAGTCTTAAAAAAACTTATTGTTTAAAAACTAGTTACTGTAGATAGTATAAAAACATAAGCTAACTTTAAGCCTAAAAGAATTCGGCCTTTATTTTCTTGTCTCAATGCGCTTACTGCAGTACTAAGAGCATCTGATTGACGCAGATATGCTCTACGACATATTCCCCATCATCATTAGTTGAGATGCTGTGCCACTAGTGTGTAGCTAACTGCATATATTCTGTGTGTATATATACATACACACATCACTTATGTACACCCTTCATTCTATTTCCAAATTGAAGGGGGTCATACCCAAGAAAGACACAACACACATGCACTACCTTCGAATTATGGCCAGCTGCATGCTTAAATATATGCTAGCTTGCTGCTTCAAATTTTTTTTACTCCCGATTATAGGTACTCTTTATACCGTATCTCATAAAATAGAGAGTATCTTGCGGAACGGAGGGTATGTACGTGTTGTATATAAGACCATCTAGGTGGTATATGTGTGTGTGTGTGTATTATGTGATTGGCATTGGAGTATCTTAGAATTAGTATATTAGTACACTTGAGTGGTATATCATGGGTGGGAATAACTACACCTGAGAGTAGAATGTATTTATCACACACACACAACCTTTCAAAAATGTGTATACCACCTAGATGATCTTATATACTCATATACTACATGTATATACCATTTATTACGCGAGATACTTTCTACGTTGTGAGATACGATATAGAGAGCAACTACTTTCAAGAGTAGAAAAGAGGCTTCCTATAGGAAAAAAAATACATTATACACCTGGGTGTAGTTACTCTCACATATAATATACCACCTAAACGAACTTGACATACTTTTTATCATTTTGATATAATTATACACTAATTATAAGATACTTCAATGTGAACCACATGAAAAAACTGTAAGGGGTCTATACTTTTTAGCATATTTTGTAAATATATTCGTATATGCACATAAAAAGGAGTATATTTAAAAATATACATACATGCCATCTCTGAAAAAAATATACATACCACCTAGACGATCTTATATACTCATATACCATACGTACATATCTTCTATTACGCAAGATACTTCCTACGTTGTAAAATACGACATAGAGAGTAACTACTCTCGAGAGTAGAAAAAAGACTTCTTATATACACACACACTTCGGGTGTGTTTGGTTGAGCTGTGGCTTCTGAAAAAGCTGCTGTGAGCTGTGGGCTGTGGAAAAGCTACTGTAGGTTGTGGGCTGTGGAAAAGCTGTAAGCTGTTTGGTTCAAACAAGTATAAAACTTACCTCCTATCTTTATTTTCCTTGAAACAACTGTGAAACAGCTCTCTATTTTCACCATTTCAAAAAGCAGAAAGCCAAAAGCAGGGTCCAAGGTGCTTTCAAAACTGTACGACCCAAAAGTAGCTGCTTCTGAAAAAGCAGCTTCTGGTTTCCACCCCTTTGGTTAGCTTTTAACTTTTTGGAAGCAAAAGCAGCTTCCAAAAGCTCAACCAAAGGCACCCTTCCTCTCTCTCCCTAGCTACTTTTTCTTTGTGTCTCGTCAAAAAGCTTCCTAGTAATAGATGGCATCATATATGTACTGTTCCAAGATGTCCTTTTGGCAAGTGATCGACAGTAATATGTCTGAACTAGATATATCCTGCTTGATCTTTTGATACGAATATGTGGTGTTCGTGTGTTGTGAAACAAGCCACCAAAGGGTAAAGTGGCAGGAGGGCCAGGCAGCCATTGGAGTAGGAATGGGATGCATAAGGACGAACAGTGGTAGCTCAACAAGACATCACTAGCTAGCTAGATCGTTCAATCAAGTGGACCATGCATGCAGCTAGAGGCCGGGCCGGGGTACGTAGTACATTGCTATTATTGTGCCAAAGCTGGAAGGGGGCCAGTATATGCAGATGCAGCAGAGCCATGCATCAGAGGGACAAGCCTTGCAGAATGGTGGTACTGCATGCAGTCCCAAAGGTAGCTAGAGATTTTTCATTTCACTTTTACTTAACTTTGCCTTCTGCAGGCTGCAACCCAGCAGGCCCGTGCACCTAGCCAGCCAGCCAGCCAGCCTCTTTAATTAGTTTCATTTCGATGTTAATTTCGTCTCGCCTCATATATAGAGCCGATCGATCGACCGGCAAATTAATTAGCTAGACATATATATTTGCTTAACATGCAAGCGAAATGTGGATGCTAGCTGCAGGCATATTCATTTTGAGGGTGCAACATGATATATATATGCTCCCTCTAACTGATTGTCCATGGCAGCTAGCTTCTCAATTAGCTATATATACGTGTAGTTTATTCCATCTGGATAGTGTTATAATTATTTCAGGAATAAATGTGAGTCATACTGTGAGCATACATTATATAGCTAACGGCTAGTTCCTCCTTGATCATTGATGAATATGTACGTGAAGAGAGTACCAGCTAGCTAGCTACTGCATAAACTGTTGAGTTTTTTTTACTTCAATTTGATTGTTTCAGTGCCAGTACTAGCTAGCTATAGTGTAAGCGTGGTGAGTACGTACGTAGTACATATGCCTGCCTGCCTGCCTGCAACTGCAGATTAACTCTCATTGGCCGGGCGGCCAATAGTACGCATCGCTGCTGCCCCTTGACCTTGAGACGGATCAGATATTCAGATTGACTTGTAGCTAAGCTACCAATGCAATTGCATGCTGCGCTGTCTGATGAGAACTTCAGACATATACAGATCGATCCCATAAAAGCAAGGGAAATGCATGTGTGGCTCATGGCTTCATTCGGCAGTTTATTGCATATCTGATCATCTGCATCTGCACAAGTCATCGATTACTATCTTCGATCAGAGTGATATATGTAGCTAGCTAGATAGATCTATGTATCTTGGATCTCCTGAAACGCAAAAATCCATGGATGGCTGGATGGGATGGGATCATACAGGTACAGAGCCTGATCAATTTGCTGATGCAACGGCAGAAGCAGCAGCAGCAGCAGCAGCATTGCATGATCGATACGATGTGGTCACGAGCAGCGTTTTAACACACAGGCGGAGCGCGCAGCAAGCATATATGCGCTACGTCCGTACGTGCATGCATGCGCTGGATGTCGATCGAACAGGCGATCGGACGGTTTAGATAGGTTCCGTACGATAGATCGACGGGTCAGGTTGGTCCCGTGTCGTACGTACGTACATGACGGTTAATAAGACCATTAGCTATATCTCGGCTCGGCTGGATGTAATGTACGTACAAACATATCCCATTGGCCGCGGCGTGGCCCATGCATCAACGCGCTCATCCATAAATTTTCGGGAAACTTGGCTACAGCCGACCGCAATCTTAGAGCAAGTTTAATAAGAGCAGGTACAATAAGACTTAGTCAGCAAATTATAGCAAATATAATATCAACTAAATCTTACGTGGCAGAGAGAGAAAAGAAAAGAGAGAAAGAAGCTGGCTACTAAATTACAGCTAGCTATAGCACGTAAAAATATGCATTTCACTCTCTTACACGTGGGGCCAAATAGTTATTGTAATAGTTACCTTATTGTATGAACTATTTTTTTGAAGACTATAGATGAAATGGATAAGTGTTATAACCACTAGTTGGCTATACTATTGTACTTGCTCTAAGGCTGATTGTGCTAGCTACAAGGGAATCCATGTCAGCATAATCCTATGTGGAGGGGAGAGAAAAGGAGAGAGAGAGCCAAGCCGACTCCCATGCAAGAGTCAGGCTATAGCACAGGAAAAGATGCATTATCCATGCATGTACCCATAGAACTAATTGCTATACCCATGCATGTATTAAATTATCAATACCCGTGTATGTATTAAATGATTGAGAGCTCTTGTGGAGACAACTTATAGCCAGCTTATTGTATGAGTTGACTGCATCATTATCTTTTGATGACATGGAAATGTATTAGAGGTAGTAGCTATTTGTACTATTAAACTTGCTCTTATAGGTTTGCTTTGGGACGTCTAAAAAGCATGGCTTTACTGAACTACACTATAATTTTATGGCTATTTATTGTATGAGATTGAGTCCATTATAGCATCATTTTTTACTGAGTTTTTGAGAGCAATTTTTATAAATAATGATTGGCACCCTTAAAACTTGCAAAGTGGCCCTCTCATGTCAGTGATTACTCCCTCCTTCACCCTCACTCTTTTCTATCAGAGAGTACTCTCTGTCCCCCTTCCTCCCTCGTGTCCTTCCCATGATGGCACGGCTCGAACCGCACGCATGGCATCCCCCTTCTCCCCTTATCCTCTTCTCACTGCAACCTCCCTTTCCATGGTGTTCCTTGCAACCACTGCCTCCGCCCCCTCTATGTCCCCATCCACCCTCAATCAGCACTTGCTCCTCACCCCACCATCGTCCCCAATGGCACAACCGTTTCCTCTTCAATGAGCTCCATGTGGAGATATTCCTCCGCCTCCCCATCACCTTCACCCTCGCATGCACACCACCTTCCATGGCATCATTACCGAACCCTCGTTCCTCTGCCACTTCTGCACCCTCCACCCTGTCAAGCTGCTCGACCCCTCTGCCCCCACCGCGGACTTCTCTTTCGCCTTCATCCCTAACCCTACGCCCCGCAGATGGCCCGACAGCTGGCTCCCCTGTGACACGCATGATGGTCGTGTCCTCGTCTAGCGTGTCCCTTACAGTGGCGTTGTGATCTTCACCGAAATTGCCATGTGCGACCCTTGTCTCGGTGCTACGTCAGCTCCAAACCATCCCCACAACCTCACCGTTGTTAGCTTTCAACTAGGATCAACATGTATCCATATCGGTAAGAACATTAGGAGAAATCCAAGCACGAACAAAAGAACTCATGAACATAAGAAACAAATATTTCTGGTGTGGCACAACCAGCACCTTTTGCTACTATTTTCGCTTTCTTACAAACTGATTACATGTCTCCGATTTACATAGGCTAGTACTACCCGATCAATACTCAAATTCGGATTCCTATTTGGATTTGGACATGGCAACATGCAGGAGGAAGAAACGGACTCAACTAGTCTAATCCTATTACTTGGCAACGTTTGGATTACTTTCCAACCGCCGCCTATGACCACAAGGAGCACCTTGTGGGCTACGAGAGGAGATTCAAGGTCTTCCTTGCTCCCTGCAGTGAGGAGGAGTAAGTGGATGATACGTTTTTCAGGGTGGTTTGGATGACGCACTGCATGTTGGAGAAGCTCTTGGTGACGGACTGTGCGAGCCAACGAGCAAGGAAGGTGGCGGTGTGCAGCGACATCATGGGTGGGTATCGAACAAGGAGTAGTAGAGGGATAGAGAGGAGGTCATCCGGTTGAAGGTGGCTGCATCAGTGGGGCAGGTTGCGGTTAGAAGGGAGAGAGGAAGATGGAGGAAGAAGGGAGAAGAAGGGAGGGTGAATATGACATTTAACATACACTCTCTATAGAATCGTATGGCACAATCAAAAGAAGGTGAATGATTATCTCTACTTTTGCCACCTGAAATCAAAACACAACGCAGAGGAACAAAAGACAAACAATCTGGATTACCGAATGGAGATAATGACCGCAGCTGCTTCCTCGTATGTGCTTGAAGAGCCACTGTCATCTGACTGCTCGTCTCGATCGCTCGTTACGACCGCTTTTCACGAACGTTTGCTCCAACCACTCGCAAACTATCACTCGCTTTCGATCGCTCGCTCTAACTGCTTGCTTATGACTGCTCACTCCCGATTGCTCGGATCGATCGCTCGCTTGTTCCGATTACTCGGCACGACAAAGACACATGTAGTCGTAACCTCCTTCCACCTGAGGCCCCCAGCCATTCTACCACCGGCCGAATGAGTACAAGCTGAAGACCACTCAGAGCACGTAAAACAGAAGAAAAGGAGTGATGTTTTGGAAGTCGTTGGAGATCTTTTTCTAGAAAGAATCTGATCTATTATTTCATCATCAAATTCTTGGCTACAAAGTGCCCTCCAGCACCCCTAAAAACCTTCTCCACCAAAGCCCTAAAACTTCATACCCTAACCTACAGCCTCCTCTACTTTTATAGGCCAGCGCACAAAGGGTGTCCCACTCGAAAACCTCAAACCGTGTCCTTATCCATAGTCGTAGTCGTGTTCATGTCGTGGTCGAAGACTGCCATAGTCGCAGTCGTGTTTAAAGTGTTGTGGTCGGAGCATGTCGTGATCGTAGTCGTGTTCATGCCGTGGTCGAAGCATGTCGTGGTCGAAGTCTGAAGTCTGTGGTCGTTTGGCCATGCTGTGGTCGTTTGGCCATGCCCTGGTCGTAGTATAAAGTTTGTGGTCTGAAATCACTCGTAACTGAGCAAAACCACTCAACGGCAAAGTATTCGACTACAAATTAATGACCAAGTCTTTTTATAAACGTAAAATCCAAAACAAATCAAATGTTAATTATTCATCATCTCTTTATTTACGACCATCCACATGGTGTAACACTCTCTCCCCTACTAATGAGGGTAATATTATTTTAATGGTATCACTATTCTACAGCAAAGAGACATAAAATTGTAGTGTGTTTTAGCAAAGTCATGATTTTCTTGACGTCCTAGAGCAAACATCACAAAATTGTTGTGTCCTGTGACTAATTTTTCCTAAATTTTCTAACATTTTTGAGAGCAATGATCATCATATACACGTACAAGTGCATGGTTACGTTGCTTTCATCCCCGGAGAAAATTTTACAGTAATGTAGTGATCATGGCGTAGATATATAGGTATATATGTTTGCTGTTCTTCTAGCAGCTTGTTGCTGTTTAATGATCGAGCTGGATGTAATTCTGCAATTAAGTTGTTTCAGAGAGCAGTATACGTTAGGATCTTGTACGACTTGGAACAACTCTGTCGCATTGCTTGGCACTGCTTGGCTTTTGGTCCTCTTTTTGGCATGCAACTGCTGCAAAAAAAAAAAGTGTAAATAAAGCTGCATGCACAAGTAAATTAGGGGTCGTTGATATTGATTTATGAAGAAAACAAAAAATTAATATAAATACTTAATTTCTCAAAACAACTTTCGTACTTATCTTTTTTTCCATATCGCTATGGAGATAAAACAAAGGGTCATAAACGTATCACACATCTCACTCTGCTTGCTTCCGTCTCATACACATATCCTCCTCATTATCCATGCTCTCATTTTAAAAATTACTTTTTTAATCACTATTGTTTATTATTGTTGGCTAAAAGCTAGCAATGACAGATAAAAGACAGGAAGCTAGCAATGTGACGCTCGGCCCGCCCGTGCGTGGGGGGCTGCCTTGCCTTGCTTTGCTGCTTCTTGCAGATTGCAGTTGCATCGATCCTTGTACTGCTAAGTACTGCAGCTAGCTAAGCCGGCCGTACGATCCATTGGTTACCTATATATACTTCCCCTCATACGATCGAATTATAGCTAGCTAGCTGCATGCATGCACATGCAGCTAGCACTGACATGCACGCATGTACGGCACACTGGTATCTCTCTCTGCGTGTAGACGTATGTTATTGTTGATGGTTGAAGAGAGTGTTCTTCTGACATGCATCTCCCCCTCCCTTTGTTCAATTCAGACCTGATGGATCGATCTCGCTGGGAAATCAATGACTAGTTTGTATGGCTGCCATTGTTGGCAGCGTGCTTATCAACCATACTAGCTAAGTGTCGATCCATCTGCATCAATGCATGCATGCGTATGGGTCGCTCATGTGTATGCATGCACGTGTGTACGTATATGCACATACATGAGCTCCCTGTTTGTGTCACTGCTCGCATAAAATGTATGGTCACATGGAACACATATATTGGCTCAGTCCTTTTTAACACATGTGACTTATGATTTTTCTACGTAAATAAATGAGATAACTTCTTTATCGTCTTTTTGAAACAGTATATCGAAATAGGCTTTTCAAAGCAGCATATCAGTTTATTGGTATTCGATTTGTTTGCACAGAAGCTCATGTTAAGACAAAAAATCATCGATTGTAGCCATAAACCATTAGCTGCAGCTAAAAAGAACCTACATATTGTCAAAACATAAGCATGTATGGTCTCGAATGAAATCTTCTCTTTTGTCTCTCATTCCTAATTCAGTGCATAATCAAAAAATTTACACAGATTTATTTAGCCTAACTGACAGGAATTAACGTGCGCGGCGCGGGAGACAAGAGGCAAGATGACAAGTACCAATAGAAAGAAGAGTTTAATCGGACAGAAATGGGAACTTGGAAGGGGATGCAAAGTAATATCCCAAGCCCAAAAGCAGATATCTAGCTTGCCCATTCAAGCCCACGAGACAACCCCAATCAAAAAGAGTTCATTGGACCATGCATCTTAATTTTCTTCTCTTTATTTTTTCAGGGTATCAAACTCTCCAGTCGCTAGCTCCCAAGTATATTACTGTAATCTGTAAATCTCGATCGGCCTTTCAACGGTTGCAGTTAAAATGAATTCAATTCATGTTGAAGTTTGAACGAACCAGCTTGTTGCAAACAGTGCCTTAATCCTTTCCCTTCCGAGTGTCTTGTCTCCTAATTGGCCCAAACTAGTGTAGCATTGTACTATAGTGCTCCATGTGCTAAGAGGAACTGAAGAAGAGGTACATCTGCAGTGCAGGCAGCACCTCTGTCTCTGTCTCTGTCTCTGCCTCTCTTGTTTGGTTTTCCTCTCCTGTGAAGGCCATGGCATACCAAGCTGTGTCAGCAAAGGCAGCTGCTTTCTCTGGCCCGATACCGACGCTCTTCCGTGCAATGCATAGTTGCAAACTCGTATGCAACACAGTTACGCAAGCAAAGCTGTTGTGCTGCAGGCCTGCAGCCTTGTGCATGCGTACATGTACAGCACCTTACCTTCGCCACAGGCTCACAGCTAGCTAGCCTCTCCTCACACAACAACAACAACACACACAGAGTCACAGGCACGTCCCACTTACCTACCTCGAATCAACAAACACATTCTCAACTTGCACATTGCATCATATTCACAAATATGCATGAAAATCTAAAGAAAATGAATGAACATACGCAGATCACTCATGGAGATCAACGAGTGTGTCACTGTGACCAAGCAACAGCTCGCACATCACAGTATCATGGCGCAAATAAAAAACAGCTAGCATGCGCATATCTCAGGAGGAACATGTAGCTCCCAGAAAAGCAGTGACCAACTCCAGCTAAAACTTGCTTTCTGCATTTGCCCCTCTGTCTATACCAATTTCCCTATCCTTTCCTGCCTAAAATCTTTCCTTCTTTCTTCAGAAAAGCAGTGGCTACTTTCGTCTTTCCAGCTGAGTAGCACTCTGAAAACGGAAAGCAATCACATCATTTCAAAAGTTGCTAAATATTTTCATTAGCAGTTGACTCATTCAGATTACCTTTCTTATCCCTAATCCCCCTCTCCTATCGCTAATATACCTCTCTCTCCCGTGTGTCTTTCCTGTATATATCTCTCCCGTCTCTTTTCCATCTAATCTCTCTCTCCCATCTACCAATCTCCCTCTCTCTCTCTCTCTCTCTCATTCTCTCTCTCTCGGGCTGTTTGGCTAGCCGGCGGTGTGGCGATCTGTTGGCGGCGTAGGCCGGGCACGACCAGGAGGAGCGATGGCATGAGCCGAGCGTGGCCGGCGGTGGCGGCGTGGGCCAGTTGAGGCCCGGGCAGGCGGGCGGCGCCAGAATGGGCGCATGCGCCAGTGGGCGTGCGGGCGACGAGGTGGGCCGCGGTGGCACGGCTGAGAGGCGGCGGTGCGAGCCGATTGCAACCATGCGGCGTGTGGCTGGCCGAAGGCACATGGCCGGGTGAAGGCGCATGGTCGGGCAGCGGTGTGTGGCTGGGCGAGCAGGCGCGCGGCGACGACTAGCAACGGGAGCTATACACATACACGAGTGCAACGGTGTAAATAAATGTGAACATATATATAGACCATTTTAGCCGGTAAGATTTGCATGCATAGTATCATCCGAATGTTTTCTTCTTTACTATCATCTAAATTTGTGACTTTTAGATTAGAGATCAAAGACCTTTGTTTTTAAAGGTGAGAGATTTTTTTTTCCAATGAGAGAGTGTAGAATTCAAGAGGGAGGAGGAGAATTCATGGCCATTAGATTTTTAATCCAACAGTCATAAATCTAGATGATAGTTAGAAAGAAAACATCCGGATGATGTTTAACAAAACCCATTATGTTAATGTAGAATTCGATCGAGCTTGATCCAGGAATCGAAGTTAATTGCATGGTGGAGGACATCTAGCAAGCCAAGCATGTATGCATGATGGTTTTGCAACTCCAGCAATTTGTACAAGCGGTAAACAAAACAAGTAATGATCGTGACATGACTAGCTTCAATTGATCTGGAGACGATCGGTAATTACTAAGCTAGAACAACGTACTACTTCTCTTTCAATGACTCGAAGGAAATGAACATAATAGCGGCAGATCGATCGAGCTGTGTTGCTGTGAATGGGGGTATGGCTACGTACTACATGACGTGGTGCAGCATAGGAGTAATATATACTAGTAGTACTCTATACATGTCCTCTCATCAGAATTAAGCTGAAATTAACGGTGGGAGCAATTGCAATTAGTAACCGATGAAACAGGCTTGCTAGCTAGTGGAGGAGTACCTAGCTACCTTTGATCTTGAAGAGCTTGCTGCGGATGCGGTTCATGCAGCCGTCGCAGTGGAGCCCGACGGCGCCGATCTTGAGCACCACCGTTCCAACCACCGGCTGCGTGCATGCAGTCAAATCAATCAAATAAAACAAGGGAGGCAAACTCAGCATATCAAAATTAAGGCAACAGAATGCTGCTGCTACTAGGATCGATCATGCATGCATCTCTCTTGCCAGAGTAGAAGAAGAAGGCAGGCAAGCTGCCACAGGCGCCTGCAGCTTTTTCTTCAGGAAGAAAAATGTAAACCAATGCAAGACCACACCACACTGCATGCTAGCTTTTAGAGGAATCAGAACGCAGAGGAACTCATTACTCATGGACACGGCCACTTTAAGATCCCCCAGCCCCAGGACAGGACACATTGGGTGGGATCATGAAGCTAGCGCACCCATCCGCGCATGAACCAGCTGCTAGTACCGTACCTCAAAACAAGAGTTTGATGATCACAACAGAAAAGTTAGAACGAACAAATTAAAACTCATGGACACGGCCTACCAATTGCGTGTTATCCTTCCAATCGAACCAAAGTTCCAATCCAAAGCTGCATTGGCCTCTTGATCAACAATGAACAAGAACAAAAGGGAACAGATAAAACCGATGCAATTCAAGGCAAGATGAATTAGAATCAAACAGGTGAAATGGCTGTTGCAGCATGCATGACACGCATTCACGATGGAAACGAATGATGCAAACACCGGCCGGGTACACTAATCAGAGAAACCCGGCCGGGTTTCTTCTTGTCCTTGCCGCCGCCCTTGTCGTCCTTTCCCTTGTCATCTTGCAGCTCCTTCCTCTTCTCTTCCTGCTGCTGCTCCTCCTCCTCCCTCATCGCCGCCACCGCCACCATTGTTGTTGTTCCCGACGAGGTCAACCTTCTTCTTTGTCTTGCTGCCGACACGATTCCGCAACTTGTTGGCGTCGAACCGGTCCACGATCATCAACCACGCCCTCCACACCTGATCATCGAAGACAACACCAGACGCGCACCGATCGATCAGTGGCCGTGGAAAGCGTAAATGCGCGTCCAGAGCCTTGGATTATTCTAGAACGAAACGGAGAAAGGCGCATAGATACAGAGAATTGCACGGAGGATGTGCCTGGGAATCGGCGGACGGAACCGCGGATGCGCTTGGCGCAGCCGTCGCAGTGCATGTCCACCTTGAGCACCACGGTCACCACGGGGGGAAGGGCTTTCTTCTCCTTGTCCTTATCCTTCTGATTCTTGTTCCCCGCCGCCTTCTGCGCCTTGCCCTCGCCGGACGAGGTGGCGTTGTCCGCGACGGCCTGCTCTTCACGCTCCTCTTCAGGCTTCTGCTCCTCCATCACCACCACTCCCTCCGCTGTGCTTCTTCTTCTGCGATCAATACGGGTCAAAAGGAGATGGCTATCAACAAGGGAGCTAGTGATGGTAATTTAGGGGATGGTTGGGGTTTATGGATACGGGCCCAAGCCTTCCGCCCTTTGCCATGGCCGCTAGCTCCTCACTCCTCAAGGCAGAGGCAACCAGGTAGGGGCTCAAGGCTTGCTCTGCTTGCTCGAGACAAGGCAAGGGGTTTTAGCCTTGAGCCAATAAGCCATGGCAT
Source organism: Dendrocalamus sinicus (assembly GCA_036346575.1). Classification (NCBI taxonomy): domain Eukaryota; kingdom Viridiplantae; phylum Streptophyta; class Magnoliopsida; order Poales; family Poaceae; genus Dendrocalamus; species Dendrocalamus sinicus. The sequence continues at coordinate 35,545,863 of CM070646.1, read as the reverse complement.
GGCACTGGTAGTGCCACTGCAGGTACCTGAGCTCTCGTCGAAACTCAGTGAAATCTATTAAAACTTGTTCAAGATTTTTATTTGAATCCCGCTGAAACTTTTTAAAATCCTTCGGTTGAAATTTAAGTTTCAAAATATGAAATTCGTTGAAACTTAGCTCGAGACTTCCTTAGAATTTTCCAAAAACTTCTAAAAACACAAAAAAAAAAATTACTGAAACATGAAACCTTTCAAACATTTTTATGGAGCTCATTGAAACTACATAAAATCTATTGCTATACCGTTATAATGATATATCACTATATAGTGGCTTCCTTAATTATATATCCCACTCAAGTCTTGGTATATATATGTACCAAACAACGGGAGCGAGGGGATGAACATTGTATTTTGGAAGGGATTAATTAAAGGACAAGGCTAGCTAGCTAATTGTCTTTATTTTCTCAAAGCAAGAAGTAGTACTGTGTTACGTAGTCTCCACATCTCTGAATGATCATCCTCTTAAATGAAAAACGTACGTCTCTGAATCTTCTGTTGCCGGTCTACACGAAGTACTCCTTGGCAGTCAACCACCCTTGCCATTGCAGCATGCAGTCGCAGTAGCCATGGTGGGTGTACTAACACTGCCATCCCCCGCCATCGCTGTGAGGAGGGGCACTGGGAGTCGGAGGATGCCTCTGGCTACATGACCCGCATGTACGGCTGCGGCCCCCCGGGGATATCTGGTGGCCGTGGACGGGGATGCGGGGTGCCGGCGCCGACCTATTGGGTTATTGAAACCGGCAGCAATCCAATCACACCAAGTACAAAAACATACAAAAGATACCAAGATTTATTTATAAGATGTTGCGTTACCTACGTCCTTAGAAGTCGTATCACGGTGGCTCCATCCGTATAAGAAGTTTCTTATCATGATTAAGGTTATAAGAGGTCGGTGGCATATATTTATACCTTGATTACATGTTCGTCTTACTCAACAGTTTGTGACTCTCAACAAGTTGAGCCAACGCTTAAACTTGTTGGCGATGATGGGCCTAGTCAACATATCTATAGTATTATCATTAGTATGCATCTTCATCAAATCAACCTCCCCAAAGTTAATTAACTCTCTAATCCTGTGATATCTTGCATGAATGTACTTCGTCCTAGCTTGATACACTTGATTCTTCATCAAATAAATTGCACTCTGACTATCGCAATTCACTCGAACTCCACCTTACTCAATGCCCAGTTCCTTTACTAGTCCTGCAAGCCATAACGTTTCCTTTGCAATTTCAGCCACATCGATGTAATCTGGTAGACAATGTAAGAATAGACTGTGTTACAAATATTGCCCTAAATTTCTTCTCTTTATTTCTTGCAAATATTGCGATACCTAAACTGGTTACAAGTCTCTCAATTTATATGCTTATAACTCTACTAACACACGAATTAGGACTTCGAGTTGGATACTACTTCAACTCGAATTACACATGAAATCGAACTCAATTCGACTAGGACTCTAAGTCAAGATTAAATCTAACAATCTCCCCCTTAATCTTGACTTTCTAACTTCTTTTCATCTTGTTTGAGTTTGGACGGTGACACATCTCAAACGTCCCTGACTCAACTCATCTTCAGAGCACTTCATCCTCGCTGAGTGCTTCGGCAACAAACGCTTTCTTCGTCTTCGGCTTTTGGCATTCTGAAGCAAAGTGTCCATAATCATTACAGTTATAACACCTCACTTTTGCCTTATCAAACCTCCGACCTTTACGGCCTTGGCCATCACACCTGGAAGTGTTCTTGCCTTCACACTTCAATGATTGAGCCTCCCACTTGGCGCGAGTCAACAAGAGCTGTCCTTCACCTTTGTTGCTAGTGTCATGGATGCGTTCCTCATACGCCTTAAGACAACCGATGACCTCCTCCATGGTTATTGCCTTTAGGTCTCCAAATTGCTCTATGACTGAAGCAATCGGGAGAAACTGTGAGGGAATAGCACGAAGGAATTTCTTCACCACATACAACTCTTCCACCTTCTCGCCAAGGGCCCGTATCTTGTTGACGATGACCGTCAACCGGACGGCGAAGTCATTGATCGACTCCGTTTCCTTCATACGTAGCACCTCGAACTCGGTCTTGAGAGTTTGTACCTTTGCTTCCTTCACACGATCTGCGCCAAGATGCATCGCTTTCAACGCCTCCCACGCGGCTTTGGCCGTCTCCTTTTCGGCCAGAAGGAAGAGCGTCTCCTCTGGGATGCCCTGATAGATGGCCGCCAATGCCATCTGATCTTTGCGCATATCGACGTTGCCGTTCTCGATCGCATCCCACACTCCTTGAGCCTTCATGTATACCTTCATCTTGATTGCCCATGCTGCATAATTGCTCTCCGTGAGCATCGGATAATGCAGCGAGATAGCGGAACTCTCCTTCGCCATCGCACCGGATGATGCCTCGTTGCCGTCGACACTGCTTCCCGAATTACGCGACATGATCTTGGGCATGGATCAAAAAACTCCGGCTACTTTGAAGGCTCTTGGACGGAGAGAAACGGAAGGAAAAAAATTACTGTTTTTCTTTTTCTCTTTTCCTTGAATTTTGCTCTTGCTCTTGCTTGGACCTGCTTTTGCTGATCTGCGTTTGGGTGCTTGGTTCTGGTGCTTGACATTGGGCACTTGGCTGACTTGATCTCGGAGACGGAAAGACCAAAGAAAATCAGTTCGGCTCGGAGTCCTTCGGTTTCAGTTTCCATCTCAGGCTCGGATTCAATGGCCATACACGACTCGGAGACGTTGCTCTGTGCAGATTGACTGAGACGTGCTGAACCGAGACTCCCTGCCTCGTTTCCTTGTCCTACACTGCATTAAGTTCTCTCTCTCTCCTCTTCTTTTTCTATGCTTTGATTTCTGTGTGAGAGTGGATGGCGCGGAAAACGAGACTCAATGGAAAAGCAATAAAGGTGCAACCCGTAGAAGCACAGAACGTGCACCTTTTCTTTGGTCTTTTCTCTCACCACATCACATGCAAAGAAAGACCACATACAAAGCACCAACTGCATGCATGTCTGAATCTCTATGCATGGCTGCATGCAGGTCTGGATCTCCAGCGCCAGAGCAATCGCAAGATCTTCACGACTCCAGATCACTCACCTCGCCAGGCAGACGGCTCGACGGCGTCGGTTGCGTTGGTTGCCGTCGCCATCTGCTCCAGAAGGGCCCCCGCGCCGTTCGCGCGAGCCAAGTCGCCAGTGCGTCTCTGGACTGCTACGCCTGTAGGCCTGCATGGTCGCATGGATGACCATCCGCATACGCAGCCCTCGCTTAACTCCTTTTCTGCAGCGACGACGTGCGACGGTGGCCGCCCGAGACCTGCGGCAGCGTGTGCGACGGTGGCCGCCCCCGGGAGCTAAGATTGCTCCTCCCGGGGGCAGCAGCAGGAGAAATTGAGGTTAGCTCTGATACCAATTGTTACAAATATTGCCCTAAATTTCTTCTCTTTATTTCTTGCAAATATTGCGATACCTAAACTGGTTACAAGCCTATCAATTTATATGCTTATAACTCCTACTAACACACGAATTAGGACTTCGAGTTGGATACTACTTCAACTCGAATTACACATGAAATCGAACTCAATTCGACTAGGACTCTAAGTCAAGATTAAATCTAACAGACTGAATTGATGATTTCCAACAAATAGACCCCCACCTAGAGTAAAAACATATCCAAATCACCAGCATAATCCGAATCCACATATCCAACAACCAATGGATTACCTTACTATCTGCCAAAAATAATACCATGACTCGATGTCCCTCTTAAGTACATGAAAATCTACTTGACTGCCTCCCAATGTCGCTTCATTGATTTAGCCATAAACTTGTTGACTTGACTTACAACATGCGTCAAATCTGGCCTTGTGCAAACCATTGCATATATTAAGTCATTTGATATATTTAAAAATCCAAATAAAAAATAAATACAAAACATTAATTCAGGCAAGTAATTAAGCCGACTTAATCACCTGCCATCCGGTGGTGGGCCGACAGGCCACCTGGAGCCTGATGGCCGTGCGATAGGTCTTAGCTGCACAGTGGCCGGGCAGTAGGTTGCTTGTCGCACAGCCACAGGGCTCCAGGTGACACCTACGCGGGCATCACTCTTAGAGCATATTTAAGCATAAATTATTTTAATATATTATCCATACAAAGATAATTTGTTCTTCAATCCTTTCTTAATACATTCATTTGCTTTGTCCATTGCCTCATACAAATATCCAATAGAATATTTTTCACCACTATCAACCAACCGAAGAATACACACCAATGGTTCAGTAACTATTACTATATGTTGACATGATCCTAAAGCTCAGCATTTGTGTGCTGAACCTCTTTTGAAATTGATTTACTTAAATGTGGCCCACTCGGCCTTCTTACCAGGCTTATATCTGAGCCAGCCCGCATGGCTCAACAGGCATCTCGGCTGACACCTCCTCTCCCTTTCCCCTGTTCTCTCTCGCCTGCTTCCCGAATCCTCTCATCTCTCCTATGGTGACTTGCCGAGCCTGGTCCTGCCAGTTGTGGCGCCATCGTTGGTTGGCCTCTTTGCACCGTCCCTAGCTGGATCTCGGCTTCCCTCTCTCTCGGCGCCACCAGTGTTCCAGCCTTGCCATAGATGCTTGCCCCTTCTTGGTTTCCGTCGCCGATCTAAAATTGGCCAGTTCCACTTGTGGATTTGAGGTATTGGCTTCATATATGTGGTACGGTGGATGAGTTTTAGTTTATTGGATCTGATTTTTCCCTTTGCTACAGTGTTCTTGTTGTGGATTGGTGGAGTTTTATGAGGAGCTCCAGCCAGTCGGTGCTATGCGCCTGGCTGACGCTATCTACACACGCCTTGGCAAATCTGAAGCTCTGCCGATGCATGAAGGCTTAGCTGGTTCTTCTTCTTTACGGCGTGTGCGCTATCTACACATGTCTTGGCAAAGTTGAAGCTCTGCCGATGCGTGAAGGCTTAGCTGAAGCTCTTAAGCTCTCACTTCATGGCTTTAGTTGGCACCTTTGCAAGCATGGCCTTGCCTCGTGCTGACTGGTGGCAAAAGAGTTGGAATGTGGCTCTATGTTTCTATTGTCTATCCTGAAAGTTGGACTCGTGGCTTTGGTTGGCCATGGTGGTGACAGATGGCTTGTATATGCTCTTAAGAGGAGTGACTCTTCTAGTATGGCTTCAACAGGTAAAGAGGTAAGAAGGTAAGTTTGAAATGCTGGATGATGAACATCTAAATACGCGAGATGGTGTCAATTGGTCTCAGATAATCCTGGTATCTCTATGCGCATTTTTGCCCAAGTACAAAAATTATAACCCAGATTTCTGACAGCAAATTTTACTACTTAATTTCGTTTTAGTTTTATTGTCCTTTTGGCTAACTCTTTGATGCAGGTATTTGGCAGTGATGATATGGAGTTTTGATGTAATTTATATATTTTTTACTTTGTTGTAAATGTTGAGTTGTAATATTTGGTGTACTCCTTATTCTTTTATAAATTTGGAATTGAAATTATATATGTGAGTTTATTTGTGAGGTTTGTTGTTGTAACTAGGTCCTTTTTGTAATTTAGATTATTGATTCTAATATATTCTCATTTGATTTGTGCAAATGGAAATTTAGTTTATTAATAGTTCCTTTTTTAAAATGTTAATGTTCTTATTGACATATTGATTTTCTTCTTAATTACGTATTCTTGGTTAATTAATTTTGAGGGTTCTCACATTCTTTCATGCCAGGTTAACAGGGGTTTTAGAGTAGATACAAAGGCTTTAAGAAGGACAGTAGAAAGGGTGCTAATTGTGCAGGGGACATCAACTGGCGAGTGTTGCTCTAAATGAGGGCCGAATCATGAAGTGAAAGTTTTTCTATGAAGATCAGAAAAGCGATTTTCTTAGTTTTTGATACATTAGTATCACAAGAGTTTTGTTTGGGTTTCTTACTGGTTACATATTCATATATGGTTTCCCAGTAAAAATCTATAATGAATTAGATTGAGAGAGTTTTGCTTTTGATCATATCTTTCTTACGCCTGACATGGGGGAAAGGCTTCCTATGAAGCAATCCAAGCAGATCCAATGGCGAGTGTTTGCTCTAAATATGGGCAGAATCATGAAGTGAAATATTACTGTCAAGATCAGAAAAGCAAATTTCTTAGTTTTTTTTATACATTAGCATCACAAAAGCTTTGGGTTTTTACTGGTTACATGTTCATATATGGTTTTTCAATAAAGATATATAACGAAGTAGTTTGAAAGAGTTTTGCTTTTGCTCATACTTTTCTTAAGCTTGATATGGAGGGAGGAAGGCTACCCTTGAAGCAATTGAGGCAGATCCAAAGAGAAGCTATGAACAGCGTAAGTTATGATCCGAGGAGTCGACGGACGATGGCGTCACCATGTAGAATAAACCTAGGGCATTAGTCGGGCGATGCAACATTTATTTTCATACTTTTTTGCTTTGGCCCTACTTGGGCCTTATGGTTGTTTGGAAATTATTTGTCGTTTAGCTATTTTGAGGGTGTGCATGTAGAGGTGTGAATTGACGGTTATGTGGTATGCAGTCATCTTCTATTTATTTTAGAGAGTGTCTAGGCATCATCCGGATGTTTTCTTCCTAATTATCATCCAAATTTGTGACATTTGGATTAGAGATCAAGAGGCCTCTTGTTTTTGAAGGGGATATTTTTTTCAAATGGGAGGGGGTAGAATTCAAGAGGGAGGGGGAGAATTCATGGCCATTGGATTTCTAATCCAATGGTTCTAAATCTGGATGATAGTTAAAAAGAAAATATCCAGACGATTCATGTTTAACAAAACCCTTTATTTTATGCCACTCATCCATAAAATAGTAGTACTGTAGAATAATACATGGCAGGCAAAGCCTGTTCCGATATACCACTGGTTCGTCTACTACTACTACTACTACTACTAAACTACAGTAGAGTACTACACGGCCTAGCTGGCTAGTCCACAGAAAAAAAAACGTACCACACGGATAAGTAGAAAGCAGTTAGTTTTGGCTATGACAGACAAATCGTCTCTCTGATTCGGCTGCTTGCCGCCGTCGGTCGATGCCTCAAATCGATGGACTGCCGGTCAGTAGCCATGGGTGTGCCATGCCGATGCGCCGCCGTAGGCGCCATGGCAATGGCCCTGAGCAGGAGGAGGATACGCGTACGGCCCCCAGCCAGCAGCGGCTGGGTAAGAGGAGGTGGTGTAGGAATAGGCCTCCGCAGGCTGCACGTCCCACGGGTACGCCTGCGCCTCTCCGTAGTTCCCAGTGTTCCAGCCGCCGCCCGCCAGCAACTGGTTCGCCCACGCGCCCTGGCCGCCGTACTGAGCCGGCAGGCTGTTGAGTACTAGTGCCTGTGCCTTCTTGTCCGCGGCTAGGCGCTCCTTCTTGTCCGCCGGCTTGGCCTCGGCCTTGGGCAGGAGGAGCTCGACGTTCTTGCGGGTGGCCTTGCGGAGGCGCTGGCGGAGCTTCTCGGGGTCCGCCGAGGCCACCAGGCTCACCTCGCCCTTGGTAAGCAGCGCGGACTGGTCCATCGCCTCCACGCCGTGGAGCTGGGCGAGGCCGTTGACGGCGTTGCGGATCTTGTGGATGCAGCCCTTGCAGCGGCAGTGCATGGCCACCTTGAGCACGAACGCCTTCGCGGCCTTGCTCTTCTCTCCGCCGCCGCCATTGCTGCTGCTCTTCTTCCCCATCCCTCTGCTGTCACGGTCGATCGGTCGGTTGTCTAGTTACTAATAGCAAGGCCAAGGCAAGAGGTTGAACGGAGGTGTGGGGTGGGGGGTGGCTTTTATAGCGGCAGCGGCGGAGCGGTGAGATGCGGGACGCCAGCCACGTGGCTTCGCAGAAGACTCGCCAGTCGAGTCTTCTTGGTCAGTCAACGCCAGCAAGCTGAACCGTCTGAGGTTTGTTTCGCGTCGTTTTCTTTTAGCTTCTGTTTTATATCTTTCAAATAAATAAATAGAATACTTTTAAAAATAATTCATCAGTATAATTAATCTTTTTAAAATAACTTATTAATATTTGTTTTGTTTTGTTTGCATAAATATTTACTTTAAAAATAAAAATCGATAAGAAACATGCCCTTTTATCTCATCTGACTCGTAGGGAGGTGACAATCGCCAGGTGAGGTGCGGCGAGTGCAAATCACTGCAGTGCACGGCCCAGCATGCAAGGCTGCTCCGGCTAACTACTAGCTTGCTAATACAATTACTGTGAGAGTTGATAAGACCGTTCCCTCTTTTTGCAAGTGTACTACGTGTGCTTTCAACTTACTTGTAGTACGTGTTAATGCATAAACATCGTATACTGCAATAATAAACGTTTTAATTAATTACCTGCAACTAGCCAAGGTAAACAACAATGACAACGGAGGGACAAATTAAGAAATTGGAGTAACATGGAGGCATACGGTGCATGGTGAATAAGACGAAGGTGCCAGTGCTTGTTTTGGCTCATCACATGGAAGTCTCGTCGAGTCTAAATGCACGTTACAACTTTGGCATCTGGGGAAATTACACGGAGGGTGCACTCGGCAGAGAGAGAGAGAGAGAGAGAGAGAGAGAGAGAGAGAAGGTAAAAGACGTGGGAACCTACCGATTGACCGGAATCGAGTCTTGTGAAATACTACGAGTAGAGGAATCTAATGCTAGTGCGAGATACTTGCAGCGCGGGAAGATCCGATGGGAGGTGGAGAATGAATGGAATCAAATGAAGATGGCGATGTGCTGCTGCGTGCGTTGCAGCATCTATCGACGCCCTTCCCTTCCCTTCCCTTCATCAGATTCAGAGCCTCATTCATGCCCTCAGGAGTCTACTACGGCCCTACGATACGCACCTGGGCCGGCCTGCATGCCTTTGCGTGCTCCACGCGCTACACTTGCCTTCCGTGTTGTTTCATCCACTAGTACTTGCTTCTTTTTTAGTGCCGCAACATGCCAATCTAACACCTTGATCCAATAATGACTAGGACGTCTACAAATAGGACTCTGCATTTCTCTACCGAACCGAAAAAACCGTATCGAACCGGTCAACTCGGTTTGACCGGTATTCGGTTCGGTAGCTAGAAAAGTAGCATTTCTCTGGTCTGATTTTTTCGGTAAAAACCGAGAAAAAACCGAATTTCCCAAACAAACCGAACAGCCCACTCGGCAGTCAGCGTCTCTCGGCACACCAGGCCCGACGCACGCGGGCGGGACGCGCAACCCTATCCGCAGGGGCGTAGTCGCGCAGAGCCGCAGAGCGCAGACGGGAGACACCGGCGGCTGGCGGATCCCATGGCCCTCGCAAGTCGTGACGACCCCACTCGCGCCTCTCGCCCTCACCGCGCCCCCGATCTCCGCCTCCCAGTGGTCGCTCCTCCTCCCGCGCCGCCCTTCCGCCCACGTCTCCCTCTCGCTCCGCTCCGCCTCACCCGGCTCCCGCCTCCTCGCCGCCGTCAAGGCCAAGGAACCCGAGCTCGGCAGCGGCGGTGAGGGCTCTGGCCTCTGGGAGCGGAGGTGCAGGAGGGAGCGACAGTGGCGGTGGTGAAAGTGATCCATAGGGCAGCGGCGAGGAGGGGGAGGAGAAGATGGGGGAGGGCCTCTCCATGTCTCAGAAGTCAGAAGCTCACCCTCGCCTACGCTGCGCTCGTCGGTGGTAACGCACTAACGCCGCAAGATTCTCTTTTTTTCGTAGTGACACTGCAAATTCCTTAGATTCGAATAAAGTGTATCCTTTTGTTTGCGAATTGCGATCCGTCCTCGATCAATATAAGCCAGTGTGGTCCGCATTGTATTGGTACTCAAGTTCGATTTGCGGAGAAGGTCAAATGGGCAACAATGGACGGCTCTGTTGGGTGTTGTTCTTCAACTCCACTTCATTTTCCTCCATTGTTTCAATGCTCAAACTCTCCCTTTGAGATGGGGATAAGTTGGCCATTATCGATCCCACTGGGAATGTCTGGGCAGTGGGCATTGCGCATTCTAATTCCTTAGCAAGTGATTGCTCAGCCCCGCTGGGGTTATTGGGTGCATTTGAACTTCTGACTACTGGATTATCCCCAGTTTGTTAGTCTGTTAGATCTTAGATGACACATATTTCTTAGCTATCATGTGTTAGTATTGAAGAATTCTACTTGTGCAATGGTCAATTGAGAATTGGAGATGAGATTAACGTTTAGCAATTCGCGCAAACTTTGGTAAAATTGGTATTTACCGATACCGTACTGAAATAAAATGGTATTTACCGATACATACCATATTATATTAATTACCGTATTTCCCGAATTACTAACACCGTATAAACCGAAAAAATCGTATTTACCAAACCGTATAAACCAAAAAAACCGAACGAACAGCCCTAGCTACAAATGGAGCGCACAATTCCTGGGTCATGGAACAAATAGAGAAAAGATAAATAGATATTTAATACTATCTATATTAAATTTTAACTCCAAAGAAAAAAATATTTTAGGATAAATAATATCCGTCCATATATATCCATATGCAAGCGATACGAGGAAGTCTATTATAACTTCACTTAGGAATAAAATAACACATATGTGGATTGCCATATCTAAACAGGCAGGGAATACTAAGTGCTCTTCTTTCAATATTTCGACGATTAGTCTCTCCATATTTACTCTGATTGCACTCTACTGTCCAATGTCCCATGTAAAAAAAACGGATAATTTCCGTTCAACCAACCGTCTGAAGGTTTATGGAACGAATATAAAATGAAGAAATAGGTATCTAAGTATAATCCGTATCCAACTTCGACACCAAAAAATACAGAATATAATACAGGATAAGCGATGTCTGTTCGTGCATGCTCTAATTGCACCCCTAATAATGACCTCGCAAATTAACAACGAAGCTATTATTTTTAGCTTATAACTTTCCACAAAGTATTTTTTACTATCTTTTCGAAATAATTTATCAGAACAATTTTTTTAAAACGATTTATCGAAATTCGATTTATTCGCACAAGTGCTTATGCTAGGGCAAAAAACTATATGTCGCAGCTCAAAAGAATAGAGCATAATAGTCCCATACCATATAAGATCGAAATATATTCCCAGGGCTATTCGGAGAATAGAAGAAAAATGATGATTTAAAGGAGGAGCAATTTGGATCATCAAGGTACTCTGAAATATCCACTGCTACTGTAGTAACATCACCGCCTCAGCACATGCTTAGACAGGGAAACGATCGCACAGCAAGAAATCAGCCAGTAACAGGGAATGGCATACGCTCCAAACCGTACCCAAAATTTTTTTAAATAAAATTCAAAAGTGATATTGACCTATGAGGTGATGACCTGCAGTATATGCTGGTTGTGCTGTTTAGAGCTCATACATCGCCAATGTCCCAGTGATATCAGACGCAGTCCACATGCCAAGCGTGCTGGAAGGTGCTGACCAACGATATGCACATCGCTCTGAAGGCACGGTCTGGCAACATGTCCCCGGCAATGGCGGGGCGCTTGGCGTTACGGGGAAGGCGCTGAGGCTGTTTCGCTGTCTACCTGGGCTTTCTGGATCAGTCCCCAGAGCAAATGAGTCGGAAGGAGCCTGAAAGATTCAGTTGAGATATCGTGGTCATGGATTGGACCATACATCAGATAAATTGGTGACCAACCAGTATCCTACTTCTCTTACTGTAGAAAATGAAGGAAGATAGAGGTAGGCATAATCCGAATGTGTCGTTTGAACGCAACCTTGATTAAACAAATGGGAGTCCTCGGTAGCTTATCTAACTAATTCAGTGTAATGTCAAAACATTCAGTGTCCCATCACATATGCATCCCCCCCGCCCACCAAAAAAAAAAACTAAAAACGAACATGAATGAATAACTGCATAAATGGTACCCAAAAATGCTATTGTTTCAACGGCAGGTAGAGCTTGGCATTTTTCACCATCGTCATTAGATATCCAGATCTATAGCATGATTTATCATCCTTTAGATGAAAAATTGGCTTATTTTGATTGTAAGTGACAGTAACTTCCTTAGTACCTGACCAACTCGGCTCTTGGTTTGCTGAGATGTTGCAATGCCTCCTTCAGACACGGTGCTTTGGGTTTCTATCTTCACATGCTTCTTTGTCACTTCATGCAACATACAGCAGAACTTCTCCGGGTCCATTCTCCCGACCACTTTCACCTCTGCTTTCTCCACCACCAGATCAGCCCTCTCCACCCCTTCATCACAAAGTAACATGAAGGCCTAAATTTAGATCACTCATCAATGCAGTGCAAGAGAAGACATGCACAACAAAACCACTTATAATACAACGAGATGCTGATTTGAGTTACGTGCATGTGCCTTACTATACAAAGAGATGCTGATTTGAGTTCCGTGCATGTACCTTCTGAAAGGCTGATCCCTTTTACCCCATCATTGATCTTCTTGACGCAACCATTGCACTGGCAGTGCATGTCGACCTTCAAAACAAAAGTCTTTGACCCATTGTCCTTGTGTTGTTCCTGCCGCAGAATTATAAGAACCTCTCATCACATATATGAAGAATTAATTGTACCATGGATGGGTATAGTTTTAGATGCTTGGAAAGAACATACTTTTCCCATGATCACTTAGACCTTGTCGTTGGTCTTGATACTTCAATTCTGCAGGAAGGATGTGATCATATGTTATACCGAGAGCAAAAGGTGTAGCAACAAAGAAAAAGGTTAGCTCTTGTTGTGGTTGGCCATCACCTTCTTGACATTTTTATGGATGAAAAGGAGAGCTTCCAATAAAAAGTTAGTGTGAATCATGCTCAATCTGACTTTGCATAACCAGTAGTACAAAAAAAACATATGAATATTGAAACAAAGCAATACGACAACAAATGTGACCATGTAGGTTTGAAATTGTACAGTTACTTTGAAAATATGTGATTGTATTTTACAACATATAATTTAAAAAAAGGATGAAGAATAGGCAGGAGTTGCAACTGCGAGCTTCTTTTGGTGCTCTGATTTTTCTTTCTGCAGTTTAACATCACATTGATTGTGGAGTGTTCAGATATTACTCTGACAGAATTAGGTCAGCTGCTGATCTCCATTCAATAGTGAGTTGTTGGTTTTGATCAACTCACTTAGGTTAGGCCTTTGTCAACAGAAGGAACATCCTGACCTCAGATCTCATTCATGCTAATCAACTTATCCCTAGAGAATCAGTAGGTGCTGGGTTTAAATAGATAGGTTCAACATTGGAGTTTCCGCATCTTAGGGTACTACAGAGAACGGAGAGTACTAAAACCTTTACCAATTCACACCAAGGCTTCTTCGGTCTTCAAACTTGAAACTTAGACCTCAACAGCAGAAATTCCAGGGTTCCCATAGCACAAAGCCAAAATGAAACGCTAATGGAAGAACATAGCTCTGAACATTCTCCTACCATCCTTCTCTGGACTGTTGTGCATCAATTCCAGAAGTCATAACATCAGTTAGCAGATGTACCTGACTAGCTGCAGTCCTTTTACTGAATTGAATGCAAACTTAGTTTACGATGCACCTCAAAAACACAGAGTAACACACAGTTTGAGAACTTGAGCACCAGAGTTTGTTCACAAGATTTGCAAATGCATTATCACCAGTAGTCCATGCAAGAGCATGATCCTTGTTTCATTTCATGGAGCTTGGCCCCATCATTCACACAAATATCTCTGTTCTAAATCTTTACCAAAAACTTGAATGATGAATGGCAACTATCTCGCATCCAATGATCAGTAGCAATTTTTATTGGGGTTTTGCGGGACTGAATTTACCAAGCCAAATGCTAGAGCAACTATCTCACTGTGGTGAGCAGTCCTCTCCCAACTCATATCATATCCTGAAAAGCACAACTGCCTCAACATGTCTTCAAGCATCAAATTAATCACCTTGGCCTGAGGCTGGGAAGTATGAAGTATCAGTACTCGCAAATTGTTGAACATTGCGATCCCACTCTATAGAGCTATGTTTACTGTTTAGCATGCTTGTACTTAGGTTTGTGGTTTATAGCTTTTCTAACCCTTGCAGCTCTCTCTTTTCTCTTTTTATCTGAAAATAAGTCAGACAAGAGCAGGTTTTCAGGCTTGTAGTTAGGATCAAACTGAAGAAGTTGTTCCTCTGCAAGCTTTCCAATCTTAATATTTCCATGGATCCTACATGCTCTCAGAAGAGAGGACCACACCACACAATTTGCTTTGAAAGGCATATTCTGGATAAAAAGGTAAGCATTGTCAAGCTGTCCATCTCTTGAAAGAAGATCAGCCATGCAAGCGTAATGCTCAATGTCTTGTTTGACACCATACTTGTCCACCATTGAATCGAAAATCTGAAGCCCATGTGATACCAAGCCACTGCGGCTGCATGCACACAAGATACCCAAAAACGTGATCTTATCAGGATGGAGCCCAAGTGATCCCATTTCATTAAAAAATGTAATAGCTTTTTCACCAAAACTGCGATGAGCAAGTCCATTTATCATAGCATTGAACAACTCCACGGTCTTAAATTTGTCACCAACACCACAAAACACATCCAAAGCTGCCTGTATGCACCCATGCTTTGCATACATGTCCACAAAGGCAGTAGCAAGCCTTGCATTTCTGCTAATCAGCCCATCACGCCCCACACAATGATGAAGCCTCTTTGCCAGATTGATCGTACCATAGCGAACACAAGCTGAAAGCACTGTAACTACTGTCACTTCATCTGCCTCAAACCCTGCCTCCTCCATCTCCTCAAACAACACCAGTGCTTCCTTGTACCTGCCTGATTGCACAAATCCGCCAATAAGAGCCGTCCATGCAACCAAATCCTTCTCAGGCATCTCATCAAATAACCTTCGAGCCATGTCAACCTCCCCAACCCTTGCATACCCTGACACCATGGTGCTCCATAACCTCATATCCTTTGTCTTCTCCCCCGCCAAATCAAACACCAGCCTGGCCAGAGCCACCCCCCTGCACTTGGCATACATGTCCACCAACCTGATGACCACCACTCCCGAATCGAACACTTCTGGCTGCAGTGCCCTCCTGGCAACCCCATGCACTGCTTTTGCAGCCCTCAAATCCCCCAAGCCAGCGCATGCACCCAGCAATGCCGTGATGGTCCACCCATCCAGCCGGAACCCTCTCTCCACCATAATCCTGAATACCCCGAACGCATCGTCAATACAGCAGGACTGCACATATGATCTGATCAGAGTGTTGAACGACACGGTGTCTCTCGCCGGCATTTCATCGAACAGCTTGCGTGCGACGGAGGGGAGACCTAAGGATGCGTAAAAGCGGAGGAGGGAGTTGGTGGCGAAGAGGTCGGAGGAAAAGCCGGACTTGAGGAGGAAGGCGTGGATGGAGAGGCCGGGGGAGGGGGAAGCGTGGCGGGAGCAGGCGGCGAGGGCGGCGGAGAGGGAGTGGGAGTTAGGGACTGTCTCTTGGGAGGCGGTGGGCGACGGTTTCTGGTCGCGTAGGAGTTGGAGGAAGAGGCGGAGGGAGGCAAGGGGGTGGCCAGAGCGGAGGTGCGGGCGGAGGAGGCGTGAGGCTGCGGGGGCGGGTACCGGGAGGCCGAGGAGCAGGAGCTGCGCGTGCGCCTGGAGGGAGGGGCGGCGGCGGAGGGAGGCGAGGAGGGAGAGGTGGAGGAAGCCTCCCGGCGAGGCGGCGATGGCTCGGCCGGCGCGGCGCAGCTTTGACAGGCGGCGCATGGCGGGAGGCCTCGGGGTGGATGGAAGAGCTCAAGCCGGACAGGGAGCCGCGCCGTGGTGTAGGTGTTTGCATCAGGGGCGTAAGCACGATCGAAAGCGGATTAACGATAGCCCGTAACGATGCTCATAAGACGGATTTCTCATGGACTGTGCAAACGACTCTTGAAGGCGTAAAGTGTTGGCTGGGCTTGGGGGAATTGGGAAGCAAAATGGGCTCAGCGATCCAACGCCTCCCCTCCCCCGCTTGACGGACAGTTCCGCTCTCTCTTCCCCAGAACCCTCACGCCGCACCCCCTACGCAGCCGGAGCTCCGGCCGGGCAGTTCCCCGGCGGACATGGACCACGACAGGCAAGCATGCGACACCCTGACACCGCTTCCTCTTGCACTACCTCTTCTCCAGCTCTCCTCCTCCTTTTATTTCGGCATCTAGTAGTAGTTAGGGGCAAAGAGCTGATTACATGGTGATGGTTGTAGTTGAGCCATGCCCAAGAGGAGCATGCATGGCGATGTTTACATATTATTCTTGCCTCACTGATTTCTGCATATTTTGGTTTCATGTACGGTGACTTCTGATTAAAGGTTGAACTCTCCGAGCACGTCGGCCATTTCACTGGAACTGTTGGGCCATCGGCTGCATATTTCTCAGGTTAGATAAGCGCACAGTTCGTCACGCTCCGTGATGTGATTTCTTAGCTTTTGTACTGGAATTCGCATTGGGAGTTGGAGGTACTACTGGATGTCAGCCTGAATTTTCTTTTTCTTCTCTGTTGTATCTTATTGGCAGGATCCTAACTCGAAGCACGTCGGAACTACGGTCTGGGATGCATCAATGGTGTTTGTCAAATTCCTGGTAATAGCTTAGAGCTCTGAGCTCTCCTTTACAAGTTGAAGCGGATAAACATAATCATGTAAACAACACGAATTATTTCATCAATCCAAGTGCAAATCCAATGTACATAGAATCTTGCACGTTCTACACTTTGGAATCGTGATTTGCCAGCGTTGATGTTGATACCAGACTTTGATTTTCAGTAATTCCATCAATTGAATCTTATTGCTTTCAGTACACTTCATATTTACAGGAAAAGAATAGCAGAAAAGGTAGGTTTTGTTCATCTAAACTGAAAGGAAAAAGGGTGATTGAGTTAGGAGCTGGTTGTGGTCTAGCCGGGCTTGGTAAGCTGAATCTAACTGTCTTCAGAGATACCTAGATCCTGGTGGCGCTCTCTCAATAAAAATACTCTGTGTTTCTCGTTTAGGAATGGCATTGCTGGGTTGTGATGTTGTTACAACTGACCAAGTTGAGGTGCTCCCGCTGCTCATGAGGAATGTTGAGCGCAACAAATCTTGGATTTCACAGTCCAACTTTGATCCAGGTTTTGTTATCTAAGAGAACCAACAAAAGTACCACCCATAGCCGTAGTTTTGTATTTAGTGAAGATCTGATAATCAAAATGGTTTATTTAAATGCACTGGTGAAGATCTGATGATCACAATGGTTGATTTAAATGCACTGGCCTTATGTTAAAATAAATGGTGCCAGCAGTTAGCTATTTTTTTTTTATAGCATGTATTCTTTCTTTCTATTCTCACCACACTAGGATATTCCTAGTTCTAAATATGAGAATACCTAGGAGGAACATTCCTAGCTCTTACATAGTGCATGTGGCAAACAGGCTCCTTCGGGTCAATAACGGTCGCAGAATTGGACTGGGGGAACAAAGAGCATATCAAAGCTGTTGATCCTCCATTCGATTACATCATTGGAACTGATGTTGTAAGTTTTCTGATCCAAGCAGCTTGAGTTTGGTATGGCATTTCAGTTATTCTTTGCAACACAATCTGAAGTGAGTTTAATGTAACCACCAATACATATTACAAATATCAGACATGATCTTGCTGTATAATTAAGTTGCCATTTTTTGACACGAGTAACCTCCAAAATATTTACCTAGAATGAGGTTTCCTTCAAATTTAAATGCAGAGAACAGCCATTTACCAGAATAGCTTATAATTGATGAAAACAACATTGATGGTTCAGAGACAACTCAGCGACTTACTGATCCTTCATGTGTGTGTTTTCAAGGTTTATTCAGAACATCTACTGCGACCTCTAATGGAGACAATTATTGCATTATCTGGTCCTAAAACAAAAATAATGGTAATTGATTTTCCCTTTTCAAATAGTTATATTTTTTTAAAAAAAGATCTATGAAGCTAACAACTGAATTGTTGCTTGCTACGCAGCTTGGATACGAGATCCGTTCTACCACCGTCCATGAGCAGATGATGCAAATGTGGAAAATCAATTTTAATGTGAAAACTGTCTCTAAATCGAAGGTACACATTTCAGAGTTGAGCTCATCAGACAGATGTTATTTTGTATTCGTATTTGCATCAGTGCTAAAGATGCTTGTCATCCCCGTGCTGTTTCTGAGTTAGCATACATCTCTACATGATGGACCCCAAAGCTCCATTGATCCCTAAGGCCGGGGCCAGTGATAATGGCAACAATGATGAGGAGGACGATGTCTCCAGTCCCGGAGAAGATGAAGATCCTGGAGTGAAGAGTGGGTCTTGTACTGGCTCAGCAGAAGCTGAAACTGGCAACCTGGACGAGTGGGAAATCAGAAGATTTGGGGCTATGGCTGCAAGACTTCTCAAGGATGTCAAACTAACATGAGAGTTGGACCTGGACTCAGACCCCTGCCCTGTGGTTGTTGTTGTACCTTCTCTTTTCTGTGGGAACAAGCTGATGTTGGAGTATTTGAATATTTAGTCTTGAGTGACATTGTTCGACTGGGGAGGGTGCAGTTTAATCTAATCTAGTGGTCTTATTCAGTTGTTATATTATCACCTTTTTTAAAAAACCGTCATATAACCACAGTTCTTCAGTGTTCCTTCTAAACCTACATGATCTTTGTTACTTGGGCCGGATCTGCTATGGGCCAGGCCCATTAACGTCTACCCATCTACTCCACGATTTATAGCGGCTTCGTCTTCTCACACAATTTTGGATCCTCTGACGTTGGCAAGGGGAAGGCGGTGACATTGGATGAATCTGAGCCGTCGGATGAAAAAACAACGGTCTAGATTGATCACTGTAGCGCTACAGTATTTTTGTACAGTAAGCTACAGTGAAATTACTGTAGCTTACTGTACAAAATATTGTAGCGCTACAGTGATCGATCTGGACCGTTGTGTTTTCATCGACGGCTCAGATTCACCCATGTCCCTCTGTCATTCCCTTGCCAACGTCAGAGGATCCAATTCCTTCTCGCACGAGCCACAACCCGCTTCTTCATTTCCCCTTCCCGCTCGAACTCAAACTGAATCGCTTGGAATCTATCGATGGAGATCGCTGGCGGTGAAGCCCTGCCTTACCCCACCTCCAATCCGCAACAAATCGTCTCGAATTCGATTCAGGCCGCTACGACCGCTGAGGGTAGAGAACCCCAGCACTTGGTCGCGCCGCGGCGGCGGGTTTGAGGCGCTCCTCGAATCAGGAGGCGGCGGCGGTGGAGACGCCGAGATGAGGAGGACACAGGGAAGGGGAGGGCGGCGATCGATCACCTCAAGTTGAAGGTATATCTCCATCGGCCTTGTACTAGCAGTATCTGCTTAAGATCTGGGTGCGATCGATCGATTTGGTGCTAGCTAACCGTGCCATGAATGATATGCTTAAATTCACTGCATGCTCTTCTCCTTGTGCGCGTGTTAGTCGATTGGATGCTGCGTGTGTGTAATCTGGTATACATTCGTGTGCATGCATCCGTAGTTTTTTAGTACTAATATGTGCATGCGCGTGTGATTTGGTATTAGCTTGCTCAAATCCTGCCACTGCCAGTACCATGCATGACCAAGCTGGTAATCCAGGCGTGTTGAGTTGCCTAGTTTGTTACTACTAATACTACCACATTACCATTATCAAGTGTATTCTTCTCTCCATCCCGCTTCAGGATGATCTGTTGTTTCCTCTTCGTGGTTTGTTTGGAATTTTGTTCTGACCTCGAGACACAACCAGTGGCGAAGCCACGTTGAACCATCGGGGTCCGACGACACCGACGAATTTGCCGTAACCCAGTATAGCAATAGATTTTTTGCCGGCTACGACCCCACCAAATTTTTGGCGAGACCCCAGTGGCCCAGCGGAAGCTGCAGTCTGCAGTCCGGCTCAGCCCAGCAACAGTTCGCAGTCCATGTGTTCAGCCCATCCGATCCAATGATCCATCAAAGCCACGTACGTTAATTGGAGAAGGCCAAACGTTGCCTTGCTGCTTGGTTCCGATCTAGCATCAGCCGTCAGGTGCCTACCCTTTCGTATCTGAAGTATCGCAATTCGCAAAACTCGTGTGCGCGCACGACGTCGCTTCTAGCGCCGCAAGCCGACCAAGGCGAGGCGCCAATCGGTTGTCATCTAGTGATCTAGATAAGACAAGGTACTCCTCAAATACCCAATTATGTAGTTTGCAATTAAAGATCAAGTTCAAGTCTGTATTTTGAGTTCTTAGGGTTTTTTTCCCCAGCTATACAATACAATCCGAACCTGGATTCTCAGAAAGCAGTGGTCAAGAACGGTCTCTTTTATTCCAGCAAGATGCCAGGTATCTATCTGGTATTAGCAATGGATTTATGAATGATTGTATCATATGCTTCGTCGAACCGGAATTTCTATCCAAAATTCCTATCGAAGATGTGATAGTTCGCTTTCATAAGATGGAGGATCGTAGTCGTAGAGGGAAACTGTAAGAGGTAACCACTCTTGCAAAACCTTATTTTGGTACAATATGCATTGTTATATTATGAACTTGATATTATGCATGGTATTATATTATTGGACCCTAAAAATTAGCACTTAGTAGTGTCAGTACCGACCCCGGCTGGCAATTTTTCTGGCTTCGCCGCTGGACACAACAAGAGCAATCGGGAGATGGGAGGCCATTATTCAGAGCGTCGGCTGTTACCCCGTGTCACCCATAGGAGCGCTTGGGCAGCCCTGCACCTGTTGTCCCAGCTGTACCAAGTATTTTGTTGTAGCTGTTCTAGATTCCCAGCCTGGTAATCCTGTATTCCTATTACTACTGCAACGTCTATGAATTGCAGGTGGTGCTGAGGTTCACTGTCCCAATTCTCTGAAAAAAGTTTTACCATTGTTACAGGCTTACAGTTTTTTTTTAATTTGTTACAGACTTACTAAGGGCATGATGACACAATGCAAAAGAGGGGAGGCATTTCTTTCAAGGGTATTTTATTACTAAACTGGCCTTAAACTTTCTCAATCTGTCAGGAAGGCGTGAGAGGATTGGCATGGTAACTAGTCCAAGATGCAGGATGCTCAGTAACACGCGTGTCCTTCAGCTACCTTCTGAGGAAGAGACAAGATAACAGACTTAGAGCATCTCCATCCGGTTCTTTATCCTGCTCTTCATTGTATATTTAGCTAGTATAACCTAAAAAATAGACTCCAACCCATCTTTTATCCCCCTCTTCAATTTTACCCGCTGGCTTTTTCCTTCCGGAGGCTAGCTATCGAAGGCGAGCGGGCGCTCGCTCGCCATCGCGATTTCGCGCGGCTTCCCTCCCCCTCCCGCGCCCTCGTATCTTTTTTCCGCGTTTATTTCCCCTCGCCTCGCGCGGCGTCCCTTCGCCCCGCGCGGCTTCCTCCCACCTCCCGCGACTTCCCCTCGCCCCGCGCGGCTTCCCCTCGCCCCGCGCCCTCGAATCTCCTTCCCGCGCGGCTTCCCCTCGCCTCGCGCGGCTTCCCCTCGCCCCGCGCGGCTTCCTCCCACCTCCCGCGACTTCCTCCCCGCGACGCGCAGCGCGCGCGCCGCGCCGCCTCCCATCGGTCCACCGCGCAGCCACCGCCTCGCCGGCGAAGCCGCCCTCCCGCCCCCCTCCCGGCTGGTCCGCGCGCCACCACGGCCCTCCCACTGGTTCGACGCGCGCCACCGCCCCTCGGCCCTCCCCGCCGCCCCTCCCACTAGTCCGCCGCGCCACCCCTCTCGCCGGCCTCCCGACCTCTTATCCGATTCGTAGAAGCGGCGATCGCTGCTTGTGTGCGGTGGATTGGTTCCTCTTGGTGTAGGATGCTTGTATTTGCTAAATGTTGGGTATGTTAAACATTTTCGGTGATTGCTTGTGTTGGTTTCTTGCATTGTCAATTATTGATCCTTTGCAAATGTTGTGGTTTATTGCATGGTTTACTAATGGTTCGATTAATTCTTGCAGTGATCAGAGAAAGACTGCTCTGCCGCTACTACAAACAAGAGGCCTAGGGTTAGTTCTACTTCCACCACTACCAGTACTACTTCAGGATGCTCTAATTTCCCTTGTAAAACTGTTAGCTTGATCTGGAGTTTATGATTGAAAGAGTAGCATAGTAGTTCATGTTCATGAATTAATCAAGCGTAATGGGATTATGGCCTATGGGACAAGCAAATACTCGAGAAACAGAAATAGCTTCTCATACTTGAAATTACCTTTTAATAATCTGCAAAATTTTCCATTATACTTTCGCATCAAACTGATACAAAAACACCATTCCTTGCTGCCTTTGTGGCCATCGCGACGCCTTTGAGATTGGGGAGACCAAGCTCCATCACTGAACCTGCATTTGTGGCATTGATGCCGCCAATGGCAACAACAGGCAACTTCGAAGCCAAGCACACGGTCTTCAAGCCCTCAAACCCCAAGGCAATGTCTATGTGATCGTTGATCAGCAATGGCACTCCACTGGGCTTGCAAATTTCCATGCAAGCCTTGGCGGCTTCCAAAAACTCTCTTGTTTCAGCATCTTTTTCTCTGAACAATACAGAACTGTAGTTGTTTTGACAAACAGACCTGAATTGACGCTGGTAGCACCTCCTTCAATGGCGCTTTACGGCATCTTTTATTGAACGACCCACTTCTTGTTCATCCCAGTGCATCACATCGCATACGGGAAGAGGTGATCTGGATTGAACCTTGGTTGTGACCCCATATTGTACGGAGGACACTTGAGCCTGAAAAGGTGGTCGAAAGGGCCTTGAGGTCCATTTCCAATGAAAAGATCTTTACTGTGATGAAGAGCAGATTCCACAAAGTTCTTTGCGGCCTGCAGAGTTCACATATGTGACAAAACACACACACACTATGCAGAGTTTATCCCATAATTTTTTTTAACTTTGTACTTGATAAGATTCCTATAGTTCTTTTTAAACTGGTTCCTTGTGATTGATTACAAACTGGTTCTTTGTGATTGATTAAACTGGTTCTTTTTAAACTGGTTCCTGCTGTAAATTATAGATTTTTTAATTTACTGTGTATTATAAACTGTCAAGTTTGTTCATACATTTTAATGACTACAATGTTTGATTGATTATGGTTTTGCCATGGAAGGTTATATGCACATCCCGAGGCGAGATAATCTTGATGGCAACGAAAAATTTGGGATAATCCATTTATATGCCCTCGAGGAACAAACTTGTGCGATTGCACAAGGTTCTCGACACAGGAGCCAATGATGAATATTCTCAACATACCAAAAGCAGCAAGAAGAGGACTAAGAATTTTCTGCCGATGAAGATGAGAAGTCGATCGGTGCATGGCTAAATGTGGGTCTTGATCCGATTGAAAGCAATAACCAATCGATGTCAAGGTATTGGCAGAGAATGCATCTCGCCTTCCATGAGCACAAGGATTTTGAATCGGACCGTTCGGAGACATCTCTTATGAATTGGTCAATTATCAATGCGAATGTTAGCCGTTTCGTGGGGTTTATGCTCGGGTAGTGCGCAGAAGCAAAGTGGATTAACGGAGCAAGATAAGGTATTGTTTTGTCCTCCTATCAATTTGGTTGCTTTCTGTTTCTCCAATAATCCGTTCTGTTGGTTGATATTTTCAGGTAGATCATGCAAAGGCACTATACAAGAACGGTCACCCAAAGAAGCAATCTTTCGTGATGGACCATTGCTGGAAGAAACTACGTCATGAGCAGAAGTGGATTCAAAGGACAGACAAGTCCCAGAATGAAACAACAAGAGAACAGGCACCAAGTGGTGCTAGTCCCTTAAACTGTAGTCCTGGAAGCAATGAACAGGCACCTAATGAAGCAATGACAAGGCCTCCCGGTAAGAAGCAAGAGAAGGAGCGACAACGTCGAGGGAAAAGACCTTATGGTGATGGAGAGAACCACTTGAAGGAGGTGATGAGCGATTTCTGGATCAAAAAGAAGGAGACAGAAGATTTGAGGGAGGTGATGAGCTAGTTGTGTCCATGAATACTTTACAAGTTTTACATGAAGTTAATGTTTGTTCTCTCTGGTTTGTAAACATTTAAACTTAAGCACTTTGCGATTGTGATGCAGCACTTATCTTGCTTCTGTATGGCAACTTATCTTGCTTCTGTATGGCAACTTATCTTGCTTTGCAGGTATTTGTGATTTTCAGGCTGTTGTATACTCTATTGCTTATGCACTTTGATGTTTGTCAATTAACACACCTGGGAGCTTTAATTTCTGATCAAGCATATGTGCAGCGCAAGCTATGAAAGCCTCTATGTGACTGTTCGATTCCGGCGGCAGCGCAACCTCATGTATAAAATACCTGGGCAGCAGCTGGGCCACCAAAACAATTGGCCCGATTCAACAAAGGAAGGCCCAAAATAATTCAGCCCACAAATTTAAACCATTTAAAGAGGGAGAATAGCTAGGCCATTGGAATGAATACTCAAATAGAGAGCTGCAAATAATAGCTAGCCTCTTCATCCTAGAAAATAAAGAGGGAGAAATGACTAGTGGGATGGAGATGCTCTTACAGACGGCTTTGTTTGCTCCACGACTTGGTTCCACCTTGAAGATAAAATTGCCTTTTCGCTCAATTTTGGTGGGAAGAATGGAAGAGGGAAATGAGTGACAACTACTCTTCTTCTGGCGGCATTTGATGACTGGAAGGACGGCATCGACATTTCAGGTCCCTTCCCAAGGATGCATCGGAATCATTGTAGAGCATCTCAGATGCAAGAGGCGCACCTGAAGTCATCTGAATGCCACGTAGATTGATGAGGCCTTGCTGTAGGATATGCCTCTGAAGAAGACAATAACGGGCCGCTGCCTGCGTTATGCTAGGCACATCTTCAATCTGCACCAGTTGTGCCAGCCTCTTGCTAGTTATTACAAGTTTCCATCACGGTTATGCAAAGTATTCAGACCTCGTACTGCTACAGAAACAACGTCTTTCAAAGGGAGGGCAAGCCGGTCGTCTTGTTCGGACGTCTGGTTGGCCGAGGAGGTCTCCTCCCGGAAGCCAACAAACGGAGCACCGGATCCCACGTCCACCTCCTTTTCTTCCACCTCCACCACATCCTCTCTCCCTCAGCTCCAAGACAGCAGCGGCAGCACCCACCGTTTTGCTTCCGGTACTTTCCATGTCACTGCACCACTGCTGCGCCACTAGTGCCACAGCAACACCTGCCATGGCCACCGCCGCCGCCCCTCCGTTCCGCTTCCTCGGCTCCGCCCAGGGCCAGCTCCGGCTCCCTCCTGCCGCATGCCGTCGTCGTCGTCTGCTCCTCCGCTGCTCCGCCTCCGGTGGCGGCGGCGACGGCTTCGACCAGAGGCGGCGCCGAGCCGAGCGGGCCGCCCGCGTTGCGTCCGGCGATTTCACCGCCCAAGGCCCTGGGTTAGCGCTTCCGGTTCATTCTCCGCCATCTTTACGCGTTTTCGCCGGGGTAATTTGATGGGAAACTTGGATTTTTTTTAGATGGGTTTCTCCCCTCGCGGCGAGGCTGGCCAAGCTGGGCCCGCCGGGGGAGCTTGCCGCCGGACTGCTCACGAGGCTGGCGGGCGGTGGTGCGGCGCGCAGGGGGCCGGAGATACCGCAGGCGGTGGGATCGCTGGGGGCTGTCGCAGGGCAGGCCTTCTTCCTGCCGCTGTATGACCTCTTCCTCACCTACGGCGGCATCTTTCGCCTCAACTTTGGGCCTAAGGTGATGCACAATCGATCAAATTGCTCTCAAAGTTGCAACCTTTGGAACCCTAGCGTATCGCTAATGATCTAAAGTTTATTTTCTTCCAGTCTTTCCTTATTGTCTCTGATCCAGCTATAGCTAAGCACATTCTGAGGGACAACTCCAAAGCTTATTGCAAGGTTTGGTTGCCAATTTGGATGTAGACATTATGCAACAGTAAGAAAATGTTTGTGCTTCAGAAATGTGTAGCATTCTATTTGATTATGATGGTGCAGGGTATTCTTGCGGAAATATTAGAGTTTGTGATGGGTACGGGTTTGATCCCAGCTGATGGGGAGATTTGGCGTGTTCGGAGGCGTGCCATTGTACCAGCGATGCATCAGAAGGTTCTAGCTTTCTAGTTAGTACTGAGGTTTTGTTTATTACTTTCTTTGCAGTGTAATTTTATTCACTTGAATTTTGTCTTGCAGTATGTGACTGCGATGATAGGTCTCTTTGGAGAAGCTTCAGATCGGCTCTGCAAGAAGTTGGACAAAGCGGCATCCGATGGGGAGTATGTGGAGATGGAATCTTTGTTCTCTCGACTAACGTTGGATGTCATTGGGAAGGCAGTGTTCAATTATGAGTTTGATTCATTATCTTACGACAATGGAATCGTTGAGGTTATTGTTCAGATTTTTACGTATTTCTTGAGTTCATTTTACATTTCATTTGCTTATGGTTCTTCTTCTCTTAAAGCTTTATATTTTCTTTTGTCGGTGGATGATCAGGCAGTGTATGTAACACTACAAGAAGCAGAAATGCGGAGCACTTCTCCTGTACCAACTTGGGAAATACCCATATGGAAAGATGTCTCCCCTCGGCAGAGGAAGGTCAATGAAGCTCTTGCACTGATAAATAATACTCTCGATGAGCTAATTGCTGCATGCAAGGTGAACCTCTTCTTGCACTTTGACCTTACCACTGTACATCATTGTATTTAGAAAAATCATGACATTAGGATTTCCCGTTGTTACTGTTGCAGAGATTGGTAGAGGAAGAAGATGTACAGTTTGATGAGGAATACATGAATGAGCAAGATCCTAGTATTCTTCACTTTCTGTTGGCATCTGGAGATGATGTATGATGTAGCTGCACTTGTAAAGTGTTTTAGATGTTTGAACTTTCCCATCTTCATGCTGCTTCAATTCATGTGCCTTAGGTCTCCAGCAAGCAGCTCCGCGATGATCTGATGACAATGCTCATAGCTGGCCATGAAACCTCTGCAGCAGTCTTGACATGGACATTTTATCTTCTATCTAAGGTATCCTGATATGATCAATAAATCAAAGCTCAGTGCTGTATTAATAACATCTAATGATATCGTATTGGTTTGATTGCCTTCATATACATTACGCCACTCATATTGTTACTTGTATTTTTCTTTTTCTTTTTTCTGTATTGCTAACCGCAGTATCCAAAAGTAATGACAAAGCTCCAAGATGAGGTAGATTCACTTTTACCTTATGATTTTTCCATAAGTGCATGCTTCTGCAGTCTTACTAACGACTTTTTTCCACTCAATTATCCTCAGGTTGATACTGTTCTAGGTGACCATTTACCAACAATTGAGGATGTGAAGAAACTGAAGTACACTACTCGAGTTATTAATGAAGTAAGTAACAAACAGTGATACATCATTAAATAATGAGTTTCATCATTGAATGAAAACATTATCGTTGCTGCAGTCATTGAGACTATATCCACAGCCGCCGGTTTTAATTCGTCGATCTCTTGAGGATGATATGCTGGGAGAGTACCCAATCGGCAGGTAAAAGTTTTCTAGCAGAATTCCATCTATTAGGTCACTACAGAAAACGGTTAGCTTTAGTCTCAAGTCAAGTGTAAGGACTGTTTATTTGTTTGTAATGAAAGTAGCTTGGCTACCATAGATTTCTGCTCCTTTTGTCTAATTTGGGCTTTTCCGTGTCTTTGTTTCCCTGAGATACTCCTGGGATTAATATATTAGCTTAAAAAAAACAAAGTATGAAGATATGGGCAAGCATACAGCCTCTTCTCAATCTTGTGCATTCTATTTTATGCAATCTATTTTGTTTTCTGCTTTTCCAAATGCCATTGCTGGTAGCTAAGTTTGTTTAATGGTTGCTGTAGGATATATGTATGTGTGATATTGTTCATTAATTTGACATTTCTATAGAATACTAAACTTTTCTACTATAATTCTGAAAATATACTTGCTCCCCTTTTTTTTCAAGGGGAGAAGATATTTTTATATCTGTCTGGAACCTTCATCGTTGCCCAAAGCATTGGGATGATGCAGATGTTTTCAATCCAGAAAGATGGCCTTTGGACGGACCAAATCCAAATGAGATAAACCAAAATTTCAGGTTCCATCTCTATTACTGTAATGAAATGCTTTTTGGTACACCGTATTGTGACTCCTGTTATCAAATTTTATTAGTTGTTCTACTTTCTATGGCAAGAATTGGGAGACCTTTGAATATGCTTATTATAGCGATATTCTGCTTGTTGTCTGAAGAAAAGTTTGATTGTTTTAGATCAAATGACAGAAGTTATTTGGTCATTGAATGCACAACTCCAGTTGATTCTTATTTTCTACTTAGATGGAAAACATCTAACTTGTCACCTATGTAGCACGGACACGGATACGTCGACACGACACGACACCGACACGGGAATTCGCCGTTTTCCCAAAAAGACCGATACGGCGACACGGCTATATATATTTAAATAATAAATAAATTTTATTTATATATATATATATATATATATATATATATATATATATATATATATATATATATATATATATATATATATTATTTTCTATATTTCCACACGACTTACTAGCATTCAAGGAACAATGCTTGAGTATGGATTAGATGATTACTAGGACTATTCCAAGCACTACACTTAAGGCGAGAATTCCTTAGGATTTTGCTTCACCCATAATAACAAAATTTCTTGGCTACATGCTTCGATGTGCCAAGAAGCGAAGGGCTAAATGCTAAAGTCTTGAGCGGTGAAGGGAGATGATACCTCGGCGGCGGTGATGCGACGATGCGGACAAGCGGCGCAGCGCGAGGCCGATGGGAATAACACGCTCGGCCGCTCGTGTGTGCGATACGTGCGTAGGGTTAGGGTGCGTGCGTTATGGGCTTGGGCCGGCCGTGTCCTGGGCCGGCCGGCTGTGTCCAGGCCGAGTCCGATTCATGTATTTAATGTGTCCGACACGTGTCGAGAATTTTACTAATTAAAATTAATTCTAAAATCGGCCGATACATCTCCGACACGTGTCGAAGACGTGTCCGTGTCGTATCCGTGTCCGACACGTGTCGGACACGGATACGGCTGTTTTGCGAAGTGTCCGTGCTACATAGCTTGTCACCTGCGATTCATATCAATTGAGGTACTAATTGCTAATTCTACCATACTACCTCCGTTCCAAAATAGATGTTGTCCTAGGATGGATGCAATCGGAACTTTTGAAATTTTGACTAGTAATACTCGTAAAAGTATTTAGATTTGTCATATGGAAATGATATTAGTAGATTTCTCATCAACAGTGCTTCCAGATCATCATTTTTTTTTAATTTTTACTAGGAAAAAGTCCATTCTTGGTCTATCAACTCTTCACATGGTTTAGTTTTCGTCCCTCATCTGCAAAATGGGGTAAAACATATCCTCTAACTCTTAAAACCGTTTAGAATCCGTCCCTCCTGCTAGCAAAAGGTGATTTTAACCAAGTTTGACCCATGTGGCACGCCATATTGGATCTCAGCTAGCCAAAACGAGGTGGTGGCCACCTTCATTTTTATATTAAAAAACGAAGATGCTTAACATTTCAATGACACGTTGGTCCAATCTACCTCGTTATCTGTAGACTCGGTGAGTGTTGTGGACGCTTTTGTCGGCAAATACTATACACGCCGCAATAAGCAATCTGAACCAGCGTCACAATGAGTCATTTGCAAAGCCACATGATTTAGTTACCAAGTTTGTTAAGATTACGTTCTAATTTGAGAAGGAGTAGAGTTATCCTTTAGGAAATAATGACCTAAGGGCCTATATATATCTGTAAGCCCCGATTCGGGAGGGCAACAAGGAGATTGTTAGAGTTTAAAGAGATTACTCGAGCCTCTTTACGGAGGAGAGTTCTCGATCCTTGCGCATATTCTACCACAACATCTTTGGTATCGATTCGTGATCCTCCGGCCTACTCATGGCGCCTCGATCCCACCCGACGATCTCAAGGCGCCATGGGCGCCATCTCGCCAATCTCCTCCATCAAGAACGAGATGGCGGCGATGAAGGCGACCAAAGCCGCCTTGCCGTGGTGTCAATCGATCGCGATCGAAGCTCGATTCGGCGGCTCCACGCGCGCTCCGTTGCGGAGAAATCTGCGCCGAGCCGCTTTGTCTTCCCATCACCAACCATCCCACAAGCTTCGGCGTTATGATGGCACGGCGGATCCGGTGGTGCGCTCCACAGCGAGCAGTTCTTCCGCCGCAGCAGCCGCACGCCGCCGGAGAGAAGGTGTGGCTCGCTTCTTTCTATATGGAAGACGCCGCGGGGATGGTATTACCGCTGGAGCGAGAATCGTGGCGCCCCGCTGGCGGAGTTCGTCGAGAGGTTCAACGCCGATTCGGCCCCGTGCGCAGCAATGCCCTTGGCGCCTCATGCAAGCTGCGTCGTACCGGCCGCGTGGAGGAGTACGAGCGCGATTCCTCCCTTGCTTGCCGCTGCGCAGAAGCGTCCGCGAGCGGCGGCAGATTGACATCTTCACTGCGGCCTCGCAATCCTCTGCGAGCCGATGTAGAGCTCGAACCGGAATCCTCGGCGACGCCATGAGCCTTGCGCGTGCCTTTGGCGCCGCTGGACACGGGCGGCAGCGATGACCACGATACTACCGTGTGCCCCGCGGTCTACACCCGCACACCGCCCGCGCACATGGCGGCGGCGCGCGCCGCTGCGCGCACCGCTCGCCGCCAAGGCGCCGATCCAGACCCCGCCGGCTCCGTCGAAGGTCGTGCCGCCAGCGGGCACTCGCTTCAAGCGGCTCTCCCCGCAGGAGATGGCACAACGCCGGGCGGACGGCCTCTGCTTCAATTGCTCGGAGAAATTCACCAAGGACCACTACAAATCCTGTTCGATGAAAGGCCTGTACCTGATGGTGTTGGATGACGAGGCTCCGGACGATGGCACGGAAGAAGATGATCCAATTTCAGACGCCGATGTCGAAATCTCTCTCCACGCCCTTACTGGCATTACCACGGCGGACACCATGCAGCTACCCGTCACCATCGGACCCGAGCAATTGCACGCCTTGGTGGATTCAGGCTCCACCCACTCTTTTGTGGCGTCCGCTACAGCATGCCGCCTCGGTCTTGCGCCCGCATCGCGCCTGGGCCTCACCGTAGGCGTCGCTAACGGCGACCGAGTTCCTTCCGACGGGGTCTGCAAGAAGGTGCCCGTTACCATTGGCGAGGAGCTTTTCTACATCGACCTTTATGTCCTACCTCTCGACGACTACGAGTTGGTCCTTGGCTGCCGCTGGCTCAAGACGCTCGGGCCCATACTCTGGGACTTCGAGCGCCATTCTATGGCGTTCTGGCGCGGCGATCACCACGTCAAGTGGCATGGGTGGATCGCCGTCGCGCCGACTCAACTCCATGGATGGGAGGGATCTGATGTCACTCCTACTGGCGGAATTCTCCGACCTTTTTACAGAACCAACCGGCCTGCCTCCACAACGCCACCTGGACCACCGCATCACACTGCTGCCCGGGACTCCACCAATTGCGGTGCGCCCCTACCGCTATCCGCAGCTTCTCAAGGACGAGATCGAAAAGTAGTGCGCCGATATGCTTCGCCAAGGCATCATCAGGCCCAGCACGTCGGCATTCTCCTCTCCCGTTCTTCTGGTACGCAAGAAGGATGCGAGGTGGCGTTCTGCGTTGACTATCGCGCCTTAATGCCAAAACCGCGCGGCGTCTTTCCAATTCGGTCGTCGACGAGCTCCTCGGCGAACTCAAGGGCTACTTTCTTCGCCATTTGGATCTCGCGATGGGTATCATCGGTAGTATGCACGGCGGACATCGACAAGACGGCATTCGCACACATCATGGGCGCCGAATTCATCGTGATGTCCTTCGGCCTCTCCAGCGCGCCCTCCACGTTCGGGCTTTGATGAGCGAGGTTCTTTGGCCCTTTCTCCGGCGCTCGGTACTCGTTTTCTTTGGCGACATCTTGATTTACACTCCTCTGGTGAACACTTGCGCCATGTGCGCGCGTCTTCACCACCTCCGCTCTCACAAGCTCTTTCTCAAGCGGTCCAAGTGCACCTTCGCCGAGCGCAGCGTGGCATATTTGGGCCATGTTATCTCCATGGACGGGGTGGCCATGGATCCGTCCAAAATTGAAGCAGTCCAGCAATGGCCTCAACCCCGGACTCTCAAGGCGCTGCGCGGATTCCTCGGCCTCAGCGGCTATTATCGCCGCTTCATCAGCAACTACGGCGCAATTGCCGCTCCCTTGACCGCGCTCTTAAAGAAGGATGCGTTCTGCTGGTCATCGGCGGCCTCGGACGCCTTCATGTTCTTGCCGGCGCCCCACGTCCGGCCCCGTCCTGCGGCTCTCGACTTCTCCAAGGGTTCCGTCGATTGTGACGCGCTCGGGCTCTGGGTTTGGTGTCGTCTCCTCGCAGCGCCGGTCCCATCGCCTTCTTCAGCAGGGCCATCGCACCACAGCATGCCAAATTGGCCGCCTATGAACGCGAGCTCATAGGACTGGTCAAGGCGGTGCGTCATTGGCGTCCCTACCTCTGGGGGCGATCTTTCACTGTGCGCACGGACCACTTCGCCCTCAAATACCTTCTTGACCAGCGACTCTCCACAATTCCGCAGCATACATGGGTAAGTCGTCTCTTTGGGTATGACTTCCAGGTGGAATTCCGTCCCGGCCGTCTGAACTCGGCTGTTGACGCTCTGTCTCGCCGGGATGAGGACACTACCGCGTTGACCGCCTGTGCTATCTCCGTCGACTTGGGTGTTCGATGATCTTGGCGTGGCGGCGCATCTTCTGGTGGTGGCCGCGCTCGGAGATTGCGAGGCGCGCCGGCGCCTCCTGGACCGTGGTCGATGGGTTTGTCCTCCACCGCGGCCGCATTTATGTGCCGGACTCTTCGGCGCTCTGGCCACAAATTCTTGCCACGGCTCATGGCACCGGTCATGAAGGAGTACGGAAGACGCTGCATCGCCTCCGAGCCTCGTTCTACAACCCTCATACCAATCGACTGGTGCGGGAATTTGTGCAAGGGTGTTCCGTGTGCCAGCAACACAAGACGGACCATCTTCACACGGCCGGTCTTCTTCAACCTCTGGCCATACCGAGCTCGGTCTGGGCAGACATTGCTCTTGACTTTGTCGAGGGTTTCCCCAAGGTGGCTGGAAAATCAGTGGTGCTCACGGTGGTTGATCGCTTCTCGAAATCGCCACTTCATAGCCCTCGATCACCCATACACGGCAATTTCGATGGCAGTGTTTTCTTCGACAACATCGTCCGGCTTCATGGCATTCCATGCTCCATCGTCAGCGATCGCGACCCGGTCTTCACGGGCTTATACGGGCGAGCTCTTCGCTCTCTCGGGTCGAACCGTCGAGCTCGCCTTCCATCCACAAGCGGATGGCCAATCCGAGTGACGAATCGCGTTACGGGAGTCTACGAGATGCCTCGCGGCGGCCGCCCACGCGGTGGTGCGATGGCTTCATGGGCGAATCTTGCTACAACACGTCTTACCGATCGGCTCTACACACGACCCGTTTGGGTGATCTCGGCGCGCGCCTCAACGATGGCGGTATCGGCCGCTTGGCATGTGTTGCGCCCTCGACAAGCGGTGGTCGATCGCGACGCCTTCTTGGCTGACATACGAGACCGTCTCCTCCATGCGCAAGATCACATGAAGCAGTACTATGACTCCAAGCACCGAGATGTGCAGTACAAGGTGGTGACTGGGTATGGTTGCGTCTTCATCACCGCTCGGCTACTGGCATCACTGACAAGTCCGGGGGCAAGCTTGCTCCTCGCTACTACGGTCCTTACCAGGTGCTGGAACGTATCGGCTCGGTGGCCTATCGTCTTCATCTTCCGCCCAAGGCCAAAATCCACGACGTCTTCCACGTCGCTTTCCTCAAGCCGCACCATGGCACTCCACCATCTGTCATGGCGGCCCTTCCACCCATGGTTCGCGGCCGAGTGATTCCCACCCCAGCATCAATCGCGCGCGCACGGCTCAACCGGGCACATGGAGCTCGCGCGTGCGATGGGTGGGCGTCCCGACTCGAGGCTACCGGGAACGCTGGAGACCTTCAGGAGGAGCATCGGCATTCCAGCTCAGGGCGAGTGTTTCTCCGGAGGCGGAAGTGTTGTGGGCGCTTTGTCGGCAAATACTATACACGCCGCAATAAGCAATCTGAACAGCGTCCACATGAGTCAGCTGCAAAGCCACATGATTTAGTTACCAAGTTTGTTAAGATTACAGTTCTAATTTGAGAAGGAGTAGAGTTATCCTTTAGGAAATAACGGCCTAAGGGCCTATATATATCTGTAAGCCCTGATTCAGGAGGGCAACAAGGAGATTATTAGAGTTTAAAGAGATTACTCAGAGCCTCTTTACGGAGGGAGAGTTCTCTGATCCCCTTGCGCATATTCTACCACAACACACGCTGGCCCCACCTTGTTTTGGCTAGGTCGGATCCAACGTGGCGTGCCACGTGGGTCAAAACAGTCATTTGCTAGCGGGAGAGATGGGTTCTAAACAGCCTTGAGAGTTGGAGGACATGTTTTACCCAGTTTTGTAGATGAGGGACGAAAATTAAACTACGTGAAGAGTTGAGGGATCAAGGATGGACTTTTTCCTTTTTACTAACATATAATTACAAAAAGTAGGCCAATGGTGTATTGGAGACTGTGTTGATGTCCAAAACGATATCTATTTTGGAATGAAGGTAGTAGCGCATAGCTAGAACCTTAGAAATTGCAGAAAGTATTTGAAAAAGATGAATTGGATGAATCTTATTTTTTCTTTGGATGAAACAGTAAAGCAGAAATAAATGTGATGAATCAAACTAAAGATCTAAATTTGTGGTTAATGAAATAAAAATTCTTATTCATGATACAATGCTACTCCTATGAGCAACATGCAATTACACTTCCGATTGAACAAAGCAGCTACAAGCTGTCATCTTAAGTTTTCCAAAAAGCAATAAATTGCCATCTCAACTGAACCTGTAGTCCATCAAGCACCACAAAAAATTGAACTACCTTTGTTGCTTTTTTATAGACTACTCTGTTGCTTTTGCAAGTGTCTAAAAAAAGATTAACTCCCACGCCTTTCCAATATCCATTAGATATAGGTAAAAGATTATATAAAAAGTATTAGAAACGGTACCTTTGTATAAACTGATAAGTTTGTGTCATAATTTTAGTACCTTACCTGTAAGTAACAATCACTTAATACTTCAACAGCAGAACCCTCTTTTTGGACCAAGAAAGATCAGGGGTGTTTTAAAGATTGAGACGACCCTTGTCTGGTCGGAAGACATTAATGAAGATTGAAGATTCTTCAAGTGTATGAATGATAAATCATAATCCTGTAGAGACCTCTCCCAAAGAATCATAGTGCTCATGCTATATATTTCTAAAGGGGTATGGAATGTTTTAAACTGCAATGTATTTTACAATTTGAACCATTCATAGTTAATGAAGACTTAAACTGGAGTAGGAAGAAAATTCTTCCTTGTTGCGGAGAGTTGATGCAAGGCATAAAACCTTTAACCTTCAGAATATGTTAGTTGAAAAAGAACCAAAGAGTCATTAATTAATAAATACAAGACATCTCCAAAGCATCCCACTGAATCTCGAAATTAGTAAGTTTTCGATAGGGAATACAATTATTTCCTTTTGTTTTCTTGGCTTGTGATTCTGTGTCACTGTTTTGTCGGCTTAGGTCATCATTATTACTGTGGAACAAATATCTGTATTTTGAGAGTACATCTTTCAAATAAACAACAAAAGAAGGGTTGCAGTCTTAGTTGTCATGTCAAACTCTTTAAGGTCCACTGCGTGGTTGTGGTAGTTTTCATACTGATGAATTGTGGTGGCATCTGCTAGCTGTCATTGGATTAATTAATGCCTGATGAACCTGTTATAACTCAATGGGATTCATAATCTTGTTGAATTTTCAGTTACTTACCATTTGGTGGTGGACCAAGGAAATGTGTAGGTGACATGTTTGCCACTTTTGAGGTAATCCATCTTTGATTTTTTGAGGTTTGCATATGTTAATATCATATCAAAATAAGATTCTAAGGAAATTTAATAAACTGTAACTGATATTTCAGTGTTCAGATCTTCTAGTCTTATTGAGGCCTTCTTTGTTTCTAGACTTCTAGCTTCTACAGACCTAAGATTTCACATGTTATAAATAAATAATAAAATAATCACTATTGAGCGTGCAAGATTTAAAAAACAGACATTTTGCGACTTGTATGCAGACTGTGGTGGCAACAGCAGTGCTTGTTAGCCGTTTTGATTTTCAGATGGCTCCAGGAGCACCTCCGGTATGTTTCCTAGTAGTTTTCTGGTTCATCATAGTTGATAACACACACACACACTTACTTTCACTCACTCACTATGTATGAGCAATATCATAGGTTGAGATGACAACTGGAGCAACGATTCACACAACTGAGGGGTTGAAAATGACTGTTACACCGAGGACAAAACCACCTGTAATTCCAAACTTAGAGATGAAAGTCATTTCTGATTCACAAGAACATATGTGCTCTGCTGCATCAGTAGTTGTTTCTACTGCTAGTATTGCTTCTGGAGAAGATCAACAAGGGGAGGTCTTGCCAACTCAAGTCTGATTTATGACAACCTCGCATTGCAATGACATAAAGAATGAGTATGTTTTCTTCTCACATCTGCTTGAAAACTGAAACAGTTGCGGCTCCTTCACATTTGACTAGTATCTGTTTCCTTATTTATCTAAATCTTCTTTTCTTCAGTATGTCCATTCATTGGCCTTTTCTCATCTTTCTGTTGCACTGTCCTGCTGTTGTGGTATGGCATATTTTCATGTTTCCTAAAGTGCTCAAAGGCAAGAAAGGGGATGGCATATTGTCCTCAGCCGTTAAGTGTCTAAGGCAAGGAATTTCATTTGCATGTCTCACTGTTAATCATAAAGCTATCCCTTTTCTTTTCGTAAATTATATTGTGCTATAAATCTTTTGGCAATGAAACTGCAGTACTGGTTCTGGAAGCCCTACCCCCCTGTTATCAATTTATCATTAGTGTTTAATTGTTTATGAACCCACACCTAACTTGTTTTCAAGAGTAGATATGAATGTACCTCCTTTGTTTTAAGCACAGTGGTGGTTTTCTTCTGAAAGATAACTTTAGGCATACCCATTTCTTAAAGCACAATGGTGATTTCTTCTGAAAGATTACTTTCGGCATATCCATTTATGCTGTTGTGGAAATCATTTAGTAATGTAAACATTTTGTTGCACAGATAGTACAACACATAGCAGAAGTTTCCTAGCGTGCTTCTTTTAGAAGGAAAAGCTCTCCCAGGATTATTTTGGTGATACATGCTACAACACTTACAGATTATAGATCTGCTTGCTACGGAAAAATATTATGGACATTTACATATACACAAGAAGTTTCAGACTTTCAGTCATGGACTTCTGCACATCCAAATCTTCAGCAGGGCCTCCAACTCGCGAAGAACATCATGACGGGTAACTATACCTATTAATAGTGTTTAGAATCCCATTAAGCTTGCAACATACTCTGAATTATCAATGTTTATGGATAATACAAATCAAGTATACGCAGTCTTGTTTCTGTTTTGTCACATTTCTGATACTCACCTATTACTTGTTTGTCCTGATTTAGTATTGGTAATATGTGGATCTTCTTCTTGAGCATCAGAGCTGCAGCATCTGTAGACATTACATATGGGTATTGTTAGATTAACTGGAAGCAAGTAGGAAAAAAGAAAATAAGTGAAAACAACGATTACCCATCACTGTTTTGGCAGATGGTAGCGTGATGGCTGGAGAGGTCATTACTTCTGCAATCTTGGTCTTTGACTGTTACAAGTAGCAATAGATCAGCGAGCAAGATGGCTTTTGTTCTTTCCTCTGATATTGATTTAGCAACTTGTGTGTGTGTGTGTTGATATTGATTTAGCAACGTGTGTGTGTGTGTGTGTGTGTGTGTGAGAGAGAGAGAGAGAGAGAGAGAGAGAAGGGGCTGACCCCATGAGAAGCCCTGGCCCGGTCACTCTTGACGACCACCCCGACACATCTGAGACTGCTGTCTACAACTGGGAGGCCTGACACGGCATCGACGTGGCATTCAACCTCCTCCAGCGTCTGCTCTGCTGTGGCCATCAGCACAGGCGTCGACATGGCCTCACGCAATAGCGCCACGCGCTGCTTTCATCCAAAGTTGAGCAAGAGCTTGAGAAGATCAAGAGGAAGATCGACAATGATAACAAGAAGGAATCTCAGAACAAGAAGCACCTGATCGCCAACTTAGACTGCCTGCTGCGACTCAAGGTAAGCGCGGAGATCATCGTAGCTCAGAAGGGAGAAGTTCTCAGGCCACTCGCCGGAGATGATTGCTTCAGGGTTCTCGTCGAGCTCGAGCCGGAGGCTCCCGTCCATGAACATCGACGTGCGGCACCAAAAGGTTGGTGATGATCCCTTTCCACCGCTGACCTTACTTCTCCCCGTGTTGATCTTTGCCCCTGTGAAAACAGAGCAGCCTTGGAAGGTATTGATGCAGACCATGGATGGAACAAGCTAGTCAGTGTTTTACTCTTATGTGGATGTTTCGCTGGTTTCTGAATGTTCTCCTGCAGATCCTAGCAGGGGGCATTTATAATAAACTAGAAAGTAGTCTATTGTCAGAGAGCTGAGGTGGATATGCATGCATGGGGAGGGCTGGCCCACCAATGACTGCTACTGCTGCGATCCTATTGGTGGACTTTGACTTGATGCTCTGATCAATATTCCATATATTAATATATAGAGAAAATTGCACTGTAGCTCTTTAAACTTGTGATGTTGTACTACTTTACTCTCAGAACTTGCATTTTACTTTTTCGGCTCTCTAAACTTGTCTCTATTTACACCGGAGGTCGTTTCCTCCATTTGCTAACAGAAAAGGCTGAGTTGGTGCTTCTAGATGCAGTTGTGTTGTAAATAAGGTTCTGAAAGTTTCTAATTAGTTGCAGTTGTGTTGTAATTATCTAAGTTTGTGAGACAGTCATTCGATTGGGGCCGAGGATTATAAATTCACAGCAATTTGTGTTGTCGTTATTAATATAAATAGAGCGGTAATATATTTAATTAATTTAAGGCAATTGTAATTGTAGCTCGATGAATGTAAATTGATTTGTTATACATGAACTGTGGTAATTACACTATTGTACTACGGACTGTTATATATATTTTAATTGAGTTGAAATCTTTTACTTATCGTGCAATTGAATTTTATTTCTCACTCTACTCTAGAAAATTTGATTTTCGTCCTCGTCGATGGAATTGTGGTAGTACCATATTTGTCTATCGTTCGTCGAGTTTAATTGAGACGACTGCGAAGAAAAGTTTAAATTACCTCGCATTTTAGATCATTAGTTACATAATTAATCTTACTTAACATTGTAACTCGCCACTTATGGTTAATTAACGACGTGGGCATTATATGGAGGCTCTGGTGGAAGCCGTTGAACAGCTTGGAACTGGAAGGTTTGTTCTGCCCAGAAATGTTCTTCCAATTGGCACAAGGTCACTGCAGATCATACGCTGTCTCATGTGGGCCTCTTGATCTGTTTGCCCACGTGGAAAGATGTTAAATTCCACGGATTTGGCAATGCTGATCACAGGACCCATGTTGACCTGAAGGTAATTCAGTAATCATGAGCTTGTCCTTCTGCTTAATAATTATCAGATTCAGACCGGCCATCGACCCGACCGAGACCTAGGTCACTAACCTGATGGTCGGACCGAATGTTTTATTTAAATATTTATATTACATATTATTTGTAGAAGTTACATATACAAAGATATCTCTATATTCTTTTTTACGTATAAAGTAGATGAGTATAACTATATTTATTATTTAAGATACATATGATACAAAGACAACAAAATATTATACATTCAATATTGTATCCTAGCAGGTTGAAATGTTGCTATACCACTGTCCAAAGAAGGCTGCCTATTTTACCATGTATATATTTCTTTGTTCCTCGATGACACGTGATGATGAACCTCTAAGACTACAAATCTTCTAAAGTGCTCATATCCCCTATATTTTAGAAGAAAAGGTAAAAAAAGGGCTCCAACAGATCCCCTAAGTGGTACCCAAAAATATAGAGGACTCCATCCTTGATTTTTCGTCCCCCATATATGGAGGACGCACACCATCCCCTAAATCGGTCCCAACGCTCCTGCGCCGTCCGATCCCCTAAGTCGTGATTTTAATTTAGGGGACCATATTTAGAGGACTTGTTGGAAGTTATATATTTTTAGTCTTCTATATTCTAGATTGTGTCCTATAAAAAGTGATTTAGGGGATGAGATTTAGAGAACATTGTTGGAGATGCTCTTAACGCATGGGTTGCAGGTTCAAAACCAGGCGGACGCATGTTTTGAGTAAGTTTTCAACGTGGGCTTTGGCCCAACCGGGTTAACCACGCCGATTCATAGGAAATCGATCGGTTCGACCTGGTTCATACCGATTTAAAGCGGGCCAATTGCATCTCTGATTCACTGGTGTGGCTCGGACCGGACTAGACTCGGAGTCCGGTTTTTTCCTGTCGGGTGTGATAACTGTGCTTCTGCTACAATTTGTTCAGAGTAGTTGTTTGAAAAATCCTCAAAAAAATATGCTGGCACTGTTCCATTTCACGGCTTAGCTCATTGCGTAATGCTCTGCAGTAGCTACTTGTCATTTCTTTCTGCTAGCATGAACAACTGGACTGGATTTCGTACCAGCTTCTTTCTATTAGATGTGAATGGGCTACCACAAATATTTGATGAACCAGGACAAGTGGAAGGCCCTTGTGCATATCCCCACAACAAAGAGGAGGCAAAGGCAATTCCGCAGGAGCTCCTCGACCCGAGTCCGACCGTGTGCTGGTGCCAGCAGCAGGCGAAGCTTCAGGCCTATCCTCCTCCGTTTCCTGAAATATTGCCCTGCTCATTTTGGCTTGAGTTTCTGTCTTTTGGCTTATTTTTCACTATTCAACAATTTTATTTTTTCTGATTTTTTTGAGCTTTTTTGTCGGTTCTTTTTTCCTGTATTCTTTTGTATTGTTTGTGATAGGCTAACATGTTCTTTATATTTTTTTAAAAAAAAATTGTGCCTAGTGGAAACAAGATATGTGGGGGTTCAAAGGGATTTGACTGATTTGTTTTTCATTCCAAGCTCACAACTTTTTTTTCCTTCTTTGGTCAAGCGATGATCCCTCTTTCCTACGTGGATTAGCGAGGGAAAGAAGCTAATTTGCAGGTTCAGCGTAGTTTGGCCCGGCCATGTAAATGATTAGGAAGATTAGGAGTCTTAATTAAAATGACTGGACTAACCAATTGTTTCCGGTAAACAGGTTATTATTATCATCAAATTTTTTTTTGTCAACATTAGTAAAAAAACACCTGCTAACTTGCATAAAAGAAACCAAATTTTAGTGATCATGAAAATTAAAACGGGATATGTGCCGTAGCCTACATGAACACCGTTGCGTGACGTTACGTGCAACAACCGCTTGCGATTGCGCTGCGCTTCGATAAGAAGAAGAGCGCACGCACGCAGGCCCAGGGTCCACGAACTCGGCGAAGAAGAAGCACAAGGATCTCATCTCTCTCTCCATGGAGAAAGCCATCGATCGGCAGCGCGTCCTCCTCGCCCACCTCCTCCCCTCCCCGCATCACCCTCCGCCTCCCCTCTCCGTGAGTTCCCGATTTCCCCTCTTCCTCCCTGCGATTTTCTTCTTCTTTTCGTGTTCTCATCCACTGATCTGGTGGTGCTTAGGCGTCGGCGTGCGCGGCCGGGGACAGCGCCGCCTACCAGAGGAGCTCCTCCTTCGGAGATGACGTCGTCGTCGTCGCGTAAGCCTCGTCGAACCGTACCCACCCGTCGATGCATCCTTATTATCTCTATGC
This sequence comes from Dendrocalamus sinicus, assembly GCA_036346575.1. Taxonomy (NCBI): domain Eukaryota; kingdom Viridiplantae; phylum Streptophyta; class Magnoliopsida; order Poales; family Poaceae; genus Dendrocalamus; species Dendrocalamus sinicus. The sequence continues at coordinate 35,503,935 of CM070646.1, read as the reverse complement.
CTCTCTTCTCTTCTCCTCTTTTGTTTCTAGGGAAACACTTAAGCTTGCCAATTGTATGCGCGCGCTAATGGCGAATACAAGAAAGGAAAGTAGTTCTGGAGCTTACAGCCTCTAAGAGGACTGGACCCCCAATTGTATCGACTTCAGTTATTAGAGAACTGATATGTTTTCACAGCCTATATACCCTTTTACTACCGTACAAGTACAACAAGTATGCTAAATCAAGTTAACTATTCTATTCTGTTCTATTCTATTCTATTCTATTCTATTCTATGAGAAGAACAGACAAAAAACACTTGAATCCAAGTCTACTACTTCACCGGTGGCTGAGCTCACAATCACAGCTAATGGCGAAAGTGTAGTACAAACTAGGAAGACAAGACACGCCTTTCTCGAATAGCAAAGCTTTGTTCTTTATGGGTGTGCGGCCTACCATGTTTTAGTGCTTGCAATATGATTATGCCACATATCTAAATTCATCGACGGATATGAAGACGACTTTTGTTCTAATCACTTTCTTCTATGTTGTGTCACCCGCAGTGCCTACAGGACACCCATATGCAAGGCCAAGCGAGGGGGTTTCAAGGATACATACCCAGAGGACCTTCTTACTGTTGTCCTTAAGGTTTGCGCTTGTCATATTGCCTTTCATGTTACAATTCATCGGTTCATTCAAATCTAAAAGGATGTACGTTCTCAGTCTGTTGCTTGCTTACTTTTTCCATATATAGGCTGTTCTGGACAACACTAGAATCAACCCAGGTGAAATTGGTGACATTGTAGTTGGGACGGTGTTAGGCCCAGGTTCTCAGCGTGCAAATGAATGCAGGATGGCAGCTTTCTATGCTGGATTTCCTGGTAAATCCTATGTTTGTAATCATGTCACCCCCACATGAAGAAAGGGCTTCGTTCTTATGGACACTGATTCTATTTCCTTGATTCACTTTTCATTGATGTAGAAACCGTTCCTGTTAGAACTGTGAACCGGCAATGTTCGTCTGGGTTACAGGCAGTAGCTGATGTTGCTGCTTCTATAAAGGCTGGTTTCTATGACATAGGTAGTTGCAATATGCTTATGCTAATATTGCTACATATCTGCTTCATTTTGAGGTGCGAATTACAGTTTTTCGTCAAAACAGGGATCGGTGCGGGTCTGGAAACCATGTCGTTGAATTCTGTTGGTTGGGAAGGGCAAGTAAACCCAAAAGTACGGATTTTTACAAGCACCCTGTATCTTTTGCTGTAGATACTCTGCTTGTGCCTTAATAACACATTCTTCTTTGCAGGTAAATGAATTCCAGAAAGCACAAGATTGTCTTCTGCCCATGGGAATAACATCTGAAAATGTTGCTCATAGATACGGTGTAACCAGACAAGAGCAAGATCAGGCTGCTGTGAGTTCCTAACTTCCTCGGGCATGCATTGTGTTTATTTTTCCCCCATTGCTTCCTTTCTTTAAAAAGGTTATTAAAGTTTGCCTTTTTAACAGGCTGAGTCTCATAGGAGAGCTGCCGCAGCAACAGCTTCTGGAAAATTCAAGGATGAGATAGTTCCAGTGCCTACAAAGGTAACAGGGATTGTTTCCCCCCTTTTTGATGTTCCGAATTCATGTTACCTAGGAATTAAGAGTGGGCCAACCTATTTTCTAATCAGGCTGTATTTAACCGCCTCAACATTAGTAGTTTTTTAATGCGCTTATTGTCGGATCAGGACTAGTTATTTCAGTCGGGTTAATTAAGAAAAAGAACAGCATTAGTTGGGTTAATTAAGAAAAAGAACAGCATTCTCAGAAAAAAAAAAAGAACACTGAATTTCTTATTAATCAGAAAGTATTTGATATGAGCACTCACTAATATTCTTCCATTCTGCAGATCATTGATCCCAAAACAGGAGAGGAAAAGAAAGTTGTGATATCAGTTGATGATGGAATTAGGCCAGGAACTACGGCATCTGGGTTGGCAAAGCTTAAACCAGTTTTTCAGAAGGATGGGGCTACAACTGCAGGTATTGCAGAACTTTTAACCCTTTCCGTTGGCACGACTATAGCAACCAGATGTTTGTTTGTCTGTAGCTGAAACATCATTTAAAAGAAATTTACTGGACCTATGTAGGCAATTCTAGTCAAGTGAGTGATGGAGCTGGAGCTGTTCTTCTCATGAGGAGAGCTGTAGCGATGGAGAAGGGGCTTCCTATCCTTGGAGTTTTCAGGTGCTCCATATGCCTTTCCACACACACACAGCATTTGGCTCGTTCTTAACATGTTTCCTGAATGATATATACGAGCTATAGCTATCCGTTGAGATTGTGTTCGTTATTGTTTAGTGTTTACATATATACTCCCGTTAATTTACTGATGTATTCATATGTTTCCTCCAATCATCATTTAGGAGCTTTGCTGCTGTTGGAGTGGATCCGGCTGTTATGGGCATTGGTCCTGCGGTAGCAATACCAGCTGCAGTGAAGTCTGCTGGCCTTGAGATCGAAGACATTGATCTCTTTGAATTGAATGAGGTCTGTTCAGTTGATACAATCTCAGATTTTTTCTCTTATCTATGCAACAATTGTTGATACCCAAGTCATCCATGTGTAGGCTTTTGCCTCTCAATTTGTCTATTGCTGCAACAAGCTGGGACTGGACCAGTCAAAAGTAAATGTGAACGGAGGCGCAATCGCCCTGGGACATCCTCTTGGTGCAACAGGTAATTGAACACCTACTTGTATGCAGGATTATATGGTTGTCCTTAGAATGTGATGGTCAGTAACTGTCACCACATCATCTGAGCAAATCATTTAAACTGGTGAGCCTGTTGTTGTTCAGGTGCCCGGTGTGTCGCTACCCTTCTGAATGAAATGAAGCGCCGGGGTAGAGACTGCAGATTTGGTGTTGTGACCATGTGCATCGGTTAGTTTCCTGTCTGAATTCTGATGCTCACACATGCATGCGTACAGGTGATGTGAAGAGAATGAATGTGCATACCTTCTCTTGTTAACCATGCTGTGTTGTGCCGATTGCAGGATCTGGTATGGGTGCAGCAGCTGTCTTTGAGCGGGGAGACTCGGTCGACCAACTCTCCAATGTGCGCCACATCCAGTCACAAAATTTTCTATCCAGGGATGCAAAGTAAGACTGCAAAATTATTCGTATCTTCAATGCATCAGGCTATGTCCTCTGGCAGTAAGGCCGATACCATAACTATACGAACCGTAATTTTCTCTGATAAAAGATGTACTAATATGAAGTCTTGATGTGCCCTTGCACTATTTATACGAATAAAAGAACATGCATGCTCGATGCTATCTTCTGATATGTATGCGACAATGTAACGAGCTCAGTTGCAACAGTGGGAAAGAAAGGGCCTCTTTTTTTTCTGAGCTGGAGTGGAGAGTTAGCTAGCTCTCGTCAGCTTGTCTCTCTTGCTTGATTCTGAGCAGACAAAGGAATGCAAATATGCAGTGCAAAGTCTCGTTTTCCTTGTGGTTTTTGTTGCTTATAAAGAGGACAGTGCTAATCGGGAAAGTTGTTTGGGATGCCAGTTGTTGTGAGGTGGTCTCTCTTTCTTGCGGTACTATCCGGTTCAGGTTGGGCGTTTCTGGGGATGTAGACTGCGGCCTGAGTTTAGCCTGAATGGAAGGCAACGCCTGAAATTGCCATCTCTCTCAGCCTCTATGAATATTTATTTCGCTCAGTTTTACGTTGAACATGCAGTACTAGTTTAGATCAGTCGAGGACTCGAGCAGACTTGTGTATTTTTTTTTCCCTGTCAGTTTTAAGTCGTTGTAGGCCCTGTTCTCCATAACAATTATGAAGGATAAGCAATGGAGTGATTTCTCTCCAAGGAAAAAAAAAGGAGCAATGGAGTGGAGTATAGCAGGACCTGGAGCATAGTACTCTGTCTAAAACTCTAAAAAGTTAATGAGAAAATTAATTCTACGTCACTGAATAGCATCCACTTCTATAAAATATCATCAAAAAATACTCTCTTTATTATATGTCATTAAATTGCACTGAAATTCAATTATATATCATTGCCATCAGTTAGCCTCTGTTTGGCCTTGGAAAAAGATGATGTTGCTCTTAGTTTAAAATCTATCCCTATAATAAAAATTAAGTATACCGTAAATTGGCTTAGCCAAAAATACTGATTTTTTTCTAGATTATTGGAGTAGTGTACAACTCAAATATAAAAGTTCATGAATTGACCCTTCTATTTGATCTATTTTTTAAATTCAAATCCAAAATCAGCCGTTTTGAGCTATTTTGTAAACTCGAACAAATTCACTGTATAAAAATGAAAAATAATAATTTTTGCAAGCTATGTGACATCTTAGGAGCATGTGAGAATTTTTCCGAAATTTTTAGACCTCATTTAGTCTCTGTTTGTAAATAGTAGCCTTTATTAGCATTTAAATTAAAAATCTAAAATTTTCTTTGAACAATGCCTTGAAATAATTTTCCTAGATCACTGACATGTTGAACAATATCTCTGTGAATTTTCATAATTTTTAGAGGTTGTTTGCTATGTTAAATAAATCAGGTCTTTAGTTTTTTGGAGGGGCATTTTGATCTTCTTTTCAAAAGATAACGGCCTCCACTAACGACAGTAGCGTATAATAGAATTTTGATGCAATTTATTGGTATATAAAAAAGAGTGTTTTCAATGGTATTTTATAGAAGTGTATGCTATTTAGTGGCGTAGAATGAATTATCTCAAAGTTAATGGTCAGGCTGGAGCTTAGCTGCCGGTAGGGCTGTAAACGAGCCGAGTTCGAACAAGCTTGGCCTTCTAGACTCGAACTCAGTAGAAGCTCGAGCCGAGCTCAAGTTAGGGTCCGAGCTTGGACTTGTGCTCGAGCTCAGCTCAGCCTAAGCTCGAGTAGGCTCGAGCTCGACTCATTGAAGCTCGATAACAAATAAAATAATTTATTATGCACTTTTTTCAATAATAAGAAAATTTTATTATTATTTTGAAAAATATTTCCTACATATATCATCTACACTGCGTAAGGAGTTTTCTTATTTTCTAGATACATGTAGTGTTGAAGCTTGTTGAAATATTTTTTTTAGATTTTTATTTTTCAAAATAAAATGGCAGACAATATAGGTGCCCAATATTTCGAAAAAATATTCCTATATGTATCATCTACACTGCGTAAGGAGTTTTCAAAATATATTTCATAATATTTTGCATCTCTCTTCTATATTACAAAATTGTTGCAGACTCCAAACAAAATAAATTACACATGATGCCTAATATTTATAATTACAAAAAATTTGCACAACTAAATAAACTCTTATCCATACAAAAATACAAATTTTAAATCTCATTATAAGTACACAAACGCACGTAACAGCTAATCGTGCTCTGGGGGAGGGGGCTATAAATGAAATTATTGCTATTAAAGAGGCTAGATCTGGTATTCTGATAATTAACAGTGTTATTTTTGTCCACACGTCAATAGCAGAGAGGCGAATTACTACTGGTAAACAGACAGTTCACGATGATTAGGCGCTAGAACTGACATGATCAGTAGGGGGCGCTGCTGGCCGCATGTACACACGCCTGATTCCTGAAGAGAATCGAATCGAACCGAACGTTATCTATTCCAGACTTGTAGCTAGCTAGTGCATTCAATTCAATCTACTAGTTGTACTAAAAAAAATCTACAAGTAGTATATTCATTCCATGGTGCCAATTAAGGCAGGCAGAGGCAGAGGAGTAATTGTGTGTCATGTCAGTGTTTACGTGCCTTGGTGTGGATTGAGGCTTGCAGTGATTAGACTAAAATAAGTTAATTTATAATTAAAATTATATTATAGTTGGTTAAAATTATACCGAAGCTAATAATAACTTATTTATCATAACTAAATTTAAAAAATAAAAATAAAAAATAAGTTAATCTATCACGGACAACGCAAACGAATACAAAAAAGAATCGGCAAAAAATTAAAAATCAGAAAAAAAATTAAAAATAAAAAATGCTGCGGCACCACTAGTTGTAGCAATACATAGTTAGTGCCGCCCATCACTATTGCAACCACCACCTCGGCCGGCGCCATGTTCTTTTCTTCTCTCTTTTTCAACTCCATCTGCCTAGCGCTCAAAACGGCTTCACCAAAAGACTTATTTTTTTTGGCTTTTCTAGCTTTTTTAGACTTTTGTACTTTTTTTCTCCTTATTCATTTGCATTGTTCATGCTGATATCAGGATTTTTTTTTTCTGACGCATCGATAACTAGTAACAAAAAAATAAAATAAATCGTCATCAGCTACGATACCATTTCAACTATAAACCATCAGCCCACAGCCACTTTGAGCGCTGCCGAGTCTCATACATACGTGCATAGTTTTATTGACCCAACCATGATCTAAGGATATATTGAGCTTTATTCTATTTGGCTTTCTTTGTGGTTCTTTCCTTTGGCTTCTTGAGAAGCCAAAGTAAATAAGGTGGTTTTTCCGAATTGTCTCTAAATTTTTTTTTTGACTTCAAAACTATAAATGTCATCCGCGCCGGTGTCTGCGTCATCCATCATCTTCTCGAAAAAGCACAAACAAAAACCATTAGCCGCAACCAAAAGTTATCAACTATAACCAAAAATAACATGACCTAGGCCGTATTGCAAGTCAAACATTCATGCATGCATCTAGCTAGTACTACTCCTATTGTCCTACTGCTGCCTCAATACTCTCACATCACAAAAAAAGTGATATTTTAGACATCAACCGTCTCCGAAACATAATTTAGGTCACTAATTTCTATCATAGCATATTTACAAAAGCTAATGACATTATAATATTCTAAAAGTACTTTTTTAAGATGAATTTACGCATATCAATTTCATATGCCTAAACTAAATATTAAGTGTACAAAGTTTGACTGTGTACAACTGAAACGTCGCTTTCTGTGACCGAAGGGAGCGCTGCTAGTTCACTCGCGTCGCGTGCATGTTAGTCTAGGAAATATACGTACGTGCTTGTAACTTGTGCTTGCTGTGCATTTGGTCGTCGTTGGCCGGCAATGCGATGGATGGGTTGGGGTTCCTTTTCATCGTCTTGCTATGGGTCGGTCGAGAAACACCGCCGCTAGCTTCTTCCTTGAGACAAAGTGGCAGGTCAACCGGGACGGTCTTAGAATGCTTACACTAATCCCTCCCTCCACGAGCTAATGCAAACAACAGATAATAATATACTAATGCTGTCTTGTCAACCACGCCTAGCTCGCTAGCCATCTCAATTCGTAGGTTATCCAGATCGGTCTTTTCATGAGAGCTTCTAACAGAGATGAATAGCTGGAAACAGAGCAGAATTATTAGCTTTGTTCTTTTAAGTTTTTAGGCCTTTATCAACTCGGCTTCGATTTCTGGCTTCTGACTTATTTTTCACTATTCATAAGTTTCGTCTTTTTCTGAACTTTTGGTTTTTTGTTGAGCTTTTTTGCCGGTTCTTTTTTTTCCTGTATTTGTTTGTATTATACGTAATAGGTTAACATAATTTTTATATTTTTAATTTTTTTAAAATTTAATTATGCTAAATAAGCCTCTCATCATTCTGATGCTTTTTTGACGACTACGGTGTTTTCAGCCATAAGCCATGAGCTTTTCAGCCGAACCGATCACCATTAGTTTCTCTGAAAGTCAAAAATAAACGGTGTGGTTTTTTGAAATAGATTTTTTAAATGGTTTTTTGAGTTTAAAATTATGTATGTCATCTACGTCGATGTCTCCACTATCCACTGCTATCTTAAAAAATTCTGACAAAAATCATTAGCAGTATATAAAAATTATTAACCACAATAAAAAAAAAAAAAAGAACATCGACGTTGTATTGCACTGTACTACTCGTGCTGGTACAGAAGGACACGTGATGGGCCTTTGCCCCTGCTTTGTCTTCTGCGTTGTGTACACCCAACAAAAGCGGAGCAAACCCGGGCCCGACAATGGGCAACCATCAAGGAAGACCAAAATGCTATGCCTCCCAATTCATCATCATCCCCTGTAATAATGCTACGACGTAAATGTATCTTACGACGTAATAATACTGTTCGTCACCGTGCCTATGGCCTGAGCCGGCCACCATGCCTTATGAGTGTGTGTGTGTGTGTTGCGGTACCCCCCCTAGACTGGCAATATTGTATTGGCATATTTGGCTATGTACCTGACTACAAAGCTACCATCGACAACCATCGACTTACCTTTTGGAGAAAAAAACTACCTTCAAGCAAGTATCTTGCTGGTCCACTCGTCCTAACTGCAAAGTATGCGCTACGATCTTCTTTGTCATGCAGTGACAAAAACGTTACACTACTGAGCAGCAGTGGTGGATCCAGAATTTTTAAAATAGGTATTTGAATTTCGGAGCTAAATTGCTCGAATATGTCGATACCGCAACGCACCATCCCCAAACACCTATACAACGATACGTATGTAGATATAATAAAAATACATAGATTACAGAAATTAATGATTTCTTATGAAGAAATGAGCGACATAAGGCGAGTATAATTATATGAATTAAACAACAAATTATAGAGATAAATGAGAGTTGTATATCTTGTTGATCTTGCCTTTTTTTGCTATTCCCCATCAGCAAGAATTGTCCATCTAAGAGGAAATTGTATGTTCCTTCTATGGAGCAAAACAAACCAAGAAAGAAAATAAGTGGAATGGATGGAGCACATCTAGATCTGAAGAGAGGACGATGATAATAAGTTGGAGGTGCTACTCACTTCCCAATGCCACGCTCCCTCTCGGCTACCGCGCTGCTCCCTTCCTTCCTGTCGCCCGCTCCCTACCTCCGTGTTCATTGTGCCACTGCCCGCTTGCTCGCGACACTTCTCTGCTTGCCCGCGCTGCCACACGCTCACCTTGCACCACGCGCAGCCTGCACCTCCGCCCGCTCGCCACTCGAAGGCCGAAGCCGTCTCCCACACAGACGGCCACAAGATGAGAAATAGAACAAATTTTAGGATTTTGTTTATATCTTTACCTCTTTGGACGTAAGGAGGGCTGAGGTGAAAAGAAAAATGGGTCTAATGTATTATATGGGTTGCGCGCGAGATACGAGGAGTGCAGACTGAATTTATTTACAGATATAAAATATAGTTTTAACACAACTAATAGTATATATATCTAATATACCTATTATATACCTAGTATTTTATAAAAAAATTTTGAGTGTTCAGCTAAACACCCATGACCCATGCTAGATCCGCCAATGCACAGCAGGATTAAAAAAACTACACACTACTCTGCCACTTTTACCTATTGCATGTATCTTCATCCATTACTCATTGCACACACGTCAACCTTACACAGAATTTACAGCAGATAACCACTGCGGCTATATGCGAGCTTGAGTGGCTTCATCATCGAATAACAAAGATTGATCATCCTCGGATAGGACAACATCGCCAACAACATGCTTGGTTTGGGTGGAACCTGCTTCCTAAGTTTGTAACTTCGCCCCCAAACTATGTAAACTATAACCATATTTATACCGCTACATGTCTTTATCACCACAACTCCAACAAATCAAGTCATAAAAATTAAAAGAAGAATTATTATCACTTGGACCCTAAGTTACCGTCTACAGTTTTAAGTAATTTTTATTATCAGTTGCAATGTAAGTTAACATCTGCAATTTAAATTTCCAATCTAAGATAAAAAAAAACTATCATAGAGTTGGGCCCTAAATTATCGTCAACAATTTTAATAATTAACACCCAAAAAGTTCAAATTCAGAGTTTGAAAAGATTCAAGAATCACCATCACTTTACACCTTAGTTATCATCCGTAGTTAATAAATCATCACAATAAGTCTAAAATTACCATCACTCTTTTTGAGATTGACAAAGTTCAAAAATTTACCATCAGATACACCACTAAGTTATCATCCACGCTTTAAACAAATTACCACCCAAAGTTTAAGACTATCATCGGTTTATGAGTTTGAAAAGGTTTAAGAATTGCCATCAATTGCACTTCAATTAGTGTATACAATGTTAACAAATTGCCAACTTAAGTTAAAATTTACCATTAATCCGCGGGTTTCTAACTCAAAAGATACAATCAATTGCACCTTAAATTATCATATGCTTCTTTTACAAAATTACCACATCAAGTTTTATGAGTTTCCATCTACAGCAAGTGTGCTTGCCAGGGTGAAAAAAATAGTAGGGTCTGCAGGTAACAATCAAGTTCAAGTAGGCTGGTGAGGCCGTAGGTGACAAGGGCCAACATGCTGGTGCTTTCGAGATGGTGGGTCGTACTTAATGAATATGCAAGAGCTCCATATAGTGGGTCCCACCAGTAAACATGCTGCAAACTTTGAGGACAGTGGGACCCGCATCATAGCTTTGCACGTGCCAATGTTAATGTGGTCTTTGATTCCCTGCGGTTGTACGCCGCGAGGCTGCCTATTTGTCACTATTTATAAGTTTTATTTTTTTCTGAATTTTTGTTTTTTTGTTGAGTTTTTTTGCCGGTTCTTTTTTTCCCGTATTTGTTTGTATTATACGTAATGGGTTAACATATTTTTTATTTTTAAATTTTTTAAATTTAATTATGCTAAATAAGCCTCTCATCATTATAGTGCTTTTTCAACAAATTCTGATGTTTTTATTATAAGCCACGAGCTTTTCAGACGAACCGATCACCCCCGTAATCTGGGCTCAACAAAAAAAAATATCCCACTTGTCACGTTGATCACCCTATCTTAGGCCGAGTTCTTTTTTATTTTTAATTGGTTTATGTTTATATTGTCTATATTAACTAGTTTTTAAATGGTATATTTTTTAAAGCAAGATCCACAGGAATATTGGAGTAAAAATTGTATTAAGTTCAGCTGTATCGGCCAAAAAATTACATACGACTATTTTTCTGTGCATACTACCTCTCGCGAACAGTCAGAATTCAAATATTTAAACCATAAGCCATCAGCCCAAAAGAACCAACCCTTACTTCGTGCACCGATGTTTCTCCGTCAACTTGATACGCTTATTAACCCACGAAAAGCATAGAACGACTACAAAATCGACACGCGCTAAGACAATCGCGTGCCTAGGAGCGTGATAGTTTTCCATTAAAGGAATCTAACAAATTATCATCACACACTAGAGTGAAATGGAAAGCAAAGAGATACGGACATAAGAGTTGGGTTCCCTATGACGCGATGTAAGATGGTGTGTGGCATCAATTATGGGACCACACGAAAGTAGCACAACAAAAGCATGCTTTGCATGTTCGTGTATGCCCGTATGTAGGCTTGCTTGTGCATATAGCAGCATACCACAAACGTAGTATCAGTTGCATTTAAGTTACCACGAGTTATACATAATGTTACCATCAGTTGCAACTAAAGTTATCATCTACATTTTTAATAAATTACGATACAGACATAAGAGTTAGGTTCCCTTACATAATGTTACCATCAGTTGCAACTAAAGTTATCATCTACATTTTTAATAAATTACAATACTAGGTGGAATATTACCATTAGTTTATGAGTTCGTAAAAAGCTTAAAACTACAATCAGTTGGACTCTAAGTTGCCATGTACAATTTTCATAAATAACACTCTAAATGTTAAATAATCATCATTCTGTGAATTCTAAAAAATCCATTAGTTGGACTATAATTTACCATTTACAATTTTACAAATTATAACTCTAAGTTCAAAATAACCATCATTTTTTGAATTTGTAAATCTTAAAAAATGTTATTAATTGGACCCTAAGTTACCATCTGCAGTTTCATCAAATTACAATTGTAAGTTCAAAAATTAATCACCTTTTTTTTGTAAATTTGAAAAAAAGGATACTATCATTTACACTTTGTTCGATTACAGAGATGACGCTCATGCATACACACCACCATGCACATACATCACACTCACACAAATGCTAACGCCCCCTCTAAGCACACACTTAGAATGACAAAGGCTAGGAAGAAATCCACTACCTCACAAATCAAAGTTTCTAATAAGGCGCACTTCGTGTGTATAAAGGTGGGCACCTTTATTTAAACCATAGCGAGTATGAGTCATATACCCACAACTCCATTACCCCACTAAGAAGTGATAGCCCATCATTTATACTTAAGATATTGTTTATATTTTTAACAAATTACCACCCAGAAATTTTGTAAGTTTTGTATGACTTGTAACAATAAATTGCAAATGTTCCCCATCCGTACCTCTCCGCACCAATACTCCCAAAACGACAGCAATATATGTTTACAATATAGGAATTTCAAAGAAAACAATTTTATTCATTCAGAAAGGGGGGGGGGGATCCCGCGTTCAGAATTAAGGGGCCTAAAGCAAGAAAAGTAACACATTTGAAGTAAGCTATATCGTGCTCTCAAGTTGAGTTCTAGTAAATCATGTAGTCAATCTTTATTAAATAGTAGTGGATGGTTTGGGTTCTTTTTTTGCCACAGATGATGGCTTTTGGTCCTAGCGTAAGACAAATATTGATAAGTCGTTTTAAAAAATATCTTTATAAGCCGTTTCAAAAAAATAACAAAGAAATTATCTCGTTTGTTTGTTCAAAGAAAGCTATAAATTATAAGACCTATTTCATTCGCTATAGCTACACTTATGTGATGTGATTACTGATTAATTCCAACAACAATGATTATGTTTCCTACCTTTTCATCTCGGTGCATTCCCCTATGCGAGCAGCACAGATGGCTGGATTGGGTGAATGAGATTGCTCACACACTGTAGTCTAGCTCACACATGGTCCATAAGGGGCAAGAATGGATGTGATGTAGCCATAAGCTAGGGCAACATAGTGCAGCCTCGTGGGGATAACAGCAGAACGGGCAAGTGCGAGCACTGCAAACTAGATAGATGACAAAGTTTGTGCGATACCACTTCGCTCAATCAGTTGATGAAAATCGACACGCTATAAGACTATCGTGTAACTAGGCATATGATAGATTTCCCGATTTTTGAACCCTTAGTAAATTCATGTGTGTGTACATAGTGGTGTATGTCTGCCTACTTCCACATTGTCTTGTTATATAGAAGAAAAAACCAATTTTTCTTTTGTAAAAAAGCAACTACTAGTGCCTCTTTAAAGTTGCATCAGCATGTTATCTCTATTTTCTAAGGGGATGTTTGGTTTGGTAGATGGAACATCTCAGATAATGTCGTATCTCCTTGTTTAGTTCGGTGGATAGAACTATTCTATCTCGAACGAGATGGTTGTATCTAGATGGTTTGGTGGAAAATATTTCATCTAGATACTGTATAGCGTCATTCGGCCAAATCAAAACCACGCCGTCCCAGACGCAATCACCATATTCACCTTGATACTATGATCCAAACGCCTCCTAAATAACGGGTGCTCCGTAGCAATTAAAGACCAGCCTGGCACTACAGGCCCCACATGTCAGGAAGGCAGGAGGCGAAAGCTTCCTACACACTACGCATACCCAGAAGTAGAACTGACCTCCCCGCTCAGCAGCGAGAAATTCTATTGTACCTGGTGGCACAAAGTCGTTTGTGTCACGAGCCAACCGGCCGTTGACACATGGCATACAAGGAATAAAAAAATTATTTTTTACTGTTTTGTACTGCAGCACATCAATAAAAAAATCTTTTTACTGTTTTGCTACAGTGGAAAATAGTAAAAATATTTTTATTGATGTGCTATAGTATAAAACAGTTAAAAATATATTTTTTATTACTTAAGTACCACATATCAATGACTGGTTGGCTTGTGACATATAGGCTTTGTGCCACCGGGTACAGTAGAATTTTTCCTCAGCGGCACCCCCTCCTTTTCTCCCTCTCGAGGTGTCTTGTCTACACACACGCACCGCCAAGAAACCAGAACAGCGCGATGCGAGGAGGAGCAGGACCCACCGCGCCGTTCGCGTCCGGCGAGCCGCTTCCAGCTGCGGCGGCGGAGGCGGAGCCGGAGGAAGTGGAGGAGAACTCCGGCGGAGAGGAGGAGCAGCTCGAGCTGGGGCTCAGCCTCGGGTCCAAGAAGCAGCCGGCACCGGCGCCATGCCGTATCCTGACGGCCAGAGACCTGCAGCCGGCGGCGCTGTCTCCGGACTCCTCCGTGTCGTCGTCATCCCCCGCGGCAGCTGGGGCCACGGCGGCGAGCAAGAGGGCCAAAGCGGAGGAGGGGCCCACCGCCACCACCTCGCCGGGGACGGTTGCTTCGGGGCACCCACAGAGGTGAGCTGCAAGAATTACTCCAATTAAACTTCTTGCCTCTTCTGTGTCTCTTTGAGAGCAATACTTGGTGGTTGGTGCAAACGATGTACTTTTGAACCAGAGTAGATGCAAGCCTGGTGCAAACAATGTACTTTTGAACCAGAGTAGATGCAAGCCTGCAAAGTTTTTTTCCTTAAAAGAACGCTCGTTATGCTTGCTGTTGGGATCATACTAGGATGTTTTCACATGGCTTTGCTCCGGGAAAGAGCCTGTAATTGTGGATCGAAAGAACCTCTGTTGCCGTGTTTAAGTGTGTTTTTACCAAAGTTGCAAAATTCACATCGCTGCCTTAACCAATCACTATCACCATCCCTCAAAGCCCTGAGATAGATTTGCGAAATGTTAAATATCTGGACTAAACACTTGTACTGGCTTCTTTATCCTCCCCAAAAGTGTGTTAGTAAGAATAAAAAGGAGATCTTTGGTGGTTGATTTGCCATTTTGATCTGCATCAACAATGTCCTAAGATTGTGTGTGAAACAAGGAACGGGGGTATCAGTAGATGATTTGCTGAGAGATACACATATCAACTTTCAACTAATCCAAACTACATTTTTCCTGTTTGGCAGTACCTTTGGAGTGGTGGGATGGCCACCTATAAAAACGTCCAGGATGAACAGCCTGTTCAGTCAGGCTAAAGACAATGCTTCAGAGGCCAACACCAAGAAGACCACCACCAATGAATCTGACTTGCAGAAAGACAAGGAGGAGAGCGAGAAGAAGGGACGGGCAGCCGGATGGGTGAAGGTGAACATGGATGGAGAGGTCATTGGAAGGAAGGTGGATCTCAACGCCCTTCGCTCATACAAGACCCTTGCCTTAGCCCTTGAGCTCATGTTCACAAAGCCGTCCATTGGTCTTTGCGCTTCTAGTAAGCTTCAATCTGAACTTTTACTTTACGTGGTCGGTAATTTCACATATATACTCAGATCACATCATCAAGCAAAATGGTTCAGAGCTTAGTTTCACATAAATCATTACTCATAAGTGTAATGCTATATTGCTATTGCTATAAATGGTAATGGTGAGACAACGAAAGACAGTTTCGCAAGGCTTGTCATAACCTTCATGTTGATTTGTCAATCCAATGCTGCTGCGTTAGGATTTATGGTGCTATAGTGAAGTGACAAGATTGCAAGTGTTATTTTACAAGCTTTTTAGGATGGTTTGATTCATCTTATTCGTGAACCTGAATTATATTGATCTTGGCATTGTCAGATAATATGAAGCCTCTGAAGCTATTAGACAACTCTTCCGAATATCAGCTCACCTATGAGGACAGGGATGGGGATTGGATGCTTGTTGGAGATGTCCCTTGGGAGTAAGCCCGCTGCACTATGTAGCTATTAGAAGCTGGACACTGATAAATTTTGTAGTTATAGATTTTCCAAGTGCCTTGGAATAATTCTTCAGATGGTTGATTGTGGTGTCTGTTCTTGTGTGCAGAATGTTTGTTGGCTCTGTGAAGAGGCTCAGGATCATGAGGACATCAGATGCCAATGGTCTTGGTTAGATTATTTTGATCTTTGTCCCTCCCTCCTACAGGCTGTATGTAGTCAAACATTTGAAGGAGGTCTTAAAGTCAAATTGGTCATTGTTGTTTGTATATCCATTTTGGTTCTACCTGGATTGACGTGCATTTTGCCAATGTGCTACTGCAGGGCCACGATTCTAAGGTATTCAAAGAACCACAGCTTCAACAAGAGGCAGAACTTGGCAGTGCGCAATGAGCAAAAGAGCTATACCGCCGGTGAAGCTTTAATGCGATTGATAACACATAAGGGCAGTCAATGGCCCCATATTTTTGGGCTGCGTTTGGCAGGTATGATGAATAGTACTGGTTGATAGAGGCCGAAGCCAAAAGCTATCTAAAAAGCCGAAAAGAACGGGCCAATATCTTTGGCATAGTTGTGAGATTACCTGTCTAATTAGAATAGCAGAAGCTAAGAAAGATCTGCATCACTCTCAGTTCTATTTTTTTTTTTTTTGCCTTATGGTGCTCTCTTGAGTTTTTTTTACACTGTTGATCAGCGAGAGCATGGTGTGTTTTTGTGGCAGGAGTATGAATCCTGTTGTTTGGATCGTATGTCTACTCCTTGCACAACCTCACACAGTTGGATGTTCTAGCACTTGTGCTCTGTACAGAGACGTGTTGCGCGTACTGTTTTGGCTTGTGAGTTGTGAAGCCAACTTGCCAAGGACAAAATGTAGAATGAAAGCTCCTGGGAGTTTGCTGAATAGCTCCCTTTGGCATTTGTAGTCTGTGAACCAACCGTGCTGCAAATGCAATGGTGGTGTGATGCACTGTTGCGATCGCATGCCAACCATATTAAGCAGCACCCCTGATTCGTTCCCAGATCCGTACGGAAGTCATAGGGCCTGTTCTTTTCGACTTATGGCTTTTGGTTGAAATTTTTAAATTTTGGCTGTTTATGGTACAGATTACGGAGAGACAGATACTTATTTGCGATTTTGGCTGGTACAGATGTTGGGTTTTTAACGTGTAGATCGTTTAACTTGTAGACTCTATCTTAAGAAAATACTTCGATTGAAAGTTAGATATTGTAGTAAAAATCAAAAACTGTCAATTTTTAACTTAAAGAACAGGCCTTATATTTCCTCTGCCGGCTAGGCAGAAAAGCACGCCCATTGCGTGATCCACTGTTTCTTGGAGACGAGAGGACTCATTGCCTGTCACCGAAATCTTGAATTTTTTTTTGTAAATAATCTATTTTTTAATCAAAATTGTAGAAATATACATATGTGTTAGACCATGTAGTTAGGTCTACGTTATTTTGATGATGAATAATTGACAATGGTTAATTTGTTATGATGAATTATTGGTGATTTTATTTATCGATGTTATACGAGGTGGGTTAGCGTGCACGCGTATGGACTGATGTTGGTCAAGTTGAGACGAACGTGTGCTGGAAAGAATGTTCTTTGGTCTTTGCATGTGCAGGTTAAGCATGGAGGCGATCATGGTCGGTGACGAGGAGGACCGGGACTAGGATGGGAGATCCGAGGTTCGGACGGTCAAGGAGGTCACGAGATGATCGAGCTCATGTTTGGGACGCATGGAGATCAGAGGTGGATGTTACGTGTTGGAGCTACGGGAGATGCAGTTCTGGAGGCTTTGACACGTGATGAGTTGAAAAGTCGGGAGTATGAAAAACTCGTGTTAGGAAGGATTTCGGGCCCCTTGAAAATTAGTGGACCAAAAACCTGATTGAGGTAAAAGGGCCTAGGCCTTGTTTGAATGAGTTGTATTAGGGTTTGAGTTCATTTGTAAGTTGATTTCGGATCTGTGAACATGCTATAAAAGGGTTAGGGCCGGCGGCCACAGGGTTGCTTTATCTTCTTACGGCCGTTTTGACCTGCTCTGGATCTCACGCTAATGGTGCCCACACGCCCGTGATCAATTGGCAGCAGCCGCACGATCTTCTCGCGTGTCTCGAGCGTGTGCGGAGGCGTTCTCGAGGAGGCGCACAGGTCTTTACGTGTGTTCCGCGCATTGGTTCCGTGCGCGGGCGATGCAGCGGTAAGTCCTCGTCCTGTCGCTTTCACCAATGATCTGAATGCATGTGTACAAAGATTCGTGAGTTATATTCATGTGCACTGAGGCCTAGCGAGAGTTGTCATTCGGATTGCCATATTTCTACTCATGATTGGCTATGATTAGGGTGGTGATCGGTTCGATTGAAAAGTTCATGGGTTATGGTTGAAAACACTGTAGCTAGCTGAAAAAAGTACTGTAGCTGACAGATATTTATTTAGCATAATTAAATTTTAAAAAAAATTAAAATATAAAAAATATGTTAGCCCTTTACATATAATACAAACAAATATGGGGAAAAAAAGAACCGGCAAAAAAGCTCAACAAAAAGCCAAAAGTTCAGAAAAAAGACGAAACTTATGAATAGTGAAAAATAAGCCAGAAGTTAGAAACCGAAACCGAGTTGATGAGGGCCTAGAAGACTAGGTAATAATGCAAGGTGATTAGGTAAAGTTAATTAGGTTTCTCTCTCTCTTGCTTTTAGCATTAAGTCTTAAAATTTATGATTCATGCATGCATGTGCTAAGTATTGGTTGGTCTACCGTGATGCTTAGTGATTGAAAAGTGACATCTTTCATCAATGTTTTTTTTTGTCCAGCAGCGAGCTCATAAAACAAAATCACATTAGTTTAGGTAGCTACATCTCAATTAACTAGTAAGTCAATTTTAGTTTCTTTTTCGTGTTTCTTTTTTTTTGTGTCTTTACTGTTTAGCAGGTATAAAAAAAAGAATAGATTGTAGAAAAAGCTTCCGCTAACCGTTGCAATCATTCACCCCCCCCTTGATTGCCATCGACGATCCTACAATATGCAAAAAAAATTTACAGTAATGACCTCCAGTTGTCAAACTATTTACTTCATACAAAAAAATATTAACTACAATATACAAAAAATTTTACCTCGCGCAAATAGCAAAACCTCTCCTCTCCTCTCTTTTTCTTCCCTCTCATTTTCTCTTCTTTCTTTCCCTTCTCCTTTCTCTCTTCGTGGTGCGGCTTCGACGATGGAAATGGCTGAGGGCTCGATCGGAGGCCGATTTATACTCACGTCTAGTCGTCGAACGGTTAGACAACAGGTCCCAGTCGCCTGACTATTAAGCGATTGCAATTATGTCGCTCAGCGGCCTACGACTAGTCTCCGTGTCGCGCAGCTGTTGGGCGATAGGTTCCAACCGTCCAACGGTTCGACGACTGAAGGTCATTTTAGTAAAAAAAAAATCTCGCGCGCATATATTTATATAATTTCAATTAAAAATTAGATTATTTACAAAAAAAATTCCCGAAAACTTGCAGCCCAGCCATGAAGAAAGTGCCATGGACAGAGTCCAGATACGCGGTCCTCGCTAAATTTCGATGCTCACAAACAATGGCACGAGAACACGTCATTACAACAATGCAAGAATGGTCCAAGCAGAACATACCAGGAATCAGAAAAGATGCCATCAAGAAATGCAGAATACACAAGGAACAGATTGGTGTTTGTGACAAGTATCATCAGGAAGTGGTCCACATGAGAAATGTTTTAGGGCAGAGTACCACGACTCGACTAGGCATATAGTTTCGGAAATCAGATACAGGAGATAACGTTGTCTAAAAATCCACCAGATGAATGCTGAAGAATCCCTGGCGCACACTCTTCATACTGAATCACTTCACCTGTATGATTCAGTGCGTTTCGGCTTGCTTTGGACCACTGCCTCGATCTTGTCGATAACCTCTGGCGTCAGCAGGGGAATGGCATCAAGAGCCTTCATATTCTCGACAATCTGTTATGTCGTTGCCATATGACGGGTTAATATTCTTAGTTGCAGAAACACTACCATATATGCCAAAATAATTTATCTTCTGCAGAACACAGGTGTGTGGAATGTACCTGGTTTTCTTTAGTGGCTCCAGTAATCACAGATGAGACATTGGGATTTGATGCACACCAAGCGATGGCAAGTTGGGCTAACGAAACACCAAGTTCAGAAGCAATAGGTTTTAGCCCATTCACTTTTCTAAGTGTGTCGTCCACCAGCGCTCTGTTAGCCAGGTTCTGGAAAGAGAAACAAAGCTTTCTTATTAGGAACCCAAGGTACTGATACTACGCCACTCATAAATGGATAAACTACTACATACATATGACTGAAAACAACACAAGGAACAAGGAAAAGGTACTCATACTAGTAGCCTCTACACAAGTTGTTCAGTTATAACAATGCCATACTATGTTCTGGAACATTTATATTCTTTTTTTGAAGGAAGGAACATTGATGTTCTAAATTCAGTTAAAAAGAAAAGCAGGAATACGTGTGTGTAATACAGGGACAAAGTTTCCGATATTACCTTGTAATTATCTAGGGCAAACCTACTATCAGCAGGTATATTTCCTTTGCTGTATTTTCCAGTGAGAACTCCCGAAGCTAGAGGACTCCATGTAGTCAAACCCAGCCCATAGGTACTGTAAAGAGGTAAGAACTCAGACTCAACCTGCAGAAATACAAAATGTTTCTTAGTTCTTGCGACATAATCACACAAACAACTGCATACATCAATAAATTGTTTCACCAAATATTATGGAAAATTCTACACTACATCGGTGATAAAAAAAAAACAGCGATCCTACTTGCTCAGTTGAATACAAACGATAGTTTGTCAATGCGAAACAAGAAAGAAATGCAAAATAGACACAAATAATGAAATAAACATCACATATGATTCTAAGTGTGCAGTGTGGGAATTGTGTATCAGAAAGCTTCATATGAGTAAATGATCTGCTGATAGGCAATTAGGCATGCAACGAATTGGATCTGATTATTCTATAGACTAGAGTGAACTACTATGTTCACGATATTGAGTGGCAAGACTATTGCTGGTTTGCAACTCAAAATTTTTTAAGTACACGTATTGTTCCCATTAGACTCCCTGTATTTCAAAATACATTAACACAACAAGATTCTGGAAAGTACTGCATAAAGAAATCTGCATGGCACATGACAATAAGCAGTCCTCATGAAGTTGCCTAATAATGTTTATTTAATCTAACATGAAAAATTGAAAATGAAGGATGAAGGGTGTTACAAAACAGATGTATCTATAGGGGGAGTTGCAAGGCCAGTCTCAGTGGGAGTTTCATCTGCATTTAATAGGCTGCCACATATGCATTTTTGATGATATGACAACATTTTTAAGAAGAGAGAGAAGAAGTGAGTTTCATCTAGATGAAACTCTCTTGGCACGATTACCAACTCTATATGAGTCATGAAATTAAATGTCTATAAAACAATAGAATGAAACTATGCATTGAGGATGGATATTTCATCCATGTTTCATTTCATTTTACATGATGTGGCAGTCTTGGAAACAACGTCATGAAACTCTCCACTGAGAATGGCCTCATATAACCTTACACCATCATATACTCAATCGAGGCTCAAAAGGTCACTATTAGGTTATTATAATAAAATGCTTCTTTTTGGAAGCTAGACTACACGTGCTGTTTAAATCAAAACTAACATTGACAACTCAGTTCCTTTTTCCTAGGTTCCATCACCTCCCAGGTAGCCAACAATATAAACCTGAGTAGTAATCGATAGTTAGCACCAAATATAGAGAACTACAAGCATAGTTCTACTACCAGTCATAGGAAACTCCCAAGTCTATATAATTAACTCCCTTGACTGCTAACGTGTCCTGAAATAAACCAATGTTCTCTTGAGTGAAATGTGCAATTGAGGTTGCCTTGTTAAAAGAAAAAAGGAACCAAGTTTCTCCTGTGTTCCTTATTAGTGCAGGTAGGTTGCTACCGGGGAATGGTACTTGCGACCGTTGGTGTCTACAGAATCTAAGAGAGCATTCCTATTTCCTCTCCCAGTGGCGGATCCAGGAAAATTTTTTGGAGGGGCTGAAGTACCTTCAGCTCGACCTCAGCCCCTTCTACATTATACATTCATGGCTAAAATTTTAGGGGGCTCTAGGGAGGCTCCAAGGGTCCGGTAGTGATTGGGGGGCTCGAGCCCCCCGCCCCACCGCTGGATCCGCGCGTGTCCTCTCCTACTATCAAGTCAAAGAGCCAAATAAATGTCATGAAGAGGAGGATCTTATCCAACTCACTGTGCCATGACCTACATACGTACGCAGCAACAATTGTACCAGCATTGAATCAAGTATTCCCTTCAAATTTCAACAAACGCATATTTTGGGACTTGCAAACACCAGCGAGGAGCCGAGGACTGGCACTCGTGAGTCAAAGATCCAGCACATACACATGGATCCATTATGAACGGGACCCTCATCAGTCCGCACAAATCGCCAAACACCCAAGCCACCCCCTCGCATCATTGGTAGTACAGTACCATTCATCGACGAATTTCTCTAAAGATCAAATTAAGATTAGTGGTGGTAGAATTAAGTTGGTTGGTTCACCTTGTGCCGTGAGAAGAGGTTGTACTCCGGCTGCTCGACGATGGGTCCGACGAGGTCGAGGCGGTTGGCGACCCCCCACGCGTCGGTGATCTGCTGCGCGGACCACTCGGAGGTGCCCCAGTAGAATGCCCATCCCTGATCGATGACCCAGTTCATGGCGCGCACCGTCTCCTCGATGGGCGTGGTTAGAGGTGGGAATTGGGCCGTGCCGTGCCGGCACGGCCCAGACCCATCGTGCTTTGGGCCGCTTCGTGCCGTGCCGGTTCGGCCCAGTCATCCCGTCGTGCCGTGTCGTGCCGGTCTGCCTCGTCTTCAGCCAGGCCCAAGCACGGCCCAAAACACACCGTGCCGGCGTTCGTGCCGTGCCAGCCCCAAGCCAGCCCAAAGTAACTATACACGACAAAAGCGATAGCGACAATGGTAGCGGTGACCGCTATCTTCCTTTCTCTTGTATCCGCCTTATTAAAAACCTACTTAAAATTCGATTCTATTGTCTCATGTCATTTCACCTTCGAACTTGGTCATCTAGTCCAATGGAATGCATATCTTGGTGCAAATTAGACTATAGTGTACGTGGACATCGCCTGACAATCTAGCATAGGCCTACCCAACTAGTCAAATAGAAAAGCTCAAGGAGAGTCATGAGTACAATTTACTATAGTTAAGAAATCAATTTTAAATAGTTTCTGGCCAACCGTGCTCTTCGTGCCGTGCCGGCCGAGCACGCCCGATCCGCTGTCGCGTCGCGTCGCCCACCGTCTTCGGATTTTGAAGCCCACCGCCCACCATTCGTGTGCGTGCGCGCACGCCCGCCACGCGTGTCGGGCGGGCGTGCTGGGCGAACCATGCCGGCCGTGCCTTGGTGGCCAAGAAGCCGACCCAAGTCCCACCTCTGGCGTGGTGGCGTCGGGCGGTGGCGATGAACGGCGTCGGCGTAGTCCATGTCGGCGCTGAGGAGCCCTTGAGGCCCTCGACGATGTGCTGCGGAGAGGCCCTTGTCGTTGGGGCCCTGGCCTCCCGGAAGAGCTTGGTGGAGACGACGGCGTCGGGCGGCGCCGGCCAGTCGCGGATGGCACGGCCCATGATCTCTCGCGCGGCCGTTGGCGTGAACCTCGGCGTTGTCGAAGAAGTTGACGCCGCGCGTCGGCGAGCTGCGGCGGCGCCTTGGCCTCCTTGACGTCGAGCTGGTTGCCAAAGGTGACCCACGCGCCGTACGACAGCTGGCTCACGCGCAGCCCCGACCGCCCAAGGTTATTGTACTGCATCTTGCTTCTCGCACCTCTGCTTCCTCCTCCTCCTCCTCTTCTTGTTCGTCTACCTCGCCGCACCCCGACCCAATCGAAATGGTTTGGAGCAGCAGTGTTTGCGTGCGCGTTTGGACAAAGACGAGGGTGGTGGGGGGAGAGAGAGAAAGAAGGCGACGGCAGCGGGCCGGCCTCAAATTTTCTAAATAAAAGTATATGAAAAGTTATACCATTATAGGTAATAAAAATATAAAATTAAGAAACTGATATGATCATATGATATGTGTTAGGGGGTGTTTGGAACCGCTTAAAATCCGATTCTAGGTGAAAATAATCGAGAATTCCACCCAAACACCCTTGATTCTCTAGAAATCGAGAGGTCAAAAAAAATCCCCATTTCACTGTGCACTCGCGATCCCTGTACCGCGTCCATCCATCCGCGATTTCCCCACCGCAAAAAAATTCCTCCCGTTGCCCCTCCGCTCCCGTCGCTCGCGTAGGGTTTCCCGCCGCCACCGCCTCGGTTCGCGAGCGCCCCGTCGCTCGTCGGCGCGGCTCGTCGAGCTCCCGCCACCGCCTCGGTTCGCGGCGCGCTCCCGTCCGCTCGTCGGTGCCGCTTCCGCCGCGCGCCATCGGCGCCCCGCTCCGTCATCTTCCCGCGCAGCCGGAGGCGACCGTCGAGCTCCCGTCGCCCGTCGGCTTCCGTCGGCTTCCCATCATCTTCCCGCGAGCCGGAGGCGACCGTCGAGCTCCCGTTGCCGTCGAGCTCCCGTCGCCCCTCGCTTCCTGCCGATTCCCGTCTCCCGTCGAGCTCCCCGTTCTGCTGCTTCTGCTGCCGTTCAAGGTGACGTGCTCCCGTTCGCTATACGCTACGCTCGGTAGATGTATGGATTGTAGATTTGATTTGTATTGCGAATGGATGGATTGTAGATGGATAGCATGGTTAGGGCACATTGCTAAATATCTAGGTGTTCATATTAACTTAGTTCAAAAGTTCAAATGTAATGCTAAATGCTTGTGTTTTACATATTTATCAGTCTGTGGAGATTTCAAATGGAGAAGTCAGCAAAAATTCAGGCAAAATGGGATGCTTTTGCCGTCAAGGCCTTCAACGACATTTGTGTGGAAGAAGTTCTTGCCCACAATAGGCCGGGACATTGCTTGAATAGTTTGGGCTATGCAAATCTTGTAAGAAAGTTCTTTGAACGTACCAAAAGGCCTTATAATGAGGGACAAATGAAGAATAGATGGGATACAATGAAAAGAAATATAACCAATGGAAAACTTTGAACATGAGAGCTCTGGATTAGGGAGGATCCTATCACTTTGGGTGTATCGTGGCTTAGATGAATGGTGGGCGAGCAAAATGCGGTGAGCACACAATTGACAACTATTTTTTATCTCATATGCAAGTTGTTATGTTTTCTCTACAAATATGTAATTATTATTTCTATGTACTTTTTAGGCTATGTCAGGTTGTATAACCTTCAGAGATAATCAACTTGAGCATGAGGACCAGCAGCGGATCATGTTTGATGCAATTAGTGTTACAAATGAGACTTCATATGTTCCTATAGGTGCTACGATGCTCTTCCAACAGATCAAAGTGAGGTCTGTCTTGATGCTATGAATGAGGAAGGTGGCACACCAAAGGTCACACCCACTTGGACAAGCGGGTTCAAAAAGACCAGCTCCTTATTCACCTAAGGACAAGAAGAAGAAGACTTTTAGAGATCAATGCATGAAGCGTTTAGTGGATGCATATGAGATGAAGGCACAAAGTAGTAAACAGTCAGCCACTTCACATGTCATTGATCATGTTAGAGATGAGGTTACTAATATGATTGATCAAGTTATTCAGGATGGTGCTGAAGAAGGGAGTGATGAGCACTACTATGCCACACAACTACTTATGAAGAAGGAGTACCGTGACATGTTTAGTACTTTGAAGACACCAAATGGGAGGTTAGGGTGGCTGCGAAGGGCATGGGAAGACATGAAGAAGAATTAGTGTTGTAATGTTATTAGACTATGGGAGTGACAATTCTATTTTATTTTCCAAGTTCTTGTGTGAGACTATGCTATTTTTCCAAGTTCTTGTGTGAGACAATGCTATTTAATGTGCCAAGTTCCTTTGTGAGACAATGCTATTTAATTTGCCTAGTGTTGTATGTGAGAAAACATCTAATTCTTGGATCTTTTTTGTGTGACAGATATTTATGAGTACCTCTAGTGCTTCTAGTGAAATTGGTGATATTGGTGATATTGAAACAGATGACGATGACTTTATGGTGGCATACATTGCTTTGGAGTGCATGGGCACTAACGGTAGGAAGAAAACTGAAATTCCTATGACAATTCCAGCTATGACTGGAATCCAATGGGTTGAGATCACACTCCAAAATCCAATTGAATGCTACAACATGTTCAGAATGAGAAGGTCAGTTTTCCTACACCTTCATGACACCTTGGTAGAAGATTATGGCTTGAAATCAAGTAGAGGAATGTGTGCCAAGGAAGCCTTAGCAATGTTTTTGTGGGCATGTGGTGCACCACAATCATTTAGGCAAGCAAAGAACAAGTTCACCCACTCATTAGAAAGCGTCGGCGGGAAATTTCTGAGGTACTCGAATCTGTCATGAGGTTGGCTTTTGACATTGTGAGGCCTAAAGATCCACATTTTGGTTCTATACATTCTAAGCTACAAGAAGCTAGGTTCTGGCCTCATTTCAAAGATTGCATTGGTGCAATCGATGGCACACATATACCAGTAATTGTTCCATTGAATGAGCAACCTAAATACATTGGTCGCCATGGTTATCCTTCGCAAAATGTAATGGGAGTCTGTGACTTTGATATGCGATTCATATTTGTTGTCCTTTGGTTGGGCGGATCATGCATGACATCGTGTCTTATTGGATACTCTACTCACATACAAGGAACAATTCCACACCCTCCAGAAGGTATGTATCATTTACATTCCAATGCATTTTTGTGCAATGTACAAGGATCGAGGTGTTTTTAAGTAACATGCAAATATAAAATGTAGGAAGTATTATCTCGTCGATTCGGGATATCCTAATAAAAAGGGTATCTTGCACCATACAAAGGACAAAGGTACCATGTGCCCGATTGGCAACACAGTCGTACTCGGTGGGATTAAAGGAGGTGTTCAATCATGCGCATTCAAGTTTGAGAAATGTGATTGAGAGGTCATTTGGAGTCCTAAAGATGAAATGGCGCATTCTCTTGAAGATTCCCAAATATCCAGGTTACCAAGCAATCAAAAATTATAGTTGCTTGTATGACCCTTCACAATTTCATTAGAGACAATTCCATAAATGATGCTGATTTTCAATCACATATCCAAGAAGATGGTACTCATGGAACCGAATCCATTTCAGTGAAGGAAGTGCTTACGGAGATGACATGGATATGAGTGCTTTGCGTGATGCTATAGCCACGACTATGGTTGGGTGATTAATTGTTGTATCCATCTCAATTTGTCAAGACTTTTGTAAATTTCATGTTAGTCTACGCATTAGTTATTGGAACAAACTTTCTATCATGGAAACAAAAATATAGTATCATAATTGTTTTATTTCGTATTGATCAACAAATGAGATGTCATTAGCCTCGAGGGCATACATGTCATTTTACACTCGAGACAGACAATCTAGGGTTGAATAATCAGGATTACCAAACACTCTCGATTGTTTAGACAGCAGATTCTTTAGATCGCAGCTTATCAGAAAATCCTGATCAGATTAAAATCAATTCTCAGATAAGCGATTCCAAACACGGCCTTAGAAGCTAGAAGCAGGAGTGGTTGTGAGTTGTGTTGTGGCCGGGTTACGCCCTGTTTTTTTCAGCTTCTAAAAGCTGCTTTTCTACAATAACTAGCTTTTAAACAGAGTATTTTTTTAAGATAGGATCTACTAATTAATTATATTACATACTTTACTGACTTCATTTATATCGGCAAAAATCGCACATGAATTTCTGTTACACTATAATTTCTCGTACAAACAACCCAAAAAACCATAAGCTGTAGCTTCGTAGCTAAAAAGAACATGCTAACAAAACTAGAAGCCTTTAAACCAGTGGAGCGGGGTTCGATCTGCCACAGTATGACAGGTGGGCCATGGGAGGGGACGGGGTCATCTGAGAGGTAGGTGTGCTGGTTGTGGGGTAAGGAGAGCTGGAGCGAGTGACACAAGAAACAAAAAGCGCTCTTCTGTTTTGGCAGGTCCTCAGTCTGATTCGATGCCGTGGAAAAAGGGCGGCAGAAAGAAGGCCACGCCGGCCGGCCTCCCGTCCATCTTTTTGCCACTTGTGTCATGGTTAGTGCCGTAAAATTTGTCGCCACGTTGACGTGAACCGAACCAGACACCGATTGCTGGAGCAATGACAGCTTGATGCCAAAGTACTACATGTTAGAACCTGTTTGAGAAAGCTTCACCAGCTTCAGATCCACGAAAAACAGCTCTACTCTACAAAATTTTACCCAAATGCTCCAGCTCCGCGAAATCTGGATCCACCAAAACCCTGGATCTGAGAGCCAGATCCATGGATTTCATAGAGCTCCTCAAGGGGTGCTCCACCGTAGAGTTAGTTGGTAATTACCCACCAATGCCACTGGTTACACACTCCATCCCACCAAAAATGACCATTCCCACCAAAACCTCAATTTCGTGGATCTGGAGCTGTTGTACAAGCTAAACATTCCATGGTGAGATCCCAAATCCACGGTGGAGCTGTTGCTCTAGATCCACATTTTCAGTGGTGAAGCTCTCCCAAACAGACCCTTACTAGGCTGTTTGTTCTGCAATCCTTGCTCCTACTGTTTATTTCTAGGAATCGAATATGTATGTGTGTGTGACGCGGGTGGTGACGCATCCATGCGAAGCTGCAAGGGATCCAAAGACTCGAGGGCCTGGGACATGATGCATGTGATGCGTGGCCTCTGGGCCACTCCCCTCCAGCCCATAGCAAGCAAGCAGCCTTGGTACAGCTCTGGTTCTTGAATTTTTAGCTCCCGCCTCTACTTCTCCAAGGATCCCCTCTGAAAGATAATCTGGAGCTGGCTAAGAGAAACAATTGGACAGGACAGGAGGATAGCTCTAAAACTCGAGACACAGGATTTTAGGCAAATAAACCATACTATCCCTGGTTGTAACACTTTAATTCTATCTGTAGCTTCAATGTATTCAGATTTGCTACTTCTTGCCAACTCATTTCAATGACACAAAATTCAACATGATTGAATTCCATTCATCTTGCCAATTTTTGCATTACATTCATTGCGAATACTTCAACAGCTATAAACTGACGTATACAATTTTCTTTGTAATGGATTTTCTAGGAGTCTTTGTATTTCCGCAATTCTCTATGATTTCAATTGTGTACAGATTGATAAACACAATCTTGCTTTCGCTTACAATACCTTAACAAAGTTCTTACATAAGGTACAACATAACATTCGATTACAGAGTTTAAAGGCTTCCAAGCCAAACTTATCTATATTACAGATAAAAGATAAAAAAAAGATTACTACACCATAGGCTACACTTGAGTGTAGGCTTGACCTAGAACATGTGATCTTCATCATCGTAGTACCCCATCATCTACTTAGTATATCCTCCTCAAAGTATTAATTGTTTGAACCAAAATATGCAAGAATAAGTACACTTGTACTTAACAAGCTACGATGGTAACATTTATAGTGAAGGGAATTCAAAGAATGTTTGGAATGAGGGCTTTGTTGGACCTATCACCACTAATATCCCATATAGTTTTATTTGCAAGTATTTTGAGTTAAAACAAGATAGTTGACAATTAAAATTTTAAAAGTAAGAGTAATGATTAATCATCTTCACCAAATACCACATTTTAACCACTTAAAGACTACTTATGCCTTTAGTTTAGGTATCACCCACGGCACATTCGAATGATTGAGGTTTATCTCTGTAGATAATGTCTAGCTTTATCCACGAGATGTCCATAACTTCCAATCATTGAGAAACGACATAACCGTTTAAAAGTCCCAAAGCATTAGTTTTCTGCCCTGTGAACTATGCATCCATCCTAGCAGTTGAGAACAAGCCGGGGTCAAGGCAAGACTACATGTCAACTACTTACTGTTGTTATGCGAGGGCATTTTGGGAATTTCCCAATTGAAAAAGAAATAAAAAAGAAAAAAACTACAGGCGGGGCCCACCTGTCGGTGAGCCACGTGAAGAGATAGGACAAGGAGACGCAGTCTCCTCCTTGTGAGCTCCCCGTGCGTGTGCACCTGCGATGGAGAGGCGAGCGTTTTGGCTTCCGCCCAGATCTGGCGATTTCGACGGCGAGTGGAGGGCCGGCAGCGGAGGCGCGGGCTGGCCCAGGTTCCTCGGAGCCGGCCGCTCGCATCACCCCGCGGCTAACCCCCATCTCCTTTTCTTAAGCCGCAGCTCTCCATCGTTGCGGGGAAGATCTCTTTCCAATCTGACTTGCTCTCTTGGGTCTTCTTCCTCCACTCGGCTCTTCGGGTTGTGCGGAGGTTTGGGGCTTCGGCGCTGTCTCCGATTAAGGCCTTTGCCTTTGGTTTCCTGTGTGAACCCTAGTTTGGGTGTGAGGAGAAATCCGAAGGTTGAAGTTTTACCGAGGGAGGATGGAGGCCGTGACGGCTCCCTGTTGTGTTTGAGTGCACTCGGCCGGTGTACTCTTGTGGTCTTGTGCGGCGTTTCCCTAACTCTCGACTCCGGCATCGGCTTCCCAAGGTTGGAGAGGGCACTGTATCTCCGTCAACCACATCCTTCTTCTGCATCGGCAAAGAGATGTGATATGTTTTCTGGGACAACACTTCTAAGTGTGCCTTGCCCTGTTCTTCATGTTCTTCTTTGGCTTGGTTTGCCTCTGGACGGTTTTGAGTACCGTCTGCACTGTGAGTATTATTGATTCTTTGTAATCATTATCGGCAGTACCTGTTCTTTAAGTTCTGTTTAAGATCTAGAACTGGTAGATGATATGTTTGCTTGTGGGCTAAGAACATGCGCTCTGTGATGAGAATGTCAAATATCGAAATCAATCTATTTGACTGAATTAGATTTGAGCTCTTTTGAGTTGGTGTCTACCGTCTGTACTGTAGCTAAAAACGACTAGTAACACCCAAAGGCTCACCCCGACTCAACCCATTACCTGCTAACATATAGCTTTCTCCAACATAATTCATGAAGTGGGACAATGCACTAGGCTAAGTCCGATTTCTCGGTCCTGTGGATGAGCGATAATTATGTCAATCTCATGGCACAAGGTTCTAGTCCGTATATGCTTTGGATGGAGCAACTTTCCAAACAGAGAATTGGTGCACGCAACCACCGAGTAGCATATGCACACAGTCACCCTCAAACCATCCAATCAACCTCCGCCCTTAGCTAACATTTCTCAAATCATTGCTATAAGCGAGCAATTCAATATTCATCACATATCATTGTAGCATATGATTCGACGCGTCAGCTCGTGACGATGGACAACAATAAGAGTTGTAATTCATTATTCTACTACCATGTTAATCTAAATTATGGTACACTAGCTCTATATTTACCAAAGAAAATCATATTAGATTATTACCAAGGATGGGATATAAGCAATGTAATTAAAGGCATTAACCACTTAACTATGATTATTCAAAAGTAATCGATAATAAACAACATTGGTAATTAAATAATGTAGAAAGTAACCCATGCATAATATAACATACCCTACCAATAAGAATTCAACATGATTATGAATCGTGGCTTGCTTTTGTGGCTAGAGGCTGTACGCGGTGGCCGAGCGTGCAAGGAGGCCAACACTAAAATTTTGGCGCATAGAGGCCCTAATTTTGGCTTATTTAAGGAACAATTAGAGGGCCCGTTATTTTGTACAGCGATACTCTGGGTTTCTATTCATGTGCTGTGTGTTGTGCCATCCATTCAGCATCCAACGGCTGACGCTCACAATGCAAGTTCCACCTCAAGATTCCTCTCCTGCGCAACCAGCAGTGGCGAAGCTAGAGCAAATGGGTGGAGGGTGCACAACTTCTGAAATGTGGTGGCGCAGTGGGCTTGTTGGGCTGCCGGCCTGGTGGGGGGTGCCTCGTCTTGGGCCATGCGGGGTGCCTATAGGGCCAAAATTTTCCAATCCTTAAGAAATTCTGGAAGTGAGGGGGGTGCCTGGGCACCCACGGGCCTCTATTAGGCTTCGCCCCTGGCAACCAGAGAAGAACGTGGGAATGCTTTTTGGCGGGAGCGTCTGAGCCGCCGCCCCAGCTCCTGCCGCGCAACGAGTCTCCTCTCCCCTCTCAGTTCCTTGTGTTCAACACGCCGACGCCCGCTGACTTCACCGACTCTGGCTACTCCGGCGTCCGCAGGCTTCGCCTCGAGTCACGCTCGGTCCCGGCTGAAATACGCCCAGGACTGAAGCAAACAGAGCACGCCCAGAAAATCTGAGGCGAGTCGCTGAATCTGAAAACGAGCAAAGACTTTGTTAGCAATACGGCAGCATCGAATGTGGTAGAAAGTTGAAAGCAAATTCATCAATTGCATTACTGAATATCTCAACTAAAGTTTCTGAATACCTTCAGAAAACATGCAAGAGACTATTTACAACTGAATGCTAATGCTATTTATTCTAGCACCTAAATCGGATCACAGATCCAAAATGAATGGTAAAAGCTGACTTCGTGCAACTGCACGTTATTGACTAAAACAAATAAACTGCTAACACCTCTGCAGACTTGCTCCAACGGCTCAAACACAGAATTAAGTCCAACATTGCCGACATCGCCCCGCTCAAACACAGAATTAAACAAGCATTTTACTAAGTATTTTCAATAGTTACATGCTCCAAATAACCAAAATAAACTCCACCAAAAGCCACCACTACATCATATATATATATATTGTGTGTGTGTGTGTGTATGTATGTATGTATGTACGTAAAATTAGCCATAGAATTGTTACAGCTAAAAACAAAATAATCTCCGCCAAAAGCCATCTGTTAGCGCCCAGCGCACATGTGCTCGACGAATTTGCCCAAAAGAACAAAATATCCTTCCATGTGATAGCAACCTATAGAAGATCTTGAACAGACATATCGTCAATTTCACTAGGACGCTGCAAAGACAAAGGAAAAAAGTTAATTCTACACAATTGAAAAAGAGTATTATCGAAACTACCATTATCAAATCTGTGAAGCTAGTGAAGGCGAAGGTATTGTGGTCCTTATGAGCATTATCCATGGATTCTTGAGTTTCTACACCACCACCATTCTCTTCATGCTGCATAAAGCATCCAATCTTGTTTGTTAGCAAGTAGTAATAAATATGTACAATATATTGCAAGGGTTTTCAGCTACATACATTAGATTTATTTGGCACTTTCTTTTTGAACTTTCGAGTCTTGTCGAGCCAACTTCAATGTTGCTTTGAACTTTTTGGTTGAACCTCTTTTTTCTTTAAGCGTGCAACACTAAGCATGTCTTCATCTTGTTGAACATTAGGCTGGACATTGTATGAATCAGACAAAATACTTGTAGATGCATTGATTTTGTCCTTCAGTTGATTACTAAGACAATCAAGTGCATTATCTACCAATAGGCAACACTCTGTTGAGCTTGCGGCTTGATATGCCAAGTTCAGAAATTTATGAGATATAAACTTGTAGCGGAGCATAGCATCTAGTTTTGGATTTTCAATGATGCTCCTTCCCTTGTTGTCTTGTACAGTTCCATACCTTGCTTCCCTTGTCCAACGCTTCAGAATGTAATGGTTGGGCAATAACTTGATTTTCATCAAGTCAAGAACTTTCAAAGCATGGCCACACAAAACACCGGTCCTTGTAAATCGCTCACGATTGCATGAAGTCGTTGCTCAGAGGATCACCAACAACTATGCGCTCTTGTTCAAAACTTAAATCACCATTAGACCTCACAATCGAACAGACATACGTATTATTTTCATCCAATGCTCTAGTGCATGCTGCCATGGATCTCTCATATTCACTTGGAATGCTTCAAATATTTGGGGTGTAAAGTTTTCTGCTTGCACTAGCATAGGTGTCTTCATTCGTATTCTAGGTAGCTTTTTCCTAGCTTCAAATTCTTCATCTAGTTCTTTGTTTCTTTTTCCTTGCCTTGCTCTTTCAAAATGCTTTAAGAAACGAATGATGTCAAAATCTGATTTCGGATGGTTTTAAGTCACTATTGAAACTCTCACTTAATTGTGTGCTTCTCATTCCCAATGTGAAAACATCCCTCATGTAACATTCAGCCCATTTTCCTTAAACTTGTAGATGCTATCGAGCCATGATTCCCTCTTATTGTCAACCTTATTCCTCATGATGTTAAATGCTTCTTCAAAGGTGCCTTGTCCTAAATGCTATACATGCAAGCACTAAAATCGAGAGAATATGAGATTCTTCATCTTCATCATTTTTCTATTACATAAGTGCTTGTGACATTTTGCATTATGTGATGAGTGCACATCCATGCCAAGCTTCGTGAATACCTCCTTAATAGCATTTCCCATTGCAGTGTCTTGATCAGTAAATATAGCTCTAGGTTGTTTCTCATTGTGTGCAGCTAGAAAAGCCTCAAATAGCCATGTAAAAGATGCACATGTTTCATCAAATAGAAGAGCAGCTCCAAAAATAACAGTCTCTCTGAATTGATTGAATCCAACAAAAATACCAAAAGGTCTGTATTCTTTGTTTGTGCCAAAAGTAGTGTCAAAGGTCACCACATCCCCAAAGTGAGCATAATCAATTATCATCTTAGCATCAACCCATAATATATTAGTTATATGT
Source organism: Dendrocalamus sinicus (assembly GCA_036346575.1). Classification (NCBI taxonomy): domain Eukaryota; kingdom Viridiplantae; phylum Streptophyta; class Magnoliopsida; order Poales; family Poaceae; genus Dendrocalamus; species Dendrocalamus sinicus. The sequence continues at coordinate 35,469,669 of CM070646.1, read as the reverse complement.
TCCTCCACATCCAATTGTAGAGCATAGTGGAAAGAAGGGCTCTCAGAGATCTTGTCTTGAAAATACTTCAACATGCTTCCTGCCTGACCAAATGCCAACTCCCTTTGGCGCCTGCCTTGCAAGTAATTTTTTTGATCACGGCAAGTGTAGCTGAGATTCATTGGTCCTCCAACTTGGCGACTAGCCAACTCATGTGCGACTTTTGGCCTAATTCTGAATAATCGCGACCTCAATTTCAAAAGCTTGCACTTCAGAAATCTTTCTTTGTGATAGCATCAAATGGAAGGTTTGTGCCAAGTGAAGAACATGATTGTGTACAAGAACTAGATCAAGCACTTCATAATTCTCTGCAACTCGATCTAATGTAAGTGTCATACGAACCGGACAACCTGTTCTTGTTTCTGCTCGAGGATTCTTTGTGACGTGATCTCTCTTGTCTCGTGCTCGAAAACCCTCCTTGGCACACACATATCTACATGAAGTTACCTTTCCATCAAATTTACTTTCATTTGTGTACCTTTTCCTAACCTCAAAACCTGCATGACCTCCATAGTTTACCCAAAATGACCAAGCATCATCCAAGTTTCTAAATTTCTGACCAACTTGAGGTACCCAACTAGGATTCACATTCTCTTTGTACATGAAAAAAATGCATTCTCATTGCTCGCATCTGGGTACAAACAAAGCAAAGAATAAAGTTTGGAATGTGAACATAACTTACTTGTTGGGTTGTGCTTGTGCCATTGAATCTTAACTAGATTTTGACTACAACATCGGCGTGACCTCGGCTCATTGAACATAACTTACAAAAGGAGGAGGGGGCTCTGTCTTCCCAATTACAGAGCGAGAAGATTTGCGGAGCGATCGAGAGCAATCTTGAGCAAATGATCGGCTTGAAACCTCGATCTAGATACAGCAGAGCTTGAAGAGAGTAATACTTCACTACACATCGGAGCGATATGAGCGAGGCCAAGACAAGCTAAAACGGCTAATGAACTCTCATCTTAGAGCAGCCATGCAGGGTGTTTAATTAAGCTCGATTCATAGCAAAGAAAAACATGCAGGCAGAGGTCGTGTGGCCGCTGCTGGCGGCATGTCCGGGCGGTGGGGCCATTAGGAGCGACGGCGAGGGCAGCCGAACCGTGGCTCCAGCGGGGCGATGTCGGCAAGCCGCCGGGACCGAGCGTGACTCGAGGCGAAGCCTGCGGACGCCGGAGTAGCCAGAGCCGGTGAAGTCAGCGGGCGTCGGCGTGTCGAACACAAGGAACTGAGAGGGGAGAGGAGACTCGTTGCGCGGCAGGAGCTGGGGCGGCGGCTCAGACGCTCCCGCCAAAAAGCATTCCCGCGTTCTTCTCTGGTTGCGCAGGAGAGGAATCTTGAGGTGGAGCTTGCATTGTGAGCGTCAGCCGTTGGATGCTGAATGGATGGCATCGGGCAGGGGAAAAGTCACCCGTGACTTACCTCCTGTAAGTCAGAGAATCCGCGCTGGGTTTTAAGGCCCTGTTCAAAAGTGTTTTGGTTTTGGCTGTGATGACACTGTAGCGACTGTTTGTTTTTATGAGATATTCAATTAAAGGAAAGTGAAGCAAAAATAGAAAAAAATGAAAAACATCGTTATATTTCTACCGATAATGCAATGGAAAAAGGAAAAGGGGGGGGGGAGGGGGGAGAGAGGAAAAAAGGCCATGTTAAGAAGCCAACATGTTTCAACGACAAAGTTAGAAGCCATCGCTGCCTTACTAACAGAGTAATACTAGGTGACATGGACCAATCACAAGAGGTTTAGATGTTCGTTTTGGAAACATCTTGCAGGTGTGGGGCACTATGTGTAAATAGAGTTTTAGTCAGCGAGTGGCTTTGGGTAATTCAGAACAAATTCTCAAATTTGACCAAAATTTTGTGTTTTCTGTGTATTGCGCCGATGCACCATAATTTTGTTACCTAGCACGAGCTCTTGTGCTTACAAAATAGTTTGGAAACGCGTTTTTCTGCTACTAGCTAGTTGCACTGTGATAATGTTGTCTCTTCAATTGTTTGTGGGGAAAAAAACACAACAGTAGATGATACAATCTGTTTGTAATGGAAACATGCGTACTGTAATAGCTTGTAATGGAAAACATGCGTACTGTAATTTAAGAACACACTAGCATCGCTTGCCTTCTAATACTGCTAAATATGTCAGGAGTTTTTGTCATTTCTGCAATTTCTTATAAATGCACATGCCGTGTCAGCTGGTCTTTAACTTGACTGGGAACCTTTTCTCTCTTCCAGTGGTTGCCTTTTGTCCAAATAACAATGAAGTACATATCTATAAGTTTTTCACAGACAAATGGGAGAAACTTCATGTCCTTTCAAAGGTAAACATTCCTGTTTATGTCTTAAGTGCCATGGCATCTGCACTTGAGCCCTCTTTCTCTTTCTCTCATCAAATATTTTCATTTGCTAGTGTCTAATCAGTATGAAATTCGTTATCTTATTTCTTTTGTTGTTATATCTTGTAGCATGATCAAATAGTGTCTGGAATAGATTGGAGTAGATCTTCCAACAAAATTGTGACAGTTTCACATGATAGAAATTCGTAAGTATGCATTGAGGCTTAATTTTCTAATGATCAAGTAAATATATTGTGCTTCTTACTCCAAGTGAAGATAAATACATATTTCTTTCCTTTCCTTTTCCCTTCTATTACCTACAGATATGTTTGGACACAAGAAGGACATGATTGGGTACCTACCCTCGTTACTCTCAAGCTAAATCGCGCAGCTTTATGTGTTCAATGGAGCCCAAAAGGTTATTTAATAGGCTGCATTTGTACAATTACAAACAATTTTGGATTTTTTTCTTATTTTGTTGCTGAAATGAACAGATTCTCCAAATGTATATGCTCTCCCATTGTTTATTTCACACAATTTCAATCTTTTGAACTTATACTTAGTTGCTTCTCATCAACTTGGCTCCTTTATAGAACATAGCTGGACATCAACCAGTGAGCAATTAACCATAAGTGAAACATCTGTACTCCCATTTATTTGAGCACAAATATTAAGTATTTAAGTTCCTCAGGCCTGTGATGGTTGGACGTTTTACTCAGATTATCTCAACCTTGCTGTCATACTTTGTTGGCACTTGGCAACACTATGCATGATATGTTGAATGAAGAAAATCACTTGGGGGCTAAACTTACAATATCAAGCACTTTTTTAGCAGCAGATTTTTTTTGCTGAATAACTATGACCTGTGCCCTCTAAATTTGTTTTTGCTATGTTTGCAGAAAATAAGTTTGCTGTGGGAAGTGGTGCTAAGTCCGTGTGCATTTGCTACTATGAACAAGAGAACGACTGGTATTGGTCTCTGCCACTTCCATTAGTTAACTACTATTTTTGGGTTACCTTATTTATCCATTGATTATGTTGAATGTCTTAATTGATGAACATGTTTTTTACTGATTTAGTTCAGGCAATTAGTGAGGTTGATGTGTCACTCTTGATATGCATTTTTTTTCTCCAGGTGGATAAGCAAGGTTATTAGGAGGAAGCATCAATCTTCTGTCACCAGTGTTGCGTGGCATCCAAACAATGTGAGCATAGTATTGTGTCTCTCTTTGAAGTAACGAAAATCTTTTGTTGGGAAACTTAAAGGCACAATTATTTATGGTGTGCTTTCATTATGGTTGTGTTTATATATGGTGTTTGTCTGGCACTTGCGAGATGAATATCTCCCAGTGATACCATAAAGGTGGTTGGAAGAACTTTGATACAATTCTGTTTGGTGTAGATGTGCAATATCTCTGTAGGAACTGGTATTGTCATGTATACGCAAGTTCTGTTTCCATTGGACATAATATAGGTTTCTTTGCTTTCATGTTCCTTCAGATACATCTTGCAACAACATCTACCGATGGTAAATGCAGAGTATTCTCCACTTTCATCAAGGGTGTAGATACAACTACAAGGTGGAGCTTGCCATTCTTATACCTATTAGGATCGTCCAAATACTTTAGTTATCTCATACTCTTTTTTCCTTCTGACCAGGGGATCACAAGCGAGCACTTCTACTGATTGGAAATTCGGAGAGGTATTTGCTATTTATTGATCCGTTAATTCATAATATGCTGTGTGTTGGAATGTAAATATCTGTCTCGCACTATGTCCCTTTGTGATATTCAAATATGCGTGTTCATTTATTTATTTTTCCACTTCTTAGGCTAACGACATGCAATTGGATGTCTATGACTCTTAGTCTTTTACCAAGAGTAACCAAGTTATATCATGTCTATCAACTTTTTTTGCACCCCATCTATAGTTGAAAAATAATACTTCATCTGCTGATAAACAAAGTTTACTTCCAACCAAGGATACAAATTTCGGAATCGAGAAAAACCCACCCGGTGGCCAGTAACGGTAATCGGACAAAAAACCGGTCAAACTTCGAAAATTAGAATTTAAATTTTGGGCTGTTTTGAAACTGGTAACCGGAAAAACCGGTCAAAATTCGAAAAATCAAAATTTGAATTCAGTCATTTTTTTCGGTTACCGGTCTCCACCAGTAAAACTGGTAACTGCCGGGTTTTTTAACCTGCTTCCGACCATATGGTGGCTTTTTTTGGGGGTGTGAAATGCTTGCCCAAATATTCTATTCCTCAGACGCTAGGAACCTAAGACGAAATTATGATTCAGAATGTTTTACAAGATGCATTATGCTTACAATATTTGTTATTGGATCTATTTTCTTTTCCTGTCGAAGTGGTTGATTGTCCTTGTAACATTTTCTCCTATTCGGATACAGCAAATTGCTCTACTTGATCTGTCATCTACTTGGGCATTTGGTGTAATGTGGTCACCAAGTGGAAAAACATTGGCCTATGCAGGTTCTCCCTCAATACTAGTTTCTTGTTCCTAGGAGTTTGTCTAATTTGCATTATTATTCACCACACTATTTGGCATACATAATAACGGTGTACTGACTTGCACTATTACTTGTGAAGGGTTTTCTTTATTCTTTATCTATTTTTTCATCTTTACTGACTTTAAGCTGATCCCCTTTCGGTAGAGTAGTTGAATTTCTGACATACTTTTATTTTTGTATTTCAATTAATAAAAGCACACTTTCAGGCCTCGCCATAGTTCACCTTTTCTCCTCTCAAGCATTTTAAGCTCTATTGAGATTATGGGTGGCATCTTGAATTTTTTCCTTTCTTTACAACTGGATTTGGGTTCCTTGATGGGACAATTGGCCCTTTACGCAAACTCTTAACAGATTTCTGGAGTCTCTCTAAATATTTCCAGATTTCATGCGAACTCTTACATACATTGAATTGATTGGTGCTGTTTTATTGCTAGGGCACAATTCCATGATTTATTTCATTGACGATGTTGAAATGTCTCCCGCTGCACAAAATTTGGTACTGCGTGATCTGCCTCTCCGTGATGTGGGTCAGCATTTTCCCTTCTGCAAGTATTTAGTTGCATGTGATGATTTCCACAGTTCATAATATTGAGTGAACTCTTCAAGATTTCAGATTCTTTTTGCTTCTGAAAGGATGGTGATTGGTGTCGGATTTGACTTCAATCCTATGATCTTTGCTGCAGATGAGGCTGGGCTTTGGTAAGCAAAGATGTACATAGCAACTCTTTTGTTGAACTAGTTCCATTTTACTTTTATTCTGGTAGTGCTTTGAATTGAGCTATTGCTTCCTATAAAAACCATGTAAATTGCTAGCTTCACCTTAAGGCACCTTAAGCTTGTTATCTCATAGTGCCTCAGCAAATTCTTCTTTTGCCCAATGTTTTGATAACATTTCTTATTACAGGATGTGCTAGTAACTCACAATTTCAGGCTTGACACCTAAGTCTTGAGAGTTTTATGACTATGATTTTAACCTAATGTATATTTCTCTTATAGGAGTTTCGTCAGATACTTGGATGAAGGGAAAGTTACTTCTTCAACCTCAAAAGCCTCGCAGGTACTCCCCACCTACCAAACCACCACCACCACTCATTAATTTATGTTAGTGGATGCTTTTATGTTTGTTATGCTGTTATATGAGGGTGCTATTCACCCTGTGTTCATGAGGTTGTTCTGTCCTGCATCTGCATGTGTAGAAGGAAGGTTAACCAACTCTTCCTGAATGGTTGAGTGCAGGTTGAATTATTTCTTGGCTATATGCATGCATGGAGGTTAGATGTTCAGACATAGTGTATGGTTGGTTCTACAAAGTTGGTTTTTTCCTTTGTTAGTAATCAAGATTCTTCTTTCCCCCTCTTGTCGAGACTCTAGAGAATGTCAGACTCGACTGATAGAGGTGTACATCCAATTGGCCAGTATCACTATCAGTTTCACCTTTCTTCCTTCCTTCTTTTCACAAAGAGGAGCAAACCAGTATTCTTATTAGATAACTGAAATAGAATGGTTTTACTTCTTTCTAGAGTGTGGAATTGTGTTCGTATGCTCATATGTGAATTGGTGCATGTGTTTTTCTTGGGCAGTTGGCCAATAATTGCTATCCCAATAATGCGCCCCATGCTTAATAGTTAATAGTATAGTTTAGCAGTTATCAAACTATGGGTTTTCTCTTCAGGCTATAAACAGACCTTTATGTGTCCGGTTTCCAACAATCGAAATGGAATTCTCCTTTGTCCAGGGGTCAAGTCAAATTCTGTATCTTCTATGTAAATTGGGGAATCTGTACAACCACAGATGTTTTGTTTTGTCTCAGCTGTGGTACTGTAGTACCATTAATGGGAGTGTGCTGGTCGGTAGTTGCCTTTATTTTTGCAATTAGAAATTGAGAAGCACATCTTTTTTTTTTTCTCGAATACGCAGGAGAACTGCGTATCATTGCATTAAAGAGAGAAAAAGGATCGGCCCCTTACAAACACCACCGCCTCACTCCGGGCCGAGCTGTGAGGGGTTGTTTACATTACATCTAAGAACTTAGAACAAAAAACTGAGAAAGGGGAAGGACCTGACCACGAAACTCCAAACTAACTAAGCTAAGGAAAATTAGCCTAGTCCACCACCATGACCTGGACCAGCGTGCGCGCAGCCACGCGCACCGCCATGCACCAAAGATGATGCTCATTTTTGAAATCATTGAGCAGCCTGGTGACGCAGGGTCGAGTCCCTTCAAAAACGCAGGCGTTTCGATGCTTCCAAAGAATCCAAGAGCCTAGAATGATAATAGTGTTCATCCCCTTCTTCTTTTCTTTCGGAATTCTCTTGGTTGCTTTTCGCCACCAATCTGCCAAAGATTTCTCTTGCCTTGTGGGAGTCCGGTCTTGCACCCCAAAGGAGTAAGGATCCGGGACCGAAATCTCGGCGAGGACACATGTAGTAAGTAGATGTTGGACCGTCTCATCTTCCCGATCGCACAAGGCGTGGCTCGGGTGAGACAATCCTCTCTTGGCTAATTGGTCCGCCGTCCAGCATCTATTACGTATAGCTAACCATAAAAAAAGCTTGCACTTAGCTGGCGCCCAGGACTTCCATAAACGTCGCCAAGGCTCAAAGAAGATGGAGCCATTGAAGAACGCTCGATAAGCAGATTTTGAGGTAAAGCCGCACGATCCTTCCAGTCTCCAAACGTGGATATCAGCATCTTGGGAGAGGATTGTCTCCTGCAGTAAATCCCACAAATGAAAATAATCAAATAGTCCCACCATTGAGAGTCCACCTCTGATGTCGGCTGGCCAAGCATGACTCTGCAGAGCGTGTGCAACCGTGCGCTGTCTGCGAATGCGGGATGGAACTGCAGCGACTACCTCCGGTGCCAAGTCCTCCAAACCGCAACCCATGAGCCACTTATCCTCCCAAAATAAAGTGGTGCTTCCATTGCCAACGTGAACTTCCATTGCAATGTTGAAGAGAGCTACAGCATTCGGGTGAATATGTATGTCGTCAAGGCCAGCCCATGTTCGGTGAGGGTCTGTTTTCTTGAACCATAACCAACGGATTTGTAGTGCCCAACTCATGAACTCAAGATTAAGAATCCCTAAACCGCCCAAATCCAAGGGTCGCTGGACCTTGTCCCAAGCAACCAAACAAGCACCACCATTTACTTGCTCTCTTCCCTTCCAAACAAAGGCCCTCCTTAACTTGTCAATGGCTCGTAAAAACCACTTGGGCACATTGATTGCTATCAGGACATAAATAGGAATAGCCGAAAGGACGAAACGAACCCAAGTAACTCTTCCTGCCATGTTCATAAGAGCGGCCTTCCAACTAGGGAGTTTGTCACTGATCTTCTCAACCCATTTGAGTAGCTCTGTCTTTCTTATCTTTTTGTTTGAGACCGCAATCCCAAATAAGAGCAAGGAAGTCTCACGCGCATGAGGTAGTGTAGAGGTCACTAACTCTATTTGTGCCGCTCACACCGAATAGGTATAACACAACTTTTTGCAGATTCGTTTGAAGACCTGACGCCTCCCCAAACTTGTCAAGGATGCTCAAAGTGAGGTTTATCTCTGCCTCTTGCGGCCGAATGAAAAGGGCAACATCGTCAGCATAAAGAGATAAGCGCTGACCCGGATATCCTCTAGACAGTGGTTGAAGCAGCTCCAAATCTCCCGGCTTGGTGAACAAACTATTGAGCACGTCCATTACTAGGATGAACAACAAAGGAGAGAGGGGGTCTCCTTGCCGGAGCCCACGATGGTGACTGATCTCCTGACCTGGTTCACCATTAAGGAGCACCCGGGTGGAAGCTGAGGAAAGCAAGTTAGAGACCAGGTTACGCCAAACTTGATAACAAAATTAGTTAAATTAGGAAAGAAATACCGGATTATACACAAACAATCTGGTCCGCCATGTGTTTGATCTATTTAGGTGTCAAGCCCCTCAATCTTTTTACCAGTTAGGAACAGTAACTTGCAAACTGGTACTAGCCAGCAAATGGTAGCCGGCCTAATTCTGATATTTTGCATTCTGAAAAGCACAACTACAAAATGATTGGTCATAGCCTCTTCGGACTCGTGTAGTTTGCACCTTTTCAATGCTGAAACTAAATAGAAGGTCCCTGAAGCTTTTGCAAGACGTTTTCGTAGGGTCAAATATGCAGGACAACAATTTAGTGGTATATGTTAGATTGGATTGAGAGGGAGAGATACTGCGAATATTGTTGGTTATTGTATTGAGCTCGGGGGCGGTATATATAGTGTACAAGGTAGAAGAGATAAGGAAGGACTCGATACAAATCAATTCTATCCTATTTTATCTCTAACTACCATATACTCTAATAGTATAGTCTACTGAAATTTTGTAGCTATAGATGCTAATGCTATAGACACCATGTAGAATGAACTACTGCTGTTCATTGAAAGCTACACGACTGTCGGATTTGAAGAACTCACCATTACACAGGATCTAATACTGAATAAAATATATATTTCAGCTCTCTGAAGCCCTTGGAAAGCTATATGGCCAATCAAAGCAAGGGACAAGCAGTGACACTGTTGAACCATCAAAGCCTCGGGGCGGTGCTCATGAGAATTGCATAACGTACACTCCCTTGTTCCTCTGTTTTCCCCCTTCTTGCAGTTCCAGCGATGTGCTCTTATCTCTGATATAGATTAACAATTTCTTTATATCCTCAGTTGCATCGTACCGTTGAGAAAAGGAAACGACAGTATTTTCAAACGGTTCAGCACATCAGGTTTAAGATATGTCAAACCGACCTGTCCCAGTTCTTTGGAACATATTTTTGACATGCCTTGCCTCATGATTGCAGGATTGGACGGTAAGGTTGTGGTATGGGATTTGGAAAATCACATCAACATTACAAAATAGCTCCGGGGAATCAGATTGGACGAACTTGTGTTGATGCATATGGACAATTATTGACAGTGAGATAGCCCTACAGGTTTTCAAGATCCAGGGCCAGGTAGATTGTTTGTTTTTGTGTACCTGTACACAAACCATTTCTTTAGCCAGCTCTTTGGCATAGGGGGCCAATGGCATCTCTATAAGTTGCCTTTATTTTTGGGAGTAACTTGTCTTTTTGAATTTATTTGCGTAACACCTGTATAATTTCAGTTAGGAGATGACATAATTCGACATGCCATCCCATCCCACCCCAGTGTTTTGCAGTATTCTGTGTAAAATAACCACATCTGGAAGTCATCCGAATGCTTCACTTCACTCTGGTACTTTTGGTCATTAATCCTGTTTGATCCTCATCAGAGTCGCATTTAATTCGTTGGAACCTGCAGACTCGAGAGACTCGCTTGATGATTGATGGAAACTTGTGAACAGGTCCGTGTAATTTACTGTTGAAGGAGCATGAAATCAGGTCCTGCCGATGTGGGGACCTGCCCTGTTCGTGGATCCCCATATGCTAACTAATGCTGCTTTGCTTTAATCTGCCCGATTATTCGAGATAGGTCAGCTAAATTTGGCTGTACATGCATCCATGAGCTTGTCCGCTTTGCTTTTGTCCCAAGGATGGCTAGAGCAAAATATACGGGCGACTTCGCAGATCGCTAGCTTATGGTTATCATGTCTGACTCCACTTCCTCAAGCCTTAGGGAGATAATAGGCCTGTTCTTTACCTCAAAAGCTGGTGGTTTTTAGCTTTTGCTACCGTATCTAATTTTCAAACGGAGTATTTTCTTAAGATGAGGTCTACAAGTTAAACGATCTATACGTTAAAAGCTCAACATCTATATCAGCTAAAATCGTAAGTGAGTATCTGTCTCTCCGTAATCTGTACCGTAAACAGCTAAAATTTAAAAATTTCAGCCAAAAGTCATAAGCTGTAGATCCAATAATTTCTGTGATGTGCTCCTAGTGACTGGGATTTCGTAGCTCGTGGTGCCTTACCTGTTCCATCAACACGTACAGCATGAATGAACCAAAAAGAAGAAATAATGTAGGGCGTGTCAGAGATCAGGCTAGGCTAGATGGACATGAAACAAGCAATCAAGCAATAACCAAACAATGATCACACCAGTTTATGCATGATTTCTCTCTTTTGTCTTTTTTTTGGAATATTGCAGCAGTCAATACATTACTTAATCACTCATGTAACACACGCAGCATATACGTGGGTACATTGATCAATGGAGCAGTACTAGAGCAATAGTAATTAGATTGGGCTCCCGAAGCCGAAGCCCCAGGAGGAGGCGGTACAGTAGTTGGAGGTGGGCGTGAGCCGATCCCTGGCGCTCCATCTCCTGACGAGCTCCTTGTACTCCTCCTCCTCCACGATGGCGGCGCCGACCTTGCTCTTCCAGGCCTGCTCCGCCTTGGCGAGCTCCATCTCGGCGTCCTTGATGAGCGAGTCGAGGTCCAGGCCCAGGTCCAGCCCCATGTCCAGGCTCACGCTCAGCCCCTTCTCGATCTCCTTGCTCTTCACCCAGTACCTGTCCTCCAGCATCGCCAGGAACTCGTCCTCCACCTTCTCTACGTCGAACGCCGCCGCCGCCTCCTCCGACAGCTCCATGAACAGGCACGACTTCTCGTCCTCCGGCACGCCGGCGATGTCCTCCTCATCGTCAGGCACCGCCCGCCTCGACCGGGACGAGATGGTGCCCTTCTCCATCGTGATGAAGCCCGCGCCTTCCTCGTCGACGACTTCCTCCACGCGCCCGAACGCGCCGCCGTCCATCTCGGCCACCGAGTTCTCGATCGTGATGAAGCCGCCCCGGTCCGACCGGAGCGACGTCGCCCTCCGCGCGGAGCCCGATGCCGTCGCTGCAGCCGAACGGGTCCGGAGGCAGCTTAGGTCCGGCAGGCAGGAGGCGTAGGAGCTCTTGCCCTTGTTCTTCCTCTCTCGTGCATGACCTACACGACCATGTGCATGCTGTAACGAGGCAAACACTAGGGTTTGTTTGCTTCCCTATGCGTCAACATGAAACTTTGCTAGAATTCTTCCTACCTCATGCACGTATAGTTCATGAACATATGTATATCAAATAGTATGAAAGGCTAGAAATTAGCTAGGTGATCATTTAAGATTTGTATCTTGATGAATTTGTTGTCTACAATTAATCGCACGTGTCGATCCATGTTTTAGCATATGCATCATCAGTTACGTACGTACCATTAGCCCCACCGTTATCCTCCTGCTCCATCACTCTGCAGTACACGCTCACAGTGAGCACCGCACCGGCGGCCGCCCCGCCAAGCGGGAAGCTGAGCGCCTTGCCGCCGAACTTCGGGTTGGAGCTCTCCGCCGCGGCGACCTCGGTGAGGTCGACGGGGAACGCGCCGAGATCCCCGTTCGCCGAGTCCACGAGAGCCGCCCACACGGTGAAGCTCCGCAGCGTGGCGCCGCCGGCGCTGACGTAGTGCAAGAAGACCTCGTCAAACGTGGCCGCGCCCCGAGCCACCCGCGCCGGCGCCGTGTGCTCCCCTTCGCCGCCTTTGCTCCTCCACCCAACCACCACCCCTCGGCCCTCCACGGCTGGGGGGAGGCCGGTGGCGTGCTGCACCTGGAGACACACGACGCAGCGCGCACACCGAGGGCGGAGGCCGGCGAGCGAGCCTAGCAGCCTGCACTTCCACTGGCCCAGCGCGCTCCTGCCCTCGCCGCCGCCGTCCGGGGAGCCCTTGGCCTTGTGCAAGAGGTTGAGCTCCTCCGCCACGAGAGAGGATGAGCCATGGCGCTGTGGCTTGCCTACCATCTTGGGAGCTGGAGGAAGAGGAGAGGAAATGCAGTGCATACAAGAGTTTAGTGTGCAAGCTAGGTGTAAAGAGGAGAGGAGTATGTATACACATAAAGGTACAAGCTAGTGTGGTGATGATTTGGGTAGCATGGCATGTCTCACCATGCATGTGGCTGATGGGTGGCCAGCCCTAATGTGGAAAGTGAGGACAATGGCTAGGGTTTGTAGCATTGCTTGGCTATTATGTTTTACTTGAACAGGAGTGGGTGAAGCCTTAAGGTGAAGGCATGCATGCATGCATGTTAACTTCATTGTGAAAAGGAAGAGAGCTTCTGGTACAGGTCTCCTGTGATCACTACCTGGCAGCAAGCTAGGTTACATCTTGATTGGCCAATACTGCTTCAGCTTACAGTAAACTAAAACGGGACACATGCTTGTGATTATAAAGATCACTCTGTGATCTATATGTTACTACTCCATGTAGATTGCATGCTCAAAAGGTTGGATTTGTAAGCTACTGCTGCCTTTCCTAAAAACGATATAATAAATTTTTAATGGAAAGGCAAAAGAATTGATAGGAGATCATGCCACCGGCAAAATGCCAACTAGTTAGGGGTGGCACACACCGGCACGTTCATCTTAATTAACCACTGTATGTGGATTCTGGAGGGAACAAAGTACATGTGCCATGCAGAAAGTGAGGGAGATTAGCACAAGAACCATGCTCAGATTAATTCCATCTAATCCGTATGTGGTCCTAACCCATTGGTAATTAATTAGATCAGCAAAGTTACATGACAATTGACACAAGGGCCAAGGGGAGGGTTCAATTCTTTTTTAACCAGAAGGCCAAACAACAAGAAGCTAGCGCTACAAACTTGCCACCTCCAAGCTAGCATAGCTCCGGCCCTAGCTTGAAGGGTCATCAAGCTCCATCCTTGGACTTAGCCAATTCCTACCTCTTCTCACGCACCTGCATCTTGCTCGTTTCTGTTTGATTTGATGTTTTCTAAGGGGTTAGTATAATTGGGGTCCAGTTCTAGGGAGGATTATATTACAGGATGCTTTGATATATATGCCCTATTTCTATTTGCATGGTACACCTGTCTTGAGGTGGCCGGGGTGATAGCTAGGTACGGCACCCCTACCAATGTTGACTTGGTGTGAGTGTAGAATTATATTAGTAATTACTAGCAAGTAAAACCAATTGCGTACTGGTTGAAGATTTCCCTATAACTACCTAGCTAGGGAATTGATTGGCTATTTTGTTGTGCATGGCAACACTAACACATGTCGAGTTACATGCGTATATACTTCTCTAGCTAGCTCTCTACATCAAAACGCATAACATCTATATGATCAGCATGAGCAAAATAACATCAACTAGTGTGTACTCCGACAAATACTGTTGTGCTGACAGCCTGAATCACAAAAGCAAAAGATCAATCCATCTCCACATGCATGTTGCACGTTTGCATGCACTCTCTACAGATGCCTTGGCCGTGTCACACCGATCGTTTGTTACTAGCTACTAATTATATATGTACACTGCACGCGTAGGAAGATGCTCGAAATTAACACAATGCTCGGCTATCAAAATGGATCCCAATCTTGACACATTGTTATGCTCGATCGAAATATATTGTCCAATCAAACACTCCAACACGTACGTACTCAGGCCGTATATATTTCTTTAGAATTAACTCCTCAAAAGGCAGAGCATCCGTTTCCCGATATGGGAAGGCGCACACATTGGCAAGCGATCGAGGGGCATGTAGAGCACTGTAGTAGTACGTACTCGTGCTAGCTCCTCGAGGTCCCTGCAAGTGCAAGATGATGTGACAAGATGTAATACCAGTCTTGCATTTGTTCAGTTCTTGTAAGGGAAATGAACACTAGGGCATGTTGGGTTTACCCATCCATGCATGCATGTCTTCACGCACACATGACCCCGTGATCGACATTGCCCAATGAAATCTCTTCCACATGAAGCTTGTGCCCTCGTGGCACATGGCGAATGAATTTGTGACGACCGTGTTATTACCATAGGGTAATAACACTAGTCTTATTTCAATAGAACATCGTATTTAACAAGTAACAAGTCAATCAGAGTAATTACAACAGAATAATAATTAAAGACCGAAAGTACAATATCTATTACAAACCATATGTGACTTAAGATCAGGCCACCTAATTGTTTCGCACTATTACCATACTTTTTGTTCAGTATAAAACTAAGTGCTATATCAGGGGAAGATACATATTTGCTTATGATATCGTACCCGTCTGTCCCAGTACAATAATCTAGAGACTGTCTACTCCTTCCAGCAGTCAGATACGGCCTCCACCTCGTCATCATCCGTGATCTCATATCTGAGGGTGTCCTCATTATCAAGCCCACCCTCTTCAAAACCCAGATAATCCCCTGCTGAGTATGGCTTTGAAAGGAGGAGATTTAATAGCAAGAGTGAGTACAACGTACTCAGCAAGTTTATAAACAATGATACAATTTTATCCAGACTTCTGTCCGAGTTATACTTGATCCAGCTTCCAAAAGACACAATATAAGTTTTTTTAAAAGTTGGCAATTTTTTAACTTATGAAATTTCTATCAATCATTCTAGAACACGAGAAAAACCAGTGTTTTCCCCGTAGACTCTTATCCAAGAGACTGGCATGATCATGATTTTTAGTACTGCGCAGACTTGTATTACTTTACCCATAATTATTCTGAATTCTTATGGACACTGGTCATTCGCATTTCCTTTGATGCGACCCTAAATTCATAATATATTTTCTCGACTCTTATTACTATATCTCCATCTGACTATAAAGCCATTGGTCAAGCGATTTTGAATACTCGACACTCCACATATGCTAATATAAGTGACTTGGGACTACCGGTTTTACCTACCGGTCTGAGCCCCTCTCCTAATTTATTACTTACCTAGCATGACGATAGTAGTAATAAAAGGGAGTAACCTATTCCGCCTGTTCAACACGGGAGTATGGTTGATATTGTTTTATAGTTCATTTCAGAATGAAGATTGTTTCCTAGTCCTTATATAATAACTATATGTAGATAGTCTCACCTGCCTCTGAACTCACAACCAGAGTACCCTCTACCCTCCTTTATTATTTTCTTTACAGTCCACTGCTCCTCCAGTGGCCTTGTTCTCTTTCGATTCTTATCATGTTATCCATCCTTCTAATCAATTTCTTTTCTTTTAGAAATTACTTTTAATGCATCATCCAAAAATTTGGAAATAACTGTGTCAAAACAAAATATTTCATGAACCACAGCAAGCTTGACAGCGTGCTTTACTTGCCTAATTGAGATGTAGTGACCTTTGTGGTTGTCTGGGCAGTCTCCTCCCCTGGAACCAAATCCCCTCCTGCATTATTTTAAGATAAATTTCAATGAAGCCATACCCTTATTATTTAAGTCTTTTGGTCTTCTTAAATTTCTTTAAGAGTTGCACTGATGAGTATTATCTTCAGGGCATGTTTTGTTAATAATTGTCCTAAATGCTATACATTTTAACTGGTATAAATACATACATACATACATACATACATACATACATATATATATATATATATATATATATATATATATATATATATATATATATATATATATATATATATATATATGACTTTACTATTTATTTCATTTACTGTTTATTCCTCTGTTGGACATGATTTGAAATGGAATTCATAATAACCTAGCCCATCGGCCTCATTTCTCAGCTCATGGCCCAGTCGGTGCCATGGTCATATTCCTCCGGCCGACACCTCTCCTTCTCGCCTCCCTTCTCTTTTTTCCTCTCGGCTTACTCCCGAATCCGCTCATCTCTCCTGTGGTGACTCCGCCGGCTCGGTCTTGCCAGCCATGGCGTCACCGACTGTAGTCCCCATTCGCGCCTCCCCTAGTTGGGTCTCGCCTCCCCTCGGCTTCCCTCTCTCTCTCGGTGCCGCCGGTGTTCCAGCCTTGCCCTAGATGCTCGCCCCTTCTCGGTTTCTGTCGCTGATCTAAAATCGGCCAGTCCTCCTTGAGGATTTGAGGTGTTGGCTTTATGGATCTGGTACGGGGAATGAGTTTTGGCTTACTGGATCTGATTTTTCTCTTTGCTATGGTGTTCTTGTTGTGGATTTTTGGAGCTTTATGAGGGTCTCCAGCCAGTCAGTGCTATGCACCCGGCCGATGCTACCTACACATGCCTTGGCAGAGCTGAAGCTTCGCTGATGCGTGAAGGCTTAGCTGGTTCTTCGTCTTTACAGCGTGTGCGCCCCGGTAGAGGTAGGCTGCCGGCGCATAGCTCTGGCACTGTGCCTCGATCCTCGCCGGCTTGCCTTCCAATTGCCCTTCGCCGGTCTCCTACGCCACAGTGGCCATGAACCACCGACGCAGTATACTACTTCCTCGGCTTTACCTGGTTTCTCTTCTCCTCCCTACTACTTTCATGCACTTCTTTTCAGTTATTCATGTGGACTATGAGTGGTGTATGAGCATTCTCAAGAGTGTTCAGATGGGGGTTCGGTGAGCAACCATGCAGGTGACTGGCATTGGCATTGCGCCGGAGAGCATGTCAATGGCCATGGGCTCATGGATGGCTACTGACTTAGTTTAGTTTTGGGGTTTGCTGGTGAGCAACTGTGGGTTGCTTGGGTTTTCTGGGCGTGCCTTGGAATGCATTGATCCATAGCCCAAGGGCACATTGGATGGCCACCGCCAGACTACTGTTCTAATGTGATGAATTGGTTTTGTTTCTTGTCTTAGTTCTACCGACAAGCCTTGCTATTAGCAATCTATTTAACATAAAGTAGTGAGGGTTTTCAAGGCTTTACCTTAGTGGTGTTTGTCGGCTTGCAAATGGGGATGGTTGCACTATCCTGTTTTGGCCGTGTGGGGTGATCTTGTGGGAGTACCCCAGGTCATGGTACTTGCTGGCGGTCCACCTGTCTTGTGGTCTCCTTACCTTCGTCTTCTGGCTATGGCAATGCTAGATGAAATGCTAGGGTTTATATTGGATGGTGCAGCTTCTTGGTCATTACAGTGGCTGTATGGGATTGAATGGAGATGTTGGTCGTTTATGCTGCGTTTTGATGATCTGTAGTGTCTTTATATGGGTTTTTCCTTTTTGGGTAGTGAGCTCAAGAGCTCACTGGTGTTTGGGGGTGGTGAATGCAGGGTGTGGCATTATCTGTCTTTGATGGTTGAGGTGTTGTGCCGTGTGGGAAAATCTGGGCAGTGAGCTTTTGACAAAAAGCTCTCACTACATGGCTTGTGGCAAATGAGACGTGGCGCCCCTCTTCTACTGCCTTTCTTGTGAGTCTGGCTCATGGCAGTTTTGATTGGCCATGGGTGATAGGTGGCTTTGTGCATGCTTTTGGAGGAGTGAACTCTTCTATTATGGCTTTAACAGGTAAAAAGGGTAAGAAGGTAAGTGTTGAATACCGGATGATGAACATCTAAATACGTGATATGGTGCCGATTAGCCCTGGACAATCCTAGTATCTCTATGCACGTTTTGCCCAAGTGCAAAAATTACAACCCAGATTTCTAACGACAAACTTTACTAGTCAATTTAATTTTAGTTTTATTGTCTTTTTGGTTAACTATTTGATATAGGTATTTGGCGGCTGGGATGATATGGAGTTTTTGATGTAGTTTTGATGTAATTTATATTTGTTGACTTTGTTGTATGAGATAAATGCAAGTTGTAATATTGGGTGTAACTCTTATTTTTTTTTGTAAATTTGGAATTGAAATTATGTATGTGAATTTATTTGTGAGGATTGTTATTGTAATTGAGTCCTTTTTATAAATTAGATTGTTGATTCTATTCTTATTTGATTTGTGCAAATGAAAATTTAATTTATTAATATTCTTATTAACATATTAATTATCTTCTTAATAGCATATTCTTGGTTAATTAATTTTGAGAGTTCTCACAGAATTAAACAAATGCTAGCAGATCACTTTGGCCTGCCTTTGAAGAAACTGAAATGGGCACCATGGTATCCAGACGTGATGGTTTCAAATGCACAAATTTAATCCAATTTTAGGTATATTTTTTGAAAAATTTAGTTTTAAGGTATATATCCATCTGCAACAATTCAGATGAAATACATGCCTTTAAAAAATATACTCAAATTCAAAGTTTTTCAATAATTGTTTATCACATGCTTTGCTGATTTTTATATATAATCAACACCTACCTACAATCAAATTATCGTCAAAAAAGACTATGCTAGCGGGGTGGGGACGGGGTAGCCCTCCCCCGCGAGACCAGGTAAAAATAAAAAAATTTATAATATGTTATAGTTTTTAATATAGGATATTGTCTTGTATATTTGACTAAAACTTGAATCTATATGTTAGAATATATATATTTTGAAGCTATATTTTTTTTAAAAAAAGCACACATAAATAATTATGAAGTAATAAATAAAGTTACATTAGTATTTTAAAAATTAATTTAGCCTTTTTAAAGTGCCGTGGGATTGTCGTGGGGGCCGGATCCCTGCGGAACCGAAAACGAGGCGATCTCTCCAGTTTTGCCTAACGGGCCCGGGGCCAAGGAGGGGACTCCTCTGGGGTCTGACCGCATTGAGAGGAAATGGGGTCACGATCAAATGCCCGACACGTGTCTACTCCGCACGAATCTCTGCACCATGCCGTCTCCCTTCCTTTCTCCGCGCGAGCGCCTCTCCTGTCTCCCGTCTCGCGAGCTCCACCACTCCCTTCCTCTCCTCCTTCCTCTTCGAGCGCGAGCCCGCCGCCCGCCCCACGCTCGGCTCTTCCCCATTCCTTCCTTCCTCTTTCCCTCCGCCGACACCTTCGTCGCGTCCGCCATCGGCACCTCCGCGTCGCCCGCCGTCCCCAACCCGCGTAGAGGGGGCGCATGGCCGCATCGACGGCGTCCCGTCGGGGCCCCCGACGGCACCATAGACGTCGGCGAAGCGGCGCACGGTGCGGTGTCTGAGCTGCCGGTCAGCCTTAGCGGCGGCGGCCCTCTGAGTGGCGATGAATAGGCAGTTGCCGTCGGCCTCGACCTCTCCGGCGTGGTCGAGGCAGAAGACGAGGGAGGTGGCATCGGCCGCTTCGCGCGACGCCGCGCTCCCAGATGCGGTGGGGCGGCGAGCGGCGGTCCACCCGATGGGGCGCGAGGGTCGATCCAGTGAGCGGGGCCTCGGCGCGCGCGGCGGGAGAGGGTCGCGAGTAAGCCGCCGACATCTACGGTGCCGTCATTCTCACACGACCAGCTATTCGCCAGATTGAGCGCCTGCACTTCTATGGTTGAGTTCTTGGGAGTGCGCCAGGGCATGCGGTCGTTCTCCAGTCAGTGTGCATAGGTGACAAGGTGTCTCGGTGCGATGTGATGCCAGGGCATATGTGAGTAGAAGGCTCAGTGATCAACGTTGAATAAGTGACGCCGGGGGATTTAGTCGGGCACGTAGGAGCTCGAGTATAGGCCGTCCTGCAGTGCTTATGATACGCTATTTATTCTTGGTACAATTTACGTGCATGTATACTGATGTTCCTTTGTTAAGGACTGATCCGCTTGGTACTGCTTGTATTGCAGGTTTTCTCTCCCGTGCCACCGTGACTTGCCGGGCAAGGGGTGACGAAGATCGGGCCAAAGAGGCCGAGGTGGGCTTGTCGTGCGATGGCCTTGACAAGGAGGTCCATATCCTCGGCAAGGATCCCACTGAGGTAGCCCTTGTGGGGGTCGAGCCTTCCTCCCTTACCAAGGTTGAGAGGGCGGCGTTGGTGGCACCTGGGAGCCGCCTGACACTAAGAGATGTCCTATGGTTAGGGCCAGACGAACGCCCCTGCCCTCTGAAGGGGAACACCGTTGCCCTTAAGGCTTGGTTCAAGGTTGGCCTGGAGCTTTCAGTCCATCCCTTCATCCGGACCCTCGTGAGGCACTACCAGGTAGAGCTCTTGTACTTCTCGCCCAACCTCCTCGTTAGGGTGAGAGTGTTCCTGTGGCTGTGCGAGACAGCCATTGAGAGCAGGCGCCTGAAGCCTATCGTTGTAGCTTTCGACCACTTCTTCTATGTCTAGCGGTCGAATGCCAAGTTCGGATTGCTGGGCTCATTGACTTTAACTGCTCAGAACCAGGGTGATTATCCTGTTCATGCAACCAAGTACAACTGAAGTTGGCCAGGGAAGAAGTGGTTCTACTTGAAGGTGGAGGGCTTTCCATTCTCCAGTGGTCAGCCCAATATCACTCATGAGGGCTATCCTCAGATCCCTCCTCTCTCGGGTGTCAACTAAGAGTGTGTTTGAGCTGTATCTGAGGTCCGCAAGTGGAGGAAATGACCCGTATGGATGTTAGCCCCCTGGTTGATGAAAGACGCCACTACCTTTAGGTCTCCAAAAGCAAAGGTGAGCATGGTTTGACCAATTTTCCTTCTCTACTTAGGATCATCGCCGATTTGTGAATCTGACACCTTTGTTTAACTTCGTGCAGCATCTGCCACTTGGCTTCGTACTTTAGAAAAGCGCTTAAAGAATTCCCTCGTGGATTCGTCCTTCTGCTGCTTGACGGTAAAGAGTTCATTGGGGAGCATGGGGTGCTTATAGCTTTCTTGGAAGTTCACATTGAACTCTTCCCGTAGCTAATCCCAAGAGTAGATGGAGCATTTCTTTCGGTTGAAGAACCAGGAACACGCTATCCCGGAGAGGAATAATGAGAAGCAGTTATACATCTCTACCCCTCCACCTCCTCTAGCCCGAATCGTTGTGAAATATACTTCCAAGAATTGGATAGGGTCAGAGTCCCAGTCATATGGCCTGAGGTTAAGCTGGCGAAACTTTGGTCAAAATGGAGTTTTGAAGATGTCTCAGGCGAGAGAATTGCCAGTCACTGAGATGCCCCTATCCCCTCATGCGTGAGGTGATGGCGTGGTGCAGCTGTAACACCCCGGCCCATCCTTCAAGTCCGAAATGCTAACACTACCCTAAACTATTACCATTTACAACCATTGTTGTTGGATTTAGCAGCGCCGTCTCTATTTAAAACTTGACGACCCATTAAGCCACAGATGCTTAACTATGAGCGCCGAGACCAAAGTGCAATTTTTACCAACTATCGAAAGGTGACACATGAGCCAAAAATGATTAAATATATCCACTAAGGATGATGTGCAAAATACTGCTTGTACGTGAGATACATGTGCTACTCTCGCACGTGCATGCCGTCCTCAATGCTCACCTAAAAAAAATAAAACAATGGCGCCAACATAACCATCCAATAGATTTTATATCTGTGGCTGTAAACATATTCTCTGTAACTGGTAATCACAAAAGCTTGCAACAAGGTAGCTCACAAGTTTATCATTCAACATAAGAGTAATATGTAATTCTGTACACTATAGTGACGTACGAGCCAAGGATATGCTGCAATGCGACTACTGTGGTATGTTCAGTTATGGTGCTCTACAGCCACAATAACTGTTATAGCAAACAGCAAGCAGTGAAACACTTCTGTACAGCGACTTTTCACACCACCCACTGGCCACTAGACTTTTTTAGAGAACACGAATATACCAGTATATTAAATATGGTATGGAACCTTGCAGGGTTATGCATGAAGACTTAGACGATGCTAGGCGACGCCTAGGTGTCCATGGCGTCGGGCGGCCACCTGGGGTGGGGGGAGTGGGCTTCAAAAGGCCAAAACGGCGAAAGTGCGAAACCAAAAAGCAAATACCCGAAGTCCCGAAGTAGTCGTCTCGCCGCTGTTGCTGGTAGGATTTCGCCGAGCTGCTGCGTGCTCCCGCCGATCTGCTGCTTCCACCCGCCGATCTGCAGCCTCCTCCCGCCACCGCCGCCAAGCTGCTGCGTCGCCTCCTCCCGCCGCCTTCCCCGAGCTGCTGTGTCACCTCCTCCTGCCGCCTTCCCCGAGCTGCTGTGTCACCTCCTCTGCCGACGCCAATCTGCTGCTTCTCTCGCTGCCTTCAGCTTCCCTCTCCATCACTGCCAGTTTCCCTCTCCAGCGCCGCCACTCAGGTGATCTCAGATCACCTCCCTCCTCCGGCTTCCCTCTTCTATGCTTTCTTCCCTCCTTTGCTTTCTAGGGTTTGTGGAGAGCCGAGAGCTCGAGAGTCGGAGTGGTCGAGGCCTCGAGGGGATGTGGAGACTGGAGAGGCATCGGCAGTCGACTGCTCGCTCGTCTGTGGCTCTGTGCCTGTGTGGCTGTGTATTTATCGGAGTTCGGAGAGACCAAGAGAGAGACAGAGACTGAGAGAGAGATAGAGTTCAGAGAGACCGAGAAAGAGAGAGAGAGAGACAGGGATCGAGAGGATGAGGGAAATTTAACTATTTGCCACTCTTAAGAATGTCACATATCCAAATGCCACTCTCTTCGTTGCAATCAACATTTTACCACCCTTAAGATGTGGTTGACTAACTAATCGTCACTTTCGAGCCCACGCGGCGCCAAGTCATCGCCATGTCGCGCGCGCGCGCGCTCACGCCGCGCGCGCCCGCACGCGCGCTCGCGCTCTAGAAATAACAGGGGAACCGGCCGAATCAAAACAGAGGAGGGGGCGGCGCGAGGTAGACAGCGGTGTCGCCGGTGAGGGGCGGCCGGGGAACACACCGGAGACGGCAAAACGGGACCCCGGAGCCAGAGGGAGTCCGAAGGATGCACGTCCGTGAGCCGAGAGGCCCCGAGGAGGGCCGGCGGCGGGGCGCGACGGCCGGAGGAAAGGGTGGGACGGGGCGGCGGAGCCGATGGTGTGTGCCCTCCCCCGCGAGACCAAGTAAAAATAAAAAAATTATAATATGTTATAGTTTTTAATATAGGATATTGTCTTGTATATTTAACTAAAACTTGAATCATTCGGCGAGGTCCCCCTCCGCGCCTCGACTCGCTTCGCTTCCCTTCTCCTCGGACCTCGAGGGGAGACGGAGGGAGACGCTCCTCACCTCATCATCGATTTTTTTGTTTGTTTATTGAAGTGATAATTAATTATTTACTCTATTTTTTATTGGCATTAGCTCATTTGCTCAATAGTTAATTTTAATTGGTTATCTGTCCTATCGTTCACTAGCTTATTTATGATTTATCCTTTTTGATAATTTTTCTTTTATCTTCCTCCTTCCTCATCTTCTTTCCTTCTTTCTTCTTGCTTCGGCCATTGCTGATGCGAGCTAATCAATTCTAAGCCATAGAAGAAAAAAATTATCACCAAAAATAAGTAGAAAAGTGTGAGATTATTGGCACCTGAAGGAGGCAGTCGGCCTCGGTCTCAGGATTGGCCATGTTGCGGCCGTGCACGTTGAGGCTGAACGACGAGAAGAATGGCACAAAGAAGGCCTCCGTCGCCTCCGGATCCCTCACCCTCACGGCCTCCCTCCCTTCCAATCTACCCCCACCGTCCTGCAGCGACGCCATCATGCAGTACTCCGTGTTGTACTGGCGCCTAATCCCGCCCAAGGACAGCGGCCACGCGGGGAACCCCAAGGCGGGGGCGGAGGCAACAGAGTCCATCATCATGGCGACATGGAAGCGCAGGGGCAGGTCGTACATGAAGATGTGGAGGGGTAAGGCAACGGCGGGCGGGCACCTTGCGGCGAAGGGATTGAGGTTGAGGAGGACGCTGGGGGAGGCGACGGGGGCGGAGGAGATGAGGTAGAGGAAGGTGAAGGAGAGCGCAAAGGCGAGGAGCAAGAGGGCGCCACCGACAGTCGCCGTGCAGCTGCTTGGCACGGCCATGTCGTCGGCGCCGTGGATGGATTTGGGAAACAAGTCTTCCCTGATTAAGATAAGGATAAAATTGTTAAAAAGAATAAATGATCAGTGGAAGATAGGACAAATAATCAATAAATAAATTGATATCACCAAAAGACAAGGCAAATAATCGGTTACCTACCCACCTGACCTCATCATCGTTGTTGCATGTGATGTGACCGCCTTCCCTTCCCTTCCCGCGTGAGGTCTGGTTGGATGAGAAGCCCCGAGGTGGACGGGCGATACCCTCATCTCCGTCGATTTCCAAACATCCAACGCCCCAGATCCAACCATTGGCAAGTCACTTCCCGGCGGGCCCCACCTAGCTACAACGGGACCCATCACGCAGTGACCGCTGCTTCTTCTGGAAACAGAGGAAAAACCAAGCTCTCCTTGGCCTTCTCCACTCAAAGCCTCAAATGCGACAGCCTTCCAACAGGAGGGGGAGAAAACAAAGAGGAATGCAAACTTACGCGGTCAGCACTGGATTCATGGCAATCACAAAATGTGATTACTACAAGGTAATAATAATAATCCTTTTTGTTACATACATATCTTCGTCTCTACGAAGAGAGCTAAGATATAACATACAGAATGCAATCATATCAGATCGATGAATGCTTATTTCTTCCCTTCCCGATCACGATCAGAGCCTCTCCAAAATACTTTACCTGATGAAATTCTCCGGTTGCAGTCAAATCACTTCACTAACATGAAGTCTTTCCAGCTTGATCAGAATATCAAACGCAGCACCTTCACTACTAGTGTTCACCGACTTCAACATCAAAGCTACGCAGATTGTGGAGTGACACAAGGAGAGGGACTACCGCAACACACAATCAACTGTCTGACACTGTCTCTTCGGATGACGCACCGGTGCCGCTCGCAGTGCCGCCGTTCGGTCCGGCGATAGCAGCGGCTCTCTGATTTAGATCCAAGGTCTCATCTGTCCGGAACAGTTTCTTGCTGACCGTGCGCCACGGCGCCTTCCTCTTCAGCGCGCGCTTCAGCGATGCATCGAGGAGACCATGTGGCTTCATGTCATCAGGTAGCAAGGAGGCAGCTCGCAGGCTATCGTTAGGTGGATCTGCCGCAGAATGCCCTGGTGCCTGCAACTGCATGCTCGGCCACATCTCCGAGTCGAGCCGGCTTATACCGGTCTCAACATCCTTCGTAAGCCACTGAGGAAGGCTGTTGATTGGTTGTTGGTTAATGGGAAGGAGCTGAGACACCCTCTCTGATGGTTCTTGGCACCAAAGCGACCTGTTGTCGTAGTATGACTTATGGAGCTTGGACACCCTCCTCCGCCTGCTGGCACTTCTTCCATACGAGGAAGATGCCACAGGGAAGCCTCCCAGAGACATATTTCTCGCCCCATTGTCAAGTCCACGAAGGTTTAATACGTCCAGGCTTGATAAATGATGCTGTCCCCTCTCTGAAGCACGAGCATTCTGAAGGTACATGTCACCCAACGAAAGGTCCGTTTGAGCTGCAAGAAATGGAGACTTTGAGCATCCAGAGCACGAACTGCTTCCACCATAATCTTCCGTGATATGTGGAGGCGGTGTAGGACCTAGAGCAGACACTCTAATTGATTGAAGGAGATCTACACCCAGAAGCTTCTTTTGCTCCTTGTCCCATTGCTTAGCAAGATCCCCAGCCATTCTTGAGTTTGAAAACCGTAGTCGTGTATCCCTCAACATTGCATTCCAGTTATTTGTTCCATACCTCCTAACTCCAATCCAAAGAAAATCCAACTCTTCTTCTGACCAGGGAATCGAGTGCCTTTTGTAGGAGTACGTACCCAGCCTTTCTGTCAGCAAATGAGATCCACAGGAATTGCCTCCACGAAACAACTTATCGCGCCTCAGGGCAGACATACTACTTTCTTGGAAACTATCCAAGCTGAGGTCTAGATTGAATTCAGGAACCTTATCCATTATTCTGAACATCAGTTCTGGAGGCATGCTCCTTGGTTCCTTGGAACTCCCAGCGTTCCATGATGGGGTCAGATCAAAGAAATTTGAGTAAGAGGAATGCATGGTTGAGGTTCCTTCATGATGTTGTCGTTTACCATGGATGGCATCTTTCTCCTTTGTAAAAAACAACCTTTCAATTGGAGGGGACACTTGCTTTCGTTCATGACCAAATTGATCCTGCAAGCAGTGGGTAAATGTTTGAGATGATCTGAATGCACAAATATATACGCTTGTAAGAATTTTTTATAATGCATGTATCAGCTAACAATGAACAGGATTCAATCTTGTAAACAAGGTGGTGATTGAAATTAAGAGCAAATAAAATACAGTTTGCTAAACCACCCACAAATAAAATGTAAAGAAAAAGAAAGCCCAACCTCCCCTTTTACAATGAAAGTTACAAGTCTATATTAATTATACATGTAATTTCACTTAACTGAGAAAATAATCCTCATTAAGTGGGTGAGGCATGGGGATTCTGGATGCATGCCAAACTACGAAGGAAACACTTCATAAAAGACAGGCCATTTTATCATCCTCACCTGATCAGGCAGCCTTTGAACTGATGAATCATCCAAAACGAGAAGCCTCTCTTGTGGTAATTCAGCATGATTCAGGTTGATCTGCCCTATAGCAAATGTACTTTTGTTTTTCTCCTGGACCACTTGATCAAGAACCTCTGAAATTTCCTGGTCTTTGCCCCTCTCATCACTATCATCATCCAAGACTATAAGTGGAATATTTTTTGTTGAACCTTGAGATTCTAGAAGATCATCTGCCACAGATTTATTGGTTGGTTTCAACCAATTCACATTTATTTTTTGCCTTGGTGACTGTGAATAACTAGTTTGCCCATCACCATGTCCCTCCCCCTTCACTTCAACAACTTTCGGTGCTTCAATAACGCCTGCTGGTGTTTTGCTTGAGTCCTCCACTCTTGCATCTGGCTCACCGATCTCTCGCACACTAGTGAACTCTGACACTGGTGTACCATCATGTTTCGGAGTTAAGCTTTGATTTTCTTCAGCAGGCTGTGGGGAAACCATATGCTGAAACGAGGATTTTACGATGTGTGAACTACAAAAGGAGCATTGAATTAATTCTTGGCACATAAGTTGATCAACCTAACAATATCACTCAGAAGTCAGATCACAGTGCTAACAAGAAGAAATACGAGTGCCTTACCTTTTTTGTTCAAGCAAGTGTTTCGCTGGCACAGATAGTCCACTACTTGTTCCCACTGTAGTAACCTGTAAATGAATTGCTTTTCCTCAGTTTAAATGCAAACAATAAATACTCTAAATGCTGTAATGTGGTAAAGTGCATATAAATACTCTAAATGCTGTAATGTGGTGAAGTGCATAGAGGGAAGGATACAGTCAATGACCACATATCTGGAAGATAACGGTATTGTGAATACACAATGCAAACAGTAGAGAGAGTGTACGCACGACATAAAAATGGAATTTTATTAAAAGGAAATTATAGAGGAAAAATCATAAATCTACAAGCTGGTTGTAAAAAATAACACAGCCTGACCAGCAAACCAAGAAGGCACTTTTAGCACCTCCTGCATGGTGCCAGCCTCTTTCAGTACCTATGTTACCTTATATAACAAAATGTTTATCATGGAGTGTATTTGTAATTGTCTTTTATTGATGCGTTTCAAAAAGTGTATAATATCACACCTTTAGCATCTGGACATCTATGTCATAGCCACAATACATATTTTCCAGCCTAATGCATTGATCAGTTATTGTACATATACATTATGAAATCATGTCAACAGTAGAAAAACGAATAGCTAACTTATTCTTGTTTGCCAGCTAGCATAAAATTATTAGGCGGCCCCCTTTCACACAAAAACTCTGTATAATCTGAACACACGAGGTAGTCAACTCAAATCCATATTTCCAAAACTATTACTTCGGCTTGAGAACATTATATCAGAATATTAGACCCAGAAAATAAAAATAGAAACCAGCAACAAGGGCAGAGTTAAAGTCTGGCTATTTCACACAAAGGCAACTAAATTACCTTCCTCAATTTGAAAAATATTCACCTCGTTTGTATATCAAAATCCAGGTTCCCAAGCAAAGAACGAAGTAAAAAAAGATGATAGGGCCATGAGGAAGAGTTTAACAAAACCTTGTCATTTTTGTAGCATAGTACAAGTGTGTGGTAAGATGAGTGGAAAAACCTACCTTTTCTTTAATATGCAAAGAGTTGCCACCAGTTTCTTTGAGCAAGGGTGTAGCATTAAGTGACGAACTTGGTTGGCTGCATGTCAGCATTAAGCACTGTTTGTCGTTGCCTTTTGAATAATTTTCCTCTGCTGGCTCATCCAAATTAATTTTCTTTTTAACTCGCCTACAAAAGGTGAGCAGAGGACTAAATCTTTTCTTACATTGATTAGGTCTGGTAGTATCACTTGGCCCTTGATGGGAATTTATTCCTGCAGGTGCAGAGGTACTAGAATCTTCTATCTGATTAGTTGTCCCATGAGCATGCATGAGATCACACACAGAACTGGAAGCAGGAATTGGATTATTTGTACCGTTGGTGCATTGTAATTTATTCTTACATGCCTCTGTTATTGAGAGACTGGCAGCACAACAAATCTCAGTTTGTTCCTTTTGTGGTAATGATTCGCATAGCTGAAGTTCCTTTTGTTCTTTCCCTGATGCATGTGCACTTTGCTTAGGTGTTTCTTCTTTGATGCTTTGTTGCATTGACTTGCATTCATCCTGATGCTTTGTAGACTGTCAATTTTCCAGATGAGAAAGAAGTTAGACGATCAACTTATGAAGACGGTAAATTCTCATATAGCATTGAACTTTATGGCTGGCACAATTGTTTTCAGAAGATATGCTTATATCCTGGTTTAATCATACAATTTTCAAGGCACAAATGATAGAGTTCTAAAAACATGTAGCTATTCACACTTTTAGATACAAAATGTCTGCATCATATTGTACTGTTTGGCTCAGCAAGTTTTATGCCCTCTTTAGGAAGGCAGGAAAATCAGTAGTAGTTTTATGCCCTCCTTAGAAAGGCAGGAAAATCAGCAGCAGCAGCTGTGACATGGACAACCACATGTAATAAACATCAAATATCAACATCAATAGGAAGAGAGACAAGTTAAGGTTCCTCACAAAATTATCTTCATTTAACATGTTGTTATCGGCATCCACCCCATGTTTTGGGCCTACACTGCTGGAAGCAGCAGAAGACTCTGGAATTGTTCCATCAGCTTTATGGGCATGTGATGTAACACGCTTCCTCTTGTAGGTTATCATGAACTTGGTGCTCATCCCTGGAAGAGCCGATGTGATTGAAAGTCAAGCTTGCTAACTGTATCAGATCTGTTCCCCTGTGCTTACTGCAAAGAGAAAAATGAGAAGCTATAAGTTCCACCCAGTGATACAATTGTGGTGAAGCAAAGGCAAGAGACACTAGTGTCTAGAATGCAACCATGAAATTTTCATGCTTTAGATCCCCATCGTTCTCCGCACAGGCAAGTGAACACCAAACTGTGCCTTGCCTTAGCTTTTATATCTTTACTACTTAAAAGAGGGAGTTAGTGGTGGTGGTTCATCTGCCCCTCATAACTCCCTTTTACACCTCCCTAAAAATTTCTAACAAAAACAGAAAAAATCAATCTGCCAAAATAAATTCCACCGCTCTAAAAATTCTCTAGCAAAAGAACAATAGAGCTCTACCGGGTGCATGACAGACCCGAGAGCATGGGGGCATGACACAGCTAAGCGTGGAGGCGGAGCCGATGGTGTGGGCCAGGTAGGCCGATCTCGACAATATCGACTCGACGTATATTTTGAGATAGCTACCATATATTTTGATCTCAAATGCACACAGTAATATTTCCCAGCAGTTGCATAAACTTGAACATTGTCAATTCCAGCAAAGTGCTCTACCTCCTTGTAACCATTACTGAATCTTACATAATCCATAGACCAACTGCGAACTCCAAATCAACATCGCCCACATCAGGCATAAGGAAAATTCCATGCAAAATCGAGCCTCACTGGACAGAATGATCACCCTGGAAATGGCGCCTTTCACAGCACGGCCCCCCTTTCCCCCCTCCTCGCTTCAAGAAACCAAATTACCAAACCAGCTACTCGCAAACAGACCAAGAGCCAAGCTAGAACAAATTTCGTGGTGGAGAAACCATTACCTCGATTCGGCGGGGTGGTCGGGCAGCGAATTTGGGATAGATTGGACGAAAAAGCGGGATGCAACGGGACAAGAAAGTATTTCCCTTCTCATGTATTCCCTTTTTTTTTTTTTATTTCGAGTTGAGGGGAAGAGAAAGGGATGGAGGGTTGGAGCAGGGCATCGGTTTCAATGCAGTGGATGGACGGAAACACCCCTACCAGCTAGCTGTCCATTCACAGTGACAGATGTGGCTACTTGCGTTTTACTTTTTTGAGAATGAATATAATGTTTTGGTTTAGTTAGAGTATTGGTATAGATGTAAGTCCATGCGGATGCGGCTTACTCCTTTGCCCATTCAATTTTTTCTTAACTCGCTCGCTCTCATCTACCTTCTGTCACTCTCTCCTCGTTCTCTTCCGTATCTTACTCTCTTTTGCTCTCCGACAATACCCGAGCACGGCGACGACAACGAGTCCAATCATCATGTCTCCGGCGCCAGCGTTGCCGGATCTGACCGCCGTCATCGACTTTCTCTTCGGATGTCCTCGGACGCGGCGTCGTCAAATCCGCGTCGACTTCCTCTTCAACCATCCTCGAGCGCGACGTCGCCAGATCTGGTCTCCCCCTTCCCCGGCAACCTAGAAGGTCGAGTGCGTCACGAGGATACAGGCAGCCTTCTCCTCCAGTGTCGGATCCAAGCCGCGCACACCACCTTCCTGCCACCGCTGCCGCACCTGCCATGGGGTAAATGTTTGTTTCTTGCTGCAATATTATAATTTCATGTATACAACAATAAGCAATAACTAGTGCAACATCAAAATTTTGTCAAAATATTTTGTTATATACATAGTCAAAAATTATTATATATATGAGTGATAGATATTACGGCCGACCATACGGCACTAACGTCCGAATCGAACATCCAAGCATGCTCAACACCCTTTGGTTTATCAAGCAAAGTTGGCGCAAGATACGACGAGTGCGAAGAATTGCACTAGCAAGAGCAAGAAAGCAGCAATGCCAAAGAATTTAAAGCTATGTTTGGAACGTGTAGAGAATATGCAGAAAATAATTGCACTAGATAGAAGCTACTACTCCGTTTGTGAATCTACGGATAGTTAAAAGGTGTCGGAGGATTCTCAATAGAAACGCATTCATCCATCAGGATTCCTGGTTCCCGCAGAAACAACATGCTCCGTTCAGGCCCTGAATCAAATCTCCATGGGATGATACCACCCAGAAAAACGATGCAAAGCATCCTCTGGCATTTAAAACCAGGGTTCAAAATCCCAGCCGGTAACCGCAGGTTACTCTTTTTACCGGTGAAGATCGATAACTAAAAAAATCGGTCGGTATCAATTTTTTATTTTCAAACTTTAGCTGATTTTTTCCGGTTTTTCCTGTTACTGGCCGATTTTTCCGGTTGCTGGTTTCAAAACATCTTAAAATTCAAATTTTGATTTTCAAATTATGACTGGTTTTTCCGGTAACCGATCGGTTACTATTATCGGCCGTCGATCAGGATTTTTTCTGTTCCGGTTTTTGAAACCTTGTTTGGAACACACCAGACGGAATCTGAACTCAACCGTTATTTGCTTTCCGGCATTCGATCATGCGTGGCCAACATCGACACACACGGTATAAACAGAGGCAACACATAATAGTCTTGCCGAGGCAACAACCGAAAGATGTCAACAACATAATGGCTTTCGGTATATGAATTCCTTTTTTCTTGCACTGTTGATTTACATTATAATTTGTACATCTATAACTGGGGAGAAGCTACTAAGACGTTAACTCCCCCTACCACACTTGGGTAAAAAAACTGATTTGAAATCTGCCCTACAAAGAATGATTTGCCTCGCTTTAGAAGATATGGCCTTTTCTAGTTATAAGGGAGGAATTCCATCCCAGCCCTGATGACTACCTATAAAAAAAAACAGAAACATATGAAGCGGAAAGGATAGAAAAATTTACAACAAATCAAGAGATAATCTGGCGAGATATCCAGCAGTATAAAGCTCAAGATTTCACAGCCCTAATCCTGTAAAAACTGGAAGGCGGGATTCTCGATTAGCTCCTCGGCTGGTTTGACATCTGAGAAGTCCTTGTCCTGTATTGAGTTGGTGATATCATTAGGGGTGCAAGTGAGTTGGGTTAATCCCGACCGATCCGGTATCGAATTCGATTTGTATCGAAACCGAGAAGAAAATGAAAAATTCGGGCGGTTCGGATACCAGATTCGGATATTAACTGTCGGATTCGGTACCGGATTCGGGACAGCAAAAATCCGACCGGATTGCTTCGGTTTCGGGATTCTCGGATAATATCTGGTCGGATATCCGAAACGCAAAAAAGCAGACAATCAGTTAACCCTAAGCACACCCCTCGTCTCACACGGATACTTCAGCACAGGGTTTGCGGCAGCAAAACCCTCGTACTCGTAGAAGCACTTCCTCCCCACCGCCGCCGCGCGAGAAGATGCTTGACATCAACCTCTTCCGCGTGGAGAAGGGCGGGGACCCGGAGCTGATCCGCAAGTCGCAGCGCAGCCGGGGCGAACCCGTCGAGCTCATCGACGAGGTCATCGCCCTCGACGGGGAGTGGCGCCAGAGTAAGAGCTCCTCCTCCTCTCCCGAACCCCCAACCCTCCGACCCCTTCTAGATCCGCTGTCCCTGACCCCAGGGTTCTTCTCGCTGCAGGGCAGTTCGAGCTGGACAAGATCCGGCAGGAGCTCAACAAAACCAGCAAGGAGATCGGGAAGCTCAAGGTTGTACGTTCGTAAGTTTATATCTGAATTCCTCTGTCCACTGTGATTTGAAACTCTGAATTATCTAACAAAGTAGCAGAATAGAAGTTACCGTTCCTTTTTGCCTCTAAAAGCTTAATGCCCATGCATGCACTGTCCTTTAAGCTTATTGAGAACATTTCTACAATTAAAATTAACAAGTATTTTTTTTCATTGTGATAGATCAGGCTGTCTGGTTCTATTCAATATACTAAAACCATGGTTCCTTTTGTGTTTCATTCTTCCCGTAACAGTTTCAGGGGTACCTCTCATGCTTTGCCCACTATTCAATTTTTGCAGGTGCTGATGTGGCTGGTGGAAGGGGTTACTATTTGAAGGATGATGGTGTTCTCCTGAATCTGGCGTTGATAAATTTTGGGCTAGCTTTCCTGAGAAAACGAGGCTTCAAGGCAATGCAAACTCCTTTTTTCATGAGAAAGGAAACTATGGCAAAATGTGCCTAGTTGGCCCAATTTGATGAGGAGCTTTACAAAGTAAGCCCAAGGAAATGCTCCCTTTATACGTATGATGGTGTTATTGAGCAATTGTACTTGCATTTGCTTACATTTTCATTAATTAAATTAAACTGTGCCTTCCAAAGTTTTTTTGGGGGTATGGTAACACATTATGCTGTTATCAGTTTACCATCCTGTGCTCACTGCTCACAACTTTATGATAAGAATCACCCATTTTTACTTATTATAATTAAGATTCTGTTAAGCATAACTGAAATGATGCATTTAGTTCTCAGGTAACTATCCTTCAAATTCTAATTCGTGATGTTGAGCATATCTAATATGCATAGTTTTGGGATTCAATACTTGAAGCATCACTTGTTTGGTTCTCCATCCCACCCATTACATTTAGGTATCTCCATGTTTCCAATAAACATTTGGTTGCTGTCAATATGTTGGTTATTCATAATTGTTTGATTCAAATTGGTTGAATGCTTGAATAGTATTCCTTGATCCAAAATATACTATAAAAACAAGCTCATGACCATTTGTTGCATTTGACAGTTAACAGGCGATGGTCATTTCTAGTGTACTCTAATTAACAAGCAGTTGATGCAAAATTTATGTTCACCTCAACTTGGTGTAGAAAGCCACAGCAAACTTGTTAGCCTTCTGAACAGTTAGCATCACGGCTCCCATTTGGTTCTGCATGCACATACAAGTACTCTAAAATCAAAATGGGATGATCATTCATGGTGATGGTGATGGTGTTGGTCATAGTGTTTGACATCTGGTGATGATGTGATTTTTCAGGGCACTTGGTTGTGCAAGAGCTTCTTGCTGTTATAGTGTTTCTGTTTCAGCTTTCCAGGAAGAGCTACAAACCTCCAAAGAAGCCACTCACTGAAAAGGTGAAGTGTTTTTCTGCTCATTGCTCACTGTTTGTTCATGTTTAAAAGTATTGGCGTTGGTCCTTGCTTCAAGAAACATGTTGGTGAAAGTTAGCATTTTGATCTCTGCAGGAGATTGATGAGCTATGTTGGTGCCTGCATTACAGTAATAATGGCAGCAACTTCATGCATCATATGCTTTCTTAGTCTGCACTATTGTATATGGTAGAATATATATTGTTTTTAAATTTTAGGAATAGCTGCCAACTGCCAGATTGTATATACTATTGTTATTCTTCGTTTTGTTGAACCTTTGTGTACCTATTGTTCCTATAATTAGTTGAACTGCGTTTTGCTTCGTTTGAATTTACTAAAGTATAAGCTTCGGTTGTTATTATTTCTATCACACCATCTTCTATATATGTTTGTCGAATTGTTTTCATTCATGTTTTATATAGTGTACTTTTAGAATGATACTTGCTTCAGCTTTGCCAATCATACGGTTCACTGATATGCTAGAAAATACAGCAAAAAGTTTAGTATGGAGTTTGTATGATATACCATGAGCTGTGGTATCTTCTCCCTAGCACAAAACTGTAGCTTTTGGAACTGTAATCATCTGTATTATCCGTCTATATTATCCGTTTCCGAGCCGAATCCGTTATATATCCGTCCCGACGATACCGTATTCGAAACTCCGAATATTCCGAATTCGTATTCGTATCCGGTCTTACCGTATCCGACTCCGAGAAAAAAATGTGGGTTAGGATACGGTTTAAGCAATATCCGTCTGAATCCGATCTGTTTGCACCCCTAGATATCATCGACTGAAAATGGGATGCTTCATTGCAAAAACAGTAGATCGAGAACCCTGGTTAGGTATTATCCAGACTCATCTAAGCAGCACAATCATCCACACATTAAATGAACTGGTACTTATGTCACCTTGAATTATCATCTAACAAAAATGAACTGCTTTCTGCATTGTTGGAATCCTCTGTCATTAGCACCCGCATGTTACTAAGAACCTGAAACAGAAGGGGGTTACGTTATTTTTATAATTTAATACCGTGTGAGAAATCCAAAAAAAGGTGGGGTAGTATATGCATTATATTGTTTTTTTTTCTCGAACCCGTAGGAGAACTGCGCATCATTGAATTAAGAAGAAGTAATAATTACAAAAGAGTCTAGACGACTCAACCCCCCTAGGGGAAAAAACAAAAACAAGGAGGCATCAATGCCAAATTCTACGGAGCCCCTTAGCTCCCGCCATACAGCACACCCTGGCCTCCTCACTAATGTCCCGCATGATAACATTATGGGTAGGAGAAGAGCCCTCAAAAACACAACTATTCCTATGCTTCCAAATCAACCAAGCCACCAACACGACCAAGGAATTAAAACCCTTACGAATAACCTTAGGAACCCCTTGTGAAGCTTGACGCCACCAATCTGTAAAAATGCAGTCATTCACCCCCGGAGCTAAATGCTGCAGACTAATCCGAGATAACACTGAAGACCACACGCTCCTTGTAAACACACAAGAAGTGAGCAAATGTTGCACAGTCTCTTCCTCTTGATCACAGAAAGGGCAATGCTCCGGGTGATCCAAATCGCGACGGCCAAGCGATCCATTGTCCAACAACGGTTCAAAGCGACCAACCAAACAAAGAATTTGCAACGAGGAGGGCCTGGGTTTTCCAAATTGCCTTCCACGGCTCAAATTCCACAGATCCTCCGAAAACGACGGTAGAGGTGATCTTGTTGAGAATTCACCAGAGGGAGATGGCGTCCAAACATGCTGATCCTCCGTGCCTGGAGTGAGCACAAACCCGGATAAGAGGTCCCAAATGCGGAGATACTCTAAAAGTGCCTCACTAGGAAGGCTACCTCTAATATCTCGAATCCAATTGTCATCAATTAGTGCCTCCTGAACTGTTCTGCGATTAGCAATTCTTTGTGGCACAAATAAACAAAGAGCAGGTGCAAGAGTAAGCAAGGATTTTCCATGCAGCCATTTGTCCTTCCAAAAAAATGTTCTGCTGCCATCCCCCACAATAGAAGAGACTGAGACGGAGAACAAAGCCAGTGAATGAGGATGCACTTGAATATCGAGACCAACCCAAGGTCGGTCGGGTTGAGTCTTTTTAAGCCACAGCCACCTCATTCGGAGAGACCATCCAAGCACCTCTAAATCAAGAATTCCTAAGCCTCCTAGCTGAATTGGCCTCTTGACCCGATCCCAAGCAACAAGGCAATGGCCTCCAATTACATCTTTGCGACCTTTCCAAAGGAAAGCTCTCCTTATCTTGTCAATAGCTTTAAAAACCCACTTAGGAAAGTCTAGTGCTATAAGCTGATAGATGGGCATAGCCGTAAGCACTGCACGAATGAGGGTGACCCTCCCAGCCGGGTTCAACATGGTTGCCTTCCAGCTTGGTAACTTAGCAGCAATCTTGTCAATTATTGCAAAGAAATCAGCCCTAGAAAGTGCCTTGATCGACAAAGGAAGCCCCAGATACTTGCAAGGGAACTCTTGCACCTTGCAAGGAAAGGAGGTTTGCACAGCTTCAATAACATGGTCGTGGCATTGTATCGGGCTCACCGAGCATTTAGAGATGTTGGTGACCAATCCAAACGCCTCACCAAAGACCCTTAGAATCTCCTTGATTAAAGCCAATTCATCCAAATAAAGGTCTTAAAAGGAGAATTACATCATCAGCAAAAAGAGAAACTCGCTGACTAGATCCTCGAGAAAGAAGGGGCTGCAATAGTCCACTGTCACTTGCTTTATTGATTAGAGCATTGAGCACATCCATGACTATAATGAAAAGCATTGGAGAAAGAGGGTCTCCTTGCCTTAGCCCCCGCTGATGCTGAATCAGATCTCCTGGCACCCCATTTACCAAAACTCGAGTTGTGGAAGATCTCAACAAACTAGATAAAATGCTGCACCAAACCGGCCCAAAACCCAAAAAACTCAAAACTTGCAGCAAGAAAGGCCAAGACACCGAATCAAAGGCCTTCGAAATGTCCAATTTGAGAAGAATTCTTGGTTCCTTTTGTCTGTGCAGCAGCTTGGCTATTTGTTGCACCCAAATGAAATTGTCATGTATGCATCTTCCTTTGACAAAAGCACTTTGATTGGGGGACACCAAATCCTTAAGCTTGGGGGCCAATCTGTTTGCTAATAATTTAGTGACAAGCTTAGCAAAACTGTGCACTAGGCTTATAGGTCGGTAATCTTTGATTTCCGCAGCCTCAGAAGACTTGGGCAACAAGGTGATATAGGCTGAATTGAGGAGAAACAATCTGCTGACATCTCCTTGCAGAATTTACTTAGGCGACAAAAGGTCCTCCTTAATTATATTCCAACAGATTTATAGAACGCCTGGTATACCCATCGGGACTGGAGCCTTATCGATGGGAGGATTTAATTGTTGCCCAAACTTCCCCTCGAAAAACTTTGCTCAAGAGATGACAGATCGGTCGGCTCTTTATAAAAGGATTCAAGTTGAGTGTGCATTCTCTTTGGGTCTTTGTGCCAAGAAGGTTAGAGTAGAAATCCCAAACCGCTTCTGCTTCTCTTGTTGACTAGTGACAATCTGCCTCCCACTTTAATCTTGGCCATGAAATTTTTCTCTTTCTATACCGAGCTCTTGATGGAAAAAGTCGTGTTTGCGTCACCTTCTTTTAACCGACTTAATCTAGAGCGAGCGGGCAATTGTGCGCTCAAGCGAAGCAAGCCCAAGCGCATGCCACTTCAATCGCCGACGGAGCCAAGTCTCTTCACTAGACAAAGAGCGAGTATCTTGTGCAATCTCCGACGATGCATGATTTCCTTCGCATATTGCAATTGAGCCTTGACATTACCCACTCTCTTATGGCTCCAAGATCGCAGTCGCGAGCAAGACGCCCAACTTCATGGAGAAAAGCTGCAGAGGGCAAGGGGCTACAACTGGCCTAAGCCAGGAGCTCTCAACAACCTGCAAGAAGCCATCAAGTTTGGTCCAAAAACTTTCGAAGTGAAAACGACGCTTTCCTTGTATATTGTCTGTCAAACCGAGAATTAGAGGGCAGTGATCAGAAATCAGCGATGCCGAGCTCAAGAATACGATCCGAACATTGCTCCCAATCAGTGGACATGAAAACCCGATCAAGCCGAACCAAAGTAGGCACATCCCGCTATTTTTGCTATTTTTGATATACAGATATATGACATATCTCTATTTACTAGAATTATATTTATATATTTTCGGGATGCACTTTTTATTACTAAGCTACTTTCGTTGTATTTATCTCTTTTCTTGCTTTGCTTCTCTTCTATTCATGTATGAATTTAGATTACATAAGAATAAAATACCATGCTTATGATTATTTAGTTTAGCCCTTCGAGTCTTTGAACCCACCCTCCATTTTCATTATGGATTTGCAATGAGGACCAGTGACTATGATAGCTGAAACGTGCATGATTAGCACTGTTGCCCCTGGACCTGAGGCAGCACTAGGGTTGGTTGGCGCATCAAATCGGCAGAAATTCCAAGGATTAACGCGTCCGGTCCGGTCCGGTCCGGTCGATCTCATCCACAGGCTCACAGGCTTAACCAACGGCTAAAAGGCAAACGTCGCCATCGTCAGATTCGGATTCGGTAACAATGCGACTAATGTCTCTGAAAAATCCCGGGACAGTTGTACTAGACTACTGGTGATGTAAAGCGTCGCGTGATTTCCGTTAGAGAATGTCGTTGCAATCCGTTTCTCATGACATGGCTTATCGAACTCGATTATCGGGGGCCATTACGCAAACATGCAAGCACAGTTATCTGAAGACGTACCAAGCAAGCAAGCCGGCAAAAAACAAACAGCACCGGTTGGTCATACGTAGATCATACGATGCAATGCACGAATGCAGTGGCATTGAACGCTAGAAAGAAGATCCACATTTCGAGCTGTTGAATTCTGCAGCTTTAGGGCCAGGTTTAACACGAGTGATAATACGTACGGCTGCCGTGGGCAGTAACATCGATCTGCAAGGACGCACACACTTGGCAATTACAGTGACCCAAGTTACTGGCCGGATCAACTCGATCGACAAAAGCCCAGGGACTGTTTCTTTAGGCGGAGGCAGGTAACATTTTATATCTTCAATCTCAAAATAAAATAGTCTATGGGAAGAGCCAGAAAAAGAAAAAAAAAAAACAAGACACTCGATCGAGCAATGCATGCGGCATCAACGGGACGGCCAAGAACGCGTCGGCGCTGAGGTGCTCAACGCGAGAGCCTCCTGGTGGCTCGCCGGCGCCTGCCCGTCGGCGAGGTGCTGATGATGGACAGGGCGGGGGCCGCTCTGGCCGTTGTGCGTGCAGAGCAGCGGCGCGGGCCTCTCCACAATTCTGCAACAGCTTGCACGGCCTACTCCATCATGCAGGCCGAGGCCGGCCATCGTCCACGCTGAGTCGCTGACCGCGCACGCAATGCTGCGTAAACATTCTATACGCGCGCGCACCGTCAGACGTGCGCGCATGCAGAACAAGCGCGTCGATCGGCCGTCGCCGGCCTTTCATAGACCCCGGGAGGCAACGCCAGCACGGCCAGCTTCGTGCCGCGGCACCGGCAGTTTGGCTCGTCCAAGAAGAGGGTGGGGAGACCTGTAATAATATTGCTCGGCTCGCCGTCGCTCGGACGGACGGATTCACCGTCCTAACCACGTACAAGAGCACGAGTTACACAAGACAATATCATGCTGGTTGCATTTGTACCGAATGCCAATCAACGATTGGCATTATCAGCGGGCTAGTGCATTATTACACAGTAGCATCGTTCAATAGCTTAATTACAACAGCCTGCCGCAAGCAAAACCTTCGGAATATTAGTCATGGCCACAGAATTAAAGATATTTATGCTCTGAAATCTCCGTACTTGTTTCATCAAGGCCAAAGAAGCAAATATATGGGTAGGTTCTATTAAGCTGATGGCTTACATATTTAAATTATGGCTGATCGTGTGAGACAGTACATAGAGAAAAATTTATCTATTAAGCTGATGGCTTACATATTTAAATTCTGGTTGATCGTTTAAAAACTAGTTATTGTAGACAGTACAAGTATAAGTCAAATTTAAATCCAAAAGAACTTGGCCATATTTATGCTCTGAAATCTCTGTAGTTGTTCCATCACGATTGCCGCGATTTGCTTCACTTGCATCTCCAACTCAAAAATTGACAGAACATTTGTGCGTCCTTATTGATGAAAACAAGAGCAGGATATGCATCATATTTGGTCCTGCTCACGGTGAGGCAGCTGGCGGCAGCAGCAGCTGATGGCAAGAAAACAAACACAACAATATACCTGCAACTAAATGATTAATTCTACAGTGTAATCCAGGAATGGGAGGCTACACCTCCGAACTTCTTATCCTCTCGCTGACAGTAGAACCAAAAGATGGCCCACCCTTCCGATAGCAGACAAGATACTCCACCGGGTAGCCCTTCAATTTGTGAGGCATGATTCCGAGGTCCGCAAATGTGAGAGCTGCATCATGTTTCAGAAAACAATGGGAGCATATGAAATTTGCGACAAAAATGAAACTACTATATTACTTGTAGGCAGCATATTTACCGTTTCCGGACACTAGGGTGTCTTCAGAAAGTACATTGATCTGATCCAGACTGAAAATGGAGGGGGTTGGCAAAGGAAAAGGCAATTTGTTTAGCAGGATTTCCCTTGGAGAAGCAATAGCCTGCAAAACAAGCATAACAGTCAATATATGAGGCCACCTGATTGATGCTCAGGTTGTCTTAACCAATGCATGCTGCTATTTAAATTCGTACCCTTGCAAATACGAAGAGGAACATTGACATATCGTGGCCATTCACGTATTGTTTCATACATCAGCTCAGCCTGTAACATCCAACAAAATTTTCATCTTTTTTTCTCATACACGTTCAATATTTATTCATTGTTGCATAGCAGTCCTGTACGATAACTACCAGCTCATGAACAGTGTAAATTTCAGGTCCACCAAGCTGATAAGTCTTTCCCATGCTGGTGCCATCATCCTTGAGGGAGTTGACAATAGCAGCAGCAACATCCACAACATAAACAGGCTGAATTCTGCAAAAGGTTGCATTGAAATAATCCTTGTAAAGACATTTTAAGTTGTACAGGAGCAGATCATTTGATGTTCTAGACTCATTTTCGAGTCAAGGCATTATGAGAACAGTCAACAGGCAAACTCAATTACTTTGTAGATCCACCACCACCAAGCGGGAGGAAGCTCCAATTTTTAGCGAATTGTGCCCATCTGTTCCAAATCCTATCTTCGGTGCCAATCATGGTTGCAGGCCTCATAATTGTAGCCTGTTGACGGATACAAACGAATTTTTGGTTATAGTCATTGCCTACAGAAATGGGAAATATTCAATGCTATCTTCGGGTAGTATAGTAACAGGAGTTATCATTGCCTCATGTAGCTATTGAAGCTGAGAAAATGATTCTTACCTCCGGAAATTCTTTCAATACAGATTCCTCCCCAGCAGCCTTTGCCCTCAACATTCTAGAAGGTGAAGAGGCTGATGCCCCTAGGAAAGAAACCTGAATAAATCTCACGATACCCCCATGCTCCTTAGAAATCTGTGTAAAATCCAGAACATCTTGTTACTAGCCAGTCAATAGAGAAAGTATTAACAGGAGTTATATTCTCATGTTGCAGGAAAAAAAAAGTATATTACAAATGATAGAAAAAAATCAGTTTTACATGCAGCACAAATTGTTAGCGGGCTTAATGAAATTATGGAACATGTATATTCCCCAGGGCAACACTACTTGAACGCAAAGAGCACTAAGATTCCTCATTGGAGAGAGAGCAAATGTGATGTTAAACTAACAGATTAACAGCTCAGTGGAAACAGAGATAAATTTCTTTACTTTGAAATGATACTATGCAAAATGTAAAGCAAAAACCTCTTATCTCCAAATCTAGAAACTAAACACCATAAACCTTTACAACAAGGGACAGAGGGATTAACATTAACCAGAAGGCCAGCTAGACAGACTAATTACCCATGCCAGAGCACCAAGCTAGAATATCTTGTGCTTGGATCATGCTGGATGAAACCTAGCCTATCTTGTGCTTTGGATCATGCTGGATGAAACCTAGCCAAGGTCATCTGAGTAGCTACAGTTTGGAAATTGACAGCTACGATTTATGTGATCCTGCCAAACTAAAGTTAGCGCTCATATGCAACAAGCCAACAAACCAGTCTAACAGTGCCTGTCTATGCTGATGTGATCTCAGGTTGAGCATAGGTGAGCCAGAGCCTGGAGACAAGAACTCAAGTTGGTTGCCACTATTGAGTGCCATCTAATCCCAATTCTCAACAGCCTTGTAGCAATAGTCTACATAATTGGATAGCAGACGCGCAACAGGAAGAAAAATGGATGTGTACACAAGACATACCATTGCAAGTTGTTCAGCCATACGATGGTTTACTTCTTCGAACCCATAGTTTCTTGTTTCATACTCCCGTCCTGTTGAAATTTAGTTGACATGGTCAGATTGAGATTTGACTATGTATACAATTTATCTCAAGTAAAAATACCTAAGGTTAATGACCACATTTGACTTGGCCATGACAGTAGCTGAACTCTGACAGGCTTAAACTCTGGGCGAAGGTGACAGACGAAGTCATAAAGGTAAAAGCGATCATGATCCACCTACTGCATTTTGTGACACTCCTGACAAAGTGGAGATGCCACCTCATCTAGCTGACGCCAGAGACTTGCCAGGGCCCGAAAGAAGTCGTTAATAGAAGAATCTCCCTAGCAAAGCATCTCCAACTCACGTTGAAGCGAAAAGAAGAGCATCATTGCTCTGCTGTAATCGCTCACACAAATACTCTCAGATCTGTTAAGTAGACCGTAGACCAACAATGTCTGGTTGGATAGAGTCATCGACGCTGACCACCAGGATGGCACGAACATGGGCCTCGTCAGCACACCAACGCTCGAAAGCATCAATGGCATACCGAAAAGCCTCATTAGCAATGTTAGTAGCAGCCTTTGCCTCCTTCTTGGTAGCTTCATCTGTTGTAGGAAGTGCAGAAGTAGACTGCCTAGGAGGAGGCTGAACTGGCGGTGGCGGAGAAGGGCGTGCACCGGTGACATGTCCTCAAAGGCGAAGACCATCAAACGTGATCTCTATAAGAGAAGACCATAACCTGTAGTTCATTCCATGGAGCTTTGTTCCCGAGAATGGGATCGCAGTAGATAGAATGGTAGCCATCGGTAAGCGGCGTTGGACGACGCGGCGACCAAGGCAACAAGCTAAACGCCCATTCATTAATTCCATAAACTAAGA
This sequence comes from Dendrocalamus sinicus, assembly GCA_036346575.1. Classification (NCBI taxonomy): domain Eukaryota; kingdom Viridiplantae; phylum Streptophyta; class Magnoliopsida; order Poales; family Poaceae; genus Dendrocalamus; species Dendrocalamus sinicus. Next base: position 35,425,665 of record CM070646.1, on the reverse strand, counting down.
AACAATGCTACAAGCAACCATTCCAAAGGGAAGCAAAAACCTTTGAAAGGTATCTTAGTCTCTTAATCACAGAACATATGATCCTAGCAAAGGAAAAGACAACACTTGGTATTACCAGCACTAGGAAGACAGATCAACAACTGTGTATTAAGAAAGGAAACATGCTTATAAGTAGAGGATTCTCGCCTGCTGCTTGAGGTAATAAGGATCGGCGCCTTTCTCCAGAATTTTTGGTACGAATAATCCATTTTTTATTCAAAATTACAGAAATATACCCGCGAGAAATTTTTTTACAAAAATAGGCTCAAGTCGCCCAATGAGAGGGCGACTGGAGCCTATCGCCCAACCAGAAGCCGACTCTGTCCCTATCGCTCTACCATTGGGCGATTGCATCCAGTCGCCCTCCCATTAGGCGACTTTCATGCAGTCGCCCAATGGTTGGGCGACTGCACTCAGGCCCCCGTGCCCAGCGGACTCAAATTCGTTTTGGCCTCGATTGAAATTGCTATAACTTTTGATCCCGTAGCCGAAATTGCTCAAATTTTTTTCTGAAGGCTTTTGGATGTATGAAGAATAGCTCCACCAATTTTCACTATTTTTAGCGAAGGTTTGATACCTTTCGCTCAACTATTGGGCGACTGCATGAAAAATCGCCCAATGGGAGGGCGACTGGATGCAGTCGCCCAATGGTTGAGCGACAGGGACAGAATCGGCTTCTGGTTAGGCGATAGGCTCCAGTCGCTCTCCCATTGGGCGACTTGAGTCTATTTTTGTAAAAAAAAATTCCGCGGGTATATTTCTGTAATTTTGAATAAAAAATGGATTATCCGTACAAAAAATTCCCTTTCTCCATTGATGTCAGCAGTCTTGGCCGCCTCCTTCACCTCCTCCTCGTACGAGCGCAGCTCCTTCATGATCCTCTTGCAAGTCGACGACTTGATCTTTAGGCTCCTCAGAGTCGCCATCCTAAAATGCAAAAAAAAGGAAGGCATCGATAAACAGTAAACTTGAAGCATAATCATCAAGGAACCGACGAACAACATATGGAAGCATCAAGAAATGGAACGACTAAAAGAAAAACACCAAACGGATGTTGGCCAGGGACGGAACCTGACGCGCACACATGGTAGTCGAAAATATACACGAACACCTTTGCTTCAACTCAAGACATACGAGTGTGCGCTGCGTCAATCCGCCGCCTGCTTTTCTATTTTCTTATCTATTTATAGACTCTGATTACAAGTGTACATGCTAAAACTACTTAACTCTTCCGACTATGATCTCCATGATTCGCACACTCCGCACTACCCCGTATGACTTGCTCCACTAACCATCACACTCGGTTTAGTGGACACGACAAGTCATATGCAGACTAATTGCTATCTGACCAGCATCTCTGATGGCACAGGTCTTCTGAGCACCGACCAGTTCACTGTAGTTTACGAGTACCAACCATTGACAACTGTAGCCACAATCAACTGTAGTTACGACTACGACCACTTGCTATAGTACTCCTCCTAAGTACTGACTACTGTAGTACTCTTACAAGTACCGACTGTATCGACTCACAACTACGGCCAGTGCGTAGTTCTACTTACAGTTACAACCACAGAGTACTTAAACACCGAGTACTCAATTCGACCACGCAGTACTCAACATACGAGTACTCGACTATGACCACGCAGTACTCAACACACGAGTACTCATTACAACCACGCAGTACTAAACATACGAGTACTCAACTATAACTATAGTACTCGAACATACCGAATACGTATAACAATAAGATTAGTTTCAACAACGGTTTGGATCTTTCTCCCCGTTTATGGTGAGCTCGAACAGGTCAGATCGAGTAGGCAAAGATTAGGATTACGAGGTAGGAAAGGGCCGGAGGGGTGACCTACCTTAGCGTTGCTTCTCCGGCGAGACGGCGGCGGCGGGGCTGTGCCTCTCGTTTTGGACCAGTAGCCGATACCACCTAAACCCTAACCCACTTGGTCTCTACTTTCGGCTAAGCCCAGTAGCCACTCTAGTGGGCCAGCCCAGTATTAGCAACTCGTGCGTCCAACTCTACTCCTCGTCGGCGTCTCCTCCGACCTAGGCCGCGCCGCCGCCGCCCTTCTCGGCGTCTAGCTCCGGTACTCCATCTTTCTAGAATACCCACGGTCCAAGTGTGACTGCGTTGGACCATCCATCCTTGTGTTCTAAAAACGCGGCTAGTAATGTACTTTATTGGACAATTGCAACTTGAAACCGTTGTTGGAGTGGTCAACATAGCCAACCATCTCCAAGTTGATGAGTTAAGGTGCATCTCGATCATGTGTATTTCCGCAAACCTAATGTACTGCATCCTAACGTCAACTCAAAGTAACTTTCTACTTCCTCATTTTGATGCATTCAGGAACCAGGAGTAACTCTCGCTTTCACCATTGCAGGATGGATTGAACCCAAGCAAGCCATCAAATCGGCCACAAAATACATCGATCGGTCCAAATAAGTGAATTACACACTGCCTCCTGGATCGATGAGCATGCATGCAGCTGGTACGTTCTTACAGCAGATGAATCCATGAAGTATATATACTTTTATTCCCAGTAACCAGTAGCATGGACTAGTATGAGTTGCCTTTTCCCTTGTGCGTGTCGCCACTACAATAGAAAAACTCATCATAGACAAAACGTCACCATAGACGATTTCCTAAACTATCTGTGCTTATAGATCAATAATACCCTAAGGACTAAGGTATTATTGATGATTTTTGAACCGTCTGTGATAATCCTTATTAACAAACAGTTCTTAACTAGAACCGTCTGTCCTGACAATTATCACAAACGATTATTACTATGAACCGGTTGTGATAGTCTATTATCACAAACAGTTCTAGTTAAGAACCATCTATGATTGTGTTCTCATGATAGTATAAATAGGACTCTTTCAGTTCATTAATATTATCTAATTACGCTATAAAACATCACAATAAAATAAATGTAGATGAACCAAAGTAGCCATATTTATGATTTGTGCCATGTCTTTGGTGACTCGTTGTTTAGATTATAGGTGCTGTTGTTTTGTTGCTTTAGTATGCCATGATCGTAGACGCGCGGTCGTATGTGCCTAGTCTGTTAGCAGTCATTGCGTCACATCAGCAAATTCTGTTAGCAAACGGAGGAAACAACCTACGATGCACACAAAGACAAGTTTAGAGAACCAATAAAGTAATATAAGTTCTCAGAGTAAAGTGGTACAACATTACAAGTTCGTAACTTCATATCCAAGTATCAAGAAAGAGAGGGGGTGGAGGATATATCACCGGCAATGAAGGAGAGGCTGACGGTGGCAGTGTCACAATGTTATGTCACGACAGTGACACTGCACAAGACACTCTTACGACAAGAGTGTCTTATGCAGTGAACCATGTTATCACAACTGAAGGCGGTGGAGCTCAGGGAGGTAGTCGGCATCATTGGGGGAGGTAACACTTCGAGCTAGCTAGGCGGCGCTTTGGTTTGGAGTGTTTGGGGGAAGTGTGTGGGCAGCATATATAAAGGCATTTGGGTAGTGGAACCGATCAGTAGTTGAGAGGTCGCAACACTGCTTCAGTTTGAAAGTTTGAATAAAGGGGGGCAGCAAAATCGGGTAGCGAAATATCACATTTGGTTTTTTAATACAAACCGTCTGTGAAGAGATAATATCACAGACGGTTTTAGCGCTACAAGTAACATAGATGGTTATTAAACAAAAACCTTCTGTAATTGTATTTAATACTGACGGTTTTGGCCAATCGTCTTGTAGCGCCCAAAAAAAAGGAAGAAAAGAACTAACCATAAACTCTCTCTCCTGTAATACTCTCTCTCTCTCTCTCTCTCCCGTAAAACTCTCTCTCCCCCAGATATCTCTCTCTCTCTCTCTCCCGATGTAATCTCTCTTTTTTTCTCTCTCGTAGTTTCCAATCTCTCTCATATCTTCAACAGCACGTCTACCTCCTTCCATCTATTCCATATCCTCTCTCTCTCGTTTACAACTTCTTCTTCCATCCAACCTCCTTTTACCTCTCTCTCTTTCTCTCTCTCCCTCCTCCCACCCGTGCACCTGCATGCATGCGGCGCGCTCGTCGGCGAGCGACGCGCTGGCTGGCGGCGGCGGCGGCGATCGGCGGCTGCGGCGGCTTTGCGCAGACAATGCGGCGCACGCTGCATGCATGCATGAGAACAGCTCAGACGCGGGTGATCGCTGCAGCGGTGGTGGCGGCGGCGTGCTCGTCGCGTTCGCGACGGCCATGGCGCGCGCGGCGACGGCGACGACGAGGAGCGCTGCAGCAGCGGCGGCATCATCGGCGGCGCGGCGGCGGTGGTCGCGGCGGCCACGTGGTGGTGCCTTCCCACGCGCCGCCACGCCGCGCGCCTTCGCGCATGGCCATGGAGGCTGCGGCGGTGGCGCGCCGAGGCTGCAGCGGCGGCGGCGATGGCGGCCGTTGGCTCGCCGACCACGGTAGTGGCGGCGGCAACGCCGCACGTCTGCGTGTTCGTCGACGACGCTTGCACGCGCCGCGCGCCTTGGGGCTGCGGTGGTGGTGGCGGCGGCGATAGCGCGGCAAGTGATGGCGGCGGCGTTGGTCGGCGAGAGCGTAGTGCGGCGCCTTGCGCGTGTGCATGCATGCAGCGAGAGCGCGCGTCGCGCCGAGTCGGCGAGGCGACGGCGTAGCCGAATTGCCGTTTTCCTTTCAGTCGTTTATCCCTTGTTGTTCCTAATCAAAATCGTCATATCTAATCGATGGTTTCCATATCACTCTGTAGGTTCTCACGCAGCTGTCGAGGGAGTAGCTGGGCAGTTGCATTTCTCGGATCCATCGTGCAACGCGTCCGTCGAGCGTGCTCAAGGCAAGTACCTCGCGGCCGTAACCTTTGCATTTCACATTTTGCATCTCTCATGATTGCTTGTTACCGTTGCTATTGAGTACCATTATCATATCGCTAAAGCTGGGCTGTCTATATCACCCAACGCTCGCCTATCCATTATCATGTCACTAAAGCGTATCTGTTTACGATCATATCACCAAAACCTACTGGGCTTTTATCATATCACTAATGTTATCTGATTAATACCATACCCTGAAAGTTACCTGCTTGTTATCATATTATTAACGCTTGCCCGATTGCTGTCACATGCTAATGCCTGCCAGTTATGTACTTTTAATATTGGATTCATACCATGAGGTTCTAGGCTATCTTATTTTCCGTGCTTTATGTTAATTATTACCTTAGACACTTAGATATATTAAAGTGCTATGGGTAATTTCTAAGTTGCAAGCTTTAACTACTAATTATAATTGTTGTTTATATTGTGGTTGGGGTAGTATAGGAGTGACTTCAACTTAAGGTTAACCGTACCACTAGTAATCTTTAGCTTCGGAATGATAGATTTAATTACCGGTTGCCTGATTCATTACTTGTATGTTATCGCTTGATTGGTTTCGATGGAATTATGTACGATATTGTTAACCTGACTAATAACAACTTATCACGTAATAAAATCTAGCTGTTTGACAACCCCTTGGTGTGAGTTAAGTTGTAATGCTGGGTGAGAATCATTATGGATCCCTACCACTGTCGTATTATCCTTCTTCATCTCCCATCTGATTTTATCTCCTGTCCCCAACCTCAGCAATCCTTTTCACTCCTTGTAATCGTGCATGAACTTATCTCCAATTATTTTAATTTCACATTTCACATCTTTCATGATTACTTGTTACCATTGTCAATTAGTACAATTATCATATCAATGAATTACCTGGTTCTTATCATATCACTGAATTTACTGGCTAATATCCTGTCACCAAGTTACCCGGTTATTATCATCTCTCTAGTACTTGCTTGGTTGTTATAATAGTATTCATGCTTGCCTAGTTATGATCATATTGTTAATGCTTGTCTAGTTCTTATCAAATTGTTAATGCTTGCTGGTTGTATACCCTTAATATTGTATTCCTGCCATGATGTTCTAGATTACCTTATTTCACATGCCTTTAGGTTTATCATAATACTCTGTTAATAATGTTATAAGATTCATGCTTTTAAGTAATGTGTAGAGTTCATGCTTAAACCGTTAATGGGGGTAGCGGGTGATCATGTTGTAGACTTAGGTTAAAATCACTAGCAGTCCTTTAAGTATCACGCTTCTGTGTTTATCCTCTCGATATCATGATGTATTGCCGGTACAGTTCCTTATGTAAGTCATGAACGTTATACCTTAATAAATGTTAATTTGACTAATAATCACTTATCACTTAATAAAACTTGATTGGTTGATAACCTTGCGTGAGTTACAGTATAATACCTCTTAAGGTGATTACTATATCACTATCATCTTATCATTATTCCACATCGCCCTCTTATCAGAAACTATGTCTTTCCATTTTCAACCCTAGCATATCTTTTCACTTCTCATAACTTTATTACAGCCTTATCCTCGCCATCTCTTAGTTACCTTAATTTTGTTCTATTTAATCTGTCCATGATGTATCGGTTACTTGATCACCTAGTTTCACCAATCATGTCTTTTCGGTCACATTGGATTAAATCATTACTCTCATAACTTTACCTTAATTCAATCACAACTCTCTAATTATATCATGGATAATTCGCTAAATAACAAACTAAGGGTTATCACGCCGGGGCTACCCACATATAGGGGTCATTTCCACCCAACTTCGTAACGTCACGGGGTGTACATTCTCGTTACAGGATATTACACACATCTGCGGTTATCTGATCGAGGACAAGGTTGTGCCTGGCTATTCTCGTATAACCGGGTATGTGGGAGGAGGTCGCCGGCACCCTTGCTATAACTCGTCACATAACAACCATTTTTAATACACAGTCTCCATGATATCCATATCTCATTTATGACAATATCTCCGATATCAGTTGTGCGCTGCTTTCATCTTGTACCCGTTGTTTACTTGTTATGCTTGCCTTTATTTCATGTGGTTGCATTACCTATCTTTACTCACTGTGTTGCGACCGTTGTTGGGTACTTGCTGAGATTTCCAAATCTCACGCTTGCTCTTTTCAGTCTCAGGTAAAAGGCCAGTGGAGTGATAGCATCATGCATGGGTGGGAGCACTCGAGTTTTCAGCACCGTGGTTGCCACTGTTTGTTTGTTTGTTTCATTTGTTCCTTATTTGGTTAGAAGTGGACCGGTCCCATGTTTTAAACATTTATTCCAGCTTCCGTTGGTTCTCTATTAAAGTGTTAATAAAGTTTTAAACTCTTTGTGATTTCTTTTATTGTACTTATTTATTCTTCACTTTGGCGATGACGTTCTATAGTAATATCCCATATGGTTACGTGGGGTGTTACACGTCTGTAATGAAGCGTCCAATATTATCTTTTATAGTAGTGTGTTATGCTGATGCTTGTATACATAAATACGTACGTACATACATATATACATACAGTTGCATCTCGATCTCATGCATGGTCATGGCACAATGTTGTTGTTATTCTGCATCGATGTCCTGCTTGTGGGGGGCTTTAGGGCATATGAGTAGTGGAACCGATTAGTAGTCGAGAGGTCGCGATGCCATTTTAGTTTGAAAGTTTGAATAAAGGGGTCGGCAAAATCGGGCGACGAAATATCACAAACGGTTTTTAATACAAATCGTCTATGAAGAGATAATATCACAGATGGTTTTTGTTGAAAACAATCTGTGATACTTTGCAGACGGCTTTCAACATATACCGTGTGTGATATTATCTCTTTACAAACGGTTTTTAGCGCTGCTAGTAATACAGACAGTCGCTAAGCCAAAATCGTCTATAATTGTATTTAATACTGACGGTTTTGATTAACCATCTGTGATAAGATGTCTAGTATTAGCCTTTTGCGTGCTGTCATGCTGATGCTTGTAGACATCTATCTATCTATCTATACATACATATATATACAAACATATAGTTGCATCTCGATCTCATGCATGGTCATGGCACAGCGCTGTCGTTACTCTGCATCATGTACTGCTTGTGGGGGCTAGCTGTGCGTGTGTACGCGCGCGTACTTACCTAGCATCGCACATGATGTGTTTGTGGGCGAAAAGCAGCAGCAGCAGCAGGAGCCGCGCTGGGGAGCTATGAACGATGGCTTGTTGATGAGTTTTTGCCAGTTACTTGTTGCTGCTGGTGCATGCCCTCCCAATATGAATTGGAACCCTATTTTTCGTCTATATTTACAATATTTTTTATCTATATATGTAATATTGAAAAATATTGTATATATAGGAAAAATATTGTATAGATGGACAAAAATATTGCAAATATAGGAAAAATGTTGCAGCAAAATCAATTTTTTTAGTCGACTATGCAACAGCAAACACAATATGAATATGGACTCTCTCTCTCTCTCACACACATGCAGTCTCACGCCCTCACTATGTGTGTTTCTTGCCTCTTGATTGCCAGGATCCCCCCAAGTTGGTCCTCAGCGCAATTTGGTCCACAAGCAGCCAGGACCAGTTTGCCACGGACAGCAAATTTGCTTTGGCAACAAAGCTATGTTGTCGTCGAGACGTATGCGTATGTATCTCTGTGTGTAACTGTGTATGTATAGCAGTATAATATGTATGAATACATGCATGGGCTAGTATGAGGTGCTGGTCTGCTGGAGAGTATGGACCACTTGAGATCTGAACCAGATTAGGGGGGGCGAGAGCAGCTAGCTCACGTTTGGTGAATTGGTGTTGTGTTTGTAGGTATTGGTTGGTCGCTTGGATGGATCACTGGCAACTGCTTGGCTTTTCTCCTCGGTTTGGTCGACTCGAATTGAATGCTGCATGAACTGAACTGATGGGAAGCTGATTGCCTGCTGCTGCTGGGGCATGGCATGCAGCTGCGTCGTCCAGTACGTCCAATGATGTTCCTTTTTTTGCCTGCCGATCCGGTTCTTGCGTGTTGGATTGCAAACTTTTCCCGGATCTTGCCGTGAAACGCTTGCGCCTTTCGGTCGATCGGTGTTGCCGTCGCAAACTTGCTGCAACGACCGACCGGAACCGGAAACGAAGCCGGCTCCTCAGCTTCAGGCCTGGGGCTGGACCTGAGATCACTGCATCTATCTGCATGTGCTGATCGAGTAGAGTAGTATTGTATGCCTGTCTCGTACGTAGATGGTAATTTAACCCATTTGCAATATCTGCATGTGGCGATTTCCGAGGCCTTTTTTTTTCCATGTCCTTATCTTATGTGCGTATTATGTACTGCGCGAACGAACACGCACGCACTCGTACTTGCCAAGAGCTCGCGTGTACGTAGACTGTAGAGTGGTTGCCTAGACGCCATGCAGATGCAGCTGGGCGTAGCCGCAAAGTACAGGCGCAGGCACATGTACTGACATGTACGCAGGGGCAAAGAAAGAAAGAGAAGACGACGACACGAGCGAGACGCCGGCGTGTGCGAGACACGAGAGCACACGTGCGCGCTTGGCTCGGGTTAGCACAGCGGGCTCGTGGTTGAAGAAGCGCTGCGTGCAAAACCACAGCGGCAATGGTAACGCACTTCTCAGCTTCAGGGGTGGGGGAGAGAGAGAGCTTCTTGTCATGGCGTCTCAAGACGGTGTGACACTGTCTGTGCACAGTGTACTCGTCACAAAATACTAGCTGTCCAAGCGCAATGCTTGTCGGTCGATCTCAGATGCAATCCAACCAAGAAAAGCCCCTTCTGTTATAATGGCGGTCGATGCAGATCGTTGGTTTTTCTGTTTGATCAGGATACGCGTCGTCGTCATTACTCCGCTAGTTTCTGTACAGGCAGCGAATGAACCAACCATGGAAAGCAGAGGCAGAGCAGCCAAAGAAAGTGGCAGATTTCTTCAGACTTGAAACAGCCACCGCTCATCACATGGATGAGGAACAGACAGGCGCAGCCTGCATCGCCAGACCAGAAAAAAGCAACTTTTCTCAGGAAAGCAGAAAACCGTTGTGCCCTAATAAATGTGCCTCCCGACGGCTTCCTCTTCTTCCCTCCAGCACACTGTTTCTTCACGCTCTCACTAGTATACACTAATCCAACAGCCACACCAACGAAGGCCCTGTTTTTTTTTTTTTTTGAGCTCTTGGATTTTAGTTTTTGTTTTCTCCCAAAAGTCGAAACAAACTAAGCGAATTTTCTAAATGGTTGGATCCAAAATTATATTCGTCATTCGTGTTGACGTCTCCGCTATCTATTACCGTCTCAAAAAGCACAGACAAAATTCATTGGCCCAAAGAATAGAGCCAAAATACACAAGCCAATGGCAATGGCATGCATGGCAATCGACACGGAGCAGAAGGGCAAATTTCAAATCAAACTTCCTGTTGCATTTACTGCTCCTTTGTCATCCATGCTTGCTTGATTTGCTTCAATCTTCGATTGCTACTAAAACATTCCACACCATTGCAACAAACGGCAGCAGCAAAAGAGACTGCAAAGGCAGAAGAAGAGCACATATCTTATAACACTGCAACCAACACTGTTCATAGCTTAACATCATCTAGTACAATTGTACAGACAAAGCTCTTTCTTGATTAAAAAAAGGGTTTCCTCCGGGCATTAAATTCAAGTGGCAGATTTGCAAGTAACAACAACGCAAGGGGCTTTACAAAGACACAGGTGCCCACAGGTTTGCATATGCTATAGCTACTGTTCACATGGAGTGAATCTGTTGTTTAGTAGAAGGAGAGTTCAGAGGGCAGGCTTGTTTACCCTGTAACTATTTCTTACTACCACTGCTCTACATCATTTATCACAGGTGAGAAGAGACAATGTAACAACAGTTGCCACTAGCCCTAAAAATAAGAGACTGTGTAGAGCAGCAGTGGCAACTTGCAAGCAGGTGGTCAGGACTCAGGATGGTGTTATTACACAGCAGATGATCCAGAAATTCACATGTTGGCCTGAAAAGATAACCAGGGCAACAGACCAACCTTTGGCCCTCCTCCAGGTCCCCAATAACCTGCAGCAGCTCTCCTGTGGTATGCTATGCAGTAACCGTTGCCTGACATGTGGGTCCTGATGGCACACCCACATGAAGCTACAGTAGCTCACATGTCAATGCTCAGGCACACACGCAGCCACAATCCTAATCCAATCAGACGACAACCACATCACAATTCTTAAACCAGCAGCAAACAATATGGGTCAAATTATATAACTGAATGGCACAGGACACCACGGCTCCACGTTTGATGCCGTCGTCCCAGATTCAATGAAAATTAGTTCCCACTTGTAAATTTGATATGCAAGCTCAAGAGATTCTCTTGTGATTGTTTCTCATTTTGGCAAACCCCCAAAATATGATAATATCACGGCGAAGACAAGGCGGTTGCCTGTCTGATTCACCGCAAAATGCCAATGGGCAAGCAACATTTGTCTTACTGTTAAAACGGGTACAAAGTTTTGCTATAGCGGTATAGCCTATAGGCCCTATGTTTCAAGTAAACAAATGGTGCACTTGAAATAAATAAATCACAGTTGGCATGCATCCTAACGAGATTACCTCGCCTTGTGAGTTGTGTGGACAGGCTCTAAGATGCAAAGCTGCATATTTTGATGTCTTTATGCATCAGATCATGCATTGGACTGATTGATCCTATGGGACCCCACAAAGGAAGCAATATATTTTACACTCTTTTCTCTTCTCTAGTTTAATTTCTCCATCTTGAATGAGAAAATCCTAACCATAAGGTAACACCAACAGCGTACAATAGAAGGATGAAATTAGTTATTTTTGTCTTATGTTGTCTGTGGGAGAAAAAGTGATATGCACAACACTGACACAATTTATTTATCAAAACGTAAAAACAGATCAGCTAATTACAACAATGCCTCTATATCAGAAAAGGAGATGATATATTATGCAAAGGCACATTTGGCATCACATTTCTGCGGTACCATGAATAAATGGAGCAGTGTTACAGCAGCAAGTTCCACGTGAACAGCAACATTAGGGTGCAGAGGCAAAATTAATAGTAGTGTGTGGATGTACCTCACTAGATGTTGTTAGTCAGATCTACAAGTGCCTCTTCGATCAGGTCCTCCAACACCATTGCACAAACCGAGGTGTTGAGTTCAAATGTCTCTAACAGTGTCGTGTCAGCACTGGCCATTTCCGCCACCTCCCTCTTAAGTATTATGTCCACCAGGAGGTTTCTTTCAGTAAATTCGCCAGGCGGATACTTGTCAAGTATTGACCAGTTTCTTATGACTCGCCAAATTTCATCAGCCGCTGAATTACTGAAATCATTCTCGCAATCTTTGCGTTCCAAAGAACATGGCCGACCCCATGGGTAAGCAGCCAATTCTGTTGTCCAGGTGAGCTCAGTGAGTGCTTCATTGACAGCGTCAAAAATAAGCCTCTCTTTTGACCCCCTTTCCCTCAACTTAATTCCATCCTCTAGGTAATCTGAAAACTTTTCAAGCAACTTTGGATCCAGAGGGTTTGCTAATATGCAACCTTCTCTATCCATGCCAGCAGAGCAGACTAACTTTTGGATAAATGTTAACAAGTCTTGGTCTTCATCAGCCTTAGAGAAAAGTCTTGAAAGTCTCAAAGAATTTGGTGACATGACTTCCAGTGGGGGATCCTCCCGAGACAGGGATCGTGAAAAGGACCCGATAAGCGGAGACCTGGACAATGCTTCTGCACAGACACGCACAGATGTCATTGACATAAATTATGAAAATTACTTGAGTTAATTGTTTGATGAAATGGGTTTCCAGCTTACGTGGGGATGCAGTGATGAAATTTTCAGATGAGTACAGTAGGCTCCTATTGTTATCACAGAGAAATGGTCCATCTAGTACAGATACAGGACTTGGTTGGTCCTGAGACTCACCAAAGATTCCTGGTGCACCGAGACCTGGCATGGAAGAAATACCCTGACAAAATAGAGCCAAACTTTCATAATCTGGACTGACTTTCGATGGCTACAGTAGTAAAAGTACAAAAGCATAAACAACAGTGGTAATAAGATAACAGTATAGAGCCAAATTTTCGTAATTTGAACTTTGTATGTCTACAGAAGTAAAAGTACAAAAATATGAACACTTGTAATAAGACAAGTTTTGAGAAAGAAGAGCTCAATGACCTTGGAAGCGATGCTGGCCATATCATTAGCGTGACAAGAATTATTCACAAGTCTTTGCATAGTATTCTCATCAATGTTAAGCAAAGTACGTTTCTGTGGAGTGTCCAGCGCAAAATGGTTAGAGTCTTCATTGACATCACCAATAGTCACAGCAATTCCATGCTTGAGCGTATCATTAGCAGAACAAGTTCCAGATGGATCTAACTTCTCCCGAGCTGATTTCTTATTTTTGGAGAACAGACTGGAAAGTTTTTCCCTAAATGATGATGACTTCCTATTCTTTTCCTTGTCGGCTTCCTGAGAACCAATGGCTACTCCATTCAACTCAATGTTTCCATAAGACAAAGAAACTGGAACAGATCTAGACCTTGGCAAACATGTGAAAGGCTCTTCCGAATCCTGCTCAGGTGTTTGGCTCTCCAATGTTACTCCCCCAAACTCTTCCTGATCTTTCTTCACTTCAGGGATAGTGAGCATCTCACCTAGTGTGCCCGTACTTCTTCTTGCTTCCCTTTCTTCCTCACCACCACTGACATTTGATGATACCATTGACAATCTCTCTAAAATCCGCCTTTTGGCTTCCCTAACCACCGATGGTTCACGTTGATGGGATGTCTGACTAGAGCATGATGCAGAGTAAGGGCTGCCGCTCCTGCTCAGGAAATCCCAAGAATGGCCAGAAGTGGGAGTACCAAACTCCAAATCCTCACTAATTTCACCGGACACTTCTTTTGTGTTCTCAACTTCTGACTTACTAAAGGAGTCATCTCCAATATAAATATCATGTTGTTCATAAGAGAGCAGATTTTCTTCATCCTGCTTGTCCTTTAAGCGCATCCTCATCTGCCAAGTGTTCTCCTTGGCCAGTCTTCTCGAGCATACCGTTTCATCAACAGCCACCATGCTATCATCTTCACTATCTGCTGCTGTTGATGATGATAATGGGGACCTTGGAATCTTGGCTTCATGGGGCTTAGCAAGTCCTGGCTTTAGTACTACAATTTTTGTTGGTTCAGACAAAGTTGAATTTGCTGGGGAAACATTTAAGCTCTGATGGTGCCTGTATCTGTTCCCTTCACTTCCATCTCCATCTGAATATAGCTGCCTCCCCACAAGAATGTTGCCTTTTCTCTTCATTGATTCTTTGCCTTTTCTCTTCATTGATTCGGATGGCTTCAGTATAGTTATTTGCTTTATTTCGGAAGATGGTGTAACAGGTTGGAGCTCATAATGGTTGTTTGATAACAGTGGATTTGGCTCATCAAGGAACTTCAGGAATAGGTCTTTATTTGAGCTTAGAAACTGCAGTGCTTCTTGGAACTCCTTCGAGTGGAGAAGTTTCTCATCTGTCGCCAGACGTTTTGCTTCAGCAAACTTTTCACGGACAAGGGACATGCTCTTCTCACACGAAGGCTCCTTTCCTTGGTTTTTGTTCTTGCTGCTATTGATTATTGAAGGTTGGTCACTAAAAGCACCCCATGTTCCAGACTTTTGGTGTTGGTGGCATTTGCTTTCCTTCTTTGGCTTGAGATTTTGGCTGTTCTCTTCGAAACCACCAGATCGATATTCCTTATTCGATCGTCTTTCCAATATCAAATCAGATTGGTGAACTGGAGCTTCATTTAGACCCATCAATCTCGCAACAACATTAAGTGGCTCCTCGTGAGACACCCCTTCTTTCCACATGTCCTGCTCCATGAGCATCTTAACAGGCGTCACACCAGATCTTTTAATGGGTGAGTTTGATCTTTTAGTTGGAGAGTTCCTTCTTTGCTGACTGTCCCTCTGTAGTTAACAAGAGAACAGCATATCACATATATGTAAGAGTAAATTAAGCTTAAGTTAAAAAAAATAACAGAAACGAAAGGAAGATGAACCATTCACATACTTGTTTATCTTCTATCAGAGTTGGTAATTGATTAATTGCCATCTTGAAAGTATTACTCAGGTCTTTACCAGCCGGAGAAACTGCAAAGCATATGCTACATTGCATCAGAGATTGGCGAAGCAGAATGTATTGCATAACATTAAGTAGATAGGATTGAATGTCACTAAGTTTTGTTCAGTTTTGTTTTAATCTCAAGCTGTGTGCCTTTCCTAGGCAGAGGCTGGAAGTTTTTTTGTTCCAATGATGTGTATCACCTCGATGTACAGAATTGGGATTTAATAAAGTCTTCCTTATCAAAAAAAAATAACATTAAGTAGAAATCCACAGACGCAGAAGAATTCTTACATATCATGGAGGGAAGAAAAGGTAAGAAAGAAAGATGGGTACCATCTCTGTGAACTTTCTCGGTGAGCATCTTGGTCGCGACCACGCCATTGCTCAGGTCGAACATGTTGATCATCCTCCCCAGGCATCCAGGGAAGGGTCCCAGAACCTGCAGGTCCTGCTTCTTCTTCAGCTTCCTATCTTGAAACCCTTTCATCACACCACCCTGCAAGCAAATCCACCACAGCACACATTATAAACCACGGACATGGGGCGTCCTATCAGCAACATTAGTACTAACAAGATTTCGAAGTTTGGGACTTTGATACAGAAGAGTTAAGTCAGTTCCAAAAACTTTTGAACCATAGAGAGGGGGGAGAAGAGGAGAACCCGACAAGACAAGCGGCCAAGAACAGAACAAAAAATAGCTGCATCCAAAAGCGCCCCTCACATCGCCAAGCCCGGCGACGAGAGTAAGGAATCAACACGTGAAACGCACTCCCCCACCTCCCTCCCCGAGGAGACGAACTAGCAAAGGACGAGGCTGCGGGCGGGAATGGCAACTATTATGAGAGAGAGAGAGAGAGAGAGAGAGAGAGAGATGCCGCCACAAGAACTCATCATCACATTTCACCGGAAAAATTGAAAGGCCACAGGAGGAGCCAAAAGGGAGGCACAGAAAATATGGTAAAGGCAGGCAGGCGAGTAGAGTACTTGGATACTTACATATGTACATGTACTGCGTGAAAAGCTCAGAGGAAAATGCTTAACGCAAGGAGAGGCTCGCTCGGGTAATCTCCAAATTAGCACGCAACGCAACGCAAATGCGGCAAGACCGCGAGGGAGGGAAGGACGAGAGAAGCTTGCGAATGTCGCAACTACGCCGCGAAAGGTAGGGAATTTCTTACCCAAACCGAGCTGAGCTCAGCTCAGTTCCCCCCAAAGGCCAACGCAATGCGTAGCGTCCAACCAAGAAATCAAATCCGCACGAAAGGGAAAGCATGCAGGGCAAGAAAGCTCAGCTCAGCTCGCATTCCTGATTCCTCTTTCCCAAACGCACGAAGCTGCGACGGCAGAGAGAGAGAGAGAGAGAGAGAGAGAGAGAGAGAGAGCGACGCAAAGAAAGGCACAAACTTTTCTTACCCAAATGGCCGAATGGGTATAAAAATCCCAACCAGAGCAACGCAGAGCAAATCAAGGCAAAGGTGGCGGTAAAATAAAAACATCGAACGGAATAAAGAGAATAAATTAAAGGCGCGATGGAAATCTCGTGGTTGGGACGGAACCTGGTCGGCGAAACGCCGGAGCAGATAAAACCAAAAAGGAAAACGAAAGCTCCTCACGAAGAAGAAAACGCAGCATCAGCAGCAACCGCGAATGGAGAGGGTGTTTGCAGCCAATGGCAATGAGGCCGGAGGTAAAGTCGGGCGAGGCGATGGCGCTGGTCCCCATGGATCGGCCCGGCTGGGTTAGCATTTAGATTGACATAGAGTAGGGTAGGAGAAGGTGAAGGTTAAAGCAGTACTAGTATTCATTAATTACTCCTCCTCCTATCAGCAGGTAAGGCGTGGAACTCGTATCCATACCTGCACCGCACGCGCTTAACACCGCCGGTGACCGGAATAGGGCCACCTGTCAGTCAGAAGCACGGATCTAGCCGGCGATCTCTCTGCCTCCTCTGTGATTTCCCCGGCGTCGAGGCGAGCTCCTCACGCCATTGCCGGTGCCCCGCAAGAAGGGCGGGCGGCAGGCCCACCTGCCAGCGCCGGAGAGCGGCCGATTGGGGCCGCGTGTCAGCGGGGCAGGACGCCCAACCGTCCGAGCAGCCCCTTGCCCGCGCCGACCGCCGCCACCACGAAGCAGCACACACTGCCAAGTACCAATGCCGCTCCACGCGAGGGTAAGGCGAGAGTGGAGACAAGGCAAGCAAGGCGAGGGTGGTTAGGGGGAAGAGGCTGAGGTATCTCAACAGTCTCTCTCGCTCGTTCGCAATGGCGCACACGGAAAGGAGTTGAGAGTTTGGGGGGGGAGAGAGGAGAGCAGAACAAGTGTAGGGGGGTGGGGGGGGGGGGAGTGGCAGAGCACGTGAAGGCTCATTAATGGGCCGCGGCACCCGCAGCCAGTCTAGTACTTCTCTCTGTATAGCTCCGCTCCAAAACACTTCAGTTCCTATCTTTCAACTTTAATTTGTCTTTTATAGCGTTTTAGGTTTTTTCTCTTATTTATTTGTAATGATATAACATTTTTATTTTTTAAATTTAATTAATAGAAAAAACTAACAGCTGCTATAATACATTTTCAACCGATACAGTAAAAAAAGCCAGAAACCACATCTTATAACCTACATTGAGCAGGGTATTGTTATTCCTCACCATCGCTACGCTTCTATGATATAATATTATTTTTACTTTTTAAATGTAATTACTAGAAAAAAACTAACGGTCGCTACAATAAAAAAACCAGAAGGCATAGTTTATAAGTTACCTTGAACAAGATATTGTTGTCCCTCACCATCGCTACGCTACTACACTCACCCTACTTTGCTTGTCAGTCTCACGCATAGACACACCCCTCACTGTGCTCATGACTTCTATTAAAGAAGCCAGAAAACAATACGAATATCTAGTTTCTCGAAACGGTTTCTTCACTCTTTTCACTTTCGTTTCGCTTCCAGGACAAGCTTGGGGGTCATGGGCGCATCACATATCTCATTCCTCTCACTCCCGTCTTGCGCACGTATCTCTCCATCACTTTTTGCACCATTCGTCATCTCTTTCTAAAAGCTACTTTTTTAACCGCTACTATTTATTTTCAGTCAAAAACCGTCAGCCGCAACTAGAAGCTAATATGAACACCCTCTTACTTGGTTTTAATGTCTGTTTTATGTTACGAAAAATCATATGAGCCAGCATGTCAAGCTGATGTTGATAAACATAGCTTGTGCTATGCTCTCGGCTCCGCTGCAACACCTTGTCAAGCTCTACCCTAGGTTGCACTACTGAACTTAACTTATACCACATTCTCAACTAGGCATCGGTATTGTTGTATCTCCTGCGACTAATTTGGATCATGTTGGGACCAACAGAGGTAACCTGCCTCAATGGTGATGAACAAGATGACCTAGCGATATCAACATCTGTTGCAATCTTATTCGTTGGTGGTGACTAAAAAGCAAAGATATACAAGAGGATGGCGAACACCCCATATAAAAGAAATTTGTGGGAGGCAAAAAAATTTAGTAGCTAATTTGTTTGTTATTGGGTGATTTTTTTTGTTAGAGATTTGTTTTTTTATAGTGAAAGAGGATGTGAGAGGAGAGGTGGATAAGGTGGAAAACGCATCACGTAGTATTCACCAAAAATTTCTTTTAAGTAACAGGGATTACTATAACTAGTACTGCTACAATGGACAAATTCAATTGGGGATGCCAAAGCCATGGATGTTTTTCTCTTCCTCGATGTACACCACCATGGTATGCATTGATTTATTTTAGAGTAAATTGTACTTTGCACGAGGTAAGTTTACACGAGTTTCATTTTAGACCAAATTTGGAAATACTTTCACTTTTGCACCACTTTTAACTGGAAGTTGTGGCAGAAAACACCATGTTCTGTTACACCTTGTAGCTTCTTACATGTGGGATCCATTGAGGGCCAAATTTACCTTTGTCACTAACATGTAAGGCCAACAATAAGTATCCCGCTTGAAGTAATGGCGTGTGTTGAATGGTGGTGTTTTCTGCAATAACCTTTCATAGAACTGCTACCTGGTAGTTCACTGTAAGAAAGAAAGAAGAACGAACGAACATTTTCCAAATTCAACTCCTACTGATAGGAATTCATTTCTAAACGGACCCCCAATCAATCCCAAATGTAGCAGTTGCGAGATTTCCCCGCGTGAACAAGGTCAGAGATAGCTCAGCAGTCAGCAGGAATGGCAATCCCAACAATTAAAATACTTCTCCAGCAAGGAGATATCCTGCACATGCAGATGGATGGAGTACGGCCAAAGGAGCAACTGGACAAGCTGGAAATTTCAAAACATATATAGGAACTGCACAGCCTTTATTTTCATTTAAACCACAACAGATGTAGGGAAGGAGATGAGATGAAATGCTGCTGCTGCTGCTGCTGCTGCTGCTGCTATGTAGTTTCTCTGCACTGACCACAAATTTCTCGATACCGGTAGTTATTATTACAATCTACCCTCATGAAATGAATTGGGGTTGCCCTTCTGGTGCACACATGGGCATAAAGAGGGAGAGGTTAAACGAACAAGTGGTATACTGCCCTTGCCTTGAAACATCAGCAGTCACCTCCTGCCCGCATCAAACGTCCACCGCAATAAATCTGGTCTGGTCTGGGACAGCCTGTTGGCGTATGTGGTTACGAGCTGCAGCTGTGCGCCGTCCAGCCTCTCCAAATACGGCAAGAATGCCGGCCCGAGCTTCAGGTATGTATCCACCAAGCAAAGCACAACAGCCTGCAATGCAGCACAGAATAAGCAGATTCATGGGCAATTCCCGACCAAATATGATTTGGAATGTTCATGCTGCATGCAGGAGTTTTTGAGGTCTTTGCCTGCTTCGTGCTAGTCTCTTGAGTGTGTTTTTTTTTTCTCGGTGGATTCATCCATGTTTGTGTTAAGTAGCACAGATATAGAAAAGGCATAATCAGGATTCAGGATGCACAAATGGCTGTCTCCAAGGCTCAACGAAATGGCTGTCGACTGGATCCAAATAAAGGTACTCACGAGCTGAGCTGTGATCAGTTAAAGAGGAATATGGCCCAGATAACTGAAGGGGGCAGCCCAAACATATATCAATGAAATGCTACTGAATTTCTGAACAAATTGACCCTGATCAACTCGGCTTCGGCTTCTGGCTTATTTTTCACTATTTATAAGTTTCGTCTTTTTCTGAACTTTTAGCTTTTTGTTGAGCTTTTTTGCCGGTTCTTTTTTCCCGTATTTGTTTGTATTATACGTAATGGGCTAACATATTTTTTATATTTTTATATTTTTTAAATTTAATTATGCTAAATAAGCCTCTGTCAGCTACAGTGCTTTTTTCAGCCAACTACAGTGTTTTCAGCCATAAGCCATGAGCTTTTCAGCCGAACCGATCACCACATGAGTTGTGCTACTGGGAGAAACTCAACACGTCACATACGGCCCGCTTCAAACAGCTTTAGCTTTTAACATTTTTTTGGCTTTTGGTTTATTTAAGCCAGAAGCCACTTAGAACGTATCGCCCATCGGCTTTTAATTTCGGCTTATTTTGACTCTTTTTGGTCTTTTTTCGGATTTTTGTAGCACATTACATACCAATATGAGATATTACTATGTAACGCCATCGCCAAAGTAAAGAATAAATAAGAGCAACATTGAAAATCACAAGGAAATTAAAACTTTATTCACACTTTAATACAGAACCAACGGAAGCTGAAATAAATGTTTGAAATATGGGACCAGTCCACTTTTAACCAAATAAATAGTAAAACATAACACAAATAGTGGCAAGCCACGGTGCTGAAAACTCGAGTGTTCCTACCCATGCATGTTGCTATCACTCTACTGGCTTTTTTTACTTGAGAATGGAAAGAGCAAACGTGAGATTTGAAAATCTCAGCAAGCACCCAACAACGATCGTAACACGGTGAGTAAAGAACAATTACTGCAAGTAAGTAATCGATATAGGTTAATTGCAATGAAACTAGATTATTGAAAACACTGATACCGATCGGGGATAGAGGTAATAAGAACCATGAAATTAAGGATAATCGCTATTTAACAAGTCATGACAATGGCACCGGCGATCACTTCCCATATACCCAATTATACGAGAATAATCAGGCACAACACTATCCTCAACTGTATAACTGCAGACGAGGTGTAATATACTGAGTAACGAAAGTGTACACCCCTCGTACGTTACCAAGTGGATGGAAATCTCTCCTATATGTGGGTAATCCCATGCCAGGTAACTGTTATGTTGTTAACATATTATCCTAAGTAGCGAGACAACAGGAACAGTGGAATAAAAGATAATTATTATTTAACAAATTATGACAATGGCATTGGCGATTACTCTCACATATCCGGTTATACAAGAATAGTCAGACACAACGCTGCCCTCGACTGTATAACTGCAGATGGGGTGCAATATCCTGAGTAACGAAAACGTACGACCCCCCGTACGTTACTAAGTAGGTAGCAATCTCCCCTAATGTGGGTAATTCCAGGGCACGTAACCGTTAAGTTATTACCAGACATTGTGATTAGAGATTAGAGTAACTGAGCTAGATCTGGGTAAGGATACGACGAGTGAAAAGGTTGCAAGGTTTGAAAATAGGGAAGCATAATTTCCGATATGAGTCGATGAGAGATGATACTATGGTGATAGTAAGATAAAAATTATTCTAATGAGGTATTATAAAATACCACATAAGGGTTAGCAACCATCCAAGTTTTATTATATGATGAATGATTATTAATTCGATTAACATGTACTAAATACATCAGTCATGACTCACATACAAAATCATACGAGTAATGGATCATAATATCAAGAAGAATAAACATAGCAGCTGTAATGTTAAAAGATTGTTAGCGGTTTAAACCTAGAGTTGGAACAAGTTCATATGCTGTCCCTTATTAATGATTTAAGCATGAATTCTAAAACTCTAATTAAAGGCATGAATTCTAGAGCATTATTAACCGAGCGTTCTAATAAACCTAAAAGCATATGAATAAGATAACCTAGAACATCATGGTATGAATACAATATTAGAAGTCTATAGCAAGCAAGTATTAGTAATATGAATATAACCAGGCAAGCATCAGTAATATCATAACAATCAGGTAAGCATTGGTGATGTGATAATAACCAGGTAAGATTTAATAATATGATAATAGTCAGGTAATTTTAGTGATTTGATAATAGATAGGTAATTTTAGTGATTTAATAATAGACATGTAATTTTAGTGATTTGATATTAGACAGGTAATTTTAGTGATTTGGTATTAGCTAGGTAATTTTAGTGATTTGATATTAGCCAAGTAATTTTAGTGATTTGATAATTATACTCAATGGTAAGATGACAAGTAATCTGGAACACGTGGTTTGCCCATTTTAATAGGCCTTTAAATCCAGATTAGGGCTAATTAGGGTTTGCTAAGAGGCCCCTTCTAAAAGAAAAATATCAGGGCGCTACATTTTTCCTTTTTTCCTGTTATTCCTTTGCATTGTCTGTGATAATATAATGGATTTTTTTATTTTTAAAATTTTCTTTTAATCGAATGACTCAGAAAAAACTAACAGCCGCTACAGTACAATTTCAGCCAAAAACCGACAGCTAAAGGCATAAGCCAGAAAGCATAAGCCAGAAACTTAGTCTCTTTGAAGTGGGCCTATATTCTTATGCAAATTTTAGCCAATACAGCTCAACATGGGCCTTACCCATAGAACTATTCATATAAATGACACTGTAGAAACTAGAAACTTTTTTTTTCAAATTTAGCTCCCTGGCATCCTTTTTGCAAATCTAGCCCCCTCTTTGGACCTACCAAGCTCGGCAGGTACCTGCCAAGCTCCCTAGCTTGGTAGGACGCCGGCCAGCCACACACGTCGCATTTAATGCCCTCCGTTTAATTAGTGTTGATCGCATTTAATTAGTGCTAACCTTGAAAATTAATAGCCATTAATGCCTTGCCAAGGTTGGGGAGCTTGGCAACAACCTGTTGTTGAGCTCCTGTAGCGCGGCAGGCGACACGTGTCACCTCCAATGGTGCCAAGCTCAGGGAGGGAGTTAGATTTGCAAAAACGGGCATTCGGGGCCAAATTTGAAAAAAAAAATTGCTACAGTGCCATTTATATGAACAATTCTTACCCATTGACCTTTCCTTGATCAGATAAGGTTTGAAAAAAAATCTGAGCTATTCAAGGGGATTTCTAGCACAACTTTTTAGATATTGTGGTTCATGCATGTAAGGCCTGGACAATTGAAAGATGAACCCGGGAATTCATGCTGATTTTTTAATTTCAAACTATTCCCATCACCTTTTGCCATCAGGAATTTTGGGGATGAAAGAATTAGAGCAAGGTTTCTAAGAAAATAGAGGATGATCTTAAACACAATATATAAAAAGGAAGTGGGAATGAATGAACCTTGCGAACATATGGACTATGGTTTTCGAAGGCATCCAACAGTGCAGGAAGAAATGTTGACAAATGAGTCATGAGGTCGTCCTGTGACAATCGAATCACAAGCTGCAAAAAGAAAAGCAAAAAAAAGCAATAAGGGAAAGAAAAGTTAGCTGTATGCAGGTCAAAGAAAACCAAGGAGTCATAAATGTGCAGATAATGAAATGGAGAAGATTAAACATGACTCATTTCACAATATCATCTGATGGATTAGCCTGGCACAACTACTGATGTTAACACTGAGCTCGGGCCATGTGACCACACACAATATCGACACACATCAACTGTAAAACATATAGGGATGATTACCTTGCTCAAACTATTGATGCTGATAATAAGAATTTTCTCATCATGGCAGGCCAACTGAGAAGCAATTGCCTGTATATTTAAATGAGAAACATAAATACCAACAGCTGCGAACAAAGAAAAAAACAAAAGGAACTCCAGTCCAAAGAGTATCCGTAAGACCAACAACATATGAAACAAGCTTACCCCAAGGCATCTCAATGGATCAAATTGAGTAACCACAGTTGTCAGGCAGATATGGGCCTGATTTACAACCTGCAATGAAAACGACATTAAGGCTTGAGAGCGCAACTTTATGGTTGCATCAGAAAATGCAAACCAAAAAGAACACCACCAGTGTAGTAGTACCTTCAAGGCAGCATCTTTGGTTGCATGCAGCAATTTAACTACAAGAGTCTCGATACAATTTTCCATTGCCTTTGTCTGGAATACATGGCCATAGCAGAGGTCATTTTCATGGAAGGTTACATTAGATGATGGCACATAAAGAACACAAGTACTCACTGTTAAGTAAGTTCAGAAACACTTACTTGCTTTTCAAGAATTTCAACCAGTAGAGAAAGCGCAAGCTCTCTGGTGGATTCATCTGGGTCATCAAGCATCTCAAGAACAGAAGAGGACATCTGGTGCAAATTCTGAAAACGGAGCAAGTATAAGGTGATGTCACTTGCAACAAACCTAACAAGGGGAGAAGAATGCTCCTTAAAGATCAAAATAAGGTGATACAAACCTAACCTTGATTGACACAGAGTGACAATTTGTCTCAGGAACTTCGTCCATTTGATGCACTGCATCCTGTTTACAAGAAATGATATATGTTATCTAACTACATAAAAGAATCCACAGACGACTCAACTGTAGCACAAATGGGAACAAGCTCAAAAACAATGATCAAACAAAACATCAAGCAGGTCAGCCAAATAGTTAGAAACCTGATGAAACGTCTGGGAAATGCTTGGCCCGTGATCCTGACAGTTATTCACCATGACATCCTTATTTCTGATAGCTATCCCCAGTATGCTCACATTTGGCTCGTCAAATCTCTTTATGTTGCTGCCCTCCTTGTTTGGAATCTCTACTGTGTCCTCTGATATCACACTATAATCAAATCTTCTAGTGAGATCACTCCTTAACCTTCTAGTATTAACCTTTTTGTCCATCATTTCAGCTTTGTGACCATAAGCTTCATTACTAGATTCAGATTCAATCTTCCTAGTACGGCTCTCATGGACTTCCAAAGAAATAGTTGGGAAACACTGGAGTGCAGAATTAAATACATCATCAGCTTTAACATAGTTAGATCGATCTGCGGTATGCTGCTTGGGTTTATTTTGCTTTCCAACAAAACCTTTAGCATAAGGTTGATCTGTAGCAGCAAAGGGATCAAAAGATGACACCTTTTGTCTCTGTCTCCTTTGCTGCAAGAACTCTTCCAAGTCGCCCTCTATCATAGGAATTAACTGCTTCAAGGACCGTCTAAGTCGCTTTTGTTCTTCCATTGACAAGCTAACTAAAAAGCTTAACATGGATTCAGGATCATAATGAGAATAGATCGATGAGAAACCAATTACTGCAACCTCTTTTAGTTTGTTGTTTTTATCCTTAAACAAAAGAGCTAGCTTTCCAAGCCATGGCTTAAGGAAACTGCTGATAGAATAGCTGTCAGAATTGACTGTGCATTTTACAAAAGAGGCATTTGCAAACTCAAGAACTGCCAGTCTTGACTTGGGAGATTTCTGCTCATCTAGTGAACGAAGTAGAGAAGGTAAGAGAGAATCAATGGAATAGCTTTCACCTGCAAGTTTCAAAATTGCTAAGCATTGCTGCTTGATTGATTCCTTTGGATCATTTAACTGAGAGAAAACATGGGGAAGCGTCTTGTCAAGAAAATGTTCGAATGGCTTCTTGAAAAATGGCATGATCTCAGCAAGTGATGAGAGAGCAGCCTGTGCCACTTTGTGATGAGGATCATCCAAGTACCGACTAACAAACCTCATAACCTTCTCAAAATTTTGTTCAACTTCCTGAATGCCTTTTCGTCCACGCTCTAGCAAAGACTGCCGTAAGAAATTGAATGCATATACCTTCATCATCCAATCTGACCTTGGGTTAAGACCTAAAGAAAGTGCCTCTGTGAGAGATGAGGGCACATCCATGCTATTAGCCATTTCACCCAAAATGAGTTGCTTGTCATCTAAATCACTTCTGGTACTGGCATAAAACCAATTTGTCATCTGCTTACTCAAGAGAGGTCGCCGGAAGTTAGGAGTGTAATTATTCCGTGGTTCCTTACGAACAACACCCTTATTAGGAGTGCTGACACAGTGCTTCTCCACCTGCTGGGTCTCTAGTTTTCCACCTGAGCTGCCATCAGAGCTTACTTCAACAGGGCCTTGCTTTAGCAAGTTTCCTGATTCTTTCAAACTAACGGAAGGTGACAGGGTCGACATCTCAGAAGGATCCCCTGATGCTTGAACTTGCTGAGAAGTTATCTCTTCAATATCTGGTCTGCACTCAGCCTTGTCTTGAACAATTGTCACAACAGTAGCCTCAGACAATGAAATTGCTGAAGTTTGTTCTGGTGCAGGTGGAGTGGCAAAGGGCAGATCACAAACTGATGATTTGACACCTGTATTGTTGTCTGGATTCAACAATTTGGTCAATATAGCCCAATCTTGCCAATCGAGAAAAAAAAACAAGGTATTTTTTCCATGACATATACCTGAATCACATTCATCAGGGTCTTTGTCTGGACTTCGTTCTTCTAATGTGCTCCTATCTTCAAATGAACTTCCAATAGCTGAAGTTCCATCTTTACTGTATTCAAATGGACTTTTAGTGGTAATATCATCATGTTGAAGGGATGTTTTCACCTGCACTGATTGCATGTCTCCAGAAGAAAATGATGTACCGGAATCAACCTTGACAACTTTGTCCATTGCAGTTGGAACACAAGGACTAGATTGAGGTTGCCCTAATTTAAGCCTTTCTAACGGAGAAAGGTGATTTTGAAGTGTCTCGGCATCTTCATCATTTATCATCTACAAAATTTAACAAAATAAAGTTAAATTATATGATAAATTGGACAAATATGTCAGATAAAAGTTGAGGATATACTTTCTGCCTGGATGGTTCAAATGATGAGAACAGCTGATGCGAGCGATCAGGCCAAATCCTTGAGAATATCCTGTAGCATGCTCTAGCACTCGATCGAACCTTCAAGTTGGAAAAGTCGCTTAAAGCTATGACCACATCACCCAGCAGAATAGTTTCGAAAAGGGCATCCACAACAAGTACACAGCTTGAAGTGCAATGCAATTTACAAAATAGAAGTGCTAGGCGAAATCTAGGAACCATTTGATCAAAAATTAAAAGGAACTGTACTAACAACTTAAGAATCATCTTGTGTTGCAGAAAAGAAATTCAGAACCATGTTCCAGATTACCAACAAAGTTTAAACTGGCAGAAGCCCTAACTTGCGGACGGCATCTTCTCTTATAGAGTGGCCCAAGATTTGTAGCTTACATTAGAGCATCTCCAACAAATCTTCTAAAGTGCTCATATCCCCTATATTTTAGAAGAAAAGGTAAAAAAAGGGTTTCAACAGATCCCCTAAGTGGTACCTAAAAATATAGAGGACTTCATCCCTGATTTTTCGTCCCCCATATATGGAGGACACACACCATCCCCTAAATCGGTCACAACGCTCCTGCGCCGTCCGATCCCCTAAATTCTTTGGTTGGTAGTTTTTGTGGACCCAGATTTTAATTTAGGGAACCATATTTAGAGGACTGTTGGAGGTTACATATTTTTAGTCTTCCATATTCTAGATTGCATCCTCTAAAAAGTGATTTATGGGATGAGATTTAGAGAACGTTGTTGGAGATGCTCTTACCAGGCCCCCCCCCCAACAAAACAAATCGTTTCAAAAAGAAAAGTAAGAAATGTAAATATGCCCTCGTACTAATCAACAAAGATCAATGGAGCCACGTAAATACCTCACTAGTTGCATCTGCTATGCAACACTTTATGAGGTCTTCATACAGATCAGCTGATCTCTGTATTTCTGGAGTATCAACCCAGTACTCTAGCATCAGTATTGCATACTCACAGCACCTACAGCAGGAACACCTTTTTAAGCATTCATCCAGGATTACGGCTATACCATATCGGTTCTTTTCTCTTACCTGGCACGAAGAGCTGCACTTCTATCATTCTTTGCAAATTCAATAATTCTTGGTAGAATACGAGCTACTTTGCAATTCCGCAGCATCTGTACAGAGATAATGGGCATCAAACAAGATGAAATCAAATGGCCAAAGAAAGCACTTCGGTATGTACCTCTTTTATACAGTTATCAGCTGACTCAGCAATTACAAGAATGGTGATTACAACATTCTTAAGGAGGACCTTCAGATATAAATATGATAAAAAAAAGTCAGTTCAGATATATCCAAACTGGTACTAATAGTTGCCAACAGATATAAGATGAATAGAAAAAGGAAAGCAACATAATACCGGAATAAGCAGTTCCGCACATGGTTCAAAGTCACGTAGTAGCTCTTTTGAAAGGAAATTTAGCAAATGGCATGCCTACAAATATCCAAAAGGGAAAAATGTGGTTCAATGAGTGTCCAAATAAATGATACAGAATGTGCCATTCAGTTCCATAGGGTCATAGACAATTACATATAATATCTATTTTCGGGTCACACTACTTCGCTATGGTACTTATGGCAACTATATTGATTTGTAGTACATACAGGCAACATTCCCTTCTCCCAAATAGTGAAAAAAGGGTCATAGACAATTACATATAATATCTGTTTTCGGGTCACACTACTTCGTTATGGTACTTATGGCAACTATATTGATTTGCAGTACATACAGGCAACATTCCCTTTTCCCAAATAGTGAAAAAATATCATTATTACAAACATGAAAACGGAAATGGCCAAACCTGTTTTACAACACTCGATCTCCTATCCAGAAGCTGAGTTATAAGAGGGGTCACGAGTTGCTTTAGGAGCATTGGGAAAGCTGAATAATCCGCAGCACCTGTAATAGAAGAAAAAGAAATGGCCCTCAGAAGAATTCTTTCACTAACCTAATTGATAAGTTTAAATGTTTAATGTGCATAGTAAAGCCAACAGAAATGAGCAGGAATTAACGACCTCCAAGAACTAAGCCTTCCACTCTTTGCATTGCACTTATCCGGATTGACCACTCATTATCTTGCTGTAAAGTAGATGTTACTTTTTCTATTTCCCTTACTAGGTCCTTCTCAGAGAAGACCTTTATAGGTTCAACTAATTTTCTTGTAACATCTCCTTCTCCTGTACCAAATAAGGATGGAAAGATCGCATCCCAATAATGAGGAATAGCTATGGTAAGAGAAAATACTGTAAAGAAAGCATAACAGAAAAGGTAGAGTTTCAGGTTTCTTAAAATCAATATTGCTTGTTCTTAGCCTGTTATATAGCCAGTTGGTTGTTATTCCTTGCAGTAGTAATTAGGTTGATTCGCTGAAACCTGTTACTAGTGAAAACTGATCCAGCATCTACTGGCCAGTGAGAATCATCCAAAACTATCCGGCCAAGAATAGTTATCGGCAGGAACAGATCCATGGCCAACCAGCCTTAATATTAAAATTCAATGTAGATCATTTTAAAACATACTCAGTCGGAAACAGTGGGGTCTCTATAGAAACTGCAAAAAAAAGTCATTTAATTTTTTTCTTCTAATATTTCTGGTTAGTATTATTAAATGATGGCGTGACTAATTGCACAAAGATTGAAGATCATTTACATTTCTCTAATGAACCAGCCAATTTATATACTTTGATGCAAATATGCAGTCATGGCTATTTTGGTCAGTTAGCATCAATACTAATAAATTAACTGGTTTTGGAACACTTTTAGTGCCCTTTCAAGTATTAAAATTGCATTATTGATGTAAAAATTAGTTATTTGACAATTAATACTTGCGGAAAACCATGATAAGTTGGAAACCATTGTTTCAAACAGTAAGACCCTATTTAATGGTTTTTTATGGACTCTGGTTTCATAAAAACAAATTAATCTTAAATACACACTTTACACTTCTAGGTCTGAATTACTGAGTGCTTGCTTCAAACTAAAGTGCAGAATACCTGCAAGAAGTGAGATACCTCTTGTGCTAGTCTTTCCTTTGGGACTTTTCCTTACTTGAATGGTATCGGAGGATTCGATTTCTATTGTCATATAATGACTGTGTTGGACATTTGATATGCCAGAAGCTCTTTCTACGTTTTCCATTCTTGCATTCATCTCCTTCATCTGCAACATCAGTACCCAAAGCACGAAGTGCACAGCTTAATTTTGAGCACATAATAACAATGCAAACTAATCATTTTTTAGAACTTACAACAAGTAATTGTTCCTGTTTTTCACAATAAATCTTGCACGTACAACCAGTAGCTTCCTTCAAAATTACGATGCATTATATATGCGCTCTTTTTTTACAAAGTATTTTTTAAAATCTTAATGGGAGTAGAATGCGTAAACATTTTTACACCAAATAAATTGCGTACCTAACTTATCCCAGCGTTGCTACATTTATCCAAATCTTAATTCGAAATATGGTAATTATGTACTCTAATCAAATAGGTCACATTCGTGTGAATTATTCATATTCTCGAAGGCAATGGCATGCCGGGTTCAAAAAAATGGCGGTTACCGGCCACCGGATTTACCGGTGGGTCAGTGGGAGGGAATTGGTAAAAAAAACCTGCCAGGTTACTTTTAAGTCTAATGCATTTTCTAGGTTGGTGTAGAGCCTTTTTGGTGCTAGATTACCTATTACATAAGCTAAATAAGCTTCTATTATTGTACTCCCAACTTGTTTTTTTAGCGATTTTCACAATTTTTTAGCGGATTCCCGTTTTTTAAGTGGTTTTCCTGTTACCGGTTTTCAAACCACCTAAATTCAAATTTTAATTCATGAATTTTGAACGGTTTTTTCCTGATTTTTCGGTAACCAACCGGTTACCGTTACCGCCCGCCGGCCAAGATCCCCTCTAGTTCCACGTTTTTGAACCTTGGTGGCATGTGTAGTACTATTACATTGTTGAAAAATTGCATGCGCTTCTTTTTTTATGATCTTTTTTTTCTTTTGCATATACATTATCAACATTATGTTGGGGCTAATTGCAAGTAACTAGCTCAAAACCCAACTGTTACTCATGCAAAATAAATAGATAATAATAATGGAATAACAGCGCCATAAGCTCTAAACAGTGAAGAAAAAGGAAACAAAATTGAACCCCCAATACCTCCATGAGCAGCACGAGGAACCTCCTGGCTGCCTCCCGCACGGTCGCGTCGCCGTCCCCGAGCCGCCCCACGACCAACGGGGCGAGCTCGTCTGCGTGGCGTCGCATCGCCTCCCCGCCGGCGGCACATAGCGCGTCGAGCGCCGAGCGCACGGCCTCGGCGTCGCCGCCGCCGGGGCGGAGGAGGCCCGCGCAGCACTCGGCGAGGGCTGCCGCGCCAGCGGCCGAGATCTCCGCTCCCGGCCCCGGCGTCAGCTCCCGCAGCCGCGCCACCGCGGCGGACGGCGCCATCTCGGCGGTGTGATGGTTTGATGGATGTAAGGTGATCGGAATGGAGGGAAACGCAACGAGGCGACAGAAGCGAGGTGTGGGTTTTGCGGTGGCGGTTTTATGGGCGCGGGTTTTGTGGTTCAGAGTTCGGAGATACGCGGTAGCGACTAGCAACATAATAAAAATTAATTTTATAATACATTTTTATTTTATTTTGCAAATATAATACTAGAAATTTCATAATTACTTTTATAGAACTCTTTTAAGTTACAAGACATATCAACAGTATATATATATATATATATATATATATATATATATATATATATATATATATATATATATATATATATATATATATATATATATATATATATATATATATATATATATATATATACCTCTGTCTCCTTTTCTCACTCTTCTCTCCACCCTCTCTACCATCGTCGTTGACTCTACTAGCTAAACCGACGATGGTAAGGTCATAGTGCTAGCAACCACCACTCTCGCTTGCCATTAAAATAATACCATGCTGCACACCTATGAACTTAACGCTACTAAAAGATCATGATCGGACCAGTTCTTAAGAAGGCGAGAGGAACAAAATTGTCTAAAAAACATTACCAAACACTATTGGAACAAAGTAGCGAGTGGGAGTGCTATGTTTTTAAATTTAGAAAAAAAAAGTGCTACGAGAGTATTTTTCCTTCATATAACCAACACACCATTTTAGTCTCTCATTCATTCTGCATGGCTGCGTTTGCTTGTGCAAAATATTCTTACCTAGACGATCAAACTACACTAGCAACTGTCTTAAAATCAACACTGACAAAAGTTTCCTTTGCACGAAATGAAGCGTTGAACTGTATGATTGTATGTTTTCCTTCGTAGAAATCTCAAGACAGGTGAGCCCCCGGTATCATTTTATAAACTGTATGTATGTAGCTGGCTTTTGGCTTTTCTGCAAGAACTGTTTTTCAAACGGAGTATTTTTTTTCAATATAGGATCTGAAAGTTGATTGTAGTAAATACTATAGTAATTTTATCTATATCGACTAAAATTGTACGTAAATATCTCTATCCAAACTCTCTTTCACAAACAATCAAAAGTTATAGCATAAAAGAACAAACCTATAATAAGTGGCATTTATGTCCCCTGCCGAGATTTTCATTTGGGCAAAAAAAAAGGAAATAGTTGGTTGTATGCGTACGCAACATATGTGGCCTACATGCTGGGTTTTTTTATTTGCTGCTTGTGATTATTGGATTTTATTGTAATAACTAGCTTTCAAATAGTACATTTTTTCAAGATAGAGTTTACAAGTCGATTATAGTAGACACTATAGTGATTTCAGTTATACCGATCAAAATCACATATGACTATATATCTCTTCATATTCTCTCATAAACAACCAAATTTTAAAAATTATAAATTAAAAGTCACAAGCCACATGTGAAAAGAACCCATCCAAGTGATACCTGGAGCATTGATCGATGCATGCGCACGATAATCCAACGCAATCGATCGAGAACGTACGGGACTCGATTCGCAGCAATAAAATGTCTAGCATAAATCAGTCCTTTCATCGTACTACATACTCGTGCCTCCTCCATCAGAGAGCGGTGGTAATTAACTAGTATTAATTAGTGTTTCCGGCCTATCAAGAGGAGAATATCATTCAAATTAATTACAATCAAGTATGAACCCTACATACGAAAGGGTTAGGTGATGCTTATTTAGGTTTTTTTTGTGGCTTATGACTAAAAAGCACTATAGTTGGCTGAAAAAACACTGTAGCTGACAGATGCTTATTTAATAGAATTAAATTTTA
Source organism: Dendrocalamus sinicus (assembly GCA_036346575.1). Classification (NCBI taxonomy): domain Eukaryota; kingdom Viridiplantae; phylum Streptophyta; class Magnoliopsida; order Poales; family Poaceae; genus Dendrocalamus; species Dendrocalamus sinicus. The sequence continues at coordinate 35,392,416 of CM070646.1, read as the reverse complement.
AAAAAATATAAAAATATGTTAGCCCATTACGTATAATACAAACAAATACGGGGAAAAAGAACCGGCAAAAAAGCTCAACAAAAAACTAAAAGTTCAGAAAAGATAAAATTTATGAATAGTGAAAAATAAATCGGAAGCTAGAAGCTGAAGCCGAAACGAGCGGAGCCGACCGGTGGTTTCGAGCTAGTATGAATTATTCAACTCATCAGAGAGCAGTCTCTGGCTGTTGCAGCATCGCTGTTGTGACAGGAATTCACCTTCCAACTATAAATATGTTAACCCTCGATAGTCTTAGCGAGGAGCTAATTAACCGTGTCGTATATTCTCCTTTTAATTCCTCACACGAACTGACACGTACGTACGCGTGCGCGGACTGCAGAACAACAACTAATTCTGCATGCAATGCTAATTAAGATGCCAAGTGTTCGTGTGCTTGCCTCCTTGTGCAAAGTTTTACTTACTTGAAACGTGATATATACGAAATTGATCAAATAAACTCTTCTCTGAATATAATGCTTTTGCTTTGCATCCTATCACTGTTTCTTTCGGAGCACGTACTGATCGACGTTTGTATTAGTTCATCCATCACAGGTGGCTACGCTCTCGTCTCCTTGTGAGTGTAGTGTAGTATTTGTGCATAACACACCTCAAAAAGGTGTGCCCTGAAGATAATGCTAGTTCCATATATGTATGTACTTAAAGGCAGAATTACTTCAGAGAAGGGAAAAAGGTTCTAATTATTAGAGCTTCATCAAGCATTTCTGAAAGAACTGGTCAAACCTCTATGGTCCCGTTTATTTCGGTTTGAGTTTTTGGTTTATTTTTTATTATTTCTAAATTTTATCTTTTTCTAGCTTTTTAACTTTTTTTGAGCTTTTCTTGCCGGTTTTTTCCGTATTTGTTTGTGTTGTCCGTGATGGACTAACATATTTTTTCTATTTTTAAATTTTTTAAAATTTAGTTACTCCAAATAAGTCATCATTAGCTATAATGTAATTTCAGCCAGCTACAATGCAATTTCAACCATAAGTCATCTTATTTCAGCTTAACCGAGTGGCACCATACACACACATATAAACATACATACACACATATATATATACACACATACACAAATATATGTATGTATGTATATACGTACCAGAAATTTAAAAGGAATAGACAGCCTGTAAATCATCTAAGTTAGGAACAAGCTTTTTAAGATTACAATCAATCTATAAATAGATTTGTCTGTTGGGTCGTATATAGTGGTTAGAGGCCGACGAACAACCGGGTCAAAGTTAAGAAACACAGCAACTACTACCACCAGTCTAACATTAAAAATACAAGCCATGGAGTAATAATTCTCTAATATGTTTGCTTGTAAACGCGAAGGAAAGCCATGCTCATGCATGTAGCTGACTGCATGTGCAGGGCTCTGCATACCTAAACGTGCATCCTCATTCCTACATTGCTGCTGAGCAATTCTGAAACTTTCGATTGTACATCGGGAAATACCAATATATATCTCTGAACACAAGTGCCTGCTCTTGTTGCACGACTTCGCCTCTGAACGAAAATGTCTAAAAAAGGAGAGGAAAATGACTCGCAAAAAGACGAGAAAAAGGTTGTAGTCGTAGCTAGCGTATATGGACGTAGACGGTCGAGCAGACAACGCAAAACTTAGCGTCACCAGAAGTCGCCATGAAAATACAAGCGGTGCATACATCCCTGTCCGTATACGTGTGCGTACGTAGCCTGTGGCGCCGTTGAGACATGCGCGTCAAGCTGCAGGACGCAGTGGCGTCTCTGAGGACGGCACGGCGATTCGCACGTCGCCCGGACCATGCGCGCGGCCGCCGGCAAGCCGTCGTCGTCACTGCCATGCATGCACGCTGCCTTGCGCGCAAAAGCCATCGTCTTACTACCCTACCACGCACAGCCGCTTGCCAACGATCGATCTCCTCATCATCTGAAACTCTGAATCGCATAGCGCTAGCTTCCAGTGTTGTGTACAGCACAAAGCTAGCAGCTAGCTAGGACCTGACTGGAATGTCGCAAGGGAGGCTAAGCTAGTAGTTAGGACGTTGCATCAAGTACGTACGCCCACGCTGTACAAGTCAGTTTTTGGCACAAGATATGACTTGTGACAGACCAGAGAGCAGAAAAAACGTACAGATACATATATATATATCTAGAGTAATGCTATACAACATTCAACTGTTTTTGAGGACAAAAACAGTCAGATTGATCTGGAGCGTTAGATCTCCATCCAACAGATCCACCTATACAAGCCCCCCTCCAAAAAAAATGACCCCCTCCAAAAAAATGATCTAGGGCGTTGGATCTCCATCTAACGGCTCAAAATCTGATTGTTTTTGCTCTAAAAAATAGTCGAATATTGTATAAACACTCCAATATATCTATATGTCGCGCTCACTGTTCCGTTCAACTACAGCTACAGGCCGTGGGATAAAGCCACACGACTGGCCTTCCTAGCTGCCGCGGTAGTTCGCATGTCTTGACGGCAGCGCCGTCCTGTCGCCGGCCAACGGCCGGGATTGGCCCGGCAGCGGCGGATGGACGGCCATGAGTTGTTGGTTTTCAGTTTGGGCGTGCGGTGGTTGGGCAGGAATAGGATCGATATGTATTGTACGAGCTAGGGGACGGGCGAGACTGCGTCGTGTGATGCTTCCCTCTCAACTAGTACTGTGATGTGCGTGTGCACGCGTACGTACGTGGACGACTACTAGCTCGGAAGTATTTAGTACGTCTTATAGTAGTATTTATACGCTTTCTTCTATAATGCTCGGAGAGACGAACACCTTGCACGGCCTTGTCTTTAGAAATCCCTGATACTACTCCCCAACCACCAAGCTAGCTAGCCAGTGGTTTTAATCAATAGGAAAAAAACTTACGCACAGTATACCATTCGAGCCAAAATCAACGGGTTCATTGGCGCCATCCTCCTTCTTTAACTTCGACGTCACTCTCCCCTCTTTTACCCCTGACTCCGGATCTATCGACGATAGGTTCATCGCGGCCCCCGAACGTAAAGGAAGGCAGAGGAGGTGGTGGTCCGACGGTGGGTGGTGGCGGAGGGCATCGGGCGGCAGTGGAGGGCGGTGGGCATCGACGAAGGAAGGTATGGCGACAGCAGCACACTGAATAGTAGATTGGGTTGGGTATTAGCGGCAAGGGAGAGGAAGATGGCGGCACAGCCAGGTGGCAAGATTGCTATCAACCACTGGTGGTGGAAAAGGGGGCAAGGTAGGTGAAAGAGGGGTGTGGAGCTGCTCCAGCGCTGAAGAGAGGAAAGAGGAGGGGAGCGGTGGTGCCGATTTGAGAGGAGAGGGAGAGAAAGGGGAGCAACGGTAAGGGAAGATGTACCATCGGGATATGCGGCAGTAGTTCTCTTTAATCAATAGCATCCCTCTTGTTTGTTTGGGCGGTAGTAGTTCTATGTAATCAATAGCATCCGTCTTGTTTGTTTGGGCGTGTGAAGCCAAAGTCACGAGTCTACTACCTTAAAAAAAAATCCTGAATCTACTATCTAAAAAAAAAAAATCACGAGTCTACTACCTGTCATGAGTCTGTCTACATTCTCTGGTGTTATATATATATAGATGCTGGTTGATGGCTTACCAACCTTCATTGTCTTTTCGTAGTAAGAGAGAACTTCAGTTCTCTCTCTAGATCAGAGTTGGGAACTATCATTGCGTATCAAGACCTTCTTAGCTAGTCTCGCATTATGCATGGACTCCCTGTACCTTAAAATGCTGCTATGTATTAAATTGTGCTGTGTCGATTTCTTCTCGATCCTTTTATTTCCGAAAGGTATTGTATTATGCCAATCAATATGGCCACGATTAGGACACTGAAGGAACGACTTGCACCATGTAATTAATGAACTAAATTAGGTGTCTCGTCCTCCATTATAAGTCTGTGCGCAACGCGGCCCAATTCAAGAATTTTTTTTCTTTTTTAATTGTGGGTCAAAGTCACAGCATAGCATTAGCATACCCTTCTTCAAATGCTACAATACGTGTAGAAGTAGGTGATGACAACGCCCGGCAACGTACGCCATTTGTTTAAAGAATGCTTCTATAGTAGAGTAGTCTGTTAGAACCGAAGGAAAATGCAGCATATTCTTAAGCAAATGAAAAGTAGAGTGCCTCGTGTGTTACGAAAGCGTCCAAGATATATGCCGTTTTCTCTTACATGAACACGGGTTTTCTCACCTCAAAAATTAGCCAATAAGATAAGTGACTCCCTTACTTTTAAGTTAGATCTCTTGCCCTTCAATAACCAATGTAGGACTATTCCAACAATCTTCCCCTTCATCCATTGGTGTCCCTCAGCCTTTCACCGCTCCTTCACCGTACACCGAAGATCCCTCAGGGTCCCTTCACCGTACACCGACGATCCATCAGGGTCACAGTCCATCAGGCGTTCACACACTAGTATCCATTGGGCCATAGATGTTAGAACTAGACTCTGATATCACTTATAGGATCGTCGATGGCAATGAGAGGGGGTGAATGATTGCAGTGCACACCAAAAGCTTTTCTTAAAATTTATTATTATTTTTAAACCTGTAAATCACATAAGCACACACAAAAACAAAAAAACAGCAAATAATAATAATAATAATAATAATAATAATAATAATAATAATAATAATAATCTTCAATCGTTTGATCACAATGAAACCGAGACACAAGAAACTCTAATCACAAAGTATCCATCCTTCTAATTACCCCTCTCTCTCTCTCTCCTAATCACTTCATCTAATTTTCTCTGTCCAGCCGCTAATTACTTGCCATCCCAAACATCATCACGAGAGCATACCAATCACCACAGCGTGCATGCAGTCAACGGCTTGGACAAGCTCTCGCGCGTGGGAAGCTATGCTGCCTGCCGCTGTACCTTTTTTTAAAGCACCGAACGGATGAGCTCATCGCAACACGTAGATCGAGGACACCAGTGATGCTCGTGAGAACACTAGACGACATACGGCGTTTCGATCTGGCGAGTTGCATCAAGGCAACTAACACCGCGAAACAAGATGCGCACCGCCTCCCGAATTTTTAGAGTCAGTCTATAATTTTTATTTCTAAATTATGATAGCTACAAAGTATCTTATAAACACCTCTAAACTCTAACACGAAATTAGTTTCTCCATAAGTCACAGGGTTAACCTCTAACCCTATCTCTATTTATAGTCTAGGGTCCAAAACATGGGCTGAGACTAAGCCTACGAGTTCTAATCCAATTCCAACAGCAAAGGGACCTAAAACCCTTACTAACACATGTTTTCCAAAATTCCAAATTTTCTAACACATCATGTGTCGAAGCTTCCAGGACCGCACCTCCTATAGCTTCTCCATGCATCATCACCACGTGTCGTAGCCTCCGGACCACACCTCTGTAGCTCCAACACGTATCATCCATCTCTGATTTCCATGCACTCCAAGCATGAGCCCGACTATCTCGTGACATCCTTGACCGTCTGAACATCGGATCTCCCTACCTACTTCCGGTCTAACTCGTCACCGACTATAATCGTCTCCATGCTCAACCTGCACATGCAAAGACCAAAGAACATTTTTCCGACACAAATTCATCTCAACTTGACCAACATCAGTCCACACACACACCACACTTCTCGCATAACATAGATAAGTAATATCATCAAATATTCATCATAAATTAACCATTGTCAACTATTCATCACCAAAATAATCTATATCTAACCACATGGTCTAACAAATAGAAATAGTTTTTGCTAAAATAATTAAGGGACAGACGTCCGGAATAGATATTAGATCTCATTTAACATTCCATCTCGTCACTATTCAATCTTCTCTTGGATTGGCACAATAATTTTATAGCAACAACAACACATGTTAAGCTTGAAACAAAATCCTGCTTGGTTTACAACAAAGCCATAGCAAGAAAATTGTTAGAGCATATTAGCATATTTCTATATTTGGCACTTTAGGATTTGTGATCACGTGATACATGCTTTATATCTAAGAGAGGCTTCTTGTTCTCCAAGCCTTGTACTATATATAAACCGACCTCGAGACTCAATACAACCATCCATTGTAGTATATTCATCTTCCAACATGGTATCAGAGCAGCGCCGCTCCTAAGCCGCCGCCTCTGCAGCTTCCGCCGCGCCACCCCTAGGAGACGATCTCATCTCCACGATCTCTCCTAGAGGGTGCGCAACCCGTAGTTTAAGTCTTGTCGTTGATCATCCGATCGGCTACCAATTAGAGTTTTTTTAGTCATCTTTAGATCGGATTTTCTCTACTTTTTTTTATCGTAGATCGATTTGCATCGCCATGTAGACCCATCAACGTTCCTCGGCTCCAGACTTCACCATCTTGGCTTCGACCTCTCCAGCACCTCCTCTCCTCTAATGATGTCGTGGCATGATGCAGTGCGCACGTCGACACGGCCCTTCCTCCGTGGCCTTCCGAGCACCCCGTCTACCATTGTCATCACGTCGGATCGTCATCATTGGCCCGTCGTCCGTGAGTACGAGTCGTAACAGCACTGGGAGCCCGCACCTGTGGTCATGCCATCAACATGCACGGGCTGTCGCTGCATCGCTTCTTCGGGCTACTGTGTCGCTACTTGTGGACACCATTACCACCATCAACGCCACCATCTTCGTTAATGCTGATTAGGTCCTTCTTCGCCTGGATCTAGAGCCCGCTCTCTATCGCTCGTCTCTGTTGGCTCCAGCATCATTGAGCTCCACGCTGGGTCCGGATCTGGCCAGATCCCAACTTCACGGCCCCAGATCGAGGCTCCCTGATGAGCAGCCCCTCCTCCCGGCCCCAGTCACCGCCGCCTCTCTACTCTACTCCCATGGTGCGTCGACTATGGCACGCCAACCACGACGCGTCGCGAGCAGCCCCTCCTCCCGGCCTCTCATCTTCGCGTCCACCATGGCGAGTCGCGAGCGGCCCCTCCTCCCGGCTTCTCATTCTCGTGTCGACCACGATGCGCCCGCTGCCCTTTCTTCACATTACTCCGCCTCTTGCTCCTCTCATCCTCGGATCGACCACGACACGACGTGAGCGGCCCCTCCTTCCAACCTCTCATTCTCGCATCGGCCATGGCAGCTACGACTGGCTCATCTTTGATGGTTGTATGCACCTCGGCCACAACCTCCTATGCATCAACTTCACTACCCCGACCATGATCACATCGCTCTCGGCTACCTCAGCAACAAAGGGATATCATTAACTTGAGCAAACTCGTTGATTTCCTCTACAGTCACTGTGTCCGCGATGCCACATCAGTCCCCAGCGCTGCCGCGGTGATTGCGGGGGATGTTAGTCCGACGGTTCCCCCACCTTTGGCTTCCTCTCTAGTCTGACCGTCTGCGACGCTCTTGTTGTCCACGACGATACCGCTATGACTGCGGGGAGATGTTAGAGTATATTGGCATATCTTTATATATTTGGTAGTTTAGGATTTGTAGTCCCATGATACTTGTCTTATCTCTAGAAGAGAGTTCTTGCCCTCCAAGTCTTATACTCTATATAAACCATCCTCAAGACTCAATACAATCATCCATTATAATATATTCATCTTCCTACAAAAATGACACAATAAACTACTAAACCTATTGCAACAAAATATTACTCATGTACAACACACCATATGGTACAACGCCGTCACATCCCATTCAACCTCCTAGTACCGACCAAACAAAACAAAACAAAACAGACCCGCCCAACCGCTCTACGCGCGGACGGAACTGAGCAGAATAATAATAACCCAACCGCTCGCAGGTGCAACTTCTATCCGTTCGTCCGAGTTGTATTTTGCCCCACAGATGGTACACGGAATTTTTGGGAGTCGGGTTCAAGTGCTGCGATCGGATTCCTGGGCTCAAACCCTGCTTATTTAAGCCTTTTTGATTGGATTATAGCTTATTTGTCCCTGTTTAGTATTGTGGTTGACTTATTTTATACTTTGCTAGTAGTTTTTTTGACGTAATTAAATTTAAAAATTTTAAAAATAAAAATATGTTAGTCCATCACAAATAATATAAAGAAATAAGAAAAGAATAAAGAAACAAAACAATCTAAAAAATCAGAAATAAATAAATAAAAAATAGAAGTCAGAAGACGAAAGTTGAAGTCCAAAGGAGCATACGACAGTAAGTGAACCCCAACGCTGCGCCGCAAACAAAAGCCTGTCAAGATCAGTCACAAGAGACCGAGGCCCATGGCGTAACGACCAGTCCAAAAGTACGGCTCTGATATGGGCCATGTGAGGCACGACGAGAAGACGAAGAAGACTAGTAATACAGCAGGAAGAAGTTCGAAGATAACTCGCACCTTTCCGAAGCAAGCTGAACCATCCCGCAGTAGAGGGAGACGGGGCGGGGCAGCCTCACCGACACGAGGGACCCACGCGCTGCTGCTGCCTGCAGGTCGCCGAAATCTCCGATTGATAATCCTAGCTCGTCTGTCAGCTGCCGGTGGAGCGCGCGCAGGCAGATAGATCCATGGCCGCCGCGCCGGCCGGAGCAGAAGCAATCGCGTGCACGTCACCTTCCTACTGCTGCTGTTGCCGGTAAAGCTGGCACTCCTCAAGTACCAACGCAACGCTACGCTAGATTCCATGCAAGTAAACGCGCTCCCCCGGCTAGCCGCTAGCTCGTTGATCGACCAACTTTAACTTGCATCATGCAGATCGTAAAAGCGCTCTCCATCCATAGGAGTTCGGAGCATGCAGTTGGTACGCGTAGATCGATCCAACTAGTGATTAACACTGGAGTCTATTCCGGACTGTCTATATCTACCTCGTGTGATCTGTAACATGCATGCATGGCAGCTAAGAGCAAGTACAATAGTATAGCCAACTAGTGGCTATAACACTTATCCATTTTATCTATAGCCTTAAAAAAAATAGTTCATACAATAAGGTAGCTATTACAATAACTATTTGGCCCCACGTGTAAGAGAGTGAAATGCATATTTTTACGTGCTATAGCTAGCTGTAATTTAGTAGCCAGCTTCCTTCTCTCTCTTCCTTTCTCTCTCTGCCACGTAAGATTTTTTTGATATTATATTTGCTATAGCTTGCTGACTAAGCCTTATTGTACCTGCTTTAAGAGGTAGTACAAAAGGAAATGCAGCTTTTATCTGATCATCCTCTTGAGGAAATTGAAGTGAGATCAGCTGGATCAAGATTTTGCTGATGGCTAGCTAGCTCTAGGTGTCGTACAACTAATACAAACCTGGATCCTATGATGATATTGCGCCGAGGTTTCCTGTGTGCTGCATTAAGAACAAAACCGCGAAAGGCATCGCTGTAGTCTACAAGCCCCCATCGAGTACATGATTAAAGGCCAGAGCAAATTCTCCTACCGACGACACTGCATGTTGTTCAGTTAAAACAGCTGAGTTCGTCAGAGAAAGATCAATATTTGTTTTTTTTAAATAAAAAAGATCATTTCAAGCATGGCATATAGTTCTGCTATTGCATTTGTCACTCAGTTGTAATGCTACTGAAACTTAAAACGGGGTTCAGAAATGTACGTAATGTGCTTTTATATATGTAGCACTGTGTACTGCAGATGAAGTTTGAATGAGCAGGAGCAAAAGATTGCGGTGTATTTCTTATCACCTATCAGGTAGGAGTACTCAGTAGTGGTAACCAGGGTTACCAATTGATTTCGGTTCCTTCAAAATTATTTTGTAAGGCCGAAATTTGAATTCAAATTCAAATCTTGAGATGCACTTTAATTATTAGAGCAAATTTCATTTATGTTTTCATCTCTATTTCATCTATATCCAATATCTAGTTCATCTCTACCATCTTTGATAACCTTTTTCTCAAAATTATAAAGTTTCATCAAAATTCAAATTACCAAAATTTGACTAAAATCCAAATCGAAATGACCGAAAATTCGACGATTTCACTACCCTCCAAATTTTTTCCAAACGAAATTGTTAAGCCTTGTTGTTAACTAGCTAGTAAAGTGAGATAGCGAGAATCACAGTCTGTACTTCACTTAGGGTGTGTTTGGTTGAGTGTGGCTAGAAAAAGCTCTTTGTGTGTGTCATGGTCATGGAAAACCTGCTTGTAGGTTGTGGGTGTGGAAAAGGCTGTAAGTTGTTTGGTTCAAACAAGTATAAAACTTACCTCCTATCTCTATTTTCCTTGAAACAAGCTGTGAAATGACTCTCTATTTTCACCATTTCAAAAGAAAGCCAAAAGCTAAAAGAGGTCCAAGGTGCTTTCAAAGCTGTACTACCCAAAAGTAGCCTTACGAAAAAGTAGCTTGGTTTCCACCCCTTTGGTTGGCTTTTGGCTTCTTGGAAGCAAAAGCAGCTCCCAAAAGCTCAACCAAAGGCACCCTTAAACGATTCTAGGAACCTACTCGATATGAAGTCAAAATTCCCGGCCCCGCTTCAGCTTCTGGCTTCTTTTTCACTATTTATAAATTTCGTCCTTTTCTGATTTTTTGGCTTTTTTAGCTTTTTTCGGTTCTTTTTTTCCCGTATTTGTTTGCATTATACGTGGGGCTAATATGTTTTTTCTATTTTTATTTTTTTAAATTTAATTATGCTAAATAAGACTCAGCCAGCTACAGTGCTTTTCAGCCATAAGCCACTCAAAAAAAACCATATTGAGCACAACCTTTACCTGCCTTCTCGAGATCTCTACCTGCTGCCTATGTTTATTTGTTTTCATCGTCCTACCTAGGGAACAATATAATTCAATGGTGTAGAACCGATATCAATTATGCCAAAGTTTGGATATTTTTTGTTTGAAAAAATATTGCACTAAAATCGGACAAAAATAAAAAACGGTGAATATAACTTACTCGTGTTGAATGATGGCCAAGTTGAGTCTAGCTGTATTCCCACATATCACAACAAGTTAGAACACCTAAGGAATCGAGACAAAAACAACTTGATTAAAAAATCACACGAGAGGGTCAAGTCCAAGAAAAAACAGGCAACTTCAAGAAAATGCTAAACCTGATGTATAGATGAATGGGGATTGATTTGCATGAAACATCTCTATCATTAACTCATCCTTGGCATACAACAAAATTAAGAAGAGGAGAGAGAAGATCAAAATAAGCCAAATCAAGAGTAGATCAACCAAAACAAGACAGATCATGGGAGATAAGCATGTTTTATTTCTTTGGAGGATATTCTTAACAGCGGTAAGGATATGGTTGATGAACTTGTGGTAGTTTGGCTTTTTGGACTTCGCGTCACGAGCTTGAGGACCCCTTTGGAAGTCCTCTTCCTACTTGCCCTTCAGCTTGGGGCACTTGACCTAATGTGTTTTAGCTCACCACACTCAAAACAAGTGACAGGGCCACCCATTCTTTCGTTCCTCATCTTGTTGTATACTCTTGTGAATTTTGTGGATAAGAGGACTAAGTCATCATCAAGTAGCTTCTCGAGTTGCTTATCGCTCAAAGGATGTCAAACTGACAATGAAAATTTGGAAGAGCCAAAATCCAAGGAACTAGAAGAGCTGCTCTGAATAAGGTCAATCACAAGTGCCATCGACTCTGTCTTAGAGCGACACGAGATGAAGTCGATCTTATGCGCCTTCAACCTCAAGTAGAGTTTATCTGTGATAAGCTCACTCATGACAATGTTGTCATTGATAGAAGTGATCTTTATTCCCAAACCTTTACATCAAGTGTATCCAACATCTAGGGTGCATTCTCAGAATCAGAAAATAACAAACCAACATTGTAAACATCATGAAGAATCTTGTTGAACCTTTTCCACAACTCAAACAATAATTCACCAACCTTTTGTTCAATCTTTGAGTATTTTTTATTCAATTGGTTCTATCTTACTTCCTTAATCGCGATAGAGCTCTCATGGTAGTCAACGAGGGTCTTTTAGATCTTATGAGTAGACCTAAAGTGTGCAATTCGCTCAAATTTAGATGGACTAAAGCCTTTGAATCAAAAAATTGTGAGCCTTGTTGTTTGCCTCTATATCCTATATAACCTGGTCATTAGCTCGCTGTAAGATCAAGGAGGCCGACTAGAGGGGGGTGAATAGGCGGTCTAAAAATTTTCTTCAAATTAATATTAGCAATTCAAGACATTTTCTATTTGCCTAAACCAAGTATATAATGCGGAAGCTAAAAACAATTTGGTTTAGCTCAAAAAGCGCCTACAACAAATAAATTCGCCTAAGTGCACCAACAATTCTACCTAGGTCAAGGTTTGCAATCCTAGGTTTACAAGCAATCAAAATAATGCTAAGTAAGTAAATTGCTTGAATGTAAAAAGAGCACAAGAAAGCAAACCACAAATGACACGTTCTCTTTTACCGTGGTGTTCGGAGACTTAGGTCTCCCTAGTCCACGTTGAGGTTAGCCCAAGCAATTGGACCGGCTCCACAATTAAGCCTTCTACCTCAAATCCACTAGTGGTAGCTCTTCCTGCTCCGGTAGGTGAGCTCCAACCTTCACACACGCCGGACCTTCTCACAAGCTTCTTTGAGAAGATCACCGGCACGACGCCTCCACGCCGTCTAGGAGTCGGCAAACTCAAGAGTAACAAGTCAAGTCTCTCACTTGACTCTCACCACGTGCAACGAATGCACAAGCTCAATCCGGACACAAAGTCCTCCTCTAGATGCAACACATGCACTCTAGATCACCTCTCCTCTCTCACAAAGTGCAACACATGCACAATTGGTGGAGAGCCTCACGATAGCTCAAAAGAGTGAAATGGAGTCCCTAGAACCTTACCCCAACCGGCCACAAGGAGTATTTATAACCCACACCTCAAAACTAGTTGTTGGAGTCAAAACAGGATTTTGCGGTACTACCGCTGCTCTGATGCGGTACTACCGCTCCCCACCATAACGGCTAGAAAAATAGCCGTTAGTCAGCCATTTGCGGTACTACCGCAATTATAAAATGCGGTACTACCGTTCTGCGGTAGTACCGGAAGTCGGTGCGGTACTTCCGCTTCAGCACAGACAGCACTCAGAAAAACGGTCATAACTTTTGACTCCGATGTCGGAATTGAGTGATCTTAGACTCTATGGAAAGCTTATTCAGAGGGCTACACAACCCACATATTTGCATGACCTCAAACACATTAGATCAATGCAGAAATCAAAAGAGATCCAAAAGAGTCACTCTCATGGTGTATGTCCAAAGGGAATAGCACTAAACGATTTTAGACCATGCCAAGGGATAATACATGATCTCCAACTTTTGCAAAACACATTTGCAAACTTAGATCATGTCACAAGGAGTAGGTACATGGACTTCAACCTTTTGCAAAACACATTTGCAAAGTATAGTCACATGTTACAAGGATTTGCCACATGAGCTTCAACTATTTGCAAAACACATTCGCAAATGCAAGCCTCATGCCAAGATGAGCTAGAGCAAGTGAGGTTGAGCTATCAACACATGATGAGACTCAAACTACTATACATGACCCCTCTTAATAGTACGGCAACCTATACTAGCAATCCGGTCTTTCAACCAAACACCAAGACCGGTAAAAGACTAGGAACACATCCTTAGCCCTAGCTAGTCATACCTTTGCCTTGGGTCATCATCTCGATATGCATCAACTCATGATGCATGTTCTTCTTCTTTGATAGCCTTCAACTCATGAAGCTAACTTCTTCTTGATCTTGACTTTATGATCTTCAACCCATGAAGTCATCCCAAGTCATCCTCATTTGTGGAACCTAACCTATTCATCCAACTCATGGAAACCGTTAGTCCACAAAATAATTGTCATCAATTACCAAACTTCACCATTAACACATAATGGAGGGACTAGATTCAACAATCTTCCCTTTTTGGTAATTCATGACAATCTCAACAAATAATGAGATAATAAATTGAATATGAAATCATTTGAATTCAAAGTGCGGTACTACCGCCGTTGTAACTTCCGGTACTACTGCTCCACGGTAGTTCCGCGAAGTCGGCGCGGTAGTTCCGCTTGAGCCGGAACCAAACTTGGCGCTCTCTGGAAAAAAGGTTCCGCTCTACCTCTCGAGCTTCGGACTCGGAAATACCGCTCTATCTGCGGTACTACTCGCAACTGCGTAGTTCGGCGTTCAAATCGCCGTACTTCGATCCGTGAAAACTCAAATACATCCGGAGGGTGCTCTGGAAAAAGGCTCGCTCGCTATCCGAACTTCCGGTCACGGTAGTACCGATTCGGCGCGGAACTTCCGCTCTGACGGTAGTTCCGACGTTGAAATCAGCAGTACTACCGCTCTTCCGCATGAGACATGATTTGGCTTTTAAAACAGATTTTTAATGAATGCATGATCCTAGTTTGATCCCAATGTATGTATAAAAGGAAACATGGATCAATACTAATGAAACTCCAAAATATAGAGATAGCTCCCCCTAAATGTGTGCATACAAGTCTATATAATGAGGACATATGCACATATTCATTTTGGACTAATTTAGGAGTTCAATCTATATTTTGGATCTAAAGGATGCATTATTATATGAGAGAGTGATTTCAAATGCATACCTCTTTGATTTCACCTTTTCATTCACATGAGACTAAGCTATAATATACTTCGAACAAACATATTAGTCTCATATATACATTTATCATTATCACCAAAACAATATAAAAGTATTTGTCGTTAACATCAAAATATCATAATGGCATTTGTCATTAACACCAAAATCAACTTAAACGGAGCTTGATCTTTCACTCGCACAATATGAGGATTCTTGACCTTAATCCAAATTGCGTGCCATTGTGCCTCACTGTAGGATTGCAAAAAGAGAAATCAACTACATAAAAAATGGATTGCTAGGTTAAATACTTGTTTGATGTCATAGCTCTTAAGACCGTTTAAGATCTATGAGAAGAGTTAACCGGGCTCTGATACCACTTGTAGGGTTAGTATGGCAATAGTGGAGGATGAATAGTGCCTTCAATTTTTTTCCAAGTATTCCCTGATCCCTCACTCCAATAGCTACTGAGCTATGAAGATTTATGATAGAAAGCTGACACAAAAGCCAGTAAATCAAGAAACTAAAAATCTAAGAAATGAACAGTAAATTTGGTAGTACCGATACATTGAAATAGGTAGTACCACTACAGTAAAATCAGCTCAGGAACAGGAAAAACAACACTATTTTAAAACTAAGAATATATGTACCAAGTGACTTAAAACTTTGCATACGCATTCTCTACTGTGTCAGGAACTCATTCCAATCAACGATCAAGAAAATAGCTGTCAAAGTTTTGACCTTTCTCTGTTTGAAGGAATATTGCACAAAAACCAGTCAAAACTAAAAATGGTAAGTATGACTTGCTCGTGGGTGAATGATGGTCAAGATAGATCTAGATGTACTTCTATATGTCACAGCAAGCTAAAACACCCAAGAAATTAAGGAAAAATAATAATTAGATCAAGAAATCACTCGAAAGTGGCAAATCTAAGCAAAAGTAGGCGGTTTCAAAAACTTGCCAAACCTGATGCCTAGATAGATGGAGATTGATTTCTATAGAATATCTCCATCACTAACTTATCCTTGGCATCAATCAAGATTAAGACGGGAAGAGAGAAGATCAAAACTAACCAAATCAAGAGTAAATCAATCAAAACAAGAGAGATCCATGAGAGGTGAATAAAACTGATATATTGCTACTTAAAGATGAAGATTTTACAACCACTCCACCTAGAGTACATGAGAGCATACCACATCACTCATACTTCTCAAACCCTAACACTATAATACTTGGTTTTAATGATAAAAGTTAGGATAGTTAGATCGTTAACTAGCAAATCTCTATCCCAACTCGTTTAATAGACACGACAACTAGCTTCATCTAACCCTAATTGATACTACCCACTTAGCACAAATAGAAAAAAAAATTCGAATCCACTAAGTCCTTAGCCTTTGATCTAACTTGATCTTCTTAGCTTTTTCTTGACCTAAATTGTTTTCCCAAGTACCACTCAAACATCATGGTTTTGATCTAAAGTAGTTTTCGATATTTTGGTCAATTTATGAAATTACCCTTTTTTGATATGGTTTTCATTTTCTCTTACAAGCAATCGTAATAATTGCCATGTGTAGATGCACCCATAGCTTGCCACATATTGGCAAGTCTCTCCTGTTTCGATTTTATTGGACAGCGCTTCACTTGGACCGACCAAGCTACATGGTGTAACTCATCGCTCGAACTTTCCTTCAATATTTCTCGTCTTTCTCGTGTCATACTTGAGCTCAAATATCTCATATGACATCTTTGATTGTTTTGAGCATCAGATTCTCTATGAGTATAGTCCTGATTCTCATCGTTGACCATGATTGATTCCAAGCGACTCTGCGCATCCAAAGACCAACAGATCATTTTCGGACACAAGTTCTTCACAACTTGACCAGCGTTAGTCAAAACATACTTTGTGCAATATTAATGCACTAACCAAACATAATTCAAAACAACCCAAAATCAAATTCTCCAAAACTAAGAAATTTCTATCTGGGCCGGCACTACCGCCCATCACAAGGTGATACTACCCTCCTCGCAACTAGACCTCTCTGTAAAATAGCAACTGGTAAGTAAACCATAGTACTACTGGTCAGTGATGTGACCGCTGTTGTCATACCATACCGGCAGTCTCACCGGTTTGCCTGAAAAATTCTGAAACTGATTCAGACAAAATATATTCCTGCAAAATCAAATATTCACTTCACAAAATTTACAATGGTTTATCATAACACTATTATGAATCTTCTCACATGGCCTTTCAAATTGTTTTGTGAAGAAGGTGTGGCTGTGAGTGTTATTATGCTAGGAGGTTTTGTGCAGTGACTGTTTGTAGCTTGACAGTTTTCACCAATGCAAGCCTGGTTGTTTCTGAGCAAAACCTACATATACATAGAGTTTGGTATCAAATGTACTCGATCCATAGTCCAAACCATGGGAAAGCCAATGGTAAATTTAAGAGATGACAAACTACAAGCGCGCCTTCAATCTAGATCTAACTGCTCGAAGAAAGAAGTATGGAAGAAGATCAGAGGGCGGAGGTGCTCATGCACCTGAATTCTGAAATAAATGCGGCGCGGTTGAGGGCTGGGAAGGGTCCCTCCCTACTGCTTGTACAGATTCAATTTTCTTTGGATTTTCTCAGTTAAGCTCGTGAACAGTAACCCCTAACCACAACTATACGACGAGTGGTCGAATGGTGTACATCAATTAAGGTGGTACGTGGTGTCGGTTGGTCTATGGATGGTACTGACGGAGTAGAAATCTTCAGATGGATATGGAGTAACTAAGTTAATGGTACACTGACTATTGAACTAGTGAAAATGGTGAACTTTGATTAGACTTAGTATCCCTGGTGTATACTATACAGTATACACATGCATGCTGGTGTGTGAGAATGAGATGAAAGCTATGAAAAGAAAAGATTACTGTTGTGGACTCATATTAGAGAAAGCATTATGTATGCATCCCTCTAAAAACAATGTGAATATTCTGAACCACAAAAAACACTCAAATCTCCCTTCTCTCATGTATGCACCTCCTTCAGAAAAATGTGAATGCTCCGAACCACAAAAAACACTCGAATCTCTTTTCTCCCATATATGAACTCACTCCAAAAAATCTAAGTGCTCTGAACCATAAAAAATACTCGTGTGCCGGAATTGCTCCCTCCTCCAAACACAGAAAGCTATTTACAGACGCGCAATTAATCCTTTTCTGAAGGCGTAAACTTAGTAAAAAATAATAGTACGTAATCTTCCACTGATGGCGGTAAGCTGTGTGTCGACCTTCGTCTCACCTCGCACGCGGCCACACGGGCTGAGGCCGTGAGGCCGACGGCGAAAGCTGCGAACCAACTCGTCGGTCCCCACCCCATCGGTCGCCCACACGCAGGAGCCCATAAGCCCACCTCGGCTTCCCCAAGCGAGCCACCCAGAGGTGGAGACCGCGCCACGTATGCTCCCCCGCCTGCTCCTCGCCCACCGCCTCCTCGCCGCCCCCCTACCCCGCAGCCTCGCTCGCCGGACGGCCGCCGTCATGTCCGCTGCGCCCGCCCCGCGGGGGCACCGGAGCCCGCTGCGCGGCGTGGTCTTCGACATGGACGGGACCCTCACGGTGCCCGTCATCGACTTCCCGGCCATGTACCGCGAGGTGCTCGGCGGGGACGCGGCCTACGCGGCGGCCCGCGCGGCCGGCGGCGGCTCCGTTGACATCCTCCACTGCATCGAGTCCTGGGCGCCCGACGAGCAGCGCCGCGCCTACGAGGTCATCACACGGTTCGAGCGGGACGGCCTCGACCGCCTCCAGATCATGCCCGGTGAGCTTCTTGCCCCTCGATGGATTCTAATTTGGTAGGGCTAGAGCGCTGTGCTGTGGTTCTTGGGGTTTTTCATCGGTGTGTGACTGGCTGCGATTTGGTGTGAGCTTTGCAGGGGCCTCGGAGCTATGCGGGTTCTTGGACGCAAAGCAGATCAGGTGATTGCTTTAGTTCCAAAATGTAGCTCACTTGCTCTTGTTTCTTAGAGATTGATTTTGGTGCAGGAAAGGGAAATATATGATAGCTTCCGCACCTGGTAGTATCATGTAGTTGCTTAACAATTGATTTGACTAGGTGCTGTGCCGCCTAAACAGTGAGAACCAGCGATTGATATACGCAACGATATTTCAGAGAGTATCATTTATGCTGCTATTGATTCCTACCCTGGATATTTTGCAGAAGGGGTTTAATCACCCGCAATGTGAAGGACGCAGTTGATTTGTTTCACCAAAGGTTTGGTGTAAGTTGCACTATGCTCACTATGATCATCAATTGTTCATGCTTGTCTGATGATATCTCTTGTTCTTACTTCTTTAATATTTTTTAATAATGTGATATAGTTGGGCACACTCAACTCAAATGTAACTGGTTATGTTCTGCAATCAGTCTCTTGCTCCATTCTTAACATACCTTTTTGTCTCCCCAGTACTTGTCCCATATAGTAGTGGATGCTTAAATTTTGCCAAATTCTGATATTATGTTGTGCTATGAATTAACATTGTACAATAATTGTCTTCTAATCTTCATATATTATTCTATTCTCAGCCAACTTGATTCGTTGTTAGTCATCATATTGCTATAGTGAAGTGGAAGCAATCATCCAGAAGTTCTGAAGTTGTAATTATGCCATTGTCTTTATTCTATTTGTGGATATCTGGAACTTCTGCAGATGATGTTTGTTCCTGCATTAAGCAGAGAATTCTGCCCTTATAAGCCAGATCCAGCTCCACTGCTTCATATTTGCTCCATTTGGAACATTCCACCAAACGAGGTGCTGATGGTTGGTGACAGCCTCAAGGATGATGTGAGCATTCTTCATCTCATTATAAAGTCAGGCATATAAAGAATTATATAGTACGCTCTGTCCCATGGCTTCAATAGTTAAGATGCACCAAGCAGAATTCCTAGTCCACACTTTTGGTATGCATATTATTGCATCATTGCTCTCTCTCTCTCTCTCTCTCTCTCTCTCTCGAATAATAACCATGATATCACCCATGAGTCTGCACGGTATCTCTACAACATAGCCATGAACCAACATAAACTGTGCTCCTGTTGCTTAGATAAATGCCTTGTAAGATATTCCAAGTTAATGTAGCAATCTGTAGTACCTTTAGCTAGAGTTTGGGAACTGTTCATACAAATGACATTGTAGCCATTTTTTTTAAATTTAGCCCTCAGATGTCCATTTTTGCAAATCTAGTCCCCTCCTTCCGTTTTTGCAAATCTAGTCCCCTCCTTAGACCTGCTGAGCTCAGCAGCTACCTACCAAGCTAGGGGAGCTCAGCATGTACCTGTCGAGCTACAGTAGCTTGATATATCGCCGGCCGGATTAGTGTGTATGCTTAATTAGTGCTAATTACATTTAATTATCACTAATCATGAGCTTTAATTAGTGCTACCCATGGGCATTAATTTTGTTGCTGCTGTGGGGGTGCTCAGCAGGTCTAAGGATAAAAATTTACAAAAACGGACGTTCGATCGCCAAATTTGTTTTAAAAAGAAGTGGCTACAGTGCCATTTATGTGAATAGTTATTTCTGGAAGCTGCCCTTTTAGATTAACAGTTTTGTGAATCTGAAAGCTTCTCTAGTAGCTACAATAAACCTTATGCGTCAAATACTTGTCATTGAAAATTCGCGCAGATCGTCTGTGGAAAGAGAGCAAGAGCTTTTACTTGCTTGCTGGATGAAACGGGGCGATATGGTCCCCACGATTCTTTGCCTGAGGACGTTAGACCTGACTTCAAGGTGTCTTCACTTTCCGAGGTATTATCGGTGCTGGAAGAGCATTTTGATTTGGCACCAGGTTCTACTGAGTAGAATCCGACAGGAAAGTTTCGGTTACCTTTCTTGTAACGTGGAATGGGCTCCCTAGTTCGTGTACACCTCGAATAATATTCACGCTGCCTGTGGCGTTTCAAGTATCTGAAACCCTGATGCAGGTAGGAAGACATGCCTACCAAAAAAGTGGATTGCCGTGTGCTCGTCATTCAAATGATCCATTGTTGATTGTGAAGTGCTTGGGCCTGCTGTAAATCTTTTACTTCGTGCCCAATGGCACATGTAGACTATAAATTAACCCTCGTGGTAACAACATAATTTGCCATGAATATTTGCCAATTCTATGTTCATCTTTGTGTGCCTATCTTGTTCTCATAGCTCGGCTTGGGGTTGCTGCAAAATTTTGTACGTGCGTATTTTCATGTCAGAACCAGGCATAGATTTTTGCCAACTCTTTGTCTGGGTATAGCAAACCGAGTCAGACCGGTCCTCTGTTATTTCCGGTATCTGTTTGACCGTAGGAAGGGAGTACGGTATCTGTCTCACATTTTATGTCACCTAAAAAAACAGTGTAAGCCCTTATACTGCTATCTTCTATTTGGCTACTCGTCGAACCAATTTTTATTAATTTTAACTACTTGAAAACAACAGGAATACTAACTTGATCCTTCTTTAAGCCCAGTAATTGTTGGTCGTAAGTATCCATGTCATTTAAGCAATCAACTGTGGTAAACCAAATCTTTGTTACTAACATTGAAAGACCATTGACACATTTACTAGTATGTAAATGTTAGCCTAAACTGTACCCAATTCATGTGCATCATGCTTTATGCAACTTTGTGGCTCTGCAACTACAGCTTTACCCATCGGAATCCCGCTTTGCGTGAGACCGCGGCACGCAATCCTCACCTGGAAGGGCCAGACGTGTGATTCAAAAGAAAAATTGTAGAAGAATTCTGGGCATCTGAAAAAAGGATACGGGCAATAACAAGTGCACGCCACGGCAAATAACAATTGAGCAGAACATTCAAGTTTGGTTTTACAATATGGACAACACACCATGTCTCATATCATCTCAGTTAATAAAGCCTTAAGAGTTTTGAGCGAACGAACAAAAACTTGCAACTGATTTTACCGGCTTCCTGGCAGCGAAGTTAACAACAACATAACATTGTGCTAAGAGTACTTGGCAGTTGACACACGATTTCAGCTTAATGAAATCGGCACCCTACAACATGCTTCGTCAAACTACACAAAAGGATAACCTAAATACACTGCGGCTCATGGTACATTGAGACTAGAGATGCCAATACCCTGAACAGTGATTGACTGATTGGGGTCCTCATTCTGGGTGAGTGTACTAGCTCAAGTCAACAGAGAAGAAACATCAAACTCCTAAAGTTTGTGTCAAGGGCTGGTAAGATCCTGCAATGGAAATAAAGATCAGCATCAACCATGAGATAAATGACTAAAGGAAACGAGTGCATTAATCACACGGCATTCTTACTACTATAGATGGTCACTGACATTATGAGGCAGCATCTTCACTTCCATTCCCAGATTCTGCAACATTTTTTGGTAAGTCAACAGGACCGCAATAAGGGATCATTGTGATATCAAGAGCAAGCAAAAGATAATACATACCACGAATAGCTGCCAAATTGTCTTCTTTGTACACTCCAAGAGGTGAGCCGTGCACGGATAAGAGCATCTCACCATTCTTAGGCAACCTTACAGTCTTCGGTGTCATGCCAAAAGAGAGTCGATTACTCACAGCCTGTTCAGGATTATGTTACAATGCAATAGGTAAGCTCAAAAGGCGATTCAAAATCAAATCATTCATTTGGGGCGAACATGATCCTTGAGAGTTATAATGTAATATAGCATTTCACCAAACGTGGAAAGGGTAGAATACAAACCCCAGGTGTCTGTAAAGCATCTGCTGCTCCTGCCATTTGACCTTCGGGTATCTCACTCCAAGACTTCAAAGCAACAGATAATGATAAGAGTAGTGAATGGTAGAGCAGAAATATCTTATATCACCATACAAAGAAATACTTACAAAGTCATTAAAATCAAAACCTGTGCTCTCGATGAAGTTTTTCTGCACTGCACGCATCATACAGGATGATACAATCATTTGAGTCGGCTGCTTATTATTTGGTTCCTATAAAAGTAAATCATCAATAGATAGAGAGCATTCTTGAACCTGAATCCCCTGAGAATTGAATATCACCAATAGTTGGCAATGACGCGATTGAAGCTCGCAAAATCTTGTCATCCCTCTGGTCTCCAAACATGCGACTGTCCCAGTCTTTCCATTTCAACTCAAGCTCATTCTGCTTTTCGTTCCAGACAACTGATAAGTTGGGCAAGTTCTCCTGAAAATATTGCAAGGCACACGTCTCCTGTTGCTCCTTGGAAATGTAGGACTGCACCAATCGCAACCGAGAAAGTACACTCTCAGTCTCTGCTGCTTGAATAGCTTTGATGGCAGCAGTCCGGCGTTCAACTATTTATTGAGGACACTGGATTAGCAACAGAATATTGATTGTTACATTAAGTAAAATGAACAGTGCATCTATGCCATGCATTCTTGATGTACTGAATAATGGGGAAGACAGCAGGAAAAACAATATAGTGACATTCAACAGCAGTGGAAGTTTTTCCTAAAAAAAATTATAGTCAGAGTTCAATAAGACATACTAAAGCCAAGAGACTAAGAGCTATATACCAGAATTTATGTGCCTAGATTTCAAATCTATCCATTAACATTGGATTTCAAACTTCAACGAGTTCAACCTCAATTGCAGAATGTAGGTTTTAGCTTCTTATTTTGAGGACAATGGTAATGCTGTCATCACATCTTTGAACAAATTGTGGATGGTAAATCCTTCAAAGCAGGCTTGAGTCAAATTCAACATGAAATTATTTTGTTGCTTGCTCAACATAGCTTGAGCTATTGCTTTGTATAGCTTAATATATGCATTAGGCAAAGAACAACAACACAGTGTTAAAGCAGTAAGATTGGTGTGTGCTGCACCATAATCATGTTTGGGGCTGTCTGTCATACTTAAAAGCACATTAACCAACCATTACGGAAGCATAGCATGTAGTCGACAACAGTGATGTCAGACACACTACTTGTGATGTGAGCAAGAAAGGTGGTTGAGCTAAACCATTCACTTAAGTTGTACAAGCTTAGTAAAGAGTAACTACGCAAGCTTTATGCTAGTTATGTGATGGTTCAGGAACAGAGATATATTACTACTAGTATGAAATTACAGTTATCTGCCTGGAAGCAGTGAGCTGGGAATCTGGATCAAGACATGATAGTGTGCTTAATTTGATCAGAAATCTACCAAAGAACCAGCCAACCAGGAATGGTGGTGCACAAAATTTGCTCTTTTCTCATACTGAGTACTGGGCATGTTTGCAAATGCCTAAGATTGTGGGCTAATGAGGTAATGCACAAATGCAATACAGGGGTTAAGACTGAGGAATCAGATCGAAGGAGAGGTGATAAGCAAAGGAGCGCTGGTCCTGGTGGATCGAGGTGTTCCCAGGGGTACCTACTGACATGATGCAAGCAACTAATGCTTTTTCAATTTTCACAAGTTCAATGTGTCCTTTTTTGTGTGTTTCATTCTCTAGTAAAACCGTGTCTTTGGTTTCACATAAGCTTGTGGCCCTTTTGCTCTCTGGATTACCTGGAGGCAAAAGCATTCGTTTATGTTCTCTGAACCTTGTTAACCTTTGTTTTCCACAAAGGAAATAGGGGGTTATCCCTTTTCAAAAGAACAAAAACTGTAATGTGATGGTTCACTTTCAGAAAATGAATTTTGTAAAAAGTATTGCGAACATCCATATTGCAGGGTGAAGGCAACATCAGGACCAAGGAAACTCAATATCAGCAGTGGGTGTATACAAAATCAAACTCTCCTGTAGTTTAATACTTGAACTATCTTCTTCCAAGCATATTTTATTCTTTTTGAAAGAAATTACAAGCATCTCTTCTAAATCAGCAACGAAAATAGTAGCTTTCCATTGTCTATATAGGCATGTTGTCCTTATGATTGCTTCACTAAACCCTTTGTTTTCTGTTCTAATAATTATTAAGCCAATAGCAAAACGCAAATTAGCTAAGATAATAACCCTTACATTTTTGTTAGGTCTCCAAAATGTGCCTTATTTTTTGGGGAGAAAATGAAGTACATGATACTTGGCAAGTCCCTAAAAAAGAATTACCAATAGTAGGAGCTAATGAGAAACCAAGCCAAACGAGCCATCCACTAGGCTAGACCACTACTATCAATCGCACAACTAAGCAATTCTAATAACCAACTAAATGCATCGCAAATCACAACCAAATCTTACCCCCAAGTTACAGAAACAAGAACGCTAACTGTATGCCGCTTACAAAATACATCAAACGGAACTATAATTTCATGTAGTGTAAATGCATAATAAGGGAGGAGGAGGAGGGATTGGAGGTGCCGTACGTTCTTGGTCGTTGAGCCATCGAATCCGCTCCTGCAATGGCGCGTCGGCGCTAGGCGGCTGCTGTTTGGCGGCAGGCGCCGCTCGCCGCTTCCTCCTTGGTGGCATCGCCTCGAATTTGTCAAGAAGCAGGTAACAAACAGGATGGACTTCGTTTTTGAAATGCTACCAATATCTAGGTCTAGCAAAAATAACCAACAACTCAATGTATGTCAAGAATAATAACATATAATCTCTCAATAAAAAAGAATAATAACATATAAAGAGTCAAAAGACCACGAAAAACTTTATTGTGTGTGAAAGTATGCAACCTTCAGGAGTCACTAATTATTTGCCCAGAACATCAAACAGCAGCAACAGAAGCCACCATCCATACATAATCAACTAAGCTACCATTTTAGTGAAAGCAGTATATGCATCATGGCCTCATGGCAATCTTTTCTCATACAGATTGCTCAGGACATTGAGGATTTGAGAAATGGCTGCAATAGTGATGGTAAACCATGCTGGAAGAAGCATAACGTGAACCAACAGCAGGTATGCAGACTTCATCCAGGGAAGTTCTCAAAGAAAATTGGCAAGAAATGTCACCTGCATTGCGTATAGAACCTTTTGAATCGCACCAATTTCTTTCTCAAGAAGGTCCTCTTGTGCAGCTAGTATTCGAGTGGCTTCAGAATTCTTTTGGGCTAATGTTGCTGCCTGCAAAATGAAAACATCTAAGTAGCTAAGCTCAATGGAAGCAATGATAACAAAGATCACACTAGCATGTCACAAAATGTTCAAGATCAACCGAAAATGTTCAAGATCACAAAATGGAAGCAATGGCTGGGGGCGACGGCTGGACCTGGGCGGGGGCGGCGGATGGGGGCGGCAGATGGATCTCGACCGGCGGATGGGGCTGGATCTGGGTGGGGGCGGCGGCGGGGCGCGGGGCGGCGGCGGGGGCACGGGGTGGCGGCTGGATCTCGGGGTCGGCGAGGAAGGACCGAAGGAGGAGATGAGGGCGAGTCTGGTGGACCGAAGGAGGAGACGGGGGGCGCGGGGCGGCGGCGGGGGCACGAGGAGGCGGCTGGATCTCGGGAGTCGGCGAGGAAGGACTGAAGGAAGAGACGAGGGTGAGTCTGGTGGACCGAAGGAGGAGACGGGGGCGCGGGGCGGCGGCTGGGGAGTGAGTTGAGTGGAGGCGAGGCCGGCTGGTATTTTCGGGGGCTGGAGTGTACGGTTAGGGATAGGGTTTTCAGATTTTGTAATTTTTGTTAGATGGTGTGGCAGGTAAACGGGCGAGATGGGTATGGTAATCTTTACAGCAATATATTGGTATTGACAGTCCATGTTATCATTTACATGAACAAATTTGAGCAACATCCAAAATTAGCAATTAGCAGCATTGCTAGCTATCAGATAGAATCGTTCAAAACAGTTAACATGCAACATATTGGCATTGACAGTCCATATTACCATCTAAAGTTTTAAACTATCCATATTACCATTATCACTTGGGTTCGTCCAACACGTTTGATCTCTAATTCTGCATGACGAACAGAGAGCAAGATAACCAAATCCATTCTTCACTAGTAGATAAATCAGATCTAGGGTGGGGCTGGAGCATTGTTCAACAAGGCGACGTTCCGCGGCCGCCTAGGTGCGCCTAGGCGCTAGGCGAAGGGGTCCCGCGAGGCCTAGGGGGTAGGCGGAACCCTAGGCAGGCGCGGCACCTCCGCGGCGAAAGGCGGCGCTTCCACGGCGCCGAAGCGGCCGAGGCAACGCGGAGGCGGACAAGCGCGCGGGCGCGGAAGAAGTCACGAGCGCGGAAAAGAAGTCGCGGCGTGGGAAGGATAAGAGAAGGAGGCGCAGAACACAGGCGGGTTAGGGATAGTCGCGGCCGTGACGCCAAGCACTCCCACCGCGCCGCCCGTGACTTCTTTTTCCGCCGCCGCCGCTCGTCGCCGTGACGCCGCTCATCGCCGCCTGCCGGCCGACGCCAGCGACTTCCGCCGCCGCCCAAAGTGAATCTATCTCTCCTCGAAGTGAGGCAATTTGCTCTTGAAGTGAGGTAGATAGTTGTCCCTGAAGTTGAGCACAAAGGTCATGTTGTATTTGTTCGTTGCAGTATGCCTTGGATCTCTTTCTACTCCTGTATGTCTCGGAGTCATTTGGAAATCCGTGCCTCCAAGATACGTAAACCCCAAGCCTCGTGTGCGACCTGGGTGCTCTTTGTTTCCCAAGACCTGTGATAGTACATCTCTCTCCCTGTATTCATGAAAGGAGCCTCGAGAAGATTCGTAGTCAATGATTACTGCAAGAGGCAATCATGTTATTTTTGAACCCATGAAGTTCAAGAGGTATTAACGACTATGTAGTTTAACATATCTTACCAAACGCTAGGACACTTCCTTGTATGCGAGGTTTTTGAAAGAGGCACCCGAAGACATGGTTGATGATCTCGCTCTTAACCGGTTTCGAGCGCGTTCATTTGTGATCCCGACAAATGGTGGGGAGGCCTCCGATCGGATTGCGACCTAGTCATGCATCCTCCACTACGGGATTTTACCCGTGTACCCAGCGGTGCCAAATCTATGAGGGTGAGTGTTTTATAACTGGAGAGCCTTGTGCACCGTACTTTGTTGTTCAAATTCGGTAGTTGTCTTCATCTGCACAAAGGCCTCCCATATTTCCGGCGACATGAAAGGATACCTCGTAAGGGCGTGAGATCCCTTGCCATGTACTGCGTGATAAGAATGCTCTTAAAATTCTTCCATGCTTTTCCCATTGTGAGGAGTGCGTGCCGTTGCACGTGTTCATGTATTTCTGCTAGGATATCGAATGAATTTGTAATTTTCTCCCATAGCTAATCTTACTGATCCTTTGCCAAATCTTTCCGGCTTGATATGGTGATGGGGACCCATTTCCTTCCAATTATCCTGCAGGTAGTCCGAAATGGCGCCCCCTACTTTCTTTGGTTCAAGAGGGACCCCATTCGGAGATATCGCTGTGATGGTCATTCAGCCCTCTGGCCTTTTCGATACTCCTCGATCACGCTTAGTTATGCCAATCTTGGAAGCGTGAGACCCAGATGAAGACGACGATGACTATGTGGACGCCATCTCTTTTCTAAGAAAAAACTAACTGCAGTGAGCTATGGGTCTAAACAAAGTTCTATGAAGCAAATGATACAAACCAATGTATCCAGTTCATTGAACCGGATACATTGGAATGTGTTACTTGCTTCATGCCCTTTGAAGGTCTATGTGGCATATATTATTACTACAAGGTCCATTTGGAACAATGACATGCCATTCCAAATAGATCTTGTAGCTAACAAGTGCAGCATATATCATGATGTTGTAAAGGTCATAAAACAATTTAGTCAACTATTCAGGCAGAGCACAAGATTGACAAATGATGGCGTCCACATAGTCATCGTCGGGAAGGATGAGAACGGTGTAGGGAAGGAGTGGCAGCGGCGTGAGATTGAGATGGCCAGCGTCGGGAGGGTGTGGCGGATAGTGATGGGAGGGAGAGGCGGTGTCGTGAGAGGTGGCGTCGTGACTCGTGAGGGAGAGGCGGCCGGCGTCGGGAGGGAGTGGCGGCGTCGGGGGGAAGAGGCGGCCGGTGTCAAGAGGGAGAGGCGGTCGGCGTGAGGGAGTGGCAGCGTCGCGCGTGAGGGAGCAGTTAGATCTAGCAAAACCTAGCAGTGGCGGCGTTACGCGAGCGGAACCTATATATAGGGAAACTATCACAGACGGTTCCATAAAAGAACCGTCTGTGATATGTCGATTATTGCAGATGGTTATATCATCATAGACGATTTCTTCCGATAAACCACCTGTGATAGTTCTCTGCATCTAGAAATCATAAATGCTGGCCATGCAATGTGAAAACGTAAGCATAATCATAAATATGACTATTTCTTAGTTCCTGAGTCATTTACAATTACAATGCAATATAGTTACATAATTACATGCCGACTTCCCTAATTATGATTACATTGCAACAATTTTCAAATAGGTGCTAGCTTTGTGAGATCATTTATTACACCTGGCTATTTCCTTTTAAATAAAGTCGTTCACAATGATCGACACGCATATAGTTTGTTTCATCGCCTTGTTCTTCCTCGAGCCTGATGCCGTCTCCGAATGGAGGCAACTCATCAAATTGATTGTACTCTTCCTCATCCACAACATTCTCAACTCCGACAATTCTTCTTTTTCCCAGAAGAACTACATGACGCTTCGTATTTGCCGGGTCGATTACATAAAATACTTGAACAACTTGCCTCACGAGTACAAATGGTATTGATTTTGGTTTAGCAAGGGAGGCAACCAATGGAATTCATCCCATTTCTACTAGGGTAATGGGTACTTTTGGGTAAGAAACACTTTGGTTATGTCCATCCAATTTGATGATGTCAATAACCATGATTTTATTAATAAATAAGAGTGATATATATGCCGCATCTTTTTTGTATTAGGTGAAATCATGATCAAATGACTTTGGTTCTCTGTGATTTATACTGATATGTCTTCCAGATGCTTTCCTCGATGTTGCAATTGAAAAAATATATAGTCATAATTTCATTGATTAGCTCCTAGTATGGCTCTTGATACCATAGTGTCAAATAATAATAACCCTTGGCAGAGTTCTTGATAAATCACACTGTTTAAGGCTAGATGAATTGCGGTATCATAAATATGCTCCATAGTAGCTTGCATTTACTTGATTCCATTTTAATCATCCTCTGGAGTGTAAAAAAACTCTGTGATCACACAGGTATGTTGCTCCAGAATATGCCATGACAGGGCACTTTCTTGTCAAGAGTGACGTCTACAATTATGGGGTTGTCTTGCTTGAGCTTTTATCAGGAAGGAAGCCTGTATGCATGTCTAATACCAAGGATCCCGAGAACCTAGTGACTTGGGCTCGTGCTCTGCTATGCCATAAGGAGGGCTTGGAGCGGTTGATTGACCCTTCTCTGAATGGCATTTCAACTTTGACAATGTAGCTTGTAACGCCCCCGATTTTTGGGAACAGGGACATCGCACGGCCCGCAACAGCCCAGGAGTTCTGTTGCGGCTTAACAGTGTATCAAGCCTGCTCACGAACAGTTAAAAGAAGTTAATTTGATTGAAATAAGACCTAATGGCCAATTTTAATAACAATACGGGCGTTCAAGCCCAAAGCTTAACTTACATACAAAAGAGACGAAGAAAACTCCACAGGAACACTTGAGTGCAGACGCAACCCTAACACGAACACTCGCAGCATCTTCTTTTCTTCTGGTATCTGGGGGGAATTTTTGCAAGCCTGAGTACTCCAACCCCGTACTCAGCAAATCACATGTGGAAATACTATTTATCTACTTGCAAGGAACAATCAATGGTGGGAATATATTGGTTTTATTATAGTGGGTGGATGCAGTTTTATTTGCAAACAAACAAAATTAAAACATTTGCTCCCTAAGATCGGGGGTTTTATTACCAGACAAGGTTTCCTCATTACTCAGATTAACATCAGAAATTCTACTTATGCCTTGTTGCTGGAATCACCCAATTAACACAGCTTCATTAACCGGAAGCACGACATATTCGAATACCATTTATTTCACTCTGCAGAGTTGCTCAACTTTACCCACACGATTTCTTAACTCCCGCGATAGAGTTAAGAAAGCCAGGTCGTTTCACTGCTCAATTCTTTATATAGGCTCTACCCAGTAGTATCACTCAGTCACGGCCGAATATAAACAAAAACTTCTCCCTGCCGTTTTAAGTGTGTACTACCGTTATTAGGTACCCGCAGCATACCTAACTCCCCGGCATCCTGTCATCTCATCCTGTAGAGTTTTAATCGACTTGAGCAGCTACTAAACCAGTGTTGACAAGTCAACTCCTGTGGTTTGAGCGATCACTATGTCTGTTACTTGGCACAAGGTTCTTGTCCTTATATTTTTTCACCTGAGGCACTCAACGACAAACTTCCACAGTGCTCAACAGCACTCAACACCACCAAGCCAACCAGCCTCACTCCAAGGTAAAGCGGTGGGTGACATCCGCCACACAGAGCCCCACAACACCCTTACCCTACTCTGCACATAACGGCATCACCGGCCTAGGGTACGGTGTCCCATACCACCCTACCCTCTCCGGGTTTTCCAAATCTACCGGCCAACGGCCAAAGTCACTTAGTAGTATAAAATGTTGAATGAGATGGTGGTATATGTATACTTGTACAATATTTTAATTCTTACTAAGGTTGTCAAGGTAAATATGGCCATCAAAGTAAACAGGCTTTTATCAGTGGTAGGATTTATCTAAATAGCATGTTATTCTAAACATTTTATTTTAAACAATTACATTTCACAATTATCAATAATGCAAATATATTAAGTAAATAATGTAAATTTTATGGGATTCAATATGATAAAAAAAACATGTGACTTGCCTTCTTTCTGTTGCCCTTGATCAGCTTCCAACTTTACGGTCCTTTGGTTGATCAACTCGCTTGGTCCGTGCACTAGCGTAGAAAACGAAGTCCAACAGGTTCCGGCTTTGCAGAATGCAAGCTGAGAACAAAATCCAAATTAAGAACAAGAAAGAGTATAAAGAAAGAAAAAAATAGGTTGGGTTGGGAGGTCGGGATTCGACGGGGTTTGATGGATGGACATGGTTAAATTTGGATACGATAGGCTTAGGATGATTAAAAGAGACATAAGTGTTGGGCGGATTTCGGGAATAGAAGATAGACATTTGAAATTAGATGGTCGATCTTTGAATTGGCAGATTAGGACTGTATCAAGATTTAATTTTTGGCTTAACAAAGAAATTTAATTTTATAGGATCTGAGTGGGGTGGAATGGTGGAATTTGAATTTTAAGAATTTAATATTGGATCTTAGTGAAGTTTAATCTTTTAACAATTTAAATTTGTAAAAACGGCTGCCACATTTTCATTTAAAATATTAAACTAGTTAAATGGTATATGTTTAGAATTGATGTTAATAGAAGGGTGAAATTTAAATAAATAAAATCTGAATTTATGGAAATTAAATTTATGGAGATTGAATTTATAAAGCTAGGTTTATAAATTAATGATATTTGGATTTTTAAAATTTGAATTTGAGAGAATGGGTACTAGATTTGAATTTAAAATATTCTACTGGCCAAAATGGTGTATTTTGGTATTTTTGGGAATTTTCTGGATCTTCTAGAATTTTTAAATGATTTTTCAGAATTTTTAATCTTGATTGAACAGTAATGGGCCGGTTACTGTTCATCGGACTCGGTGGCACTGTTCATCGGGCTCGGACCAGTTTCGGCGAGACGGTCAGACTCAGCCGCCTCGATTTGACTCGGTCGGACGCGTCCGGTGCGGGTGAACCGACTCAGCTCAACCAGCTCGGAATGGCTCGGTCGGATGAACAGTGCCGAGCACTGTTCATCTTCTCCGTCCGCCCGTGCGCGCGCAGAAAGAACAGGGGAGTGAGGCGGCGGCTACCGGCGGGGCTAGGGTGAACGGCGATGGCGGTTGAGGGTATGGGCGTGTTCGTGGGACCATGGGGAATCCACTTTGGGCGGTAGGAGGACCGGCGGAGGCGGCAATCGCCGGCGGCGAGCCCTCCTTTACCACGGTCGCTTTTGAAAATGCGGGTGAGGGGAAGCTTCTCCGAGCGATTGGTTTGGCATTGGAGCATCTACGGGGCTCAGGCAAGTCTGTGAAAGGCTCGGTTTGAGCTAGGGCTGGCAAAAAAGCTCGGGCTCGTGAGCCAGCTCGGGCTCGGCTCGGGCTCGTGGAGGCTTGGCTCGGCTCGTGAATGAACGAGCGAACCGAGCCAAGAAAAAGCTCGGGATCTAACGAGCCAAGCGAGAGCCAGCTCACGAGCGGCTCGGTTGGCTCGGCCCAATAGGCCCAACTAAAAAATAAAACCCTAGTTTCCCAGTTTGGTGAACATTGGTCATTCAGCGCCAGTGAGCGAGCTCCTCGGTCGGCGGTCTCGGTGGCTCGGTGGCCTCGGTCCCTCCGCAAAGCGCAAACCCTTCGTCCTCCCGTGCGGCGTGCCCATCCTCTCCGATCTCCTCATTCCTCCCGGGTAAGCAAGCAAGCGCGGTATGCGAACCTCTCATTGCCGATCCTCTCCGCAAAGGTGCACTCTGTTCTTGGATCGCCGTCTCTTCTTGTTGATTCGGTTGGTGTCGCGGGCGGGGTGGGAATGGATTTTTTCGAGGATCTTTGGGTCTCCGGTCCGATCCGAATGGATTTCGTGCTTAGATCTGAGTTCTTGTCCAAAGAGTTGTGCGAAAGATTGGGTTTTTAGTGTGTCGTTTTGGTGATTTAGGATTGGATCTGGCATTTTTCGTTGGAAAGTTTCGTTTTTTTGCCTGATTGGATATACGTATGTGTTGGTTTGCTTGGTATATTCCAGGGGTTTTGGATCCAATTGAGGTTTTTTCCTTGTTGATTTCGACGATTGTCGTGCATCATAGAATTGCACCAATACATGGATTGGGATGAACTGTACATATTAATGGTGATTGTGTGATTAATGGTATATATTAATGAACTGTACACCAAATATCCTCTTAAGCATTATTGTCTCGCGAGCCCTCGCGAGCTGGCTCGAGTCGCATCACGAGCCGAACCGAGCCCACAAAAAAGCTTGATATCATAACCGAGCCGAGCCTCCATTCCATCAAGCTTTCACGAGCCGAGCCGAGCCAGGCTTGGCTCGGCTCGTTGCCACCCCTAGTTTGAGCGGTGGTGGCCGGAGCTAGGCTAGCCACGGTGAGGTCCTCTTGACCACTGGCGAACTTTGCCGCCATGGCTCTAGGCTAACGCTCTCGTTCCAGGAGGTTCACCATTGTAATCAGGGTTCAACATAGATGGTTTTAGCAAACAGAATCGAAACGAAATCGACGAAATCATGGGTTTAGCTTTTAGGGCTCACCGGCACAGGGGCGTCGATTGCCGGTAGTAGAGACGATGGAAGTGAAATTAGTCGCTTGTGGAGCTTCATGAGTGCACTGGGAAGCATTCTATTGCAGCTAAAAGATTTTAAACCCAATGTAGGGCGGTGGCAACAGTAGGGCGTGTTTTTCCTACGCAGAACGGGGAAGGGGGAGTGCACTGGAGAGGCGCAAGGGGGAATGAACATGAAGGAGCGGTGGCTAGGGGAGGTGAACGTGAGGGAGCTATGGCCAGGGGAGATGAACGCGAGCGGCGGCCGAATCGCAAAGGCAATGGAGAGGCGCTGCGCGCGCGGGAGCGCCAGAGAGAGCAGAAAGCGGAAAACCAAATAGGGAAAGCGGAAATTTGCTGAGAATTGCCAAAAAGGGAAAGAAATTCAATTCAAAAGAACTTCAAGAAAGTTCAAAAATTTTGAATTTTTTCTGGGTGTTTCATAGCTAAAGTGGCATCCATCGCTTCCATGTGTGTTCACAACGACCCGTCACAGAGGCCGTTCATGGGTGAAGTGGTGCAGGCACTGAAGCTTGTTTACAATGACGCAGAGGAGGCTTGCGATGATTCTTACAGCCACAGGGATTCATCATGTGACCCAGATGATGAGTACCAAGGAGGCTTGGCCCTTGGCAGTGGTAGTGGTAGCGGTAGTTGGTGGAATAATGGGGCTTACGGGTGTTGGACTACGGAATTCCTCACCATTTATAACCATGGAGTACGATTACAGTCGAATAGAAGAAAGGCGTGAGAGTGACCCTCGCTCAGCGGTGTCATTGGGCGCTCAAGTACAATCACCACCTGCGAGAATAGATCGGGCCCTTGCGGAGGAAGAAGAAGCTTGCATCATTTCTTGGTTAAGAGGCAGCATAAGCGAGCATGGGCAGTTGCCTCGCCATTGATAAACAAACTAGTGTTAGGCTGTTAGCTTCAGTTGACTTTGGGATTGAGGCTGGGCCGCTGGGGGCATGTCATTTACTTCTCGTTGATTCTTGTCTCTGGTTAGTGTACAGTTTTCCAACAATCCCGGTGACCCTCTGGCGCAGTGGTGGATCCAGCGGTGGGGCGGGGGGGGGGGGGGGCTCGAGCTCCCCTACCGCTACCGGACTCTTGGAGCCCCCCTGGAGCCCCTCCTAAATTTTTAGCCATGGATGTATAATGTAGAAGGGACTGAGGTCGAGCTGAAGGTACTTCAGCCCCTCCAAAAAATTTTCCTGGATCCGCCACTGCTCTGGTGTGGTGCCATCAGTATGGATGTTTTCATTTGCCTTCTGCTTCCCCAGAGGCAACGAGGATGGGGTTGGCAGATGCTCTCAAATTTTGCAAATTGTAGTTCATTCGTCATGCTTCTGATTGTGTAATCTGGGTAGGAAAATTTCTTGCCAGAAATTCTGGGCTTCTTGTTGTTGTGCCTTGCTGATGTACTGGACTGTTAACAATTGAAGTGATCTTCCTGTCATTGGCGAGGTAAAAGCATGGCTTATGGTTTTGTGTTTGTGGTTGAGTTCATAGCTTCATGTCGATGCTGCTGGCATCAGATGCCCAGACATCGACGAGTTGATTGCTCCTTCGCTGTGTCTGTGTGTGCACCAATGCTTCTTTATGCCATGCGTGCCAAACGATTGGGTGCGAATGCGGGTGTCAGGATACTAAAATCTCCATTTCATGGTCCTTGCTTCATGCAATCGCACAAATCAAATAATGTTTTCTCGGACGCATAAGGCAAGCAAGAGGAAGAGATGGAGGGGATGTTTGGGTGGAATTATCCATTTGCGAAAGTGCATCAATCAAATCCACAAGTTCAGCGAATTTTGTCGAGGTGCTAAGAAAGAATAATGGCACATCGGGCCTGTTTGATATGGCTGCGGCTTATGACTTTTGACTGAAATTTTTGAATTTTAGCTATTTGCGGCAGAGATTATAGAGAGATACTCGCTTGTGATTTTGGTTGATACAGATGTTCGACTTTTAACGTGTACTATAATTAACTTGTAGATCCTATCTTAAGAAAATACTCCGTTTAAAAGTTAGATACTGTAGTAAAAGTCAAAATCCACTTTTAAAAGCCGTAAAAACAGGCCTATCAATGTGGATGCGAACCAAACGCCGCAAATTTTTTTTAAAAAAAAATCATAATTTCCACAAACCAATCGCACCGCAAACCTAGGCTTGGGCCCAATGTTTTTTGTTAAAAAAACTTTGGGTTCAGTGGCCCAGTGGGCCATGGCCTCAAATCTACGCGAGTCCCTACCCACGAAAGTCAGTGACATAGGCTGCAAAACCCTCCGTCCGCCACTTCCCTCGACCCCAGATACCAATGGCAGCCACGGCGATGGAGCATGACGGCGGCGGCGAGGTGGTCTCCCCCGGGGAGCTCCTCGGAAGCTCGACATCCCTCGTAGCCGGACGCGGCGCCTACGCCGACGGCCGCTGCGTGCGCGCGTCGGTCACCGGCCGCCGCCGCCTCGTGCCTCCCCCTCTCGGCTCCTCCGATCAGGTAGGGTTAGCTAGAGTTTGGAATTTTCGGTCTCTCTCTCCCTGCTGCTTCTGATTGTGTGTGTGACGAGCTGGTTCGATTCGGTTGCAGAGGTCCACGGTGGAGGTGGTCGGGCACAAGGCCCATGGAGCTGTGCCGCAGCCGGGAAGCGTCGCCATTGCCCGTGTAAGATATCTCTCTGAGCAAAGCTTGATTGGAGACGTGTAATGTAATGTGCGGAAGATGCATTTTATTTTTATCGAAGTTTGTTGCTGTTGTTTGGATGTGTGTACTCATCAAACATCATGGTTGAATTAGTGGCTAGCTATTGTTGCTGTCTGTAGTCATGCAGCGTGTGGATATGGCTGCTGGGATTGCGGCATAGATGGTTTACAGTTTACTTGTTTTTGTGAAAACACTCACAGCCACTGGCATGCTTGTGCAATTGTACCGATGTACACACACTTATACTAGTTCAGGTTGAGGGTGATCCATGTGTTCGGGTCACACTAGGCTTAATAATCTCAAGTTAGCGCGTGTAAATGTTGTGAACCTGTAACACCTTATAGAGCAAGATTCGGGCAAGGCATATGAAGATTCAGCCTGTCCTTGGTAGGTGTTGAGCCTAGCAGTAAATAAGTTCAGGTAGTAGCTTTTCTCCATTTTGGTAGTCTAGTTAAACATCATCCGACAATGTGAATGTCTCATGGATTGGTTATGATGGTTCATGCATGCACCATCTATTTGTTGGCATCTTTTGGGATGACTTTACAAAATAAATGAGGGGAAGGATCTTACAGAAGTGTATCTAGAATGATGTCTATGATATCTCTCGATCTTCTTTTTCCTACCACCATATTCTTAACATCTGCAATTATGCTGTTCTGTTTAGTGGTACTGGTCAACCGTTTGTTGCTGTAGGTGTTTAACTAATAACAATGGAGGTGCCGGTTGCTCAAAGATGCTACTGTTGCAGGTGACGAAGGTTATGGCTAGGATGGCTTCTGCAGATATAATGTGTGTTGACTCAAAGGCTGTCAAGGAAAAGTTTACTGGCATGATAAGGTAGTAGGCTTTGTTCACAAAGTTCTTTCAATGTGATGCTACCATTTGTACTGTTCTTCATATATTTCTCGCACTGCTTTTGCTTTAGTTGGTTGCTGAATTACATGTACGGTTGAATGCTTTTGCTCATCCTTTTCCTTTTAGACAGTTTGTCAGAGGAAAGTTCTTCATTCCATGCTCTTCTGTTTGTAGGCAACAGGATGTTCGTGCAACTGAAATCGACAAGGTGGATATGTACCAGTCGTACCGGCCCGGCGACATTGTTAGAGCACTGGTTGTATCCTTCAGAGGAGCATATCTAGTGCAAATAATCATCGCTTTCTGCTCTGGTTACCTCTTTTGATTGCTCATTTGCTCTTGATCATGTGTGTCTGCATGCTTAATGCCACTGCATTTTGTAGGCATTTTTTCTCCATTTGATTATGTGGCTATGGACTTCTAATGTTGTGTGCTTGATATTTTTGACTGGCGTGCAATCCTTAAATTTGGTATAGCTCTCTCTTGGTGATGCAAGGGCATATTACCTTTCCACAGCAAAGAATGAACTTGGAGTTGTTTCTGCAAAAAGTATAGCTGGTATGCTTACTTCTGTACAAAATTACTCAACATTCATTCTCTAATGCAATGCAAGGATGCATCATGCAATTTGTGTGTGAAGATAGTTAAAATTGTTCCTCCAATTGTATAATCTGGTAGAAGTTGTGTTACTGTTGCTTCCTTGTGTTGCTTCAGGTGGTACGTTGGTCCCGATTAGTTGGACTGAGATGCAGTGCGAATTGACTGGCCAAATTGAGCAAAGGAAAGTTGCAAAAATGGAATAGATTTGTTCTTTGCCAGACATGAAAGGTATTTTTTTAATTGATGAGTTGTTTTTCCTTCCTCAAACTATTTTTCTCACTGGAAGCTACTACCTATATTCCTTGTACAATGATTCTAATATGTTGAAATCCTGGCCATTTTCTAATGTTTTCCTAGTGTAGAATAGAAGAACTCAATAAATTACTCCTGGAGTACTGTTTGGACAACACTGGAAGTGATTTGAATTACTCGAATCATATGGAGCACACTCACGAAACCGTTAATTTCCGTACTACATCAATGTTGATGAGATTTGCCAATTTTTTTATGCAATTTCGTAATCCAATAAATGTTTTCACTCTATCCGGTGTATTATGCTTTAAAATACATAATCATCTCTCTCTCTCTCTCTCTCTCTCTCTCTCTCTCTCTCTCTCTCCCCATTTGGGCATGCCCTATGGTGATTGAAAGTTTGTGGCCATTCTTATATAAGATTTTCCTTGATTTTCTCATTATAGGTTTGTGATGAGTAGAAAATATGTTGATCAACGATGCTAGGTGCTCCGGGCGTGAATAAACGAGCAATGTTCAAGTTCATTGCCACTGGATCGAGCACATTAAGTTTACGCATGCGGCAGAACTTTTTGAGTAGACGATGGTTCATCAGGATTCTTAATGGTGGAGCCTGTAATACATCAATGCAGTTACGCATCTTGCATGTAGTTTAGGGCTTTTTCGGTTTGAGTAATCTTCTCCTTGGTGGCGTTACCATTGTACTGTGGCTCAGATTTTGTTTTTAGAGAGATGCTAAGATGCTTTGGCTTGCGTTGTTTACTTGTGTTGGAGGAGCGGGCTGTCGGATGTGGGCTCTCTGGGCCGTGCAGTGGTAGCCCGTTGGGATCATGGGCATGATGGGATGGACGCAGCAGATCCTAACTAGTGGGCTGCATCTGTATGCTTAGCCCGTTGGGTCGTTGGGTCATCTTGTTCTGTGTGAACCTCACGGGCAATGCTTACCTTGTCAATGTCGGCATGTGCAGGAGTTTCATAGCGTGCTACCGTCACACCTAATCCCGAGCCATCAGACATCCCAAACACCGACTGAATCTTCCTCTGAGTCGGCAGGCAAGTGGAGTGAGATACCAAGATGGGTGAAAGTATATGCAGATCAGAACAGGGGACTTGGGAAAAGGAGAGCACATCTCACTTGCACTTGCAGTCCCTTTATTTACCTAACAAGTTCAGAAAGTGCCATCTTATGATGTGTACAATATGATATGTACTCATCATTGATCAGGAACAGCACAAAACCTCCCCCCCCCCCCTCTCTCTCTCTCTCTCTAAAAAAAGGGGGAACAACACAGAACATAAGTTAACATCACGTTAGTAACAAGTGATTGACAAGACCATCATCCTCGGATAAATTAACTAAACTCTATCTTTTATTCTATCTGAGCAATAACAGGCCATACCAGCACAACCAGAGGTTCCGATGCTGCAATCGTATTAGCTCCATCCGCCTCATAGATGTCACGAACACCCTGGCCATCACATATGTATGCAATAACACCCTTGCCCATGCTGACAAGGCAAGAACAATACACATAACAATTTAATCAATTTAGAGACCAATTTAAGACGGAAAAACAAAAAATGCAGCAAGAAAGCTGTTCCTCACACTTCATAAATTCAAAGCCTACATGAGTTGCCAGATATTATGAGAATTCGCACAAACCACATAAAGGCAACTGAAAGAGCTCCAGGTTTTCAGGAGGCCAACTGAACTTCATGATTTTTTTAGGTGCCCAGGAAGAGCTATTTAGTAGACTACCAAGACATACGCACACAAAACTCATACCTCATAAAACATGATGCAAACAAGCTTAACAAATCTTTGCAATTTCAATTCCTTCAGGAAAAAGGCCACCACTGCGTGAAATATAACCATGTTCAGATTTCAATAAAATAAAATGAAAGTACAGTCCAGTTTCTGCAGACCCAAACCTATTGTTCCGAAGATCCAACACAAAGGACTTCACATTGTTGCCCCTTAGTGTCTTAATAGCTTCCTTAACAGATCCTGGGAGAGGATAATCAATTCATATCATCAGCAGGACTTAACACCTGGAAAACATTATGATGCTTCAGAAAGACATTAGAAACATCTCAAAGTTGCAAA
Organism: Dendrocalamus sinicus; assembly: GCA_036346575.1. Taxonomy (NCBI): domain Eukaryota; kingdom Viridiplantae; phylum Streptophyta; class Magnoliopsida; order Poales; family Poaceae; genus Dendrocalamus; species Dendrocalamus sinicus. Next base: position 35,352,119 of record CM070646.1, on the reverse strand, counting down.
CCTGTGGCATTTTCGTTAAAAGTTGTCAATTTGATGTAACCAATCTTTGAGCTACCTTTCGCACCTGGAACCTCACACATCCTTGACCTTACTGGGTTTAAAGTGACTGTCCCCTGGCGCGCGGGCGGGCCGTTTCTGGGCTCGCCCGTTTGGGCTCAGTTCGGGCCCGCCTCGTCTCATGTTGTTCCCTGCTAATCATCCCTCCCCTCGGCTAAACACCCCTCTGGCCCTCTCCTCGTCCCCCCCCCCTGCGCCGCCGCCATGGACGCCGGCGAACCCTCCAACTCCCTCGCCCTCGCCCCGCAGAGCCCCAAGAAGAAGACGGCTAACCCGCCCAAGCGCTTCGTCCACACCCCGATCCCGCCCTCCATCCTCTCCGACCCCACCCTCACCGCCGCCGCCACCTCCCTCCTCCCTGCCGCCTACAACTTCGAGCTCCCCAAGACCGCCCACCGCATCCGCTCCTCCGCTGCCCGCCGCGCCGCGCTCCAGCTCCCCGAGGGCCTCCTCCTCTTCTCCCTCCCGCTCTCCCACCTCCTCGCACCCTTCCTCGCCCCGGACCCCTCCAACGACATCCTCATCCTCGCCGACCCCACCTATGGCGCATGCTGCCTCGCCGACCGCCCCGCCAAGGCCCTCGCCGCCGACATACTCGTCCACTACGGTCACTCCTGCCTCGTCCCCGTCACATCTTCATTCCTCCCCGTGCTCTACGTCTTCGTCGAGATCCGCGTCGACGCCCAGCGCCTCGCCACCGCCGTCCGCAACGCCTTCCCGGACCCAGCCGAGGCGCCCCGCCTCGCCATTGCGGGCACCGTGCAGTTCATCTCCGCGGTGCACGCCGCGCGCGAGATGCTCACGCGGGAGGGGTACCGCGACATCGTGGTGCCACAGGCTAAGCCGCTCTCCGCCGGCGAGATCCTTGGGTGCACCGCGCCTAAGCTGAACAAGTCGGAGGGGGTGGGCGCGGTGGTGTTCGTCGCAGACGGGAGGTTCCACCTCGAGGCCTTCATGATTGCCAACCCCGGGGTGAAGGCCTACCGGTTTGATCCGTTTCTTGGTTTGCTTGTGCTCGAGGAGTACGACCATGTTGGGATGAAGCAGGCGAGGAAGGAGGCGGTGCTGGCAGCGAGGAAGGCCAAGAGCTGGGGAGTTATACTCGGCACGCTGGGGAGACAGGGCAGCGTGAAGGTTCTCGACAGGGTGGTGGAGCATTTGGAGGAGAAAGGGTTGGAACACACAGTAGTGCTCATGTCGGAGCTGTCCCCGGCGAGGATGGAGCTGTTCGGGGATTCGGTGGATGCGTGGGTGCAGATTGCATGCCCACGGTTGTCGATTGATTGGGGGGAGGGATTCAAGAAGCCGATGCTGACGACATTTGAGTTTGATGTTGCACTTGGGTATGTTCCTGGGTGGTGGGAGAAGGGCAGCAGGGAATGTGGTGGTGGAGGTGGCACTGGGTGTTGTTCAGGATCTGGAACTTGTGGAGACTCTGGTTGTAATAGTGGTGATTGTGGTGGCAGAGATTTTGGAGGGGAGTACCCAATGGATTACTATTCACAGGAGGGAGGCGATTGGAACAGTTGCTACATGAGGAAGAAGCCCTCTACTGGCGAGAGAAAGCCACGAGTTCGGATTGGTAATTACTCAAAAAAAACCATAGTAATTTACATACAGCTTTCTTCTATTCTTTCCTTGCACGTTAGAACACAGACCCATACACCCACGCCCCCTTTTTTGTCTGGTGATTTCGATGAATTTACGTCCTTTGCAGAAAGGCGGAAGTGTTTAATATACTTTTTCTATTTAATCATAAAAACTTGAAAAAAACATTTCAAGAAAACCAATATATCACTATATCAGTCAATCACACTTATACAAAAGAACATACCATAATGCAGCAAAGTTATCTCTTATCTAGAATTTGTTAGTTGTCACAGTTGGTATAGAGTAAATAGGACTATTGGTAGTCTCTGACAATAAATTGAACAGCTAGAAATTCCTTCACTTGTATTGTTGTACAATTATGTAGTTTATGGTTCCATGTTTAAGCCTTAGAGACCTTAGTAGTGTTTTAGGCATCTGAATTCTGAAATCAATCGCCGCAAAAAGTTTGTTAGCCGTGCAAAAGATATCACCTGAGGCTAGCATAATGTTTGTGAAGTGTTTGCAAGCGTCTACCATGTCTAGGTCTGGTGCAAACTACTCTTGTTTGTTTATTCATAAAGAAGCTCTTGCATAGCTGCATGGTAATGTGTTTGTGTTATCGATGCTGTGTTGCTGCTATTTGTATTTGATATATTTGCTTAGCAATGATTTATATTCACAATTCTAATTAGCAGGCAGAAGTTGAGGAGAAGCAATGAAGAACATCGTTGTGAAGTTTCATGGCATTCAGAATTTTTGACATCAGAATCGGTTTGATCTGGTTCTACACGCAACGCAAGTAGTTACCAGCGGCCGGAGAAAGAGAGACTCGCCAGTGCCAACTGCCTTTTTTAGCATCAGAATATTCTGTACTCTTTTATCTAAGAAGCCAATTGCGCAATGCTGTGATATTGTAGCTGTATCCTGAGATAGTGAGATGTATCCTATGCTACTCTTTCCTGCGCCATACTGCAATTCTGTATTTACTGACTGAATATTTCCCGAATAGTTAAATTTAGTTTATTTGTAGTGTTGATTATCCCCAATCTTACAGATCTCCTGGCTTAAACTCAACGACGTGACATGTGGGGCTGTTCATTTGTGTTTTTTTTTGTGATTTATGACTTATTTTGTATTGTAACGTGCGGATTGTTTTTTATGTAATTAAATTTAAAAAATTAAAATAGAAAAAACAGGTTAGCTCATCACGGATAATATAAATAAATATAAAAAAAGAAAAGGCAAAAAACCTAAAAAAATATAGAAAAAGATAAAATTAAGAAGTAGTGAATTACAACTCAAAAGTCAGAAAGCTGAAACTGAAATCGAAACGGGGCTAGGCAGCACAGTAAGCCAGTAGACATACAAAACAGCAAGTAAAACATGCTAGATTTCTAGCGGTAATTATCCCCAATCATCCAACATAACATATTATTATAGCGGTGGTTTCTGCGTTCAGTGAGTTTCTAGGCCAAACGGGCAAAAGATTTCTAGCCCCACGGGCAGGTTGATCCGCATTACAACTTAATAATGAACATGATGCAAACTGCTTGGCTTAGAAGCACAAACAGAAGAATACTAGTAACTTCAATGATCTATCGCCAGCACACAGCGCAGGCAGCCACCTTCATGCAGCAGGTCGAACGCCTTGTTAATATCAGTCAGATTCATGCTGTGAGTAATGTACTCGTCCACCTTGATTTCCTGTAGATGATAGGGAAATTTTGTTAGAGACCGAAAAACTCCTCCAGCATGCGATTTTTGTCTGTTCAAGATAGTATAATACCTTGTTCATGTACTTCTCAACAAGCCATGGAACCTGGGTTCGACTCTTGAAGCCTCCGAAAGCTGTTCCCTTCCAGACACGGCCGGTGACAAGCTGGAATGGTCGTGTAGAGATCTCCTGGCCAGACGCAGCTACACCGACGACGACGGAGGTTCCCCAGCCCTACAGTTGTGCCCACAGAAATTAAATCAGTGAAAGCTAGATATTTTACTTCCATATGGCTGAAAAACAGGAAACAGTATAAGAGGTATATAAATGAGAACTTGAAAATAGATACACCATATTTTATTTCCTAAAAAAACAGGTATGCACAATATTAGAATGCAATGCAGTTCCTTTACCTTTCAGCTCAAATATATGTCGTTTATTTAGAAATAGATACTCGATGATAGTATCAAGTCAAGATTGTGAATTGCTTGAGTAAGTTATTTATGGGAAGCATTGCGAATTAATATGTGAGGTTTGCTATCAATTTGCAACAGTCCACAAAGTTCATAAACATGTTGTAAACACAAGCTGCAACTCTAGCTTACCTTGTGGCAGCATTCCAGTGCAGCCCTCATAACAGAAACATTTCCAATGCATTCAAAACTGTAATCCACACCACCATCTGTAAGGTCAATTATGACCTGTTGGATTGGTTTGTCATGGTCTTTTGGGTTGACAAATTCTGTAACTCCGAAGTTCTTTGCTGCAAACAGGAGCAGCAGAAGAAGAAAGAATTAGAAAACGAGCTATTGATCTGCAGAGACAATTTTCATGATATAAATATAATCATGGAGTACAGATTTTATTATTAAGTGACAGCATCCAGTAGACCAGTAACAAGTGCAGCACATCAAGTTTGAAAGAAAACATTTGTGTACATATTAGTATATGACCATGAGACAAAAGAAAAGTAGGTTCTCATGATCTATGGATCTTAATGTGCTACAAAGACCATGTAATTAAATAGAAAGGGTCTCAGGAAAAAAGGGTAAAAGTTAGTTAATAACTGATCAAAATCTTCTTTCCAATCAAAACTCACAAGTGCTTTAAATACAAGGCTGAAAGATTCAGTAACTATTGATCGAGCATCAAAGTTGCCCTGTGCAATTTAAAAATAAATTATGATGAAAAAAGGAACAAAAAACCTTTGAAACTTCTAGTAGTGGGTGCTGGTTATATCACTTGTATTGTAGAAATCATATGTTAGATTATAACTCAACCGAACACTGTATTGAGATTTTCTTTTCCCCACATTAGACTCAAGAAAGCAGTACCGGCTTCTAGTCAAAGCAATAGAAATTTAGTAACAGGTTCCACAAACAACTTGCACACCAAACAGGCACTCATCTTCTGGCAGAAGACAAGAATGTGAATCGTTCACTTTCACCAGTTGATAAAAAAAAAACTCGTGCAACTTACAAGGAAAATACCAGAATACGAGTTTCAAAGCTTTCAAGGAACCAAAAGTGCAGCAAACATAACTACAGGAATTATAAACCATACCAACATCAAACTTTTTGCTATCAATGTCAATGCCAATAATCCGAGAAGCACCAGCAGATTTCGCCCCCTCAGCCACCTAAAAAAGAAAGTTCAAATGTCAAAGCTCTCATTCCAGACTCAGTATATAAGCATCAAGCATGTGTCAACATATTTAACTTACTGCAAGTCCAACTGTGCCAAGGCCAAAAACAGCAACAATGGAACCTGCTTCAACCTTTGCAGTATTCCATACCGCTCCAAGGCCTAAATGACTGTAAATTGTGAGTTATATAGACAAAGAAATAATACTATTCTTGGAAATTATCTAGAGGATAATCACAAGAATGTGAAAGTGCTAGACGTAGTGTTTGTTCAGCAAATCAACAAGTGTAAACAATAGTATGGAATTGTATCCAATTTAACCCAAAAGAGTAGGAACCTTGCAGCATCATTATGGTGAGGCTTTCTACATTTATGGGGAAAAACGTTTGCATACTTTTTGTTATTTACATAAAGAAACCCTTAACAAAGACACTGGTTTTAGCAAAAGAAAAGAGAATAGAAAAACGACTACCTTGAGGCTAACTGTTGCATTGGTAAAAATAGAGCAATACATTCAAGCAAACATATCAATAAGCTCTGCACGCAAAGTTTGTTTAGTAGCATTCAAACCTACAGAACGATCCTATGTGACGACAAAACTATACTGCTGATCAATAAGTCATCAGATCTGTACAAGCAAAGTATGGTGGGAAACTATACTGGGTGAACAAAAGTTTAGCCTATATGAGGTCATATACAAGAACCTACCAGTAGAAACACCACACCCAAGCAGGCAGACTTTTTCTAGAGGTGCCTGCGGGTTGATCTTTGCAACACTGACATCATGCACAACAGTGTACTGGCTGAATGTTGATGTCCCCATGAAATGGTAAATGGGTTTCCCATTTATGGAGAACCGGCTTTTGAGGTCATTCATCATGACGCCTGCTCCTGTGGCAGAACGAACTTTACCGCAGAGGTTGGTCTTTCCGCTCTTGCAAAACTTGCATTCTTTGCATTCTGCTTGGTAACAAGGAATGACATGATCCCCAGGCTGCACCTCAGTTACTCCTTCGCCGACACTTTCAACAATTCTATTAGCATGAACAAAAGTCAACAAGTCTATTAGCATGAACAAAAGTAAACTTATTGGTACTTAATTATCTTAGCTGGACATGGTCATATATGAAACCTACACAAATCTATATGCTTACCCAGCAGCTTCGTGGCCAAGAATGCAAGGAAAGAGACCCTCAGGATCCTGCATAGCAAATAAAATTCTTAATAAGTTTATGACTTGAGCACAAGGTATAGTAAATCTCTACAACATATAGTGGGTATCTACTCAAAATTTCCAGGTTTCTAAAAACATTTTCTTTTATCCACAGGTTACCATCAATCTACAGCCATTCCCACTCCATGGAAAGGAAAAATAGGAACAACTCATACAATGCTAACTAGAAATAATCCCCAAATTTTGGTTGCATGACATTTATTTTCCCAGTTCATAATAATCTGGAAGAAACATATAAGCTATTGCAATAATAATTTGCTACGATGTTACATAAGCGCACGATACAGTAAAATAATAATGAAAGGAAAAATCCAATTCCATTTGGTGCAGTCACTAACTATCAGCACCGGACAAATGATTGGGATTGGGAAGAGCAGTACCAGTGTAAGTGATTAGTTCTTATCTTAGCATATCAATAAACCTAGATTTGAACAAACACAGCAAGAGTGGGGAAAGAGACCTTGCCGCTCCAGGTGTAGTGGTCGGTGTGGCAGAGGGCGGTGAAGAGGATCTTGACGCGGACCTCGCCGGCCTGCGGCGGCGCCACCTGCACGTCCTCGATCACCATAGGCTTGTTCGGCTCCCACGCCACCGCCGCTGCACGCACGCACGCATCCACCCAGAATTTCCCGCTCCAGATCAAACCAAACATTCCAAGAAACAACAACTAACACGGTACACCAGACTACTACTACGACCACCACCACCACCGATGCAAACTAGAGCATGGCCACCAAGATCAAATAGGTTACCTTTGCAGGTGATGACCTGACCCTGGGTGGAAGAAGCCATTTCTTCCTTGGGCTGGGTGGTAGATGAGATGGATGAGCAGTAGAGAGGCGCAGCGCAGGAGGATGGGAAGGAGACGTGATTGTGAGGTGAGGATAGGGAGGGGAGAAGAAGAGCAGCCGAGCAGAGGAGGGGAGGTGAGATGAGATCTGAGATGTCGGGTTTTGCTGGGTGAATCGGGCCGGGCCCACTTTGGGTTTGGGCTCTCCAAATTATTGGGCTAGCCAGCTTGGCAGATCCGGTCTCAGATTCTTGTGGAAGATCCTCGGAAATATGTATATACCGGGAGTAGAAAAAAAAACTTTCCTCTCTCTCTCTATCTCTACCCTTATAATACACCAAAAATTTCTTTACTAAATCCACCACCCCTCAACCACTCCACAGTCATGCCTAATCTAAGTCCACCCAGATTTGTGTACCAAAGTAATCCAACTTCATACAAATAAATGGTCTGGATCTCTCCTCAAGCCTTCTTCTCTTACTCATTGAAGATCATAAGGCCAAAATCATCCGGATCATATACATCATTGAACCCACAACCCCACCCCCTTCTCTCACAGAAATCTTGCGTTGAATCTAGGGGTGGAAAAAAAGCTCGTTAGTGGGCTCGTTGGCTCGGTTCAAAATTGCTTCAATTATACTTGTTAATTGGTTAAACATTAAAATGAGTTGATTTCAAATGAATTTGAATTTTGCTCAAGCTCAGCTCGGCTCGGCTCGTTAGCTCGTTTCTAAAAATACTTTTAAATTATCCGTAAAGTTTTAAATAATCAAAGTTTTTCAATGATTATTTATGACATGTTTTGCTGATGTTTTTATATAATCAGCACATACTTATAATCAAATTATTATAAAAGAGACAACTCTAGTTTGAATTTTATTCTAAATTTATCTGAACTAGTTAGTAAACAAGTTAAGTTTGACATCAAAAAAAATTTCAAATTTTTTTTGTGCATGATACCTAGGGGAAATAACTTTTTTTATACCAAACACTATGGTGTCCCTATTAATTATACTATATAGAGAGAAAAATAGTTCTACATTTCTAGGAGTACTTACTCTTACTTTTTATATAATGCTTTATATATAGAAAGTTTTATGCAACATATAAAAATAAAAGTGGTGTTTGTTCGTCAGAAACTAATCGAGTTCGTGAAGTGAACTAGTGAAAACAACATGAGACTGACTACTGACATCTTCAGGTTCAGAGAATGTGATATATTCATTTACATTTTTATAATTGATGACCACCACAGGCGTACACACACGAATACACTCCCTAAATGGATGTGATCTGTTCATTTACATTTTTACAAGGGTTGTGGAATGTGGATCACACGAACTCGATACATTCCCTTCCTAATGAACATTTACATTGATTAGATGGCTGAGAACAAGCAAGTATGTAGAGTAGATAGAAAACAAAAGGTTGGTAGCATTTAGCATGCAATATCTTTGTTCTATTTCCACGAGAACGAATACACACACATAAATGGTATACATACAGTTCCAATGTCAATACTACAATCACTCACGCCAGAAACGGCAGGAGGGCCACAGTTTCAGAAGCTGAAAGGCAGTTACTCCGATTTGTTCTCAGAGTTGATCTGCTGGGCTAGTAACAGCAGCCCTAGCGACGCGACGACCAGGGGTGCATCCAGGACAAAATCTGAGAGGGGGCACACCCACAAAGCCAAGTATACCTGGGCCTTTTAGTAGAGGGCAAAATGAAGGCTTCCTTCATCAATTTGATAAATCACAGATGAGTGAGGGCCTTTTAGTTGGGCTGAGTGGGGGCACTAGCATTAAATCTTGGGCTATATACCTGGACTTCTGCGAATTGAGTGGCGGCCTGTGCCCTCACTGGGTCCTCTTTGGATCCGCCCCTGGTGACGACGGATAGGACGGTAGAGGCATAGCCAAGAACAAGCAGTGCTCCCTTGAGTGACTGAGTTGGATGAAAGGGCGATTGGAACAGAATTCACATGGAACCTTGTAAACTTCAGATTCTTATGTCAATACCTTGGCCAGCTGCACTGCGTTGTCGTTCGCGTAATGCATCGAGCTGTCTGGAATGTTTTGCACGCCATGGGCTAGTTGCCAGGAGAGAAACCTAGATCAGCAAATAATTGTGAGATGTTAGTATCTTCAAATGCTAGACCTATATTGAACCATCTCTTTGGTTGAGCATTCATATCTCACAGAGGAGTCTTTGAAATTTAATTATCTAATGCACATGCTTATGAGATGATCAATTTAATATATGAAGCATAATGTGCATGTATCTTCATTAATTGGGTATCATCATGATGCCTATTTTTAAAACGATATTGTCTAACAGCTTATATGCTCATATAATGTTAGGTAAAGATAAGATAAAAATAATCATTCAACATGGAATCTAAATATCTAATCAGTATGAAATATGCAGTATGAGATGCGTGCAACTCAAATATGAGAGTTGACAACTATATTTGAATATTGGATCATCTACTTATTTATTGATATTGGCCAAGTGTCATTCAGGAAGTGATGTTGTCGGGGTGTTTCTTCTGCATCCACAGTTAGGATTCTTGTCAGTAATTCATCCATATTTCGGATGTTTTTGTCCCGATGTAACCAATTTTACCCAAATGTTCAACATGGAACCAGTTTGCTTACTGACCCTAATCATAACATCGACGTGATCTCATGTTTGGGACATATCGAATAGCTAGCCAGCAATAAGCAAATGTACCAAAACTAATTCAAGAAACAGAAGCATGGATAGAGTGTGAGTGGGTGGCTAACCTTCTTGAGCTCTCCCTTGCCGTACTGTCCCATAGATTGAAACCTCCTTCCAGCTGACACCAGCCGCTTGCCAAATGCTACGCTATGTAAAGCAAACGGCAAGGAACACAATCTTCAATCAAGAAACCATGTTGCATGAAACACAACTGCTAACAATATACAGATGCAATCCGTGCCTGCTTTGGTGCTGTCCGTCAGGTAGTGCTCTGTTGACGGCAGCTGCTTGGCAAGCTATTTGATGTCGATGTGTCAGCCATCTCCCATGCCCTTGCAAGAAGATTCAGTAGTAGATCACCCACTTCTTGGCCACACTATCTCTCGCAAAGAAACAACAACATGGGATGATGCAAGTGCGTGGTTGCATTAAAATCAATCTTTATTAGATCTAATTACTGAATTTCTTAGTACCTACCTCATCAAGAACAGGTCCACTGGAGAGATCAAATACCGCATCATTGAACTTCAAGAAACAACCAAACAAAACTTGTTGGGTGAAATCTCCAGATCTGGCGGTACCTCCTCCCTGGATCCGACCTGCTCCACGCCGGATGTCTCCACGGCCCTAGATCCAGGCTCCCTGGCCGACGGCGCCGCTGCCTCCAGCTCGCCCCGGCCTTCTCCGGTGCTGCCACTCTCGGATCTAGTCGGCCCCTTCTGCGGCCAACCTTCTCCCCGGATCCGGCCGGCCCCCTCTGCTTTATCTTCGACCATGGCCGGACGACCCTCCTCCCTAGATCTGGCCAGCCCCCCTCTGCTTCATCTTCGACCACAGCCGGATGACCTCCCCAGATCTAGTTGCCCCCTCTGCTTCATCTTCCACCACGGCCATTCGACCACATCATTTGACCACGGCTGTTTGACCACGACCGATTCAACCATGGTTGTTCGACTTGACTGTGCCTTCTCCCAGCTGCCTCCTCCTACCTCTCCTATGACCATGTCTACGATCGCGTCTACGACCTCAACTACGACCACGCCTACGATTGCGCCTTCGACTGAGCCTTTGACCGCGCCTCCTCCTCCTAGGATCCGGCCAGCCCCCTCTACTTCATCTTCGACCACGGCCGGACGACCTCCTTCCCAGATCCGGCCGGCCCCCTCTGCTTCATCTTCGACCACGGCCGGGCGACCTCCTCGCCAGATCCGGCCGGCCCCCTCTGCTTCATCTTCGACCACGGCCGGCGACCTCCTGCCCAGATCCGGCCGGCCCCCTCTGCTTCATCTTCAACCACGGCCGGGCGACCTCCTCCCCAGATCCAGCCGGCCCCCTCTGCTTCATGTTCTACCACGGCCGGACGACGTCCTCCCCAAATCCGACCAGCCCCCTCTGATTCAGCTTCGACCACTGCTGGACGACCTCCTCCCCAGATTCGACCGACCCCCTCTGCTTCATCTTCAACCATAGCTGTTCGACCACGTTGTTCGACCACGGCCGATTCAACCATAGTTGTTCGACCCCGGACGGACGACCATGGTGGCTCCAACTGGTTCCTTGTAGCTCCGATCGGTTCCCTTGAACAACCACTTTATGCTCCGTTCTCTCATCTTCCCGATTGACCACGGTCGGACAACGTCGGCAACCTCTTCACCAACCTCGGCCACGATCTCCTCTGCATCAACTCCACTACCCCGACCACAGCAATGACCTCGGCACTAGCTATCTTGACATGGCTCCCTCCTCCACGCTACGACCATGGTCACCACGCTCTTGGCTACCTCGGCAACAAGGGCTATCATTTACTTGAGCAAACTCATCGGTTCCCTCTACAGTCACCGCGTTCGCAATGCCACAGCAGTCCCCGACGCTCCCGCCGCGATTGTGGAGGATGTCAGTTCGACGGTATCCCACCTTCAGCTTCCTCTACCTTCGGTTTCCTCTCCAATCTGACCATCCACAACACTCTTGTTGTCTGCGATGATTTCCTCTCCAGTCTGACCGTCCGCTCCTGCTCCTGCTGTCCTCAAAGCTATCGCTACGACTGCGGGAGGATATTAGAGTATATTGGCATATCTCTATATTTGGTAATTTAGGATTTGTAATCTCGTGATACCTATTTTATCTCTAGAAGAGGCTTCTTGCCCTCCAAGCCTTGTACTCTATATAAACTGCTCTCGAAGCTCAATATATTAATCCATTGCAGTATATTCATCTTTCTACACAATAGACTAATTCTAAGTTAATGCACCGGATAGCAGCGTAAACTTTACATGAATCCAACATAATTTCTACTAGATTGATTAGAGTAACAATCATAGCCTTTGCAAACAGTAGGCAACATGGGATTGAAAAATGCAGTTCCAAGAGAATGGAACCATGGAACACACCGATTACCAGCAACCCAAAAAAATTCAGTGATAGTTCACTTCATCAAATATACACCAGATAGCAACAAATAAATTTCCCTTGTGCACAATGATACATCGGATCTGCGATGCTAATTCAGAAAGATACATTTCCTGTCCTGCTCTTGCAATGCGCTCCGACGAGTAATCACTTACCGCCTCCTTGGTTGCATGTAATTCGCATTGGAAGGAAGCAATACATACCTACTGCAAGTTTCTCCTATGTGAAGCAAACTCTACTAGTATTTCTTTCCAAAGGCCAAGTTGACCCGGATCTCCCCGCCTTCTATTTCCTGCAAGATGCGTTATTATTCAGTTCAATTGTGTCCTGCCAATTCGTGTCATTGCAAACTATGAAAAAATTGTTGTGAACAATGAAGTTCCAAGCAGAATCCTAGTTAAGAAAAAATAAAGTTCATTTATGCAAGGATTCAACCACATGAAAGGACAGGTAAAAACAAAGTCTTTCGATTTTAGGCTGGAATCCAGTATTCATTAATTCAAGTAACTCCTTTTGCAATGATAGTGATTCCTACTGCTTAGTAAACACATTTCAACCACTATACATTTATCTGAAATCGTCCATTGGTTCGTTTTGCATTTCAAAGCTTAACTAGTCCAGTCTCACTGTTAGCCACCATCAGTTACAGTGCAATTTCAGCCAATTACAATGAAATTTTAGCCATAAGTCACTTTTTTCAGCCCAAATGAGCGGCACCTTAGTAGCTAGTACTGGAATCACGATTCAAAACTTTGCATTCAGAGATAACAGATGTGCAACTTTTCATATACGAAGCAGGACAAAACTGGTGAAAAATGTCATTTACCATTCCATTGAGCGAGGAAAGAGCCTCGTCCATCTCCTCCTTGGTGGAATAGCAAACGAAGCCGTAGCCACGGGACCGGCCGGTGTCGCCATCGTAGAGCACCCGCACACCTACCACGTTGCCGCCTTGCTGAAATGCGATGGTCGCATCTCGAGGTGACCGTCCGGGACAGGTTGCCGACGAAGAGCTTGTGTTCGATTCCGGATCTGTGGCGGCCGGCCGGCTTGTTAGCGAAGTTCACCCTCATTGTCGCGCACTTGTACATCTGAAGGAATCGAATCCGTCAGGAACTCAATTGATCAATGACAGAAGAACTGAAGAAGTATGGAAGATGGACTGGTAATAGTACTCACGCTGCCGTCAAGGTTCTTGATAACTTGTTCAGTCTTCAGCTCTGCTCATGGTCACAAAGGCGAACCCTCGGCTTCTCCCCGTTGTCCGATCGTACAGCACCTAACAATGGAGGTGTTGATATCTCAAATTAACCGATGTAGGTCAAGTCTGATGAGCCCTAAACTACTGATGATCAATAGATCAAGTATCCTCCTTGTTCTAGGAACAACTACAGGATTTTTTTTGTCTCTTGTTTGAGCAATGACGAATGTGTAATGTGTTACAATATGTCTCATTGCATGGCCTTTGAGGCAGATTAAGTTGTGGATAAAAGAGGTTAATGAAGAATAGGATTGGCAATCGCAATCATCCCCTTGGGATCTCATTTCATATATATATCAAAGAGAACAGTCAGATCCACATCTTCAGGAGAGAGTGGAAACGTGTGAACTAACCTGGTAACTAATCTACCACCGTATCGGCAACAGACAAGCTACAGCTACGCATACGCAACAGAGTCAGTTAGGTTACCACACAGGGCCCTATACTGAGTACTGACCAAATACATATCTCTGAATACATATTTCTTAACACCCCCCCTCAATCACAACTTGGTAAAACCAAGTTCAGATTGCTGCAGATATGATTGAAAGGTCCTCTGGACAATGGTTTAGTGAACACATCTGCAAGCTGATCCTTTGATGAGATAAACCTGACTTCCAGAGCTTTCCTTGACACCAATTCCCGGACAAAGTGAAAATCAACTTCAATGTGTTTAGTACGGGCGTGGAAAACTGGATTTGCAGTGAGGTATGTCGCCCCTAGGTTATCACACCAAAGCAAGGGAGGTTTGTTCTGAACAACATGCGGTTCTTTAAGCAGCGACTGGATCCAGACTACTTCAGCAGTGACGTTGGCTATTGCCTTGTACTCAGCTTCCGTGATTGAGCGTGACACTGTTGCCTGCTTGCGAGAGCTCCAAGAGATCAAGTTAGACCCAAGGAAAACCGCAAACCCACTCGTTGATCGCCGGTCATCGGGACATCCGGCCCAGTCGGCGTCCGAAAATGCACTGAGTATTGTCGATGGTGACTTCTGAATTTTCAAACCCATATCCAATGTTCCTTTGATGTAACGAAGAACTCGCTTCACCGCTGACCAGTGAGCATCTGTTGGAGACTGAATATACTGACATACTCGGTTGACTGCAAAGGAGATGTCAGGCCGAGTAATTGTCAGATATTGCAACCCACCGACAATACTGCGGTACTGGTACTGTTCTTTTTCCTTCAACGGTTGTCCCTGACTCTTTGACAATTTCTCAGTAGGAACCATTGGTGTTGAAATCGGATTGCATCTCTCCAAGTTAGCTCTTTTAATGAGATCAAGAGCATACCTTTTCTGTGACAACATAATACCATTACTCTGTGACTTCACCTCTATGCCCAAGAAGTATTGCAGTTTACCAAGATTTTTGACAGCAAATTCACTTTCCAGTTGTCGAATAAGTTTCTGCGTTGCTGAGGAAGAAGAGCTCACAATAATTATGTCATCAACATAAATGAGCATATAAATAGTTACTCCTCCATAACTGAATATATATAAAGAAGTATCAGCCTTTGAAGCTCTAAACCCCAATTCTTGGAGCTTGCTTGTGAGTCTGAAATGCCAAGCCCTCGGGGCCTGTTTGAGACCATATAAAGCCTTCTTGAGTCGACAAACCAGGTTGGGCTGATTAGGATTTTCATAGCCTGGAGGCTGCCACATATACACTTCTTCTTCCAAGAAACCATGAAGGAAAGCATTCTGGATATCGATCTGATGCAGACTCCACCCTCTGGAAATTGCCAAAGACAGAATAACACGCACAGTAGTCGGTTTGACAACTGGAGAATAAGTGTCAAGGTAGTCGACTCCATACTGCTGTTTGAACCCCTTTGCAACAAGACGGGCTTTGAATCTATCAATGGAACCATCAGACTTTCTTTTGATTTTGAAAACCCATCGGCTGTCGATCAGATTCATACCATGCTTCGGTGGCACAAGCTCCCAAGTATCATTCTTCAGAAGTGCAAAATACTCACTATCCATAGTTGCCCTCCACTCTGAAGAATGCAATGCTTCTTGTAGGCTTGCTGGTTCAGAAACTGCAGCTAGTGCTATTGTCGGATTTCTGACAGAAGCCAAACCACCAAATCCACGGGCTGTTGAATACCGAACTGTGCCATCTGTAAACTCCTTGGGCTTCACAATATTATCACGGAGCCGAGTCCTCATGGGATGCTGGATGACTGGCACAGGTGGAGACAAAGTAGCTGTATCATGAACAGGAGTACCCGCAGTTTCATTGCTGTCAGAAACGGCAGTCTCAGAGCCTGAAGAATCTGCAACAGGAGAATTTAGACCAGTAGTATCAGTATGAACAAGACGACTAGTTAAGTCATTACTCGCGGAAGAATCACTTGTCACTGGCATAGTTGTCTGTGGTGACTGGACAGAAGTTATTCCAGTTAGAAATGACTCTTGATAAATTGTCGGTGTACTGGCAACGGGAAGAAGTGTTGGATGATGAGCAGAACTAGGTGTAGTGAAATTAGGTTGATCAGTGAAAGGAAATACATGTTCATCAAAGATGACATCACGGGAAATATAAACCCTGCCAGTAGACCGATCAAAGCATTTGTAACCCTTGTGAGAAGAACTATAGCCCAAGAAAATGCATTGCTTAGTTCTAAAGTTCAGTTTTCTAGAATTATATGCCCTGAGATTAGGCCAGCAGGCACAACCAAATATTCGAAGCAAAGAATAATTTGGTTTAGCTCCTAACAGTCGATGCATGGGCGTATCAAAGTTGATCGTTTTGCTGGGCATTCGATTGATCAAATAGCATGCTGCTTGAAACACTTCATCCCAGAACCGCAGAGGCATCTGAGACTATGCCAGAAGGGTTAAGCCTGTTTCTACAATGTGACGGTGCTTCCGTTCAACGACTCCGTTCTGCTGATGTGTGTGAGGACAGGAAATATGGTGTTCTATGCCTGACCGATTGAAGTAGTGGTGTAAACGGTGATACTCTCCTCCCCAATCCGATTGGACACAACGAATTTTGCAGTTTAGAAGGTTTTCAACATGCTTCTGGAAGTGAAGAAAAACGGTTTCAACCTCAGATTTGCATTTGAGGAAATAGATCCACACGAATTTGCTGTAGTCATCAACAAAGGAAACATAAAATTTTGAATTGTTGACTGATGGGAGAGCCGACCCCCAGACATCAGTGTGAATTATTTCTAGAGGAGACGAGGTTACATTAACTGAAGACTCAAAGGGCAGTTGATGTGCCTTGCCGCATTGACAGGCATCACAAATTGAAGAAGAGCTAGTCCTGTCTGAGTCTACATTAAGATTATTTTCACGGAGAATGCGAAGAGTAACGGGTGCAGCAGGGTGGCCAAGACGTCGATGCCACTGCTCTTGGGAAATCTTTGAAGAGAGAAGAGCTTGATTGGGTCTTTTATTTGGAAGAGCTTGAGCTTGACTGGATCTTTTATTTGGAAGAGAGTAAAGTCCATGCTTACACCCTCCTTTTAGCAGAGTGGTCTTCGTGATTCGATCCTTGACAAAAAAGGAATGTGGGTGAAATTCAACAAAGGCATTATTGTCAACTGCTAGTTTACGAACTGACAAAAGATGACGATTAATTTGGGGAACATGCAAAACACGACGCAAGTGAAGAGGTCGAGTGGAGCCAGTGACAACTGAATTACCGACGTGAGTAATTGACAAACCTGAGCCGCTTGCCACCTGAACTTGGTCGTTGCCTGTGTATCGCTCCTTTGTTGTCAGTCGTTCCAAATCATGGGTTATGTGATCTGTGGCTCCTGTATCAACATACCAGTTAGGATCGACAGCATAGCCACCTGAGGCGGCAGCAGCAGCAGCAACTTTGGTAATTTCTTCAGGCTGGTAGTTCTGGTCATATCGATGCCAGCACGATGAAGCTTCATGGTTTGGCTTGTGGCAGATCTGACAAGAAGATCCATCTTTCTTGTTGTTATTGGATCCTCCACGATTGCCGCCGAATCCGCGCGCGCCACCGCGGCCACGGCCGCGACCATTGCGACCACCTCCACGCCCATGGTTCCTGTTGACAAGATTAGCTGATACCTGAATCTCGGTGTTGTTGCTCTCGAGCCGCATTTCATGGCTCAACATGTAGGCGTAGACATCACTGAGAGTATATGTGTCTGTGCGCGTAGTGATGCTCGTCACCAGGGAGTCATATTCACTCCCAAGACCACGTAGCATATACGAAATCATTTCTTCATCGTCGAGGGGCTTGCCGATCATTGCAAGGGTGTCTGCCAACCCTTTCATCTTGCGGTAGTAAGCACTGATGCTCATGTCGTTCTTCTTGGTCGTCGTCAGCTGCATACGGATCTGCATGATCCTTGCGCGTGAGCTTGCTGAGAAGGTCCTCTCCAGTGTGCGCCAAGCGTCGAACGCCGTGGTTACGCCGACGAGGTTCACGAGTACATCTTCAGAGACTGAAGACAGTATCGTGCTCAGGACCATCTGATCCTGGTGATACCAGGTAGTAAATTCTGGATTGACGACGATGCGACGGCCAGTGCCGGATTCCTCATTGGGCGGCACGATGATGGTTTGCGTCGGGCGCTCAACGGAACCGTCGACATATCTTAGGAGATTCTGACTCCTCAAATATGGAAGCATCTGTGTCCTCCAAAGCAGGTAATTCTCCTGCGAAAGTTTCACATGAACAACATGATTGAGCGAAGGCGTGGGCAGTTGTGTCTCTGATGAAGTTGAGATGTTGGAGACAGCGGAATGCGGTGTAGTGGGCATGGTGATTGGATCGGTGGCTCTGATACCATAAAAAAGGTTAATGAAGAATAGGATTGGCAATCGCAATCATCCCCTTGGGATCTCATTTCATATATATATCAAAGAGAACAGTCAGATCCACATCTTCAGGAGAGAGTGGAAACGTGTGAACTAACCTGGTAACTAATCTACCACCGTATCGGCAACAGACAAGCTACAGCTACGCATACGCAACAGAGTCAGTTAGGTTACCACGCAGGGCCCTATACTGAGTACTGACCAAATACATATCTCTGAATACATATTTCTTAACAGTGGATTTTTTTTTTTGAACTGGCAGCATTGCATGGCCTTTGAGGCAGATTAAGTTGTGGTTTTTTTTTTTAACTGGCAGCAGCACTGCCTTAAATTATAAGCTGAGAAGAAGGTTTTGTACGGGCTAGGGGTAACCAGCCTAGAGAAAGCCGTAACCAGAAAGAAAAATTAAGGTGCTACAGGTAAAGATAAGAGTTCCTCTAGTCTCTTTGCTCCAGTTAAGGGTCAGAAATGAGATTCTTCCTTTATTTTGGTTGGCAGAGAAGTGGGGAGGACATTACAGAACAAAAGATACGAGGCTTTCCATACTTCCCAAGTTGTGGATTTTGTAACGTCATTGATTCTGAAGACTCGAGCTGTTAGTTGACATAACCACTGGCGCCATATACAAATATGCAATTTGCAGACACATGAAAATTGAACTGCTTGAGAAGTCATACTTCGTAAGTACATATAAAATCTAACCTAACAGTACTACCTTATGTGAACTTCAGACTGATTCAACTGCAGAGTTTATTTTGCCCTAAAGTTTTGACAGAAGCAGCTACGGCTGTGGTTGCTAAGCATTCAGTGAATTGTATTGTTAGTGCTGTACAACGACAGTTTGATTCATCCAATCCAATCATACAAGAGAAAACTTTTATGTGCGAGAATGCACAGGTGCAGTATCAAAATGCACACTTCGATATTATTTGCTAAATCATGAGTTTTTTGCACAAGCAAAAGTTCACTAAAAAACTCCATTTTAGCAAACAGTACACCAACCTCGACCATCTCCGGGCTGGCGTACTCCTGCACGATGCCGGCAAGCTGCGCGCTGTCGCAGTTGTACGGCAGGTTCCCGAAGTACAGCTTGGTGGTGGTGCTGTCCGCCTCCGCCGCGCCGCCGTCCGAGCTGGCCTCCACGACACCACCCTGCTCCTCCTCCTCCTCTTCTTGCACAACCTCATCTTGCTCTTCCTCTTGCAACTGTGCCTCGACTTCCTCTACCTCTTCCTCCTGCTCCTCGGCAGTCGTGGCCGCGGCCTCCTCCTGAGACACCATCGCGGTGGCAGCGAGCACGCGCCTCCGCGGCACCGGCAGGACGGGCGCGGCGATGTGGTCGGAGAGGAGGCGGTGCTGGTGGTGGTGCGCGCGCGCCGGGCGGGGGAACACGGACGAGTACTGGAGCTGATGCTGCGTCCCGGCGGCGTCGGCCGGGAGCTTGGGACTGGGGAGGCGCAGCGCCGCGTGCGCCGTGGAGAGGTAGGAGTTGGCCATGGCGTCCGGCAAGGCGAGGGAGAGGGAGGTAGCGGCGCGTATCATCCCTCTATACAAAGCCGGAAGGATTCGCGCGAGGAGAGGGGCTCCACGTCGCCCCTACGCTCCGTCCGCCCGGCGCGTGGCAAAGCGTTTTGCGTACGGTCGGCTGCCGTTTTTTGCGAAAAAACCCCTACATTTTCCCGAAATTACGTAAAGGTCCTCGGTTATCGCAAAGAGGTCCCTGCCAGTTTTTTTAGCCCCTCCACTTTGCAGGATAGCGCCCCGCGGTTTTCTCAATTACGCACAGGTCCTCGTTTTTTACGTACAGATCCTCAATTTTTTACGAAAAAGACCTTTAGCTTTTTCGAAAATACGCATTTGCCCTCGTTTTTCTAAAAAAAATCCTCACATATTATCGTCTCTTTTGCTTCGGTACACGCGGTAGCTGGCGCGGCGTCACACCGCGCCTATGAGGCTAGTTCTCTGACTTAGAGAAGCTAAGTCACAGCGTCCATCGTCCAGATACACGGTCCAGAATTTTTTAGTTTTAATTTTTTTTACTTCTAGTTTTTAGTTTTTTATTTTCATCTTTTTTCTAGTTTTTTTATATATTTCTTTATATTATCTATGTTAAAACAACCTATAGTACGAGTCGGTGTAGTAGCTCGAGGCTCGCTGTGTACAATGGAAAAGAGGGGATAAGGGGTGGTTTAATATGGGCCATTGACACGTGGGTCCTTTAACGTGGTTCTTGTTCAGAGTTGTTCCTACTAATGAGATTCTTGTTTTTTCGCGTGAGTGAGCACGCAGTGGCGGATCCAGGAAAAATTTTAGGAGGGGCTGAACAAAAGCGATACAGCGACATAACTCCACTATGCCTCTCCTACACCATACATCCATAGCTAAAAATTTATTGGGAGGCTCCAGGGGGCTCCAAGGGTCCAGTTGCGGTAGGGGCTCGAGCCCCCCCCCGCCTCACTGCTGGATCCGCCCCTGTGAGCACGCGTGTTTAGTTTGGTCTTTCTGGTGTAGCGTTGCAAAACTTCTAGCAAGTTACTTCCTCTTGATATAAGTCTGGGGTACATACCCAAAAAAACATATTAAGTAAATGCTATTTAATAGAATTAGATCATAGTTATTTTTATTAGATAAATATAGTACTATTTTTTTCTATTAGAGATAAATATAATCTAGTTTTATCAAATACTACTTATATAATATACATCGTAGGTATGCGTATCCGAGTTATATTACAGAATAGAGGAAATATTCAAGTTACTTGTCAACACGTTCCCCATTTATCAGTTGGCTCAGGTTTTAGCTTATCATTTTCTGTTATAGTAATTAGCTTTAAACAATGCATCTTTTTAATATGGAGTTTATAGGTAGATTTTAGTAGACACTGTACTGAATTCAGCTATATCAGCTAAAATTGTATGTGACTGTTTCCCACTACGTACTGTCTTTCGCGAACAACCAGAATCTAAAAACCGTAAAGCAAAAGTGAAAGCCATAGCCAAAAAATCACCGATTTTTAGTTATTTTTAGGGCGGTCAACTTTAGAACAACAATCATTGGTCGTGGTTACTATTTAACCTATAGCCGCTAATGGCCATCTGTGATCGTCAATTCGATGGTGCGGATTTTTATTTGTTCTGGGGTTTATCTCCAAACACATGTTAACATGTTATTGTATCATTGTATCCTTCATGAAACACATCCTGCTGCTGACAGCAATGTGACGCTACAGAAATAGTCCATGCAAAGCTACTACCATAAAGAACAAATCATGGGAGCCTTTTTTTCCTGGAAGGTTTTTGCTAACCAAACATATCCTACAGTGCAACAAGAAACTGTCAAAAAATACAATACAATGGAAAAGATACCATAACAAATTAATTTGGTTCAAAATGAATAACTGTAAAAAAACTAAGCAAGAAAGCAATCACAATAATCTTGTCGCTTCCATGAAGTCCATGCATGCGTCGCGTCTTCCAGGCTTGGATGATCATCAATTACCTGTCCCACTCCGCGCTTCCGCAGAAGCAGGAGCCCCGGCGCCGCCTCCACGGCCCACCGCCGCGGCTATCCTGCTTCCGGTCCGGCGACAGATCCGCCCTCCACTTCTCGAGCGCCAGCTCCAGCTTCCTCTGGTCGACAGTGGCGCCCCTAGCATTCAGCTGCCTGGAGTGCTCGACGAACCACGCCGGCTGACGGCGCTCGTCGTCCAGCTCCTCCGCCTCGGAGTCCTCGGCGATCTTGCAGAGCGACGCCGGCCTCTTCATCACGGGGTCCTTCACAAAGAATGTTAGTAACCCTTGTGCTAGTAATAACTCTGCATGCATTCATACGTTATGTAACGCTTGGAGTTATGGTGATTAGTGCTGCTTGTAATGCTTTAGTTGTGTAACGCTAGAGTAATGGAGTTTTTATAGCATGCATGTAACCGGTCTTGCTTTGCAAGTATAAAAGGAAGAAGTTATCACGCTGCAGTATGGAGATAGGCAGTACAAAGCTTATCTCTTTTTTTCTTTTTTTCTATACTTTTTTTAAAGACTCTAGTAACTGATGCATGATAACTGAGTCAAGATTAATTTATAACAATCTCCCCCCTAATGGCCTAATCTTGACTTGCTGCACCACTAGCTGCCGACCGTCACTGCTGCCGGAGTCGTCCCCATGGCCTCCATTGCCACCAAGGATGATCCCATCGCTTGGGATCCTCGGTTGGGGAGGAGACTCCGATCCGGACATCTCTACAGAACTGATGCACGGCTCTGATACCAATTTGTGCTGCCTATCTCCATACTGCAGCGTGATAGCTTCTTCCTTTTATACTTGCAAAGCAAGACCGGTTACATGCATGCTATGAAAACTCCATTACTCTAGCGTTACACAACGGAAGCACTACAAGCAGCACTAATCACCATAACTCCAAGCGTTACATAACGTATGCATGCATGCAGAGTTATTACTAGCACAGGGGTTACCAACAATCACCCCCTAATCCCTGTGCACGTCCTTGACGCCAATCAGAGCTCGTTGGTCTCCAGTTGTCAGTTCTGCAAGGAGTTGTGCCAACCACACTCCTTGGCAGGCTGCTGATGTCTTTCACTTCTTCACCGTCGGTGACACACCTTACCGACGACTTGACTTCTTCCTCAGCTCCAATTGTCTTTCGCCGATGACGCAACTTGACGGCGACGGAGACTCTCATCATATCATACACAGATGAAAATTTGGACACAACTACAAGAACTTACACATACATTACATCATGAACTGACACATCTACGTGCACGAGCACGACTCGACTATGCGCACGTATGTAACACACCTCCTACGTGCACAAACAACTCATAAATGACACATGCAACACTCCTACTGTGCCATCTCTCTCACTCACACACTTTGATGATGCTGTCGCCGCTTTAGATATCACTGTGTTCACGACATCTTACACCAAGACACTGCTGATAGTGGAAGAACGTCGTTTTCCGTCGACGCCGCTCCCGCCTTGCAGCCCACCTAGGGCGCTCGTCGTTGCCACACCACAGCGATCACGTCGTCACCCCAGTGTGCACGTCACGTGCGATTATGGCACACCGCCCTGACCTCGCCATGGCTGCATGAACCTTTGTCGCCGTGCTTTTGAGCGCACGGTGCTACAGTCGACTGGTCGCTAGCACCTGTGCACCTCCACGTGACACGCGCCGCTGTGCACGCCATCACGCCGATCAGCGAGTCATCGCTAGGAAGCTTCTCCTCGCACCTCGCTCTGATACCAATTGACGTCTCCAAAACGCATATGTATTCATCTTCTTGTGTGTGTTCTAGAGAGGAAACAATGTGCGAGTTCTCTCTTTTTTTTCTTTTTTTCTATACTTTTTGTTTTTTTAAAGACTCTAGTAACTGCTGCATGCTAGAGACTAGTAACTACTGCATGATAACTGAGTCAAGATTAATTTCTAACAAAGAACACGTCGGGGGAGTCGGGCGCGTTGTAGAGGGGCACGGTGCGCACGTGGGTGGCATCCAGCGGCACCACCGCCACGTTCACGATGCCCTGCAGCCGCAGCGACCGCGGGCGCCGGAGCTACAGCTCCGCCACCTGCCGGCCGTTGGGCCCGTTGTGGACGACATCGCCCCAAAGGGGTGCACGAACGCGCTCACCACGATCTGAGTGCAGTTGAGGATGGGGTCGGCGCCAAGTCTTCGCGCCGTGCGCACCTCGATGGTGACGACTGCCATGCCGGACTGTTAGAAAAATCAACGCAACTCTGATCTCTGAATTATGCTGGATGAATAAAAGGTTTAAACACGCGTGAGAGAGAGGTTTTGCGTCGCGCTCAACTGACTGCGACTTTTTCATTTTCTTCCTTTTATTCAAAATTACATCAGTTAGTTACATGCAAAGTAGTGCCTTGAATCTTCCTCATATCAGCCCACAATCCAAAGAATCAATCTATCGAAAAACTACTAAAAAAACAAAGCTTCGACTCACTCTACAACTACTATATACTCTTACGAGTACAACCACTACTAAAGCTCCTACAACCATGTCTAAGCAAAGCTTACGATCACGAGCAAACAAACTTTACGACCATGACTTAAGACCATGAAGAAACCAACCTTACGACCATGGTGAAACCAAACATGCATACGACCATATCTAAAAATAAAATGTTTATAACCACGTCTAATGTGCAAATGTTTATGACTATGGCTCTTATGACCACGCAGTCTATGACAATGCAGTGAAATACATCAACATTCACTCCCTATTTCATTGCACCTACACCATGCCGATGCAGCTTCTCTACTCGAGAAACCGAGCACGACCAAGTGGTTTTGTTAGAGTATCTGCCAGCTACTCTTCAGACCTGACAAAGACAATTTTGATCCTCCCTTCTTCACACTGCCTAATAAAATGGTAACGCGTATCAATATGCTTACTCCGATCATGCAGTATGGAATTCTTGCACAATGAAATTGCAGACTTGTTGTCCATCTTAAGAAAGATCTTTTCCGGCTTCTTGTCTGCCATCTCACCATACAATCGAGCAAGCCATATTCCCTGAACAGCGGCTGTAGTAGCAGCGATATATTTTGCTTCACATGGGATAATGCCACTACCTTTTGCTTCTAGGATTGCCAACTTATCAAGCACTTCCCAAATATGTACAATACACCGGTGGTGCTTCTACGATCATCAACATCCCCTGTCATGTCACTGTCACTAGACCCTGTTATCTAAGGCTCCTCTGCTCCTTCCCATCTCGGATAAAAGCACCCCATATCATGAATACCACTTATGTATCTCAAGATGTATTTAACTCCAGCCTTGTGCTCAACAGTTGAGGCTTCCATGAATCTGCTAACATACCCGACTGAGAATGCAATGTTAGGTCATGTATGCACAAGGTACCTCAGACTACCCGCTGTACTTCTATACCAAGTAGTATCAACAAGAGGACCAGCAGATTGCTTACTCAACCGAAGTCTAGCTTCCATGGGAACTTGATATGAATTCAACTCCTCCATGCCACAGCGAACAAGGGAGGGAGAGAGAAGGGGGAAGCTAAGTGGGCTAAACGCCACTAGGTCGAAAGAAAGGAGAGGCCAGGAGAAGAAACGGGCCGAGGGCCCAAGAAGCTTTTGAAATTTAAACCAAAATTTGAAAGCAAGTTTTTGAATTTAAACTTAATTTTTTAAATTGCCACAAAAATTTTTATTAGCCCCCAAAAAAGGGGTGTTACAAATCCTACTACCCTTGAACAGAATCTCGACACCGAGATTTAAGGTACTCTGAGAATAGAAACAGGAAGTCTAATCTAAGCCGATCTTTGCGTTCCCAGGTGGCTTCTCGCTCTGAATGGATATAGTTTGGCATCTTGTCTGCTTCTCCACATATCAAGGATCTTAATTGGACACTGCGTACAACAGGTCATTCTGTTCTCGATCGGAGTTTGCTCTTCAAGGGTTCTAAAGTACTTCTTGAGTTGAGAGACACAGAACACATCGTACACATCCGCCAATCTTGTCGATGACGTACTTCTTGAGTTGAGAGACACGGAGCACATTGTACACATCCGCCAATCTTGTCGATGGCGCCAAATGGTAAACAACTTCTCCACACTTGGTGCCAGGTACGTTAAAAAAAAAAAGTAGCTTAGCTAGCTAGCCACCGACCATGATCATGATCTTCGCTCCATCGGCTACGACTTGGCCGGCCGGCGGAGGCGCCGCCGGGTTTAAGGCAGCCACGAGCTGATGTCCACCACGGACCATGCTCGGCGTGCGCATACCCCGCAGGCCGCAGCTGCATCATCGACTTGCGTGCGCGGCCCATTCCACTTTCGCCCAACAACCGCGCACCGGACAGACCGGCAAGGGACAACAAGGCTACGACACGGCAACATTTAACCCTTCCAGCCGATGCATCAAACAATACACAACAGCAGTTCACCATAGCTGCATATAAAGCATACAAAATAGACCAAGGTGCTCCTCTACAACCATGCATGGCATCATCTGAGCAACAGGCTGAGCTGCCGCTGGGGCAGCATGGGTTTCAAGATTCGGCAGCGTCCCTCACAAGAAAGCAGCAAACTAATCCACTGATTCAGCACCCGAGACGACCACATAAACAATTCTAGCACGATTCAACTTTCAAAACTCAAGGATTAACATCCAGGATGTGATGAAATTACATAAAACCAGACATCGTTTGCCTCTCAAAATACTTAGAAACATAGAATTTCAGTAAAAGCAACAAAACGCTAGTTTGATGATCCCAGGGCTCCGCTTAGCATAGCAAGTGAAGAGCACGCCTAGTTGGCGCCAGCAGCAGCTCCCTTCTTCCTTGGTGCAGCCTCAGTTCCTGAAATGCATTTGCAAGACAGTGGTTTTTAGTAAAAAAGTCAATGATCTCACAACATAATAACAGGAGCAAAAGAAAACAGAAATATACCCTCTCTGAAGTTGCTCTTGAACCTCCGGGGCACGTGGCGAAGGTACCTCATTCTCCCAGTGCCAGTAGTCTTCCTCCTAATGGCCTTCATGCTCCAGTTGTCTGTTTTTCAAGAATTGTGGTGATCAGAATTACATATCAGAGGGAGTAGGATCTATCAAACTCGCTACTGTAAGCAGCGAAATGTGTGAGCTGTGCTCAAAAATTCTAAAACAAACGTTCAAAGCACTATGACAATCAACCTAACCTACTAGCACCTATTTAATATCAAGTATATATACTGAAAATACAAAGGCAGAGCCATATGCCATAGTACAACCAAGGATACCGCTGCCTATTATCTAATTGCTGTAACTCTGAACAGGGTGCAGCAGAGCATGAAAGAGAACAGTTCAATTGTGTAAATCTTTCTATCGAGAACTTTTAAATTCATTCAACATCTTGCTCATGGTCCGAACCTACTACGCGACAGAGAGAGCTAGTCACGATGAAGGTTCAGATTAAATTATAACATAGAGTCGTATGGTTCTATTCACAGATCAAGACACACCCGGCCCACATCGAATCACAGAGTTAGCATGCGATTCAAGACGATAGCAGTATGTATTACTACGAAACTATGCATGAGTGATGTAAAATATCACAAACATATCAAATAAAAGGTAACACGGCCTCGCACACGCAATACATTGCAGAATCAATCCTCCAAACTAGCCAAGAACAACGAGTTGGGAGGAACGGAAGGGAGCAGAGTAAGCGTTTGGGGGATCTGATCTTACACTTGCGGATGCGGGCGGAGGGGTAGCCGCAGGAGGAGCAGGTGCTCTTCTGCAGGTGGAAGCTGCGGCGGCCACAGCGCACGCACAGCGTGTGCGTCTTGTTCCGGCGCTTCCCGAAGCTGCCCGTTCCCTTGCCCTGCGCACCAGCACCAAAGCAAAAACAAGAACCACAGGTTAGGGTCCCGGATCTAGACGAGAAGAACACGAGAGAGTCACCAGCGTTGCTGCTATTCTCTCACCATTTCGCCTTCGCCTTCGCCTTCGCTTGCCGCCGCCGGGGAAGAGGAGAAGAGAACGCACCAAAAACCTAGCGGATGATGAGGAGATTTTACTTTTATAGAGCAGAGCGGAACTGCCCAGGGTTAGTCAGGGCCGGCCCGCTCCAAATATGGGCCTAATTCTAATTGTGGGCCTGTATCTTTGTGATTATTTTGTTGGGCCTACTCTTTTGCCGCCCGGGCTAGATAGTCAAGGCTCAACTAGGCCCACCTTGGCCATCCCCAAAGAGTTGTCCTTGCAGTGCGGCTCTCTGGCTTCCTCCTCCTACCGCACCGCACGCCCCCTGCCGTCCTCCTCTCGCCGCGGCGCGACCGTGGCAGCCTCCGGCGCACCAACACCACGAACTAGGACTGACAAGAACTGAAGAGATACACTCAAAAGTTCTAGAATAAACAAATAGTTACAACTTACCAGTACTTTTCAATTCTTTGTACACAGCAGGAGGGAAGACGGTTCTAGAATCTTCCTTGTATTTGTGTCAATTTGGCCACCAGCAGAAGATATTGCTGAAGCATTTGTATGACATGAAATTCTCACTTACAATAATGTTATGCCCTATTTTACCGAGTTATTTAACAAGTAATTTGATGTTCATACCGCACAATTCAGCCACACACTTAAGATGATACTCCAAGAACTTGAGACTCAGACCACAGGCTTCAGTACAATCAGGTCATCCGGTGTAATGAGAAATTATTTACACTCGATAACACACTTGTTTTACAAATATGATGGAGCATATACAACTCGGTTGCTCTACAAATTTAACATACCCATGATAAATAGATGCCATTTATACTAGGGAATAGGGATCCGTAAGGAGTACATTGAAATTTACAGTTGGAGAACTGCCGAGAACCATATAGTGATATAGAAAGTTGCTGTCGAGTTATTTCTTCAGCCACTGAGACATATCTGATATCAGCGCATTGAGCAGGAACAGCACTGCACTATACAAATGACTCCAATGCTATCACTTCCAAAACGACCCGTATCATGCGCACATGAGCTGAGTATACTTCATTGCCTCCGCAAACTAATGTTCCAGAGGACGGCCGCCTTCACATTTCTTGCTATTGCGTAATGCTCCTTACATTGTAGCCGGAACAAACACTGGTCCAAAGGAAGAATTGGCAAATGGCAGCTACACGGCTACTGATGTCAAGCATCAGTATTTTGTGCAAGACAATCAAAGCTTTGTTATAGTAGCCACTAGGAAACACTAGTTGCTTCGAGCTGCCTACCACTACCAGCGGCAGAACACAAGGCCTCCCTGCCATGCGGCTTCAGGAGCGACTCGCGGTCGCAGCTCGCCGGCACGACGGGCTGGATGCCGCCGGGGTTGAGCGGGAAGAGGATCTTGAAGTATCCTTCCGCGATGGCCCCCATGTCGCAGGTCTCGGCGACATTGGGCATCTGGTAGATGTCGCGCGTGTAGGCGTGGAGGCTGGGGTACTCGACCAGCTTCCTCCTGGTGCACCGGAAGAGCGAGTTGTAGACGAGGTCGAACCGTATCAGCGTCGTGAACAGGCAGACGTCGGCCAACGTGAGCCTGTTGCCGCACAGGTACCGGGAACTGGACAGGTGATCCTCTAGCCTGTCCAGTGCTGCGAACAGCTCGTCTGCAGCAGCGTCGTACGCCTCCTGGCTCTGCGCAAATCCACACCTGCACCAGTAAAAAATGTGTGTGTGTTTTTTTACAGTTTTTACACGTAAAATAAAAAAATGGCACAGCTTGGATTAAGCATCCAATTGTTGCAGTTGATCGGAGCAATGCTGCATCAGTTTTAGTTAGGGGAAACTGGCTACAGGACACCGTCCATTGTCCTCCTTTGCCCACGGACACTCAAAATACATGGTTTAGCCAGAACGCACTGATAAAAAGCTGTAATTTTGCCGTAAGATACCAAACCCCATATTTTATCATTTGTGGACCAGACGGGGAGAAAAATTTTCCGAAAAGACCCGGGTGCCTCTGCCCAATCTTCTCCCCCAAGTCCATCTCCCTCCCACCAGCTCCATTTCGCGGAAACACCCCCGCCATCAACCAGTATCGCCCGCCTTGGCCCTCCCCCGATTCCCCAATGCGCAAGGCGGGCTAGGGTTAGGATTCTTAAAGCCCATCCCCGCTGGTGCGTCACGCCGCCGCCAAGTCGCCTGCGTGTAATCTCTGCGCAACAGCCCCGCCGCCCCATCTGTGCCGCTCCAAGTCGGCTACGCCCCCGCTGAGTCGAGGTGCCGCCCGTCGCCCCACTTGCGCCCGTGGCGAGACCCTATGTGAGGTAAGCAACCCCTTCTTCCTTTGCGCCTATGCCGCACCGAGCGCCTCCATCCCCTTGCTTGATAGTTTACAGTCATAGCGATTTGATATCCTGGCTTTGAGGAGATTTCATTTCTAATCTACTTCAATTTATTTGGGAAAAAGGCTTAACATGTATTTTAGGTGTCCGTTGGCAAAGAGGGAGTAGCCAATTTTCCCTTTTAGTTATGGTAACAAAAACTAAAAGTGAAACCAAAATTGCAGTACCTGTACACGCCGTTGTTGACGCTGGCGTAGATGAGGCCGTACCAGCGGTCGATGTCATGGCGCAGGTCTGGCGGCCACAGGTCGAGGCCTCCGCCGCCGTCCTCGCCCGCGATGCCGCAGATGAACTTGGCGATCTCGATGCTCTCGTTGCACACCACCTCGCGGCGCTCCGCGTCCCACAGCATCGGCACCGACGCCCTCCCCTCGAACCCACCGCTCCGGACGGCGTACACCTCCCAGAGCTTGCGCTTGCCGTAGAGCGCGTCGGGGCTGTCCGGCGTGAAGGACCACGCGCCGTCCTCGCCGGGGACGGCAACGGAGAGCGGCAGGCGGGGCTCGAGGCCGAGCAGCGCGCGAACGAGGAGGGCGCGGTGGGCCCATGGGCAGGGGAGGCCCACGTAGAGGTGGAGGCGCGCGCTGGGGGTTCCCACGACGGCGGGGAAGCGGGACGGGGTGCGGGTGAAGGCGCCGGTGCTGGGGTCGGAGGGGGCGAGCTGGCGCATGAGGAGGCGCCACGTGGAGGTCCAGCCGTGGCGGACGGCGAGGACGAGCTGGGACGGGGGCAGCGCGCGGCCCCACAGGAGGCGGGAGAGGGCGGTGAGGGGGTCCTGAGAGGCGGCGATGGGGTTGAGCCGGCTGCGGCGGTGGGGGAAGGGAGGAGGTGGCGGTGGCGGTCGCCGGAGCTGGAGGGGGAGCGGCGGAGGTGGTGGGGACCACATGGTATGGTGCGACGTTGGCCGCCGGCAGGAGAAGAGTGTAGTCAGAAATGGTGCGGTGGATAAGGAAGGTCCAATCCCAGAAAGTCATAGCCAGGCCCAACTACTCTTGGGGAAACCCCATAGGCTCTGAGCTTAGCCCACTCACCAGCCCAGTAAATCACGAGCTGAAGCTTTGGACCTCTCACGTCACCACGTGCTCCTTTCCAAAGAGAAGGAAAAAAAAATAAATGGAGAGAATCATCCACGGGTAATTGATGCTAAGGAAAAAAATATATCGAAATTACCGAAACAAAGCTTCGAATTTTAAACTCTGCCAAATGTCAGACTACGCAACAGTACCATATCATATTGTGCGAATGTATTAAAAGCTAATTTGCCAGCGGCATAAACATCATCCGAGGGAAACTGCTTAAGGGTCATACAAAACTTGTTCAGAACTCTTTTCAAGAGAGTAAAACGCTATTGAACTCCAATTAGCTGCTTCGATTAAACGATCGCATTTGCTGCACTAGCAATCCTGGGCCACAGATCAGCACACTCCTTTCCGATAGGTCCGGTGATGGCAGAGCCTGCATCATGGAAGCACATATTATTCAGGATGCACCTCCAGCAATGCGAATGTTGTATAGAAAATAGCTGGTCTAGCTACACGTATCAAGAGCATGGTTGTTGAGATGTCGGTATATCCGCAGTACATCAGCATGGCGGACTAGAGGGCCATGCCGTCGGATGAGTTTAAGTCACTCGAGTCAAGACTAGTCCAGACGCATACCTCAATAGCTCACGGGTTGGGGTTTTAGGAGAGGTCTTCGACGCTGCCGTCAGATCTGCCGTCTCCTCCGCCAAATTGGCCTCCTCTACTTCGCCGGCTGGCTCTCCGCCGCCTCCTCTGGTCTGCCGTTGGGTAGGGGAAAAGGCGAAGGACCAACAGCCAACGACGCGGGGAACAACCACCCCCAAATCCGGATCAAGGGAGCAGATCGAAGAAAGAGGGAGAAAGTGAAGGAGACAAGGTGGCTGGATCTGAGGGGAATGCCGAGTAAGGAGCCGAAGGGGAGGAGGCGAACGAAAGGTAAGGCAATTTGGCCGGATGAGGTAGAGAATAGAGTGAGAGAGACCGGGTAGGGAATAAAAGAAGAGGACGAGGGAGAGAGACCAAGAGAGAATAGAGAGAAGAAGGAAAATCGACCGAGAGAAGATAAAAAAGAAATAGGGGAAAGAGAAAAAAAAAAGAATGAGGAAAAGAAAAAAAAAGGGAGAATAAGGGTTCTGGGACGTGCATGGAATCCTTAATCCTGGTCATTTTATGCCAATGTCTGTCTTCTCCATGCCTCCTCTCCTCTGCCTACTCCTCCGGTCTGCCGCCTCCTCTGCTCCTCTCCGGTCTCCTCTAGTCGCCGAGGCCTCCTCTCCTCTCCAATGAGTGGCTATTGCTATATACTGATATGCATGGTGTTGGTGCTACTGCTATGGCCGTATGCATCTCTAACTTGATGTGTATGCTTGGTGCTATGGCCGTATGCATCTCTAACTTGAAGTGTATGCTTGGTGCTACTGATATGGCTTAGTGATATAGTATATGCATGTTCTATTACATTATCAATTTCATTTGCTACTAAACTAGGTTAAGATGTGTGTACGGTGTCGCCACGCCGCACGTCATATGGCGTCACCACGTCGCACGCCATAAGCGATATTGTTGTGTAAAAGTGGTGAGTCGCCCCGTCTCGCCGCACCGCCTTAATAACCATGATCAAAGCAACCAAATCTAGCTCAGAATGCTTTAGTTAGCAGCACATTAAATATAAACTAGCTCATATATTTTTCAGTGATGTTTTTCAGATATTCCTTCTACAGATTAGATGTAACGTGTATAAAACTATTAAAACTTCCAGGATGATACCTTTCATCTCTCCCTTTGGGTTCACAATGACTCCAGCATTGTCTGCAAATATGACAAACAAAACATTACAATTCAATCATAACTAAGGCAGTCATTGTGATTTAGAAGAACTTCTACATGCAAAGCTTTAACAGAGCAGCAGGTAAATACAGATAGTTCCAGACATACAAAGACTTAACAATTGACTCACATAGATACATAAAGATGACAAAAGTTTATAAGTTCCTTCATAAAACTAAAAGGGGAGAGATTATAACATGTACCACGAGACAGGTAGCATAATGCGACAAAAGAATGCAGTGCACTATGCTGTTTAATACTGGCCACAATTTGCATTTAAGCTTCCTTCTGACAAATGACCAGACTGGAAGGTCACTTTAATGAAGCAACGCTATCTAATATGGACGAGCGCATTGGCAGGAGAAAATCAAGCTTTTGAAACATGTAATCACTAATCAGAACTTAAACTACCTAGAATAAGGCAGTGCAGAGTGCAGTTTTGCAAAAGTTCAATAATATTTGTTGATCAAGAGGTTTTTCAAAATTGATGGTGACAGTACAACAGAACATTAGCTCAGTAGACAGCAAACTCTAGAGAAACAAACCAAAATACCAAATTATAATGAATCACATATCCGAGAGAACAGTGGTTCGATAAATTGTCATATACGGAGGCCTTCCTTATGACCAAGCAATTTTGGTTATGATAGAACAAGTCATCAACGCATAGCAATTGTAGAAGCATACAATTGCTTGAATGATTAAATCATTAAATATTATAACCCAGTCATAGAAAAAGTACCTTCAAAGTACATGTAGACACCATCCTTTCGGCGCCATGGCTTGCGCTGCCTCACAATGACAGCTGGCATGACTTTCTTCCTCAGGTCAGGCTTCCCTTTCTTCACAGTAGCCATAACCATGTCCCCAACGCAGGCAGAAGGAAGCCTGTTAAGGCGCCCCTTGATTCCCTTCACAGAGATAATGTACAGGTTCTTGGCTCCAGTGTTATCAGCACAGTTCACAGTGGCTGCCACTGGCAGACCCAGCGACATCCGGAACTTGTTGCCAGCAGAACCTCCACGCCCTGCAGTTCAAGAACACCAGCAAGAACATATTTAGATAAGAAGTCCAAAACAACTGTAGTGAAGTAACCCCCTAAGGTTGAGATCCATGACACATTTGAAGTAGAGCCCATAAATTATCCTCAAAGGTTCTTACAAAAGCTTCTATCTAATTATCGAGTCAAGAAAGCAACATAAGCAAATGAGGAAATCTACAATCATCTATCCTGATAATGAGAAATGTGAATACTCGGATGCTTCATTTAAGATCTAATATAATAACTCTTCAGAACAAAAACAGCAGGAAAGCATCAGGCACAATAGCTTACACACTCACGTGAGATTGAACAAACTAAAAACTTGAACCAGAACACTTTTAACCACATCATGTACGGTGCTCTTATGTTTCTCACCAGAGGATTAATAGCATCTGAAATAATGAACATCTTGCAAGTATGCATGCCATTTTCGAAGAAGTGAAATTAACGTAAAAAAAAGTAAACAGACTGCAGGCATAAATCACATGTTCATTTTCGAAGGTTCTTGAAGTGAATCTAAATACTAATAGGTAAACAATACATTTCAAACATCGGGGAACACAGTGGCGGATCCAGCCGGGGGGGGGGGGTCGAGCCCTCCTACCGCTACCGGACCCTTAGAGCCCCCCCTAAATTTTTAGCCATGAATGTATAATGTAGAAGGGGCTGAGGTCGAGCTGAAGATACTTCAGCCCCTCCAAAAAATTTTCCTGGATCCGCCACCGGGGAAACATATAGTATGTACTCACCCTTACGGTGTCCTCACTGTGCACTCAAACTAAAAAAGTCGTGAAAAATTCCAAAAAAATCTGAATGTACTTCATGGTTTACTCCACCTATGTATCAATTTTCAAATTCATTCTATATTAAAAGTACCAGAATTTTCTTATTTTTAGTACTATTAACATACAATAAATTTGAATTTGAAATTTTATATATAGGTAGAGTAAACCATGAAGTATATCCAAAAAACCTTTCAGAATTTTTTGTGACTTTTTGTAGTTTGAGTGCACGATAAGTGCACCGTAAAGGTGGATACATACTATATGTTCCCAAACATCAGTGCAGCAAGCAAGTACATGTATCTAACAACCCTAAACCAACAAACAGCTAAATAAAAAGCCCCATTTCCTAGATATCTACACCATATCTGACTATTGACAATCCCAACTAACAACCATTCGTCCCAACATGAAAAATAAAAGTCGAAAATATACAAGGCATCCCTAACCCTATAGCGACAAGCCGACCAGATCAGATTACCTACCCACTTGCAACGCGATCCAAGTAACACAACAACTAACACATCAAAAACGTCAATACAAATCGTAATTACTAGCAAGAGAACATGTTTGCGCATCCAAATTGAAACATCTCACCGCGTAATCTAACTATAATACGAGACTACATCTGAGGAACATGCAGGATAAGATCTAATTGGATAAGGAGAAAGGAAACTTACCTCGTTTCGACATCTTGGAGATGGGAGTGGTGATGCGTGGCGGCGGCGGCGGCGCAGCGGATGGCTTCTCTTGTCTATATAGTGGGAGAAAATTGATGATTTGCCATCTTCAAGAATGGGCTTCGCACTTTTGCCACTCTCAACGTTGGCTTCGCAAAAATGCCATGTAGTACATGAGTCCCTTGATTAGTATGCCATTTCATCCCTTTAATTCATTTCCTTTTTCTTTTTCTAATTTCAGGGACTGGAAATGACCCTTCTACCCCTGGCTAATTTCTCACATGCATGGAGAGATGATACACGTACGCGCGCGCAGGAACACCGAAGAGACTCCGCAAAAATGATGAACTGTTACTGTACTTTTTTTTTTGCAAAATGAAACTTAGCAACAAAGCTAGCTATTAAGCAAGAAGTGTTTGGAGCTCCAATGGTCTGAGAAAATCACCATCTTTGTTGCCATTTGGTGCAGCCATTGGGTGTCACGTTTAGCATTGCGTGTCACCATTTGAAAGATTGAGGGGAGGAAGATTGCGGGAAGCAAAAGGGAATCACGTCATTTTCCCGCGGAGTCTCTTCGGTGTTCCTGCGCGCGCGTACGTGTATCATCCCTCTATGCATGTGAGAAATTAGCCAAGGGTAGAAGGGTCATTTCCAGTCCCTGAAATTAGAAAAAGAAAAAGGAAATGAATTAAAGGGATGAAATGGCATACTAATCAAGAGACTCATGTACTATATGACATTTTTGCGAAGCCAACGTTGAGAGTGGCAAAAGTGCGAAGCCCATTCTTGAAGATGGCAAATCATCAATTTTCTCATATAGTGGCGGGGTCTAGGGCTTTGCTGCTATTACTACCTTTGGCCCTTGGAATATTTGGTAATAACACGCACGTCCTCAAGCCAGTGCGTGAAAGAAAAATGAACAAAATAAAAACAGGGTAATATCTGAAAATAAGCCCGTAAGGAGGACTTTGGAGTGTTTATTGCTCATTAGTCCTTGTGAAAGTTAGAATTGTGATGGGGTGGGCGCACGGAGAGGTGACCATGGAGGAGATGCTCGGCCTGGTGCGGGGCTTCGTGGACATCCTCGTCCTCGCCGGAGGCCGCACGTCCTCCGGAACCGCCGCCACCTGGCTCTCCGGCGACGTCAAGAAGGCCCTCCGGTGGGCCCTCTTCTTCGAGGAGGTACGATCTCTCCTGCTCAGCTGCTTTGTGCTCTTAGGTTTGCCTCCTGCCCTTCGAGTTCGACGCCATGATGATTTCCACCTCTAGAGGTAGATCGCGTAATTGGGATTGCCGCCTTCGCATTGGCGCTTACGTAGAGTAGTTTTCCGGCTCCAGCCGGCTGATACATTTCAAGCTCGTACAGTGGCCACCTGCAGAATTCGTGTGTTGGGGGGCAGTGTGAAGTAGTAGTAGGACCATTTAGTGGGGCGCAACACATATCTTACGAGTTGCTCACTCGTTCCTGCATTGTGTTCAGGTTTTCAAGAACCTGCGTGACTCTGGTCAGTACGAGGATTCTGCAAGAGAGTTCGATGCAGCACTCGTTGAGCTCACTTCAAGCCCGGATTTCCCCAAGGTGCTATTGTAAAACTGTTTCTTGTATGTGTCCATTCTGATTTTGCAAGTACTGATGTTCTACTCTGTGCCATGCAGGGTCTAGCCGATATGCAGTCGGAAACACTGTCGACAGCAAGGGAGTTGGTTGTGAAACATTTTCTGAAAGCAAGAACAACGAGTGTGGAGAATTTTGGTGCTGTTCTTGAAGCAGTTGTTGAGATGGATATTGATGGCATTTGTGCTAGTGGTGAGCGCAATGCATGCCAAGAGTATGTGAAGTCAATATTAAATATGAATTCAACTAGTTTGATGCGGACCAAGAATGCCTGTGATGTTGGAGTTCCCACTAGTTCTGATGAATTGTATGCAGAATCCTTGTTTATGGGTCATTCACGGATTCTAGTTAAAGAACTTCTGAAGGGGCTAGATTCAGCATCCTGTATTTCTTTGGCTGAGAGAGGATTGGGTACACTTCTGAACAGCTTGAAAAAGAGCAGTTTTGATGATGCAGGGAGCACGTCAAGTGTTCCGGCAATTCCTAAGTACATAAGCCCTTAAACACTCACCTTCTATACATTGCTAACATTGTTAATCCATATATCCGTGTCCTTTGTTTTACATGATAGCATGCTCCAGTTTGAACTCACCCAAAACTGTTACAACACAGAAAATCACAAATGATCGACAAGTTTCTCCTGTGGAAGCAATGGAGAGGGAAGTGTTTGTCATACTTGTTTGATGAACGTACCATTCGCATTATGTCTGGAGCTAATTTGATCTTTAGTGCCCCCAAGGAGCAGTGGATGAGAGTTTTTGATCCGTTAAAAGTTTCAACAGATTCTTTTCAAAGTGGTCTCGTTGAAACCATGGTACCTATTCATGGCTTTGCCTTTGCTCATAGACACTATTTATACATACATTATCTACATTTATCAAATCAATATATATGCATTGTCTTTATAGGAGCTATGCTTGCTGGGTTTGGTTTCAAGGCGATGGAATCCATTGATAGAGAGCTTCATGTCACATACTTTTAGTTTCTTTCCTATATCCAAGCAGTATGCTGATCTGCACCAGTTGCTTCAGGGTACTTCTCAGGATGAATGCCAAGACAAGCTTCTTGATTTCAAGGTTCTTTCTGTGTATTGTTGGTATCTTTTATCAAGTATTCTGTCTGTTGGGAATATTTATTTTGGTGAGAACTTTTTGAATGAAGGGATCATGCCCCTATAAACCAAGTGGATAGTTGTACGAGTTTACAAAGAACTTTGAAAAGGTACACCTGAACCGTCAGTACTGTCAAGTGCCATTGTGTCAACTATCAATGGCACTTCTCTGAATCCTCACCATTCTGCTGTACTAAAAATCTTAGAAAGGAACAGTAATAAGTAGATCAAATCAAATCTACAATACAGTTATTGAAACCGTGCTTTCACAATTGACAGGAAGTATACATGGAACATTCATTGATGAGAGCTGCCAGTCCTCAGTCCTTAGGTAGTCAACAATGGTGAAAACCATTGTGAAAACTAGTGTTGCTTATATTACCATTGTCGTAGTTTGATGTACAGGTGATGTTTGATTTAAACATTGCTCAAGTCAGTGAACTAGTCCTCCAACTTTATATGCTAATATTACTTTCTGATGTCATACTCTTTATCTTCATTTTGACTAACTTATTTCCTTTTATTTGTTGTTGTTGTTGTTGTTTTTTCTTGATTAATCCCTAACATGAATTCTTGTCAGCTTTTGCAACACGTGATTGGCTGATCCAAAATATATCAGAACAATGTAGGAAACTTCTTTAGAATTGAGCAATAGGCTGCCTAAAGGTTTTATTGGTTATAATTAGCATGCCACTGAGATATTTCTCAGAAATGATACATGTAACGAGGCATAATGTTAGAAAGATGACAAGATCTAGTATTTTCCTCTGTTGTCAACTTGTCATTGTCACCTTCCCTTTTGCAGCAGACATGAATTGTTAAAGTTTGTATCTACAGCCTTTCATTTTATCACAGCTGTTAGTATTTTATCTTCAAAGAATGTAATATCTTCTACCAAACCTTTGAACTCCAACAGGAAAAGGACATTCTTGAGTATGCAAGGCAGGCATTAGAAAGTAAACCATACATACTATGGCTTCTACCTCCAGTTCTTACCGCCGCAGCAATGCTGCCACGGTGAGCTGTTTGCCCTTTACCTTATGGGATGGCCTTGTAAATTGATTTGTGTGATCAATTTAATGTTTGCAATGGATGCTATAGGTCAACCTTGTTTGAGATATACCTTGCTGAAATAGATAAGGAATTTGATAAAGCTGTTTCCACAAATCGGTATATTAACAACAGCCAAGTTTTTATAAGTTATCTTACATTCGCAAATTATTGTACTAATTCTTATCCTTAAATTTCACTGTTTCAATTTCAGAAAATGTAATTGTAGTGGGGATGGAATAGAGCAGCATCGTAACTGTAAGTAATTTCATTGTTGCAATTTGTAACTAGTCCCTTTCTCAAATTTTGAATGGAAAAAGCATTCAAATTGCTCCAAACTCTTTGGATAAAACTTATTTTCCTTCATTCTAGGTGAGCTTGCCGAAAGGATTCAATGTCTCTACACATTCCATGTTCAACAACCTCATCAGTAGTGATGGTAACTGTAGTTCAAGACAATGCATGAGATTTGCAATATGCACTTCAATTCTGAGTAATTGATTTTTCAAGCTGACTGCAACTAATTATTTTACATGTATGACGAGGGTGATTTGAAAGTTTAGGGGCGGTGTTTTAAGCTCTCGGCTCAGATGGCTAGATGTACGGTTTAGGGTTTTAGCATTGTAGGTTTTATTTCAAGACTCTCGTCTCTTTGACTTTGAGAAGGTTTTATTTCTAGTCTACTCTAGTTTGGGACAAAAGACTTTATTGGTGTATGATGAGGGTGATTTGATGAACACCAAACAGCAGGAAATCAATAGAATACACATTTTTGTATTATGAAAATTACCCAGAAGAGATATTGATCGACAGTAACTGCATATAGATTTGTAAATCTGAAGATTGAATAGGTTATATTTCCTCCTCTTTTTTGCCTTTCAAGTTGACAAGCTGATGAACACGCTCATCAGATTGCTTCTTATTCAGCCCATGTTGGCTTTGGGTTATTAGTTTGCATCGTGTTTGTTCTTCTCTTTTGTTTGTTTTTCTGGACGATGAAACTTAAGTCTTTGAGGGTGATTTGTGGTTTTACTGACAATAAGTTTGTAGTATGATTTTTCTCTTTATTTGGGTTTTGATCCAATCTCATCTCTTTAACTTGCCCCCATCAGGAAAAAGCATCAACCAAAGTACATTTTTTCCTTTGGTAAAGGTCACTGAATATAACTGCTTTTCATTCTGCAATCCAAGCAATGTTAGGTTGACTTTTTTTTGTCAATTATTTCTTGCGTATTAGTGCTTCTAGATTCTACCTGCACCAGGTCAGAACTCCAAAACATGATTAATAAGTACTGTGTGAAGTGTGAACTTCCAGTTTTGTATTCGTGTTGTTCCGTTGTTTGAAAAATGAAAATACACATGGCTCTGGATCCGCCCTTGGCTGCGACCTACGTGTTACTCTAAACGGCTTAAAAGCTTGTTTTTTAAACTTTTGCTATTGTTTTTTTTTTCTGTAATTGCACTTCAACAATTGTTAACTTTTCTATGTCAAAAATAAATAATAATAATAATAATTGAAAAACATCACTATATCTTTTGGGACAATGTAAAGGGACAAAGAGAAAAAGAAAAGCCAAAAAAGGCCAAAAAACTGAAATTTAGAAACCGACGCGTTTCAAGGGGCTTCTGACTTCTAACTTCTAGAAGCTGGCTGAAGGCTTTTACGTCGTTTGAAGCAGGGCCAAGCAGTGCTGCTACATATGTATACGAGCATGACATTGTGCATGCATGGTAAGGTTTATTATTATGACTTTTTTTACAACCAAGCGATGTATCTCTGATTCACTACGTCGCGTTGTGAGTCCCCCATCCTGGTCGGGTTGACCCATACCGTTTGGGGGAGATAAGTCCTCCACTAGACGTATTGCTATGGGGGACTTTGATCCCTCATTAACCTTGCGGCAACATCGTCTCCGGGATCACCGGATGAATCTCCAGGGAGACATTCATCGTCTAAAGCAAGCATGGTCTGCTTGTAGTCGTAGCAGGCCTTCATGTTGATACTCGCGTAGTCAGCCAAGTCGAGACAGTTCTCGTCATTCCATTTATCTGCAATGAGGACATCAGCAAGAAAGAAGGAAGGATCTGACGATAAGGTAATTATCGGAGTCTTCAACGAAGGTCTTGGCAAAAATCCTTGCGAACGACGCCAACTGCCGATGTTTTAATATCGATCTTATGCATGATTTATTTGGATTTGGGGATTTTCTCAATAGACCTAGAGTGTGCACATGCAGAGTAAAGACATGGGAATTTTTATCCAAATTTGGGCCTTCTCTTAAGAGAATAATAACCATACGTCCTGTGAAAATTGCTAATCACAAGAAAAAGAATTACAACAGAGAATCATGCGAATGGCTAGCTCTCTCTCCTTCTCTCTTTGACGTTAACCTTTATATAGCAAGTGAAGCGACGACCGTTATCCCGCGCCAGAAAATGCCTCAGCGCTTCGGATGATAACCACCTGACGGAAGTTAATGTCAGAGAGACGTAAAAGGCCACTCACCGTGTAGCGGTTATTGTCAGAGAGATATCATGTACGGTTAGTAGATAATCGCACGTTCTAACCGTCTTGTCAGATGAACCAATAATGTAGTTCATTGTCGTAGACAGGTTGGTTAGAAATAGACTTATCATAGGAATTCTCATGACCAAAGTGTAATCACAGTAAGACTTACGACTGTTTGATCATAGAAGAACTTACAACTAAGAGAGTAGTCGTAGTAAGACTTATGAATACGTGGTCGTAGAAGAACTTATGACCAAGGGATAGTCGCAGTAAGTTTTATGACCACGTGGTCATAGAAGAGCTTACGACTGTATGGTCATAAAAAAGCTTACGACCATTCTGACATATTTACCTCTTATCGATAAGGAGTATATTCAGGGAATATAATAATGTAATAATTTAAGAATTATTCTATTCTTATCAAGACTATAATTCAAGGTAAATGTATGGCTAGCTAGGGCTAAAAATGCATTCCTAGTCTTTTACTGGTCTTGGTATTTCATTGGAAGGCCGGATTGGTAGTATAGGTTGTCGTACTATTAAGAGGGGTCATGTCTAGTAGTTTGAGTTTCATCATGTGTTGATATTTCAACCTCACTTGCTCTAGCTCTCCTTGCCATGAGACTTATATTTGCGAATGCGTTTTGCAAATAGTTGAAGCTCATGTGTTGAATCCTTATAACATGGGAT
Source organism: Dendrocalamus sinicus (assembly GCA_036346575.1). Classification (NCBI taxonomy): domain Eukaryota; kingdom Viridiplantae; phylum Streptophyta; class Magnoliopsida; order Poales; family Poaceae; genus Dendrocalamus; species Dendrocalamus sinicus. The sequence continues at coordinate 35,309,680 of CM070646.1, read as the reverse complement.
TATACAAATGCAAATATGTTTTGCAAGTGTTTGAAATCCATGTTTTCGGGCTTACATTTGTAACTATGTTTTGCAAATGATTGGAGATTATAATATAATCCTTGTGTCATGATTCAAAAAGTGTACAAATGTGTTTTGCAACTTATTGGAAATCATGGATAATCTTTGTGTATATGATACTGTAGTTTGTAAATTTATTTTGCAAAATTTATTAAAGTATATGCACTTCTTAGGAAAATTGAAACTACCACAGTGTATTCTATGATACTATCGCTAGTCAAAATTATGGGCGTTGTAATCACAAAACTACCACGTTTGTTGGTAGTCGAAAGACCTATGTGGTCGAGAACCATTGTGGTCGAACTAACGTAGTCAATGACCTGTGTGGTCTAAGATCGAAGTGGTCGAAACCAATGTGGCTGGAACCGACATGATCAAGATCTATGTGATTGAAACTAGTGTGGTCGCAACCGACGTGGTCGAGATCTGTGTGATCAAAGGCCAGCCTGGTCAAACCAAGACGATCGGATCTAACGTGGTTGAGATGTATGTGATCGAAACCAATATGGTCAAAACTAACGTGGTCGTGATCTGTGCGATCGAAACCAGTGTAGTCGAACCGACGTGGTCAAGACCTGTGTGGTCATAATCGACGTAGTTGAACTAACGTGATTGATACAACATGGTCGAAGATTGACGTGGTGGCCGGAGATCTGTGTAATCAAAGATGCACATGGTTGAAAATCAACATGGTTCACATGGTCAAGACCTGTGTAGTCAAAACTAATGTGGCTGGAGATCATCATAGTTGGAGATCTGTGCGGTCGATCCAGACAACATGGTCAAAGACTACTATGGTCGAAGATCAGCGTAGTTCGAGACCTGTGTGGTCGAACCGGATAACGTGGTTGGAGATCAACGTGGTTGGAGACCTGAGTGGTCGAACCATTTGACTTGGTTAGGGACTAGTGAAGTTAACAATCGGTACTTTCGACTAGCTTTGTATGAGCGGTCCGATTGGCTTTGTGTGAGTCGTCCGATCAACGAGCGGTACTATCGACTCTGTGTGAGCAGTACTTCCTATTTATGGAACGTCCAACTTGTGTAGTGGTACATTTTTTCTAGAGACACATCTGTGTGGAGTTTCGTACAAGTGCTGCGGTGCTTCCAATGATTGATAGTATCGGACTTTGCACAACAGAACTATCGGATTTGCCTGCAACAGCTAGTTTTCTTATCGTTACTAAGGGGAGCGAAAGTACCGGTCAATTGCCTGTGGTACTTCTAGAAATCCTGATTTTCCGTCCCAACGGCTAGTTTTGATGTGTGGGGTATATATATATATCCCCTTATGGCCGGTTAGAGAAGGCAATGCTTCACTCTCTTGAGCTACTGTGAGGTCCTCCTTTTAATTATGCATGTGTTGCACCTTGTGAGCAAGGAGGAAGGCTCTAGATTGCACATGTTGCATCTAAAGGTGGATTGTGCATCCACTCGAGCTTGTTCATTCGTTGCACGTGGTGAGAGTCAAGCGAGGGGCTTGACTTATTATTCTTGGAGTTTACTGACTCCTAAACGGTGTTGAAGGCGTCGTGCACTGTGATTTTCTCAAAAAAGATTGTAAGAAGACCCGGTAAAGTTGTGAAGGTTGGAGCTCACCTACCCGGAGTGGGAAAGAGTTACCATTAGTGGATTGAGGTGTTTTGGCTTAATTCGTCGAGCCGGTCCAATTCATTTGGGCTAACCTCAACATGGACTAGGGGAGACTGACAAGTCTCTGAACACCACGGTAAAAAGCAGCCGTGTCATGCGTGGTTTGTTTTCTTGTGCTCAATTTACATTCATAGCATTGAATTAATTTCTTGGTATCCTTAGTTTGTCGGTGCACTTAAGTAAATCTAGTTGTTTTAGGCGTTATTTGTGCTAAACCTTTTTGTGTTAAGCTTTTGCATTATTTGCTTAATTTAGCCAAATAGAAATTAATAATTAATTGGAGAAGAAATTTTTAGACCGCCTATTCAGCCCATCTCTAGTTGGCTTCCTCGATCTAACAGGAGAGCCATGAGCACAAGGGTGCAATCAGTGATCGTCTCACCGACATTGCGGAGATCATCCGCAAGGCCCTTAAGCTCGATGCAATACTCGGTGATGGACATCGAGCCTTGCAAGAGGTTGCAAAATTGAGACTCGTGTTGGATCGCACGGCTTTCCTTGTTGTCGGGGAAGAGGTTCTCGATGGTCAGCCAGATGGTGTGCGCCGTCGCACTAGGGGAGAGGATGATGGTCATGACATCGTGTGAAATGGATTTGTAGAGCCAGGTCAGAATGGCGCAATCGTTCTGGACCCAGTCGGGATAGGTGATGTCGTGCTCGGTGCTGTCGATGTGCTTGTCCAGATTGAAGGTGCCGAGGGCAACGAGGAACAGCTCACACTAGAAGGAGAAGTTGGAAGGCATGAGTTGCAGCTTGGGGATGTGGGCGACAACATTGAAGTTGCGGACGGTGAAGTTAGAGGAGGATGCCGGTGTTGACGACTGTTTGCCGGGCAGTGGCACCATGGCAGGGTTGGCGAGTTGTGCGGTCGTGGCGGTAGCGAGTTTGGCGGGCTCGGGACGGCAAGCTCGTCGGAAGACATGGTGGAGAGATAGCAGAACTTAGGAATGTGTTAAGCTGATACCATGAAAACCTAAGAATAATTCACGTGATGAATTGTATTGAATCAAGAGCCAGATACAAATAGGCTCTGCTGGCCTTGTACAACAAGTGATCAGTATCTAAACCAAACAATCAACCAAACAAGGTTAGTGTCTAAACTTTCTATATTAAGGATATAACTTCCTTTGCAAGAAGATTGACAGAGAGGGAAACCCGGGAGGACTTTTTCATGTCCAGCAATAGAAGGAAAGTGCTATCGTTTAACAGATTCGAGCTCTAAATGAGCTGAGCTCGAGCTTGATCCTGAGCTCGGGAGTTTCAACTAGCCAAACTCAAATAGCTCGTTAGGACTCGATTCAAGTTTAAATATTGATGCATATTAATTTTTACCAAGCTTTCTCGAGTTCGAGTTTTTCTTATTGTTAAAAATTAGTATATGTTGATTCTTTGTGACTGTTTTTGAGCTTACTCGAGCAGAGTTCAAGCTCAAGTTTTTCTTATTATTCAAGATTAGTGAGCCGATTGTTATCGAGCTTACCTGAACCAAGATCGAGTCTACTTGAGCTTGGATTGAGCTGAGCTCGAGTCTATATCCAGGTTTGGACCCTAACTCAAACTCGCTCAAGCTTAAGCTTGGGAGGCCAGGCTCGCTCGAGTTTGGCATGTTTATAGCCCTAGGCGGGTGTGACGATCGGTGGAGGCCACGGACGAGCGGGTGGAGGCTATGGTGGCCGGCGTCGTGGTTTGAGAGGACAAAGCGAATGGCGAGTGTGACAACCGGTGTCGTCCATAGCGGCCATTTGTTTGATTTAGGGAGGGAGGCGGAAAGAGGAGAAATCTGAAGGGTTATGACTTTATATATGATGGCATTAGGTGGATAATTTATTTGAAGTTTAGTGGTAAAAGTCTATTCCATCTTACAAAAGCAAACCCCTGTTGAATATATAAGCACATGTAGGTTTAATTTATTCCATAAATAAATCATGACATCATGCACGCAAAATAACAGAACCATCACAGGCATAAAAGATCTAGACATGTAAACCAGAAACCGTATATGAACAGATCTAATACTGAGAACATGACCATTACGCATCGATGGTTCTGCTCGATCGGTTTGCCGATGTAGACGCCGCAGCACGGTGAGGATGACACGGTCGATGACGATTCGCGGCCGAACGACGAGGAAGACGAGCGAGCTACGGCGGCGATCGCAGAGCGCTTCCCAAAACCTTATTCGCCTCTCCGGTGCAGACTTGAAGGCGCGGTTGCCCGAGACTCGCTCTCCCGAACGGCGGTGCACGCCGGCGGACGGACGGAGTAGACTACGTGGGACGCGCAAAGACAATGGATGGAGGAGGCAAAACCTAGATTGATTTTCGCGTAATGTCTGTATGGAGGCGGCGACTCGATTTATAGAAAACCGGACGCGTGATCAAGACGCCGCGACGTTCTCCATAACTCGTGAATCGAACCGGATTAGTCGCATAACCGATCCGGATTCACCGCCACACAAAACAAAGAAAAGATAAATCGCAAAGGAAGCCGCGTCTGCGCAAGCACTGGAGCGGATTTTGGCGACCATTCACGCAGTGCCGGCGCGCCGCCGCCGCCCACCCAGCCCGGCCCGGCCCGGCGAGGCGAGGCGAGCGAGCGCGCGTGTTATCCTCTAGTTCTCTCCCACACATGCCTCAAGTGACTAGGAGTGCACCATCCCTTTAAGGTGGTCTTCTCTCCTAGAACTAGCAATATGGTACTAAAGGTCACATGCATGCCTCCTTTGCATGAGTGGGCCTTTGAGATTTAATAGGAATTATTCTTATTATATAGGCTTGGCCCACATAATCCAACAATCCCCACCAGATCTCAAAGTCCCACAGAGATTTGCTCAATTCCAATGTCTGTTTATATATCAAGATTTCGATGGAGACCGATTAAGGTTGAACATCCACCTAGAACTCAAGCTACACTTACTCACAACTTGAACAATGGACTATGCCTTGAATTGCAAGTTTGGTGCAAGCAAGCTTCACTTAAAGACTTAATCGATACTAGGCCGCCGATGAGGCTACCCTCGGTTGGAGCGTATAAGTCATACTCCTTGGTCTCTTCATGAGCTTAGTAGGAGATTACCCAAGATCTCCATAGACTGCGACTAATGATCGGACTCATATAGGTGTGTTCTTTCAAGAACGCTCTGCAGATAGCGTCTTCGCTTCTAAAAGCCAATGGAACACATTAAGACCTTAGTCAACTCGCCTTGCGCTTCGAGAGTATTGCATCTTCACATAGAGAGGGTTGAAATTACTCTCCTACAGCTTAACTAATGGCTTGTTTTTCCTGATCCTAATTCACGGGATCTCCGATCACATAGGTTGGGTTACTACCATAGATAACTCACATGGGTCTCATACCCATCTCCTTCGATGCACTATCTATCACATTCCGTGATAGTCCCTTTGTAAAGGATCGCTCGTTTTTATCTGCTTGGATGTAATCCAAGGTTATAACTCCGAGTTTCTCAATTTCTGATGACTTCAATCGTCTCTTAACATGCCCGGACGATTTCATATTATCCTTAGAACTGTTCACTTTAGCGATAACGGTTTGATTATCACAGATTCATAAGGATAGCCGCATCGGCTTTTCCACCGTAGGTAGATCCATCAATAGATCTCGTAGCCATTCTCGCCTCAACAATAGCGGTGTCTAGTGCCGCAAGCTCGCTTCCATGGTTGACCTCGTCAAAATGGTCTGCTTGCAAGACCTCCATGAAACAAGCACCACCACTAATAGTGAAAACATATCCACTAGTGGTTTTGATCTCATCAAGATCGAGATCCGGTTGGAATCACTATAACCCTCCAAAGACCGACGGTACCCAGTATAATGAAGTCCAAAGTTCGAGGTACCTTTCGGATAGCGCAACACTCGCTCAAGCGCCTTCCGATGATCATCTCCGGTTAGATGTAAACCGACTCAATTTGCTCACAAAGAAAGGAGATGTCCGCCTTGTTGCACTAGCTAGGTACATTAGTGAGCCAATTATCCGGGAGTATTCCGGTGATTCCTAGCAATTTTCTTATTCTTACGAAGTAACACGCTAGGATCATAAGGTGTTGGAGAAGACTTTGTCGAGAAAAGCCAAAACGGCTCAAGACCTTTTCCACATAATGAGATTGCAAAAGTGTAATCCCATCCTCACCTCTAACCAATTTAATGTTTAGAATAACATCACCACTCCCTGATCTTTCATATCAAAGTTTTGAGACAAGTATGATTTGACCTCATTTATCACACTAATGTTTGTCCCAAAATCAAGATGTCATCCACATACAAACATAGAATAACTCCTCACCCCCACCATAACGATAGTATACACATTTATCCGCCTCATTGACATGCAAAGCTCGCAGATGTCGGTGTTCTATCGAACTTCTCATGCCATCGCTTAGGGGCTTGTTTTGCACCATACAAAGATTTCAACAGCTTTAACACCTTGCCTTTTGACCTTCTACTACAAATCCATCAGTCGTTCCATGTAAATTTCCTCATCCAGCTCTCCGTTAAGAAAAGCTGTCTTAACGCCCATTTGATGAACGAAGACCATGTGAGGCAGCCAAAGCAAGTAGTACTCGAATTGTGGTCGGATCTAGCAACGGTGAGTAAGTGTCAAAGAAATCTTCGCCTTCTTTCGAGTATAGCCCTTGGCAACAAGCCGAGCCTTATATTTTTCAATAGTACCATCCGCCTAAGCTTCTTTTTGAACACCCACTTGCACCCTACTGTGTTTGCACCCATAAGGTTTATCTGTCGGCTCCCGTGTTCCATTAGCGATAATGGAATCCATTTCACTACTGACACCTCCTTCCAAAGAGTCCGCATCGGGGATGCATACGCTTCAAATAGACTTGGGAGTGTCGTCCACAAGGTACACAGTGAAATCATCACCAAAGGATTTGAATATCCTTTGTCTCTTGCTCCTTCTAGTAGCTCCACTGTCATCCTCCTCATTGACAAGTTCATGTGTATGTTCAAAAGGTTGGTGATGTGATTGAACTGGGAATTATTTCGAAGGTTGACTAGTAGTGTTATGTGTATCCTTCATAGGAAAAATATTCTCAAAGAATGTTGCATCTCGAGACTCCATAATTGTACCAACATGCATGTCGTACCTCGTTTTAATTATCAAAAATCTATAGGCAATGCTATGATTAGCATATCCCGTAAAAACGCATCCACGCTTTAGGTCCAAGCTTATGCTTAGTTATTGGCACATTAACTTTCGCCAAGCACCCCAGTGCACGCAAGTAAGAAAGTGATGGTTTTCTCCCAATCCATACCTCGTATGGTGTTTTGTCCTTATTTCGTTAGGAACTCTATTTAATACGTGATTAGACGTTAGCAAAGCCTCCCCACCATGCCTTAGGTAATCCCGAGATCTAACATGGCATTCACCAAGTCGACCAACGTGCGGTTTTCCTTTCGGCAATCCCATTTGACTCGGGGAATAAGGAGGCGCCCTCTCATGTATAATGCCATGTTCCTCACAAAATAAGTCAAATTCGCTTGAGAAATACTCTCCACCACGATCGACCTAAGTCTTTTTATCTTTCTATTTAACTGGTTTTCAACTTCGCCTTATAGATTTTAAAATAGTCTAAAGCCTCATCTTTCGCTTTCAATAAATACACATAATGTAACCTAGTTGCATCATCAATCAATGTCATGAAATATCGCTTTCCACCCTTCGTCAACACGCCATTCATCTCGTAAAGATCCGAATGCGGAGTTCTAGTGGTGCCAAGTTTCTCTCTCGGCAACCTTGTGAGGCTTACGAGGTTGCTTTGATTGCACACACTATGGCATTTAGAACCTTTGGTGATGGAAACGTTTGGAATTAAATTCATCTTGAAAGCCGAGACATCAAACCAAAATTAATATGACATAGACGTGAGTGCCAAACATTAGCCTCATCATCCACACCGCCACAAATATGGTTTACGTCTTATTGCAGAAATCGATAGGGAAAAGCGGAACAAGCCTCCGCACTCATAGCCTTTACCAATAAAATGTCCATGTTTAGACACGACTACTTTATTAGACTCAAATACCAACTTAAGCCCGTCTCTACATAAACGGAGCCACTAACGAGATTCTTGTCTATAGAAGGACATGTCTGACGTTCTTCACCGCACGATCTTTCCAAGTAAACTTCAGATCTACCGTGCCAACACCATGAACAAGAGCATGTGACCCATTCCCATTAGGACGGAGGAATCTCGGGCGACTGATAAGAAGAAAACAACGAAATATCAAGACACACATGTACATTAGCTCTGTATCAATCCACCAATTGGTAGATTGACTAATCGAAAGAACGAGAGGTAAATTACCATACCCAATCCCATCTCCGCCTTGCCAATGGTCACGTTGATGACTTAGAAGTCCATCCGCAGTGCCTTCTTTCCTTTGCGTTGTGGGCACTTCTTGGCCATGTGACCGTGCTCACCGCACACAAAGCAAGTTCTATCATCCCGATTGTTGTTGTTCTTCTTCTTCTTGAAGTTGGTTGTCTGTTGGGCTTTAACAAATTTCCCTTTGTTCTTGCTTGAGGGTTTCGTACCACATTGGCACTAGACTGTCCTCCATCACCCTTAGACACAGCGTCCTTTTCCGAGCTTTCTCCTCAATTTCAAGAGACCCAATCGATTCTCAACAGAGTATTCTTGTCTCTTGTGTTTGAGGTTGTTCAAATTCCTCCATGAAGAAGGTAATTTCGCAATAATACATCCACCACAAACTTGTCTGTAAGGCACACTTCAGAGTTCGAGTTCCTTGGCAATGGCCTCGTATCTCATGAGCCCGATCTACTACGAACGGTTATCAACCATCTTGTAGTCATGAAATTGCTCCATGACATACATGTCATTGCGGCATCGATAGCACCGTATTTGGAATTCAGTGCATCCCATAACTCCTTCGCGTCTGTCATGTGCATATACACCTCGCGCAGACGGTCAAGAAGAACACTAAGAATGCATCCAACAAAGAGAGTAGTGGCGGCCTCGAATTCTTTCTCGCCAGCATCAAGAACACCTTCAGCTTGCCATTACTAACCTGAATACATTCATAGCAAGAAGCCACGAGTGACCCCGATCGCCATCTCTTAAAGTGCACACCGAGAATTTATCCGGCCTCGGTGCATCGGCAAATCCACCATAGTAAAACCACAATGCCGACAATAAGGTTTTTGGATTGTTGAATATATAAGCACATGTAGGTTTAATTTATTCCATAAATAAATCATGACATCATGCACGCAAAATAATAGAACCATCACAGCATAAAAGATCTAGACATGTAAACCAGAAACCGTATATGAACAGATCTAATACGAGAACATGACCGCATGCATCGATGGTTCTGCTCGACGGTTTGCCGATGTAGACGCCGCAGTACACGCGAGGATGACACGAAGTCGATGACGATTCGCCGGCCGAACGACGAGGAAGACGAGCGAGCTACAGCAGCGATCGCGCAGAGCGCTTCCAAAACCTTATTCGCCCTCTCGGTGCGACTTGAAGGCGGCGGTTCGAGACCGCTCTCCCGAACGGCGATGCACGCCACGGACGGACGGAGTAGACTACGGGACGGCGCAAAGACAATGGATGGAGGAGGCAAAACCTAGATTGATTTTCGCGTAATGTCAGTATGGAGGCGGCGACTCGTATTTATAGAAAACCAGACGCGTGATCAAGACGCCGACGTTCTCCATAACTCGAATCAACCGGATTAGTCGCGAATCGATCCGCGCGTCTGCGCAAGCACTGAGCGGATTTTGGCGACCATTCACGCAGTGCCGCGCGCGCCGCGCCAAATTGCCCGGCCTGGCGGCCGGCGAGGCGAGGCGAGCGAGCGAGCGCGTGTTATCCTCTAGTTCTCTCCCACACATGCCTCAAGTGACTAGGAGTGCACCATCCCTTTAAGGTGGTCTTCCTCTCCTAGAACTAGCAATATGGTACTAAAGGTCACATGCATGCCTCCTTTGCATGAGTGGACCTTTGAGATTTAATAGGAATTATTCTTATTATATGGGCTTGGCCCACATAATCCAACAACCCCCCTCCTCTCATGTCTTTTGGCTTATAGGAAAATGAGTGGTTTAGGTTTTTCTAAAAGCCCAATCGAAAAACTATCTATTTATTTGAGCTTAATTTTTTTTTTAACTTTTAAGCCGAAGTTTAGCCTCAGACACAGAGCGCATCAGTCCTGTGCTAGAATTCTTGTTCCAGAAACACGTTTTCCATCGTCCAAATGATTCGCAAACAAGCAGGAGCCCGATGGACCCGGACGAAAGGGCCTCCCCAACCAACCACGCGTTGCGTTGGGCTCGAGCTCGAGCCGGATTCCCGCTTCTAGAAGATTCCCGCCCCATCGCGACACGCTTGGAATCTTCAACGAAAGCCGCCTCGTCGTCTCCCCGCATCCGACGGCCACCAAAACCCGCACGCAGCACACGGCTCTAGAAGCTTCCTCCATTAATTTTAGGTTAACCTCCTTGCTATTTATCAAACGCCAGATCCACGCGTGTTCCCCTTCCTGTTCCTAGCTGCGTGTTGCTGGTCTCTCGATTCATTCGACTTGTTCGTGCTGCGAATCCGCGATATCTGCGCGTACGCGAATGGCGGAGGTAATGCTAGCCCGCCCCCTTCCCTTGATTTGCTGTGGCATCTAACCTCTCTCATGGGGAACGGAGGGAGAGGGAGATTGAGATGTGAGATCTGACGACGCTGTCGTTGGTTGGTTGTTAACGGCAGGAGGGGTACAAGGTTACGCTCAACGTGTACGACCTGAGCAACGGCCTCGCGCGGCAGCTCTCCACCTCCTTCCTCGGCAAGCCCATCGAGGCCATCTGGTCAGTTTCTTCTCCCATTCTTCTTAGATCTTCTGAATCTAGCGAATCTAGCTAGTAGGCGAGTAATTTGTGATTGATGTGCATCGATTTTGACCAGAAAAAAAGGGTTTGGATTTGCTGTATGTAGGCATACGGGCGTGGTGGTGTACGGGAACGAGTACTACTTCGGCGGCGGGATCCAGTCGTTGCCGGCGGGGACGACGCCGTACGGGCGGCCGGTGCGGGTGGTGGACCTGGGCGTGACGCACGTCCCGCGGGAGGTGTTCGAGGACTACCTCAGCGACATCGCCCCGCGCTACACCGCCGAGACGTACCGCCTGCTCAGCCACAACTGCAACAACTTCAGCAACGAGGTCGCGCAATTCCTCGTCGGCGCCGGCGTCCCCGACTACATCCTCAACCTGCCCGCCGAGGTCATGTCCAGCCCCATGGGGCCCCTCATCATGCCCATGATCCAGAACCTCGAGGCCACGCTCCGCAGCAACGCCGCGCCGCAGGCCACGCAGTTCGTCCCCACGCCCGCCTCCGTCTCCGCGCCGCCGCCCAACAAGCCTCCTCCTAGTACTACTACTACTACTACCGCTACCAGTACGGTCGCGGGCTCTTCTTCCAAGAAAGAGGAGAAGGTTAACAAGGAGGAAAGAGAGGCGGCCGCCGCCGTTGACCCGCTCGGGAGCGCGAGGGGGAAGTTGCAGGAGGAAATGATGAGGGAGTTCGCGGCGATCATGGCGAGCGGGACGCTGCGGGCGAGCGAGGCGGCGGCGCTGGCGATGCGGCGGGTCATGGAGCGCCACGGCAACGCCACGACCATGCAGCAGGGCTAGATCGAGTCCATACGTCAGACTGACTAGATGCCATGGAATTCCGCTGCAATGCATATATTGCAGCTGATGAGAAAACAACGAATTGAATTGCTTGTTTCTTGGAACTGCACGCTGCAACGATGTTAACATGCATAATGCTAGTTGTCTGATTGTATTTCGTGTGCTTTTGTCACCCCCTCCGTTCCAATTTTCATTCCTTTTGCTGCTTAGCAACACTGAATCTCTCGTGCATGTTGAAACGTAAGCAATTGCTTAGCCGTCCTGATTACTGAGATCGATGCTGAGGTCGATGTTCTTGTCATCTTTTGGCGTCGAGCTCCTTGAGACGCGTCTGTGGTGTATGTGTTTCTAGGTGGTGGTGGTGATTTGGGTCGGGAAATGTCCATCTGGACTGTTCATGAGAAAGGCTTTCCGGCCGACAGTAGCTTCCGCTGCCAGAGCTCTCGATGAACGCTCACGACCAAGCGAGTCCACCAGCGTGTTCAGGGAGCAAAGGAGGTTCTATTAGCGAAAGCAATTGAGTTTTAATCAAAACAACGAAGAAGATTGAGTCTATGGCTCACTGAGCTCAGGGGAGGTCGTCAGTGGTGATTAAAAACTCGATTCACTGGTTCAGGTGGGTGTCAGAGTGGCGTGAAGCTATAAGTGGAAGCGAACAAGCTTTAAAAGCGAAGAGAGGCAGTGGGAACAGGAAGGTGGTTCAGGTGTCTCCCACGCGCAGGTGAGGAGAGGCGATGGTGGCTCTCCTACGGCAGTGATGGCGCTGGTGAGGTAGCTTTGATGCCTCTACAAGAGTTGGCGAGCGTTGATGCAGCAAGTATGGAGTGTGCGCATCAGCCAAAAACAGTGAGCTAAGGCGGGAGATAGAGAAGGAGCAAGCTGGGAGGCACGCGAAGCGAGGAGGAGGGCAAGGGATGGGTGACTGACTGGTGGGACCACAACGTCAGCTCGGTGTGAAAGGGAGGAGGCACGGGTGAAATTTTGGGCGACGGTGATGCAGCGCGTGGAGCGGTGCCATAGGAAGGCAGTGGAGTGGTAGCGTCTTCAGGAGGCGCCAGCAAGGAGTGAGTGAAGATGGAAAATCGAAGGAGAAAACAGATTTTCAAGGGATTTGCCAAATTGGGTAAAAGTTGGAATTTAAACAAAATTCAAATAGAATTCAAAATTTTTGAAAATTTGGAGTTGTTTCACTACCCCTGAAGGCTGGACCCCACCAATGGATTTGTGGGACCCACATGCCATCCTCTTAACACTTATGAACGCGTCTACAGTACTGTTCGTCTGTTCCCGATCGCCGCAGAAGAAAGCCAAAGAAGAGGAGGCCCAATCCAATCCTCTTCGGATTCGCGTTTAGTTTTCTCGATCAGAAACTAAAATCTCGCTTTTGCATAAAAAATGTAAAGTGCTTGCTGCCAGTAGTTCAAGACTTGGAGGCAGGAGCAGCTTCGAGTGCTTCTGAGCTCTTGTTTGCCGCTTGCTGCCTACAGCCATCAGCGGAGGGACTTGCATGCGCTTGCCTCCAGCAGCAGCAGCAGCAGCAGCCGCACTGAGACTCTTGTTTAACCAGACAAATTTATGCGTGATTTCCTCATGTATATGCGATCACACGTGCGAAAAATTCACATCAATTACGTGCTGAGCTGTGCGAGCAGTCAATTACCACCTCTGGATCAACAAGATGAACAAATGATGTCAGAACAAAACATGGCAAGTTCTGTCATGTTCTTACGGCGGCCTCGTGAGAGAAAATCTTATGAGGGTTGATTCAGTCTGCAACGGCGTACCAGTGAGTACGATTTGCTATTTATGAAGCTGATTTTTCATTGCAAGATACGTAGCCAAAACTTACCTAGTAGTACTTTGCTGTAGTCTACCGGACCGGGCTGAGCACCTCGAACTTTATATATATTAGTCGAATGCTCGTGTTTTTCTATAAGTAAAAAAATCGTATCATTCCAACATATTGAGTAGATATTGATGGGATCGGCTTGTCCGGTCTACGCGCTCAGCCACGTCGTGCCTTCGCGCCCTTGGCTTTGCCGTGTATGCAGTAGAGTTCTGTTGTTGTTTTTTATTAGAAATTTTTTTTGTGGTGGTGGAATTTATATTTTTTAGTAAATTGTTGTTTTTCTATTTTTATTAGAGATTTTTAGAGGTTTAAAGAGGACTTGAAAAGAGTCCAACCTCTTTTAAATAGTAGAGATAGCCCTGCACCGGCGGAGATTAATTCCGAGTCCACAACAATCAAGCTTACCATCATCAAGATGATTCCTAATTTTCTATTACGTAGGAAAGAGCTTACCAAACTTTCATCTCATAATACCAGCCTGCCACTGACAGGGGCGGATCCAACATATCTGGACCGAGGTCAAGTGATCCTAATGCCATTTAGGTTAATCCACGAAGAAGTTAATGTCCGTGATTGATATTTCGACGTAAGATTACTGATGATTCTCCTGGATCAGCCCGTCTACGGACGGCTGACCCCAACAGTGGGCGTGTCCACCCTCTAATCAACAGTGATGGCTTGCGGCTGATGAGAAGGAATTGCTTACTCGCTGCTTGCACTGCATCTGCATGCATGTTGCTAGCAGCCACGATGTAAACCTGTATTGTTTTGTTTATCCGATTTGTTTCGGCTGTTAACAAAGGTTTACAGAACTAGAAAATTTTCAGACGGAATGACGATATTGTTCTACAAAAATCACTACTACATGTATATGGGATCCATTTCACCTACTCCCTAGCTAACAAGAAAGATAGCCTAGATTAGAGCAATATTATTGTTTGTTAAACCCACCAAACATGGAACATCATAACCTATTAACCACCTTAAGTATAGACAGCGATGGGAAAATAGCTGGTCTTTCTTTGGCAAGATGTTACAATCACGAATCCAATAGAAACCCAATCAGCCATGACACCATCAGTCAGAAAAAAGGATGAATTGCTTGACTTGCTTTAACCAATCACCAGCCAGGCGAACCAGGCAAAAAAGCAGCGTAAAAATAAATATCCCGTCTCATTCGTTCCCTCCCACGTTTCACTAACCAAAGCGCGTTTTTTATTCGTCAAAAGTGGGGGAATCGAGTTCTTCAGCTGGGTGGGCCCGTCCGCACCCAACCACCCCCAGCTCCTGCGCCTCACGCGCGCCATCGACACCGTCCGCGTCGGATCGACGGTGCAGATCTCACACGAGCTATTCTGGGTTGTACATTATTGTTCTTTTAAGTTATGACTTTTAGTTTAAAATTTTAAATTCTGTATATCCGTAAGAGAGTACAAAAGAAAGACATTTACATACAATTTGGATGCACAAAACCACTCTCAGATCATGCAGCAGGAGTAGCTCGCTTTCGCTATGATTAGCTGTGCTAGCCGTGCGTGTGATCAACTTGCTATTTCCAACATACCCTTCTCTCTGATGGATGGCAGTCTGCGGGACCTGACATTTCGGAGTATATATTGCCACAGTCGCTAACACCAGTTCGTGTGTCGTTCATGAAGATCAAATAAGCATAACAGTAACAACTCAACTTCCTGTATAGTCACTCAACGAGACTCAAGTCCCCAACCGCCAGAGACACCGCAGTGAGTTCCAATTAAAATACCGAATGTTACATGTTACATCTGATGATAAGCATAATAAATAAAATGGAACGGGGAGGGGGGGGGGGCAACTTTTGGCCTTCGTTCCTTCTCTTCTTTGTTCTTTTTGGGCTACACCAACACCTATCAAGATAAGCACAAATTCCTTCCACAAACTCACTGCAATCGGCACTCTAACAGCTCAACCGCGACAAGCACCCAACTACCACTCTTCCTTATTTGCATTTGAATAATACAACACAATCGCCGACATCGCGAAGCTCACCCCATCCTATGCCTCGGCTCAAGAGATAACCAAATTTTAGGGAAAAACTATGTAGGTGCATTACTCATTACTGTTACTTCCACAGCTTGACAGAATTGTCGTGGCTTGCAGAAGCCACCATCCCAGTTACTGGTGATTGCGCCAACGCCACAATTAGACCTTCATGAGCCTGCACTGTCATGCTTTGGTTCTTTACCATGTTCCACAGCTCCAGGGACTGCATAATTAGAATGCTGATGAGAAATATATGGGCAAATAAGAAACAAAGAAGAGAGGCATCAGAGTAGCTGTAATCGGTGATTCCAACATAAGTTGACCATGCTTTGTGAAGGGATAATGCTGTAGCTAATAAGACTCAGATATTACAAGACATAAGCTTCTGCTAGCAGCTTCTTGTTAAATAGGAATCTGCTAGCTGTCCAACACCAGCAGTACTGTGTTATATAACTTGTATGTGTGTAGTGCAGGGGTTGCCGTGGAAGTGCTGGCGAAAGCCGTGCCGGTGTTCTTACGAGTCTCGACAACTATGACGTCTTTGGACGCCATTTTCCTTCCTGAAGGGTTGTCATGGCACTCCATAGCCCTCATGTACTCTATTCTCCAGGTGAAAGCCTTGTCTCGTTGAGGCGGGCGGCGTCAGCGACCCTCGTCGCTTCTTTGGAGACGTCGCCTCGGAGGATTCTTCACGCAAAGTAGATTGGAGTTTGGGTGGTTCAGTTGGAGGAGGTTAGGGGCTTGGTTGAAAGCAAGGACGATGAAGAAGTGCTGAAGCTTAGTTTTTCTAGCTTTTTCATAGTTCTTAAGCGCTCTTTTTTGCTGTTGTGTAATCCTCAATGTTGAGGCTTTGAGCCTAAGAGCTCGTGTATCTTTTGGCTGTGTATATCCTAAGTGGATATAGAGGCCGGATATTATATCCTTTATCTAAAAAATATAACTTGTAGTAACTTCTTGTCAACAGAAGAATACCAAAGATTTCCAAGTGGTAAGTTTACTGGTAAAAACATACAAGGACATACACTTCCTCAAAACAATTAGATTGAACTCACATACAAGTGATTAAAACTCAAAGGAAGAGGCCATTACTACCTGGTAGCCTCCAATCACCAAGAGATTGGGATAGCTTGGGTGGAACACACAAGAATGGAACTTGTTTCCATTTGAGCTGACCTCATGAATGCACTCTCCTGATGATATTGACCAGACCTTAACTAGATCCTGACTGACAGACGCAAGGTACTCCCCAGTGTTGTCCCAGCACACTGACTGCACGTCTGTGCTATGGCCCTGAGATTACAAATCAAGCGCTCAAGGTTCATGACTACAAGGGAGTCGAAATGTGCATGTGCAGACGCAATAATGAAGGAAAACGTTGCAAAGGAAACCGCTCAAGAAAAAAATGAACCGTAGATGTGTCGGTGTTCAAGAACAGAACCTGTAGGGTGTATTTTTTGCTATACGTGTCAACTTCAAATATGGAAACCACATTTTCAGCAGCAGCTGCGAGAAACTGTCCCGTGTTAGGCTGAAAACGAACTTGAGCAGTGCCACCCTGTCCAAGACAAATAGTCAGACTAACAAAATTACAAATTGCTCAAATGGAATGGGTTCAATTTTATACTTAAATTATTAAGAATTTTTTAAGGGGATAGAAAGAAGGGTATCAACCTTGATGGCACGCATACAGGTAGGCTGAATTGCATTCCAGAACCGGATTTCACCACTGCCATCACAAGAGCAAAAAAATTCTGTCTTCTTTGGATGAAAATCTAGCGATGTGACCTGGTAACCATGCCCAGGAAATGTGTGCAGAGAGAATCCAGGCTGCCAAACAAGAAAAGTTCCAAGTTGCATGAGAAATCTCTACAACAGGCAAGTACACATACCACCAACTTCAAACTCAGGGGTCAAGGCTGATGGCACATGTAAACAATTACCACAGATTGGACACACTGAAATCTGGCATTCCTAATAGCACGGATATATATTATTTATCCACTTTTTTATTTGCAAGATGATTGTATCTCATATTGTAATTTGAGTCATATACAATGTGGAATAGTTGTAATAACATCTACCGCCATGACCTGTACTTTAATAGAGGTGCTACTCTAATAGAAAGTGCATATCAGTACTACGATGCAGAAGGCATGAGCATAATGGGTAACATTGCTATAGGAGGCAGTGAGGTACAACATAATAGTCTCCCTACACAATTGCTTCTGCCACTAGCATTTGCACATACATAAACATAACTTACATCTGCAGCATTCCATAGCTTAATTGTTCTGTCAAAAGATGATGTTGCCAACTGTGTAGAGTTAGGTCTGAAACGGACATCGGTGATAATGAGAGTGTGCTCCTCTGCTAAATACTGTGTCTGGAAAGTATCCATGTTCCAAAGTACAGCCTAAGAGAGAACAAGAATCAAGTAAGGCACCGTACTCAGAAACACCATAGGTGCAAAAATGTGCCACTCTTAAGAGCAAAAGGTTCATAATAGCATGGCATTTACTGGTACCTTCTTCTCATGTCCAGCACTAGCCAATATTTTTCCATCTGAAGAAAAGTGGCAGCAAACGATTTTGCTGTTGCTTGTTCGCCAACAGTTAACCTCACTGAACGTAAAACCTAAAAGAGAAAAGGACATGTTATCTGATGTTCGCAAAACATTAAAAAAAACATCAGAAATATTACCTTTTGAAGCTGCCGGGTTAGGCTCGGCAGGACTTCTTTTAAGTGCAGCAAAAATATCCCTTGGATCTCCATCATCATTGGATAAGAAAGATTCAACATTATCATCCAAAGAACCAACATCACCAAAATGTTCAAGTTCATCCTGTTAAATATAAGAGTCGCCTTACATATCCATCTAACATAGAATGAAGATTATATACATCCAGCAAAACACAATAAATGGAAAAAAAAAGAGGAAAGCTGTAACCATTTGATTTGAAGAGGATGCGAGTCCAGATCCGTCAGCACCATACATCATTAAATTTTTTGGAACATGGCGCATATTGCCTGCCATTCCAAGTCCATCTCCAGGTGTATGTGTGGATGGAGTAGATGGTGGAGAGTTGGCTGAAGGACCCACTGTATTTCCTGTTCCAGTGCTATTTGCTGCTCCTGAAGATGTAGGTTGCTTTCTTTTCCTGTTGTTCTGGAGATAAAAATAATTACAGAACACCGAGCACATATAAGATAACCGCAAGTAGATCAGAAAGCAGGAAATTGCAAGTTACTAATGCATTTTAGGAAAGGGGTGGCGACACTCTTAATGCTGGTGACTTGGGAAATTTGGAAGGAACGAAATGCACGAATTTTCCGATCGATGGCGTCCACCCCGGAGTCCCTAATTGCCCGCGCGAAAGAGGAGGCCGGCACTTGGGTCCTCATAGGAGCGAAGAACCCAGCGGAGCTACCGCTTAGTCTGTAATACTGTAAATTTTTCAAGAGGCCGCTGTGCGGCACCCACCAGGGTTCAAAATCCCGGCGGTTACCGGCCGGTAACTGCCGGTTACCGTTTTTACCGGTGGAGTCCAGTAACCGAAAAAACCGGCCGGTATCAATTTTTGATTTTCAAATTTTGACCAGTTTTGTCCGGTTACCAGCTGGTTTTTTCGGTTACCGATTTCAAAACATCTCAAAATTCAAATTTTGATTTTCAAATTGTGACCGGTTTTTCCGGTAACCGGCCGCCGGCTGGGATTTCTTCCGGTTCCGGTTTTTAGAACCTTGGCACCCACCCTCTCTTGAACGGGGCTCCCTCTGTAACCTTACTTTGCTTCTTCCTCTAAATTAAATCAGGGCAGCTCTCCTGCCCCGTTTCAAAAACTAATGAATTTTAAATAAAGTATGGCTAAATAGCCCATTAGTCAGTATTAGTTAGTTGAAAAAAATTGAAATAGTTTGACAAGAAAATCAAAGGTCAACAACTTGTTGACAGACCCTAAAAAAACTGTAGCAAATATGCCATTTAAAACATGTAATGTCATGGAGTTGGATACTTGGATTTATGTAATTTAAATAAATTAGTCGCAAAAAATGGAATATAGTTTGACAAAAAAGAAACAAAATCAAAGGTCAACCTGCTGTCTTGTGGACAGATCCACCCCCACCCCCCAAAAAAAACATATATGTCATTTAAAACCTATAATGTCATGGGGATGGCTACTTGGATTTGTGTGATTGGAATAATTTAGTCACCAAATTTTATATCCCGTTCTCCATAGAACACTTTGTGATCTTACCCCCTCCTGGCATCATTTTCAAGAGAATTATTACCAAAGAAAACTACGCAGCAAAAAAGAATATTAAGGCTGTCGCACGTCACCATCACCATCTAGTGCCTTTTCCTGGCTTTCTCAGACAAACAACATCTTAATTCCCATTGTGTACACTATATGATATATCTAGTAAATTCATATTAAGTTTGTAATTTGTTGACAGAGATGCGACGATAGAGGCACAAAGCATAGTTTTGCTGAGCAGATGTACAGTTTCAACTTTGCAGGGGTAAATCTGTACATGAATTAACTTTCAAGAACAGAAGATGAAACCCAGGGGTTGGGTATACTGTCAGTACCTGTTGCATTTGCTGCTGCTGGTTCTGCTGCTGCTGAAGTTGTTCCTGTGGTTGCTGAGAAGAAGTCTGCTGCATCTGTGTAACTTTCAGATATACTTAGATTCCAGCAAACTAGAGCCAAATAAAATAATCTCTTAAGACCAAAACTCTATGCAATGAAAAAACAGAGATGCCCAGTACCAAGAAACCAACCTTCATGAGATATTCTTGGTCTGGTCTGACTTTTGGTGAACTGGATTGTATTGGGGAACTAATGCAACCATCAGTCCCAGCAGGTTGTCCATCTTTACCATTCAAGCCACCCCTGGTTAGTGCTGTAAACCTGCGGGGATCCATATCCCCATAATTAGTTGAGTTGCTAAGGTTCCCTTGTGCTTGAGCCTGTGCTAAGAGTTGCTGCTGCTGTTGTGGTGACATAAGTTGAAACTGTGACTGTGTTGAAAGGAATGGCTTCTGCATTTGAGCACCTAAATTTGGCCGCAGTTGGTCGATTCCCTGTAAGATGGTAGGACCAATATTAATTTGTTATAAGATTCCACATAGACACGTAAAGAAAGGGGCAGCAAATATTTGAGCTTACAGTTAATGGCCAGCCCTTCAAAGGTAGACCACTCACTCCTTGGTTCAGTCCTGTTGACAATAGAAGACATCTCACCAGAAGCAGAACGAACAAAACGAGAAAAGGGTAATTTTCATCTTGAAAATAACAACATTTGCTTATGAATGTTTCGTATTATATCCGAGAGATAGTCCCCATCAAAACCAACCAAAGAAACCGCAAAAGTTAATTTAGTATGGCTTTCATATCCATTCGCTTCCAACGTTATATTGCTATTGCACAACTTTAGCTATAAGCTATACAAGAAAGTCCACCCAAACCATTATTAAGTCCATCTCTCCCCAACCATTATTAATTCCATCTCATGTACTAAATGCTCTTTATCAGGATAGAAGCTTGATCATAGCCAGTACAAGACAGATAGACTAATAAGAACAATGGTAACAATGTACGTGGTGCAAATAACTTTGAAACATAAAAATCGCACAATCGAATTTTCTTCCAGAACTTTGGTCTAACTTTAAAAAAAAGGAAACTAGAATACAGAGAAAGGCTACCTGCACCACCAAATCCAGGTTTTGGCTGAATTATTCCCTGTCCGTATAAGGATGATGGATCCATTGGCAAAGATCTTTGGGCTACACCCATGTTACCTTCACTCTTAATATCCTGTTACAAATCAGTGTATACATTTAAAGGACTGCTGGAAGAAATTGTGAACGGAAATAACACAAGATGGGTGCCATAACCCACAATTGTTTGCTGATTCCGAGCCTGAATTTGTTGCAGAGTCGTAGATACATTTCCAGGAGTCCCAGGAACTAACTGCCTATTTCCATAATATATTATGTATTTAGTGAGAATAGCAGTAACATTTCAATATTTAAGCTGTCCTTTCTTTTCCAAAAGTCTATCAAAAAAGGGGGTGGAGGATCACCCTGCATGATTTGTTGCTGCTGACTTGAGAAGAGCCATCCTACTAGCATCAAGAAGCTGAGATCCCTCAGAGTCCATTGAATGAGGGTGTTTCAAGCGCTCTTCATAAATCTTGGCAGCTAAAACACTAGCTGTTGATGGCCCCAGAATGCCATCAGAATTTAGGGAATTTATTGGACCGTTATGTGAAGGATGGCTTGCATTAGTTCGCTGCAGTTGAGCATGTCTTTGCTGGATGAGTTGTAACTGTTGCATTTGCATCTGCTGCTGGTGCTCTCTTGCTTTTATTTGCTGCGCCTGTTTCCAAAGAAATTTACACGGGGTGCGATTAAATGATCAATATATGCATGGTGAATGATTAAGTGATTCGACGATTCCAAGCTACCTCTAGGTAAGCCGCTGCAACCTCAGAATGCTTCTCATTTGTCCTTGCAATAAATATATCCCAAAAGACAGACCACCACTCAAAGAGAAACCCTCCAGGAGCATCAATTGCTGCATGACAAGTCAAAATTTACCATGACAATACTTGGACGAGTCTCCTATGCATACAACTAATGTATTATGGATGAGAGACAGCTCCGAAGAAACGTCAATGCACAAGATCTTGGAGTGGGCACACATCTGCACTAGATTATTAGTACTGGGTATTTTTGCATTAAAATTTCTATTGGATGGGGGTATTTGGGAGCTTTACAAGATATCTTTTGTAAGGAGGAATAGATCTTATGTATTGCAATAGCCCATGGGGCATATATATAATACAAAGGACACAAGGACACAAACCCTAACATATGGGAAAAGACCTAAATACCATTAAACCCCCTCCCATAAATGCAAAGCGTATGCAATAGCATTGCATTTGGAAGGTTAACACTAAAATAGGGAAAATCCAAAAGCCATGGCTTGAAGACGTCGTTGCGTGCGGCTCTTGAGAAATTGTGTCGAATCAAGCCAAAAAGGGAGATAGAAGCATAGCGGCACAGATCGAAGCCCGAGATGGCGGCGGCGCAATGCACAAGACACGCAACGGAGGCGCGGTGCAAAACGAAGCGCGGCGGCTTTAGAAACTCGGGGCGATGGCATCATAGAGACTTCTACGATCTGTAGCGGCTCAAAGATAAAAGCAGCGGCTGCGACTATGCGAAGGAAGGAGAGAACCACACCCATCCGAGAGGATGAACCGTGGCTAGAAAAGCAGTCGGCTGACTGACAGAATTTTTTGTAGACTCGCACAGCTTTGACGATACGAAGAAGAAGTTACGGATTTAGATGGACGCAACGGAAGACTCGAAGACTGACTCATGACTGACTGACAGTAGCAACACTTAGAATAAAGACTCATACTAGCAGCAGCAACAGTAAGCAATAGCAGCAGCAATAGACTCAAGCCTCAAGGACTGACATAGAACACACCCCATCCATCTCACACCGCGGAGAAGGCAGCGAGAGCGTCGTGAGCGGAGGCGGCGCAGAGGCCGGGAGGAGGAGGTGGCGCAGCCCGTCGTCCGGCGGTGGCGTCCGGCGGCGGAAGCGAGCGCGCGCGGCCGGAGGCGCGGCTCGGGCGGTGGCGCGAGTGGAGCACCGACGTGAGCGGCGGCGGCGCGAAGATGGTCGGATCTAGCCCGAGGCGGCGATCCGAGCTCGGCGGCGACAAAGATGACAGATCCGCCCGGACGGCGCGGGCGCGGCGGCGCAATGGAGGCGGCGGCGGCCGGCAAGCTCGACCGGATCCGGCGCGATCGACCACGGACCGAGGCTCGGGTGGCGGTGCGGTGCGGGCGCGGGCGCGAGGCGCGAGCACGGCGGTCGGGAGGCTGCGCGCGGGCGAGAGCCCGACGGCGGCGATTCGAGGCGCAACTGCCGCCGGCGGCCGATCCAAGACGGCGGCCGACCGTTGGAGCGGGCTGATCCGGCGCAGAGGAGGCCGGATCCGGGCGGCAAGACCGGCTGCGGCCGGATCCGTGACGGCGGTCACCGAATCCGGGGCGGTGGCGCCGGGCGGAAGAGACGATGGCCAGTAAAAAAAAGAGGTGGCCGCCCCGGGAGTGAAGATCGCGCTTCCCGGGGCAGCTGCAGGGGAAGAGGATCGGAGGTGAGCTAGGTAAAACCTTACTCTGATACCATGTAAGGAGGAATAGATCTTATGTATTGCAATAGCCCATGGGGCATATATATAATACAAAGGACATAAGGACACAAACCCTAACATATGAGAAAAGACCTAAATACCCTTAACATCTTCTACATACCAGAGTAGAAGACGTGTCTAGTGTGGGACAAGCAATTGGAGCCAAACATGGTGGGAGGTTCTGATATGCCAACTTATCACTTAAAAAGTACCCAGCAAGGCAGAAGGTACTACTAGTAAGTAGTAAGCCATTTGTAACATGCATGGTTTTATTAAGAAGTTTGTTTGGAACTAAAAAGGGAAATAGTTCAGTTTCCCACTCCATTTCCTAAGGATATTAGTTCAATTCCAAGTTTGGCATTGTGTCCCTGTCCTGTTTACTCATGTTACTAATTCTACCATGCATGTGAGCAACGCACAAAATTATATTTGCACTGTTTCCCACTCTAGTTATCTTCCCACTATGCACATGTGCCACTAGCCATGTTTCAATAATCACTCAATAATTACTGGTCGTACCATGGCACGGAATTACGTAGTTTCTAAAAGTTATGCATGTCCAATTCTGTTATACAACTGCAGTTCCATTATTGGCTAGTTGAGTTTGGCAGTTACCCTACAAGTCTGTTCCCCAAATTACCGCAAAACTCAAAACCCTTACTACTCGCGAATTTAGAAGGTGGAGGTTTCTTTTGTTAATTTCTATTTTTATAATGTTTCCTTATTTAGTTGTGTTCAAAGAAGCATATGTGAAAACCTGCTGTGGCATTTGTAAAAAAAATAATCTCCAACTCATCTGTATAATCAAATCCACTCAATAACAAATGATAAACTTTATTTGAATCTTCAGCCTTACTACAGTACAATTTTGACATAATTCAATTCATGCAGTGTCAAAATCAATGCGCAAATAATAGCGACATTTAGCTAAATCACCATTAAAAGCTCATTAGTGGCTCTATATGACAAGATACATCGTGTTTGCTGCTGTATGAACAACACTGCAAGAAAAAAAATCCATGTAGCTCCTACTTTGCATGCATCTGTAATCCATCCATAATTTCATATAACACCATCATGTACTCCACAACTATTTATTGAGCTGTAACTAAAATCTCTCAACAAACCAAATCACCACAAAAGTTAGTTTGGTCATTGAATGCATGCATAATTAATTGTTACCTTCACCAAAATAAGATGTGTCTAGGAGCATGCGAAAACGTTCAAAGCACGAAAGCACTGCCAACCTTTTCCTGCTCTCAATAATGATAGCTAATGAAGACTACTATTTGCATAGATCTGCGAATGAATCCTGCGAAAGTTATTCACCCAACTTAACCTCAAACCTATCTAACTCCTCTTCAATTTTCAAAATCCCCACCTTACTTTAGCTTGAAGCTCTCGTAATCCTCTTCAAGCTCGAGCTTCTGTGCCCAAATTTTGCTCAATCATGAATTCTCTGCCCTGATTTTCCTCAAAACTACACTCTACCTCAAGATCAATTCAGATTTCGAATCCTAACCCTAGTTAGCACAAACCCTCCATTCCATTTCGAAACTGAAATTATCGGTCCAACTTAAGATAAAAACTCTGCTACTCCACTTCATATTCCGAATTCCCGTCCCCACCTATAGCGACAAACTCTCTTTGCACACCAAACTTAACCCAATAAATAGCAAAAGGAAACGGTTAGAGAAACAGTGGGGACGATTACCGACTGGATCAGCAGCAACTTTCCCCTCCGCCATGAACGCCTTGGCCGTCGTCTGCAAGTTCCTCTTGAGCAAATAGTCATAGATATATACATCAAGCCTGCACCACCAGCACCGGAAATTAACCCACATAGAACAGAAGAAGAGTCACAGAAACCAGCCCAAAAACAAGTCGAAACAACTCACATCTTATCCGCTTCCCAATTGCTCTGCGCCATTCTGCAAACACAACAAACCGACCAAAAACAGCAGAAATTAGCGGGGGAGCCAGGCGAATCGGGATCAAATTCGCGGGAAACGAAGGGATCAGAACCCACATTACCGATTGGGCGCGATCTCACGGCTCTGGGGTCAAAAAAATCCCGCGAGGTGCCGCCGGAAGGGCGGCGTGTGGAGAGGGATCAAATGCCCGATCGGAGACGGCGGTTGAGCCGGTCGCGGCGTGCTCGGAGGGGGAGGCACGCGAATTGCTGGGGGTGGTGTACTGGTGCGCGCGCGCGCTTGGGTGAGCTCGTCGCTCTCGCTTCAGCTCGCGCCGCTTCGGAAGAAGAGGGGAGAGAGATGAGAGAGCGAGAATGGGGAGAGGAGGAGGAGAGAGAAGGAGAGGGAGAGATGAGGTACGGGTGGGGGTTTGATTCTGGCTCGGAATGGTGAACCGGGCGCCGGCTCAGGAAGGTTCGGATGACAGACAGGCGCACAAGTTTTGCAAAATGGTCCTCACATGAAATGCTTTTCAGCTGATGCTAGTAGGCGCGTATAACTAACTGCTTATGGGATACTGGTAGGGTTACTAAGTTTTTTTCTAGGTTTCATAGCCCCACTCGTTTCGGTTTTACCTTCTGTCTTTTGGATTCTAGTTTACTATTCCTTACAGTGACGATGTCTTCTTACGTTTGGGTTCCTTTGAGGTTGCCTCGTTGTTGCCTCTACTGCGTGCAGAGCCGGCCCTGGGGGTGGGCAGGGTGTGCCACCGCCCTAGGCCCAAAATTTACATAGGCCCCACCCCATATAGTACATTAGTACTAGTACTAGTATACTTAGTAACATATATGGGCTCCTATGGCTCAATTAAGTTAAAAATCTGGTTTAGTTAAAAAAGCCCAAGCCCAATTGAATAAGTGGTATTAGGGTTTCTAGTATATTGAAAAAAGGAAATAAGTACGTATTAGAAGTAGCGCGTAGGGACAAGATTAGAAGTCGGATATGGTTTTTGAAAAGAAAACGGAGCGTGGCACGGAGATAAAAAGAGGAACAGGGCCTCGCAACTGCATGAGGTAATGAGTGAAAAGACAATTAGTAGGCACGGTTTTGAGCTTTGATTCATTGATTGAGGTGGTGCTTTGCATGCATACGATAGTCTGAAGCATAAATATTGCTTGCATGCTTTTGTCTGATGGAAGAGATCGGTGGCTATGTTGATTGAAGCAGAGAACAAAATTATTGAGCGGCAATGAGATTTCGTTTATTGGCGAGATTTGGAGCGCGCACGAGACTCACGCGGCAGATTTCCGTGCGGACTCGCAAGTCTTTTGCCTCGGTCTCGCGTGTGCTTTCATTGCTCAGCCTCGTGCACGGGATTGAGGAGAGCGGGCCTTTCTCGGCGCATGTGAATCCATGCGAAGCCAACTCACACGAAGTCGCGACGCCTGACGGAGAGATTGATGGAATAAAAACCAGAGTATAAGGTATTATATCTTTTAATATTAATTATTATTATTATTTTCTAGCTGTAATTTTTATTCCGTGTTTATTTAAATTTCGAGATTGTGGGATATAATGTCGCCTAGAAAGTACGAATCCCAGAATGACAAAAGAAAAAGGAAAAGACGTGTGGATGCGTTGATAGAATCACGAGAGGAGCTATTGATAAATTTTTCAAGAGTAATACTACCGCTTCGATTTAATCTCGATGAGTTGGCGATAGTTCTTGTGGATGAAGCAACTAATGAGAATGAGGAAGAAAATGTTGACATCGACGCCGATGATAACAATGTAAGTGACCCGAGAACACCGCTCATGCATCGGTGCACAAGAACGATCTGCTAGTATTGATGAGCAACCGTTTACACTTGGATATTTATGATCCAAGAAATTGGGATAATCTTGATAATAAAGCACGAGACATATTAGTCGAGAAAGGGCCTATAAGAGAAGAAAACATCGAATTCCCTCTAGATGTCGCCTCAAGACATTTTTCATATGCCCATTATTCTAGAAAACTAAGCAATGGAGAATTACATGATAGAAAATGGTTAGTTTATTCGAAGCATGTTGACAAAGTATTTTGTTTTTGCTGTAAGATCTTCAAGTTTAGCACTAGCAAGAGTCCGAGTACCTTAGCAAATGATGGGTTTAGAAATTGGAGGCATCTTAGTGAGAAGCTTAAAGATCACGAAAATAGTGCCGAGCATATTAGTAATATGAACAGTTGGAATGAATTGAGAGCTAGACTGCGTAAAAAGCAAACAATTGACAAAGAATTGCAGCAAAGAAATCACAAAGGAGAAAGAACGTATGAGGCAAGTTTTATTAAGAATAGTTGCAATTGTGAAATTTCTTGGCAAACGCAACTTGGCTTTTAGAGGAAGCAAGTGAGCGACTTTACAATGATAATAATGGCAATTTCTTAGCTTGTAGCCGAGATGATAGCAGAACTTGACTTTGTAATGCAAGACCACCTCGCACGTATTCGTAACAAAGAAATTCATTATCATTATCTTAGTCATAAAATTCAGAATGAGTTGATATCTCTTTTGGCTGCTGATATCACAAGCTCTATCATAAAGGTTGTTAAAGAGGCCAAGTATTTTTCCATTATCCTAGATTGTACTCCCGATGTGAGTCATCAAGAACAAATGACTTTGTTAGTTCGATGTGTTAATTTGTCTGATGGCCAAATAAAAGTTGAGGAATATTTTTGGGTTTCTTGAAGGTGGATGACACATCCGGTTTGGGGCTTTTAATGTATTGGTTGAGTCTATGGAGTCCTTGGCCTTAATATTAGTGATATAAGGGGTCAAGGCTATGACAATGGTTCTAACATGAAAGGAAAACACCAAGGGGTACAAAAAAGGTTAATTGATATCAATTCAAGAGCATTGTATATGCCATGTGCTTGTCATAGCCTCAATCTTACTCTCTGTGATATGGCAAAATCATGTGGGAAAGTCTGTTTCATTTTTGGAATTGTTCAACGATATATGTATTATTTGTGGTTCTACAAAAGGTGGAATGTCTTGCTTAAACATGTTCCTAGTTTAACTGTGAAATCATTGTCCAATACTCGTTGGGAGAGTCGAATCAAAAGTGTTACAAAGAATAAGATATCAAGCTACCGAGTTAAGGTCACTTTGTCTCGAGTTACATCATGCTTCGACATTGAACCAAAGGATAAAAGTGATGCAAAAATTTATTTGATGCCCTTGGCACTTTGAGTTTATACTTGGTATGGTTATTCGAATGATATTTTATTTCTTTGTGAATAAAGTGAGCAAGAAGTTGCGATCGCCACCATGTGCATTGACTCTACTTTGCAGCAAATACAAGGTATGATGCAATACTTTGAGACATACAGAAATGAGGGTTTTCTTCTAGTCGATTATCGCCAAAGGCATTGCATCTGACATGGGTGTAGAGGCATCGTTTCCGGTAAAACGTCGTGCTACGAGGAAGAAACAATTTGATGAAAGTAATTGCCAAGAAGACATTCTAGAAGCTGAGAAGGCTTTTGAAGTTAAATATTTTTTGTTCTGGTTGATATGGCAATCACTTCTTTGAAGAACAGATTTGAAGAACTCATGGTGTTTAAAGATATATTTGGTTTCTTAATGAGCTCAAGCACCCTGAAGTCATTAGATGATATTGAACTTGAAGAGTGCTGCACTAAATTTGCAGAAACTTTCTTTGTTGATGGATCATCTGATGTTGAGGTACATGATCTTATTTCTGAATTGAAGATTATGAAATTCACATTGCCAGATGGTGCATTGTCTGCTATGGAGATTTTCGAGCATGTCAGAGAGGTGGATTGTTATCCAAATGTTTCTATTGCTTACGGATCTTATTTATCGTGCTCGTGGATCGTCGATCAGTGAAAGAAGCTTTTCAAAGTTGAAATTATTGAAGAACTATTTGAGGTCAACAATGTCTCAAGAAAGGTTAAATGGTTTGGCGACTTTATGCATTGAGAAGAAGTTATTGGATGAGATCGATATCAATAGTATAATCAATGACTTTGCATCTCGAAATGTTAGAAGAAATTGTTTAAAATAATGTGAAGCGCCAAGTAAGTAATTTATTATTACATTTGTCCACTTTATGAACTTTGAGATTCTATATAAGTTATTTTAGTGCATTGAATATTATCTTATTAATTGATGTGTATTTATAAGACTATATATACGTATATAGAAATATATATAGATATTTTGAGAGAGTGGATTAGGCCTCCATATTAGTACTCGACCTAGGCCCAAAAAAACTCAGGAACGGCCCTGACTGCGTGTTTACTATGCTGGGGTTATTATAATGTAGTATTTAGCAATTTCGGTTCTTCATTTCGTACAAGTAAACTAAGGCAGCTGTGACGCTTGGATTCTCCAATTGGCGATGAAAGTAGGCTTTTATATAACCATCATTACAAGCAAGTAATATGGTATCGTGTACTTTTCCATAGTTTTTATTGATTACAGTAAAAAAAGGTATACATATACTAACACAAACATACTCCTTTTGTGGATTATAAATTTCTCCTCTTAGCTCACGTGTAAAAACCATATTCAGAACTCTCATATGCTATGTACATGTAAAACAAGTATGTATGTAAATTTAACCGAAATAAGCACAAATATACGTTGTCTAGGAGGTTACTCTAGATATACTGCTAGACAAGATATGTTTATGTTATGGACAACACAAAATAATACGGGAAAAAAAGAAAAGATAAAAAAGCCTAAAAACAAAAAAAAGGAAAAAGTGTTAAACTGAGAAATAGTAAACTAGAATCCAAAAGGTAGAAGGTAAAATCGAAACGAGAAAGACTATAAAACTTAGGAAAAAACTTAGTAACCCTACCACTATCCTGTAAGCAGTTAGTTATACACTCCTGCTAGCACCAGCTAAAAAACATTTCATGAGAGGACCATTTTGCAAAACGTGTGCGCCTGTCTGTCATCCGAACCTTCCTGAGCCGGCGACCGGGTTCACCATTCCGGGCCAGAATCAAACCCCCCACCCGTACCTCATCTCTCCCTCTCCTTCTCTCTCCTCCTCCCATCCCCATTCTCGCTCTCTCATCTCTCTCCCCTCTTCTTTCGAAGCGGCGCGAGCTGAAGCGAGAGCGACGAGCTCACCCAAGCGCGCGCGCACACCAGTACACCACCCCCAGCAATTCGCGTGCCTCCCCCTCCGAGCACGCCGCGACCGGCTCAACTGCCGTCTCCGATCGGGCATTGGATCCCTCTCCACACGCCGCCCTTCCGGCGGCACCTCGCGGGATTTTTGCGGGGGTTTTTTTTGACCCTAGAGCCGCGATATCGCGCCCAATCGGTAATGTGGGTTCTGATCCCTTCGTTTCCCGCGAATTTGATCCCGATTCGCCTGGCTCCGCCGCTAATTTCTGCTGTTTTTGGTCGGTTTGTTGTGGTTGCAGAATGGCGCAGAGCAATTGGGAAGCGGATAAGATGTGAGTTGTTTCGACGTGTTTTTGGGCTGGTTTCTGTGACTCTTCTTCTGTTCTATGTGGGTTAATTTCTGGTGCTGGTGGTGCAGGCTTGATGTATATATCTATGACTATTTGCTCAAGAGGAACTTGCAGACGACGGCCAAGGCGTTCATGGCGGAGGGGAAAGTTGCTGCTGATCCAGTCGGTAATCGTCCCCATTGTTTCTGTAGCCGTTTCCTTTTGCTATTTATTGGGTTAAGTTTGGTGTGCAAAGAGAGTTTGTCGCTATAGGTTGGGACGGGAATTCGGAATATGAAGTGGAGTAGCAGAGTTTTTATCTTAAGTTGGACCGAGAATTTCAGTTTCGAAATGGAATGGAGGGTTTGTGCTAACTAGGGTTAGGATTCGAAATCTGAATTGATCTTGAGGTAGAGTGTAGTTTTGAGGCAAATCAGGGCAGAGAATTCATGATTGAGCAAAATTTGGGCACAGAAGCTCGAGCTTGAAGAGGATCACGAGAGCTTCAAGCTAAAGTAAGGTGGGGATTTTGAAAATTGAAGAGGAGTTAGATAGGTTTGAGGTTAAGTTGGGTGAATAACTTTCGCAGGATTCATTCGCAGATCTATGCAAATAGTAGTCTTCATTAGCTATCATTATTGAGAGGAGGAAAAGGTTGGCAGTGCTATCGTGCTTTGAACGTTTTTGCATGCTCCTAGACACATCTTATTTTGGTGAAGGTAACAATTAATTATGCATGCATTCAAATGACCAAACTAACTTTTGTGGTGATTTGGTTTGTTGAGAGTATTTTAGTTAAAGCTCAATAAATAGTTGTGGAGTACATGATAGTGTTATATGGAATTATGGATGGATTACAGATGCATGCAAAGTAGGAGCTACATGGATTTTTTTTCTTGCAGTGTTGTTCATACAGCAGCAAACACGATGTATCTTGTCATATAGAGCCACTAATGAGCTTTTAATGGTGATTTAGCTAAATGTCGCTATTATTTGCGCATTGATTTTGACACTGCATGAATTGAATTATGTCAAAATTGTACTGTAGTAAGGCTGAAGATTCAAATAAAGTTTATCATTTGTTATTGAGTGGATTTGATTATACAGATGAGTTGGAGATTATTTTTTTTACAAATGCCACAGCAGGTTTTCACATATGCTTCTTTGAACACAACTAAATAAGGAAACATTATAAAAATAGAAATTAACAAAAGAAACCTCCACCTTCTAAATTCGCGAGTAGTAAGGGTTTTGAGTTTTGCGGTAATTTGGGGAACAGACTTGTAGGGTAACTGCCAAACTCAACTAGCCAATAATGGAACTGCAGTTGTATAACAGAATTGGACATGCATAACTTTTAGAAACTACGTAATTCCGTGCCATGGTACGACCAGTAATTATTGAGTGATTATTGAAACATGGCTAGTGGCACATGTGCATAGTGGGAAGATAACTAGAGTGGGAAACAGTGCAAATATAATTTTGTGCGTTGCTCACATGCATGGTAGAATTAGTAACATGAGTAAACAGGACAGGGACACAATGCCAAACTTGGAATTGAACTAATATCCTTAGGAAATGGAGTGGGAAACTGAACTATTTCCCTTTTTAGTTCCAAACAAACTTCTTAATAAAACCATGCATGTTAGAAATGGCTTACTACTTACTAGTAGTACCTTCTGCCTTGCTGGGTACTTTTTAAGTGATAAGTTGGCATATCAGAACCTCCCACCATGTTTGGCTCCAATTGCTTGTCCCACACTAGACTCGTCTTCTACTCTGGTATGTAGAAGATATCTTGTAAAGCTCCCAAATACCCCCATCCAATAGAAATTTTAATGCAAAAATACCCAGTACTAATAATCTAGTGCAGATGTGTGCCCACTCCAAGATCTTGTGCATTGACGTTTCTTCGGAGCTGTCTCTCATCCATAATACATTAGTTGTATGCATAGGAGACTCGTCCAAGTATCGTCATGGTAAATTTTGACTTGTCATGCAGCAATTGATGCTCCTGGAGGGTTTCTCTTTGAGTGGTGGTCTGTCTTTTGGGATATATTTATTGCAAGGACAAATGAGAAGCATTCTGAGGTTGCAGCGGCTTACCTAGAGGTAGCTTGGAATCGTCGAATCACTTAATCATTCACCATGCATATATTGATCATTTAATCGCACCCCGTGTAAATTTCTTTGGAAACAGGCGCAGCAAATAAAAGCAAGAGAGCACCAGCAGCAGATGCAAATGCAACAGTTACAACTCATCCAGCAAAGACATGCTCAACTGCAGCGAACTAATGCAAGCCATCCTTCACTTAACGGTCCAATAAATTCCCTAAATTCTGATGGCATTCTGGGGCCATCAACAGCTAGTGTTTTAGCTGCCAAGATTTATGAAGAGCGCTTGAAGCACCCTCATTCAATGGACTCCGAGGGATCTCAGCTTCTTGATGCTAATAGGATGGCTCTTCTCAAGTCGGCAGCAACAAATCATGCAGGGTGATCCTCCACCCCCTTTTTGATAGACTTTTGGAAAAGAAAGGACAGATTAAATATTGAAATGTTACTGCTATTCTCACTAAATATATAATATATTATGGAAATAGGCAGTTAGTTCCTGGGACTCCTGGAAATTTATCTACGACTCTGCAACAAATTCAGGCTCGGAATCAGCAAACAATTGTGGGTTATGGCACCCATCTTGTGTTATTTCAGTTCACAATTTCTTCCAGCAGTCCTTTAAATGTACACACTGATTTGTAACAGGATATTAAGACTGAAGGTAACATGGGTGTAGGTGTAGCCCAAAGATCTTTGCCCATGGATCCATCATCCTTATACGGACAGGGAATAATTCAGCCAAAACCTGGATTTGGTGGTGCAGGTAGCCTTTCTCTGTATTCTAGTTTCCTTTTTTTTAAGTTAGACCAAAGTTCTGGAAGAAAATTCGATTGTGCGATTTATATGTTTCAAAGTTATTTGCACCACGTACATTGTTACCATTGTTCTTATTAATCTATCTGTCTTGTACTGGCTATGATCAAGCTTCTATCCTGATAAAGAGCATTTAGTACATGAGATGGAATTAATAATGGTTGGGGAGAGATGGACTTAATAATGGTTTGGGTGGACTTTCTTGTATAGCTTATAGCTAAAGTTGTGCAATAGCAATATAACGTTGGAAGCGAATGGATATGAAAGCCATACTAAATTAACTTTTTGCGGTTTCTTTGGTTGGTTTTGATGGGGACTATCTCTCGGATATAATACGAAACATTCATAAGCAAATGTTGTTATTTTCAAGATGAAAATTACCCTTTTCTCGTTTTGTTCGTTCTGCTTCTGGTGAGATGTCTTCTATTGTCAACAGGACTGAACCAAGGAGTGAGTGGTCTACCTTTGAAGGGCTGGCCATTAACTGTAAGCTCAAATATTTGCTGCCCCTTTCTTTACGTGTCTATGTGGAATCTTATAACAAATTAATATTGGTCCTACCATCTTACAGGGAATCGACCAACTGCGGCCAAATTTAGGTGCTCAAATGCAGAAGCCATTCCTTTCAACACAGTCACAGTTTCAACTTATGTCACCACAACAGCAGCAGCAACTCTTAGCACAGGCTCAAGCACAAGGGAACCTTAGCAACTCAACTAATTATGGGGATATGGATCCCCGCAGGTTTACAGCACTAACCAGGGGTGGCTTGAATGGTAAAGATGGACAACCTGCTGGGACTGATGGTTGCATTAGTTCCCCAATACAATCCAGTTCACCAAAAGTCAGACCAGACCAAGAATGTCTCATGAAGGTTGGTTTCTTGGTACTAGGCATCTCTGTTTTTTCATTGCATAGAGTTTTGATCTTAAGAGATTATTTTATTTGGCTCTAGTTTGTTGGAATCTAAGTATATCTGAAAGCTACACAGATGCAGCAGACTTCTTCTCAGCAACCACAGGAACAACTTCAGCAGCAGCAGAACCAGCAGCAGCAAATGCAACAGGTACTGACAGTATACCCAACCCCTGGGTTTCATCTTCTGTTCTTGAAAGTTAATTCATGTACAGATTAACCCCTGCAAAGTTGAAACTGTACATTTACTAGATATATCATATAGTGTACACAATGGGAATTAAGATGTTGTTTGTCTGAGAAAGCCAGGAAAAGGCACTAGATGGTGATGGTGACGTGCGACAGCCTTAATATTCTT
The DNA here is from genome assembly GCA_036346575.1 of Dendrocalamus sinicus. Classification (NCBI taxonomy): domain Eukaryota; kingdom Viridiplantae; phylum Streptophyta; class Magnoliopsida; order Poales; family Poaceae; genus Dendrocalamus; species Dendrocalamus sinicus. The sequence goes on along the minus strand of CM070646.1, from coordinate 35,274,602 downwards.
TTTTGCTGCGTAGTTTTCTTTGGTAATAATTCTCTTGAAAATGATGCCAGGAGGGGGTAAGATCACAAAGTGTTCTATGGAGAACGGGATATAAAATTTGGTGACTAAATTATTCCAATCACACAAATCCAAGTAGCCATCCCCATGACATTATAGGTTTTAAATGACATATATGTTTTTTTTTGGGGGGTGGGGGTGGATCTGTCCACAAGACAGCAGGTTGACATTTGATTTTGTTTCTTTTTTGTCAAACTATATTCCATTTTTTGCGACTAATTTATTTAAATTACATAAATCCAAGTATCCAACTCCATGACATTACATGTTTTAAATGGCATATTTGCTACAGTTTTTTGAGGGTCTGTCAACAAGTTGTTGACCTTTGATTTTCTTGTCAAACTATTTCAATTTTTTTCAACTAACTAATACTGACTAATGGGCTATTTAGCCATACTTTATTTAAAATTCATTAGTTTTTGAAACGGGGCAGGAGAGCTGCCCTGATTTAATTTAGAGGAAGAAGCAAAGTAAGGTTACAGAGGGAGCCCCGTTCAAGAGAGGGTGGGTGCCAAGGTTCTAAAAACCGGAACCGGAAGAAATCCCAGCCGGCGGCCGGTAATGGTAACCGGGCAGTTACCGGCCGGGTACCGGAAAAACCGGTCACAATTTGAAAATCAAAATTTGAATTTTGAGATGTTTTGAAACCGGTAACCGGAAAAACCGGCTGGTAACCGGAAAAAACCGGTCAAAATTCGAAAATCAAAATTGATATCGCCGGTTTTTGGTTCATCGGACTCTACCGTAAAACGGTAATCGCGGTTACCGCCAAGAATCACGGATTTTGAACCATGGTGGGTGCTGCCAGGGTTCTTTGAGTATTTTGCATGTACCTCTTAGTATCCCGTATTGTTACTTTGCATGTGCTTTAAAAACCGGAAAATCTGCTAAACTCTTAGTGTTCTGCACGCATGTGCTTTACATTCTGCCCAACCCTTCAAAATACTCAAAGAATCAACCATACATGGCATACAAATTCAAATTTCCATTTGATAAAATCCGGCTGGTTTTACCGCTACCGGAGCTGGGCGGGATTTCGTTATCGCCGCAGAATCGCGGTTTTCGAACCACTGGTGCCGCACATGCCTCTTGAAAAATTTACAGTATTACAGACTAAGCGGTAGCTCCGCTGGGTTCTTCGCTCCTACGAGGACCCAAGTGCCGGCCTCCTCTTTCGCGCGGGCAATTAGGGACTCCAGGGTGGACGCCATCGATCGGAAAATTCGTGCATTTCGTTCCTTCCAAATTTCCCAAGTCGCCAGCATTAAGAGTGTCGCCACCCCTTTCCTAAAATGCATTAGTAACTTGCAATTTCCTGCTTTCTGATCTACTTGCGGTTATCTTATATGTGCTCGGTGTTCTGTAATTATTTTTATCTCCAGAACAACAGGAAAAGAAAGCAACCTACATCTTCAGGAGCAGCAAATAGCACTGGAACAGGAAATACAGTGGGTCCTTCAGCCAACTCTCCACCATCTACTCCATCCACACATACACCTGGAGATGGACTTGGAATGGCAGGCAATATGCGCCATGTCCCAAAAAATTTAATGATGTATGGTGCTGACGGAACTGGACTCACATCCTCTTCAAATCAAATGGTTACAGCTTTCCTCTTTTTTTCCATTTATTGCGTTTTGCTGGATGTATATAATCTTCATTCTATGTTAGATGGATATGTAAGGCGACTCTTATATTTAACAGGATGAACTTGAACATTTTGGTGATGTTGGTTCTTTGGATGATAATGTTGAATCTTTCTTATCCAATGATGATGGAGATCCAAGGGATATTTTTGCTGCACTTAAAAGAAGTCCTGCCGAGCCTAACCCGGCAGCTTCAAAAGGTAATATTTCTGATGTTTTTTTTAATGTTTTGCGAACATCAGATAACATGTCCTTTTCTCTTTTAGGTTTTACGTTCAGTGAGGTTAACTGTTGGCGAACAAGCAACAGCAAAATCGTTTGCTGCCACTTTTCTTCAGATGGAAAAATATTGGCTAGTGCTGGACATGAGAAGAAGGTACCAGTAAATGCCATGCTATTATGAACCTTTTGCTCTTAAGAGTGGCACATTTTTGCACCAATGGTGTTTCTGAGTACGGTGCCTTACTCGATTCTTGTTCTCTCTTAGGCTGTACTTTGGAACATGGATACTTTCCAGACACAGTATTTAGCAGAGGAGCACACTCTCATTATCACCGATGTCCGTTTCAGACCTAACTCTACACAGTTGGCAACATCATCTTTTGACAGAACAATTAAGCTATGGAATGCTGCAGATGTAAGTTATGTTTATGTATGTGCAAATGCTAGTGGCAGAAGCAATTGTGTAGGGAGACTATTATGTTGTACCTCACTGCCTCCTATAGCAACGTTACCCATTATGCTCATGCCTTCTGCATCGTAGTACTGATATGCACTTTCTATTAGAGTAGCACCTCTATTAAAGTACAGGTCATGGCGGTAGATGTTATTACAATTATTCTACATTGTATATGACTCAAATTACAATATGAGATACAATCATCTTGCAAATAAAAAAGTGGATAAATAATATATATCCGTGCTATTAGGAATGCCAGATTTCAGTGTGTCCAATCTGTGGTAATTGTTTACATGTGCCATCTGTGCCATCAGCCTTGACCCCTGAGTTTGAAGTTGGTGGTATGTGTACTTGCCTGTTGTAGAGATTCCTCATGAAACTTGGAACTTTTCTTGTTTGGCAGCCTGGATTTTCTCTGCACACATTTGCTGGGCATGGTTACCAGGTCACATCGCTAGATTTTCATCCAAAGAAGACAGAATTTTTTTGCTCTTGTGATGGCAGTGGTGAAATCCGGTTCTGGAATGCGATTCAGCCTACCTGTATGCGTGCCATCAAGGTTGATACCCTTCTTTCTATCCACTTAAAAAATTCTTAATAATTTAAGTATAAAATTGAACCCATTCCATTTGAGCAATTTGTAATTTTGTTAGTCTGACTATTTGTCTTGGACAGGGTGGCACTGCTCAAGTTCGTTTTCAGCCTAACACGGGACAGTTTCTCGCAGCTGCTGCTGAAAATGTGGTTTCCATATTTGAAGTTGACACGTATAGCAAAAAATACACCCTACAGGTTCTGTTCTTGAACACCGACACATCTACGGTTCATTTTTTTCTTGAGCGGTTTCCTTTGCAACGTTTTCCTTCATTATTGAGTCTGCACATGCACATTTCGATTCCCTTGTAGTCATGTACCTTGAGCGCTTGATTTGTAATCTCAGGGCCATAGCACAGACGTGCAGTCAGTGTGCTGGGACAACACTGGGGAGTACCTTGCGTCTGTCAGTCAGGATCTAGTTAAGATCTGGTCAATATCATCAGGAGAGTGCATTCATGAGGTCAGCTCAAATGGAAACAAGTTCCATTCTTGTGTGTTCCACCCAAGCTATCCCAATCTCTTGGTGATTGGAGGCTACCAGGTAGTAATGGTCTCTTCCTTTGAGTTTTAATCACTTGTATGTGAATTCAATCTAATTGTTTTGAGGAAGTGTATGTCCTTGTATGTTTTTACCAGTAAACATACCACTTGGATATCTCTGGTATTCTTCTGTTGACAAGAAGTTACAAGTTATATGACACACAGTACTGCTGGTGTTGGACAGCTAGCAGATTCCTATTCAACAAGAAGCTGCTAGCAGAAGCTAGGGCATGTTCTTTTTGGCTGCGGCTTATGGCTTTTGGCTGAAATTTTTGAATTTTGGCTGTTTACGGTACAGATTACGGAGAGACCGATACTCACTTGTGATTTTGGCTCGTATAGATGTTGGGCTTTTAACGTGTACTACGTTTAACCTATAGATCCCGTCTTAAGAAAATACTCCGTTTGAAAGTTAGGTACTGTAGCAAAAACAAAAGCCACCTGGCTTCTCATGTGCCGAACAGGCCCATGTCTTGTAATATCTGAGTCTTATTAGCTACAGCATGGTCAACTTATGTTGGAATCACCGATTACAGCTACTCTGATGCCTCTCTTCTTTGTTTCTTATTTGCCCATATATTTCTCATCAGCATTCTAATGATGCAGTCCCTGGAGCTATGGAACATGGTAAAGAACCAAAGCATGACAGTGCAGGCTCATGAAGGTCTAATTGTGGCGTTGGCGCAATCACCAGTAACTGGGATGGTGGCTTCTGCAAGCCACGACAATTCTGTCAAGCTGTGGAAGTAACAGTAATGAGTAATGCACCTACATAGTTTTTCCCTAAAATTTGGTATCTCTTGAGCCGAGGCATAGGATGGGGTGAGCTTCGCGATGTCGGCGATTGTGTTGTATTATTCAAATGCAAATAAGGAAGAGTGGTAGTTGGGTGCTTGTCGCGGTTGAGCTGTTAGAGTGCCGATTGCAGTGAGTTTGTGGAAGGAATTTGTGCTTATCTTGATAGGTGTTGGTGTAGCCCAAAAAGAACAAAGAAGAGAAGGAACGAAGGCCAAAAGTTGCCCCCCCCCCCCCTCCCCGTTCCATTTTATTTATTATGCTTATCATCAGATGTAACATGTAACATTCGGTATTTTAATTGGAACTCACTGCGGTGTCTCTGGCGGTTGGGGACTTGAGTCTCGTTGAGTGACTATACAGGAAGTTGAGTTGTTACTGTTATGCTTATTTGATCTTCATGAACGACACACGAACTGATGTTAGCGACTGTGGCAATATATACTCCGAAATGTCAGGTCCCGCAGACTGCCATCCATCAGAGAGAAGGGTATGTTGGAAATAGCAAGTTGATCACACGCACGGCTAGCACAGCTAATTATAGCGAAAGCGAGCTACTCCTGCTGCATGATCTGAGAGTGGTTTTATGCATCCAAATTATATGTAAATGTCTTTCTTTTGTACTCTCTTACGAATATACAGAATTTGAAATTTTAAACTAAAAGTCATAACTTAAAAGAACTCATTATTGTACAACCCAGAATAGCTCGTGTGAGATCTGCACCGTCGATCCGATGCGGACGGTGTTGATGGCGCGCGTGAGGCGCAGGAGCTGGGAGTGGTGGAAAGAACTCCTCTGGGGTCTGACCCCAAATGCTCTCAATGGGGACAGCAGAGGATGGCCGACACGTCGCCTCGCCGCACCAATCTCTGCGCACGATGGATTCCTCTCTTCCTCTTTTCTCCGCGCGAGCTCCCGTCTCGCTTGGCGCTTCCTCTTTCCCCTTCTCCTCCTTCCCAGATCCGAGCACCAATCTGACCTCGCCCGCCCTCCCCTCCCAGATCCGAGGGCGAGCCCGCCGCCCGCCCTCCTCTCCCAGATCCGAGGGTGAGCCTCCCCGAGCTAGCACCTTTGCGTCCGCCGGTCCACGCGCATGGAATCCGTCAGCCGCCGTCGGCACCTTCGCGTCGCCTCCCTGAGTCGGCACCTCCGCATGGCCTCCCTGAGAATCCCCGCCGGTCCACGCTCATGGATCTGTCCGCCGCCGCCGCCACCTCCCTCCTTTGCTTGGCACGCTCCATATGGCCAGGTTGGCTATGAACCTGGCGGCGTCGGTGGCCAGGTTCCCAAATTGAAGAAGCTGACGAGAAGGTAGACAGTGACTGGAATGCAGTGAATTGAATTTGTGGTGAACGGAAGTTGTATGAATTCTCTGTAAATGTTGTAAAGATGGAAACTGAATGTGTAATCTTCATATTGTTGAATCCTGAATGAATGTGTAATCTTCATATTGTGTAATACAAACTGAATAAAGGTTTGTTGTCAGATTGTGTTTGAAACCGTATGTGACTATCTGGTTTGTGCCATGGAAATTGAATGAATGTTTGCACATGTTTGAAGACTGATGGATCAAAAACCCTGCCAGTTACTTGCAATCTGATGTTTCAATTTATTATCAAAAATATCTGGTCGGCCGTTACAAAGAGGATGTATGGCCATATAAATGACATCCCCACCTGATACAGCCACGCACACATAATGGGCCTAAGGCCGGCTAGTTCTTGTTCGGCTAGAACCGAAGCAAAGTCTAACTCAACTAACAAAGTTCAGATCATTTCTCTAAGCTAATGACCATGTTGTCCGGTTTGACCACACAGATCTCTGACTATGCTGGCCTTTGATCATGTTGATCTTCGATCACATTGTCCGGATCGACTACACAGGTCTCTGACTACGCTGGTCTCCGACCACATTGGTTTCGACCACTCAGGTTTCGATCACGTTGAACATGTTGATTTTTGACCATGTCAATCTTCGATCACACAGATCTTCGACCACCACGTTGATCTTTGACCACGTTGTATCAATCGCGTTAGTTTGACCATGTTAATTTTGACCACATAGGTCTTGACCACGTCGGTTTTGACCACGCTGGTTTTGATCAGATAGATCTCGACCACGTTGGATCCGATCGTCTTGGTTTGACGACGCTGGTCTTCGATCACACAAATCTTGATCACGTTGGTTCCGACCACACTGATTTCAATCACACAGATCTCGACGATGTCGATTTTGACTATGTTGGTTTTGACCATTTCGATCTTTGACTACATCGATCTTCGACTTCGCTGGTTCGACTACATCGGTTTCGACCATGCTGGTTCCCAACCATATTGACCTTTGACCACACAGGTCTTAAACCACAATGGTTCGACCACAATGGTTCTTGACCACACAGGTTTTCCGACCACCGACAGACGTAATAGTTCCATGATTACAACGCTGGTAATTCCATTCAGCGGTAGCACCGTAGAATACACTACGATAGTTCTGATTTCCCTGAGAAGTGCATATACTTTAATATATTTTGCAAAACATATTTGCAAACTACAGTATTATGCACACAAGGATTACCCATGATTCCTAACAAGTTGCAAAATATATGTGCACACTTTTAGAATCATGACACACAGATTATATATATGAGTTTCAACCATTTACAAAACATATTTACAAATATAAGTCTCATATTACAAAGAATGAAACCATGGACTTCAGACACTTACAAAACACATGTGCAATGTATAGTCCCATGTTATAAGGATTCAACACATGAGCCACAACTATTTACAAAACACATTCGCAAATACAAGTCTCATGCCAAGAGAGCTAGAGCAGGTGAGGTTGAGATATCAACATGTGATGAGACTCAAACTAATAGACATGACCCCTCTTAATAGTATGGCAACCTATATTAACAACCTGATCTTCCAACCAAACACCAAGACCGGTAAAAGACTAGGAACATATTCTTAATCCTAGATAGCCATACATTTGCCTTGCGCATCCCCTTGAAGCTTGATGACTCATATCTACACTTCAGGTCCGGGCTATCGTCTTTATATGCATCAACACATGATACATCCTTCACTTAACCTCCATCAACATATGATGGGCCTTCACTTAACTTGATAATTAACACATGATCATCTCCTCTTGAACATGCATGAACTCATGATGCATCCATGACTTGATGATCTTTAATATATGAAGTTATCCCAAGTCTTCATCATTTGTGGAACCTAACCTATTTATTCAATTTATAGAAAATGTTAGTCCACAAAATAATTACCATCAATTATCAAACCTCATCATTAACACATAATGGAGGGACTAGATTTTACAATATTTTATTTTTAGTAATTTATGATAATCTCAATAAATAATGAGATAGAAATTCGTTTGCGAGTATACATTATGTACATAATACTTGTATACTCTATAATAAGCTTTTAAAACAAAGCTTACTTATCCGGTTGTAATTAATCATCCAACTATTAACATATAATAGAAGAACTAGATGACAATCCAATTATGAGTATATATGAACTATATAGACTATATATACTCAAGGGATATGTTTCAAAGTAGAGATCCTTAATATATGGAAATGAAACATGGATTAATACTAATGAAACAACAATATATAAAGTGAACTCCCCTAAATGTGTGCATATAAGAATGTACTATGAAAGCGTAGGCACATATTCAAGTTTAACTTATTTGGTGAAGTTCATTCTATATTTTAGATCCAAGGAATGCAATAATATAAGAATATGATATTGAATGTATAACTCTTATGTTTTTCACCTTTTCATCTAAATAAGACTAAGCAGTATCATAATCAATAAGCATATTAGTCTCATAATTGCATTTATCATTATCACCAAAGTTAACTTAATGGAGCTTAAACTTACAACAGGGCGCTTGATTCCTTGTCGAGATTTCGGGTGGCGAAAATGTTGAAAGGGAGAAAATGAAAGGCGTGGCGTGTGGTTCACACATGAAAGTAAAGAGGAGAAAAGAAGAAAGGGAATCCTAGGCAGTCGGCGGAGATGATGTGACGGTAGTGCACGGAGGAAGGAGGGCAAGAGGAAGAAGAAGAAGGCAAGGAAGAAGAAGTTGACCGGTGGGGTCCACTATCAGAGAGAAAAACAGAGAGAGGGAGTGGCACGACAAGCTGGCCCACGCGGGTTGTATGGGCTAGGGCCACGTGTCGCGCTTGGAGGGGGAAGAAAGTGATGGGCTGCAGAGAAGGAAAAGTGGCCGGTCCAAGAGGAAAAGGTGGGCCGTGTGGAAGAGGAGAGACATGGGATGAGCCTAGGAGGAAGAGGGAGCTTTGGCCCAAGAAGATTCTAGGGATTTTAACTCACTTTTTTATTTTAGAAATACTTATAAATCCAAATAAACTTAGAAAATAGTAAATAGAGTCTAAAAATTCCAAACAAATTCATAGAAAATTTTGAGATTATTTTAGACTTCAGAGTCACTCAGACGGAATGATGAGTAATGACGATATGTGACGGAATGACGATATTTCTTTAGATCCCATATACATGTGAGTAACTTGGTGGTTTGGTGGCCATCCCTCGGGCCGGCTGGGTTTGAGGTCGGTCATTCTTCACGAGCCTGGGAAACTACTTTCTGAATCTCTATTGTCTGTTCTGCTCTGCACTAGCGCCCTAGTGGACTCACCGCATCCGTGCTAACATCAACTCTGCTGCCTTGCCTGCCTGCCTGCCTGCCACCTTATTTCCCAGCTGATCTGAGCATGCCAGGCACACTGTTTACTCATCAGTCATCACCACGTACGTACACAGGAGGAATGAATTGCCTGCCAACCACGACTCAAGGCCAGCATCAAAGGATATTGGATTTCTAGCTCTCCATGCGCCTAGCTGTACGTTCTCTCGCTTGTCATGATGCAGGCAGGTAATACATGCATGGAGAACGTACGTACGTGCTCCACTAATAACTGTGGATATTTCAATCCTTCCTGCCACAACAGTACACCGCCCCATGCATCGATGATCGATCCCTCCCGGTGGTGTCTGGCTTGTACTGTAGTCGGTCGATCCAAGAGCAAAAAAAAGCAGGCGCCAAGGACTCCTCGAGTGTTAGAAAGGAGGTTATACTTGTAACAGAATCAGGATCATATCAGATGATTGCATTGCTGTTTAAATGTATTAGGTAGTTTCTATCTAATGTATCGTATGTGTTTAGGAGTTGTAATTGAAGATAGAAAGTTTAACAGCACATGCAATCACGGATATGATTCGCAGTTGTAAAGGCAATGCCAAGTGCTATTCTTGGCCATTATAAATAGATCAACGCGGCCTCTCCAGAGGTTCAACGCTTCCACAAATATTCAAGTTCCTTTACATGGTATCAGAGCCAATCCTCTAATCCACATCTATGGCGACCGGAGCTTCTTCTCCAGCTCTTGCGACAGCCATGGCTTGGAATCCATCTCTAGGCCATCCTATCACAGAGAAGCTAACCAAAAGCAATCATATGCTATGGAAAGCTCAGATTCTACCTGCAGTACGAGGCGCACAACTCACTGGTTTCCTCGACGGAACCACAGCGGCGCCTGCAGAGAAGATTGTCGTCAAAACCGGCGACAAAGCTGTTGAAGAACCAAACCCTGAGTTCGCGAAGTGGTTAGCCCTTGATCAGCAGGTCCTTGGCTATCTCCTCTCCACCCTATCAAGGGAAATCTTGACGCACGTCGCTGCAATGACGAGTGCGGCCGAAGTCTGGAAGGCAATCGAAGAGATGTTTTCTTCACAGACAAGAGCTCGCGTGATTAACGTCCGCATGGCGCTTTCCAGTGCTAAAAAAGGATCAATGACGATGCCGGAGTATTTCGGCAAGATGAAAGCATACGGCGACGAGATGGCAGCGGCCGGGAAATCAATCGACGATGAAGAACTCGTCTCCTACATCCTCAATGGCCTTGACATTGATTACAATCCCGTCGTCACCACAGTTCTGGGAAGGAAGGAACCCATCACAGTAAGTGAGTTATATGCACAACTCATTAGCTTTGAAAACCGTATGGACTTGTTGCAGGGAGGCTCCAGCTCTCATAGCTCTGTTAACTCCGCTCGGCGTGGACGTGGAGCCTTCCAGCACAATCACGGTGGCCGTAGTCGCGGCAATGGCCGTGATGGGCGCGGCGGCCGCAGCAACCGAGGAACAAACAGATACAACAATGGAGGCTCAAACGGCAACAACCATGAAAGTCGTCCAAGATGCCAAGTCTGTGAGAAACCAGGCCATACAGCTCTAGAGTGTTGGCACCGGTTTGATGAAGAATATGCTCCTGAAAAGAAATCTGTTGCTGCTGCTACAAACTCATATGGTGTTGATACCAACTGGTATACAGATACCGGCGCAACAGATCATATCACTAGTGATCTTGACAAATTGACTCTCCGAGAGAAGTACACTGGCTCCGATCAGATTCACACCGCAAGTGGCGCAGGTATGGGCATTAAGCACATTGGTCATACTATTGTTCATACCCTAAATCGCAATCTTCTACTCAATAATGTCCTACATGTGCCAAAAGCCAAGAAAAATCTTGTCTCTGTTCATCGCTTAGCAACTGACAATCAAGCCTTCCTTGAATTTCATCCGAATTTCTTTTTGATTAAGGATCAGGCAACGAAGAAGGTTCTTCTTCGAGGAAGATGTGAAGGTGGCCTCTATCCACTTAAGTCAACCTCAGTTAAACAAGCATACAATGTTATCAAGCCGTCTCTGTTAAAGTGGCACAACCGGCTAGGACATCCAGCTCTACAAGTAGTTCAACAAGTCATTAGCCAGAATAAACTCCCATGTTCCTTAGATTCCAATAAAATTCCTGTTTGTGATGCATGTCAACAGGCAAAGAGTCATCAACTACCATATTCAAAGTCGACAAGTGTGTCGCATTTTCCTTTAGAATTAATTTTTTCTGATGTTTGGGGTCCTGCAATTGAATCAGTTGGAAGAAATAAATATTATGTTAGTTTTATTGATGACTTCAGTAAGTTCACTTGGATTTACCTTCTTAAACATAAATCTGAGGTGTTCCAAAAATTTCATGAATTCCAAACACTTGTAGAAAGGATGTTTGGCAGGAAAATAATCTCCATACAAACTGATTGGGGTGGTGAATATGAGAAACTCAACTCCTTTTTTAGAAAAGTTGGTATCTCTCATCAAGTATCTTGTCCTTATACCCATTAACAAAATGGATCTGCTGAAAGAAAACATCGTCATATTGTTGAAGTTGGTCTAGCCCTTCTAGCTCATGCCTCTATGCCACTAAAATTCTGGGATGAAGCCTTTCTTGCTGCCACATATCTAATAAATCGAATTCCCAGCAAAGTCATTCAATCCACACCTCTAGAACGTCTTTTTCGATCCAAACCAAATTATTCCTCTCTTCATATTTTTGGATGTGCCTGTTGGCCCAATCTTCGTCCCTACAATAATCACAAACTTCAGTTTCGTTCCAAGCAATGTGTCTTTCTTGGATATAGCAATTTGCACAAAGGTTTCAAATGTTTAGATGTCTCAACCGGCAGAATTTATGTTTCTCGAGATGTTGTTTTTGATGAAGAGGTCTTTCCCTTCTCAAAACTTCATCCAAATGCCGGAGCCCGACTTAAATCTGAAATTTTGCTCCTCCCATCAGTTCTCTTGAATCCTATTGATCAAAGGGGAGAACATATATATGATCAATCTGTTGATGACCCAAATGATTCAACTAATCATCTTGTTGCAGAAAATTTTTCAGAAAATTCTACAGGCAATAGCAGTGAAGACATGCATGGCTCTCGGCTGCATGGGGGAAATACCGAAGCGCAATTACCTGTGATCGTGACAGATGACGTTGAGGCGGACGTGTCTTTACCTGTGATTGCGACTGATGTTGAAACGGATGTTTCCGTAGCTGGTTCTCCCGCGCAGGAGACCCAGGTCGTCACGGCTCTGGACTTTGCGTCAGGATCGTCTGCAGCTGCCTCCGACGGATTGCCCACCGCTGTTGTGGAAGAACCGACTGCAGCACGTGATCATCAAGTCGCAGCAGAACGTCGGCCGGTAACCAGACTGCAAAGGGGTATTGTCAAACCGAAGATTGTTACTGACGGGAGAATCAGGTATGGATTTTTATCCTCTACGGGTGAACCCCAATGCCTACAAGAAGCCTTCAGTGATAAGAATTGGAAGAATGCAATGGATTTAGAATATTCAGCATTAGTAAAAAATAATACCTGGCATCTAGTACCTGCAAAACAAGGCATGAATATAATTGACTGTAAATGGGTCTATAAAATTAAAAGGAAGGCAGATGGATCAATAGATAGATATAAGGCCAGACTGGTAGCTAAAGGTTTTAAACAGCGGTATGGGATTGATTATGAAGATACCTTCAGTCCTGTAGTCAAAGCAGCCACTGTTAGACTTGTTTTGTCTATTGCTATTTCAAAAGGTTGGAGTCTTCGCCAATTAGATGTGCAGAATGCGTTTCTTCATGGTATTCTAGAGGAAGATGTGTACATGAAGCAACCTCCTGGGTATGAGAACAAAGTACTGCATAATCATGTTTGCAAACTGGACAAGTCTTTGTATGGATTAAAATAAGCTCCACGGGCATGGTATTCAAGGCTTAGTGAGAAGTTGCAAAACCTCGGTTTTCATCCATCCAAGGCTGACACCTCTTTGTTTTATTTCAGCAAAGGAGATATCACTATATTTATGCTTATATATGTAGATGATATAATTGTTGCGAGTTCTTCCACAGATGCAACAATGGGTCTCCTACGAGCATTACAGACTGAGTTTGCACTCAAAGATCTAGGGGATCTTCATTACTTTCTAGGAATTGAAGTGAGAAAAACACAAGAAGGTATTCTCTTGACTCAAGAAAAATACACTTCAGATATACTCAAGAGGGTTAATATGACAAACTGCAAACCTATGAATACACCCATGTCTACATCTGAAAAACTATCAGCTCAAGGTGAACCTCTTGGTCCTGATGATTCTACAAGATATAGGAGTGTCGTTGGAGCTTTACAATACTTAACATTAACCAGACCAGATATTGCTTTTTCAGTAAATAAGGTCTGTCAATATCTTCATTCTCCTACTGACCTACATTGGACAGCTGTCAAGAGAATTCTGAGATACTTAAAACACACTATGGGAATTGGATTACACATTAATAAATCCTTGTCTACTCTTGTTAGTGCCTTTTCAGATGCAGATTGGGCAGGGTGTTCTGATGACAGAAGATCAACTGGTGGATTTGCTGTGTTCCTAGGAACAAATCTTGTATCATGGAGTGCTCGCAAACAAGCAACAGTCTCTAGATCAAGTACTGAGGCAGAGTATAAGTCACTAGCAAATGCTACGGCTGAGGTAATGTGGATTCAAACACTTTTGCAAGAACTTGATGTCAAAAGCCCTCCAGCTGCTAGATTGTGGTGTGACAATATAGGGGCTACATATTTATCAGCAAATCCAATATTTCATGCACGAACCAAACATATTGAGGTTGACTATCATTTTGTGAGAGAAAGAGTTAACCAAAAATTGTTGGATATCAGATTTGTGCCTACAAATGATCAGGTTGCAGATGGGTTCACCAAGCCACTACCGTTGCGACGACTTGAAGACTTCAAGCACAATCTCAACTTAAGAAAGTTGTGATTGAGGGGGGCTGTTAGAAAGGAGGTTATACTTGTAACAGAATCAGGATCATATCAGATGATTGCATTGCTGTTTAAATGTATTAGGTAGTTTCTATCTAATGTATCGTATGTGTTTAGGAGTTGTAATTGAAGATAGAAAGTTTAACAGCACATGCAATCACGGATATGATTCGCAGTTGTAAAGGCAATGCCAAGTGCTATTCTTGGCCATTATAAATAGATCAACGCGGCCTCTCCAGAGGTTCAACGCTTCCACAAATATTCAAGTTCCTTTACATCGAGCACTTTGCAACATTAATTACCATGTGACGTGAGTACAAATCCCTGCATGTCCACACACGCATCCACATCTCTCTCTCTCTCTCTCTCTCTGTGTGTGTGTGTGAGTGAGAGAGAGAGAGAGAGGACATGCATGTCATCGCATTACTGCTCCATCTACTTACAATAAGGTCCTCTTGATCGGCCAGTGCATAGGTGTCCTGGAAAGCGCAATAACCAGCCTAGCCCTAATTAATTAATTAAACGCGCGCGAATTGAATTGGAGCATCAACAGCCGGTAGACCAGTATACTTACTACGAGAAGAAGCAGCTAGGCTAGCTAGCTTGGCGGCTGAGCGGGCCATATCAATCACACGGCTTCCATTGAAACGTAACGCACGTCTGTGGATCGGATCGGATCGGTGGAGATCCTCCTAATTTGCCAGTGTTTTAGTATGTATGCATGCAGGCTGTCGGTCTGACCGAGCAGCTAGCCTTTCAAGTTTCGTCCGAGCCTGAAGCAAGGTTGAAACTGCTAGGAGGTTGAAAAACTAGCAGCTAGCTAGCTAGCTCGCGTGACACGGCGGCGATGGAGCAAGTGGGCGGCCGGCCGGCCGGAGAGGTGAGGTAGCCCCACCGCACGGGGCCACCCGAAATGAAATCCTCCTGCTCGTCCAATGGTTTTCCCTCTGCTGACCTGACCTGCCCTGCCTGGGTAAGCGTAACCTTCCAACTTACGTTTGCGCGCGCTATTAATTGGCGCGGCGCTCGGCGGCGTCGCATCTCGTGGCGCGGGCGCAGTAAATTAAGCTAGCTATCTAGCTAGGTCACCGCGGATTGAATTGAATGAACAAGTACCACCGGTTTCCATCCATATATTGTTTGGCCGGCCTGCAGCTTTCGGAAAATTTATGTATTTGTCACCTTTACGATTCAGATGGCAACAGATTTACCACCGGGTCCATTGTCAGTGACCCAGGTGGCCCCGTATGTAAGTGACAGAGTTTTTATGGCAATCTTAAAGGTGGCAAAAATATGAATCTCCCGCAGCTTTGTGCTGCATGTTTGTCCTCTCCACTCCACAGTAGCTAGCTTCAACCCAGTAGTTGTTGCCTGCTAGGCTGCATGCGCCACAGTTACTGCTCACTCACCAAACAGACAGCGTAGTGTGAGCCTCTGTAACTAACGTCTCCAAATCTTGCAGCTTGGTTAAGCAATTAAAAGCACAAAACCAGAGGGGGTGACGTCCCCGTTCTTTTGGACTGTAGTCGATAATTTTTATCTGTATTTTTCGAGACAGTAGAGAGGCTGATAGGGACAATCGTTTGAAAAATCCAATTCAAAAAATCACACCGTTTATTTTGATTTTCGAAGAATCTAAAAGAACATTGCCGATCAGAGAGAGAGACAAAGCTACTTAAACTTTCTCCAGTATGTGTGTACATATTCTACTCCCAGGTATAGTTACTTCTAACTTTGATATATCACACAAACGAACTGATGAAGAAGACAAAAAACACACAATCTTTCGTACTCCAAGCAATTACAAGGGAATCTACCTTTATATACCCACATAAAAAGAAGTATGCCTATATATATATATATATAGTAAAAATATTGAGGACTACTAGGAGTCCGGACTCCTCAATTCTGTGTCGTCCGATCGCGTACGCACAGTTACCCGGAGAAAAGACGATTAACGGGTCGGGGCACTGCTAAACCCGTTGCTTCTCCAAAACAGGAATCCCGCAGCTCGGTCACGCCTCTTTCCCCAAATCGCGCATTTCCCCCGGTCTCGCTTCTTTCCCCAAATCGCGCGCTGATGCTTCACCGAAGGCCAGATCCGCGGTGCACAGAGAAGGCGGCGCCCCGAGGAGTTGCCGCCGCCGCCGGGGAGCGAGATGAAGGTGATCTGCACGCCCGGCTCCACCTGCGCCACCCACTCCCTCGCCTCTTCCTCGGGCCGCGCCAACTCCCACGCCGGAGTCGAGCTCGAGCTCGACGTGCCCGTGCCGCCGCCCAGGTACGTCGTCGGGGGCACCGCCATGTCGTCCTGAACCACGCTCGGGCGGTAGTAGCCGCTGCGGTAGAGGGAGGTCGTCCGGTACATTAAACTTTGCTTTGTCACTTTAATCAGATTTCAGGAAAATTGGCTGGTTTGAGCTGTATTTAGGCAGAGATGTGATTCCGGGTACATTAAACTTCCATATCAATAGATGTGTTACTTTTGGGTATAAAATGTCACAATTTGCTGAATAAGTCTGAATTTCTCTGGAGAACAGACTGTCTGTCTGGTTTCCAGCAAGATTAAGTTCTTGGTTTGGGCTCACACTACAGCAGTTCTGGGCCGATTAGTGCTGCCTACCAGTCTTCGGTTCTAGAAGAATTTCAGGAAATTTCATCTAGCTAGTTTGTTGTTTAACCCATCAACTTGCACCTATCTGAATTAGCCCAATAGGTCTAGGCAAATCTGTCTCAACATTCGACAGGGCATTTTATATTGCAGTGCTACTACCAGTGGAGCTAGTGTATCTATCGATGGTTCCGGTCAAATATGAATGCTAGATAATACAGGTGCTGTCCCTTTAGGGGTCAGACAACGAAATTTTCAAAACCCCAAGTTCAGATGCAATTCTAGATGGTGGATGAAGTTACAAATTTTGTTTCGAATTGATTCATGTGTAAAAGTACTGACACTTGTGGTGTACAAGTACTCACACTCATGATGGATTGGATAGGCCATATCTGATCTAGTAAATCATGATTTGGGTTCTGATTGATTCACTAGTTTAAATGCTTATTTATTTCGTCAAGGGTGAGGGACTGAGTTTGGATTAAATTAGGAACAACTGTTCTCTATGAGAAGTAAAGTTTGATTGGTAACACATGGCATTGTTTAGTGTAATCCAATGAATTGTGTATTATGGAACTGAACCTTTGTAATGAAATCTGTAGATAGTAGCTAGGAATACCTAGCTCTTTGAATCATTTTTTTAGATTTTTCTTTAGTATTTGTCCGATTGGTTTTGATCCTTCGAGTTGGTATGTATGTCAACATCAAAATTGGTATGTATGTCAACATCAAAATTTTCAGAATGCCAAGGCTACCACCAGCTGCAAGTGCATGAAGAACGAGCAGGCTATATTCTTCACTGTCTCCTAACTATGTTCTCATATGAAAATTTTTATTATTTGTTTTTTGTTTTGTTTGAATCTTGGTGTCATTGTAATGAGGGTGTGACCAATGTATATACTTTGCCATCACAGCCATTCCTTGTCGAACAATTGTGATTTTAGTTGTTTTTTTGTTTATGGAGAATGTGTATGTGCAGTTGCAGAAAAGGGTATGTCAGGAAGCAAATTTTTTTGGTTGGGAAGCACCATATAGAGTTAATTGAGTTGATTGGTGTTTCACAGTGGCTTAGGTTCAATACTTAGAGTTGGTAAATTTGAACCGATGAAAATCACACTCTAATTCACCTACGTCATTTGTCTCCATCAAACATACAAGCGGGTAATTGTTATTTTGATTGTAAATTAGTCTATGGCTAATGAGTATGTGTAGTTCGAGGAAATACTATGCCACGAATAAGCTGTTTGTTTCAGGGTGCAATAGTTCATTTAGTACTTGCTTTTTTTCCTATGCATCATACCCCATCCATGTATGTAACTTTATCTGAATTGTAATACTGAGATTGCTGCTTGAATTTTACAATTCATAATTAGTATACACATTTTGTTGTAATATTTATCCTGAAAAATGAAGTATAAGCCTTTTATCAACTATTGTTATTTTGATTGTAAATTAGTCTGTGCATAATGAGTATGTGCAGTTCGAGGAAATAACTAGGACTCTTTGGTGCCTGGACACCCATACCATCAGCCGTCCGATTGTGCTTTACCATTCGTGAAAAATTAGCGGGCTCATCCATTAATTGAACCCGTTAGGTAGGTCAATCTACGTTTGAATGGAAAAGAACACCTTCCATGTATTCTAAGCCACGTTTGGCTGAATGTGTATGGGTATGTACAATTAAGAGTATGAATGGGTATATACCCACAATGATATTAGTATTAGTGGACGTATCAACTAAATCCACTTTGATATTTGTATAAGTAGATGTTTTAGCTAATTCGGATAACATACGCTAGCTTGAATGGTTAACGACAAACAAACGACGTGGGCAGATCAGAGTGTGTTGACTTCTATTATTTTTATAGCACGGTACGGAATAAATTATAGTAGCGAATTTGTAAAGCATGTTAACGGTGCAAAGGGAATTACATATTAAAATTTTCAGCTCCTTCGGGTAGCAACCACTTGCTTGTATAGGTTGAAAAAGGTAGACCGCATAGGTAAAGGTGCATGTGTTGCCTTCAATGATTTTCGTTGCGCAGTAGAGAAAGAACTGTAGAGGCGAATTTATATGGCACGTAAGCGGTTAAGCTAAAAGTTTTATGTGAAATTTTAAAACCATTCGGACAACATATGCTAGCTTGTATGGTCGACAAAGATGAACGGCATATACTAAATAGAGTGTGTTGACTTCTATTATTTTTGTTGCATGGTACGAGATAAATTCCAGTGGCGAATTTCTAAGGCACATTAACGATGCAAGTGGGATTACATATGAAAATTTTCAGCTCATTCGGATAACAACTGCTCATTTGTATAGGTTAAAATAGGCAGATGGCGTTGACAAAAGCGCGTTTGTTGACTTCTATTATTTTTGGTGCATAGTACAGAATGAATTTCAAGGGTGAATTTCTATGATATGTTAGCAGTACAAGAGGAATTATAACGTGAAATTATCAGCTCACTCGGATAACAACTGCTCCCTTGTATAGGTTGAAATATGCAGACGACATAGGCAAAAGCACATTCTGGTCTTCTATGAATTTTGTTGCGCAGTACAGAATGAATTCCAGGGGCGAATTTGTATGGCACCTAAGAGGTTCTAGAATGTCACTGGTTTACAACAACATATACACATACCCGAAATTTTCTGAGTGTTATTATAATTATCAAGTAATTCAAATTTTCTGGGTGTTACTATTACGTACGTATATACCCTTGCGAAACATGTAACATTACATACAAACATACCCTAAATTTTCTGAGTGTTATTACTATATACGCACATACCGTAAATTTTCTTAGTGTTATTATAATTGTCAAGTAATTCAAAATTAACCGAAAAATTCACGTTTGGCTGTTACTACTACGTACGCACATACCGTACGCACATATCACGTTTGGCTGAATGTATTTAAGATATCAGTTTTTTGTCCGATTATGATGAAAAATTCACACAAGATATTAACCGAAACCACTATCATGATGTACAAATTCGCCGCTCTAAATCATTCCCTTCGACATATAAAAAAATGGAAGTCAACACATGCAGTTTTTCCTACGCCGTTCGTGTCCATCAACAATTCAACGAGCATTTGTTTCTCGAATGAGATGAAAATTTCACATAAGATTTTTACCCTGACCGCTAACATGACGTAAAATTTCGCCACTCTAATTCATTCCGTGTGGTGTATATAAAAAAATATATGTAAACTTACGCATTTTTTCTGTGCCGTTCGTCTCCTTCAACCATTTAAAATAGCTTTTTTGTTATTCGTTTGAGATGAAAAATTCACATAACATTCTCACCTTAAATGCTAACATCACGTCCGAATTCGCCACACTAAATCATTCCGTGCGACATCTAAAAATTAATAGAAATAATGCAAGTCAACATACTTGTTTTTTCTAAGCAGTTCGTATACATCATCCATTTAAAAAAAGCAATTTGTTGTATGATTGAGTTGAAAAATTCACAATAGATTATCACCTTACTTGCTAACATCTCGTACAAATTCGCCGCTCATAATCATTTCGTGTGGTGTATAACAATTAATGAAAGTTAACACAGTTTTTCTTGTGCCGTAAGTAGACCACTTAAAATTTTTTCTGAGTATAATACTCGATTTGATCAAAATGATTCATCATATGTTGCACGTAATGATATTTTTCATGCATCAAAGACTATTAAATTTATATGTACAAGCGAGCATATTTCCAATACTGCCGCACGGATTTGCATACCTACACCATGGTAATTAATACATGGCCGATACACATTGAGCAAGAATTCTATTTTATGGCAAATAATCGTGTACACACATACATACTTCCACGTTAGTTAAAAAGTATCTATACACATACCTATCTCACCGTTCAACAAAAGATCCGGTTTGCAATAACAATTGGCGATTCATTCATTCTCTGGTTATTTATGGCAATAACAACTCCGTATCCCGCACGCACAGCAAGCCAGATCGCTGGTAATCCGGTTTGCACTAATGAGTCTCACGTTTGAATTCTAAGGCAAACACTATGCGCTAATGGATATACCCGTTAATCTCATACCTACTATAAACTAACACATCTCAATGCGATCGAACGGTAGATAGGTTAGGTGTCTGGACTCCTAGGAGTCCCATTTCGCCTTCCCATATATATATATATATATATATATATATATATATATATATATATATATATATATATATATATATATACACACACACACACATACATATATATAGGACGCTGAAATGGGACACCTAGGTGCCTGCACACCTAGGCTCCCCGCTGTTAGATTGCTTTTAGATACGTGCTAGAGCAATGGTATGTATGGTATGTAATATATTAGGCATGCTAAATCAATCATAGAAGGAAAGTCTTAATCATGGATGGAAAGTCTCAATCACACTAGCACGCATCTAAAAGCAATCCAAAGGTAGGGAGACTAGGTGTCCAGACACCCAGGTGCCCCTGTTATTTATACTATATATATATATATATATATATAACCTTTGGAAAATGTGCATATATACCACCTAGATGACCTTATATTACTTGTATATTACACATACTTACTCTCTGATACGTGAGATATTCTTTATGTTATGAGATACGATATATGAAGTAGCTACTCCCGATGGTAAAAAAGAGGCTTATATGGTACCTAGCTGCCTAGAGTTAACCCCAATTTCATCCAATACATTCTAGTTCGATTGAGGAAAAGTTCTAACCTCATATGATGGGCGCGATAGGATGGGATAATTAAACGTGACACCTTAGCTCGCCAAGTGTACGTACTACGAGCTCCCGGCAGGCTAGCTCTGATCGATCTAAACTGGTTTCAATATAGTTGCATGCTTGCCCACAACATTTGACGTACGTACTCGCGCGCGTTGCCGTGCAATAACCTGGCCGCGCGCTTAGGTTCTCAGATCTGAATATATACATACGCATGCAGACAAACAAATTAAACCTTATTTAACCGGTTTCATCATTCAATTAAATTCTAGGAGTACCAGGGACTACTTACACTTTAAAGCTAGCTGTTAGCTGGCCATGCATGCATGCTTAACAGTTCAATTCCGTCAGCTGTCCTGTCGTTTGATTTGTCCAGCACAAATTAAGTTACAGTTTTGCTATTGCACAGGCAACTAATTTTTTTTTATATTTCAGTCATCTAAAATTACACTCTCAATGAACTAAACTTGCAGCCCCTCTAAAAAAACAGCTGCAACTTTATGTGATTCAGAGTGCAACTTTAGGTGATTCAGAGTGCAACTTCAGATGACCTGAAATTGCACTCTCAATCAACTAAAATTGCAGCCCCCTCTAAAAAAACATGTGCAACTTCAGATGATTCAAAGTGCAACTTTAGGTGACTGAAAGATAAAAAAATTTCAGTCGCCTGTGCAATAGTCTATCCCATTAAGTTAATCTTAAGAAGCAACTTCACGTTAATTTTGAGCAGCTAGCCCATTCCGTTTATGTTACTACTACTAATTCGTCCATTCTTCTGGGAACCGGATGAGTACTATTTCAAGAAGAAAAATTACTATCTACCCTTGATCTATATTTATACAGATACGATACGTACAAGTCTGGCCAAGCCTTTTCAAGTATCACGTCATACCAACCTTGCCATGTCGTCCCTTAGCCCTAGTTACTCGATGGATTCTTTTCGATTACGGTTTATGTTTGACTTATGATTTGTATAAATGAATCAAATACCGATAAGCTGTTTCAAAAAAATTGTTCTGATAAGCCACTTTGAAATAGTAACGGAGAAACTGTTCTATTTGTTTATTCGAGGGAAGTCATAAAACTGAAAAGAACTAGGCCACTTTGTTTCTTGTTGCTTTCTTGAATGATGAATGTACTAACATCGTCTGACCCAGGTATATGACATATCGGTGATCTAGGCGACATTTTTCCAGACCGGAGAACGCCACCATTGATGACTGACTGAAGAACATGGATCCGTGAATGGAGCATGCATATGTCCTAGGCCTTATCTGGCGACGGCCATCCCTGTCGAGTCGGTGTGCGTCCACAGGTAACTAAATCCAGCAAGCGATATTAATGGCGCATCTCCGTGATTGACCTCGCTATTGCTGTAGTAACCAACAGGGATGCTGCTTAATTTGATTGATGGGAACTTCGATTTTTGACTTTGTGGCCGGTTTACAGAGGGAAGCAGCGCGAGAGGATCTCCAGGCGGGAAGCAAATCGTATGGATGGGCACCTGTCGTCAGAAGAATTATATTGAACCTGGATAGCTCTGAACTCTGAAGATGAAGTGAAACTTCCCAATGGATTGAGCCGGTTCTGACTGATGGCTTCTTTCAAAGTCTGTAAGAGCATGCCCAATGCAGGCGCTTCGAGAGATGCTTAGTAATAAAAAAACTGATTTTTCTTGCCACATAGGATAGATAAGGTGTTTATTTTGAAGCATCGATGCTTAATTAAGCACATGTGCTTAGTAGGTGCTTATCTGTATAATTATATCTATTAATAGATAATATAGCATCTAAGCACCTATGAAAGAGATGCTTGCATTGGAGGAAATAATTTTTGCATGGATGCTTGATGATGTGGCTATATTCTCTCTCTTTAAATACTCATATATAAGCATCTTACATTGTACATGCTCTAACAGGGCCTACGTACAGGTAGCGCAGTTATAGATATCAACTGCCTGGTAGGACGTCTTTTTGTTCTTGCATTTTAGTTTCTTATTCTGTATTAGACTGGTTTCCTTAATGAAATCGGGGAACTACCCTTATTATCAAAAAAGGCTTGAGCCCAAGATGTATAAATTTTCGTAAAAGTTAAAAGTCGCACATTTACATACTATACCCCCTTGTTACTTTTTCATGTACACCCTAGCTTTTTTTACTTGCTTCTGCAGGTCATACATGTAAAGAACAAGTTTTACAACACAACATGCACGCACGCATAGTACGTACATATGCGACCTAAACATTTACAAATTACAAGTATACATTCATATCGACAAGACAAATTAAAGAGAGAGCAAGAAATGGAAAAAGGAAAACCAGCACCAAGTATACACTTATGCAGTCCATTGATCACTAGACGAGTATTTGACTTTTACGATTTAACTAATTAATCTCACTTGATTTCTTGGAGGTAATGGATCGATCGATCACGTACGTACGTAGATGGCCGGGGTAGCATGACGACGCAGTAAGTAAATTCACGCAAGGATCGATGCATGGTTAGAATGGGACGGCGCCCCCCTGCCCCTGTACGTCGTTGAGCCATCCGAACTTCTCCATGTAGGGGTTGGCCATGGTCTCCGGCGGGTACTCGTCGATGCAGTCCTCCCAGGCGCCGGCGTCGTCGAGGTCCTTTGTCACCTCCCAGTAGCAGCTGTTGCACTTGAAGCCCGACCCGAAGGTCACCATGAGCACCCTGTCCCCGACCATGAGCCTCCGCTTCGCCTCCATGTAGGACAGCACGTACCACAGGCTGCTCGCCGACGTGTTGCCCCACCGGTGCAGCGTCATCCTCGCCGGCTCCACGTCGTAGCTGTTGAGCCCCAGGCTCTTCCTCACCGCCTCGATCACCGCCGTCCCGCCGGGGTGGAGGCAGAAGTGGTCCACGCCGGTCTTGAAGTTGATCTTGGGGCCCTCGGCCTTGACCTTGCCGCGGAGGAGCTTGCGGAGGAGGAGGCGGGCGGCGAAGCGCGCGAGCTCGCCGGCGGGGAGGATGCGGGGTGCCAGGCGCTGGAGGTTCTCGGTGAAGGCGCGGACGGCGGCCTTGGGGAGCGCCTTGCTGAGGCTGACGCCGAGGCGGCCGTCGGCGTCCTCGCGGTGCACGGCGGCGGCGTGCGCGTCGTCGTGCGCGCCGATGTGGGCGCGCACGAGGCAGCGCAGCTCCATCTTGGCGCGGCCGCGGAGCGCCGGGTCGTTGGTGAGCAGCGCGGCGCCGCCGCCGCAGCGGAAGAGGCAGTTGCCGAGCATCATGGACTTGTCGGTGCCGGTGTACCAGTTGGGCGCGCAGGACTCGGACGTGACGACGAGAGCCATGGTCCGCGGGCGCGTGAGCATGACGCTCCGGGCGAGGTCGACGGAGATGAGGCCGGCGCTGCAGCCCATGCCGGAGAGATTGTAGGCCATGACGTCCTCGCGCATGCCGAAGCGGTTGACTATCCTGGAGACGAGGGAGGGCGCCGGGGAGAAGGATCCGACGTTGAGGACGAGCAGGTCGACGTCGCGCGGCGCGACGCCCGTCTTGGCGAAGACGGCGGCGACGGCGTCGTCGAAGAAGGCGTCCATCTCGTCGATGGCGTCCTGGTGCGTGGGCCACTCCTCGCGGCCGTCGAGGACGTTGCGCGGGGAGTAGGTGTGCTCGCCGATGCCGGAGTTGACGATGACCTTGAGGAGGAAGCGGTATTCGGGGAGGCCGAGGCGCTTGTTGCGCTCGATGACGGCGCCGGCCACCTCGGTGCTGACCTTGCGGTCGTCGGTGGGCTTGTGGCAGGCGTAATCGAGCAGGTAGCAGCGCGCTCGCCGACGCCGGGCCACGGCCTGCCACGCCAGGTACGCCGCCGCGTGCGCCAGGAGCAGCACCGTGACAAGCGGAAGCAGCTCCATCTCTAGCTAGTAATGGCCGGATCACCGAGCTCTAGCTATGCGAGCTAGTGGCTAGGCCAGAATGTGTCGTCTGGCGCTACAAGAAGCAAGTGACAGTAGTGTGTGTAGTACAACGGGACGAGATGATGCAGGCCGGGAATATATAGGCATGCAACGGCGTTGCCATAGGTGGTGTTGCACGGAGTTTATTGCGGTCACCTCTGGCTCTGGTGTCCAACGCCCAACTAATTACCCCAGTCAAGTTTGGCCGGTCATGCCATCAGATCGACGAGCTAGCTAGGTCAATGGAGGCAGCGTGTTTTTGGCCTTTGGGCTTTCAAATGGTACATCTCTTTAATATGGAATGTAAAAATTAATTAGTAAACACTGTATTAAATTTATTTATATTAGGTAAAATCATATCTGAGTGTCTATCTTCGCATTCTCTCTTATCAACAGCTAGAATTAAAAGTTTTAAGCTAAAAATCATAAGCCACAGCTTAAAAAGCCTACCTTAATAGTTTGTTTACGGTCTTATTAGCTAGCACAATATTAATTTTGATCTTCCGTGCGTAGTACTAGTACTTAATACTATCAACTGTAGTAGATCTATCTGCGTTTGGCCATTGGCCAAGCTTTCAGGAGACAATACTGGAATTAATGCGTATGAATGGTGTGCACTTTTCAGAACGTGGGCAGCTCGAGTACATACATGATGCGAGCAAAACGTGTACTAGTATCGATCAATACTTGTGCTGGTACGAGCTGGTAAAACTGACATAATGGTAGCTATCGTTCGTATCTACCGGCCGCGCGACTTCTCCTGGATGCAGGAAAAAAGATAAACGAAATCCCAAGCATGAAATGCTGGCTAGCTGTACCATATATTCTGGAGGGGCAGGACGCTATGCACGTACTCCGATGTAACGTTCTCATTTTCTTAAATTTTGTTTTGGAACGTCTAAGATACCACTAATTTTAAGTTGAACTTATGACTTCTGGTTTATTTTTTACTAGTTTTAAATTTCGTTTTTTTCTGACTTTTTTGAGGTTTTTGCCGATTCTTTTTTTTCGTATTCGTTTATATTATCCGTGATGGACTAATATTTTTTTTTCTATTTTTAAATTTTTTAAAATTTAGTTACGCCAAATAAGCTACCATTAGTTACAGTGTAATTTCAATCAGCTATAGTGTAATTTCAACTATAAATCAACTTATTTTAGCCCAACCAAGTGTCATCTAAGTCTGCACCACCAAGAACGCATCCTGCTAGTACTGTATGTTTGATATCTTAAGAGAACTGAAAATTTTGTTACTATTTCCGTTTCAGTTCGATCGATATATATGGACCTGTTGTTTCAAGACTTTCAGTTAGCAGTTGGTTTTGGCACGCCTCCATACATGCGGAATGCAAAAGTTTTGCACATGCAGCAAATCTCCCCTGGGTAAGTGTTGAATGCTCTCTTTTAGCTGAATATCACTGGCCCTAATGGGTAAGTGTTGAATGCTCTCTTTTAGCTTGCATGCTTAATTTTCAATGCTGATTCCTCATCATTTCCTAGAGTCTGCAATCTGGCGTATGATCGAATCAGCTGGAGCAGGTTTGGCCTGCATTTCCGTAAGTGCGAGAACAGTACACCATCAGAAACGTCTCGATCTGCTTTACAATTGAATTGACATAGCTGCGAAAAATGGCGGTACAGCTACTGCCGTAGTATGCATATATCCAAATCAAAGACAAGGCAGGTACACAGCACCAATCCCGCGCGTGATATTTCTGCCTTTCAGGTGCAGGAAATTGCAAGCTTAAGCCGGTGAACATAGTACGACTGTATTTCATCATCACGTTATCTGAAAAAGTCTGCCTGCATTTACAATTTTACATACATGGAGACTGCGAATGCACAAGTCTTTGCAGGTGAAATCGATGGTCCAAACAGGAACAGGGACTTGGCTCTGCAAGCGGCTGATCTAGTTAACTGCTGGGGTTAGTACATATGGACTAGATGTCTTGGTCAGAAGGGAAAGGGGACAACAGGGAAAACTATTAATGTTGAAACGAGAGTAATGTGTGTTCATCAGTGCATGCATCGATCTAGTAAGCTAGGAAACCTCATACGCAGGTTCGTCAAGTTTTAATTAAGACCTATGGATGGAGGCTGCAGCTTGGTTGGCGGCAGATTTCGTGTACCTAAAAGCGCTGCTTTTCCTCACGAGGAAAGCCAGGCCAGATCAGTGATCTTTCAGAGCAATTTGCTCATGCCCATTTGCATTGCATCCTGAGTTGTCGGTCCTAGTAACTGTCCTCTCCTCTCCTCCTGATCCTAGAAACAAAGAAAGAAAGCTGTGCAGCAACTACTGTACTTTACTTTAATATTCAGGCATGCACGCATCTAGCTCCTTTCTTCCTTAGTGTTTCGTATTGTTTTCTTGTGAACTGTTTTTCTTGTGAACTGTTTAGATAAGTTAAAATTCAATATAAATACTTAGTTTTTTAAAGTATTTTTCTAGTTATCTCGCTTCTATCTCGTTATAGAAATAAGACAGGAGGTTACAGGTGCAAAATACACCCTACTCCTCTTATTCCTATTTTGCGCACATATCTCTTCCTCATTTTCCCACCACTCGCGACATCTTTTCAACCATAACCAATATGCCGCTTGGTTGGACTGAAATAAGCAGTCCGCTCTCAATAACTATGCCTCACATGCATTTCATCCATCTAGCACGTTTCCTTGTCGATCATCGAGTTCTTGTAAAGGATGGCGTGTACAGATTCACTATTTAGGGAGTAGGGACGTATAAGCTGAAAGAGTGAGCCAGATGTTTCATCTAATCTTGAGACCTCATTAACGTTCGTTGGCTCGTGTGTAGCTAGCTGGCTTGTAGGAACATGCTAGATGGACTACTTGCTACTCTATCAATCGCCATTGCATTATCAGAGATAATTTAGTTCGGATTTGTCTTCATGTAAGAGTCTTTTTTTTACATTATCTAATAAAGTCCCTTATTTCGAATTAACAAAACCAAAAAAAAAATCTTCATCTTATCTTGCAGTGAAGCTTCTGTCCATGTCCAAAATTGCCAGACTACGAACTTATTGCGTGTCAAATTAAAGGGTCAAATTCGTCACGGTGCTGTCGAACAGGAGTTGGAGATGAACACACAAGGTCCTTTTCATGTCTCTCTTGCTTCAAGCTACCCTACCTAGAAGTTATGAACACCATGCACGGCGATCTTAACGATCTGCCTCAGCACGTCCCTTTGTTCCTATTTGACTTGCGTTTTGATGTTTGCGTGTCGCATCATCATTATAAATGCAAACAAGGACACCTTTCCTTCTCAAGAATTAGTCCATAAGATCGAATCGGATTAAAGAAAGGTTCATTGACACGTATTATAAGCATATGAACTCTGAAGACAAAAAGAAAGAAAAATTGCATCGCTGTGAACTACAGTCATACGCCAAGTTTCTTTTTCTTATATAGGAGTAAGTATAGTACTACATCTACAGAAGAGGAGCTTGGGAAAGTTGAGCTACCAAATGTTAGTTGCGGCTAAACTTTCTAGGCAATGACCAAAGGGATCAATGGTACACAGAAACTGCATTCAATAGAATCGAAATAGTAAACCATAGTTTTCTCCATCAGAAACAAATTCCAAGTGTGACTGTCTCGACAAATTTGTACTCATAAAGTCAGCCAACTCAGCGGAGCATTGATTATTACGATAGGGCCGGAGCTAATCTAATTCCTGGAATTTTATCTCCAGATCAGAACTCATGCTAAATTAAGTGCAGTCAGAGACGCACGTTACGCTGCTGATCAGTTTGACCGCTACATTAAGCTACACACTCGACGGGGAAGCCTCCTCCATGACCTGCATAATTACAGTCAATAGACTCGGACGAGGGGAGAGAGAGAGAAACGGCTGTTGTCATGAACAATCTCGATGCTTCACTCACATACCAAACCCGATACACATGACATCCACCGTGCCAATTTCCTGATGTTTTGTGCATACTCTGCATTGCTCCATGAAGAAGGAAAATTTCCTGATGTTTTGTGCATACTCTGCATTGCTCCATGAAGAAAGAAACAAAGGGAGAGAGTAGGAGCGAAGTAAAGAGATGCACAACCGTCTGCATGACCGGAGTTGCGCCGGAACCGCGTCTGGAATTTAGTGCGTAGCGGCAGTGCATACGGTACGGCAGGCACAACATTGGCGGATCGATCGACGGGCGTCCTGACAGAGCTCATACGAGGCAGGCATTCATGCCAAGTCGCCAACCTGGCTGCCCAGCCAAAGAGACCAAAGGTCAAGGCTCTGCAATTAACTAGTAACTACTACTGCTATAACAGGTAGATGCTCTGCAAGTCTGCATAGCTGGTAGGATCGAAGGCAGCCCCGTATCTGTTGGGAGAGTAGCTCAGTCAGCCCACTAGGTAATAAATGTAACTTGACGAGAATATAGTAACTTTTAAATTATTATTTATCTATAAATGATATTGTTACGTTATTATACTACTTGAATATACCCCTTGTCTGTAAAGAAATGATTTCGTAAGATAGTCGTAAGCTCTTGTACAACTACTTTTTAATCGTAAGCTTTTCTATTACCACTCTTAGTCGTAAGTCTTTTTATGGCCGCTTCATGATCGTAAACCGCTCTAAGATTACCCCTGGTCGTAAGCCTTTTTTACGACCACTTCATAGTCATAAATTCTTCTATGACTATGATATAGTCGTAAGTTATTCTGCGACCAACTCATGGTCGTAGATCCTCCTACAATTAAGCCAAACTTCGACTGACCTAACTATGACAGATCATTACATCATGAGTCTGTCTAACGAGGTGATTAGCACGTACACTCATTCTCTGGAATAACTACGCATAACTTCTCTTTGACAATAACCGCTGCACGACGAGTGAAATACCACGTCTCTCTGACAATAGCTCCCATCAGACGGTTATCATCCAAAACATTAAGATGTCTCTTGGCATGGAACAACTATCGTCGCTTCGTAAGCTATATAAAGGATTGATATCAGAGAAAAGAGGGGACAGATCCAAGAGACCCGAGGGAGATTAGAAGTAGAGCAAGACATTCCGCTTTTCTTTTTTGGCTGTAATCAGTTCATTGAGTAATAGCCACACAGGGATAGGGTTGTTACTCTGCTAGGAGAAGGCCTAAACCTGTATAAAAATCCCTGTGTCTTTCTCTGTGAAATTGTAGCTAGGTCACCACGAGAGATCCCTGAATCCAAATAATCATACGTAAAATCAATACTAAAAATTAGACTCACGTAAGCTATGCCAGGGAAATGACACGTTAGCTCCCTAGTAGAAATCACAAAGGAGTCATTTGTGTAAACACTTTTACCCATGGCTATAAATATAGCCCTATAAGACACCATTCAGGGAGACAATATTTATGTGAGAAAAAGACTTAAGATTGAGTATTGTTCATACACGTCATGTCTCTCTTCTTTCCCGAGTTTTAGGCTTCAGATGCCCTGTTTGAGCTCTCTAAAGCTCCAGTACCTATTGTTTAGCACGTAACTACGACAGTATTCAATGCAAAATCATGTGCAGCGAAAAGCTGCTAGTATAATTTACGAAGGGATAACAAGAAACAAAAGGGACCATTTTTCGAAGGACCAGGCATGGATAGCAAACGACAATTGGCACCACAAGATGAAGATGATGCAAGATGTTGGCGTTCTTTGGGTGAACGATAGGGTAACATTGGCACGGCGAAAACCTGCTCAGCATTCGGTGCGTGATCAGGCGTCACGACCATGTTATTTACAACAACTCTTTTCCTTGGCCCAGCTTTGTACACACCCCCGACCTTGAGCTAAGGCCTTCTGGAACAAACAACCTCCCAGCAGCTGGGAGATAAAACATGTAGGGGTGGGTGGAAGAGCTTCTTGCTCCTGAACCGGTATATTTTCAAGACACAAACAAATTGGCCAGCCAATAATTTCTGCTGGCAATTAAAAGCAGCTTCAGTGAAGGGGCGGAGAGCAGATGATCAGTAAATGTAATATCCAAGGAGTGGCCTGCAGTCTACATGGATAATCGATAATGTTTCAAGCCCTTATTTGGATTAGAAATCAGGACAATCTCACGATTTCTGTACAAACTGTTATGCAGAAGCCATATTTCTATCAAATTGTTGTCTTTTTACCCTTTCAGGTCAAATGCCAAACGTGAAATTACCAGACCGAAATCAGAGTATGTCTCTAGAGTACACTTTGCCACAGTAAATCAAAATAGATGATATATTTCTGGTCCAAAACATTGAATATGTTGCTTACAAGCTTGTTTTTGGCTTGGATGCTGCGTTCACACGCCTGGTCCAGGTCCGCATCGTCGCAAACTCTTCTGCGGCAGAAGGGTGAATTCCAACCTGCAAAGCCAACGGATACTGTTAGGAGTTAGGACCTCAAAATGCACATGATATTAACAGCTGTTTTTTAGTGTGAGGATAATCTCTTTCCACATACAGTGCTGTCGAAGGTCGCACTGAAGCTTCCAAAAAGTAGAGCAATTCAGCAAATTCAGGTTATACCCCTACAGAAACAAAAGTAATAACCTACTGTGCTGTGCTACTGTAACAACATGCAGAGTTCGTTTCTCCCCGAAAACAACCTTTACATTTACATATTAAGTTTCCTTCTGACTGATGCTTCACCTGAGCTGAGCATGCTAGCTTGATAGTTGTTTTCTCACCTCAAATCATACTCCAGGCATAATTTGCTATGGGTGCAGATAGGCAACAGGTATAAAGCAGTTTCTTTCTCGCCACAAAGTCACAAAAATTCAGAGCCTGTCCACCCTCTGCGCAGCAAGTTATCTCTCATCAGAAATTTAGAATAGAGCTCCTACTTAATACCTAGAGAGAGAGAGAGAAAAAAAAACTTTAATACTCGTGAGGGATCAAATCATATTGCAATTAGCATCTCCTGCCTGAGCTGAACATCTTGCGCGTTAGTTTAACTGAGAATTACGTACTGTAGTGTATTGTCCTTTCTTTTTTCCAATTTCTGCACCAAAGAGTATTCCTCGCCAGTTCGAGCTACCCATAGGCCATTGTCCTCCCGGTTGCCGTCGTTGAGGAGCCTCCGGGAAGCGGCTTGAATAGAAATCTCGCCTTGTGGACTGCGGTGGCACCGCCGAGGAGAGGGCGGCGGACACGAATCGAGGTGCAGACATGCGCGCGGCCGCTTCCGTGAAGGCGCGAGTGGAACGAGGGGTCCTGCGCCCGCCGCGCCGGCCGCCGGGGTGGGGAGAGTCGTCTGCGTGCTCAGCGGCGGTTGCGACGGGAACGGAGAGGCAGGCGGATGCGGCCGAGATAATTTTGCAGAAAGGACCTTCTCTTCAGTAATGATTTGCGAAAGGAGGTCTCTAATCGGATCTGCGCGTGACTGTCCGATCCTATTTTGGTGCTCCAGATCGAGCAAGACTAAGGTGGAGCGGTAAGTTTTCGTAACAAACCCTATAGCGTACCAAATTAACAACAAAACCTCCCGGATCGCGCGGAAGATTTGCGATCCAAACTTTTGCCCGTGTGACCGTTCGATCCAGTTTGAGCGGTGTAGATTAGGAAATACGAAGCACATAACTTTTCGGAAAAGACCCTGATATAGTGTAAATGTGCAACTTGACCCCCCAATTGGATCACACAATGATTCTTTTGGTTCTCGCACCGCCCAATCGTCGTACGTGGACGGTCCAGATTAAGGTTTTGTACTTAAGACCTTGCTAATCTCTTCGTCACCATCCGCTCGAGCATCTATTGCTTACCTGCTAACACTCACTTGCCCGCCCTGTGTTCGAGCAAATGCCGCTGCCAGCCTCCATCTCAGGCGGTAACACACAGGCGTATGTATGCATCTGGCTCTGGACTACGTTTTGTGCCTGAGGCGTCGCGTTCGCCTGGCAACCATGGCGTCAACTCTGGCCGCTGCCCACGTCGTCGCATCCGCCATGTTCGATTTTTGAGTATCTCGTGTGGATTGTGTTGCACTACTTGCGCATTCCGCAGCAATATTTGTGATCTGATGGTCTGTCAGCTACTCAGGTCAGGTTGTATGAAGTTACTGAGTGTGGATGCGGCTAACAAACGAAATCATAAACCCACATAACCAAGCAAGCACACTGCACACGCATTGATATAGTATACACGCATTGATATATATATATAGGACGAGTGTTTCATGCACCATGGTGCCTAGGCACCAATATCAATACCCGTTGATTTGCTTCGAGATTCGCAACGTTTGATGTGGGTATCTTCATATACCCATAAAAAAGTATATTTGAGATGTCAAACTCCGAAAAATTTAAATTCAACTTCAGTTTAATTAGTTTGAACTATTTTTATGGTATATACTCATCTGTAGTTGCATTGAACTCAAAAGTAGTTCAAACTAATTTGAACCGAGTTCAAAACTTACTTACCATAAATATATCAAGGGTATAAAACATTTTCATACCCAAACTCAAAAAATTATCAATCATACACGTGTATCGGATGTTGGTGCCTAGGCACCATGGTGCCTTATGTAATTTTCCTATATATATATATATATATATATATATATATATATATATATATATATATATATATATATATATATACACACATCAATATTGCAGTAGCGTGCATGGATAATTGCGGTGAGCAAGGACCAAGGAATGCGGAAGTAGCCTTCCTCCTAATAAAAGGATGGATTTGGATCCTTCGTGATGAGGACATCGCTAGTAATGAGACATCAATAACAGGACCAATAATAAGAGCACGAGCCAAGAAACTACAATCTCAGTGAACTCGCTCCTTAATGAATATGTCATTAATTTTAATGAGAATTTCATACTACCTAAAAACAATATTTTACTTGTGCTCGTGTTTGAAGAGTCGGCGATGGATGGAGATCAAGGATATGAGCTACAGAATTCAGCCCATGAACAGGCCATGAGCGATCCGTGAAGCAGCCGTGAACGATCATCGTGAACGATACAAGGCCCATGAACGATGACCGCACGGCCCATGAACGATAACCGTGCTACGGGCGCGTGAATAGTACCACATGGGATGTTTAGTGTTGAATAGCCTTGGTGAGACTATATATTGAGGGTAGACCCCATTGTAAAGGGAACCACTTTTGATATTAAAAATACTCTTGTTCTTTTCGTTGGCGAACAACATTGAAGGAATTGGGAGTTAGTCAAAAATCAAGATCGTTCAACCTTTCCATTGGAATTGGGGAGCGATAGAACTTCATCCGGTGGTCGTGAAGTTCAACACGTGTGATTGCGCGAATTATAGAGTGCTAACTCTTGCATTGGCAACGGGGATCGATGACGATTCATCAATTCCACGTGAGTATCTTGATCCTACGTCGAGAAGATCAGGCGACCCGTATCATCTTGGTATCGAGCGCGGTTTACTCGGTAGGATTATTTACCCTTACTTTTAATTGATTTATTTTTTTCCTATAGTCCATTAAACTGAAAATTGCAACAAAAATTAACCAAACCCTAGTTTTTGCATCTCATTAATTTTGTGAGTTTTGTTAGGTTTTGATCCATTAGAATTTTTGTTTAGGTGCTGATCGTTCGTGTTTATTTGCGTAGCCTAATCTTTGTGTCCAATCCAAAAATCCAAAAAAATCTTGTGATATACTTTTCATCAATTGAGACTAGTGTTGAATATTGCATCTAGGGTCGCTCTTGAGTACTTTACACCTTCATGAATATTTGTGACTGTGCAAAACCAAAAGAACAATTCAACCTAGTTTGGCCTTTGAAAGAAAAAAAAAAAGGAAGTTGAGCAAAAAAAAACAGTGGAGGAAAGAAAGAAAGAAAGAGAAAGCATTGGCCGAATTTGGGTGAGTTCTTAATCCATAAATTCAGGTTGTGTAATTTAATCTCTTGAGCAATCTCGTGCCCTTACATTCATATCATTGCAATTGGCTAGCGTCTCTCCTAGTACTTGGTGCAAAACGAGCTATCTAATCTTTAATTTCAGATTGCCTCTAGTTAGCTCATTCCTTTGTTTGCATCGAGTCACATTAATCTTTGCGTGTGCGTTCATATACTACACTTAAATCTTTTGGATCAGCACTTAGGCAAAGTATTCTAGCTTGGATTATTACTTAACTTTACAACATCAAGAATTTCAGATTGCTAGGATATACACTCTCATGCCAAGCTCCACCATATAACCGTTGTTTTGCAAGTAGTGAACACTCTTAAATTCGCTTGATCATCACTGTGTTGTTGTCACTTCCACCAGGTGTAAGTTTTTATTGGCTTTAATTCACTTCGGAAGGGTAAGAACTTTACTTGGGAGAGAAAACAGTGAGATTGAGTGATTTCTATAAAGGATTATTCCACGTGAGTATCTTGATCCTACGTCGAGAAGATCGGGCGACCCCGTATCATATATGTTGCATAACTAACCATGATAGGATATTCAACAATTCGTTCCTCTTGGTGTGGACAAAATAGGAATGAATCTTCAGTATTTCGTTCCTCATGGTGCGATTCCAATCCTAACAATTTGTCTCTTTCGTTTTATGGAAGTGAAGATCCAGAGGAGTATCTTGAGTGGTAATGGCGAATGGAGAAAGAGTTTAGATTTCAGAAGCTTTCCAAAGACCAAGAATTGATGCGAGCCACTATGCAGTTTAAAGACTACAATCTCAGGTGAACCTGCTCCTTAATGAATATGTCATTAATTTTAATGAGAATTTCATACTACCTAAAAACAATATTTTACTTGTGCTCAGGTTTGAAGAGTCAGCGATGGATGGAGATCAAGGATATGAGCTACAGAATTCAGCCCATGAACAGGCCATGAACGATGCAGTGAGCGATTACCATGAGCGAGACCGTCACGGCCCATGAGCGATGAAGTGCTACAGTGCGCGTGAATAGTACCACATGGGATGTTTAGTGTCGAATAGCCTTGGGCTGAAACTATATATTGAGGGGTAGACCCCCATTGTAAAGGGAACCACTTTTGATATTAAAAAATACTCTTGTTCTTTCTGTTGGCCGAACAACATTGAAGGAATTGGGAGTTAGTCAAAAATCAAGATCGTTCAACCTTTCCGCTGGGAATTGGGAGCGTGATAGAACTTCATCTGGTGGTCGTGAAGTTCAACACGTGTGATTGCGCGAATTATAGAGTGCTAACTCTTGCATTGGCAACGGGGGATCAGTACGATTCATCAATTCCACGTGAGTATCTTGATCCTACGTCGAGAAGATCGGACGACCCCGTATCACTTCGATATGCGGAAGGTAAGTTAGACAAGCAACTAGTGTATATACACACACTAGTATATACACTAGTGTATGGACTTGGATTTGGATCCTTCGATATATATACACACACACACATCAATATTGCAGCGCGTGCATGGATAATTGCGGTGAGCAAGGACCAAGGAATGCGGAAGTAGCCTTCCTCCTAATAAAAGGATGGATTTGGATCCTTCGATATGCGGAAGGTAAGTTAGACAAGCAGAATAACATGACTTTAGATGATTTTGAGTCGGTGCAGTGATTTCGAACGGTGCTTGGCTACTTGCGGTGCTGCTGCAGTGACCATTCGCCACTGTGCGTCATCTTACTTTTCTCCTCCACGCAAGAGGAGCCGGTGGTCCCCTAATAGAAGTATACTACGATGATGATAGCCAAAGAAAGCACGGGGTGGTCGCGCAGTTGGCTTTGGCTAGCTCGTAGGCCTCTTACCCTAATTTTGTCACCTTTCTTTTCCTCCTCTACTTAACTTCTGCTTCCTTTATTTCTCTGTTGGCACAAAGAAATGGACAGGCAAAGAAGAGGAGAGCCTGAGTGTCGAGATCCACATATGCAAATCCAGATCTCTTTGTGTATATCGCACTAGTCCAAGATTACGCTAGTGCACATAGTATAAATATAGATGAAATATAGACCATACACTTGATTAAAAAAGAAAAAAACAAAAATATTATTAATTATCAGAGTTGCGACCTTACGACCAAGCTTACAATTAATAGCCTGGAGGGCTTAAAAAACTAGCAGTGGAAAACAAAAGAAAAACATAGTAGCCATTCGACATGTACACATGCAATCAATTAGGAGCGAAATCCTAATCTGCGAAGTCGTCGACGAAACCTCCTTCAAATTCCTCTGCCTGATCTGGCTCTTCTTCAGCAACTGAGCAAATATGGATATAACCGTGAATACATAGAGTACTCAGCAAGTCGTTTATAACAAAAATGCAATATAGTATGCAAGGCTTACCAAATGATGAATAAGTAGTTATTTTACAGAAAGTAATAATTTAAAGTAAATACAACAAATAGATTGAAAGTGAACTTTGAAAATGATTAAAAAGTAAATAATCAAAGGAATTGAGAGTAACCACAAGTGAACTGATCATTCACTCCAATAAACCACCCGTGAACTAACCGTTCACATAATGAATTACTAGTGAACTAACCATTTACTTCCCAACTTAATCCAACAAAGTTTTTATGAAAATTCTACCCCTCATATGAAATCACCGACCATTGTTCATAACCGGAGATACGGTTATTCAAATAGTTTTACACTTTACAAAGATTGCACAACTTTACCCACATGATGTAATCATTTCTATGTAAAAGAAAATCACAATAAGTCTTTTACAATACTCAATTTCAACCTAATCTCGCATGCTAAGATTTTGCCGTCGAGTAGGCTAACCACCTAGTTGATAATCGCTCCCTCTTGTGACAATAAAACATCAGTGGTGAAATCAAAGTTAAAGCTTCACAAATTATTATGCCAGGTCTATCCCATACTAGATATGTGGTTGTACGATAAGGTTCAGATCAATAGCGCATAATGTTAAGTCCTTAGACATTACCCAGGCCAAACATCCATATCTCTAAAGTGTTAACCACACTTCTTCCTTTATTGCACGATCATTCACCCAAGTGAAAACCATTTTGTATAACCACTACTAATGACCCTACCCATGCCAAGTCAAAATTAATTAATTGATCACATGTGATGATAATCCAACGTACTACAAGCACGGCTAAGCATACTAAACGACAACCCATGTGACAACTAATATTGTACCTCTAGACAAATACCCATCCTATGGTGATAATGGAAACATGGCATTCAAATTATTAAGGAGAAATTAATTAAATAGATTATTAACTACCAATACAAAGATTTTATAACAAAAAGAGTGATGCATGATAATTTAAAACAAAATAACACATAATAGATTTAAAAACTACGTTTAACATGATCAAAAGACACGACTTGCCTTGGCCTTGCTCAGTTAATTGCTCTGGATATTCAAATCTTGTTTCAACTCCTTCGAAGGCGTGATCTAACGTGAGAGAAAATAAAACGAAGCATAAAATATAAATTAAATAAAATTCAAATGAACTCTAAAAACTATAAAACTAAAACAAAAGATAGACCTTAATTTTAGATTAATTTTTTAAAAAAGAATCAGGTCGATTAGAGCTAGGGCAGAGGAGAATAGACTCATGAAAAATATAATCTAAAGAAAATACTAGAAATTCAGAAATTCTACTGTGTTGTGGATTCGGTGCATGGAATAGCTAGTCTACGGTGGACTCGGCTCATAGAACAGTGTACGGGCGACTCGGCTATTGACGTGGTGGCTAGGGCTAACGTGGCAGGCATGTGGCCAACACATGCCTGACAGGTGGTAGGGTGACATGGCAGATGACATGGCAGGTGATGTGGTGTGGAATCGGCTCACAGTTCACGGAATAGTGGATCTGGCACGTGGGACCCACACGTTAGTGGCTTGGTACTCGGTGGATTCAGTTCATGGAGAAGGCGAACTGTCGGTTGGTGCGGGTGTATGCTGGCGTGGGCGGGCTATGCGGTGTGGTGGCATGCTGACCGTCGACGAGGCAGAATGGCGGGGCAGGCGGGATGCTCACTGGTGGTGATGGACAGCGAGGCGGTGATGAAGGCGATAGTGATTAAGGAATGACAGTGACATGAAAGATGACGACGACGTGACCTCCAGCGAGATTGACGGCGAAGCAAGACGAGCGGCTCAGGACAATGGAAGCGAGGCGCGGGCTCCACTTTTATACATGGACATCGAGGGGACCATAGGCGGCATGGACGACGGCGTCATGGCGGATACTAATGTTGAGACCGACAAGGAGATGATGGCAAACGGAGTCCGAGCGGGACACGGCGGCGAGCTCCGTGAGAACAATGAATAGTGCACAGGCCCTTGGATGGACGACACGTGGCTTAGCTGTGCTCGTCGGCGTCCGAGCGGGACACGGCGGCGATCTTCGTTGTTAGAGCTCTAGGGGAATACTCATAAGCAAGCAAGCACACCACTGTGATTAGTAGCCCCTAAGGATTATGCTAGAGCAAGGAATTGAAAATTGATGGAAAGAATTGAGAGATCACCTTTAGGGTTCCTCGGGCACAGGGGAAGTCTCCGGCGACGGTGCGATAGTCTTAAGCTCAAATTGATGGTTTTGAGAGGTACATGGGAGTGGTGTGAAGGGTTATGCAGTGGCCGCAAGGCTTAATAGGCGGGGTAAAGCGGTGGCCACGGAGAGGCGGTTCGGGAGTTTGTCTCTTGCGCGGAAACGAGGGGATGAATCGGGCTCAGCTGCTACGCGTGGCACTGCTACTCCGCTAGGGGTACTAATACTTTGAATTGGCGCTTAGAGAAGAAGGTTCGAGAGGAGGGGAGCTGCGGCCAGGGGAGGTGAACTTGAGGTGATTACGCGCGCAGCAAGAAAGGAGTGAAGAAGTGCAGCTGACTGGTGGAGCTAGTGTGCAGAGGCTGACGCTGGGGTGAGGGAAGAGGAGCGACGCAATCCAATGAGAGGAGGCGGTGATGCGTGCACGGCCGTGGCTTCGGGGAAGAGATGAAGAAGCGGCGCACGCTCGGGGACGCCAGGGGAGAAGGGGTGGCGCATTTGCCAAAAGAGGAAAGCATATTTTCACTAGAATTTGCCAAAAAGGGAAAGAAATTCTAATTTAATCAAAATTCAATAAAATTTCAAAAAGTTCAAAATTTTGGGGTGTTTCAAGTTGATTTCCTGCCTCCAATGCTGACTGATGCCTCCAGGACTGGAGAATCCAGCCCATAGAATTCATCAGCTATCTTAAACACCATGTAAGCGGCATAATTTGAGTTTTGAGAGAGCATCTTGCTATGTATCCTGCCATGGATTGTCAACTGGCAAACAACCATGAGTTCAGCA
The DNA here is from genome assembly GCA_036346575.1 of Dendrocalamus sinicus. NCBI lineage: Eukaryota > Viridiplantae > Streptophyta > Magnoliopsida > Poales > Poaceae > Dendrocalamus > Dendrocalamus sinicus. The sequence continues at coordinate 35,234,074 of CM070646.1, read as the reverse complement.
CCTTCGGAGAACCTGCCGCAAACGAAGGGTTAGAGCAATCCATACAGATAAGTTGCAAAAAAAACCATCCAGCACTATTAACTAAATTCCATAACTTAGTACTAACCAAGTTTTGATAACTATGCTTGTGTAGCTCCGTATAGTTGTGGCTAGAACAAGGGCACAAAATAGAATTCAAAGAACTACATTGTGCACAAGGTACATCTCAGTAACATTTTTTTATGTAATGTGTCATTTCTATGCTCATTTAGTTTACAAAACCAAAGTTGCAAAGGCCATGTAAAATACTAGCTGGAGCACCACCCCAAAATACATATTCTGGGTTCTAACTCAAGAGGGCAATTTCATGTACTATCCCACCACATACACTTGAAAGTTGCAACTATCAACCATCAATTACAATTCAGCAACACACGCTCAATACCGTTCGTATAATTCGTATAATTTGCATCGGAATTGGAAAGAGCCAACGAACCTAGAGTCGTGAGGGGATCTAGCTAGGGGTGGATAACGAGCTGGCTCGATTTAGGCTCAGCTCGTTAGGCTTGTTAGGCTCGGCTCGTTAGGTTCGTTAACTTCTTTGATTCTCTAGAGTGACAATGAAACCTATACAGTAGTAATTCTTTGACTGAAATTACATCAAAAAGGAAAGAGCATCTAATACAGTAGGTTCATAACAAAGTAAGAAAAAATTGTCAAGAAAGCTCTAGTTCTAGTATGAGCAAATAAGACATCTGATGGTTCCTTTTCCATAGGTAGAATTAACAGAGAAAAGAGTAATGTGTACTTTAATAATACCTCTCAGTAACTAAAGAGGTGTGAAAATTGGCATGCATACATACTACTACTGCTGCTGTACTGAGCCGTTCATGTCATGATGGGCCGAAAACGCTGACGAGCTGGGCCGACCAAGCCTAGCGAGAGGTTTGCGAGCCAGCTCGGCCCGGCTCATTAACAAACCGAGCTGAAACTCTGGTTCGGCTCGACTCGTTTGTGCCACGAGCCGAATCTTCAACAAGTCAAGCCAGCTCACAGCCCTCGAGTTTTTTTGCTATCCCTAGATCTAGCGCCAGTACTGCGGCGTATCACGCCACACAATGTGCAGCGCCCTCGCCGACAACATGAAGCACTTGGCACCCGTCTCCCTGTCCAACCACATGCTCTGCGCATGACACACGACAACCGATTACCCGATCGATCGAGAAAGCAAACCTGCACATTTAAATTTAAGTTGTTGGGTTTGGGTGCTTCTCGGATGGGATGGGCATCCTATGCTCGTAGGCTTGGCTTGGGGTGCCTTGGAGGTTCAGGTACTTTTGGACACCAAATTAAATCCGGTGACGAGGAACAACTAGATCCTTCTCCTCAATTTGAAGATGAATCTTCTGCGATTTTGGAGGGGATACAGAGCTCCGAGCAGGGGACAACCCCCATGTTGCTCAAGATGGAGGCCACTGGCACAGGCAATGAGCCCCGTTGCCGGTGCGAACACTGACGGACCAAGAAAATTCCTATTTCAGCAAGTAGGACCATGGTTTCCCTTTTACTTGATGTCCCATAATGTATCTTTAAAAACACTCCCATATTATTATAATTTTATCGGTATATATTAATATAAAGTTAAAAGGCAATGGTTAAAGTTGAAGACCATAAAAATTCAAAAAGTCATACAGAAAAAAAATAGATAAAGTACTAAATGACTTGACTTGGCCTCTTTTGATACAATCGAAACTTCTTTAATAAAATCTGTGCTTCCATATTGTGCTATACTACTGACTACAAATCTGCTTTTCTTATTTGTTTACTTTCATATGGTTTTTAATCCTAAAAGCACCTCTCCCTTAATTCTTCCTAGGTCTAATCTCGATGCCATGCACGATAAGTCCTTTCTTCGAATTGCCTCCTTCCGTCTCCATGAGGCTGATGCATACCTCACCATCTTCACCTTCCTTATTGTAGAACTCACCCAGCTCCAACTCCATCCAACCGTCATGCCTCCTCCGAGGGAGCAGCACATTTTGAGGGATTGCATGGCGGTTTCTCCTCCTGAAGCTTCGTTGCATGTGCTCGTTGTCATAGCCTAGGCAAACTTGGCGACCTGATTTGCTTCCTCCAAGGCTGACTGATGTCTGCTGGGCAGGAAAATCCAGCCCATAGGAATAATCATCAGCAATCTTGAACACAATGTAAGCAGCATAAGTTGATTTTTGCGTGAGCATCTTGCTATCTATCTTGCCACGGATTTCCAACCACCAAACTAACAGGAGTTCAGCACCTTCTGAGAACCTATCGCACGCAAAAATAGGGTTAAAATTTGTAAGAAAGCAAGAGAGCAATTAATAGAAGAGTACTCTATGCTCTTAAAGCAACGCTGTTAGTAGCAGAGTAGTTGCAAATCGGACCCTCAATCTGCTTTAAACTTTGTGCTTTACTTTTTAGGAAAACATTGAACGCTGAACTATTTGGATGTCCGTGTCTCCAACCCAGTCATAGCTATTCTAATATTCTTGGTTTCAGTTCAGATGGTAATTTCATCTACCATCCCAAAACTTACAATTGCAAGTTGCAGCTATTCAACATCAAATCGGTTGCAAATTTACAATTGGATGTACCATGCAACAGCATTGAACAAGACAAGCTAAATTCCACTCCACCCAATTGGCTCCCAGGTATTAGCCTTGGAATTGTGGAATTGGAATTCAATTCCAAATATGTAACTATTTGGCTATCACCTAGAATTGAATTGATGATTCCAAATCCAATTCTAAGAGACATAATAGGGCTAGAAGCAATTTGTAACTTACACCATGTTATTTATTTGGAATTCACTCTACAAAATAAAGTATAAAAGTTCGGTATTTGAAATTTGAACCTCATATTCACACCATAAAATTTTCACGACATCAATTGAAATTTATTGGAGATGATTCACTGTGTAGAGAAGCTAATTTGTACATATTGGTGGACCTAGATGCACAGGTTGTCCCCAGTCCTATAGAGAATGCTGCATTTGGTTTACAAAACCAAAGTTGCAAAGGCCATGTAAAATACTAGCTGGAGCACCACGCTGAAGTACCTATTCTGGGTTCTAACTCAGAGGGCAATTTCATCTACCATCCCACCACATACACTTGAAAGTTGCAACTATCAACCATCAATTGCAATTCAGCAACACAAGCTCAATACCATTCGTATAATTTGCATCGGAATTGGAAAGAGCCAACGAACCTAGAGTCGGTGAGGGGGATCCAGCGCCAGTACTGCGGGGTATCACCCCACGCAATCAGTAGCGCCCTCGCCGACAACATGAAGCACTTGGCACCCGTCTCCCTGTCCAACCACATGCTCTGCGCATGACACACGACAACCGATTAGCCGATCAATCGAGAAAGCAAACCTGCACATCTAAATTTAAGTTGTTGGGTTTGGGTGCCCATACGTACCATGAGCCTGTCCGGGAGAAGGAGAGGGCGGTCGGAGTCGGAGAGGAGGAGGAACAGCCCCTTCTTGGACAGCGGCGCGGGGGAGAGCTCCCCGTCGGCGAGCGGCGGCAGGTCGCGGGGCAGGAAGCTGGACCAGACGGCGTTGGAGTCGGCCGCCGCGCGGAAGGCCGGGGAGATCGCTGCGGCATGGCAGGCGTCCCGCGGGGAGGTGCGGGAGATCGCCGCCGAGAGGAGCTCCTCGGGCAGGCGCGCGATCTCGCAGGCGGCCGCCGTCTCCATCGATTCCTCCGCAACAGTTGGGTTGGGTTGATATACACAACACACACGGTAGGCAGAGGCCGAGACGGACGGCAGCAGAAAGGCTTAGCGACTAAGCATTTGGATACCAAGATTCGAAGAGGCGACGGGTATCAGCAAGATCCTGTTTTTTTTTTCGTATTTGGCATCTTTAAAAATTAAAATAAACAAAATATCTTTTTAAAACAGATTATTTAAATAATTTTCTAAGTCTAAAATCATTTACGTATTTGCGTCGATGTCTCCACCGTCCTCTGCTGTCTCCAGAAACGTAGTAAAAAAACTATTAACCACAAATTATAGGATATTAGCATCCGATCGAACTGAGTAGATATTGAATTCGTATTCCTTATAACATTCTATTTGTATTCGAGAATATTCAAATTTATATTTATATTCGTTTAAAAATACAAATACAAATACGATAAAGACAGTGTTTAATTTATATTCGATTATTTATTTTATAGCCCATTAGCCCGTACAACTTATCAGCATCTTCAACACAGGTAGGGCATGCGTTCGCTAGCGTCGTGCTTATTTTGGATCCTGCCACTCTCATCAAACCAGCAAGACGTCCAACAACTCTACCAGCCTGTTGCAAGCTAGCCTAATTACGTGCAAATATATCTTGCCGATTTTCTGATGAGACTAAGAGGAGACATGCACGTAACGTACGTACACCATGCTTGCGTCTCCACCCATTGGTACGTCTACTAATTTATCGACCTGGACTAACCTGCCTGGATCACTTGCTTCACACTGTTGAGTTCTGGGCCCATTAATTTGTTGTCCTTAACCTAGAGCACATACTACTTACTGTTGACGTAACTAGCTAGTTTGATGTAAATACTAGATACTTATGTATTGTAACTCATTAAGTTATTAACATAAATCGTAGGACTTTTTTAAAATTAGTGCTTCTTGCAAATTAAACAGGTATATGTTTGTCTATATTCACAATCACAAGTACTGCATAGGAAGGCACCAGAACAAACAAGACCAACAGAATACATGCGCCAATTAATTAAAATCATGGATTTTCCTGAAGGTCGGCAGTTACAGAAATGGAACAATGAACAGCCACATCAAAATACGTGGAATTAAGTATGACAACACATGAGACACGTACAACAAATAGATTAACACACTGGCAATTAAGGTTGGTTCTGACATCTGAGGCCCCACCAGATGAACCATGTACTTAGATTTATAAGCACGCCAAGATTAGTAATTACCTGACGCATGCGCACACAGTACTTCAGTACGCAGCAAGAGATCAAGCTAGTGATGCCTCCATCAAGTGCTAGCCTGATCGAATTGAAGCTTACGATGATATGCTGCACGTACGGCCGGGCAGGAACATTTTTGGCCTCGGCCATCAACACTTATCCACGTGCAACGATCGATCTATAAGCCATGCATTATATTGTGGATATCGTCGATCTTATATGCATATATAGGCCATTGCATATATGCATGCCCACTTATATTGCTTTGCTACTACACTTCCGGGACACATGTGATGTGATATGCCCCTGCATATATGGAGTAGTACGTACTCTGCCCGTACTACTCCTGCTCAAAAGTAGATCGACGCACTGACGCTAGCTCGTCTTAATTATAAGTAGTAGTAATGTCGATCGGGGAACTTCAGTTTGAGTTGTTCCTGTCTTGACCTAATTAATCGCCGGCCATACGTACTTTTGCTCTAATATCCGCACTTTATTCTTCCAAAAAAACAATCGGTTAATTAGTTAGTGTACTGTGTTTGGGCCTTATCTCGATGCCTTGCACGATGAGCCCCCTCTTCCATCGCGGGCACTCCACCTCCTTGAGGCTCACCTCCACCACCCCCTCCTCGCCGGCGTCGCCCCCCGCCACGGCGAACTCGCCCAACTCGACCTCCGTCCACCCGTCCCCCCTCCGCCGCGGGCACCTGACGTCCAAGTCGGCCTCCCTCGTCAGATTCCGGCCGTAGTCCTTCCGGAGGCGCACGTACTCCTGCTTCCGCCGGTGCATCGTCATCTCCTCCTCCCCCTGCATGTGCTGCAGGCAGATGGTGTGCTCGGTCGTCGCCGTCGGCTTGTTCCCGGAGATGACGGTGACCGTGGCCTTGGGAGGCAGGATGCCGATGTTGCACTCGAGGCCGTACGAGTCGTCGGCGATGGCAAAGACGAGGTAGGCGGCGTAGGTCGTCCGGGGAGAGAGCAGGGAGAGCTGGAGCTTCCCGGTGATCTCCAGCCAGCACACGTCGACAAGCTCGGCGACCTCAGGAAACCTGATCAATTATTTAATGTACATGCATGAGAAGGAAGGATCGATCGATAACATGAGCACATGAATGAACAATTGAACATTAAGATCATCGTTAAGTTTGAGTCTAGCTAGCTCGTCCATTGTTTGAATTAATGCATGCGGTAAGCAGCTATCATGTCCTTGTCGGTGCAGCTAGCTGCGGTGAACGTGTCTTGCTCTTGCAAGCTTGTTAATTAGGTATGGCCTTTCACGTGCGTGCATGTATGCAAGTCAAAAGCCGGCCGGCTTTTGGCTTTTACTATAGTACTTAACTTTCAAACGGAGTATTTTCGCAAGACGGGGTTTACAAGTTAAACGTAGTACACGTTAAAAGCCCAACATCTGTACCAGCCAAAATCGTAAGTGAATATCGGTCTCTCCGTAATCTGTACCGTAAACAGCCAAAATTCAAAATTTTCAGCCAAAAGCCATAAGCCGCAGCCAAAAAGAACAGGCCCCGAACCGGAGGGCATGCATGCAAGCTGACATGTGTACGCGTAGGTACGGTGTTTCAAACCTTGCGTAAGGCCTTGTTTGAAAAGCTCCTTCCCAGCTAAGATCTACGTGGTTACATCGGGATTTTAGTTTAAATTCCTAGTCCATTCATATGGATCCTAGAATCGTTCTATATATTATTGCTAAATAATGGCGAGATAGTATATATATGGGTCTACTCCAAAGAGCTGTTTTTAGAATTTTTTGTATGATTTTTACTGTAGCAACTGTGAGTTTTTTGTGAGTCAAAAAATAAGAAAAAATAAAAAAACTAAACTTTTTGGGACAATGTGAAAGAATAAATAAAAATCTAAAAATACCAAATTTTAGAAGCCAAAAAAGTGAAGCTGTTTGAAGCGAGGTCATATATGGCGCGTGCGTACGTACGTACCTTGATCCGGGAAGGTTGGCGGTCCGTCTCCAGCACGAAGCGTCGTCTCCCCACGCAACGCTCAGCGCCCTCGCCGACAGCATCCAGCATTTCGCGCCGCTCCGACTCTCCAACCCAAAGCTCTATGCACAGAGCCATTATATTATTCAATCAGCTGCTTGTTAATTAGTTTATTTACTTCAACTCTCCAAGCAATAGCTAGACTCGACGATCGAATAACTTAATTAATCGTGCATTCATACCACACACGCAGATTTTGCAAGGAAGATATACATAGCTATCTTAATTAAGTATTAATCCATTCCCCTGGCTAAAATTCCGGCATTGCAATCAAGTTTCTAGTGCAGCCGTGCGTACCATGGTGGCTCCGTCGAGGAGGACGGGTCCGTCGCAGAGGCGAGAGAAGAGCTCCTTCTTGGACGAGCAGTCGAGGGGCTCGTCGGCGCGGGCGAGGATGGCGGCGTGGTCGGGCGGCAGGAAGCGGTCCCAGACGACGTCGGAGTTGGCGGCGGCCTTGAAGGCCGGCGATACGGCGGACGAGTGGCAGGCGTCGGCCGGCGACGTCATCGAGATGGCGTACGCCACGCACTCCTCCGGCAGCCGGTAGATCGACGCTGCCCCATCCATATATACCTCGATCTCTCGTACGTTCCTTCAGCCTCTAGCTAGTACGCACTCGGTGATGGTGCGGTGCGGTGATCCAAGTGGATAAACAGGGAGGTGGCGGCCGCCTTCTTATAATGCGAGGCGGGGGCAGGGAGCGGGAAGGAAGGGGCCGGACGATATGGAGAGAAGCTTAAGGGCTAAGTCACACCAACAATTAATAAAGGTGTAGCTGCTGGATCAGCTTTGCTCTTTCTGCTGTGCTGTGCTGACTCGGACTACGGTTTGTTAAAACGCCAATGCGCGCGGCCTTTTCTTTTCTTTTCTAGGGTGCGCGCGCGCGCGTGTGTTCCGGTCCAAGATCTCGTGTGCCCCACGGCCAGCGTGCGTGCCTGCATGCATGCTTCCCTCCCGCCTTTTGGTCGACAAGGTTGGTGACACGTGCTAATCGTCTGCCTTGCTTATCCTGTAACTTTTTACTATCTTGTGCTCCTGCTCATTCGTGATCGGACAGTACAGTACCATCTCGTGTTGCACAGCAATGCTACCTGCAGCGTCGGATATGAGCAAGATCAGTAGTAGTAGTACAGAGGCGGAAGAAATGCATAGTCTCTCATTGATGATTAATCTTTCTCGAGCTCACAGCCATTAGTTGTTTTCAGGTCAAAAATCATCAGTGGTGTTCCTTCAGAAACGACAGTGGGTTCAACATCATCCACTTCTGGAATGGCTACTTTCTGGTCCAGAGCCCAAAACTCCAGACCGTAACTTGGTACCCAGTTTTATTTTACCCAGGGAGAAAAAGATTGTATTCGTTCGGCAGCAATATATCTTGAAAACAGCAAGCAGATAGTCACCGTGAATAAACAAGGTCAAATTATATATATTAGGTTAGGTGATAAAACAAGGGAATTGATTGTCCAGGGACGTCCGACACAAGAAAAATATGCCAATACATCCACAAACTTCGTCCTCCATATCACCCATTCATCTAACTCCACCAACAAAGCCCTTCATTTTCCGACCTATGGCTTTAGTTTCTTACCCCCAACATACATCAAATCTATCTCATCCTCCATTGATTTGCCCATATCGTTAGCTTTTCCTCTCTCCGATCCCGTACATGTAAGTGATTAGCCGTAGCTTCTGCTCTACCTCAGGGTAGAGACAATGATGCTTTCCAAATCTCATGGTGGAGAGCGATGAACGGCGATGCATCCTAAGGCCATGGCGATAGCTTCTGAACCCCAAGGCTACTATCAGCCAAAGTCTCTTGCTTCTTTATCTCCTCCTTCTTCGGCAATCGTGCTCACAACAACAGTGGTCGGAAGATCACCAGGGTGCTTTGCCCTCTTAGATCTATTCATCCCACCCGACGCAAAGAAACCAGGATCGGCCACCGCCGCCTCGTGCTTCAAGCTCATGTCATTAGCATCGGTTACGCCTATTCATTCCAAGTAGGTTGTTGTATGTGTTTTTTCAATTTATTGCCACCCTTTTTCTTAATTATTGCACAAGTATTTAGCTTTTTGCGGTGTATTTTTTTTTGAAATATTGTATTAAGTTATTTTATATTGCAATCGATGTGATAATTTGTTGCACTTGAGCATTTTTTTTGTTACAACAAGAGTTACATTTTGTTGCAACATATTATTGCCATAGACTATTGCAATGTATTATCTTGAAATGTTGCATATGTTATTTTTATGTTACAATCAAGTTATGATTTGTTGCACTTGAGCATTTTTTTTGTTGCAATAGGAGTTACATCTTATTACAATGTGTTGTTATCATTGGTTTTTGTTGCATGTTAGGTACATAGAGTAAGCGTCACCTCAGATCATAGCAACGGTGTTTGAGATCCACAACCACCATCAGCCAACTCCTCTTGTTCCTCTCTCTCTCCCTCCCTCCCCTTTCTCCTGTGGCTGCAAGTAGAGGGAGCATCATGGTAACGGTGGCCAAAAGGTGCACCTGACGGGCCTTACCCCGTAGATCTATCCCTCCTACCGACACTGAGACCCTAGGATCAGTTGTCGTTGCTTCCTCCATCAAGTTCATGTCCTTGCCACTTAACCATGCCCAAATGCCCGACAAGCGAGTGCGAGAAAGAAACAAGAGGATGCAGTGTATTTGTTGTAAGAAAATTGGACGGTGGAAAGCATAACTAAAATGTATATTGAAGAAGATATGTAAGCTCTTCACACACCAAAAAATTATATGTAAGATTGTTAATTTTTCATTGACCGAAAGGGATTTTCCAAATTTTTCTATGAAATTGGATCTAATCGTTCATAAGAAATGTTACAAGCGAGTAACTAATCTGTTGCGCCGCCGTGTATAATTGGAGACATCCCGTCGTCCAGGCACTAGTAGTTCCTTAGAACAAACCTAACAAAGACGGCATTATCGGAAGTTTCTTACGGTCAAAGTAACGTCTGAAACATTAGACAACACACACCCAATTTAGGGGAAAAGAAAAACAATTCGTATAAAAGAGAACTGGATAAAATTAAAACTGCGCATGGGGAAAAAGAGAGTGCCAGGAGTTTGCTTAGCGGCCCTGCTCATTCACATAGGTTTTTCCTCTTTTGGCCCCAAGGACGTTTTGGTTTTTTACTCTGTCGACCTTTGATTTTGCTGCCTCTTGTTCGGTTGTTGCACAAAGCAGGTCAGGCTTTCAGGGATCTCGGCAAAGAAAATTGAAAGGATTTTGGGGGAGAAACGTACTTTAAACAAACCATGCCCCTTTTGAGGTAAGATTAGTGCCGGATCTACGCAACCCACATGATCCATTGGCAACTTTTGGGCAAGAAGCCTCCATTGCTTTCTTTCCCACTACATTTCTCAGCAGAAAGAAGAGCAAAAAAGGAACCATATCTCACTACACTTTTATTAAAGATTTGTACAAGCGTTGGGTGCAAAGAAACAGATGGACTGTTAAACAAATGCATAAAAAAAACTTCATGGAAGCATCAACGAAGCAAAGATGAAAACGAATGTAAGATATCTACACTCTGCAGTCGTTTAACCCATCGCTCGTGGGCAAATGTTGCTATCTTTTCTTCCAATTGGTTAGAAACAAACATATGATTCAGAAAAGTACAAACAATTTCGAGTTTCCAAAACTTGCTGGTTGCAAACTCACCGGGAGACCACTCAAATTGGATAACGCTGCATTCGTCCCAAGTGTGCGGAAGAATGCAAGTATGACCTCCAGTTCTACTCCTCTTCATCTTCCTCTTCGGCTTCCTTAAGCCACTGGGTAGGGAATTGGGGGGGAATTTAGAAAACTTGCATCAAGACATGTTACAATCTCTTAGGAAATTGAAATTGACGTCATTTGGTACTAAGGTGAGTTTTTAGTAATGGCACAAGCCCAGCAGAGGAAATACTGGTGTCACCATGTCAGGAGAGATTACAGGAACACAATGAGCTAAATTTAAAGCAATAGCCAGAACGGAGTCAAGTGTAACAGTTCAAGAACCGCGGTTTAACTCTTTTCCTAGGATGGCAGATTTAAAGCAACAGATTGACAAGAGATCAGCAGTGAAAATATGTTAACTGCAAACTGGCACAGTGAAAGTTCAATAACTTCTACTGTATCTATAAATCTTGCACACAAAAAAAAAAGAAGGGCAACTCAATTTTAGTACAGGTACATGTACCTGAATAAAAGTCTCAGCTTGTTTAACGAAAACTTTATCAGACTCGTCAGCATTTTCTTTCTCTTCTGCCCATCTCAAAATTGCATCTTCACTTACCACCTCCTTATCATATAGATAAGGCAAGATCTGTGCTCAATACCAGATTATCAAAACCAAAAAAAATTCACAAAGATAATCAATTCCAAGTACAGTGTACATTACCCAAAAGTGCAAACTAAACAATACATTACTGTATGTGGTCTATAAACATATAAATGAAATGGAACTTGTCTATAATGAAAAGCATTTACCTTTGAAAACAGTGAAGAAAATTCTTTTGCGGTCTCTTGACACATTTCCTCAAACTTCAACAGTATTTCCATCTACAGAAGCACAGAAAAATATGGTATATTTAGCCCATACCCCATATCAAGTATCAAAAGGGAAAAATGCCCCAATCACGTCATGAATTAACACAGTAATTTCATAGGGAGAAAACATCCAGTCAGACTGCATGTTTCCTTTCCTAAAATTTCCTGTGGAAATCCTACTTTTTAAACAGGCCCTAAAAGATTACAATTGCAAGTGAAGCCCTTCCAAGAGTATCATACAGCAACGCAGCAAACTGAAATCAGGATCGCCACAACCACCATATCATATGCACATTATGCAAATCAACATATCATCAGGTCAAACAGTTACAGATGATTCCTTCAGTTACAAATTTGCATATGCTCAAAATAAATTATAAAGCAACCTGCGTTAACTGTAAACATTAAAGAAAAGCTCATTTATCCTCTAAATTACTGGTCTGTCCCACAGAATTCGAAGACACATGTGCCACTGGACAGGTAAGCCAAGCAATTCTAGCAGTGCTGTCTGAATAACACAACAAATAACCAAATAATTAAATAGTAAGTAGTAGGAAACATCTCGAAATGATTAAACCTGCCAATATTTGGACATGACAAATTGACAACCGTGCATATGCATTTATGCAGAACTAAGTTCAAAATTTTAGCAAACATCTTACTCATGCATCGTTCAAGGTATTTTTACTCAGTAATATCATCAAGCCATACCTCCTCATCAACCGTCTTGGTGTAATTGCGCAAAAGGTCCTTCCACTTGCCAAGAGCTTCTGCAGTTGTCTTTAGAAGACTCTCTATATAAAGAAGGGGAAAAGCAGGACAAATAAACTTTTATCACCTGTCATCTGATCCAACAGCTATAACATAAAAAAGGCACAGGAAAAAGACAGAGGCATCCCAAATTAAGTGCATGCATCATATTTCGTAGGATTTTGCAGGAAACAGTACAGCTCCTCCAAAACTCCTGCCAAAACCCTCCATGCCAAATGAGGACTAACAAACTAAAAAACCAAGCTCGGTCATCTAATTCCAATGGTATAAGCCATTATGTGTAACACCCTAAATTTCGGATGTTCAAAATTATGAAAATTTTAAAACTTTTCATTGAATCTTATTGGCATTCAAATTTCTTCTACAATTTTATCTGAGTTTTCTGAATTTTGTGTTGCACAAATTAGTACTGGGGGATAAGTCCCAAGCGAAAATGCTAAATAATAAAATCGGAAATCCAAATTAGGTTACAAAAATTCTAAAATTTAACTGCCAATTTCCAATCCTAAAAATTGAAGTTCAAATCAAAATCTAGATTTCAAAATTTTGCTTAAGCCTTTCATTTTCTCTTTCTTCTCTTTCCCTTTTTCCTCTCTCTTGCATGTGGGCCCAACCCCTTCTCTCTCCTTCCTCCACCCCTCTTTCTTCTTTCTTCTTCTCCCGTCTTTCCTCTTTGCTCTCGCTTCAGCGCCTGACCAGCCGGCCCTGCCTCCCCTGTGCACCGCCCTCCGCGCTCGGCCGTGCACCTCCCACGCCGCGAATGCCCCCGTGTCACCGTCACCATGAATCCGCGCAAGACTCTGCTGGGGCCTCGTAGCCTCCTTTCTTCTCCCTGTGCACCCCGTCCTTGCGCCTCTGCCTGCACATCACCGCCCCACGCCGCACATCCCCGTCGCACGATCACACCGCCATCCAGCCCGCGTGCTGCTGCTCGGTCGGCGACCAGTACCACTACAGTGACCACCGCTGGCTATAAGTAGCTTCCCCGACCTTGCCTTGCTCCCCCAAACTTTCCCCTTTACTCCCTCTCTTCCACCTGGAGCGGAGCTTAGCCCAAGGCCGTGCGCCAACCGTCGCCACCTCGCGCCATTCCGGTTGCTCCGGCGGATTTCGTCCAGAAGTAACCACGTCACGGTGCGTCCTATCCGTCCTACGGTGTGTCCCCTCCGTCAATTTCGGATTTGCTCGCCGGAACTCACTGCACTGTTTCCTTACCCATTTTCGGCCAAGCACTGCCATTGGTACCACCCCTTCTTCGTCGTGGCACCTCGGTTCAATTGCTCGCTGTGGGAGCACCTCATTGATGCCCTGAGGCTTACCCAAGCATCGGCTACAGCTTCCCTCCACCTCAGCTCGCTGGCACCGTGAAGCTCCTCGCGCCGCCCATGGCCACCGCCGCTGGCTTGCTCTGGCCGCCCGCCCGCCCCCAACCAAATCTCCACCACAGGTGAGTTCCCTAGTGTCCCCACCCGCTCATGCTCTCCCCACTTTCTTCCCCCTCCTCTCCTACCGCTGCTGCCTCATTGTGCCTTACCACCGCCCACCCACCTCACCGCCGCCTTGGCCGCAGCGCCACCCCCTGTGACCTTGCTGACTTCCCCACAACCCATTCCATTGGTCACCGTTGCCTCTCCGGCCTCCTATCACCGGCGACGCCGATGCCCAAGCCTGGCGCTGCCACTCCCCTGAAATGGCTCACCCCCTGTGTTTTTCTTCTATTGCCCACGACCTCCCTCTCTCCTTTCCATGACAGTGGGCCCTCCCTTAAATGGAAGCTGATCCAATTACTTATATGTTATTTAACTTACAATCCTTCTAAAGCATAATTAATGCCATGAATTAACCTTTTCAATTGGGAAATAATTAGGTGAAGTTTGAATAATTAGTTAGAATGTAAATTAAAGCACAAAGTTTAAATGAGAGGTAGTGGCAAAAATATAATTCTATAATTGTAAACAATAATCAAGGTTGCTAAGGGTAAATGACAAACAAAGTAGGGCAAACGAATTAGTTTGTGTTACTAGAATTTAATTTGAAGTGTTCCTTTTAATTAGCAATCTTGACCAAAAATATAAATTTCATAGAAATAGAGGTCATATAAGAAGCAAACCAATAATTATGCGAGAAACTCGCATGACAGTCATAGGCTCTATTAAAACCTAATTCTTGCCATTAACATGCCGTCGGTAATTGAACCTTAGCGGTAGGTTAAATTAATAATGATCTTTGGCATATAATATTCGTACATAAAACTCAACCATTGCTTAAATTGTGCACGTATCAAGCTAAAATAAAATCATTTTACAAATAAAAGGGTATTGCCTTAAAATGATTCAAAGACTCATTCAGAATATTGTAAGTAAGCGTATGTAAAAAGGCCAATAATTGCCTTAAGTCTATCAAGCCAAATAGTAATTGAACAATTAAATAATCTCGTGCTCTAATAGATTATTAAGATAAGCAAGAAAAGTTAATAATTCAAACAATTGTCCATTATAACCCTATAAAATACTACATCTCGAATTGCTAGAAATATAAACTATGAGATTTATTCTATAAAGTAAAAATGTACACATTATGTGTAGAACTTAAGACCTAATTTCTAAATATTAAAATTCGACAATTAATACCAGTATCCTAGCTAAGCTCATCTATCTGTCCATAGGTCTAACTTGACTCATAGAACTTTCTTAATAAATATAAAAATAAAAAATACTAAAATGAAGTTATTAATAAAATCGAGCCATGGTATTCTACCATTGACTATGCCTAGCCAACTCCAAATTCTAAGCGGAATATTCTCGTGAATATTCCTTTATCATGAACCCTCCTTGATATCCGTCTCAGCGAATTTCCTTCTACCAATCATCGCTTCGCTCCAACCCCGTTTGACTCCGTCAATACTCTGTGCCCAATCAACCTTACCTCAAATCACCCCTTAACTCATAATAAAGCTAAATTGAGTTTATTTGATATTTGGACCTTTTGGGCTATTTGCACTTATTTGGATTTAGTTGTTTAGCGTGTAAGTAGAAATTGGAGCCTTGAAGATGAAGACTAGGAGCTCCAGACCATCAAGTGAGAAAGCTTTGAGTGAGCTCAAGACCACGGTAAACCGTGCAAGGCGTCAATACTTTGATTATGTTGAACCTATATTTTCTGCAAATTACTTTGTTTAAATTATCAAATTACATTATGTTATTTCATCTGCAAATCTACTATTGTTTTAAGATTCTAGTTACATGCCTATTATTTATCTTGCGAGTATTACATTCCCCTGAAACATTTGAGCATTCAAGCCTTGTTGCCCTAGGAAAATTATAATGGTGACTTTTAAAAATAAATCTACATCTATACGCTCTGCTTAGTACTGCTTATATACTCGAGGGCATTAACTTGCCCTGGCATCATTTCAACATAAAAACTTGGTTTGGGCAGTCATTGCTTGAAGGTAGCTGGTATGTTGTAATATGGATATTTTATACTCCCAAAAACCCCAACTTACTTAAATATCTGGGCAGATGGTTCGGGGGTGTGGTGCAGTGGATGCATGAGTGTAGATTGTGGTAAAACCATACAGATAACCCTAAGGACCGAATCTTGTGATGACCTCTCAGTGTATAAAAGTACAACCACAAACTGGCAAATTGTAGGCAGGGGCGCAGGGCTAACTAATTTGCGTTGACCCAACATGGTTACGTGAAGGTGTGCACACGTGCAAAGGGAAGGATGGTCTTATCCTCACCTTTGGCGTGACAGCTCAAGTGGGAAACTTCTCGAGGGATGATCGTATCTTACAGAAGAAAAACCTTAGTGGGCGTAACTACATTGGGAAGATGCATTGTAACAGCCTTGTTATAATTACTCAGTCGCACGCCTAAGGAAGCTCGTATTGGCCGATATTGTGAGATAATCATATATTGTAGGTAAAGTGTACAACCTTTGCAGAGTCGAAAATTATTCGAATAGTTGTGCCCACAGTCAAGGGTGTACATATGAACTTAACCATATATAGTTCTATTTCAAAAACTTTGTGGGTGATATTGAAAAAATGGCGGGCAGTGAAAAACCCTGATTTGTGTTACCCTGGGTATTTCCTCGGTGATAAGATAAACAGTTATAACGCTAAAAGGTTAGCATCTGGTGCAGGAGTCATATAACGGTGGATGGAATCTGTGCTACTGTTATTACATCATTCTTTTTACCCAATATCATGTTTTAGTTCAAACTGGTAGGTCTTAGAAAATTTCTACGTATAATATTTTAAGAGCAATTTATGGCAAATAAAACAACCCGAGCCTTCCCTTGATAAGCCATGCATGTTATTTATTTGCATCATGTGTATTGTCTCGTAGAGCACGGTGGTTTGTGCTAACCCTCACTCAATTAATCCAGAATTAGGAATCAGATCGCTACGCTTCAGCAATACACTTAGTTATGATGGTGAAGAAGATGAAAAGGTCAAGAACTAAGTCGCGAACTCCAGTTGGCTACCTGTGGGCACACCCTGAGGATCTCACCTATGTTCTCCATTTCCGCTGCTGCATTTAATTGATTTCAGCATAATTGGTCTATGAGTAAGTCTACTCTTCCGTATGATATGTATTTTGAAATTCAGTACTGTATCTGTGAGTACTATCTACTGTTCCAGGAATTAGTACGGTGGAATCACAGAGTCTGGATTGTAAAATTCAGGTCCGACATTATGACCCAACCAGGCTAGCGTGGGTTATGGTCTTATGGTCAACATACTAGGTGGGTTAGTGATGGAGCTTACTAGAGTGATCTGTAGCCTTATGGGTGGAATTGTATACAAGTATCTGTGCAAAAGAGGAAAAAGTGGAGCAGGAGTTGGGACTCTGGCCAGTTCGGCAGTTACCAGGCCTACTGTGGCACCGTGGAGCAGTTAATCAGCACACAAGTTCATGCATGGCCGGCACCACAATGCCATAAATTGAAGACAAAGAACCAAAAGAAGATTAACTGTTGCTTGGCAGTTACCACGGCTGAGAGTACAGGCTCTTTCCTATGACCATTCCTACAGGATGCTCAGAGGTGGAGAAAAGGCTAATCTACTCTGTAAACTGGATCTCTTCTCAAAGGTTAAAAAGCCATATATCCTAGCTAGTTATCGAACGTTATTGCAATTTTACATTCATCACAGTTCATAATATCACATAGCATCCATAAAAGAAATTTACCATTAGTACATTCTGCAGCCACTAATGCACCCCTCATGATGGAGTAGAACAAAGCACCCGCACAATCCGCATGTTGAAGGTTATAAGACAACCTGAAAGATAAGCATGAAATTGCAGACCAATCAACCATGACTATAACAGAACAGACAAAAACTACATAATGAGCATAAACTATCGATGATATGTAGGTTTAGATAGACAAAACAATAAAAAAAGATACACTTATCAATGTCTCTGACAAAAAGTGAAAAAACAATAACCAAATCATCTGAACAGGAAAAAAAAAGGAACAACTAAGTTCACTGTATGGTAAAGCCATAAAAACTAAGAACAACTAAGTTCATTGTGTGGTCAAGCCATAAAAACTAACACAACAAATTAATTGCAATAACATGGAGATAAAACCTTTCCTACTGTACACAAGCTCTCATGTGGGCAAAGAAGTCTTAACTTCACATACTTAATAAACTTAGACCTTGAAGATAATGCCATTTGATCATTTCAAATCATTACTATTATAAAAGAATAAGGTGGTGGTCATATGTTCCTTCTCTTCCAACCGCCCATTTTCCACTTTTCATCATTCTCCACTTTTTAACTAATCAGCGTAGTCTTCTTCCATAGCATGATTCTCTCTCTCTCTCTCTCTCTCTCTCTATATATATATATATATATATATATATATATATATATATATATATATAGGAAGCCTTTTTTCTACTCCCAGGTGTAGTTACTCCCATTGTATCCACCCTTCATCTACCTCAGAATCCCACAACCTGATCGGGCTATTGGGTAAGAAACCCGCTAATCATCGCAGGTATAACCACCTAAACATCTCACGTAATTATGGTAGAGAATAAATGGCGTTACCTTGCCTGAAATCTCGGCAGCGTGGACATGCCGGCCAGCCATGTAGTTAGTCTGTTTTTTTTTTAAAAGTGGCAGCGTGGTATACGTCATACTTCGTAATACCAAACGAGTAGTATGGCGGACAAAATCCAACTTTGTTTAACATAAAGTGTTTAGGTAGTATGCATTATCTGTGAACATGGGAGTATGTGTATGAGTTATATGTGGACATGGGAGTATGTGTTATCTTGTACGTATGGCCTGAAACTAAATAGTATGCCATGCTTGGAGGTATGTGTATTCTGCTCCAAATATTATGAAACCAAAATGGAATGAAATCAATTTGTAATATGTATGTACGGAAAACGATTGGATTACGTAGGGCCTAACCGGCATAAACGATTGGTATGCATCATACTTTTTGCTCTCCAAAGTGTCGGACATACTACTTTTTTTTTACCATATTTGAGGCCCGTGAACATAAAATACTTCTACATGTTAGCACTGATAGTGATTAAAAAACCTTTAGAAAAAAATTGTGAAACACATCGTGTAATACTCAAGTGGTGTACTTATTTTCGTATCTGCGACATAAAAAATGAGTATGTATACGAAAGAATAGTCCAATTTCAATTGTGTAAGTACCAATAGTTGAAAAAGGAGTATGTATTGTCCAATATGTAATGAAGTATCTGTTAGTATGAATAGTCGAAAAAGGAGTATGTATAAGAAAAAGAGAGTATGTACTTATGATCATTTCCCAGTAATGGAGTATGGAGACTTATGAAAAAAAGAGTATGTGTACGTTTGAAAAAGTAGAATGTGGATTTAAGAAAAGAGAATATGTATTTTGTAGTATGTGAATGGTAGAGGAGTATGTGTATGTACCAACGGTTGCATAAGGAGTATGTAATCTAACGTGAAAAAAATATGATACGTACTGTTTGGGAATTTCTTAGTGAATAGAGTGTGTATACGTATGTAAGATGAGAATGTGTTAGTTTCAAAAAAGTAGTATGTAGAAGTAAGAAAATGGAATATGTATTAACCAATATGTTCTGTAGTATGTATTCATACGAATGCATGAAAAAGTAGTATGCGCGATCTGAAGGAATGCTGTCCATATGATTGTCCTCTGAACTTGTCATCTGGTATCGCCAAGGAGGAATAATCGCCGATCTGTTTTGTTAGTATGCGCGATCTCCGGGATTTTACTGGACTGGGGAAAGGAGGATTGAACAAACGCTTTGATCTGGATCAATACCTCAAACACGTATACGTTGAACCCCGTTAGACTAGTTGTGCAACGCGAATCTCCAAAACAGCATCAACGGTGGAAGACCCGGGTGTAACTACACCCGGGAGTAAAAAGATTTTTTCCTATATATATATATATATATATATATATATATATATATATATATATATATATATATATATATATATATATATATAGGACGAGTGTTTCATGCACCATGGTGCCTAGGCACCAATATCAATACCCGTTGATTTGCTTGAGATTATAACGTTTGATGTGGGTATCTTCATATACCCATAAAAAAGTATATTTGAGATGTCAAACTCCGAAAAAATTTAAATTCAACTTCAGTTTAATTAGTTTGAACTATTTTTATGGTATATACTCACTGTAGTTGCATTGAACTCAAAAGTAGTTCAAACTAATTTGAACTGAGTTCAAAACTTACTTACCATAAATATATCAAGGGTATAAAACATTTTCATACCCAAACTCAAAAAAATTATCAATCATACACGTGTATCGGATGTTGGTGCCTAGGCACCATGGTGCCTTATGTAATTTTCCTATATATATATATATAGGACGCTGAAATGGGACACCTAGGTGCCCAGACACCTAGGCTCCCTGCCGTTAGATTGCTTTTAGATACGTGCTAGAGCAATGGTATGTATGGTATGTAATATATTAGGCATGCTAAATCAATCATGGAAGGAAAGTCTTAATCATGGATGGAAAGTCTCAATCACACTAGCACGCATCTAAAAGCAATCCAAAGGTAGAGAGACTAGGTGTCAGGACACCTAGATGCCCTGTTATTTATACTATATATATATATATATATATATATATATATATATATATATATATATATATATATATATATATATATATATAAAATAAAAGAACGAGTTGGTTGTCATACATCCCTTCTCCTCATATATATATATATATATATATATATATATATATATATATATATATATATATATATATATATATATATATATATATATATATATATAAAATAAAAGAACGAGTTGGTTGTCATACATCCCTTCTCCTCCAACCGTCCATTTTTAATTTTTCATCACTCTCCACTTTTCAACTGATCAGAGTAACCTCCTTCCATAGCATGATTCTCTAGATATCCAATAAATTTCGTTACAACGCACGAGCAAGTGACTAGTGAAGTGTAAATCATGACTGCAATATTCTTGCAGAATAAAGGGTATGTGGAATATGACTGTCTAGTTAGTTGAATGTTCCATAAAAAATCTATATTTTAATTCTTTTTAATAAACTAAAATAATTTTTGCTGTAAAATTGCCTTTTCCTCTGCTTGCATTGTCATTAATACCTCAAAAAGAGGAGAATTACAGTATACTACCTGTAAGCAGCATGATGTCCAGGACGACGCATACTGAGGATTGCTCACTTCTATGTGTTATAATTTTATACATTTATAAATTCCCACACGTGTCAGGTAGGAAAGAAAAGATCTTATACCTGAGCGCATTAATTTCTAGTATCAAATTATCTTGATGAATCCCATCCAGCGCCCGTTGGAAAGTCTCTTCCACCTAAATAGGCTCGACCAATCAGCAAGGCAACAATAAAAAGAAGACTATATTTCAGAATATCAAGTATATGCTAATAACCTCTTTCTCAAACTTAATATAATCATCATCCTCAATCGCACTAATATCAGAATCATCATCTTGGTCTGGTACAGTTGGACGATTGTTCAAGTCTTCTGAACCATCATCATCATCAACAGAACCAGCCTGCTGCAACTCTTGAAGTTTTTCTTTAGGAATTGGAGCAATTGATTGTCTCCACTCTTCCTGAATTCCAGTATCACTGCTTGCCCATATGTAACCAATGACACCGCAGGTTCCAGTCTAGTTGATCGCATCATAGACAACAACCCCAATGGTTATAAGATGATAATGACAAAATGCATCACCAAATTACCTGGAGATAATTCCCACAACCAACACAATAACTCCAAGCATGCATATTAAAAAAAAACACTGCACCAACTAAGAATAGAGTAATACCTCGGATGCCCCTAAGTTGTCATCTTCAGATAGAACAGTAGATTGGTCAGCATTACTCCTCATGCTAGAAAAAGCTGTGAGGAAAGAAACCCAGTTCACTAAGTAAAACATGACGGTTACAGGTCCAAAGTCATCATGAGAACAAAATGAAGCCTTATATGAATAAGAAATAGAAGTTTTAGGGTATGCAGACTAACGTGGACTATCTGTAACTCCAGAGTTGGTGTCGGCGTATTCAAGCTCCTCATCACTATCTTCATTTGAAGGCTGAGGAAGTAGTGACACTTTTGAATAGGCAGGAACAATAACATTCTTTCCAACTTCAACCTGAAATGATACAAATATGGGTTCAGGATGCACTAAATGATAGCAAGAATGCAGGAAAAGTTAATTATATTGCAATACAAATATATAGCAACGTACCTTAAATGACAGTATGCTGCCAGGCTCAACAATGGCCCCTGCCCTTAAATGAACACCATCACAGACTAACGAGTTACTCACTTTGCATCCATCTTCAATTATCACATTATCCCATATATAGGAGCAATGAATCAAAACGTTTTTCCCAATATTGCAGCCTTCCCCAATGACTGAATTCGATACCTTGCAATGCTCTCCAATGCTTGTCGCATTGCCAATAACAGAATTCGCACCAATTTGTGCAGAATGTGACAATGTTACATCTGGGGGAAAAAACATGAACAGTTCATACTCAGAAAGGCAATTGCATTTAATTTACCAGAAGAGTAGGGGAAGGCCATATAGTGCTAAATTATAGGTAAAAACCATGCCCAAGAAATAAAGTCACAGTTTAACAACAGCCCATGCAATATTAATGATCCAGAAAATAACAGAGCATAGCAATATTTCAAATTAATCAAATTACTAACTTAAATCGGAAAAATGGGAAACCATTTATGCATTCAAATCAAACATTTTGATTTGATAAAGTCATCTAGATTTTTGAACATCTTGCTTTTGTAGAAGAATGAATCAAGGAACAATAGCAAATCAAGGGTCTAGAAACAAAATTATTGTGGAATTCTCTTTTCATTCTGTATACCTGATGCCTTGTAGATTCCCTGCCGATGAAGTTTCATTTCTAGGCAGTTCCCAAAGGATAACACATCAGGCACCATAGGGTATGTCCACCTTTGAATTATGTCTTTGCTCACTGTGTCGTAGCTCCTGAAATTATCTATTCTTGCAGCATAGCTTGAGCGTATTTCATGGGTATAAATTTTGTACCCCATAATCTGAAAGGATCAGCAGGCAGTCGTTTGTTACAAAAGAGATAGAAAAGGAGGGGCGGATCAGATGATACTGCACTAAGAACAAACAGCATATTTTCTTGTCTTATTGAGGTCAAATTGAGGCCAATGTACTTACATCATCAACTAATAAACCCTTCACGAAATGACGCCGAAGATGTTGATAGTCAAAATTATCAGTAAAAAGACTAAGGACTTCTGGTGAGCAGATATCAATATAGCAGTCCTGCCAGAAAAGAAGTTAAGAAAAAGGATCAGTAAAAACAAGACGGATTTGAAGTATTGAAGAATATTATGCATGACCTTGCAACAGTATAGCAAAAACATAGCTTAGAAAAAACATATATGCCTTGCTGAATTATAAAGTTTAAAAGCGAACCTCCATGTTATTATGCAACTGGAGAGAAGGATTATTGGCCAGTATATCCTTATCAATTGTCACATACAGGTGTGAACCATCTGCCCTATCTTCGTAATAAAGTAGCTCCTTTGTCTCAGGATCTATCGCCATGACAATTTCATCATTGCCCAGACGTGTCTGGTGCGTCAGGATTGAAGGTTTTGAATGCTTTATGATCATAGTCATAACAGCAAGTGGGTCCTTTTTCCTTCGGTCCTTATGTTCCTGGAGAGCATCTTTTAAGCTCATGTTGCTGATTGTATCACCACTTATGAGAACAAAATCTCCATGTACCTACAAAGAAGGGAGGAGTGCATGAAACAACTGAAAGTGTAAATGAAGTTAAGTGAAAAGGCAGGCACACTGTCAGTGCATGAAAAGTTGAAAATGGGATAAGAAAGACAATGCACCATGTCTATCTGTCACAATAATTCAGCACAAGCTACAGCTACTTGGACAACAAAATCAATAAGCAAGATACTACTACTAGGTAGCCACAGTAATCACAGAGTTAAGCGCTTGAATTTCTAAGTTGTGCTCGACTAATTTTCAGTAGGATGTTAACAACCTAGTTATAGTTAAAACCTTAAACCAAATTTTTTTTGGTGATTTCCATTTGGTTGAAAAGTCCATAGTAGGTTTTGCTATGATAGTGAGAAAAATTATCCTCGCTCTTTTCATCACAATCTCTAGCTGATCGTAATTGATTCCCCAGTCCCCGTTACTAAGGCAACCAATATCTAACGGGAGGCCAATGTTCTACACATAAAGTGATACAATTTTCTGCTATCCTTAAATGAACTGAAATAACACACCCTAATTTTCCCTAAGCTTCAATCTCACGCATATTCACTATCAGTTCTAACCAGTCATTTACACGACTAGAGGCTAAGACAATATTGTTAGGCCATAACAACACCAAACACTAATACTATAGCCCTTCATAATCCAGGGTAAGAATACTGATCGAGAACTCACAACGCCGCGGCTGTACATGACGCGGAGCGCGTCGCCTGCGCTGATCGCGTCGTGCGACTCGACGGCCGTGACGGCCATCTCCCGTGGCGCGGCCTTCCCGGTCCATCCGGCCTTCTCTAGGTGGTCCTTGACCTGGTGCGCGTGCGCGCAGCAGAAGACGAAGACCTCCTCCACACCCGCCGTCTCCAGCCACGACAGCGTGTACTCGATCATCGGCACGTTCACCAGCGGCAGCAGCACCTGCGAGGCAGCAGAAAACACGGGCCGCGGCATGAGCGCGAGAGGTTCCGAGCTGCTGCGGCGATAGGGTTTGGGGGTGGGGTACCTTGGGGCGCTCGAGGGTGATGGGGCGGAACTTGAGCGTGAAGCTGTCGGCGAGGAGGACGGCCTGGAGGGGCGAGCGGGAGAGGTCCTCGGGGTCGTCGCCGGTTCCGCCTCGCGCTTTCTTCTGGGACATGGCTGCTGCGACGGATGCGGCCGCGGCGGAGAGGGGTTGGGAGGTTTAGGTTTGGTCGCTCGCGCCGTCGTCGCCGCCGTGACTCGGCAGGTGTGGTAGCAGGAGGGGTGGATCACAGCTGGGCTTGTGCAGTTTGGGCTTTTCCAGGGCGCTTTTAAATTGGGCCGGATTGATGTTGCCTCTTCATCTCCCCCCCCCCCCACACGTGGATTGGAATGTGGCCGGGACATCCATGCAGTTTGTGTTGGCCCCGTGGGGCCGTGACCGTGTGTGCAAAAACTGGCATCTTGGGGCTATTTGGTTACCTGCATGCGGGTGGTTCGCACCTGCGCATGCAGGGAGATGGTATTTGGTTGCCTGCATGGAGGAGAGAGCCTGCACGAGTGGATACAAAAAATCAACTGGAGCCAGGCTGAGGAGAAACGTGGCTGAGGAGCTTCCCTCCTCAGCCTGGCCACGCTCATGTAGGCAACCAAACAGCCCCTATACTATTAAAGCAAAGGCTATGTTATTAAAAAAAGGTAAAAGAAAACAAAATTTAAATACAAATTCCCAAGCAAAACAAATGCGAATAATTCGGAATAAAAATTAAAACAAAAAATAATAATTGGATTTGTAGATCAATTCCACAAAAAAAACTGAAATTTAGAATAAATAACAAAATAAAATTTGCAATTTGATTATGATACAAAATTCAAAGTAAAACATCTACATAACTATAATCACAGTAAAAAATTATAAAATTGACAATTGGATTTGCATATGAATTCTAACCAATCAAATTGAAATTCGAAATAGAAAACAAAAGAAAATTTGCAATTTGATTTCTAAATAATTTCAAAGTATAAAAGGTTAAATAATTAAAATTCAGAATAAATTAAACGAAATTAGCAACTTGATTTCTATAAAAATTTCTAAATAAAATCCCTAAATAAATATAATTTAGAATAAAAATTAAACAAATTTTACTAATTGGATTTGTACATGAATTTCAACCAAAATATAATTGAAATTTGGGGGGAAATAATAATCAATTTAGTAATTTGATTTTGATACGGATTCTAAAGTGAAATCCCTAAATAATTGTAATTTCAAATAAAAACTAAACAAAAATTAACAATTGAAATTGTGTACAAATTTGAACAAAAAATAATTGAAATTGGGAGTAAAAATAAAATAAATTTTACAATTTGATTTCCATACAATTGTAAAGTAAAATCCCTCAATAAATAAAATCCAATATAAATTAAATAAAATTAGCAATTTGATTTGTATACAAACTCCAATAAAAACAACTAAAATTCATAACAAAAATAAAAATAATAACAAGAATAGCACAAAATGGCGTTGAAAGAGACCACGAAAGAGTGCAATGGTATCGATTTGTCCAACAAGAAGGCATTAACCCACTAAAAAGTGAAGAGTTGAGGCGATGACAGGAGGATGAGGATAATATCATACTACCCACCTTAGCCGTTCGAAAAGGACAGTGTCATGCTACTTACCAAAGTTGTTGAAGAGAAATATCAAAGTCAAAGGAGTCAAGGGCTACGACGATGAGTGGTGAGTGTCAGAATTGTTAAAGAAGTCAGTGTTCAAATAGGCTTAATAATAAGAAAACTTTAGAAGAAAGGAGATGAAACTTTGCATTGAAGATGAGCTATAACAATATAGGGCCATCAGGTAGCTAGAAGCGTGCCATTACTGATAAAGGGCATGACGTCACCTACGATGCGAGAAGATTCTCCACATTATTAGACAGCGACTAAAACAAGCATACCGACATCAGTAAAGATGCGAGATCACCACAGTTAGTGAGGAAGGCATAGCATTGAGGTGGCCATTGTTAAAGAAGATGAGTGATCGACACATGAGAAAAGGGCATTGAGCATGTATAATATCATGCATGTATCTACACAAATAGAAGCACATACGTACAAAAATAGAGGAGCAAAGAGTTTGAAGTAGAGATGACATATCCATAAGGAATAGGCTTAAGGCCACTCAAGATAGTGTGACTGGTGTCCCTGACATGATCAATGACAGTTGCACGTACATGTAAGTTTGATGTTGCAACAGTCAAAATTTATGTAGTAGTTAAGAGAAGTAAAAATAACTATGTGGTGGAGTGTCGTATTGGAATATGTAGCAGTTAAGAGATTATATTAGAATGGGTAACAACTAAAAGGGTTCAGTTAAGAATTGGGCGTGTCGTTAGAGGTTGAAGCAAAAAAGTTGTAATGCGCGAGAAAAGATAGAAGACGCACGATTCGGTGGGAGCAATCGGCATATGAGGGATTATAAATTCAAGGCAGGTCATCTATGGTGCATCGGTGTATGCGTGAGCAATACACTCTAATACTATGTAAGCTTATAATATTATCACATATCTAATCAACATATTGCTTTAAGATTAAATAGAGGTACATGCGCGTTTATACATTTTGAAAAATGATAACTAATGGAGGAATAATTGGGGCAGATAACTACATGATCTATATATGATGGAGAGTGTTTACATTTTTAAGAGTCTCAATCAATCAAGCTCATACTTCAATTACGTTCTCTAAGTTGTATTTTTCTTGAAGCTTCTATTATTATTTCCAATATTTATGATGTATTAAAATGCTAAATAGCCTACAAGATACGTAAACATATTCTTAAACATCTAAATTATATCATTTGGTACTAAAACTTTGAAATAAATCTAGCCGCGTAAATACGTGGGCCACCCCACTAGTTCAGAGTGAAAGCAAATGAGAGATTACGCCATACAACAATGGGTTATATTCCTCGCGTATAAATAGAGTTACAGAGGAAAGATGCAACCACCAAAATCTATAATAATTACATGATTGTGACAAATCAGAGAGAACATGGAAAGTAATCACAATCCGGGTAAACTAATCAACCATGTCCATGCGTGATCTCCGGAGATGATGAGCAAAACGTAGGGCCGTCAGTTAGTTCTCGATACACTAGTTTCATTCAGCGGCGGGGCGCAAAACATCTCCGACAATCGACCGATGGATTTCGGCACATCGGGGGCGTGAGCGTAACCGCGTGAGCTCACCGATGCGTGTAGATTCCATCCTGGGGATGGGAATCATGAAGCGAATTTCGGCACGTACCTCCCAGACCTCGCGAATCTTCTTCTTCTTTACAAAAGGAACTCGCTCTCTCTGGTGTAGAGACCAGCAGACCACCAGTATATTCTGAATGCAAATACTGTGTTTTGACTCTGGACGGCCGGCACGCTTTGACTCACTTAACATAACCACCTGGCACGATACTACGGTAACTGCACCATGTTTGAGAAGGAGCTGGGCTTTGGAGAGCAAAGGACTCACCTTTTTTAACACCGTTTTGGTACCGGCTATATTATACCGTACCATTATCTAAACCAATACAAAAGAGGCATACGTACTATACCAGCCTAAACACCGTCAATACCAATCATACTAGCTCGATACCAGTCAATACCGACCATACTGGCTTTAATATCGGTCCGACAGAATTGGTAATACTATTCAGTACGGGTAGAATTGATAGTACCGTATATTATATTGTATGTATATTTAATAGTGCTACTTTGTATTTAGAATAATATTACAAATGATATTTAGTGTGCATATAATTAAATAAATATATAGTTATATTATTATATTAAATCTATACGTGGATATGGCTCGGTAACAGAAAGTACCATTAGCAAATTAGAAGATTGACAGGTAGTTCCTCGGCTTCTTGCGTCAGTGGGCGCCACGATAGCCATTCCGACGAGGCAAGGAGCAACTCGTATTTCTCATGGAAAAACATTTCCAACCGGCCCATGTCATGGCCGTAGCTGAGACAAACTCTGTGCTGGAAAAACATTTCCAGCGGGCGCCATGCCGACACTAGGGTTGGTAAAGCTGCACACAACTACTCACACCACCTAAATGTTGGGCCCCTGTACCAAGAAAATTTTACCAAAAATTCTTGGAACTACACCCAACTTCAGCCCAATTCCCACCCAGGCTCAACTTCCGTACTTCTCCATGGAATAGCCCGTAGGCTGGTCATTAGTTTCCTCCCATGTATGGACCTTTTTTTATATAAGAGACTCCTCTTGTAAACCTTCTTACGGGACACCAAATTGGCAGCATAATTAAAGATGCGATGCATACATCAGATGGCTTTGCGTTGGAAGATGTTAATTAGAACCATCCACTCCAGTCTCCAGGCAAGACATGCTTGCACTTTCAGACATCCATGCGGCCATCCTCAGAGCGCAGTCACTGTCCAGGTGATAATCATGATTCATGGCAACTCGCAGAACAGCAACAATCATATCATCCGGAGCAAACCAAGGAGAACACAATCAGCTCAAAAGCAAGCAGGCTTTTCTTTCCTTTTCATTTCTTCCCCAGGCCAACCTCCTAATCGATGTCGCAAGTGCCTCAAATCAAAGCTTGCATGCAACTACAGCTCACAGCACAATCTGAAGAATACTGTGCAACGGAGATGGATTCCATCCCCCATTCCCATCAGCCAGGTCTGCAGAGATCTCACGAGGAAGCACTCCAAGCCCAACAATACCTTGGTCGCTTTCTGATGAAGTTTTCAGATGAAGCGAGTGAGCTGCTCAACTGCAGGAGATACGCAGGCAGAGCTCTCCCAAGTTCCCAACTGCCAAACCTTTATGTCAGCCATGCTTGTTGGCAGTTGCCGCTGCTGCTACCCGCAACAAACACACAATTCCATCGGTTCAGTTGCCATCTCACATAATGCACATGAACCATCACCAGCAAAGATTAATACGGAGTAACCTGCGGCAACCGAACAAGTGAGCATTTAAAGCTAGTAGCTAGCTACTGGCTCCGACTCCAAGCCGGCCAGTGATGAGCATGGGCAGCCATGCCTACCTCCATGTGCCATGGGTGGATGCAGATGCAGATGCAGTGCAGCCTCTGCTGAATGCAGCTCAGCCTCACGGAACAGTGCTCTTCTTCCACTGGAGCTGCGCTGCACTGCACCGCACCAAGAAGGACGGCACATGGAGAGGAGGGTTCTCTCTTCTGGTGACCTTCAGATCGAAGCTACGAACTGGTACTGGCACCTGGTAGGGAAATGATTCCGGCTCGAGTGCCGAAATGAGACCAAGATCTCATGCCCCTAGCCAGCCAGGTTGTACCGTAGTAGTAAGAAAAAGCAGAAACAATAATCCACACTACACTTTGGTCAAAAGCCATTGTTGCAGCAGCAGCAAAACACCTTTGCCCAAAGGGAACACAAGAATGATACCTTGAAGGGCATCGAAAGAATGAAAGATCCTCTTTGCTAAGGCATCAGCACAGCGCTCTTCTATGCAGCATGCTCCCGCGTTTCTGAGCAAGCACATCTCCATTCCACCAAAGCAATGGAGCCTTTTTCCAGTACGGGAAGAAACAGCTAGTGATGAACATTCAACGAGTAATAACCAGATATCTTAGATATGTGGAGTAACACTGAGACATCTTGCAGAGCTCATTAATCTAAATTCAGCATCACAATGAATAGGCTTGGCCCAAGAGAGGGCATGTTAGCACATTACTTGTACAAGTACTAGTACTACATTATAAAGCTGAAAAATCTGACTGGAGGTAATACGCACAGTAAGGGACCAGCATTGCCATTGCATAAGTAATTTGATGAGCGGGCCAGCAAAACACCAAGATACTCGCTGGTAAACAGATCAGATGATTATATCAGTGACAGATCTTATTCACATATCATACCAGCTAATGCATTACAATCTTTATCCAAGAGAGAACCATGACAAAGGCGCAATGAAGCTGCTAAAATATTGTTTGTAAGAACCCCTTCATGCTACATCAAGTTTCAATAAAGTCGTCATGCCCACATTTGAGCAGAAATCAGCACAATCCAAACCACAACCCTTAACTGGAGAGAGAGATTTGACACACCCCTCAAACCTCACGTGCAACTACATCACCACAATAACAAGCATTTACCACACTAACCAACATTTACCTCAGCTCATACGTACATAAATGCAGCCAACTGGCTTCCCGTGATCAACACAGGAAACTACAGTGGCTGCACAAAAGAGCCTTCATTCTGCAAATTATTCCGCTAACAAAGATCAATTTGACAAGCCACAAGATGACAAAGGGACCTATTTGCATCTTCACATTTGCTTTGCACGAATACAATACAAAAATCATATGGCCAATTAAGCCACATTGGACTGCTGACACTTCACGATGCCACAATTAAATAAAAGAATTAACAGATAGCAGTAACATTCTTAGACGTTGTTAAAGAACTCTCCAATAGGCCAATATAATATCCATTATCTCCACAAAGACTGTATGTACATCTAAGCACACCAAGAACTAGTTGCATATCATGAACCCAAAAGGCCAAAACCAAAACTCTAAACAAAATAGAAAAAAAATTATAGGTAAATAGTAGTGACAATAACAAATCCAACTGACATATAAACGCATATTGACGGACGAAAGAAAATTGGCAAACTCTTTTAACCCATACGCGATAGGCGAGGTAAGCAAGCGCTCAAGAGACCGTCGGCTTCACCGCCACCGCCTTCGCGGGCTCTGCGCCGAGTACTGCCGCTGCCGCTGACACGCCGCTGACGGCTGAGGGATACTGGGGGAGGACGCTGGTGTAGTAGATGGCGCGGCCATTACTATCATACGCCACTTGCGGGGCGTATGCCGGAGCGTTAGACGCGGCAGGGGCAGGTGCGGTGGCATTCGCGTTGGCATTGGCATTGTGTGGTGCGACAGCGTAGACGGCGGGGAAGGAGGCGGCACCGGGGGTGGCGGTGGCGGCGAAGTAACCATGGGGCGGCGCCGGGATGAAGAAGACAGGGCCATGGTCAGCGCCAGAGCCAGGGGCAACAGATGTATACCTGCCTGGAACCGGCAGGAAGGCCGTCGCTGGAGGAGCGGATGACGGAGGCGGGACAGGTGGCTTCTCCGGGAACTTTGGAATGTAGTACTCCGCTGTGGCTGTTGGGGTGGCGGTTGCGGGAGGGTAGGCGCGGGTCAGGGAGTCGTCGCTGCCGTTCCTCGGTAAGGCCGCCGGGGCCGGGGCAGGAACTGGTGGTGGCTGGTGGGTGGCGGTGTCGGTGACCTGAAGTTTCTCGAGCTCCTGGATCTGGCGCTGGAACTCGGCGGGTGAGACGGCGGGGGAAACTATGACGTGGTCGCCTGCAGGGTTGGGGTGGCGGTCGTCATTTTTGGCCGGGATCTCGACGGGGACGTTCTCCCGCACCGTCGGGGGATCGCCAGCCGGATCCTTCACCTTCACCGCCGGCGGCGGCACGAAGCCGTTGTCGAGGCCAAACAGGTAGTCGGGGCTCGTCGGCGCTACCACCACCGTCGGCTGAGGCACCGGCATCGGCACCGCCGCTGGAGGCGGCGACTGCACGGGCAACGTCTCCTGCTTCGGCTGTGGCGGCGGCGGGGGATGGACGGAGTTGAGCGCGTCGACGAACCAGTGACGCTGCTCCTGCTTGGGCTCGAGGAGGCCTGTCGGCTGCGGGGGCGGCGGCGGCGGCGACTGGACGGGGAAGAGGAAGACCCTCAACCTCGGCGTTGATCCACCGCGGGACGAGCCGCTGCCAGATCCCGGCGCGGGGCGGAGCAGGTGGAGGCGATCGTACTCGAGGACGAGATTTTCCAGATCCTCGTCGTTGGTAACGGAGACGAGCGCGTCGAGGTCCTCGCCCGGGAGTTGGTACTTGACGCAGAGATCCCCCGGGGCTCCGGCGAGCGCGGCGAGGCGCGCGGCAAAGTCGGGGAAGCGGAGCGGCCGCTCGAGCGACAGGATCTTCGTGTCGCCGTTGACGTAGGAGAGCTGGTTGTCGTGGGGACGCGGCTGGATGCGCCCGCCGTAACTCACCATCAGCCGCACCTTCGCCGGCGGCAGCGGCGGGGCCTGCGCCGCAGCCGCCGCCTCCGAGCCCTCGTTGTGCGCGTCGTCGGTGGCCGCGGCGGAGTGCGGGGACGAGTCGCCGGAGTCGGCCATGGCGGCGCGAAGGGGATGTGGCTGGCTAGGGTTGGGAGGAGGCGCGGGGTTCGGGCCTTCGGGGGGAAGGGACGTGTTATAAGGTAAGTGGGGATGGGATTAGCGGATTAAGGTGGCCGTCGCTGGGATTCTGGAAACGGCGGTGGTTTCGGATCGGATGGGGGCTATTGACCGGGGATTTTGGCGGGGGCTCGGCGCATCGGGAGATGTGTGGGGTCGGGCAGTTGGGATTGAGGTGAATGTGCGTGTTGGTGCGGCGGGCCCTACCTGCCCTTCTCTTTCCTTTTGGCTGCTCTGTTTCTTTTCTTTTTCTCGCCGAGCGACTGAGAGCACTGAATTGCTGTCTTCAGCTGTCCATTAATGTGGCATCAACTAATGTTAGATTGAAATCTTTTCTCGTGATGGATGGTATAAAAGGATTTGCTGAGGTTGAGTGGATGATTTCTCCGCTCTCGTCAAGCGGTCACGTGAACTCTCTCTGCTGTGCGCGCAGAGCTTCATGCTCCAGCTACTGTAGCGAGTTTTGTCGGCGCTAAGGTTTCAAGGTTCACTAGGCCCTTGCTCGTGCTAGTTTTTGCTGCGTATTACGTCAAGTTTGTGGCGACTTATCTC
Organism: Dendrocalamus sinicus; assembly: GCA_036346575.1. Classification (NCBI taxonomy): domain Eukaryota; kingdom Viridiplantae; phylum Streptophyta; class Magnoliopsida; order Poales; family Poaceae; genus Dendrocalamus; species Dendrocalamus sinicus. The sequence continues at coordinate 35,200,626 of CM070646.1, read as the reverse complement.
TTAGGAAGTGTCACTTTTCAAAGTACTATAGGGTGTTTTCTTTTTGGCTTAGATAGATACCTTTTATCTGAATGTTTGTGCGAATAAAATGAATACCAATAAATCACTTTAAAAAAGATTGTACTGATAAACCACTTTGAAAAGACGAAAAAATCACCATATTTATTTAGGGAAAACATATGTTGAAAAACGGAGATTATATACCTTTTCCTATAACTTTTCATGTGCTGTTGGTATTCAGTTCGGCATGTCCTGTGTTGGTGGATGCTAGGGATTAAAAAACGGTCGAAATCCCGATGGGTACTGGGAGGGAAAAAATCAATCGAAATTCTGGTGGTTACAAATACATTTTCTAGATTAGTTAATTATAACATTTTGTGTTAGGTTTTCTTTTGCTTTTTCCAGTAATCGGAACAGTTACCAGTTTTTAAACAGCCCAAATTTAAATTTTCATCAAGTTTTTCCTAGGTTTGCCAGTAATCGGTTGGTTACCGTTAATGCTCACCGCCCGAGTTTTGCACTGGTTCTGAGATTTCTATCCCTAGTGCTACAGTGCTTTGGTGACGGCTTGAAGTAGTAGTGTTTTTGTTTGCTGGTGCTTGGTCTTTGACCCATTCTTTTCAGCTTTTCAGCCTTTTTTGTTTTGATTTCTTTTAGTAATTAGTATTTATTAGACTAATAAACTATAGCTAAAAGATATAAACCACAGTTCAAAGTAACAAGTCCTTTAGCTAAGAACCATACCTCACGGGGCCCTGATCAACTCGGCTTCGGTTTCTGGCTTATTTTTCACTATTCATAAGTTTCGTCCTTTTCTGAACTTTTGGCTTTTTGTTGAGTTTTTTTGCCGGTTCTTTTTTCCCCGTATTTGTTTGTATTATACGTAATGGGCTAACATATTTTTTATATTTTTAAATTTAATTATGTTAAATAAATCTCTGTCAGCTACAGTGCTTTTTTCAGCCATAAGCCATGAGCTTTTCAGCCGAACCGATCACCACCAAAGTGGACTGGCCGAGTTTTGCACCAGTTCCAAGATTTTCATCCTAGTGGATCCTGTGTATTTGCGATAGCTTGAAGTAGTAGTGTTTTTTGTTTGCTGGTGTCTAGTCTTTGATCCGTTTTCAATTTTTTAGCTGTTTTTTATTTTGACTTTTTAGTAATTAATATTTATTAAATTAATAAACTATAGCTAAAAAGATATAAAGCGAAGTTCAAAATAACAAATGCTTTAGCTAAGCAACCGTGCGTCACGGGTGACGTGACAAAGCGGACCGGCCGAGAGCTGCGTTGGGTGGCACTTTACTGTGACACTCACCTGTAAAGGATAATTTGGCACAACCCACAAGGCCACAACACAACGCCCTCCCTCGAGTCCAGACGTGCTTTACCCTGGCGTGCCGTGCCGGCCCTCTCCTCGCTACAGCCTGCCGCTTGCTTGGGTGTACTGGTACTACTGTGCCGGCCTGGTGCAAGCTCACCTAGCAAATTAGTAGCACGTCTATCCGTACGAGCACTGCGCAACTTTGGTCTACGTGTAGGGAAGGTCCATACAATGCAATGCAATCTGCAAAGGCACTAAGCTACAAAAAGAATTGCTCAAACCTGTACTTCAACGGACCAAATTGGCTCCCTATTTTACCCCCCTTTGTGATTATGCAGGTCAGGCGGCAATGGCGCGCAAGGTTCGACGCATCCTGCATTCCATGGGCCATGGCAGGCAGGCACATCCACAGCTCCGCTTCCAACCGACAGGAAGCACTCAGGCTGGGTGGGTGCCTTTGCACGACCGACGAAGGCGCCAACACTCAACAGCAACAACGGCAGCGAGTGACCATGCGCGGCAGAAATTGGTCGAGCAGACCTCACACAGCAGAGCGTCCTTGCTCTACTCATTTCAACTCCAGCTTCTAATTTCTGATTTATTTTTTACTATTTATAAATTTTATCTTTTCTACTTTTTTCTTTTTTTTAGCTTTTTTTGCCGGTTCTTTTTTCCTGTATTTATAGACGTTGTCCGAGATGAGCTAACATATTTTTTTTCCTATTTTTAAATTTAATTACAACAAATAAACCACTTTCGACTATAGTGAAATTTTAACTAGCTATAATACATTTTTTATCATAAGCTACAGCTTTTCAGCCTAACCGAACATGACTTAGGTGGTGATCGGTTTGGCTGAAAGCCTCGTGGCTTATGGCTGAAAACATCTTGTGGTTGGTGAAAAAGATCAGAATGACAGAGAGCTTATTTACCATAATTAAATTTAAAAAAATTTAAAAATAGAAAAAAAATATATTAGCCCATCACGTATAATGTAAACAAATACGAGGAAAAAAGAACCGGTAAAAAAACTAAAAAAAGCCAAAAGTTCAGAAAAAGACGAAATTTATGAATAGTGCAAAAATAAGCTGAAGTTAAAAGCTGAAGCCATATTGATCAGGGCCTTAGTCACATCTGACGATGGCCCGCGTCGCAACAGTCTCGGGCGGGCGGGACCAGGCCGTCGCGCAGGCAGGCAGAGGCAAGAAGTTAATTTTGGCAACGTGTTAGGCAGACGTGCGCAGGAGTCTGGCGCGTGCAGCCAAAAAACCGGTCGTTTTTCCTGGTCAAAACTGAGCGGGAGCACGGGCACGGGCACGGCCATCCCGCAGCCGCACCACACCGCACTGCACTGTGGGTCCGGCTCGGTCAGTCCAGAGCCCGATTGGATCCAGGGCGCTGGTCCGCCTGATCGACTTCGGATGGATGGATTGGATTTATTGCCCTTTTTCGGTGAGCTGGTTGCCTGGTTTGTGTCGGCAGGTAAAATTACCCCGCCGGAATTTAACGTGACAAATGAGTAGTAAATCTGACTCGGCGCGTACAGCCAAACCAGCCGTCAAATGCGAGTCCGTACAAGATGCCGAGCAACCCGATGAGCTATTGACTAGGCCATCTTCTCGGCGCGTCGCGTCAATACCCTTAATGCTAGTTTAACTGGCAACCATGAAAAGCTATGCTCACCAATTATGCCAGCAACATAACCGGGGGTAGTAATTACACTGAGCAATGGGTCCTACAAGCAATAGAGGTGTGTGGGGCAATAACTTTTTTTGTTGGATATAAACAAACGTGCGTGGCATAATCCTACTAACAAACTTAACGGACCACCTAGTTTCAACTTTAGGACTATAGTGACAGCATCTTAAAAAAAAGACTATGATTGCAGAAAATGATATTTTTCTCTAAGGCATAATTGCTAGTTTGTTAGTGAGATGATTTTTATTAGGGCATCTTAGGAACACAGGAAATAATATAGGAATAGAAAACACATAAAATACACAAGATTGACAGTGCAATCCTACGTGAACACAAAACAGATAAATTATTCTTAAAAGGTGCTTGGATGCTCTATACCTATTTTATTCTTTTAAAATTCCTCCAAAAATCCAAGGAAGGCCTTACTCCTTTCGCGAAAGAAGCTTTTGCTAACCATGGAGGTGCCCAAGTGGGTGCTTTGATAATACCTGATCTTTCATGGAAGATGAAAGAATATATGTACGTATGATGACTACACTAATAACGTGATTAGCACTGATCCCAGGTGTAATGTTAGTAGGATGCTATATTATTTGTACTAGTAGTATATTCACAATATATGCATGTGGCAGCCAGTAGGTAGTTAGCAGGCATGAAGCCGGATTCGGGTAGTTTTATGGAATAGTAGTATACTAGTTAACAATGCTAGGTAGTCCATGAGCGCAATACTTTAGCGTGTGCATGGGGATTAAAGAATCGTTAGAAGCCTTCTAATTGAGGTGCCGAGTAGGCAAGCAAACGCTCGAATGTATCCTCCGCCACGCGTAGATGGCTGGAAAGTAGAACAGACATTTTTTTTAAAAAAAAAGAAGGCCGTGTACTGTGGCGACGGCGCCGTTATTAGCTGTATAATTTATTGGTCTAAAACAGTAAGTGCGGTTTTTTTTTGAAACTTGCTAATCTTCAGAGGTTGTGGCCAATATTTTCTTTTCAAACTTGAACATGCCAAATAATTTATTGGTCTAAAACAATAAGTGCGGTTTTTTTTGTTTTGTTGGAACTAAGGTTCTGTTTGGATCCATCCAGATTTTAAGAATCTGGCTTTTGAAACTGGGTGGGATCCAAACATACCAGTTTTTTGGGGCAGTTTTTAAAATCTACCTACCCAGATTCTTAAAAACCAAGAAGCTGTTGATACCCAGCTTTTGCCAGTTTTTTTGGCACAAATACCCATTTACCCTCATTAAAGACCACGTATTGTTGTTTAATGTGCTGTTTAAGAGCAATAAATATAAGGGTATAATAGTCTATTAGCACCAATCATAAATGAAATCAGCTTTTAAAAATTAGGGGATCCAAACACCCCATCAATTTTTACTTAGAAACCAGTTTTTAAAAACTAGAAGTAATAGTTAATTTTTAAGAATCTGAAACTGATCCAAACAGGCCTAAAAAAACGGCGGAGACCTTTTCTTCCAGACTGGTTTGTTCCCGTAGTCTGTTACTATGTAGGCGTAAATTTAGGAACCGTAGGAAATTACTGCTCCGTATTTTCATCCTAGGGGAAAGGGAAGTTGACCGGGTCTCCTGCACGTGGGCCCCACGTGTCAGATGGAAGTAGTGTGGGCCCACCAGTCGGGCGCGCGTGAACTGATCCAATCCCTCAGATCCAAGTTGGCAGGTGCAGCAGCGCAGCTTCTTCTTGTTGATTGGCCTAGCGAGCTGGCATCCAAGGGGTTCATTCACTCACTCGTCGTGGTCCGTCATGGTAGAGTGCATGTACTTGTCCTAGGGAGCTTGCTGCTTCGCTTGCTATGGTAGTAGCTGACTACTTGTTCCTTCCGTGAGAAAAGTCCGGTTCTTTTGGGCTGTATCCAATGTTCTGTGGCTTTTGTTCAAGTGTTATCTCCTCTCTTTTGTGATTTAGAAGAAACTACAATATCATGCTACTTTCTTGCCCTCACGTTTATCTAGCTTCCCCTTTAAAAGAGTATTATCTAAATATATATATGTTGTGGTTTGAGCACAACAGTAGATACAAGGTACCCCTTTTTCTCTTAGGGATATAGAACCAAAGCAGCTAGAGCCAACCGAGAGAGAGAGTGTGCTATTGTAAAATGAGTGGATTTGAGCCTCTTGTACCCCTCCCGAGGGTTTTATATACATAAATAGAATAAGATGATAAATAACTATCCTACCCCTTAATGACTCTGTAAGCTACCCCAATAATTTGTAGCACATCATCAGTTCATCACACACATAAGCAGTTAGTAACATCTAACAGTATTCTGTAGTTAGCCTTGAATGAAACCTAGGAATCTTATGCAGAGAGGGGAGGCAACCAAGCAATAGCAACCCCACGTACAGCTACTGAACAAACGAATTGTCCATCTCCACGCCTTTTCCAGAGAGCAACACTCTCGGGCGAGCATCAGCCGTCCATGTAGCGCCAAGGCAGGCTCCTGGTGACAGCATCCCAGCCGTCCGTCGCACTCACTCAGCATCAATCGCGCTACCGAAACGAGAGGCCAGTAGCTAGTAGTGCGTACGCCGTCTCGTAGCGCTACCAATTAACATCAGGCATCTCCTTTCCCCATCAATCATTACCAGGGCTTAAATTAACAAGGAACAATCTATTTATGGGCGCTACAACATGATGGCAATCCACATGAGTGCAAGTACCAGCTTGCGCTGTTAGCGACTTGTTTAGCCGCGAGCGCCTCGAGCCCCGAGAAACCGGAGAAACAAGCTGCTGGTAATCGCTAGTCAGACTTGAGAAATGGCGGAACACTATTGCAAGCCTGATCATGCAGAGCCTCGTTAGAGATTTGGAGCCCCGGCCATGTGCATTGAGAAGCCATGCGCTTTCTCGGTAATCAAGTGCCTGGTATTACGTGGCTGTGGTAAGCTTGAAACCGTCAGTGTCTCTGTACTGACAGGCAAAACGCTAGCTGCAGTTGGTACTAGTGCATTTTTCAACCCCCGTTCAGCTGTGCTGCTCTACTACATGAGCAGTAGAATTTACAGCCTCGATATATGCCTTTTGCTACTTTGACCAGCAGGCTCCTCATTTGCACGATGAATGCTGCCATGAACTGAAGGCTTCAAAGCTTAAGACCGAGGAAATGTACCCTACGGAACTGTGTGCATCCGGTTTCTTGACTCGGTGCTGGTGCTTGTCTTGCGGCCTAGCTATTCCAGTGGAAGCAGTGACGATGCTTTCCTTCTTTCGACAGGTCGCTTGTCCCGTGACAAGGAAACATCTTAGGTGGTAATCATTTGGGCTTATGGCTGAAAAGCACTGTAGCTAGCTAAAAAACAATGTAGCTGACAGAGACTTATTTAGCATAATTAAATTTTAAAAAAAATTAAAAATATAAAAAATGTTAGCCCATTATATATAATACAAACAAATACAGGAAAAAAGAACAGGCAAAAAAGCTCAACAAAAAGCCAAAAGTTCAGAAAAAGAAGAAATTTATGAATAGTGAAAAATAAATCGAAAGCTAAAAAGTGAAGCCAAAACGATCACAACCAATTATATACGTTCAGAAATGTTCAGTCAGTTGTCGACTAGAAACTTGAGAGCAGAGCTGGCCGCATTACATTTGGCGCCAAGTTAAAAGAACCGGTTAATCACTAAGGAAAAATTAACACTTCACACCTTCAGGAACAGATACTCGATCCTGCAAATTGTATCTATCAGGCGCAAAACGATGATATCGACACTATGTTACTAGCTACTAGTTTGTCTACATTTCATTGCAAGCTAGAACATTGTACTTGAGATAGACGAAAATCAAAGCAGCAGCGTGTCATCCATCTTGTCCAACAAGCCCAAGATGCGTTTCGACGGCCTCTCGTGGGGACGGAGAGACGGGTTCTCCGGACCAAAATTCCGTAAGGTACAAAAAGTCCAGTAGATCGGACTTGGCCCATGTAGTTTTGGACCCAATATTACCGTTCTACCCAAATCCATCGGCTCCTCTCGCTCATCACAAAACCGGAACTCATGGGCCGAGTGAGCTTCAGAACTGTGGAGACGAGATGAGAGGCAAAGCCTGACTGATCGAGCCCGCTCATTTCAGCTTCAATTTCTAGCTTCTAACTTATTTTTTACTATTCATAAATTTCATCTTTTTCTGATTTTTTTTGTTTTTTGCCGGTTTTTTTTCCGTATTCGTTTGTATTGTTCGAGATGAGCTAACATATTTTTTCTATTTTTAAAATTTTTAAATTTAATTACGTCAAATAAGCCACTTTCAGCTACAGTGAAATTTCAGCTAGCTACAGTGCATTTTTAGTCATAAACCACAGCTTTTCAGCCCAACCGAGCAGCTGTCTCGTCCGGATCCTATGCTGGAAAGTTGAAACCGAACGGACTAAACGACGACAGTGAAAGCTAGGTAGGTTCTTGTTTGCGAACGGTTTAACTTGGGGAATGCTAGTTCTACATTGCCCAGCAATGTTGGCATATATGGCTCAGTTCTTTTCTACTTATGCCTTGTAGCTTAGGTCTCATATTGCAGTAACTAGTTTTTAAATGGTGTGTTTTACAAAAGAGAGGTCAACAAAAGGATTGTAGTAAAAAGTATACTGAATTTAGTTGTACCGATCACAATCATATGTGATTATTTTTCATTACATACTATCTCTCGTAAATAGTTAAAATTTAAAAATTTATAATTTGTTATAAGATACAATCTAAACAAACCTACCCTATGCAGCTGAATGCAATGGAGTGAAAGGCTTTGGTCCATTCATTCTTAAAGCCCCTTGATCTTTCGTCTTTCGCGCTAGGAAAGCAGTGGCCATGATAAGAGCAGGTACAATAAGGTTTAGTCAGCAGGCTATAGCAAATATAATATCAACCAAATCTTACGTGGCAGAGAGAGAAAGGAAGAGAGAGAAGGAAACTGGCTACTAAATTACAGCTAGCTATAGTACGTAAAAATATGCATTTCACTCTCTTACACGTGGGGCCAAATAGTTATTGTAATAGCTACCTTATTGTATGAACTATTTTTTGAAGGCTATAGATGAAATGGACAAGTGTTATAGCCACTAGTTAGCTATACTATTGTACTTGCTCTAATACTCCTTCAATTAATGTGGAGTGTAAAAGTTGAGGAGAAAAGAGGTACTGCCATCCGATCGATTGACGTATCAACAAGAACTATGTAAACAGCTCGGTCTGCCTGCCTGTCCGGCCGTACGTGAAAGATACGGTGGACGACGAACCGGCAACAGCAGCAGCTCTCGTCGGCCAATGCTCTATCGCAGGAGGCTGGCTTATTAGAGCAAGTTTAATAAGGCTGACTGTGCTAGCTATAAGAGAATTCATGTCAGCATAGTCCTATATAGAGGGGAGAGAAAAGGAGAGAGAGAGCCAAGCCGGCTCCCATGCAAGAGTCAGGCTATAGCACAGGAAAACAGGCGTTATCCATGCATGTACCAATAGAACTAACCGCTATACCCATGCATGTATTAAATCACCAATACTCATATATGTATTAAATGATTGAAAGCTCTTGTAGAGACAACTTATAACCAGCTTATTGTATGAGTTGGCTGCATCTTACCTTTTGATGACATGGAAATGTATTGGAGGTAGCAGCTATCTATACTATTAAACTTGCTCTTATTAGCTTCCTGTGGAGGGCGTGTCTCCTCAAGCACCGAAACGGGAAACATCAGTGCTGTGGCTACGCATCAAATAGTACACATAAGACTGCTTTAGGAGGCTTTTTAGAGCTAACGAGTGTGGAGAAACGTGAATTGTCTTTGTACTAGATAGCTTTTTTCTAAAAATGATGATTCTATCTTTTTCATGCGGTTTAGACATGTTTTTATAATCTTAAGGAGGTTTATTACAGAGCTAGACTTATTTTTACAGGAGCAATTATGCCATTTCTTTCTCCTAAGATTACACAAATACCCCTACTTAGATCTATCTACATAGGAGTAAGACTGGCACTTATGCTGCACAGTAACCTTAGCTAAGCTGATCACGCTATATTACTGACACCTTAGTCCAAGTAGCCCAGGGGCGTCCCCCAACAACAGGCTTTGGCCTTTGAAAGCTTTTTTGTTTGCTATGCTCTACAGCCTACTCCATCAGAAGGCTATAATAGTACTTCATGTACAAAATGTATATTTAAGAAGTGCTATAGGGTTTATTCATATTGGTTGTGGCAGGTTATTTTTGGTTAAAGATAAATAATAATGATCAAAAGAAATACTTTTAAAAGGAGTAGCTTCGCGTAGCGACAAGACCACACGGGCCAGCTTTCCATAGTGACAACACTAGATGGGATGGTTTTGTGCAGTGACTACATCAAACGGGGCAGTTTTATGCAGCGACAAGACTACACGAGGCACCTTTGCGCAGCGATAAGAACACACGGGCCAACTTTGTGTAGCAATTTTTTTGAAAGACAAGGCAACAATCTACCTTGCAGGCTATTCACATGTAACAAACCACATGATGCCAACCTTTTGGCTTATAAAAGGAGATGGAAAAAATCTGAGAGAGAACACTACACAACCAAATCCAACACTACACCGGAACTTGTTTTACCACGTCAGGATGGACATGTTACAGAAGAAACAACGGGACAAGATGATGAAGCAATAGGAGGAGACCCGCAAACTAGCAATGTTTGCTGCCACCCGTGACAAACAACTAAGAGCTGCTGCGGCCCGGGCCAAACAAGGGGAGTGTGCCAGGAGGTTAGCTTCCTGCAATGACGTCTCCCGTAACAATAACCTCATCCTGAACGTTCCAGCCGAGTGTTTGTAGCAACACCCGCTCGAGAGAGAGACGCTGCCCCTCTGTTGGTGCACAGACCCATGCAAGTTTTTTAAATCTAAGCAATGACTTAGCCTAGGCATACGTTATTGGGGTTGCGCAAACTAATCCTGTGACTATCCCAACCATCGTCGAGACACGAGTAGTTATTGGCAGCCGGTAAAGACCAGTTACAGTATGTTCCCATACTATTTCTCTTTTAAAGTATGCACTAACAACCTCTCCCATCTAACCGTAGTCCCCGAAATCGTTATGTAGCTACCGCAAATGGATTGGCCTAGAGATACACGCACATGATCAGTGGGCTCTCGACTTCGATGAGTAGGATGTCAAAGAGCAGCTACCGCAGACGTTACGTATCATTTGCTATGCTGCCCTAGCACGTAGGAGAGGGAATCATGGTAGCACCCACCTGCTGAGCAACCCAACATCGATAGCCATGTGCAATATACAATATTGCTTAACTTAAGCATGCTTTACACTAATTTGGTGCTTAGTCTCTGCTGCCACCGTTGGCTAGCTCGGCATATCCTTTTATTGAGTTAAGAAAACTCAGCAGTGATACGTGTCGGCTGTCGCTGCTTCCTTAGTTGTAAAGGGTTCAAAATTAAAAATCTGTGTGTCGTATGGCTAAATTTGAAAAAAAAAGTAGGTGCGGTGGCTTGTATAGAATCAACTCAAAATATTTGCTACAGATGCGCAGCGACGAGGACGGGCGTACATTGGTACTCAACTCAGCGCCCGGCAGTTATTCAGAGGATTTTTGGATTCAAACTAAAAAGATTATCTCCTCAACCCATGGTTGCACTCTAGTTTCTGATTCTTTTTTCCCACTGGATAAAATACCATGTTCGTAGAAACACAGGGCCTACTAGTCATTTATCATCTACATTATGCTCAGAGAAATGCTCACTTGACAGCAATGTTATCTTCCAAGGGCGCATGAGAAGTTGTAAACTCATCTATTTGTACATTCTCTTACACAGTAGATATGATCAAATGCTAGCAGGACCTCAAGACGATAAAAACGAACCATGCCAAACTAAAAGAAGCCCCTCTGAACTGCAAGCTCCAGAAGTCAAGGAGCAACACTGAAATGGACATATTGATCTATCTATTGGAGTCTGGATTTGGGCCACTTGGAACCTCATGCTTGCTGTCGTCAAGCCCCGCCGAGTTAATCCATCTCCGGGGACGGAACCTCCTGGACCTCACCGCCGGCAGGAGAAGGCGCCGCCCGCCGGCCTCCGAGAACGACGACGCTGCCGCCGCAGGCAACCTCACCGTTTCCTCTCCCGGAGGAGCCAGCGGCACGACTACAAGCACAACGGCACAAAGTAAAGCACTCAGGAGAAGCAGCCGCAGCACAGCACTTGATCTTCCAATCCATCGAGCTCTTGCCATGCAAGAATCAATCAGAGCAGCCTTCTCCCGGATCTCACAGGACACTACCAACGCCCATGAGCACCAGACGAGCAAACCAGTGCGTGTGTGTGAGAGCTAGCTCACTTCACACAGCTCTTGTACTGTGAGGAGTGGCGTGTGTGGTGAGACAAGAAGCTAGTAGTATGTAGTAGCAGCATGTAGAGGGGAAGAAAGCTGAAGGGGCACCATTCTATTCAAGTATTCACAGACTGGCATTGCTGAATCGGCCGGTTGGTTTGCTTGCAGGTGAAATGAGGCAACCATGTGCTTGCAAAGGCATGGAGCAGGGTGCCTTCTTATTTACCGCCCGTAGAGTAAGAGGCAAATGGACACATTTGGACCTCTAAACACCCGAAATTTCATTTTTGGCCTCTAAACCAAAAAAATTCCAAATCTGAACCCCTCCGAGCGCACGACCCACTCTCCGAGCGCACGATTCATTTTTTGACCGCACGACCCACTCTCCGAGCACACGATTCATTTTTTGACCGCACGACCCACTCTCCGAGCGCACGACTGCCTCTCCGAGCGCATGACCCCCTCCCGACAACAAAACGCGGGTCGTGCGGTCAAAAAATGAATCGTGCGCTCGGAGAGTGGGTCGGGCGCTCGGAGGGGTCCAGATTTGGAATTTTTTTAGTTTAGAAGTCAAAAATGGAATTTCGGGTGTTTAGAGGTCCAAATGTATCCAAAATTCACAACATCCCCGGTGTATCTGACAGTCTGACACCATCATCACCATACATTGATGGCTTGTAGACGCCTCAAGAAGACCTGTCTACCTGTGTTAGACTATTCACTTATTCAGCACTACTCACTATTCAGAACTGCCAATCTCTTTACTTTTTTGTCCATGCACGCATACGCACGACTCTTCTGTTGCATGTAGGCTATATATGTACCGTGAAAATTGCACATATTGCTTCGAGTATTTACTGTTGTCGATCCATGAAGCAGCCGAAAAGTTGATCATGGGAGGGCCGAGCCCAAAAGGGGGAAAAGAAAGAAAAGGAAGGGAGAAAAGACGTAAGATGGCATCGAATGGGAGCTTTGGTTTTGACAAGGCTGTAAAGTGCCATGCAACTATTTGACTGTCATTGACGGCATAATACTGCTGTTTACTTCATTCTGGTTTTAGTCAGGACTCAGGAGAACGCACGGTTAATCTGATGGTCTATTTCCATGTAAGTTCCCCTTCCATTTTGCTGAGTTTCAGGTATGGACCATTTATCTCTCTCGTTCGTACGAAAGACTGGGAGTGTTAAGCAAATACAGTTGTTCGTTCTTCTATAGCCTATTGTTTTCACCATGTAAAACAAACTATAATATAAATTTTGGGACACCGCCATGTCCTGTCCCTGAATCGGTGACTCTACCCTAAAGTCCAAAACAAAATGATGGGAGGACTATGTTAGCTCTGCCATTCAACACATACCCAAGCAAGATGAGGACTATGGGAGGGGTAATGCCAAGCCAACAAGTTAGCTTTTCAGTGGACTCTCAAACACAAGCTGCATTCATGCACATGAACTATATGAGAGACAGTCACTGCTCACCATGTAGATACGGTGGAATTATCACTGCATTTTCTTCCAAGGCATGCTCCCCGTGCTAGCAAAAGGTGCACGAACTTTAAAGCGCTCATGATTATCGTACCAGGGCAAGCAAGGACCTATCTATTTGATTTTTCAGTTCGGCTTGAGCTTCTGGCTTATTTTTCATTATTCATAAATTTCGTTTTTTTCTGAACTTTTGGCTTTTTGTTAAGCTTTTTTGCCGGTTCTTTTTTTTCCCGTATTCGTTTGTATTATACATATGGGGCTAACATATTTTTAAATTTTTTAAAATTTAATTATGCTAAATAAGTCTCTGTCAGTTACAGTGTTTTTTTTCAGTCAGCTACAATGTTTTCAGGTATAAACCATGAGCTTTTAAGCCCAACTGATCACCACCCGATAAGCCATTAGATTTTAACTTTTATCAATAATATTATTTATTGGACCTATCAATCGATAGCCCAAAATAACATAACGGAGTAATCTCAGCCTCTCGTCTAATCGCAACTTATCTTGCCGCCCGGCCATGCATCGTGATTCGGGATTCTCTACTACTACTATCTGTGTCCTTCTGAGCCTCTGAATGTGGCGACCGGGCTTTACGGGAGCATCATCAAGAGGGCAGGCAAGGCTCCTAGTTCTTGGAGTTGCTCTTTCTGCACTCTATCCTTCAGGCTTTTATATTAAGCCTGTACTGCGGTCGCGGTAGTACCTGTACTGCTTTAGTTCCACAGGTTGCTAGCTAGGTCACATACATATATGTAGCTTTTCATAAGTAGTAGATGCAACGATTGACTTTTGGAGTAGTCCTTGTTGAATATATAAGCACATATAGATTTAATTTATTCCATAAATAAATCATGACATCATGCACGTAAAATAACAGAACTATCACAGGCATAAAAGATCTAGACATGTAAACCAGAAAACTGTACATGAACAGATCTAATACGGAGAATATGGTATGCATGCGTGCCGATGGTTATGTTACGATCGGTTTGCCGATGTAGACGCCGCAGCACGGTGAGGATGACACGAAGTCGATGACGATTCGCGGCCGAGCGACGAGGAAGACGAGCGAGCTACGGCGGCGATCGCGCGAGCGCTTCCCAAAACCTTATTCGCCTCTCCCGGTGCAGGACTTGAAGACAGCGGTTCGGAGACACGCTCTCCGACCGAGCGGTGCACGCCGGCGGGCGGGACGGAGTAGACTACGTGGGACGGCGCAGCACAATGGATGAAGGAGGCAAAACCTAGATTGATTTTCGCATGTTATCTTGTATGGAGGCGGCGACTCGTATTTATAGAAAACCGGGGCGCGTGATCAAGGCGCTGCACGTTCTCCATAACTCGTAATCGAACCGGATTAGTTGCGTAACCGATCCGGATTCACCGCCACAAAACGACAAAAGATAAAGCGCAAAGGAAGGCTGCGTCTGCGCAAGCACTGGAGCGGATTTTGGCGGACCATTCACGCAGTGCCGTGCGCTGCGCCCCGCCCGCCCGGCCCGGCGAGGCGAGGCGGCAGCAGCGCGTGTTATCCTCTAGTTCTCTCCCACACATGCCTCAAGTGGCTAGGAGTGCACCATCCCTTTTAAGGTGGTCTTCCTCTCCTAGAACTAGCAATATGGTACTAAAGGTTTCATGTATGCCTCCTTTGCATGAGTGGGCCTTTGAGATTTAATAGGAATTATTCTTATTATATGGGCTTGGCCCACATAATCCAACAATCCCCACCGGATCTCAAAGTCCCACAGAGATTTGCACGAATTCAATGTCTTGTTTATATATCAAGTATTTCGATGGAGACCGATTAAGGTTGAACATCCACCTAGAACTCAAGCTACACTTACTCACAACTTGAGCAGTGGACTATGCCTTGAATTGCAAGTTTGGTGCAAGCAAGCTTCACTTAAAGACTTAAGCGATACTAGGTGCGCGAGAGGCTACCCCTCGGTCGGAGCGTATAAGTCATACTCCTTGGTCTCTTCATGAGCTTAGTAGAAGATTACCCAAAATCTCCATAGACTGCGACTAACAGTCGGGCTCATATAGGTGTGTTCTTTCAAGAACGTTCTGCAGGATAACGTCTTCGCTTCTGAAAGCCAATGGAACACATTAAGGCCTTAACCAACCTGCCTTGCAGTTTCTGAGAGTATTGCATCTTCACATAGAGAGGGTTGAAATTACTCTCCTCCAGTTAACTAATGGCTTGATGGCTTGTTTTTCCCAGATCCTAATTCACGGGATCTCCGATCACATAGGTTGGGTTACTACCATAGATAACTCACATGGGTCTCATACTCATCTCCTTCGATGCACTACCTATCACATTCCGTGATAGTCCCTTTGTAAAGGGATCTGCCAGGTTTTTATCTGTTTGGATATAATCCAAGGTTATAACTCCGGAGTTTCTCAATTTCCTGACAGACTTCAATCGTCTCTTAACATGCCTAGACGATTTCATATTATCCTTAGAACTGTTCACTTTAGCGATAACGGTTTGATTATCACGATTCATAAGAATAGCGCGCGGCTTTTCCACCGTAGGTAGATCCATCAATAGATCCGTAGCCATTACGCCTCAACAATAGCGATGTCTAGTGCGCAAGCTCGCTTCCATGGTTGACCTCGTCAAAATGGTGCATTTGCAAGACCTCCATGAAACAAGCACCACCACCAATAGTGAAAACATATCCACTAGTGGCTTTGATCTCATCGGCATCGAGATCCGGTTGGAATCATGTAACCCTCCGACCGACGGGTACCCGGTATAGTGAAGTCCAAAGTTCGAGGTACCTTTCGGATAGCGCAACACTCGCTCAAGCGCCTTCCGGTGATCATCTCACGGGTTAGATGTAAACGGCTCAATTTGCTCACAGCAAAGGAGATGTCGGCCTTGTTGCACTAGCTAGGTACATTAGTGAGCCAATTATCGGGAGTATTCCGGTGATTCCTAGCAATTTTCTTATTCTTACGAAGTAACACGCTAGGATCATAAGGTGTTGAGAAGACTTGCGATCGAGAAAAGCCAAAACGGCTCAAGACCTTTTCCACATAATGAGATTGCAATAATGTAATACCATCCTCACCTCTAACCAATTTAATATTTAGAATAACATCACCACTCCCGGATCTTTCATATCAAAATTTTGAGACAAGAATAATTTGACCTCATTTATCACATTGATGTTTGTCCCAAAAATCAAGATGTCATCCACATACAAGCATAGAATAACTCCCTTACCCCACCATAGCGATAGTATACACATTTATCTGCCTCATTGACAAGAAAGCTCTGCAGATATCGTTGTTCTATCGAACTTCTCATGCCTGCTGCTTAGGGGCTTGTTTGAACCATACAAAGATTTCAACAGCTTTAACACCTTGCTTTCTTGACCTTCTACTACAAATCCATCAGTTGTTCCATGTAAATTTCCTCATCCACTCTCTGTTAAGAAAAGCTGTCTTAACGTCCATTTGATGAGCGAGAAGACCATGTGAGGCAGCCAAAGCAAGTAGTACTCGTATTGTGGTCGGTCTAGCAACGGTGAGTAAGTGTCAAAGAAATCTTCGCCTTCTTTTCGAGTATAGCCCTTGGCAACAAGCCGAGCCTTGTACTTTTCAATGGTACCATCAGGCCTAAGCTTCTTTTGAACACCCACTTGCATCCTATAGGTTTGCACCCATAAGGTCTATCTGTCATCTCCCGGTGCCATTAGCGATAATAGAATCCATTTCACTACGGACAGCCTCCTTCCAATAGTCTGCATTAGTAGATGCATACGCTTCTGAAATAGACTTGGGAGTGTCGTCCACAAGGTACACAGTGAAATCATCACCAAAGGATTTGGATATCCTTTGTCTCTTGCTCCTTTTAGGAGCTCCACTGTCATTCTCCTCATGGACAAGTTCATGTGTATGTTCAAAAGGTTCAGGTGGTGTGATTAAACTAGGAATTATTTCAGAAGGTTGACTAGTAGTGTTATATGTATCCTTCATTGAAAAAATATTCTCAAAGAATGTTGCATATCGAGACTCCATAATTGTACCAACATGCATGTCAGGTACCTCAGTTTTAACTATCAAAAATCTATAGGCAATGCTATGATTAGCATATCCCAGAAAGACACAATCCACAGTTTTCGGTCCAAGTTTGCGTTTCTTAGTTATTGGCACATTAACTTTCGCCAAGCACCCCCATGTACGCAAGTAAGAAAGTGATGGTTTTCTCCCAATCCATACCTCGTATGGTGTTTTATCCTTATTTCTGTTAGGAACTCTATTTAATACATGATTAGATGTTAGCAAAGCCTCCCCACCATGCCTTAGGTAAGCCCGATGTCTAACATGGCATTCACCAAGTCGATCAACGTGCGGTTTTCCTTTCGGCAATCCCATTTGACTCGGGGAATAAGGAGGCGTCCTCTCATGTATAATGCCATGTTCCTCACAAAATAAGTCAAATTCATTGAGAAATACTCTCCACCACGATCGACCTAAGTCTTTTTATCTTTCTGTTTAATTGGTTTTCAACTTCGCCTTATAGATTTTAAAATAGTCTAAAGCCTCATCTTTCGTTTTCAATAAATACACATAATGAGAACCTAGTTGCATCATCAATCAATGTCATGAAATATCGTTTTCCACCCTTCGTCAACACGCCATTCATCTCGAAAGATCTGAATGCGGGAGTTCTAGTGGTGCCAAGTTTCTCTCCTCGCGACCTTGTGAGGCTTACGAGGTTGCTTTGATTGCACACGGCTATGGCATTTAGAACCTTTGGTGATGGAAACGTTTGGAATTAAATTCATCTTGAAAGCGAGACATCAAACCAAAATTAATATGACATAGACGTGAGTGCCAAACATTAGCCTCATCATCCACACTGCCACAAATATGGTTTATAGTCTTATTGCAGAAATCTGAAAGGGAAAAGCGGAACAAGCCTCCGCACTCATAGTCTTTACCAATAAAATGTCCATGTTTAGACACGACTACTTTATTAGACTCAAATACCAACTTAAGCCCGTCTCTACATAAACGGGAGCCACTAACGAGATTCTTGTCTATAGAAGGGACATGCTGCACGTTCTTGGTGCCACGATCTTTCGAAGTAAACTTCAGATCTACCGTGCCAACACCATAAGCGATAGCATGTGACCCATTCCCCATTAGGACGGAGGAATCGGGCGACTGATAAGAAGAAAACAACGAAATATCAGCACACACATGTACATTAGCTCCTGTATCAATCCACCAATTGGTAGATTGACTAACTGAAAGAACAGTAGGTAAATTACCATACCCAGTCCCATCTCCAGTCTTGCCAATGGTCACGTTAACAGACTTAGAAGTCTGTCCTACAGGTGCCTTCTTTCCTTTGCGTTGTGGGCACTTCTTGGCCATGTGACCAACCTCACCGCACACAAAGCAAGTTCTATCATCCTGATTGTTGTTGTTCTTCTTCTTCTTGAAGTTGGTTGTCTGTTGTGCTTTGACAAATTTCCCTTTGTTCTTGTTTGAGGGTTTCTGTACCACATTGGCACTAGACTGCCCTCCATCACCCTTAGACACGGCGTCCTTTTCACGAGCTTTCTCCTCAATTTCAAGAGACCCAATCAGACTCTCAACAGAGTACTCTTGTCTCTTGTGTTTGAGTGCTGTTCCGAAATTCCTCCATGAAGAAGGTAATTTCGCAATAATACATCCAACCACAAACTTGTCGGGTAAGGCACACTTCAGAGTTCGAGTTCCTTAGCAATGGCACGTATCTCATGAGCACGATCTACTACGAGCGGTTATCAACCATCTTGTAGTCATGAAATTGCTCCATGACATACATGTCATTCTTGGCATCGATAGCACCATATTTGGAATTCGGTGCATCCCATAACTCCTTGGCGTCTGTCATGTGCATATACACCTCGCACAGACGGTCGGCAAGAACACTAAGAATGCATCCAACAAAGAGAGTAGTGGCGGTCTCGAATTCTTTACGCTTTTCAGCATCAAGAATACCTTCAGCTTGCCATTACTAACCCGAATACATTCATAGCAATAAGCCACGAGTGACCTTGATCGCCATCTCTTAAAGTGCACACGGAGAATTTATCGGCCTCGGTGCATCGGCAAATCCAGCCATAGTAAAACCACGATTGCCTACAATAAGGTTTTTGGATTGTTGAATATATAAGCACATGTAGGTTTAATTTATTCCATAAATAAATCATGACATCATGCACGCAAAATAACGAGAACCATCACAGCATAAAAGATCTAGACATGTAAACCAGAAAGCGTACATGAACAGATCTAATACGGAGAACATGATCGTTACGCATCGATGGTTATGTTTCGATCGGTTTGCGATGTAGACGCCGCGAGCACGGTGAGATGACACGAAGTCGATGACGATTCGCGGCCGAGCAGCGAGGAAGACGAGCGAGCTACGCGGCGAGCGCGCGAGAGGGCTTCCCAAAAACCTTATTCGCCCTCTCCCGGTGCAGGACTTCGAAGGCGACGGTTCCGGAGACCTGCTCTCCCGACCGACAGTGCACGCCGGCGGACGGGACGGAGTAGACTACGTGGGACGGCGCAGCACAATGGATGAAGGAGGCAAAACCCTAGATTGATTTTCGCATGTTACTGTATGGAGGCGGCGACTCCGTATTTATAGAAAACCAGGACGCGTGATCAAGACGCCTGCACGTTCTCCATAACTCGTAACCGAACCGGATTAGTTGCGTAACCGATCCGGATTCACCGCCACAAAACAGCAAAAGATAAAACTGCAAAAGGAAGCTGCGTCTGCGCAAGCACCTGGAGCGGATTTTGGCGGACCATTCACGCAGGTGCCGTGCGCCCGCGCCCCCCGCCCCGCCCGGCCCGGCGAGGCGAGGCGAGCGAGCGCGCGCGTGTTATCCTCTAGTTCTCTCCCACACATGCCTCAAGTGGCTAGGAGTGCACCATCCCTTTTAAGGTGGTCTTCTGTAACATCCTGAAAAATGACATTTTGGGAAAAATGTAAAGTTGCGATTATTCTGCAATATAATGTCTCTTTGCATTTGGAGTTATGTTGATCTCTTCCGAAAGTTTGTAAAAGAGTTCTAAAGCAAAAAGGATCAAAGGAAGCAAACATAATTGAATGATAGGAATTTAAAATTTTAAACAAGAATCTGAAAAGATGATCCATAAAATATCAAGGGAAGAATGTAAATAAAGTGGAAGAGTAAATCATGAACACACATGTATGTATATGTATATATGCATACACAAAAAAAAAGAAAAAGAAAAGAAAAAAAAAAAGTTGGGAGCCAGGCCAGGCCACCTCGGCCCATTGACCCCTTTTTCCCAGCAGCGTTCAGGCGGTCAGCCAGCCCCACGCCCGCAGCCCACCTCTCTTCCTCCTCTCTGCCCGAGCGTCACGCGCACTCCCCCCCCGCTACTGTACATCTTCCCCGTTCCTCCTCCCTCCAGGCCGAAAACACCCCGAGCGTGCACTGTAGCCCGGCCCGCCTCCCTCTCCTTCGGACCAGAGGACAACAGCGGAGGAACCAGCGGACGCCGCCGCCCCCGCCCGAGGTCACCGCGCCCTTATCCTCTGCGCCCTGCCTCTTTTTCTTCCCCCTCTGCCATGCCATCCCCTCGAGCGCACGGCTCGAGCTCGCTGCCACCGCGCGCGGCACCAGGCCTCCCTCTGCTATGCCTCGAGCACCCCAGGCCATCATGCCCCTTTTGCGTAAAGATCCCCTGCCCCGCCGCTGCTCCGCCGCTCCCCGACATGACCGCCCGGGCAGACGCCGTTGCTAGCTCACCTCGCGCCCCTATAAGAACCTCCGAGGGCCTCCATGAGCTCCCCACACCACCACCTCATCTTGAAGAAAGCAATTGAAGTTTAGTTCCCGAATCGCCGCGCCGCCTTGCGTCCCCATCTCGTGAGCTCCTCGTCGGTACGCCGCCACGAGGTCAATCCCGACGCCAGCACCATCTCCAGCACCCCGTGAGCTCATCCCGACATCCCGGCGCCTCCCGTGGTCCCTACCCCGCCGGCACCGGAAGTCACCCCGCTCGCCGCCGCCCCCGCTCGCCGCCGGCCACCACCGTGCGTCCTCGACCCCAACTGACTCCACTGCCGACACCAGCACATCCGCGGGAACGTGTTTGTCACTCGCCGAGCCTCCCGACCACCGCTCGCCGCCCGCCGCGCCGCCCTCGACCTCCTTTGCTCTACACCTCCGCCGCCGGTTCATCACCAACTCCTCCTCCTTCCGGCGAGTAATACCGTGCTTGGACCGGTTGCCACCTCATGCCTCACCCCGCGCCGCGTTCAAATCCCGCCGCAAGCAGCTCTGAGGAATATTGACCCATTTTTGCTGATATTAGCCGGGTTAAGTGAGGGTGATTACTGTACACCATGATTAGTAGCCACTAATTAGAGATTATAAAGTAACCTCGGGCCCACCTGTCATAGACACAATACCGACATAATTAAATAACAAAACTGAATTAAAATGTTGGTAGGTCCCACATGACATAGACACTGCACATGGGAATAAAAATAATGTAAATGAACTAAAAACAACCAGTGGGACCCACATGTCGGATTTTCATAATTTCTGGGATTTTTAGGAACTGAGAACTTTAAATGAATGTAACTTATCCATTTTAACTCCGATTGGGGTGAAACAAATTTCTAAATTCATCTAAATTCAAGATCTATCCAATGGACTTAAAATCATAATTTTTAGAGTTCATTTGAATTTCTGGTGGTATTTTGAATGGCTGTCGCTTTTCTTTATATTGGGTTTTCGCACGATTAAATAGCGTACGAGGCTCAGGAAGAGGAAGAGGAAGCAGCTGCCCTAGAAGCTTCGGAAGACCAAGACCAAAACCCCCGTAACCCAGGCGAGTTAACACTTTGACCATATTGAACCAATGTTTGTGCAAATAATAATTTCTTTTAAATCTAGCAAAATTGCATGCTATCTTTTATGTGCAAAGTTAATTTGGCTTTGATAAGCTGCTAGTTATGTCCTGTAATATGCTTGTTAGTATACTCCATTGATTCCTTTTGATGAGTGAACCTTGTCACCATAGTAACTTATATAATATTGTAGATTTGCAAGTAAGTCCCTATATACAATGATGCTTAGAAATCTTTGGATAGTTAGGGCATTTGATACCCCATAATCAGCACTTTCAACATGCAATGATTTGGGCGGTCATGGTGGGAATGATGTTATACTTTAGCATGGTTATTTTATGCCCCGAGAAACCCCAAAAATGCTTATGTACTGGATGGATGGTTAGGAAATTTGGAATGTGGTGCAATGGAGGCACAAAGTGAGAAATGTGGCGAGAACCATCCGGTAATCCTAAGGTGAATCTTGTCATGTCACCAGTGTAAAACCGTACAACCACAAGTCATCAGAAATACAACTTGGCTTAGTAAATTTATCGAAATCCCGGACTCATCTCACCGGTTGTGGATAGAAGTGGATGTGCTATGGCAAGGGGCTGAAGGACACCGGTGTAGGGTGAAGTTTTCCCGGATGTTCTAGGCGTTGCGGAGTCGAGAAGCCCACTGCGCTAGTAATCAGAGGGGAAAAACATCCCACATAGATGGGACCCATCGCAAGTGGGCGATTTCCCATAAGGTGAATGAGAAAGGGACTAGGTATTTAGAAAAGTCACTGTGAGGGTCTACTCAACCACATGTCTAAGGAATCGGTGGGGCAACGAGTTGACCATCTCTTGTGGTGAAAGTGTACAAACTCTGCAGAGTCAAAACTATTCGAATAGCCGTACCCACGGTCATGGCGGACATGGGAACTTAACTAGATATAGTTCTATTTGAAAATGAGTTGGAAATGGGAATGGGAAAAAGTAGGGCAAAGGACCGCCTAATTTGAGTTGTCTGGGTGTCGTCGAGTGGGAATTAAGCGGCTATAACGCTGAAAGAAAGCGTGTGTCTGAAGCCATGTAACGGTGGATGGCTTCGTGCTAAAATGAACTATTATCGTATGTCCTAAATATCGATCGCGATTTGTAAAGCGCTAGGTCATAGGGATTTTTAATTAATTGTATTCAAAAGCACTCCTTGCAAAACAAAATAAACCCAAGCCTTCCTTGTTAAGCCTAGCATGTATTATGTTGCATTCGTGTGTTGGCTCGCGGGCACGGTGGTTTGTGCTCACACTCGCATTACACAACACAGAGAGCGAGTTGCAGGATCATTATGCCTACGAGGATGCTCACCTGCTACGGAGAAGGAGGACAATGAAGGAAACTAAGGCGTAGGACCCGTTGGATAGTCATAGACAAGTTGACCCTTGGCTTTGTGTGCACGTATATTGTCGGATTCGGTGATATATATTGCACACATTACCCTTCCGATCGCTTGCACGTGGTTATGGACTTACTTTTGCTTCTATTTCTGCGTGTTTGGTAATGAAGACACTTGGCCTAATCGGCCCTTTGTATGGCTTGTCACCCGACGTGGAGTAATTTAAACTCTGTAATATTATTATACATGCGATGTATGACATGATTCAGCAATGTACTGTGTGCACTAACTCACGATCCGGATTAGTGCGATAAAACACTGATAGGTCGGATTGAAAAATCTGGAGTGACGAGTTGGTATCGAGCATCATTTGTAGGGTAAAAGCCTTAGGATGGATTAGGACCACAATGTTTATAAAACCTATAAAAAGAGTTTCGAAAAATATAGTATATTACCTCTTTTTCGTACCCTTCTTAGATCTGTTCTACTCTATGATTCATTATCTATTTTTGAAAGTCACTAACACTAGTAATCTAATTTCTGGATGGCGGGAGGCAGTGCGAGGGTAGCGGGATTACATCGCCCACGGAGTTTACGAGGGAGTGTTTGCGAGTATCCTGCGCAAGCTCCTTCACTACTTGGAGTACCCGGAGCAGCCTATTTACCGTGGGCGCCAGACGACCGCGGGAGGAGAGGAGTGCTGGATGTTTGAGGTGTTTATCTACCCGAAGAGCGCGCATGACCCACCTCACGTCTTCCAGACAGAGCACCAGAGAAGCTCCAGGTCCGCGGCTCTTCAGGATGCGGCGCGTCTCGCTGCCGCACGACTCTGCGACCTCTACAAGATCTCCCTGCGTCGCACACCCTACTGCTACTACCCTTCGCGCGAGGAGGGAGCACGCCACAATGAGACTTACCTGCCGGTTAATGAGAACAACCCGATGCTCACCCATCAGGTTGACCTCACCAGGGCCATGGGAGCAGCCCATACTGCTGCACTGGAGGAGATTACCGCCCTCCGGGTGCACCTTGTCGCCCGGCACACCGAGGTGGCGACCCTCCGCGACCAGCTCGCCCGGTCGCGGCGAGCATCGCGGCTGCCAAAGCGAGGCGGCGGCGGCTCGAGCCCAGCTCGGCGGGCTCCGCTCCTTAGCAAAGCACCGGCACCTCCTCCGCCGGTCGGGCCCCGCTCGGACCGGCCGCACGCAGAGCGTCGACCCGGTCCCGATGCGCTATTCGGCGGGCGGGCCTCCCGAGCCGCAGCCCCACGCGCTCCCTCGGACTCGATGACTCGACCCATCGGAGTTCGGCGGCGATCGATCCGCTCCGATCGCCAAACTATAGCCCCTCCAGCTTTGGTGCCGGTTACTGGAGGAGTAGTTGGGCGTCGTCGTGCTCGTGCCATGCATGTATCTTAGTTCTGTATTAGCCCTTTTATTACGTAGTCGCGGTCATGTGAACTTTAATTATTATATCGTTGTAGCGTAAGTCCACCTAAAAGAGCGGCTATGTGATGTTGGTATGTTTAATGCGGGCTTTATGTTGGAACTATTTTGATGATTGTCTTATTGGTTTTGTTGCATGGAATGATAATATTCTTTTAGTTACCTACTACTAGTATTAAATCGCAGAACTATAACTGCAGATGGCTAGCCAAAGGACAACGAGGGCTCGGGCCAACGCCAATCTTAATCAGGCCGAGGTAGATTCTACTCAGGGAGCCCTGCCTGAAAGGCAAGGCAGGCACCAAGACCAAGACGATGACCTCCCACCCCCGCCAGATGGCACCACTTTGGCTCAAGTAATGGCGCAGCAGACTCAACTGCTGCAGGCCATCTACCAGGGTCAACAAGGAAACTCCAGTGGGCATAGGGTTGACTTGGCTGACTTCCAGAGAACGAGGCCACTCACATTTTCGTCAGCTGATGAGCCACTCGGCCGAGGGCGGCCGGGACACGGGCGAAGCTGCGTTAGCCAAAAGCGCGAGATGAGGACAAGGTCATATTTGCCACGCATCGGCTCAAGGAGCTGCGGCATGGTGGGAAAACTACGCCGCAGAGGTCAAGAAGATGCCACTACAGGAAATGCCACAGAAGTCATTCCTTGGTCAGAGTTCAAGACGGCTTTCAAGGCTAACTTTATTCCAGCAGGAGTCATGAGGATGAAGAAAAATGAATTTCGCACTCTCAAGCAAGGCAACATGTCAGTTAATGAATATCTGACCAAGTTCACACAACTGGCCCGCTATGCCCCGAGGGATATAGCGGAAGAAGAGGAAAAGATAGATAGATTTTTTGAAGGGATGAATGAAGAGTTGAGGGTCCAAGCGATCGTCCAAGACTTCGCCGACTTTCACGGTGATAAACAAGGCCTTAATCCTGGAAAATGAGAGGAGGAATTTAGAAGCCAGCCGTAAGCGGAAGTTGTCAATTCAGCGACCCCAAGGAAGGATCATCCAGAAATTCTTCAACAACCCTTCCTTCTCCGGACCCGGCCGGTCTAGTGCTTCAACTCAAGCACCTCGACCAAGCGGAAGTACGCCTCAAGCTCCGCGCATAGGCACTCAGTATACTAGCTCAAACCCTAAAGCCAATTTCAACTGCTATAGCTGTGGAGAGAAGGGACACTTCTCCAACAGGTGTCCACACAAGCAGAATGCCCCAGTTCGCAGTCAAGTACCCGCTCCTAGCAAGGGACAACAGAGTTCTCAAGCCAGTAGGAATTCAACAGCGCCCAACCGCGGCCGGGTTAATCATATCACGGCCGAAGAAGCCCAGCAAGCTGTGGGAGTCCTCATGGGTACGTTCTCTGTCAACACCATTCCAGCACAAGTACTCTTTGATTCAGGAGCTTCACATTCATTTATATCCAAGAAATATGCTGATAAACTGGGGTTACCTACCTTTACTTTGACGAAGCCATTGGTGCTCAGCTCACAAGCTGGCCCAATTACTGCTACCCTAGTATGTCCTAAGGTCACTATTACTATGGAAAGATGTGACTTCCTAGCGGACCTAGTAGTAATAAGCTCCCGGACTCTGGACATCATATTGGGAATGGGTGGTTAGCTAGATACCAAGGAGTTATAGAATGTGCCACCGAATGGTGGCGGTCAAATGTCCGGATTGCCCGTAGAAGTCAAAGTGGACAGACCATACCGATGGGGGCGTGCAATATTCTATTGTGAAGATGTACCCCTAGAAGGAATGATAGTGGTACAAGATTTCCCTGAAGTGTTCCCTGAGGAACTACCTGGAATGCCCCCAGATAGGGATATGGAGTTTGTGATCAATCTGAAGCCAGGAGCTGCTCCAGTATCCAAGAGACCCTATAGGATGACAGTAGAAGAGTTAGGAGAATTGAAGAAACAACTCCAGGAAATGCAAGAGATGGGATTCATCAGACCTAGCTCATCACCATGGGGCTCTCCAGTGCTGTTTGTGAAGAAGAAGGATGGTACTGCAAGGATGTGCGTGGATTACCGAGCCCTAAATGAAGTGACCATCAAGAACAAGTACCCCCTTCCTAGGATTGATGACCTGTTTGATCAACTTGGTGGGGCTACCGTGTTCTCTAAGATAGATCTGAGGTCAGGATATCACCAGTTGAAAATCAGGACTGAGGATATACCCAAGACAGCCTTCACCACTAGATATGGACTGTATGAGTTTACGGTCATGTCTTTTGGGCTAACCAATGCCCCAGCATATTTTATGAACCTCATGAATAAGGTGTTCATGGAGTATCTGGACAAGTTTGTAGTGGTGTTCATTGATGACATCCTTATATACTCCAAGGATGCAGAAGAGCATGCAGAGCACTGCGTTTAGTCTGGAGAAGTTAAAGGAGCATCAGCTATATGCCAAATTTAGTAAGTGTGAGTTCTGGCTGAAAGATATTAGTTTCCTAGGACATATAGTATCTGCCAAAGGAGTATCCGTTGACCCCACCAAGATAGCAGCAGTGGCAGAATGGCAACAGCCCACCTCCGTCACTGAAGTGAGAAGTTTTCTGGGATTGGCAGGATACTACAGAAGATTTATAGAGGGATTCTCTCGGATCGCCAGGCCAATGACTCAACTGCTTAAGAAGAGTCAGAAGTTCGAATGGACTCAAGCCTGCGAGAAGAGTTTTCAGGAACTGAAAAAGAGGTTGACCACCACCCCTGTGTTAGTATTACCAGATGTACGCAAGGACTTCGAGGTGTACTGCGATGCCTCCCATCAAGGGCTTGGGTGCGTACTAATGCAGGAAGGCAAGGTTGTTGCATATGCCTCCAGACAGCTTCGTCCCCATGAAGCCAACTACCCTACCCATGACCTGGAACTAGCTTCAGTGGTTCATGCCCTAAAGATTTGGCGACACTACCTGATTGGGAACCACCGTGACATTTACAGATCATAAGAGCCTCAAGTACTTCTTTACTCAATCTCACCTTGTCTGAGGCAAAGAAGATGGCTGGAACTAATTAAGGATTATGATTCGAGTGTACACTACCACCCAGGAAGGCCAATGTGGTAGCGGATGCTTTAAGCAGAAAAGCTTATTGCAATAACCTTATGGTACAAGAACACCAACCAGAGTCTGTACAAGGAGATAAAGATACTCAACTTAGAGATCGTGGGTCCGGCACGCTAGCAACCATGGAGATCCGATCCAGTATAGAAGAGCGGATTATGGAAGCTCGGCAAGGGATCAACCGTCTTGAGAATAAAGAAATTAATGGAAGCAGGAAGGCTCCCAAGATGACCATTGATGAGGAAGGTACCCTACGGCACGGGAGCGTATCGTTGTGCCACATCGGAAGGACCTTAAGGACCTAATATCGAGGAAGCTCACAGCTCTCCATACTCTCTCCACCCGGGAGTACCAAGATGTACCATGACATGAAGCGATTCATTGGTGGCCTCGTATGAAGAGAGACATCGCTGAACATGTAGCATGTTGTGATGTGTGTCGAGAGTGAAAGCGAGAACATCAAAGGCAGCGGGGCTGCTACAACCATTGCAAATACCTCGGTGGAAGTGGGAAGAAGTTGGAATGGATTTTATCACAGACTTCCACGCACCAAGTCCGGTTATGACTCGTATGGGTTATAATCGACAGGTTGACCAAGGTCGCCCATTTCATTCCTGTCAAAACCACCTACAAGGGAGATAAGCTGGCAGAGCTGTACATGTCTCGCATTGTATGCTTACATGGTATACCAAAAAGAATAGTCTCAGACCGAGGTTCCCAATTCACCTCGCATTTTTGGTCCAGCTTGCATGAAGCCCTCGGCACCCATCTGGATTTTAGCACCGCATACCACCCTCAAACAGATGGTCAAACTGAAAGAGTTAATCAGATATTGGAGGACATGCTCCGAGCTTGTGCCCTGGATTTCTCAAAAGAGTGGGATAAGTGTCTGCCATATGCTGAGTTTGCCTACAACAATAGTCATCAAACCAGTCTGCAAATGTCCCCATTTGAAGCATTGTATGGAAGAAAGTGCGAACCCGCTCCTTTGGTGGGAGTAGGAGAAGGCTGCATCTTTGGCCCCGATACACTAAAACAGGCCGAAGAAAAGGTTCGCATAATCAGGGACAGATTGCTAGCAGCTCAGTCCAGACAAAAGAGCTATGCAGACAAGAGAAGAAGACCACTAAGCTTTGAAGTTGGAGATCATGTTTATCTGAAAGTATCACCATTGCGAGGAGTCAAGCGATTCAAGGTTAAAGGCAAGCTTACCCCACGATATGTTGGGCCATTCCAAATTGTGGCTAAAAAAGGAGAAGTTGCCTACCAGCTAGAGTTGCCCCCAAATCTAGCTGACGTGCACAACGTCTTCCATGTGTCTCAACTCAAGAAGTGCCTACGAGTGCCAGAAGATCAAGCTCCAATGGAAGCAATAGAAATTGAAGAAGACCTAACCTACAAGGAGCGTCCAATCAAGATTCTGGACACCGTAGAGAAAAAGACACGGACCCAAATCATTCGCATGTGCAGAGTGCAATGGAGTCATCACTCCAAGAAGGAGGCTACCTGGGAACGCGAAGATCAACTACGGAAAGACTACCCCGACTTGTTCACTAGCTAGGCTGAATCTCGGGGTCGAGATTCTTTTAAGGGGGGTAGGTTTGTAACATCCTGAAAAATGACATTTTGGGAAAAATGTAAAGTTGCGATTATTCTGCAATATAATGTCTCTTTGCATTTGGAGTTATGTTGATCTCTTCCGAAAGTTTGTAAAAGAGTTCTAAAGCAAAAAGGATCAAAGGAAGCAAACATAATTGAATGATAGGAATTTAAAATTTTAAACAAGAATCTGAAAAGATGATCCATAAAATATCAAGGGAAGAATGTAAATAAAGTGGAAGAGTAAATCATGAACACACATGTATGTATATGTATATATGCATACACAAAAAAAAGAAAAGAAAAGAAAAAAAAAAAGTTGGGAGCCAGGCCAGGCCACCTCGGCCCAGCCCAGCCCCTTTTTCCCCGCGCGCGTTCCAGGCGGTCAGCCAGCCCCACGCCCGCAGCCCACCTCTCTTCCTCCTCTCTGCCCGAGCGTCACGCGCACTCCCCCCCCGCTACTGTACATCTTCCCCGTTCCTCCTCCCTCCAGGCCGAAAACACCCGGCGTGCTGCAGAGAGCCCGCCTCCCTCTCCTTCGGACCAGAGGACAACAGCGGAGGAACCAGCGGACGCCGCCGCCCCCGCCCGAGGTCACCGCGCCCTTATCCTCTGCGCCCTGCCTCTTTTTCTTCCCCCTCTGCCATGCCATCCCCTCGAGCGCACGGCTCGAGCTCGCTGCCACCGCGCGCGGCACCAGGCCTCCCTCTGCTATGCCTCGAGCACCCCAGGCCATCATGCCCCTTTTGCGTAAAGATCCCGCCCGCCATTGCTCCGCCGCTCCCCGACATGACCGCCCGGGCAGACGCCGTTGCTAGCTCACCTCGCGCCCCTATAAGAACCTCCGAGGGCCTCCATGAGCTCCCCACACCACCACCTCTGTACTGAAGAAAGCAATTGAAGTTTAGTTCCCCGAATCGCCGGCGCCGCCCCTTGCGTCCCCATCTCCGGCGAAGCTCCCCTCGTCGGTACACGCCACCAGAGGTCAATCCCCGACGCCAGCACCATCTCCAGCACCCCGTGAGCTCATCCCCGACATCCCCGGCGCCTCCCGTGGTCCCTACCCCGCCGGCACCGGAAGTCACCCCGCTCGCCGCCGCCCCCGCTCGCCGCCGGCCACCACCGTGCGTCCTCGACCCCAACTGACTCCACTGCCGACACCAGCACATCCGCGGGAACGTGTTTGTCACTCGCCCGAGCCTCCCCGACCACCGCTCGCCGCCAGCGCCGCCGCCCTCGACCTCCTTTGCTCTACACCTCCGCCGCCCGGTTCATCACCAACTCCTCCTCCTTTCCGGGCAGGTAATACCCGTAGCCCGACTGGTTGCCACCTCATGCCCTCACCCCGCGCGCCCGCGTTCGAAATCCACGGCATAAGCCTTTGTAGGAATATTGACCCATTTTTGCTGATATTAGCCGGGTTAAGTGAGGGTGATTACTGTACACCATGATTAGTAGCCACTAATTAGAGATTATAAAGTAACCTCGGGCCCACCTGTCATAGACACAATACCGACATAATTAAATAACAAAACTGAATTAAAATGTTGGTAGGTCCCACATGACATAGACACTGCACATGGGAATAAAAATAATGTAAATGAACTAAAAACAACCAGTGGGACCCACATGTCGGATTTTCATAATTTCTGGGATTTTTAGGAACTGAGAACTTTAAATGAATGTAACTTATCCATTTTAACTCCGATTGGGGTGAAACAAATTTCTAAATTCATCTAAATTCAAGATCTATCCAATGGACTTAAAATCATAATTTTTAGAGTTCATTTGAATTTCTGGTGGTATTTTGAATGGCTGTCGCTTTTCTTTATATTGGGTTTTCGCACGATTAAATAGCGTACGAGGCTCAGGAAGAGGAAGAGGAAGCAGCTGCCCTAGAAGCTTCGGAAGACCAAGACCAAAACCCCCGTAACCCAGGCGAGTTAACACTTTGACCATATTGAACCAATGTTTGTGCAAATAATAATTTCTTTTAAATCTAGCAAAATTGCATGCTATCTTTTATGTGCAAAGTTAATTTGGCTTTGATAACTGCTAGTTATGTCCCTGTAATATGCTTGTTAGTATACTCCATTGATTCCTTTTGATGAGTGAACCTTGTCACCATAGTAACTTATATAATATTGTAGATTTGCAAGTAAGTCCCTATATACAATGATGCTTAGAAATGCTGGATAGTTAGGGCATTTGATACCCCATAATCAGCACTTTCAACATGCAATGATTTGGGCGGTCATGGTGGGAATGACTGTTATACTTTAGCATGGTTATTTTATGCCCCTGAGAAACCCCAAAAATGCTTATGTACCTGGATGGATGGTTAGGGGGCTGGAATGTGGTGCAATGGAGGCACAAAGTGAGAAATGTGGCAGAACCATCCGGGTAATCCTAAGGACTGAATCTTGTCATGTCACCCCGTGTAAAACCGTACAACCACAAGTCTGTAAAATACAACTTGGCTTAGTAAATTTATCGAAATCCCCGGACTCATCTCACCGGTTGTGGATAGAAGTGGATGTGCTATGGCAAGGGGGCCTGAAGGGACACCAGTGTAGGGTGAAGTTTTTCCCAGATGTTCTAGGCGTTGCGGGGAGTCGAGAAGCCATTTGCGCTAGTAAGCTATGGGGAAAAACATCCCACGCATAGATGGGACCCATCGCAAGTGGGCGATTTCCATAAGGTGAATGAGAAAAGGGACTAGGTATTTAGAAAAGTCCTTTGTGAGGGTCTACTCAACCACATGTCTAAGGAATCAGGTGGGGCAACGAGTTGACCATCTCTTGTGGTGAAAGTGTACAAACTCTGCAGAGTCAAAACTATTCGAATAGCCGTGCCCACGGTCATGGGCGGACATGGGAACTTAACTAGATATAGTTCTATTTGAAAATGAGTTGGAAATGGGAATGGGAAAAAGTAGGGCAAAGGACCGCCCTAATTTGAGTTGTCCTGGGTGTCGTCCCAGTGGGGAATTAAGCGGCTATAATTTGAAAGAAAGCGTGTGGTACGAAGCCATGTAACGGTGGATGGCTTCTGTGCTAAAATGAACTATTATCGTATGTCCTAAATATCAGTCGCGATTTGTAAAACTGCTAGGTCATAGGGATTTTTAATTAATTGTATTCAAAAGCACTCCTTGCAAAACAAAATAAACCCAAGCCTTCCTTGTTAAGCCTAGCATGTATTATGTTGCATTCTGTGTGTTGGCTCGCGGGCACGGTGGTTTGTGCTCACACTCGCATTACACAACACAGAGACAGGATTGCAGGATCATTATGCCTACGAGGATGCTCCTGCTACGGAGAAGGAGGACAATGAAGGAAACTAAGGCGTAGGACCCGTTGGATAGTCATAGACAAGTTGACCCTTGGCTTTGTGTGCACGTATATTGTCGGATTCCCGGTGATATATATTGCACACATTACCCTTCCAGTCGCTTGCCTGTGGTTATGGACTTACTTTTGCTTCTATTTCCGCTGCGTGTTTGGTAATGAAGACACTTGGCCTAATCGGCCCTTTTGTAAACTGTCACCCGACGTGGAGTAATTTAAACTCTGTAATATTATTATCTGTGCGATGTATGACATGATTCAGCAATGTACCTGTGTGCACTAACTACTGATCCAGGGATTAGTGCAGTAAAACACAGTAGATTCGGATTGAAAAATCTGGGTCTGACATCTTCTCTCCTAGAACTAGCAATATGGTACTAAAGGTCTCATGTATGCCTCCTTTGCATGAGTGGGCCTTTGAGATTTAATAGGAATTATTCTTATTATATGGGCTTGGCCCACATAATCCAACAGTCCTAGCTACTATCCGTGCTAATGCTGCAATGGTCCCTTCGACTACAGATGGTTTTTGGCTTTTTAGTTGAAAATAAATAAGGGTCTATACGTCTGATAGGAGGCTTTTCATTAGACGCTATGGAGCGACTTCTGTTAACAAACTTTGCAACATTTATAACCAACATATACAACAAATTGCATAATAACAATAGAATGTTGAGAAATAATTTGAAAAAAATATTACCTTCTTAGCAAAAAGAATTGAATGAGCTATGAATGTAGAACTTAGCTACGTGCTAAAACAAGACAAAAAAATTCCAAACAACAAAATTATGACCATATGACATTGCAACATTTGAAAATAACAGTAGCAACATTTAAAAATAATAGTGGCAACATTTTTAAATTGTTTGTGCAACAAATTGAGAACCACATCCTTCTATTGCAACACAAAAATTGACCGTGAGCAACAAAAGCACAACCTATTGCAACAAAAATAACTCAATACAACTTCATGTCATCCTGGGACTTGAGACTGGATGCTGTCGATGATCTCCTTGAGTGGTGACATGATCCTCTCTACCACAATGAGTGCATTGATACATAAGCATGGACAGTTGTACCAAGAGCAAAGCAAGCATGCAATTTCTCACATTTAATGTTAAAAGAATCAAATTTATACATGTAACTCGTATGAATAGATGTAACATTATTAAGCTCAATTAACAAGTTAGTGCATGAAGAACATGAATTATCATCTAGAACTAAAACTTTTAAACTAGCAATTTCTAAATTAAGATTTTCAACAACAAGATTATTTTCTTTTAATTTATTTTTGGTCCTTTTCAATTCAATAGCGAGCTTAATTAAACCATCTTCAAGTTGTTCATATGACGGGCCTACCTCAACGAGATCACTGTAGTTGGCATCTCTTCTTGCCATGAAGCACATGTCTATGAAGTTGATATTCTTTTTTTTTACCTTTAGCATCATCATTGTCGTGGTCGTCGTTGTTGCAACTCTCATATTCCACGTCACTCAAATCAAGACGCTCAATAGCCGATACGATCTTTTCAGTAATCTTGTGACGGAAATTGCGACCCTTGGTGGTGTTGTTATTGAATGATCGATGACGATGCTCCTTGTCTTCCTTGACCACTTTCCCTTTAAACTTGGGGTAATCCATCTTAACGCGACCTGGCTCATCACACTTATAGCATCAGAACGAACCTGAAGCACCTCCTCGCCTCCTCATCCTCACATTGTTGAGTGCTTTGACTTCACATGAGGAGACCAACACCAAGTCGTCTTCAGGGAGCTACTCGAATTGTTCCTCTGTGAAAGTAGACAAGGAAACACAAGACAACATACTCAAAGTAGCCTGCATGGGGTTAGTCACAAGCGCTAAAGATGAAAATTTATTAGTCTTAGATGGCAAAGCTTTCATCTCATAGGTTTCCAATTTAGAGTATAGATCATCCATGATTAGAGTATCTAGATCGATGGTTTGATTATGAGTATACATGACAATAATGGAAGAAATACATGACAATCCGATTATGAGTATATATTAACTACACAGCTATATATATACTCAAGAGGTATGTTTCAAAGTAAAGTTCCTTAAATGTGGAAATGGAACTTGAATCAATACTAATGAAACTATATAACATAGAGTGAACTTTCCCAAAAAGCGTGCATACAAGAATATATTGTGAAAGTATATGCACATATTTAAGTTTAACTTATTTGGTGAAAGTCATTCTATATTTCAGATATAGGAATGCAATAAGATAAGAATGTGATATTGAATGCGTATCTCTTATATTTTTTTTACCTTTTCATCAAAAATGAAACTAAACAATATTATAATCAATAAACATATTAGTCTCACAATTGTATTTGTCATTATCACCAAAACCAACTTAATGGAGCTTGAATTTACAACTACGATCATGGAAAAGACTATAGTTACGACCATCGAAAAGTACTATAACCTACCATCTTTGACCAAGTATGGTCGTTCTGCCGTAGTCGATGTTCCTTGGTCGAAATATCGTGGTCGAAGCTGAACATGGTTGAAGTCGGATGTAGTCGACATATCTTGGTCATCAGTTGTGGTCATGGCCTACCATGGTCGAAGCCTGTCGTGGTCGAAATACCATAGTTGACGTCTACTAATCGGACCTCCCATTCAAAGCTGTTCGAACCACCAATTTCCATGCGTGGTCGAAACTAGTCGGTCAAACCGCCCAATGCAAAGCAGTCAAACTGTTAAACCTGAGATCCAGTTTTAACAAACGTGCATCGATCGAAACATTCTCACTTGCATAGTTCAATGAAACCCAAATGTCAATTATCTATTATCACTCAAATGCATGACCACCACATAGTCTAACACGGAGTGAACGAAGCATCTGACGTGGAGTGGTCTCTTCGACCGTACGACACGTATCATTACCCAATAAGTAATAGTGACCGAAAAAGTAGCTTTTAAAATGAGGGAGCGAATGGTGGAGAAAGTAAGGAAGAGATGTGTATGTAAGATGGGAGCGAGAGGAGTGTGGTGCGTGATGCACCCATGACCTCTACTATTTTCAGAGCGAGACGAGAATGAGTAGATTTGAAAAGCCGTTTTAGAAAACCAACTGTTCATATTGAATTCTGGCTATTAACATGCCTATAATTGTGGATGGCCAATTTATGAAACGATCTTAACATGCCTATAATTGTGGATGGCCAATTTATGAAACGATCTCATGATTTGGATACCCACGGCATGCAACAAGCATGCATGCCGATCATCGCAGGCAGCTAAGCATCATTCCATCGT
The DNA here is from genome assembly GCA_036346575.1 of Dendrocalamus sinicus. Taxonomy (NCBI): domain Eukaryota; kingdom Viridiplantae; phylum Streptophyta; class Magnoliopsida; order Poales; family Poaceae; genus Dendrocalamus; species Dendrocalamus sinicus. The sequence goes on along the minus strand of CM070646.1, from coordinate 35,164,768 downwards.
CTGTCAGCTAGTAGCTAGCTAGCTTTAGGGAAGCGTTTTAAATTTGCACGCACCAAATTATGTTATCAAAAGTCGCCCTTAACAGTTTATAGTACTAGTATTTAACGTAGCTAGAATCTTCTTTTTTACTAGTACTAAACTACTCCGTGTCATAATGATAATATAAGTCTTTTTAGCCTCCTCAGGTATTTTTAAAATATAAATCGTTCTGTAATTTTGAGGTACTTTTGCCCTTTTTGTTTCTATTATGCTCTTAATTAATTTCATCAATAAATTGTCACTTTTTCATGCCTTTACTCTATTTCACATGCAATTTCCACCTAACTCTAATTAAAAGAGTAAGATTGTGAGAATGATTAGCTTCTTATTGTCTTTTAAATTTCTTAATCACAGATCCCTGCCATGGACACTAAATACAGTTTTATTAACACAACTAAAAAGAAAAAAAGAAATCTTAAGGACTTTGGCGCTACCATTTACTCTTTGGAGAAACGATCATGAGTTTTAAAAAGAGAGGAATGTACATGCATGTAGCAGCGCTTTAGCTAGTACGCGCCATGTGTGGTGTGCTGCTCGTGATGGAGTTGCAGTCTTGCAGACATGTATACGGCCGGGACGGACGCAGGTGAGCATGGTCAAAGGAGCCAATCAATACGAGACGAGACACCTTTTCAGGGGAAAAAAAGAAAGGCTGGTCTGCTCGTCCGGACGCTGCTGAATCATACGAGTAAAAGTAGTAGACTGACCCTTGTTAAAGAATACTGTACGATACTGCACAAGGAGGATTCTATGACCTCTGGCCCATGAAAGGCCCGTCTCTGCTTCATCTTCCTAGTGTCGTCTTCTTTCGTTTGCAGTACCATCTTCTTCTTCTTCTTCTTCTTTCTGTTTTTAAAATAAATTTCAAAAGCGACGTTGTACGTACCATCCAAATACGATTCGACAGCCATTCATTCCGCTGTTCCATGTCAGATAGAGTACATTGCATTCGCCTAGAATGCATAGCGTTTGTGTCGATCTACATTGGTGTGTGGAGAAAAGCCCGACCACTTTCGTGAGCGCGCGTGCGGGAGAGAACAGCAACCGCAGGAGCAGCCTGTCCTGGGCCGCCTCGGAATTGGGCCGAGCCGTCCGGGTTGGGAGTCACAAGCCTATAACATGGAATTTTATCCGCTCGCATTCTACTCCTCCCTTCTTTCGCAGACAGATAGCTCAAAATGCACGCATTCCTATTCCACCACTCTTGTCTCCGAGAAACTGTCGCTCTCCTCTCCCGTCCCCCAACCACCACTTGCTCTCCCCCACCATTTCTCCTCCCACTCCGATCCGCAGCCATGCCACCCCTCACGAGCTCCCTCCTCTCCTGCTCCACCACCTACTCTGACTCCTCCCCCACCACCCACATCTCTACAGGTAGACGCACTGTCGCTGGAGAAGCGGAGGTGGGGACACAACAACAGCTGCTGCCCAAGCCCAAGCACCCATCGCACGCCCTTCCCCACCACGCCCTTCATTTTGTTTTCTTTCTCGTTAGATCGTGCCTTCGAAGGAGCTGAAGCAAGATTTGAAGATCAAGAGCCATTAACTAAGCAAGGCCAAGACAATCATGTACTTTGATCATGTTGAATCTAGATTTCAAATCTATTATTTTGTTTTAAATTATCATGCATCGCTACTTTATTATAAAACCTTTGTATTGGTTGTAAAGACCTATTTGATTAATTCTTCCTTGATAGTTTGAATGCTATGATTCTATTGTTACCATAGGATGAGTAATTATCTAGTGATATAATATTAATTGTCACATGGGTTGTACGTTTACATTGCTTAGCTATACTTATAGTAACGTTGGGTTTATCATCACATGTGATGAATTAATTAATTTTGACTTAATGATATATTGGAACGTGGTAGTCAGCTACAGTTATAAAATTTGAGTACCATGACATGGGTAGTGTTATTGGTGTTGGTTATACAAAAATGATTTTCACTTGGGCGAATGATTGTGCAGTAAAGAGGGCGCAGTTTGCACATTGGGATATGGATGTTTCGTCTAGATAATTCTAAGGACTTAACTTTGTATGCCATTGATTTGAGCTTTATCGTACAAATCATATGTCTAGTATGGGATATATCTGACATAATAATTTGTGAAGTCTCAACTTTGATTTCGCTATTGATGTTGTTTTGGTGCAAGAGAGGCAATTATCAACTAGGTGATTAGTCTACTCGATGATGAAACCTTAGCGGGCGAGATCGGGTTGAGATGGAGCATTGTAAAAATCTTGTTGTGATTTTCTTTAACGTGAGGATTATTACATCGTGTGGGTACAGTTGTACAATATCTATAGAGTGTAAAACTATTTGAATAGCCGTGTCCCCAGTTATGGACAATGCTTGGTGATTTCACACGAGGGGTAGAGTTTTCATAAAAATCTGGTTGGGTTAAGTTGGGAAGTGAATGGTTAGTTCACTGGTGGTTCATTTCATGAATCTTAATTCATGAGTGATTCATTGGAGTGAATGCTCAGTTCACTTATGATTTGTCTCAATTCCTTTGATTACTTATTTATTAATTATTTTCAAAGTTTGCTTTTCAATCTATTTATTGTATTTACTTTAAATTGTTGCTTTCGGCAAAATTAACCTTTCAGCCATTCTTTGGTAAGCCTTGTATTTTATATTGAATTCTTTTATTACAAACGACTTGCTGAGTACTCTATGTACTCACGTCTATATCCACATTTGCTCAGTTGAGGCAGAAGAACCAGACCAGTAGAAGGTACCTGAAGGAGGATACTTCAACGACTTCGCGGATTAGGAATTCGCTCCCCAGTCGATGCCTGTGGGCATGTCGAATGGTTACTATGCTTATTTCTATTTTCTGTTGCAAGTTTCTTAAACCTTTCAGGCTATTATCTATAAGCTTGGCCATAAGGTCGTAACTCTGATTATTAATAATATTTGAATTTTTCTTAGTGAATCGTGATATGGTCGATATTTCATCTTTGTTTATATTTCGACATAACCAAATAGACCAACATAAGGCACTAGCTTCCACCAGGAATGGTGACTTTACATTTTTTGGAATACTGGCTAACCAATTTTCAAACATGTTTGATATACTCGCAGGAGGAGAAAGATTAAATGCACATTGAACAACCCACCATGCAAGACGTGCAAAGGGGCAGTCAATAAAAAGATGTTGAATTGCTTCCTCTTTAATACAGAAACAACACTGTTTCCTTCCCACCAATTTCTTTTAAGAAGGTTATCTTTAGTTAATTTTACCCCTCTCTTGAGATACCATAGGAATATCCTCACTTTTAAAGGAATTTTAATTATCAAAAGAAATTCTTAATTGGGGCTTGATAATTGGTAGTAAGTACCCCATATAAAGACTGTACCAAAAAAAGTCCAGACTTACTCAAATTCCACCTAAATACATCCTTCTGAGAGCTTAATTGTAAGTTACAAATTCTTAAAATTAACTCATTCCAAGCATGTAACTTAGGCCCAATAATAGGTCTACGAAAGGAAATATTTAAAGGAGTCGATCTCAGAATATTCGCCACTGTATCGTCCTTTCTCCATACTACATTATAAAAAAATTGGATATTGTCCTTTCAGTGGAGAATCACCTAACTAGATATCTTTCCAAAGCCTAGTTTGCATTGCATTTTTAATCTGGAATGAACCAAAGTGAAGAAATTGATCTTTAATTTTCATAAGGCCCAACCAAAAATAGGATGTCTCTGGTTTTTTAACCACCTACGAAAGACTCATCACCCATATATTTCCTAGTCAGCAAAGATTGCCAAACTCCTTCATCAAGTAGCTTAAACAGCCATTTCCCAAGTAATTGACTTTTGGATTAGAGTATGTGTGAAGGTTGAGTTTGGTTTTGAGGATTTTGCAGAGGTTTGCTTTTTGGCTATTGACTTCATGGCCTACGACTACTGGTGTCGTTTTGCTGTTTACAACTGGGTGGTTGGTAGGTCAGATTAGTAGAACGACCACGGGGTGGTCGAAAGCTTCAAGGCCTAAACGACCATGTGTGATCGATAGTCATAGCTTGTGATCGATGGTTGTAGCTTTGCTTGATCGTGATCGGTAGTCGTAGCCCATGTGAGCGGTGATCGTAGCGATCGGTTGTGGTAGTCGTAAGCCATAGCGATCTATTTTGGTAAGTCATTGCCTGTGTGTTTGATGGTCATAGCGGTCTGTTGTGTGGTTGTAGGCTACTAGTAGGAACTCGTGGGCTACGAGTACCTCATTTCTTGTGCATCCGTGTACTCGTAAGTTGTATCAGACCAGTCGGTGTGCTAAGGTTGTACACTGGAATTAGTAGTGTTTTGGTTAGGGGTTGACCGAGGTGTTTGTTGCTAATGTGCACATGAGTTTTTGCTTGGTTCTAGGATTAGAATTAGTAGTTTGGGTGTATACATTTTGATTGTACAAATTGATGATCTTTATGTACTGTGCGGTGCTATGTGATGGTTTACTTGCTGGTGTTGGTTGCAAGACTTCGGAGCTAGGTCATGGTGAGGCGTAGGAGGACCGGGACTAGGCACAAGGAAGTGTTGAGGTCTAGAATGGTCAAGAAGATGCTGAAGATGACCGAGGCTGGTGAAGTGCTTGTAAGTCAGGATGACAAGAAACCGGAGCAGGAGTTACCAGAGGTAGACATGACGGGCAACAACAAGGTGGACCGGGACTAGGCTCAGGGAGGAGCTGAGGTCCTATGCAGTCAAGGATGCCAGGTGCTGTCATGCGCGAGGAGAAGCACGTAGTGTGCCAAGTGACTTGGGTCGTTTGCAAGTGAGGATGGTTTGATGGGATTTGGACATGTGAGAGGCTTGACGACAAGTCATTGGGCCACATGGAAGATGGCAAAGCATAGGCGAAGCTTCGTGGCAAAGGAAGCAGAAAGTTTCGAGGAAGCCGGTAGAGGGGCATTTTGGTAAATTTTCCAATATCAAGAGAAGTGGCAGTGTGTGAAATCGTGGCGTTGGCCTAAGTGGTTTAGGTCTTGTACGTGCTGAAATTGTGAAGTGGATCAAGTGTTGGTTCACTAATGGGTTAATAGATGTAAGCCACTTTGAGAAACATGCGTGAGTAAAACCCGGTGTTAGGTGGGGTTAACGGGTTATCTCCGGTTTGGACTAATGGTAGGATCCATTAGGTCTTGGGTTCATTGGTGAGCCTATAAAAGGGGAGAAGAGACAAGAGCTAGGGTGTGAGAAGGTTGGCTCAGCCTTGTGGTAGCTAGCTCCTCCTCCCTCCCATGGGAGTTACATTAGAGAGTGGGTGTAAGCTCTAGGCTTAGAGCTTGGTCCTCCTGAGAGGAGTGACTGTAGAACTAAACATCTCAAGTGAGCAATACATCAATCTTTGATCTAGCTTTTGTATATCTCTTCTCTGATTGAGTTTGCTCGGCTTCAATTTGGTTCTGCCTCTGTTCTTCTTTTTCCTCGATTCTTCGATTATGCCCATTTCCTTTGTTGTTCTGTAAGTGTTCTTGGCTTGATCTTGTTGATGCTCTGAATCGCAGTGACAGGTGGAAATATAACCAAAGCTATCTTGGCTATCTTTGACGCACGAGCGGTTCTAATCAATGTCTTTGGTTTTTAGAACACAGTTCATGTGCGCTTGATCAAATCACAAAAAGGTCTCAATTTGGTTAATAAGTTTTCAATTCAAGATTGGAGCAACCTCTTGAGACCTTAAGCAATTTGTGTACAAAGTTTAATGGCCATTTGATCTTTTAATCAAAAGATATGTGGACTTTAGATCTTGCGGTTGTGCGTTGCTCTATTCTTTTGAATCAGTTTTATGACCACGGTCGAGTCTCAGACTAAAGCACGTTGCTTTCGACCACGTTCAGTCTTTCGATCGCTTCGCACTGTGTTGCTTTCAACCACGTTCAGATCTTTCTATTACTTTGCGTTCTTCGATTGAATATGAACTGAAGCGGTCGGTATTCAGTGTACTCTCTGTCTGGAACGTCGATCAGCTTTATGACTACGTTGGTTACGACCATGGTCAAATTCCAGACTGCATCGCGATGTTTTTGACCACGTTCAATCTTCCGATCGCTGCGCGTTCTTCTATTTTTGTTTTGAATCTGAACTGAAATAATTGCACTGTTCACTATCTGAAATCTCGATTGCCTTTACGATCATGTTGGTTTCGACCACGGTCGAGTTTGAGATTGCATCGCGCTATCTTCAATCACATTCAATCTTTCAATCACTTCACGTTTCTTCGACCACATCTGTTGTTCGACCACTTATTGGCTTATGACCACGCTAGTTAGAACCACTTTGATTATCTTAGTTACAGACTGGTTCTGGCCACGTCGGTTCTTCGACCACTAGTTAGTTTACGACTACGCTGGTTACGACCACGTTGATCATCTTGGTTACAGACTGGTTCTGACCATGTTGGTTGTTTGATCACAAATTGGAGTTCGACCACATTGTTTATGACCACGTTGGTTTCAACTGCACACATTTTTTTATCACATTGATTTTTGTCTTGGTGGTTATCGACTACAGTGATTTCCGTTCGGTAGTCGATTTTTGAGCACGTTAAAGTTCGGACTAAACTGATTTCCAACATGTGTCAGTTTTTTACTACGGTGATGTCCGTTTGGTAGTCGATTTTCGACCACGTTGTACTTCCATCTGATAGTCGGATTTATGACCACTTTGTCAGCTCTCGACCACGTTGTTGAACTTACGACCACGTTGTAAGTTTTCGACCACGTTGTCAGATTTCGACCACGCTGTTTTCCTGCTGTGTTTGTCCCTGTTTCTGCGGTTTTCAAGTGGGTTTCTAACTCTAATTTTCATAGTTCTGTAGCTATCGGAGAAAATGGTTAAGTGAATATTTGGGGAGAATTTGAATACACCATTCACCCCCTCCCCCCTTTCTGTTGCCTGTTCGGTCCTACAAGGTTCCAGACAGAGTACATGTGCAGACTACTAAATGTGGCTAGACGTTCTGCATTTGGTATGCAATCGGCAAAGTTGGTTCTTAAAAATGTTCATAATGGTCCACCAGAGGTTTGTGCGATCCGAAAATTGGTAATCTGATTGACCATTCTAAATGCTGCTTTTAAAAATAAGTAACCAAAAGCCTCCCCTTACTGAAATGACACACAAGTCTTTCGTATGTTCTCAAAAAAGAAAAAGTAACCAAAAGATTTCATAATTGCAGGCTAGCATTACCAGAACAGAATCTGACATTGAACGGCTTGTGTGGTCGGGGCATAAACCATATATACCCAGGCCTCTTCTCAGCATGCATGTTAGGATGGGAGAAAAGGCTTGTGAAATGGTAGTGGTTGGCTTCAAGAAATACATGGAGCTGGCTGCCAACCTCCGCTGTCGGTTTCCAAGTCTCGAGAACATCTGGCTTTCTACTGAAATGCAGGTAAGTTAACTCTCCATCCTCCATTTGGTGTAGCACAAGGTCTGTTTGGCCTAGTTTGCGTCTGTACTGCTCTCCTACTTATAAGCTCAGAAGGTACATACATGCCCTATTCGCAGTTAGTCTGAAACTCAACTCTCCTAATGTTGAAATGCAGGAAGTTATCGACAGAACTAAATTCTATCCCAATTGGAACTTCTATTTCACAAATGTGACACGCCAAGATGGCAATATGACCATGGCAATGTATGAGGCCAGTCTGGGCCGTGAGACCAGCACAAACTATCCCCTTGTCAATTTCATCATGGCCACCGAAACAGATTTCTTCATTGGAGCCCTGGGATCAACCTGGTGCTACCTTATTGATGGAATGCGGAACACCGGAGGAAAGGTAATGTCTGGCATCTATCGGTGAACAACAATGCCTCGTCGAAAGTCTTGTAGCTCCTGTGAATAGAGATGTTTTGCCCTAGTTTGCGTCTGTACAGCAATAGGGCACGTATGTACCTTCTGATAAGTAGGAGAGCAGTACTTGTTATATCAAAGCAGGTCCATATCTTTTGATCTGGTATCCACTGAAAGCTAGATATATTATCTTGAGGTCCAACTAATCGAAAAAAGAGGATGCACTTACTCTATTTTTCAGTGGATGCACTTGCTCTATTTATCAGTGGCACTCGTAATGTTGATGAGTGGTACACGAGAGATCCAATTAACGAATTTTATGGTAGTACGACAGTAACAGCTACACCATGTAAAAGAAATTAACAGAGACAAGTTTGTTTCCTGCACCCTGGAATAACATGAACTTTCTTCTCTTTGTCAACCATTTGATCTTGAAGATCTTACCGGAAAATCTCTATGCGCCATGATTACTGACGACAATGAAACTATGACTATTGGAAATAATCTCTAGGTTGAGAAAATAACGGTATGTAACATCACTAATCTTTCCCTGTTGTTAAAATAAACTGTTGTTTTGAATCTGCTCATTTCAACGAAGCTTCACTGAATCAAACCTATGTCAGACAGGTGAAAAGCATGTCAAATGTGCCATTTCTATACAGAGAGGAATACCATAGCATGCATGTATGCACTCAGAATTTTTTTAGGGGGCATGCAAAAGATGTGCATGTCATTGCATTAAGAGGGTAGGAACAATACACACACTAGGGGGCCTAGTGTTTTGAGTTACAAAGAATGCAGCGAGAAAAATCCAGAAATAGAGTGAAAAGGAGGAAAGCAAGAAGAGCTAAAGATAGAGCTTGAGACTACGCAGCGAGGCTACGAGAGAGGAAGGGGACTAAGAGCTGCTTCTCATTGGAATCGGTAGCGAGTTCGAATTGTGCTGTATAAATCATCTTTATCCAGCCTTTCCCAAGTCATCCTAGAGGTCATGCATATTAGTTTCTCTCTCTTCTTGTTCTTCCCCTAATAAGGCACCGGTCTAGTGCTTCAATTTGCTCAACCATCCATCTCACTGCTTATAAGAGATGGATGGACCCTGAAAGCCGAAAGGGACACTGTAACAGTGCCCTGAAGAAAAGATGAACTGCTATGTGACATACGTAGTAGTGAGTGCAACACATCACAGGCACATGTAGTGGAGATGAGCTCAATGCACTTCAGCTTGTTCCCCACTTGAGGGAGTGGTGAGATTCCCTTTGCATCCCATCGGCAATGGAGCAGCTCCGGGGGGCTTTCTTCCCTTGGACACCATGGAATGAGGACTGTGCGCGTGCATAACGGCGCTTGCGCCTCGGTGAGGAGGCTCTCGGAACACGGTGGATCCATTGACCTGGTGATTCAGCTTGCATGAGGAGCAATGCAATCGGGATTCAGCAATGGTTTGTCTTGTGGGTGTAACTGTGTGGAGTGGATGCAGATGCATGAGATTTTGCAGCAGTAAAAATGCACTACTGCATGGTTGATCATTGCATGGCCTCAATGGCGATGTTACATATCAGAAAGAGGTACATTCGGATGAGTACTAGATGGATGCTGTTAGAGATTATGTATAGTTTGTTATTCCCCATTGTTATGAGGGGTTCTTTGCATATTTGCCTCCTGTACTTTGTGTATATATATCGGCCCATTGGTCTCATATGAATACAAGCGCTATTCATAACATGGTATCAGAGCCAAGAGGTCTCGAGTTCAAGACCTGGTTGACGCAATTAAAAAAATTAATTACAGTCCACTTCTATTCCACGTATTAGGCCTAATTAAGAGAGCCTACACGTGAGGGGGAGTGTTGAAGTATAAGTGAATTGCTTATCTTTCCTCATCAGCTTAAGCTTTTGGGTGAATTGGTTGGTGCATGAAACTCAATACGCTCAAACCAAGCACGAGGGGCTTGCTTAAGGCCATAGAGAGATATATTCAGGATCTTCTTGATCGCGCCTCTCTCACTGATCAGCGTACTGTTGAGACTCCCATGGAGCTCAATGTTCACCTCCGACTCTCTGATGGCGAGCCTCTTTACGATCCGACTCGCTATCGTCATCTTGTTGGGAGTCTTGTCTACCTTTGTCATTACTCGTCCGGATATCACTTATCCAGTTCATATTCGAGTCGGTTTGTTTCAGCTCCCACTCGGGTTCACTACACCACCTTCTTCGAGTTCTGCGATACCTTCGTGGGACTATCTCTCGCCGTCTCTTCTTTCCACGTTCGATTCGTTACAGCTCCGAGCCTATTCGGATGCTACTTGGGCGGCGATCCTCCGATCGCGGTCTATCTCTCGCATCGTGTTTTTCTTGGTGGTTCTCTTATTGCCTGGAAGACGAAGAAACAGACTGCAGTGTTCCGTTCGAGTGCAGAGGCTGAGTTGCGAGCTATGGCTCTTTTGACAGCAGAGATTACTTGACTACGGTGGTTACTTGAGGATTTTGGTGTTTCTGTCACTACACCGACCCCTCTCTTGTCAGACAGTACAGGTGCTATCAGCATTGCTCGTGATCCTGTGAAGCATGAGCTCACCAAGCATATTGGTGTTGATGCTTCTTTCATGAGGTCTTGTGTGCATGATCAGGTGATTACTCTTCAGTATGTGCCTTCCGAGCTTCAGATAGCGGATTTCTTCACGAAGGCCCAGACTCGAGCACAGCATAGCTTCTACCTCTCCAAACTCAGTGTTGTTGATCCACCATGAGTTTGAGGGGGGGTGTTAGAGATTATGTATAGTTTGTTATTCCCCATTGTTATGAGGGGTTCTTTGCATATTTGCCTCCTGTACTCTGTGTATATATATCGGCCCATTGGCCTCATATGAATACAAGCGCTATTCATAACAGATGCCATCCTTATCTGATGGCTAGAGGTTCTGTATAGTAGACTAGCAATGCATGAAACTCAGGTCTCCTGTGATTAAACATTCTGAATTGTGCCAGTCCATGTAACACAAGTTTTCTCTGAAGAAAAATTGAAGCAAAAAAACTGAGCATAGATGACTAATTGAGCGAGTGCATTTTCTGATTTGGATTGCAGATTACAAAGAATTCAATGCTCAATGGGTAGCCAGATAAGTGCATAATTAAGCTCAACTTTCTCGTGATACATCTGGATCATGTGCTTCAGAGATGCAACATCATAAATAAAGGTCAACCGCTTAGTGCATGAACTCCCTTTTCCCCCCTTCAAAAATATGAGATACGATAATGATAAGAGGTTGCATGCTGCCGACAAAGCATGCAAACTAACAATAGTTTCAGTCACCATGGACAAGATCGCAAGATTCATAGTCAGCACTCTGCAAAAGACCAAAGCATTTCTGGGGCAAAATTTTGGCTTCGATCTGAGGCTGCAAACTGACCAAGTGTGAACACAACCATCACAAATCTGACCGTCAGTCTGTGTCGCATAGCACGGTTATATTTCCACGCAAAAAATAGAAAACAAAATAAAGAAAGAAAGAAGAAAAGGCAGCTTTTCTTATCTCTTTACAGCTCAAAACCGCTCTCATGCGCACCCTTTTCGTGTATCATCCGATCATCCAAAAGGAGGAAAATTGCTCCGGACAAATTGTGAGGTTGAGAAGCAAACGTCCAGACATAAACTGACGTCAGCCTCCACCACCCCCGGCATTGGCTAATTTTGACCACTGAATTAAGCAGACACATCCCAACTAACTAATCTCCTGAAACCCACAGCAATTGCAAATTTTCAGTGCCCTTTTCTCTACCATGCAAATCAAATCAACAGATCATTTTCGGGATCGAAGAGATTTGGAATTCAGAAATCTAAGTGATGGAGACCTATTTATGTCCACCAATTCTCTCTTTCCCTTGTCAATGTCCACAAGCTGCAGTAACAATTGGGATCTCTAGGCACACCTACTTGTGCACTGCCCAGTTACGGACTTTGGTTGTGTATACATGAAACACCTCAAAAATTCAAAAAGTTTGAATTCCTTTTGGTTTTGTTTGAATTCCCAATTCCTTCCTAATTTGGCAATCCACCTCAATTCCTTGCTTTCCTTTCTTGCTTTCCATCTCCTTCAACCGACGATGCCCTCTGAAAACTCGCCTCCTCCACCGCCTCACTGTTCTTCCCCTCCACGTGGCCGGCGTCCGTGCCCTGAATTACGGCCGTTCCTTCTCCGGCCATTCACACCACCCCTGCCGATGCTGATGTCGTGGCCCCACCAGCTGATCGCCCACCTCCCTGCTAACTTCACTCCCTCCCTCGTGCAGAGCGCCGGTTGACTCGAAGCTCTCCCCTCCGCGCTGGCCCTGAACCGCCTTACTGCTCCCCACCACCTCAATTCACCCTTAAAGATCAATTGTTTCCACTGAAAGCTTCGCACCACTCCCCCATACTTCTCAGAACCACTCAATTGCATTTTCGTTCACCACAACTCCTCCTCCACCTTCCCCTGAGCCCGGCAAACCCTAAAGGCAATCATCTCCCTCCCTCTATTATAATTCGACTGCATTCCTCCATAGCTTCCCCTTTGCATCCCGAACACACTAGTAAACTCAGTTGGACGTGAGCATTTTCGTGGAGCTCCACCGATGGAAGCCGCCGACGGCCGAAGTACCTCTCCTGTGGACAACCCATCAGAGCATTCCCCAACCCAAAACACCTCCACCATCGTGAATGCATCCACCATAGATAGCTAAAATACTCTTCATATCATCAGAAGATCACCAAAAAACTCCAAAGCTGCCATGGAAGCCACCACCTCCTCTCCTACCACCAGCCACCATCACCCACCTCCACTCCTCCTGAGATCCCAAAATGGAACTGTCGCGTTGAACTGAACCCCTTCATGCCATCCTTTTTCACTAGGAAGCTTCACCGACGCCAATTTATCCTGGTGACCGCGTCCCTCTTTTCCACCGAGAGGAAGCCGACCTAGATTGATTTTTATTTCATTTTATTCTTATTTATTTTATTTTTTCCTAGCTTGATAAATTTCAAGCACAGGCCCCTGATTATTTTTTGTGTTTGCACTAGCTCCCAAGTTCTCCGAGGCGATCATGCAAGGACTAGAACTAGGCATCGAAGTGTACGAGACAGTTGAGTTTGTCGAACAGTAAGGCAAGCTACAAGTTTTTGATCATATTGAATCCCATAAAATTTAAATTATTTAATTACAGTATTTGCATTAGTGTTATTTGTGAAATGTTATTTGATTAAAATAAATGTTTAGAAGTACTTGTTAATTAGTTATGTCCTACCATTGAAAAAATAATTGTAGAATAGGTCACTCAAAATAATTAAGTTGAGACCATATTCACCTTGATAATCTTAGTAATATTTAATTATTATATAAATAATTGTAGAATAGCTTACTCAAAATTTTGTACTACTAAGTGACTTGACATTTGGCCAATAGAATTGTTAAAATGGTTCTAAGATAAGGGGAGTTGTGAAAAACCACAATATGGTCTTTGTCCACAACCTTATCTTAGGGTGACGGCTTGTGCAGAAGAGTGACAGTGCCGTTGAGAATGGCAGCTGTTGTGGGGGTGGCCCAACCCCCCGTGACTGGGCCGTGCGACTAGTCCAACATGTAATAGGCCCAATAGTGTAGAGGAATATACCAGTGTAAATATACCCATGTACCCTCATCCTTTGTAAGTACTAAGGGGTAGAATGAGGATTTCTACCCCCATTCATATATATAAACCCCCAGGAGGGGCAAAGAGGGGACATCCTCTCATTCTCACCAACTCTCCCATAGATCTGACTCCTTTCTTCCTCTTCTACTAGTCCCCCTCTCTACTGTTTGGCATGTAGCCACAACATGCCTCAAGGTGAAAAATAAGAACTAGAACCTTATGCTGAGTAAATAACACAGTAATAGCTCAACAAGAAGTGTTGACTTGTCAACTCTGGTTTAGTCGCTGCTCAACTCGATTAAATATCTACAGAAGGGTGTGGTATGGAAATGGTAAAACAATACTTAACAATGGTAGGTCCACACAAATCGGGCGGAAGTGTTTCATGTCAGCCAGCGGATACCCAAGGTTGTGTAGTAAGAACCTATCGGGTAGAGACTATATAAAGAAATGAGCAGTAAAACGATCTAGTTTTTTTTAACTCAGTCATGAGGGTTAAGAAATCTTGTAGGTAAATCTGGACAACTCTGCAAAGTAAAATAAATGGTATTCGAATACGCTGTGCTTCTGGTTAATGGAACTGTGTTTATTGGTTTTGTTTTGTAGGTAAATCTGGGCAACTCTGCAAAGTAATTTTGTTTTGTGCTTTCTTGTTTAAAATGTTTACGAATAAAATTGCATCCACTCATTAATAAAATCAGTATATTCTCATCCATTGAATAACCTTGCAAGTAGATAAGTTAGGATTTACCTTTGTGACTTGCTGGGTACGGTTGTACTCATTATTTGCTAAACAACAAATAGAAGGACAATAGAACTGCGATGACCAAGCTGTTGATGAAGCTCTAGAAGAACCCTACTACGATGAATATGACTTGTTTTAAGTCTTAGCTGCACTTAAGTTTGCCTGTGAATTATTCTTTTGTAATGTAAGATTACTTTGGGTGTGTATGCCGCTACGTCAAAACCTGATTGTTAAACCTTATTTCTGTAATAAAGTTTGACTCTTTTATTGTAAGTATCTGTTGTTGTGGTGCACACTCCGCAGCTGATCTGTCCTGGGTAGTTGTGGATGTCACTAGCGCCTCCAGAAATGGAGGCGTTACAATACATTTATACATCATCACCTGTTCTTAAAAGTAGCAATTCTCTTCACTTAGGTCCTATATATGTGCAATGATAAATCACTTTATCAAAAAGGTTTGCTAGGGTATGTGTTAATTCTGAAAGAACAGAACAAGGTCGGCATAAATGGAGCTGAAATTAGGGGAAAAAAAGTATCGATCACAATAGCCTAGATTAGGAAAACGCCACTCATACGCCCTTCTTTTCTCAGCAAATAAAAGCCAAATTCAGTGACCATTCAAGATCACATTATACGTTTTTGGAAAAAAAAAAGAGAGTATCCAAAACATCGTATTATTGGTAAAAAAAAGTTTGAAATATTAATTTGGTCCATCTCAAATTTCTTTTCGTACACGACACAGTACCTATCACTACGAGCTTTTCCTAAAGCATAGACAGCATCATTAATTCATTCATGAGTCCTTCATGCTAATGGGAGCAAAGAAATGCAGATGGAACATTACTTGGCAAATATACAGAATTCTAACACGTGCGTATCTCTTACATCTGTAAGCAAGCCGTCTCAATTTGTACACCATCAATTAACCCTTTCGGTGTGATAGAGCAAGCTGAGAGAAAGCAAAAGCTGAATGGACTGCGAGCAAAACTGAATTGATAGATAGCAACGCATGCACTCTTTGCCGCTCACCGTGAACAACATCAATTCGGCAAAGATTGCTTTGGTTTGTATAGTGGAATCCATCGAGAGCGCTTCTGATCGAACGGTGGCGCTCGGTTGGGTCGTGGCTTATGGTTTATTTTACTGTACCTGGCTGAAATTATACTGTAGTTAATAGTGGTTTATTTAGCATAATTAAATTTAAAAAATTTTAAAATAGAAAAAACAGGTTAGCCCAGCACATGTAATGCAAACGAATACGGGAAAAAAGAACCAGTAAAAAAGCTCAAAAAATAGAAAAAGACGAAATTTAGGAATAGTGAAAAATAAACCGGAAGCTAGAAGCCGAAGCCGAAACGAGCGGCGTAGCTAGCTTCCAGAAACGTATAAAACTCTCCCAGATCCATGCACGTTTATCCGGATAAAGTCCTGAAAAGATGCACATTCTTTGGTGGAACATCTTTACGCACGTAAAAGTTCATATACTTACTTGCGTTCTGCGTGGTAAATATTAACTTTCTCTACACCATAAACAAAAATTTAAACCAAACTTGATCTTTGTTCGACAAATTGCTCCATAACTCTCCAAAGATAATGTAATTTGGAAAGTAACATAGGTGTCGGATAACCGACAAGTGATCTAAGCCCTACTTGTCAGCCTTACATTGGATATTATTTTCTAATTTACACATATTTATAACGTAGCTAAGCCAATTTCCCCTCTTATCTGTTACAAAGCAATCATGTAGCAGTTTGCGTTTAATTAAGCATGTAGCCAAGCCACTTACATAGCAAAATTCAACTAGAATTTTCCAAGTTACATTCCTATCCATGACACCAAATTAATAAACTAAAGTGAACTCAAGAGAAGCTATGGCCAATTAGCCATAGGTTTTGGGTGCTTTGTTAACTTCCCCACTACATATGCACACAAACCAAGGCGTGCACGAGTTAAAATCAGGCTCACAGTGCAGCAAAATTAACTATGGACATAGCAATTAGACGAATCCTAGCCTGCATGCCCAAATGGAATAAACAAGCCAATTAACCAATCATTACCCTACACATGCACTGTACAAACACATCAAGCATAGAATTAAACCCAACAAGACAGTGGGATGAAGCTTTCAAATTGACTTTTCTTATTGTGTAAGCATGAACCAATAGGATGGCTCGTCCATGTCAAATCAGATGGCTCGTAATCATCTAAAACCATAACAATGTTCACTCTTTGACTTGCCTTCTCAACTTCAAGGAATCCTCTTCCTTAATTAGGTCACATTGTTCTCAAGTGGACACTCATGAAATGGCAGTAACAACCAGAAAAGAAGAAAGAAATGGCCTTTATTTTGTTTTGCGTTCGTGTTAAGGAGCATTAAGCCCTGAAAAGGTGTTAGCCAGTGTCTTGTATCCTTGATGAGATTTGTTCACATTTAATTAAGCTGTCTCTACAAACCTCCTCTTGAGGCTTTATGGTCTGTGCTTAATGACTCGGTTTCCTCCTGAAACCGAGAAGATTCCTGCAAACAAGCACGATAATTAATGTTGTGTGCTTGCACACTTGGCTTAACAACTTTTGGATTTTGACCCTTGGAGGATCGAGCTCACAGATGTAGAGGGGTGGGGGAGATAGAAGCTTCCGTGACCTGACACCTGTTGTAGTTTCTTCTTACGCTTTTGGATCATCATGCACATCAGCCAAACAGATGGCTCCAAAAGTTTTGCTAAGATCTGCTCGGTTGGGCTGAAAAGCTGTGACTTATAACTGAAAATGCATTGTAGTTGGTTGAAATTTCACTGTAGCTGAAGGTGACTTATTTGGCGTAATTAAATTTAAAAAAATAAAAATAGAAAAATATGTTAGCTCGTCTCGGACAACACAAACGAATACGGAAAAAAGAACCGGCAAAAAAGCTCAAAAAGAAGCGAAAAATCAGAAAAAGACGAAATTTATGAATAGTAAAAAATAAATCAAAACCCAGAAGCTGAAACTGTTAGAGATATATGTATAGTTGTTATTCCCCATTGTTCTGAGGGGTTCTTTGCATATTTACCACCTGTACTTTGTGTATATATACCGGCCCATTGGCCTCATATGAATACAAGCGCTATTCATAACATGGTATCAGAGCCAAAACTAGGGTTTTGGCTTACCTAGGGTTCCGCGCGCCGTTGACTCCGCTCGAGCCTACAGCCGTCGGCTCCGCCGACTCCCTCGCCCAGCCTCGCCGCCTCCGCCTCCCGCCCGGCCTCGGCTCCTCCGCCTCCGCGCGACCGACTACGCCGCCGTCGCGCGCGCCGCCGCCTCGTCGCGTGCCGTCACGGCTGCCGCTGGCCGTCGCGTGTCGTTCCGCATCCGCTCGAGGGTCGCCGTCGCGGCCGTCGCCGCTGGCTCTGCTCGAGGGCCGCGTGGGCGCCGCCGGGGTCGCCGCCGAGACCCGCCGAGGCTGCAGACGCCGTCGCGGCTCCCGCTGAAGACCTCGCCGTCGCCGACCCGCCGACCGCTCCGCTGCCGCTGCTACCCTGCGGACCGCCCCGCCGTCGCCGCCTCCTCTTTTGCTTCGGCCAGGTTGGAGAGTTGTGACCGAATCGGTCACAACTAGCTACTTGTAATCCGACCGGTATAAAAACGTTGTTCTAACCGTCGCGCGTCGGCGCCGCCGTTAGACCGTTGCCTTGGTCGCCGCGCCGTCGGCGCCGCCTACCAATGGGCACCGTTTCCCTCCTCGCCGCCGGTGATCTTTGATGGTGTTAATTACACCGACCGTGTCTCACATGTGCATTCACATGCATGGTCTTCGTCTCGGGCGTCCTCTCGGCGATGTCACCGCCCGCTTACCTATTCCTCCGACGGAGCCTCGCTGTTGCATTGCCCCGACGTACCGATAAAGGCTGCGATGATGAAGGCGATGATGAAGCGCCTCGCCTACCAGAGGCTCGATTCCTACAAGGATTGTCGACCGTCTACACTCGGTGGTACGATGACGGCGCCGGCGGCTGCTGTCTTCATCGCCGGTGTCGGCCTCGATTTTCTTACGAGGTTGTGGGACTCCTTCGGCTTTCGGATGTGGACTCATCTTCATCGCGCTCACGAGCCCTCCGGTGATGCCTGCACACTGCTCGTGGTCCGCCAGAGCACTCTCTTCAGCAGGTGATGCTATCGTTGACGCTTTTAAGCTCGAGTTCGCTGTCTCGGCGTCGCTTGGACTCACTTCGCATCCGGGCCGCCGCACTCGTCCGTGCTGCTCGGATGTACGTCTGCCGACACTGGAGTTTCAGCGGGTTTACGAGTTCCTTACTCGCCTTCGCCCCGAGTTCGAGCAAAGCGTGCCCGGCTCCTTGCACGCCACCTCGTGTCACTCTCCGGAGGCTCTTCGAGATACGCGCAGAGGAGACTCGTTTG
Organism: Dendrocalamus sinicus; assembly: GCA_036346575.1. NCBI lineage: Eukaryota > Viridiplantae > Streptophyta > Magnoliopsida > Poales > Poaceae > Dendrocalamus > Dendrocalamus sinicus. Next base: position 35,146,116 of record CM070646.1, on the reverse strand, counting down.
AGTGGTACTGTCCGATGCCACTCCCCTCGTGCTCGCCGCTCGTCCGCTGCTACATTGCCTCCTCGGCGGCTACCACAGTGGTGGTGGCCGTCCTCCGTCCGGAGGTGGCCGTCCTCACTGTTCCTCTGCGACAAGGATGGCCACACGAGTCCCGGTGCTACAAGAAGAAGCGGCATCTTTCACGCCGTTCTTCATCGGCACTAGTGCTTCTACGACGGCGTCTACCTCGACTTCTTCAGCTTCTCTTACCGAGCGGGAGATAGCCGGACTTCGGCGCCTACTTGCCGCCAGGTTCTCCTCGGCAGTTCTGCGAGTTCGCTCATCGACTCTTCTGCACCGAGAGACCACCTCCTACACGATCAGTACCTCCCGTGGATTCTTGATTCGGAGCATCTTTTCACATGACTCGATCCTTCCACTCTGTCTTCTATTACACCTCTTGATTCTCCCGCCGGTGTTCTTACTGCGATGGTACATCTCTTTCGTCTCGGTCGAGGATCCCTTAGCAACTCATCTTTTCATGTTCCTTCGTTGCTCATGTTCCTCGCCTTACCTTGCGACTTCTTTTCTGTGGGCGATTCATCGACCTTGGTTATCGGGTCATTCTCGACTCGACTCTTGTTGTGTTCGGGATCGCCACACGGAAGCTCGGTTGGTTCGGCCTCGGCGCCATGACTCACAGCGTCTCTGGGAGCTTGGCGGCTTCACCTTCCTTCCGCCGCCACCATCGCCGTCTCTCTCTCCGCCGCCACCGTCTCACCGGCTCTTTCAGCGGTGCCATCACCGTCTTGGCCATCGTGTGGATTCCGTTTGTCGTCCTTAGTTCGCCGTGGTCTTTCGGGTGCTCTCGATGAGCGTGTCTTTAGATTGTCGTGTAAGTTAGGTAAGCAGATTCAGACTTCCTTATCCTCATAGTGAGTCGTGTCTCAGCGCCCTTTGATCTTGTTCATTCGGATGTTTGGGGTCCGGCTCCTTCGTTTGAAAGGGGGTCATCGATATTATATCATTTTTATAGATGATTTTTCTCGCCACACTTGGATATATTTCATGTCTTCTCGTAGTGAGGCCTTGCCTATCTATAAACAATTTGCCACTATGGTTCACACACAGTTCTCCACTCCTATTCGTGTCTTTAGTGCTGATTCTGCTGGCGAGTACCTCTCTCGTCACCTTCGCAGCTTCCTTCTTGGCGAGGGCACTCTCGCCGATTCTCTTCTCCGGTGCTCATGCTCGAATGGTGTCGTGGCGCAAGCATCGTCACCTCCTTGAGACCGCCGTGCTCGATGATCGCCGCCTCTATTCCACCTCACTTTTGGGCCGAGGCTGTTTCCACTGTCACCTATCTCGTCAACATCCAGCCCTCTTCTGCTCTTCAGGGTGCGATCCCTGTTGAGCGTCTCTGTGGTCGTCTTCCTGACTACTCTGCCCTTCATCTGTTTGGCTGCGTTTGCTACGTTCTCCTCGCCCCTCGAGAACGCACCAAACCGACCGCTCGATCTGTTGAGTGTGTCTTTCGGGATCTGATGCCGAGCACAAGGGCTATCGGTCTTTGGGATCTGTTGGTCGTCGGATACGGGTTTCTCGGGATGTGACTTTCGACGAGTCTTGTCCATTCTACCCACGTCTTGCCTCTACTTCGGCTTTCTCTGTGGAGTCTCTGTCTTTCTTGACCTTTCCAGATACACCTATATCTGTTTTGCCCTCGTCCACCTGTCCCACTGAGTCTCCACATATTCCCCCTGTGGCCTCTCCGCCGTTGTCGCCGCCTGTGTCGTCTCCTACGACTCCGCAGGCTCCTCCCACTACAGTACCTTCTCCCCTTATCTTCTACACTCGTCGACCTCGTATTGAGGATCTTCCAGATTAGTCATCTTCTCCTGATGTTCCATCTTCTTCTGATGCTCCATCTTCCCCTGATGGGTCATCTTCTCCTCGCTACGCTCTCCGCGATCGCCAGTCGATTCGGCCTCCTGCCCATTTTGCCTTTCTTTGGCGCGACTACTCGTGAGCTTTGTCTCCTCACAGGGATGTTGTTACTCACCCCGAGTGGCAGCTTGCCATGGCCGAGGAGATTGCTGCCCTCGAGCGTCTTGATACTTGGTATCTTGTTCCTTTTCCATCTCATTCTCATCCCATCACGTGTAAGTGGGTCTATAAGATTAAGACTCGCTCTGATGGCTCTCTTGAGCGCTATAAGGCGCGTCTTGTTGCTCGTGGTTTCCAGCGAAGCATAGTGTTGACTACGACGAGACTTTTGCTCCGTGGCCCACATGACCACCGTTCGCACTCTTCTTTCGATGGCGTCTGCTCGCCATCTGTGTCTTCTCGACTTGATGTCAAGAATGCCTTTCTTAATGGCGAGTTGCGTGAGGAGGTCTACATGCATCCGCCACCGGGTATTCTGTTCTCGAGGGCATGGTCATGCGCCTTCGCGCGCTCTCTATGGCCTTAAGCAAGCCCCTCGTGCTTGGTTTGAGTGCTTCTCCTCGTGGTCACTGCTGCCGGCTTTTCAGCTAGTGATCATGATCTGCGCTCTTTGTCCACACTTCGTCTCGTGGTCGGACTCTTCTTCTTCTGTATGTTGATGATATGATCATTACGGGAGATGATTCTGAGTACATTGCCTTTGTCAAGGCTCGTCTTAGTGAGCAGTTCCTTATGTCGGATCTTGGTTCTCTTCGTTACTTCCTTGGGATTGAGGTTACTTCCACTCCAGACGGTTTCTTTATGTCCCAAGAGAAATATATTCAGGATCTTCTTGATCGCGCCTCTCTCACTGATCAGCGTACTGTTGAGACTCCTATGGAGCTCAATGTTCACCTCCGACTCTCTGATGGCGAGCCTCTTTCTGATCCAACTCGCTATCATCATCTTGTTGGGAGTCTTGTCTACCTTGCTGTTACTCGTCCGGATATCACTTATCCAGTTCATATTCGAGTCGATTTGTTTCAGCTCCTACCAGTCCACTACACCACCTTCTTCGAGTTCTGCGATACCTTGGCGGGACTATCTCTCGCCGTCTCTTCTTTCCACGTTCCAGCTCGTTCTGACTTCAGCCTATTCGGATGCTACTTGGGCGCGATCCTCCGATCGCGGTCTATCTCTCGCATCGTGTTTTTCTTGGTGGTTCTCTTATTGCCGGAAGACGAAGAAAGCAGATCGCAGTGTCCCGTTCGAGTGCAGAGGCTGAGTTGCGAGCTATGGCTCTCTTGACAACAGAAATTACTTGGCTACGGTGGTTACTTGAGGATTTTGGTGTTTCTGTCACTACACCGACTTCTCTCTTGTCAGACAGTACATGTGCTATCAGTATTGCTCATGATCCTGTGAAGCATGAGCTCACCAAGCATATTGGTGTTGATGCTTCTTTCATGAGGTCTTGTGTGCATGATCAGGTGATTACTCTTCAGTATGTGCCTTTAGAGCTTCAGATAGCGGATTTCTTCACGAAGGTCCAGACTCGAGCACAGCACAGCTTCTACCTCTCCAAACTCAGTGTTGTTGATCCACCATGAGTTTGAGGGGGGTGTTAGAGATATATGTATAGTTGTTATTCCCCATTGTTCTGAGGGGTTCTTTGCATATTTACCATCTGTACTTTGTGTATATATAAGCTCATTGGCCTTATATGAATACAAGCACTATTCATAACAGAAACGAGCGGAGCCTTAAGTACATCAGTTTTCCATGTGGCGCTGGAGTTGAGTTTTACACACAGGACCTACTATGAAAAATCATTATCATTTTTTGAAGAAAAGATATTATTGATGAAGCTAGTTTTTTAACAACAGGATAATACCAATATGTTTACCTAGGTCGTGTCAAGTTTCATATGTATCTAATCACCTGACATCCTAGGCCGTTGCAGAAATGGCAGACTTGGGACTTAACTATACCTTAACGCTCATCTTCGGCCCCGTTTGGCAGAACTCTAGCTCTAGGAAATATGTAGATTTCCTAGAGCTGGTCATCTGTATCTCTAGGAAATCCTAGATCTAGAGTTGCAGGCATGTTAAGTGCATTTACATGACTCATTTCATTTATATTATATATTAAATAAAAATATTTAAATCACTTTGATTTAGTCAACAAACTACAGATCCAGCATAGATTTCGGAGTTAGAGTTGTGCCAAACAGGGCCTTCATACCTAGTCTCAAAACATGATTATTGTTTTATTGACATGAGCTGATCGAGATCTGGTGTACCGTCAAGCTCTTTTGATCACACCACCTGATTCTTGCCGATAATATATCATATATGACAATAACCTCTCCTCAAAATGCGCGTTGTTGGGCACCATTCAGAGCTCCATGCATCGCCAAATCCATGAGAAAAGTCTGTCTGCTCATACAATCCAACCTAGATGAATATGAATTTACAGTTCACAATAAGAAGCAGTGGCAGAGCTAGAATTTGATTACGTCTCGGGCTCAGCAGTAATCTAGACTATCTTGACTGAACTATAAAAATATTACCTAAACTAGACTGAATTTATTCGAACCATACACTAGATATTTTTTTCATCCAGACTGAAATCAATCCTGTCTGGGATGTGGCTCTGCCCCTGATAAGAAGCAAGTAGTAATGCGATACAACAAAACCGTCAACACTGGGCAAGGTGGATTCAAGACCTGAGATACAATCATACAAACATGAAAAGGCGAGTCAAATTCAGAAAGAAAAAAAAACAGAAGCTTTAACGGGTATAGCTAAGAGAGCATGTGTGGGAGGCGTCATGGGTGTGTACGTAACGTGGGTATCCTTAACTATTTGGCTCGCAGCCCATGCCGTGCGCAACAGCCACCGCAACGGACCATTTTTGGTTGCGGAAAAGCGCAGAATACATCACGAATGTGCGGGAAAAAAACACTTTACCGGTATTTGAGCAGGATATATACACAATAAATACATGACGTACGCATGCCGCGTACCACGCACATATAAACACAAATACACTGACGGACATATACATTAATTCGCCATTTAATGCAAGTTTACAGCCCCAAATAACATATTATGTATGTATGTATGTGTATATATATGTGTGTGGTGGTCTAGCGCGAGCGCGTGTAGTGATTGTTATGGTCTGATATAAATCCCTTATCTTATACTCACGTATATCCTAAGAATATCCACATAACCTGTATGGGTCTGTTTGGTTGCCTGCATGAGGGTGGCTCGCACCAGCGCATGTAGGGAGATGATGTTTGGTTGCCTGCATGGAGGAGAGAGCCTGCACGAGTGGATGCAAAAAATCAACTGGAGCCAGGCTGAGGAGAAACGTGGCTGAGGAGCTTCCCTCCTCAGTCTGGCCACGCTCATTCAGCTGCATGAGCACATGCAGATAACCAAACAGCCCCTATATGTATGTATGTGTATATATATGTGTGGTGGTCTAGCGCAGGTAGTGATTGTTATGGTCTGATATAAACCCATTATCCTATACTCACGTATATCCTAAGAATACCCACATAACCTGTATTTGTACTTGTAGCTATTGAAATATACATAGTAGTTTCTGACAAAATTAAGCTTTGTTCAGAAAAAAAAAGAGGGAAGGAGGCTAGGGGTGTGGTCAGGTGCGGAGGCTATTGGCGCGTTATGGCCAAGTCAGAACCTTGCCGCGCCACCACCACCAGCAGCAGGAGCGGCAGCCTGGCCTCCATTGGCGTGCGTGCGTGCGTGCTCGCAAACATTCATACACTCGATCTGGTCCCCCTCTCTCACTCATCTCCAACTTGCGATTTATGTGATCCAATCAAGCTACGAAATGTGTAAAGTATACACGTAATCCGTAGTGCACTACACTGAAGCTAAAAAGTATTAATTTACGAAATTAATCCCCAGCCTCTGAGTTCTTCAATTGACACATGGGCTAAGTAAGCAAACAATTTTCAGCCCAATACTAGCTCCCTGCTTGAGAGAGAGAATATATAGCAGAGTGGCTTAAGTAAGGTGGTGCTTAATTCCTGTAATTGCTCATGTTTCCCTCACACACTGTCCTGTCTTTTCGCCCAAAAGATGGGCCTAAAAAATTAACAAGACGAACTAAAGCAAGCAGCTTGCCTTTCTCTCTTCTCCTCTTCGCTTCTCCTTTCCTCCTGAATGATACACGCAAATCACAAAAGCGACCGATCAGATGCTTACATATATGTTTGAATTGAATTAACCAGTAGAGTAAATAAACAAACAAATATAGTTGTCATCTAATGCATTGTGCAACATTGCAAGCTCTCCACTACATATTTTCTCCTCAGCTTTCTTCCCCTTTAGATTTCTTCCCTTAATTTAGTTCTACCTAATATTATTATCTTCTTCTTGTAACACCACTATCTCTGTCTTTCTCTCTGCACCAGTACTGCCTAACGTGTATATTTGCATACATGAGTAGAGAAGAGAAGAGTATCCTTGTCTGTTCTCTCTCTCTCTCTCTCTGTCTGCCTATCTATATAGGCACAATTGCTTCTGCCATCACTCCTGCCTGTCCCTGTCCCCTCTCCTCCTCCATATGTAAATGCACACAAGAAGCAACCCAGTTCCAGTTGTAGAGCTAAGGCAGGCAGGCAGGCGCATACATTTGCATATAAGCGAGCCATTAGCGGCTGGGGCTTGAGAATGGTGAAGTTCTCGCGGGAGTACGAGGCCAGCATCATCCCGGATTGGAAGGCGAAGTTCGTCGACTACAAGTGCCTCAAGAAGCTCGTCAAGAAGATCAAGATCTCCCGCCAGGACTTCGACGATCAGTCATCTCCACCGCCGTCGTCGCCGCTCGTCGTTGGAAAGGAAGACGGCGGCAACAAGAACAACAACAACTATGGCTTCTCCGTTCTTGACCCCATCCGCGCCCTCGCCGCCCGCTTCTCCCCGAAACAATCTCAAGCTCCCTCGGTACGTCCTGTCCCCTATAGTCTTAGCAAATATACTCGTATACGTAATACGTACCTGGTCGAGTTCTTGCCAAGTAGTGTTTCTGATGTATGTAAGTACACTTGCTAGGAGGACGAGGAGAGCCCGGATGCAGGGGAGCTCGTGCGATCCACGGACAAGCACGTAAGCATTGATGCATGTGCAAATCAGGTAATTTGTTAAATAAGTACTTGCACGAGTGAATGAATATACGCAAGATGGTGTGTGCGCAGGAGAGGGAGTTTTTGGAGAAGGCGGACGAGGAGCTGGAGAAGGTAAACACCTTCTACGCGGAGCGGGAGGCGGAGTTTCTGGCAAGCCGCGAGGCGCTTATCGAGCAGCTCCGCATCCTCGCCGACGTCAAACGAATCCTCGCCAACCACGCGGCCTCCCGCCGCACCCGCGGCCTCGGCCGCAGCCGGTCCATGCCGCCGCCGCCGCCGTCGGTGGACGGCTCCAGTGGCCGGTACCTGCTGTCCGGACTCGCCTCGCCGCAGTCCATGTCAGGTAGGTGCACCCACGTCAACTCCAACCAATCACGTCACGTCGCCACAGATGAACTGAGCACATGAATCCCACTGCCTTCTCGTATCATCCTTTATGCATGCATGGGCGCGCGGCGCACGTGACCAACTCGATCGGCCTCGATCTCCCTTGCAGATGGGAGCCTTGAGCTGCAGCTGGCGCAACTGTCGGAGGGCGCCGCCGTGGCGGACGAGGTGAAGGCGGCGCTGGAGCGGAACGGCGTGACCTTCGTGGGGCTGCCCAAGAAGGAAGGCGGCAAGGGGAGGGGCGGCGGCGCGCTGCAGCTGCCGGCGACGGTGAGGATCGACATCCCGGCGACGAGCCCCGGGCGCACCGCGCTCAAGGTGTGGGAGGAGCTGGTGAACGTGCTCCGCAAGGACGGCGCGGACCCCGCCGCGGCGTTCGTCCACCGGAAGAAGATCCAGCACGCCGAGAAGATCATCCGCGGCGTCTTCATGGAGCTCTACAGCGGCCTTGAGAGGCTCAAGAAGTTCAGGTATGTATGCCATGCATTTCACGGTGCACATGTGGTATGTGTGTACAAGTAGGATTCGGATACATGGTCAAACTCACACTAGTTGCATGCATGCCCAATCGTAATTAGACCACTTATTAATCTGGTCATAAATAACTTGTTTGTTTCACCTGCATCGCATTAATGAATTGTACGTCACGATACAGAGTCATAGAGCTCTGCTTTTCAGTGGCACACCGTATACATACATGTATAGGAAGAAACATACATCCGCATCATCACCTTATGTACGTACGGTTAGGCTGTCATAGGTAGGGGATAAATAAGTGGACAAACTTCACTCCGTTTTGCATGGAGGCAACAGTACGTGTGAATCACGTACGTAGGAACCATGCATAAAGGGTGGGAGGGCGACCATTTTTCCTTGTGCTAGACCAGTAATTAATTTGAGTGTGTCTAGATATCATCTGAATATTTTCTTTCTAACAATTATCCAGATTTGAGACCGTTGGATTAGAAATCCAACGGCCCCTTTTTTTTGGAGGGGGAAGGTTTTTTTAGGGGGAGATTTTTTTGGAGGGGATAGGGGAGAAGTCATGGCCATCGGATTTCTAATCTAATGGTTATAAATCTAGATAATAGTTAAGAAGAAAACATCCGGATGATATTTATCAACACCCAATTAAGAGTATGTCCTTTTTCTTTCGTTGTGAATTTTGATAATACTTTTACGGTTTGTGGTGGTCATGGATCGACTCCTTTTTATTTTTTGTTGCATGTATGGATGGATGCAGCTCTCTCAACGTAAAGGCCTTCACCAAAATATTGAAGAAATTCGTCAAGGTAATAATATACTAACTAGCCACATCCCACGTGTCCTTTTGAAATGGATGGATGGGAGGAGAGAAGAATCTAAACAATAGACAGAATAAAGAAAAATGGTGTACTTAACGCTTCTAGGAGAATACAGGTCCATCACCATGTATTATTAGCCCAAATAAAAATAAAAATTAGAGATCGCAACATTGCAGTCCTAATGAACTAAAAGAATGGGAAAAAAAGGGGGATAAAAACAGTAGAAACATTGAAACCAAGGGTAACAGTAAACGCACAACATTGTTCGTACTCGTCTTCAGAATTGACATACATACTCTGATGTGTTTTGCTGTCAGCAACTGACACGAGATGCTCTGCATTTTAGGTGTCAGAGCAACACCGAGCCGCTGACTTGTTTTCAGAGAAGGTGAAGAGATCGCCATTCAGCAGCTCCGACAAGGTATCAATGTATCATAAGTACATATACTTACTTCTGTTCTCTGCAGTGCAGACTACTGACTACATAAACTACACCTTTCTGAAGAAACAACTTAACTGAAGGGATTAACGTATGACGACATTCTGAGCAGGTACTTCAGCTCGCAGACGAAGTCGAGGCCATCTTCATTGAACATTTCGCGGGCAACGACAGGAAGGTGGCAATGAAGTACCTCAAGCCACAGCAGCCCAGAAACACACACATGATCACCTTCCTAGTAGGCACGTAGCCAGCTTCAAAGATCAGATCTATCATACACAATCTGTCTTCTAACTTCATATTTTTTACATTCGTTTTTTTAGGATTGTTCACAGGCACATTCGTGTCGCTGTTCATCATATATGCAATTTTAGCCCACGTCTCTGGCATTTTCACTTCTACTGGAAACTCAGCCTACATGGAAGTAGTTTACCATGTTTTCAGGTAATCTCTTGAGCTAAGGTTCTGACCACGGTTGCAAACTCCAATAAAAAAAGGAGGACTTCATTGTGTGTTTGGATGTAATAAGATAGGTTCGCTATGCTCAGTTCTTGGCAGGAGTTCAATTAGAGATTAGTATGGGTTCAATTTTCTCAAAATATTCAGAATCCAAATTTAGGGCTTTATGATAATCAAGGATGCAATTTTACCTCATCATCACGTAGATGTGTCCTTGCTTTTTTGCAGCATGTTTGCACTCATCAGCCTGCACATCTTCCTGTATGGATGCAACCTCTTCATGTGGAAGAGCACCAGGATCAACTGCAACTTCATATTTGATTTCTCCTCGAGCACCGCCTTGACACACCGGGACGCCTTCCTCATGTCCGCATCCATCATGTGCACTGTCGTCGTTGCGCTGGTCATCAATTTGTTCCTCAAGAACGCCGGTGCATCCTACGCCAATTCTTTGCCTGGCACACTCCTACTTGTAAGAGACAAGCTATGGAACAATTGATGATAAGTCAGTTGCGTTGCAACAGACGTATACTGGTTTCAGTTCTCAACTCTGTATCTACTGTTTCAGCTATCAACAGGAGTTCTGTTCTGCCCATTTAACATATTCTACCGCTCAACACGATACTGCTTCATGCGTATTATGCGCAATATCATCTTCTCACCATTCTACAAGGTAAAGTCCTCGGTTTTTTCACATCAAAATCCACACTGTTGGAAACATCCATCTGATGAGCAGGCTGCCCTGCAATGCAGGTTTTAATGGCTGATTTCTTCATGGCTGACCAGCTAACCAGCCAGGTAATACTGAACCTTACACTACAACTTCCGAACTACTGCATCTTTCGAACCTAGCAATACAGGTTCTTATGAGTGAACTGGTGTATCTTCTAGATTCCATTATTAAGGCACATGGAGTTCACAGCGTGCTACTTCATGGCTGGAAGCTTTAGAACTCACCCATATGAGACTTGTACTAGTAGCCAGCAGTACAAGCACCTAGCCTATGTGATCTCCTTCCTCCCTTACTTCTGGAGAGCTATGCAGGTATAAATCAAAACTATAGATGAACAATGCAAGACTTGCAAACTGTTCGCATTAGATTCAAACTAAGAGCCAAGTCCATGTTTTTTAAGTGTATAAGGAAATACCTGGACGAAAGACATGACATCAACCAACTTGCTAATGCTGGGAAATACGTATCAGCAATGGTAGCAGCTGCTGTCAGGTTCAAGTACACTGCAACACCAACACCATTCTGGGTGTGGATGGTCATCATTTCATCCTCAGGTGCCACCATTTACCAACTCTACTGGGACTTCGTCAAGGACTGGGGCTTTTTGAACCCAAAATCTAAGAACCTTTGGCTCCGAGATGATCTCATCTTGAAGAATAAGTCCATCTACTATGTTTCCATGGTACTATACATTGTTCAATTCATTTTCAATACAACATTGATACAGAAACCAGCTTTAGGAGCATTAATGCGGTAATGCCTTTACAATGCAGATGCTCAATCTTGCGCTTCGGCTGGCCTGGACCGAGAGTGTAATGAAGATCCATGTCGGTAAGATTGAGTATCGCTTACTGGATTTCTCGCTCGCTTCACTAGAAATAATCCGAAGAGGGCATTGGAACTTCTACAGGTAATTGAAAAATGAAAAATACAAGAATAAAGCTACAAACTTCAGTTTAGTATTATTTTAGTTATAACATGGTTATATGGTTGATCTGATTGCAGGTTGGAGAATGAACACTTGACCAATGCTGGCAAGTTCAGACCAGTGAAGACTGTCCCATTACCATTCCATGAACTCGAAACTGATTGATAAGACAGAGAGAAGGTTATGCAGGAATGCTCCCCATATCAAGGGCATTTAGGATCAAAATTCCAGGAATGGATACACAGACCCTACTAATGCTTGCCGCTAGGTTTGGTATCTAAGTGATAATAAAGTCTTCAGAGAGCATAACTTCATAAGACCATGATGATGCTGATCTTAAGATGGAGTAAGCTTAGACCGTGCATTGTATCAAGTTCACCAGGGCACAGCTAATTGTTTAAATTTTTTAAATTTAATTACGCAAAATAAACCACCATCAGATACAATGTAATTTTAGCCAGCTATAGTATAATTTTAGTCATAAATCAGTTTATTTTAGTCTAACTGAGCAGCACCTTAATCTCCGCTGCAACTGCACGTGATCTGCTTAGCCTCAATGAACACACTTCAAGTCGACAACTAAGCTAAACAATGCAAATACAGTAAAGTATTTGTATTGCGGTAGTAAGCACAGTAACGTATCCTGCACTCAATAGTAAAGTCATGTTTCGATCAAGGGGATAGACCCTTGTTCCCTTCGAAACAAAGCATGACAATATTACTACGCTGCAGGTAGTTACAGTGTGTTCGTACCCAACAGCGACCTGACTTTAGAGGTAGAAGCCCTAGGTAGAAGACTAAGGGCTGTTTTTGCTTATAATTTTTAACTATAATTTATAGTTTTTAAGTCATTCATATAAGAGATTACAGAGTAACAGGAACTTATATGCGATTTTTACTGATATAAATGAAGTCAGTACAATATTTACTACAATTAACTAGTAGACTCTATCTTAAAAAATATTTTGTTAAAAAATTAATTATTGTAGAAAAACTAAAAAGCAGTTTTTAGAAGTTGAACAGACAGGCCCTAGAATACAAGGAGTGCAAGCCATCAGCAGGAACAAATGGAGATCTATTTGAACAAACAAGCATGTGCATCGAGCTTCCTCTTTGCGAGAAAATCACTGCATAATCGTAGTTTTCATACAACAGGAAGAGGGGGAGCACTACAGCCCCTCAAAACACATCTTTTTAACAACAGGGCCATATCATCAAAATCATCAAACGTACATCCAACAGTAAGAAGAAAAGGGGGACAAAAATAGAATTGAATTACAGATTAGCGGGGGTATAAGCCATCCTGTACTTCCTCAAGGAGTTTCGACTCTGAATCGATTAATACGCCAAGCACATTCTCCAGCCACATCACCCATCTGCGTTCGGTGTGCAGTAGCCATAAACACCTAACATCTTAGAATGCAGAGGCGACTAGAATGCAAAGGCGACTTGCTATGCTGTGCAAATGTTCTACTACTCAAAGCCATCCATCATCGGATGATGGCCTCCTTCCGAGGAGGTGCTTTTCGATGACTGTTTCCGAGCTGAACCCCGCCTGCTCTTGGCTTTCTTTGCCTTCATCCTCCGTTTCTTCTCGTTTGCATCAATCCAGGTGTATTCAGAAGGTATGTGGAATGGATCAACCTCATCTTTCCAGTTCCGGCTATCACCACTGTCACTCGACTGTACACCACGGCTCCCCCTAACCCACGAATACCATGAGCCTGATCCTTCTGGTTCCTTGGCCTTGGCGTCCTGGAACTGCGTCGGGCTTGAAGGTGGCGTAGCAAACTCATCTAAAGGCTGTAGTTCTTCAAACTTTGTGAACGTCACAATGACTCGTATCGTTGGAACAAGAGGGATGGCAATCTGAAAAATGATGCTACAGAGTTAGAGAACGCTATTTCAAAATATAGCTTAATGTATGCAGAGTATATCATGCAAGAATATTCCCTTCTTTTCGTAATCAGAAGAGAACACCCAGAACGCCCCTCAAGCAGAAAAATACGTATAACAACTTGGATGTCTCTACAAGAAGAGTTTCATAAGAACACCATGTAATCTACACATTGAACATACATTCCTGGAAGAAAATGTACAGGAAAAAGGAACACCCTACAAAGCAAACCATCCTTTCATGAAAACCTTGAAGGTAAGCAAACAGTTCTGTCCACCGATCCATACTTGTTCAATCAACCATGAATCAAACTCGTATCCTTTCATATGCATCAATTAAATTAGCAGCCTTCTGGACATGCTATCAAATAATGGAAAGGTGCAAATGGTATTGGTTGGGCAAATGGAAAATAAAACTTGGCTTCACATCAAACTGCAAAATCTAGCATCAGACACAAACAAATTCATGTTTCATTAGCGTGGACTGGCAAGTGGCAACAAATCCCTCAATTACATGCTGTACTTAGGGAAAACTCAGTCTGGATCAAAAGACTACACTCAAGAACTAGTGTGTGGAAGTAGTCCAACGACCAATAGCAGTATCCTTTTCGGCATCTAGTCCTGGCTTGTTCAGATACTAGTTTGATGCAACCTCAAGTAGTTGTACTACTGTCATTATAATAAAAGAGGATATCCTGCTTCAGACTATATTAAAAGTAGTTAGATCGGAGGGCAAACTTCTGATACTGGCACACTAATGCCTGCTCTAACAAGAATTAAGATTCAACACAAATGGTGGGATTCATGTGTAAAGATGTGAAAAAAATTCAGATTACTATGTCCATTGAGATAAGACATCTGTGCTAGTTGAGAATAATAACAACACCAAATGTGAGTCAATTGTATGACAGAATAATTACTGCAGCATTCACCAAAGTAAGATACCACATACAATAGCATTTGAAAGGAAAGAGTGGTCAGGAAATGTGGATGGAACATCAACTACCTCTTGAACTATAAGGTCAGTAGGGAGCAGTGGAGCAATATTTTTCTGGTGGTTTGGAGTAGGACCAAGCTAATCACGACTTAAACGGAGGAAGAGACAAAGTGTGATTGGTAGAGCAACATATGAAAGTTCTGAAAATCTCAACAGAAAATAGTTATCTTTTTGGCAGTTTCTGAAATCTGTGAGATGATTGAACTGACAGTGGGAGCAGCAACCCACTAGCCATTGTTAAAGGATTTGAAGTTGATTAACAAAACAGAAAAGATGTGGCAAACAGAAAATACAAGATAATTCATACTAGATTATATGACTCAATAATGTTTCATATCCATAGGAATTTGCATGCAATAATGAAAAGAACAGCCATCATATATCTGGTCGTCAATCATATGTTGCATGTTATAAGCTGCACACTACATGTTCATCATTTCCACTAGAATATAAAATCAATTGTTGGCATCTAGTTATTCCAAATAGCATGGTGGCCAACAGCAGTAGTAACTTAAAAGCAAAGGTTTGCTTATTTAGTTCTCTGTTGATATTGTGAAAGTAAAGATAATATGGTACAAGTACAATTATATTTTCTAAAAAAGCAGGCAGACAGTGGAGACCGCATCCTATGATTGTGTCCTTGTTAGTGCAAGAGAGTGATTACCAGGAGGACACATATAAGATGCACTAGTTTTATAACTTGGGCAATACTTTCTTATATAAATATTTCCAGTCTCAGAAAAAAACACGCATAGCCATTAGCCACACATCAGAGCCAGGAATAAAGAAAGATAAATTCACAACAGAGGCCCAAACTACACTCTGCACAACAGATAACAGAAAATCCAGCAAAGGAAAACAAATAGAACATAGCACAGCGGATGCATCATACAACGACATTCCGTGTAACCAGTGTAGACTATACTTATTGCTCCTACTGTCCTACAGTAAGCAAACGCCAAACAGTTGTTGATTGTGATACAGGAATTGAATCCTTATATGACTGTATAGTTTGGCTTGCATAGAGTCATATTTGCCAACACCCTGATATTGAGAAAGAATAAGCATGCAACTTTGATTGAAATAAACAGTAATACGTAAACAGCTGGAAACTCAATTAATAACTGAAATAGAATGGGCTAATATAATCAAGTTGACAGATGGTTACCTTGACTGGAAATGTGCCTGGAGGCAGCTTGGTTGTCAAGAGTTCCCTAAGCCTCCTAACAGCCTTCACTTTGTTTGCTAGGACATCGAGCAAAGGGATCAGTTCATCCGTCTTCAAAGGGAAATCCGGTGTCAGCCACAACACTGGTCTTAACCCCTTCTTGTACTCACTTTCATGTTTATTAGAATCCCCTGATGAGACACCCTTCTTCTTCTTGCCACTGCCCTTCTCCTTGCCCTTCCCTGGATCACCCAATTCATCCTTACTCCCTGCCTTGGATGGCTTCTCGTCATTCTTGGCGCCTTTCTTGCCGCCCCAACCGAACCATCCCTTCTTATCTTTTGCCACACCATTTGCATCCACATGATCAGCCCCGCTGTCACCTTCCTCACCCCTCTCCTCGAAGTCCTCTTCCTGGCCCCCCATCCTCAATGCAGAATCAAGCTGCTTCCTCTCCTCGGCTGTCAAGACTTCATCCAGCTCGGCATCAAGCTCTGTGCCCCTCCCATTCTTCTCCTCCCCATCCATCGCAAACAGCTCCTCATCCGTCATTGCCCCAGGCACCCGCCTCGACTTCACGGTCACCAGAACATTTAACATATCATACACCTTCGCTTTCCAATGCCCCACAGCTTCAGTCAACTCTTGCCTGCGCCAATTCAAATGTGGCACAAGCTCCGCCTGTGTCACATCAATTCCGGGACGATACATATTCGTCTTCGACATCAATGCCACCTCATGTGCCACCTCCGCCTCCGTCGGCTGCACACCCGCTCCCTCCAATGCATCCGTGATCTCCTTATCCTTATGAGCCAGCACTATGAGAGAACCCGGCTGCAACTCCTTACCACCAGCATCCTCCGGCCGCGCGCCATCGCCCAGAAACAAGAACGTCTGGTCCGAGCGCTGGATGCGGAAGCCATCGAAGCCAGCAAGCGTCATGTCTGCCCGCAGCGCCGCCCCACGCTTCCAAATGCGGTAGGTGTCGGACGGGGCGATGCGGCCGATGAAGGGTATGACGGAGGACTCGAAGTGAAAGGAGATCTCCATGTAGAAGTCGCGGATGCGGTTGATGGAGGCGAGAATGCGCGGGAGGCGGCGGCACCACTTGGCCCATGCGAGGGGCTGGTAGTGCCGCGCGATGATAGTGGCGATGGCGTCCTCGCGGGTGCAGACAGCCTCCTGCAGTGCGGACCATCCGTCGGCGTTCTGGAGCGACCAGTCCGCGCCGACGGACATGAGGATGTCGGCGGCGACGGGGTCGCGGAGGCGGACGGCGAGGTGGAGCGGGGTCTCCCTCCGGGGCACGTCGCGGCGGTCGATGAGGGCAGAGACGGCATCAGCGACAGCCTCACCGGAGATGGATTCCTCCTCCGTGTTCACCTCGCCGGCGCGCGGGAGGCGGGGGAGTCCAGCCACGAGCCGCCGGAGCGCGGCGTGGTCCCGTCGCGCGACGGCGAGGTGGACTGGGCTGTGCGCGTACTTGGACACGTCGTCCATGGCGGCCTGGCGGGAACAGCAACCCGGGGAGCGCTGCCACCTGAGGTGAACCGTCGGCCCAGGTCAGGTCAGGCGGATCTGGGACGGGGGTGGGGGCATGGGGTCAGATCTGGCGCGGTGGGGAGCGGTCGGGATCGGCGCACGCCGCGGTCCACCGGCGGCGCCGGCGAGGTGAGGATGGGGGCGGGGACGCGCGCGCGCGCGAGGAGAGAGGGGAATCAGGGTGGGGCGGAGGGGAAGTGGTCCTCCTATTCTGGGAGATGGGTTCGTGTGATACGCCCAAGTTTTTTTTCTTCTTCCTCTCTCTCTGGTCGGGGAGGTGGAGTGGAACGTGGAATAGAATAGTCTTCTTCGGTGAGGTGACTGAGGTGAGGGAGGCTGCCCTCTCTCGCAGCCTCGGAGGTAGGGCACGCACGCTTGTGTCTTCAAGAACAACCGTCAATCTGGTTTGGTGTGGTCGATCCTGCAACGAAGGATATCAATCGAGTGGATTACTCTTCTTTTCTAAGAATAATTATGAGTCCACACAAACTATAGCTGTCACCGATGATGATTATTTTTTTAATCGTCAGTAAGTCACTAACCACAAGTACTTTACGATAAATGCACTTAGTTTTTACTTATAAGACTTGATTTTAAATTGATCGTCCGGACTATAACTCAAACACTGACTTTCTAGAGGTAGCTAAACTCACCATAGAATAAGGTTATTCAAAGAGTGAGGAACAAGAGATCCACTAAAAGAAATCTTTTTCAGAGAGAAAATCTAAACACTCGGGATATTACACCTCGTCTGCAGTTATACAGTCGAGGACAGTATTGTGCCTGACTACTCTCATATAATCGGGTATGTGAAAAGTAATCGCTAGTGTCATTACCATGACTTGCTACATAATAAGTTTACCTTAGTTTACCCTTGATTCCTTAATTACATTCCGGATAACTCACTAGTAAATGAAATAACAGTTACATGCCCCGGAGTTACCCACATATAGGGGAGGTCTCCACCCACCTAATAATGTACACGAGGCCGTACACTCTCGTTACTCAGGATATACACTCCTATCTGTGGTTATATAGTCGATGACAAGGATATACCTGACTACTCTCATATAACCAAGTATGTGGAAAGCAATCGTCAGCACCTTTGTCATAACTTGCTATATAACAACTAACCTTATTTCTATGGTTCCTGTTACCTCTATCTTCGATCGGTATCAGTGGTTTCAAATAACCTAGTTTCATTGCAATTAATATGTGTCAATTACTTGCTTGCTTTACTCATCATGTTGTGACCGTTGTTGGGTACTTGCTGAGATTTTCAAATCTCACGCTTACTCTTTTCATTCTCAGGTAGAAGACCAGTGGAGTGATAGCATCATGCATGGGTGGAAGCACTCAAGTTTTCAGTACCGTGGTTTACCACTATTTGTGTTATCTTTTACTATTTATTTGATCAGAAGTGAACTAGTCCCATATTTCAAATATTTATTTTAGTTTTCGTTGGTTCTCTATTAAAGTACTCTTTAGGTTTTTAATTCCTTGTGATTTCCATTGTTGTTTTTTGATTTATTCTTTACTTTGGCAATGACATTCCAAAGTAGTATCTTATGTTAGTATCCGAGGTGCTATATCATGCCAAATTGCCAATCCATTTACTGATCTCATCCTGCAGAAAGAAAGAAATAGAAGATGAGAAAATAATAGCCTAGTTGTCACTATTAGTAGCGATTAAACTGTACAAATCATGCAATTGATCAAACAAAAAGAGAGCCCTAACCTAAGTGGTGTTAAAAGTCGTTGGTTGTTCGGTAGCCGGTGCCATGTTGACACAAACACATTTGTCAATTGAAAAACACTAAAAACTGAAACGGTTGAGTCAACAAATCAATCACGCAACCACCATTCGTCACCCCGCTCGATGAGTAGGAGGTAGGTGAGGTGCTGGCATGCAGCTACAGGGACATACAAAGGTCCGTTCATTTTAGTTTTAGTTTCTAACTTTTAGTTTATGTTTTACTATTTATAAAATTTATTTTTTAAAATTTAGTTTTTTTAGCTATTTTGTCGGTTCTTTTTTCCTGTATTCGTTCACGTTGTTCGTAATGAGCTAACATATTTTTCTATTTTTAATTTTAATTACGCTAAATAAGTCACCTTCAGCTACAGTAAAATTTCAACCGTTGTAGTGCAATTTCAGTTATAAGTCATAACTTTTTAACCCAACTGAGCGGGGCCTTGAGTGATACAGGGATCCTTAGGTTGGAGAGATGAGTTACCAACACAGACGTCTGTACCTGCGCATTTACACTAGATCTGATGTATCTGTCCTTGACAAAACTTGCAAGTAGCCAGCCAAGGAGGCCGGGTACCTGATTGGTTCTGCGGCGCGCGCCGTGGAGGTGGGAGGCGGTCGAGGCACCGTGGGATTGGGACTCTTCTTCTGCCTCTTCTCCTCGCGTTAAACTCTACTCTAGTTTTTCTTTCCTGCTGCTTTTCTTTTTTCTTTCGCTACTGCTTCACGAGTTTTTACTGCTACGTCTTGGGGGTTTTCTACTCTTTTTTTCCACTTTGTTTGATTCACTTGTTCTTTTTTAGAAGTATTTTGGCTATTGCGGTGAATGTTTCTAGGGAGCCGTGACAGCAGTGAAGGCCACCCACTCGGCGATGCTGGTGGCTTCTACTTTGTAACACGTCCATTGGGGCCTACCAAATGTGGGGTCAACATGTCAGTGGCGTTAGTTGGGATGGTCAAGAGGCGGTTGGCGTGCAGGGCAAGGAGAAGATTAGACCTCGGAGGCTATGTTTGATCGAATTTTTTAAATAATTCATTTTTTATTAAAAAATAGAAATATATCTATAGTTTTTTTTGTGCAAAAGTAGCGTCCTATCACCGAACCATTGGACGACTGTAACATATCGGCCAATGGAAGAGTGACAACAAGGCTATAGCTTTACAATTGGGCTACAGGTATCCAGTTGCCCAACGTTAGACAACAGGCTCTGTCGCCTAACCAACAGTGACAACACTCCTGTCGCTCAACTATTAGACGACTGAAGCCTGTTTTTTATTATATATATTTTTTCAAAATATTTTAAAGTTAATCCCTTGCGAACTATCCATAACTTAAAATTGGAGATAGAGATAGAGATGGATGGAAGCACGAATCTTAGCGCAAGTTAAACTATAAAAATTGACTAATTTCCTCGGGGGGAAAAATCGAACGTTGTACAACACTTCCGATAAATGTACGTAGCTTTTGATGTCGAATGATGTCTTATGTGCTAATTATGGCCAGCACACTAGTAGCCATATGTTTTGGGTTGATTTGGACCGTGTGATGACATTGATTGGGCCAACCCATGTGGGCGTATGTACGGCGGGGATCAGACATGTTCTTCCGCTCTCATGGGCCACTTCCACCATACGATATTACCATGCAGTGTTGTCCCAATCAACTCTATTTCCTTTTTACTTGTTTAGATGTTAAAACGCTACTAGTGTGGTGTAATCACCAGTGTGTGTGTGTGTGTGAAATTAACGATGCTATTCTGGTTGTTAATCTCTAAATCTGAGTTTTGAAGGAACGTAATGAAAACAGTGGATGGAGATAGTGCAAGTACGTACATGCTTCAACGGTCCAAACAGTTTATCACCCCGCTCAGGACCAGCTACAATGATGCCAATGAAGATGACGAGGTTGCTCATGCAGGTATGCAATGCTACCAGATGGTAATAATTACAGATACTTAGATCAAACTCAAACTTCACCCGTTGATTTCTGATCACACAGTTCACAAAACGCATCATCTTTTTACCGCATCACTGATCTTTAGTACGTTTCAGAAAAAAAAAATCCCTAATCCAAACAAGCCCTAAGGTCGAGGTGAAATTCCAAACACCATGGCCTTTTTGAACCGCGATACAAAGGAGAAAAATAACCACAAACACAATCCAGTTACCCAGATGTTCCAAAATTCGATTTTGCTCCATGGTTTGTCCCCATTTTGCATCCACCGAAAATCTCGTGATCTCCGGTTCGGCGATACACGAGCGAGCGAGCGAGCTCACCGCCCTTTCCTTGCCGCGCCCCCTCTCCTCCAAAACATAACAAACTTACCGTTGCAACCCCCAACGGCTGCTTCCATTTCAAATCCTCCCCTTTCCCCTCCTCCTCCTCCTCACAAACTCTCTCTCCTCTCGCAGACGCGGCATCGATCGCATAGATTTCCGCAAGCACTCCCGAAACCCTAAGCTAGCTCCCACCAATGGCGCCGCCCACGCCCTCTCCCCGGCCGGCGCCGCCGCCCACGCCGCAGGGGGCGATGACGACCCCGCTCAAGACGCCCTCCTCCAAGCACCGCCTCCACTTCCCCGCCACCACCCCGAAGAACAACCACCACCACTGCAGCGGCGGCGCGGGCGCCGCCACGGAGCATCCGGTCGAGGCGATCGGCCGCATCCGGAACCTCACCGGGGGCGCGGCCGGCGCGTCGGCGCTGGAGATCACCGGCGGCGGGACGGCCGTGCGCGTGCGCGGCGACGCCGGCGGCTGCCGCGACTTCACCCTCGACGGCGTGTCGGTCTCGGAGGAGGAGGATCTGGAGGGGTTCTACCGCCGGTTCGTGCGCTCGCGGATCGAGGGGGTGCGGGTCGGCGCCAAGTGTACCGTCATGGTCTACGGGCCCACGGGATCCGGGAAGAGCCACACCATGTTCGGCTGCGGCAAGCAGCCCGGGATCGTGTACCGGGCGCTTAGGGATATACTGGAGGGAGGAGGAGGTGGGAGTGAAGGCGATAGCCGCGGCGAGGATGATGCCGGGCTCGGGGTGGGGCTGTTCGTGCAGGTCGCTGTGCTTGAGATCTACAACGAGGAGATCTACGATTTGCTCGTGGGGAGCGGAGCGAATGCTAAAGGAAACGCCCCCAAGGTGATACACTGATGCTACTTTTCACATTCCACGACATGATTAATTGTTACTACCTATGAAGTTGCAAATGTGAGTTAATATGTTCAATGTGAGGCGGGTCGGAATTAGCATGCTTTGGGTATAATTTTTTCCTTTCGTGTTCTTGGGGGATGATCTTTGCTGATTATTTTAGATCATTAATTATAGTCTGGGGTTATTTGGTGTTAAAAATGGTGGGTATATTCTTAATAAGTCTCACAGTGCATTGAATTGCTTGTCAGTTATGTATGCACGTTTATTAGATGACTAATATGAAGTTCCAAGTAAGAAATTTGCGATTTTAAGTGTAAAATAGTCAATGTAAGCTGAAACAAGTACTGTAGAACTGTAATCAACTAAAAACAAGTTGTGGTATAAAAAAAACCAAAACAAGTTGTTATTTGGTACAAAAATTGACATGTTTTCTAAGATAGACTACTGTCATGGGAGGCATAGCTGGTAAGGCCCAAGGATTGACATTCTTTCTTTTTTTTTTTAAGATAGGATTGACATACATTGGTTATAAGTTGTAACATGAATTTTCAGAAGCAGAATTTAAGATGACAAAAGATGTTGACACTTTTGCTGTGTGACGATCTCAATATGAACCTGTGAGTTGATGTAACTCAGCCATTTTGTTGAAGTTTCTCAGTACTCTATCTATGTACAGGTGAGGCTAGAAGTAATGGGGAAGAAAGCCAAGAATGCAACTTACATATCTGGAAATGAAGCTGCGAAGATATCGAGAGAAGTTGCCAAAGTGGAGAAGCGGCGCATTGTCAAGAGCACACTTTGTAATGAGAGGAGTTCGCGGAGTCACTGCATGGTTGGTTGCATTGAGCAGTTAACACTTGGAATCTTCAATTTTTTTTAAAGATCCAACTGTTCATTAGCTTTGCTTTGTTTTATTTCTCTAGATAATTTTGGATGTCCCATTGGTGGGAGGAAGGCTCATCCTTGTGGATATGGCTGGCTCTGAGAACATAGAAGCAGCAGGCCAAACTGGATTTGAAGCCAAAATGCAGGTGTGTGTTGTTACTGATCCTTGTATTTTCAGTATCATCTATGATCTACGTCTTCAGTTGCTCTTTGAACAATGATTTGCATGATGCAGCTGAATCAATCTAATGTATATGCTGATATGCAAGACTAATGAACACCGGTTTAATCGCATGTCATAACACATTTAACAACTAATGATCTGCAACTTGCAATGCAGTAACCACATTAGAGTATTGTCTGTTTTCACACTGACATTGCCATATGAATTGCATCACTGGTAATCTCACATCTAACCACAGCTTAAGTACTTTACCTACTCCCCTCTTTTTTTTCAAACTTACAGTGGGATGTGTAAAAACAGAAGTATGCGCAATAATCATTTTGTTTAAACGTCTAGTCTATAACATTGGTTACTATTCCACAGACGGCAAAGATTAACCAGGGGAACATAGCTTTGAAACGAGTGGTCGAGTCTATTGCTAATGGTGATTCTCATGTTCCATTTCGAGATAGCAAGCTCACAATGCTATTACAGGTACAAAACTCTGAAAATTCACATTTCTTGATGCAACCCTCTATGTTTTTTCCCTGACAATTTAAAGCTTACATTCCTTCATGGATTTTTAGGATTCATTTGAGGATGACAAATCCAAAATCTTGATGATTCTGTGTGCGAGTCCTGACCCAAAGGAATTGCACAAAACTGTTTCTACCTTGGAGTATGGTGCTAAAGCAAAGTGCATTATCCGTGCTGCCCATGCCGCAACACCAAGGGACAAAATGAGCTCCGAAGAGTCATCTACAATGCTCAATTCAAGAATTGTCGCGATGAACCAGTTCATTTACAATCTCCAGAAGGAGAACAAGCTAAGGGAGAAAGAGCACAATGAGGCCCAGAGTGTGCTAAAGCGAAAGGACGAGGAGCTAGCACAACTGAGGGCGAAGCTCAAGCTGATAGAAGGTCAAGGGGCAGCCGCAAAGGAGGAAGAGATCAACTCAAAGGTCATGGAGAAGACCCAGATCTTGAGGAGTGAGCTCATGAAGATGGAAGAAAAGATGCTAAGGCAGCAGCAAGAACTCCTTGCTTTGCAACAGCGACTGCAGGAGGTTGAGCGTGAAAAGGTGAGCGCACGTCAGCCTATGCAGCAGGATATCATTGGAGGTAGATTGTTGGCACGTTTGTCGGAGATGTCTTCAGGGGTAGATCAATCCATGTCGATGGTGATGTCTATGGAGTTGGACATGGGAGATCAGCCTGCAGTGCAAGATGTAAAGGTAACAAATGAGGATACTTGCCAGGGCCAGATATGGAATCACACAACCAGTGCCCTGGAGCAAGAAGATGATGTCAGACTGTCCGGGTATCCAGAAAAGGTGGCCCTGAGCACTGTCTTTGAGGAGGGAGATGAAGACGACGAAGAGAAAGACAATGGCGTTGAAGAGGAAGTGTGCAAAGAGGTTGTGGAAGAGAGCTATAAGGTGGATATAATGCAACAACTGCTTGCAGAACCAGATGACCCTGCCGCAAGGAGCAATCGGATTCAGAACATCTTCAGGCTCTGCGGGAACTACCGGGAAGTAGCCAAGCAATCGAAGGTCCAGACACCGGCAAAGCAAGTGTTTGGAGATGAGAACAAGGAGCCTGCGAAGCAAGTGTTCGGAAATGAGAACAAGGGCCCATCAGCATGGGGAGTAATAGAAAACCCCATGTGCGACGTCAAATTGACTGACAGCCCAGTATCTTCACAGCTTTCACCAATTGTTTGCCAAGTTGTGGACGAGCCCAAGGTGACAGTGTCGGAGCAGCTGAAATCATGCACTACACTGGAAGAAAGTGATCATAACAAGAAGAACAGTGTTTCTGGACAGGAGCAAGAGGGCTTGCTGGAAGTCTACATCAAATGGGAGTCCGGCAATCTGATAAAGGGGCTGAAATTACTGCAGAACTCGTGCCTTTCTGATCTGAGGAAGCTCCTAGAGGCTCACTTTGAAGAAGCAGGCAGCAAGCAGCAACACCAGTTCACCTTCCTCCTCCTTGGGGTACGTCATTTAGCTCTTATCCATGTCATGCTTTCATCCATTCGTTATCTGCTACATATTTCTCCTCGCAATGTCATGCTATCTTGGAAAATCGGAACTTCTTAATGATACCGATCGCTTGTCCGCGATGAAAATAAGCACCGACAAAACGTCTATTCATTGATCAAGAAAGCACTTACAATAGCAAAAACGCGGGCATCTTTGATTGGTGCAGGATCCTTCTGGTGCTCCAGTGTCCAGAGAGAAGGAAGCGACGGTGCAAATAAGCAAGCTGCCCAATTGGAACAACCAGCCGAACAGCTACCTAGCCTGCTTGCGCGCCGTGAAGAAGCCGGCGACGGATCAGCTGCACCTGATACCGTTCAGTCCATTGGAGAGCAAGCTCAATTCGGTCCTGAACGACGTGCACCGTGCCGGCGCGCTCTCCCCGAAGGTCAATCTGATGAGCCCTAACTACATTCGGGAGCTCAGAGCTTGAGCTCCAGCAGCAGATCGCTAGATTTTTTTTTGTTGGTTGTCGTCAGAGGCATTTTGTGGTGACGACACTGTATCTTCTATCTATATGCTCTTTTCACTTTGTAAAATTGCTAGTCTGGTTCTGCAACCGGAACTGATGTAACCATGTTACACGAGTGGCTGGAGGAGCAGCTTGCGAGCTATTCCTCAAGGCATGCAGTGGACCTTTGGCCATATGTCCGTGGCCAGCGAGATGAATTCGATTCACCTCACCATTTATTTACATCCCTACTTTGCTTCCTTTTTTTTCCTGGAAACCCATCGCATCTACTGAATTTTTTTTTCTGCAGATTCATCAGTGCAATTTTCGATGTTCATCTTGGATATTGCTTTCAGCTTTTCCAGTGATCTATCCTTCATCAGGGTAATTAAGAAACGTTAGAGGCTAAGAGCGACGCGGCAGCTGAGAAGGCAATAAGCGTGACAACTCTCATACGGTTACAGGTGAAGTCTTTTTTCAGAAAGGTAAAACGTCTTTTTTTTTCACAGGGAAAAACAATACATGGGCCTGGGAACTACGGACTGGGCCTGGCTCGCAGAAAGCCCACATAAAAACACTACAAAAAAGCTGACGCGGCGGACACAGAGCCAACCAAACTCCCGGAGCCTAAACGAGACCAGACGAGACAGGAGAGGTTGTTCTCAATCGGATCACCCACCGGCGCCGAGGCGGGGGAGATGGCCAGCGGCGGCGGCAACGGCGACGAAGGCTGGCGGAGGAGCGGCATCGAGGTGGGCGCCCTGCAGTTCGGCTACGACGGGCAGCCACCGCTCTTCGCGCGCTTCAACCTCCGCATCGCCCCCGGCTCACGCTGCCTCCTCGTCGGCGCGAATGGATCCGGTATATACCTAACCCTAAACCCTCCCATCAGCCACGATTCTTACGCGATTGCTACGTTTCTACGACTTCATGCTTCGGACGGGTTATTCTGATGGATACGACGCGCTGCCTCCTTGTGGTTTGGACATCAAATGCTAAGTATGGAGATTTACGGGTCGAGCCGTTAATGTGTGACTAGCAGGTGCTCTTTTCTCCGTATGTCGTTAGTACACATAATATTTGGGTTATGATATAGAGGGTTGCCATTGCCCCATTTGTCTCGTGGTACTTTGTATTGGTTGGCAGTGGCGGATCCAGGAATTTGAGGATGGGTTGAAGTTATAAAAATGTTGTTCAGTAGAAAACATAAAGGTCCACAACAGCAATAGTTAAAGTATAATTATTCGTACTAGATATAACATCTCAAATAATATAAACAAATTACAAAATAAATGAAAAAACTGCAATTTAACTCTCATCAAATCAGATGCAATTACTGACTTGGGCAAGTTGATTTAGGAAGCCAATAAAAATAGGTTATATTTGCATCCTTGGTCAACGAGAAAAAGCCAAGAATGGGAAAACAAACCTGTGATCCCAACCAGCGTTGTTGTAACCTTGTTATCTGGACGAATAGCTGTACCTGCTATACCCAGCCGCTCAAGTTCTATTTCTTTCCTAAGAGTAAACGTACCCGGTAATCATGAGAAAAAAATGCCAGTACATCAATACAACATGATCTATTAAGAAATTCAAAAGTCATGGTTAACAAATGCAATTGCAAGCATTGCGAAGGAACAAAAACAGTACATTGTCCCGTGATGATGATGTTTGTGATGAACTGCAGAATATTTTGATTATTGACACTAGAAAGAGCAAAAACTGTAGAAAATTTTAACCAATTTAAAAAACTGGGTCTATATGTGGAGCTCCCTCCCTGCTTGTGATATGAAGAGATTCAGCAATCACAGAGTAGATGACATGCTAGCCGTGTCAAGCTATTGAATCTGAATTAATATGAGGTTGATCAAGAGATGCTTGATTTTCCTAGATCAAGAGATGCTTGATTTTCCTTAGTACATATCAGTTATCACACAGATACAATGCTCCAAATCTAGGCCTGCATCCGAGTACTAAAAACTGATAAACATAACTTTCAACAGAGCTGCCATCATCGGCATCATTTAGGATGGAAGCACTCATGAACCTTGTAAAAACGATAACAACATATCATTCATGATATTGCACAGTCATTTGTTATAGAAAAAAATAATGAATGAAAAGGTATCCTTAGATAATTTGAAAAAACTTTTGCTATAAAACTTTTCTACTACAAGACAGTTTCCTATAATAAAAAGATGGCAAATAAAAAACAAAGTGAATCGATGAGTGGAAGGAAAAGCATTCACCATATGTTCTCATAAGTCATAATAGGGATTACACTTGGACAAAACAGATCAGAGAGCCAGAGGATTGGCTACCCAAGCTTCGGTGATTTGGAGACAACTTCTTCCTCCTGATGGCCCGATGTATGTGGATCTGCTAGCTGCTGCACATCAGCACATGAGAAATTGCAATTGGTTGATTGGAGAACTGAGAGAGAGAGAGAGAGAGAGAGGAGGAGGAGGAGGAGAAATTGACACCAAAATGGCGGAGGTGGTCCAGGCGGAGCCGTGGAGGCGTGGTCGCGCGGAGCCAGAGGTGAGGCGGTTGCCACCCGCCGGAGCCGGAGCTCGGAGGTGAATGCCAGGTGGCTCGCCGCGGCGGCGCCGTCCGCCGGTCGTCCTGGTGAGTAGTGAGCACTAAGCAGGTCAGCAGGGAGTAGACGAGGAGTGCAGTGGACAAGTGGAGATTGAGAGACTAAGTATTGTGTTTGTTGGGGTTAGCAGCAAAGGGAATTAGGGGCATGGTTATATATATATATATATATATATATATATATATATATATATATATATATATATATATATATATATATATATATATATATATATATATACCTTGTATATACGGAGTTTTTGCTAAAAATTTTGGATGTTCAGTTGAACACCCATGAACCACTATAGGTCTGCCCCTATTGGTTGGTGGTGTGTAATTCTGTTGTTTGGTTGGTGGTGTGTAATTCTGTTGTTTGGTTGGTGGTGTGTAATTCGGTTGTTTCTTTCGGTGGGGATTTCTCCATTGAGGGAAATGGTGTTGTTCATGGTGGTATCCCTAAAATTTGGGAATTGTACAATCTGGTCTTCAGCCTTCAAAGCAAGGTTGCTGTACACTTGTGCTTTAGTTGGAGCTAAAGTACAATCTGAATGAAATGGTGTATGCAATTTAGCTAATTATACTAGAGGTGATTAAAAGGCAACAAATTGGAGTGCAAAGGAGTGAATGAGTGATACTTTTGTCTGATCTATTGAATGTGCCATGCCAAAAAAAAATTGTGATATTGATCGTGTGCATGCTGTTAAGTTTTGGACATCATGTGCCTTTCTTTCCCATAGAGATTCCAGGGGGTAAAAGTGCGGGCTTTGTCCAAAGAAACAGTCTGTTGTCATCATCAGTTTATGCAATTTTCACTTTCATGTCATGTGTGTTGAAAATCCAAATTTTTATGGGAGATCCATTACCATCTCTGGAGCTTGTCACAATAAGTGTGTGGCACCAGTACATTGCTTTACCAAATGCCAAAAAGGGTACTGCCTGACAGAAGGAGATTCTTCATCCATTTTAGATTAATCTGTGGCTGTGCACACGCTTCTACAGTGCATCATGGTTGAGACTTGAGATATGTTCTGTTCTCATCTAAAATTAATAATGTTTTGCACACCTATTTATGTACCAACTTATGCCAAACTGCAGGCAAGACCACACTCTTGAAGATTCTTGCGGGAAAACATATGGTTGGAGGAAGAGATGTTGTCCGAGTTCTCAATGGTTCTGCTTTTCATGACACACAGCTTGTGTGCAATGGCGACCTTTCCTACTTGGGTGGTTCTTGGAGTCGGACTATTGGTTCAGCTGTAAGCTCTCTCTCTCTATCTGTTTACTTGCTATAAGAATTAGAAATTCAGTTCATGCTTAGCTTTGATTTCTGCATGATCAATGGCTTGCGTAAGTGCACATTTCTTCCTTGCAAATGGGCTTTCGCCACAAAATTCCATAGGAGCTATTTCCTAATTTCATTTATGCCAGCTGAACAAATATAATAGCTTTTGTTCATGTTGTTTCAATATCTATAGATTTTATAGGTGTTCGACCCAGCATTGTGGCTGAAGTGATTTTTTTGGCCATTGAAAAAAAAATCCTTAGAAGATTCCTGCTTCCCTAATTCATTAATTAAGAGTTGATATATGTGGAGCTTGATAATGGTAAATGCACAACAACCGTATGTCTGCATGTTGCAGTTTTTTTGGTGCTGTGCTTGGTTTCTCAGATCAATTTCTCTGTATGTTACATGCGAGTAACTTTCTCAGGGTGATGTTCCACTGCAAGGCGACTTCTCTGCTGAGCACATGATTTTTGGAGGTATTCTACACACAATTATGCTCATCATATCCCATTTGTGGGTGAAAGGGCCTCTAGCCTGATGGTTAGAGCGCCTCAGTAGCACCCCCAGGTCCTGGGTTCGACTCCTAGTGGGAGCGAATTTCAGGTTTAGGGGAAAAAAATCCCCTCGCCTGCTACCACACCAAAGCACACGGTCAAGAACCCGCCATGGCGTTGATCCAAAGGATCCGCTGGTCGTCTCACAAGGTCGGGCGTTGGTTCCCGGTGTAAGGGTGGAGCAGGGGTTCGGGGGTTTTCTCGGTCTGCGTGAGAAGATCTTCTTCTTAAGCAATGCCCAGGGGGATTCTTCCCCCCTGCAGGTCGAGTTTTTATATCCCATTTGTGGATTCTTTATTGGATGAAGCCATGAAGGCAATAATATCTCCACATACTTCTTTGTCCTTGAATTTAATTGAAATCTCCTTGAATTTTATTGAAATCCCTGTATGCTTGAAGCATTTTCTTGTAGTTAACTTCCTGCTGACATGATGTTTTTGTTTAAATAGATGCTGCTTCCACATTTATGATTTAGTTTTATCAAGTTTAATTTAATGACTTCAGCTAAAAGATAGGCACTAAAATCAGCATTACTATTAGTAAAAAGCTTTGAGCAATTCATGCTGGTGATGGTACATGTAAACATGCCTTTCACTCTGTACCCTGAAATATGAGCAGTTGATGGGGTTGATCCTGTTAGGCGAGAGAAACTAGTTGATCTACTAGATATTGATCTGCAGTGGCGCATGCATAAAGTTTCAGATGGACAGCGCCGCAGGGTACAAATTTGCATGGGTCTTCTTCATCCATACAAGGTGGTGCTCTGTTCTCAGTTTTGTGGATTGTTCTTTTTTGTATTCTTGGGTACTCCCCATACTGTGTTGTTGTCAATACTGAGCTGAGTGCTCGTTGATTAGATAGTTGTATTACACTCCTAAAAAAACCATAGCTATGTTGTCTTGACTATTCTGAGAATTTTCTCAATGCATTCTTTTGCTTGGAATACAATTTTTTTTTTGTATGTTTGGCGATTGTTTTATGCATTTGTTTGGCAAGCGGTATTCTCATGGTTAAATTTGGGGTATTGCAGTTACAATACCAAAGTTTGTCATTGAATTAAGACATCTGAGACCAATGCAGGTACTATTACTTGATGAAATCACTGTTGACCTTGATGTTGTGACCAGAATGGATCTCCTTGACTTCTTTAAGGAAGAGTGCGAACAGGTACAGTTTTAGTTCATTCTAGCTTGTTTGCCTGTCACCCTTTTCTCATTGCATAACGTGGAAGGTTCGTCGCAGAGAGAAGCTACTATTGTCTACGCCACACATATATTTGATGGATTGGAGACATGGGCTACTGACATTGCGTACATCCAAGAAGGCGAGCTGAGAAAATCCGCGAAATACACGGACATTGAAGAGCTAAAGAGTGCCAAAAACCTGCTGTCGGTTGTGGAGTCTTGGCTGCGATCTGAGACCAAACTCCCAAAGAAAGAACCTGCCCGTTCTGAGAGCAAGCCCATACGCTCCTCTCCGTTTGATGCGTCTCCCTTCCGATCCTCGCGCCACATGGCCTACTACCGTTGATGATTGTTTGCACCTCTACACCTATTCTGGTGCCAGTCAGTCATATAGTTCTGAAATTTGTCATCGTCTCTGTTTGTTTCTCATCCCTGTATACGGCAATGTATCTAAGGAATAAGGAAAGCGAGCTTAAACTATGCTGATGAGCATTACGTTCCTTACTGTACTGCTTTCATTACTACATGAATTTACTCCCTGCCTTTCTTTAAGAAAGGCTTGATGTATGTTGAGAAATTTCCCCATTTATCACAAGAAAGTAGAGTGTACCTGTGTCGTCATGTAGCCACTTCACTCGCTGTTTGTACATTTTTATGTTATTGCAAGTCCGCGCAATCTCCCTTCGCAATGTCAGAGGCGGCAAAGCTGCCGCTCTCGCCTCTCGCTTGTGCGTGGACTGCATGCTATGAACAAGGGATGCATCAAACAGCAGGATATTCGGTTGTGTGATTAACCGGAAAGAACCACTTTGTTTCGAAATCGACCACTGCGATTAATTTGTGAGAGAACATGCAGGCAAATCTAAGATGCCTAAATTAAGCACCGTTCATAATCATAGCCTGTATTACACACATAATAGAGTGCTGCTTAGCTACATGAGGTGACAAATTGGAATAGCTAAAACGCCATGACGGATGGGGGAAGTAATAGCAGTAAGCGGATGGTACTTCACTCGTTTGGTACATGGATGGATCATCTGCGTCGGCGAGGGACGGGGCGCAGGTCGGCGGAAAATTTGTAGTCGGTGGGAGGCATCCGATCTCGACGTAGCCCTTGAGATGCCTCGCCGCGACCTCCTTGGCCATGGCAAGTCCAGTGATGGCCGTCTGGCAAACCACCCGGAGCTTCCCTGACCTGGTCGTCCGTGACAAGTCCTCCTCGCGCAGGCCGTCGTATTCCCTCTGCGTCACCATTCTCAGGAACTCGATCTCTGCGTCTTGTGCCCGTGCTCCATCAGCTTCATTACTGTACTGCTTTCTGATAATCCAACAGTGCTACATGAATTCTGTCCGTGTCTATCATTAAGCAAGGCTTGATGATGTATATTAAGAAATTTCCCCATTTATCACGAGAAAGTATATTCGTACGTTTTTAAATCTACAAATAGTGTATGATGCATATAGAATCAATCTGCTCTGGTAAGGTGATTTTGCCATTGTTATTTTGGTCAACTTTGGCTAACAGCTAATGCTAGCTTTGATGATTTTAGCTATGCCTGTATTACTACATGTGCTCTCCTGGTCCTGAAGGAGCCGCGTGATACACGGCGCGTGGAGTTGTAGGCGCGCGCCACTTGCGGAGCATTATCTGGTCGTGGCTCCACTGCCCGCCGCTTGCCACTTGCTAGGTTTGCCCTTTAGATTTTTAGCTTATTTTTTATTATTTTTAAATTTTGTTTTTTTAGCTTTTTGCTGATTTTTTTCCCTGGTATTTGTTTGTATTTTTCGTGATAGGCTAACATATTTTTTATTTTAATTTTTTTAAAATTTAATTATGTCAAATAAGCTATCATCAATTACAGTATAATTTCAATTAGTTAAATAAAATTTTAGTTATAAATTATTTTTTTTCAGCCTAAATAAATGGCGCCTATCTAATCTCTATAGTCTAATTGACTGTAGTGGAAACGAGTCAATATGCAGGCATTGTCTTTGTCGCTACGATTATATTGTCATACATGTCTTATCCCCGTCTAGGTAACTATCCATCGCATGCTGCGAGTACCATTGACTTCACATTCACCGGTGATTCTAGCGTACACCAGAGCTAGAGAATCAATCATTCGTGACCTGTGATTTAACCAGTGTGAAGATGATTCTAGCTTACACCAGCGAGGCGCGAGCGATAGAGAATCATTCCATCTGACCTGTAATAATTATGCTCGTGCCCATCAGTTTCAGGCCTCGATCAATTAGACTGAAAAATAATAATTTATAACTAAAATTACACTGTAACTAACTAAAATTATACTGTTACTAAAGATGGATTATTTGGCGTAATTAAAATTTAAAAAATTTAAAAATATAAAAAAATATGTTAGCTCATTACGGACAACGCAAATGATTACAGAAAAAAAATCGGTAAAAAAAACTCAAAAACCCAAAAATTAAAAAACAAAAATTTATGAATAGTGAAAAGTAAATCAAAAGCTAAAGCTTAAGTCAAAATAAGTGAGCCTCAGGGGTCCATACTGTGCTAGTTTTGTCGCAGTCAAACTCTCACGAGGAAAATATGGCAGAAATCGCAGAGCTTGAATTGATTTAGTAAACAAAGCAACGAGAAGGACGAGTTCGACGTGGAAGCTTCCGTGCCATTGCCGTACTCGGTCGCTCGTCCGTCATGCCAATGTTGCCGCAGCACCGGCCACGCACGTCCCGTCAACGGTCAACTCACCATCCGCCGCGCTGTCCTGGACCGTCCGTTCCAAAGCGGCGACCCCATCGGCCGACCGGACGGCCCAGATTCCCCGTACACCTCCCGCTGCGCGGCCGCGTCGGGAACAGCGCACCACAACAACCGCTTCCCTGTCGGTGCGTTGGCTCGTTCTCAGCCGTCTGATCGGGCCGATCGACGGCTCTCATGTGCTACCCGTCTAGATAGTTCTATACGGGCGCGCGCGCGCGGAGTAAGGGCCAAAAACGTGTCGGCCGCTACCTAACCTACCGAGCCCACCAATTTATCGGGTAAAGGCTGGAAAAGGAAACCGCTGCGAGTTGCAGCACTGGCCTACCCTTTCTTTTTAATTTTACCCTTTCCATAAGAGAGAAAAGTTTAGACCGAAATTGGTATTACACTGGCAATTTATCATGGTAATCATAGAACAAGCACGAGTGTTTTCAGTTAAAACATCGTAGAGATGGAGAGAGAGAGAGGGAGAGAGATTGCGTACGTGCTAGGTGTTTTATGTAATCTATGGATTAGGAATAGGATTCTAAAGATGAGCGATCTCAAAACTAAAAATAAAAACTTCCATCTGTTAGCCAAAGGCAGAGATGAAAGTGTAAAATATTTGGATCAGCAATCCATATCTAGATTGGGTATGTAAATGAGAAAATAACAGGTATAACAGAGCTACAAAGTAAATATCAGCGTTCACTGAAAAGGTGAATTTACAAAACAAAGCAGGTCTGTAATCTTGTTTGGTTGTTTGATGCACTGCATATGAAATATGAATGCTTATATTGAACTGTAATAGCTAGGCAATCAGATAATGGGAAGCTACTGACAGTAGGTACATATGTCAGTAAATATGCTTGAGATTCATCATTTATCCAACAATAGAACATATTGTAGATATAGATACCACCAATTCAAGGTGAAAACATATGCAAATAGTATGAATAGAACCTTATATCTTTTAGGTTGAGCATTTGTTGATAACCTTAGCAATTGTGACCAGGAAAATCAAATGCTTTCATTAGGTACAGTTATGGCAGAAAAAGATCCAACATAGAATACCTTGTAAATCAGATGAGCATGGGTGAACGTTCGATGTGAATCTCCTCGTACCCTACAGCCTTGCAAACACCTCCCAAAAAGAAAAGAAAAATACATGAGACGAACGAACTAATTAAGAAAGTGTAGAATCAAATTTATAATTGCTGACACTACACACTTACACTGAACGACGATCAGTAGTGCAGAGCGACAAATGGAGAAGCCCCTGATTTCCTTGTAAGCTTGGATGGACAATGATGGATAGAAAAACATGTATTTAGAAAATTTAGCTTGATATTCATTCAATGTAGATATTTTGGTTATGGCTGGTATGAAAGAGATAGGACTAAGGAGCATTGGACATTTGTCTCTGTGTTTAATACATATAGTCCATGGAGCAGTTAATTGGAGTAAAACACATTGATTCACCAGCTTTGAGATTATATTCTTGGCCTTCATTATTCACTCAAGTTGAGATTTATTAGCTATAGCAATTAGAAAAGGAGTCCTAACATTGCCAATAAGTTGATACTTGCTATGTTTGAATTACAGATACTATGTTCATGAAATCATCTAAATATCACCAAGATATATGGTTGTTTTTTTTCAATTTTAGATTAATTTGCCATGCAATTATATATCCATTGGAGCAATGTGGTCTACATGTTAGCATTGCGTTTTGCTGTTTGTATTCATATTTGGTTTACTTTTTTGGAGCTATCTTATTTTACGAATATCATTGAATTTCTCTGGCAATCCCATCTTTTCTTTACTATAAATAGAGCTACACTGTTTTAAACTGGAGAGGATATATACGAATGTTGATAGGGTGATATGTCTATAAAAAAGTATTTGCAATACTGTCAATTCCAAGAGAAGCTGTATATGTCATTTGTGACTACAAATGGTCAGTTTATTATCTTAGTCCTCAATTAGATATTGATTTTCAAATGCATCCATAACATTTGTAGCGGCATTTATTCAAATTAGATAGGATTGGCATAATAATTACACTATTCACTTTTCAGACATCTCTTTATCCATATAGGCACTCTAATATGGGGCCTTGTAGTTTGTTTGTACGACTCTTAAGTCTGGCTCCAGGCTAATACTTGAATCTGTCTTCAAAATCTCTTTGTAGGTTTAGGAAGAAACTGTGAATGTGTGCTGGTTAAAATTAGAACCGTGTCTTGATTTTGTTTTAAACTCCATATAACATGCATATCAACATGAGGCTCATTAAAACTATTGTTATTGGAATATGCATAGCCAGCTTTGAATGTACTGATCTTGTCCGTAGTGTTTTTTTGTCCTGTAAGAAGAGAGAGAAGAGGCATAGCATTGTAGCCTTGGCTCGCCAAGCAAAATTGCTTGGCATTGCCTCCAGGCATGGAGGTGGCCTCCACCCAATAAAAAATTCATGTCTACATCTGTCAGATGGCGTGAGATGGTGGTGAAGTTGCTACGCCTCATCCACCGCCTTCCACCGTGAGTTGGCACTGCCCATTTGTTGATCAGAGTTGGAGAAGCTAGATCTAGTCGCGACTAGTGAAATTTACACAAAAGATCCTGAGGTGTTACTCCCTGGTCTGAACCCATAGCCACCTCTCCTTCCTCAACTCCGACCGTGACGTGCCACCAAAGCCGATGCCCAAAATCCCACCGGTGAGCCCAACCTCAATTTCTTGCCTCTACCTCCATTCTAGTCGAATTTCTCGTGTCTATAGCTTCGCCCCACTGCCACAAAGCTAACCCCTAGCTTCTTGCTAAGCTTCACCGCCTGTAGCTTGCTGCCGCCGTGCACCATTGCTCCGCCGCCCATGGCCACTATCGCCAACCCTCCCAGACCATATCGAGCCAAGCCAACACCACCGCACTCCCATCACTCCCTAAATGCTTAAGCCATCACCAATTTGGCCGCATCGCCACTATAGCGCAACAACACTATCCCCCTATTCCAACCAAGCTCTACCATCGTTAGCCCGCTCCAAGCCACCACCGCCCACGTGTGCCTAAAATGGATTGCTCACCGCACCACCGTTAGCCTCCATTTGCCGTCGCCGATTTCGGCACCACCGTCGCCTCCACCTGTCTCAGTCACTTTAAAGTGAACTAGGCCACGTGCTCTTGGTCTAGTCTGCCAAACTAGGCCTGCCCAATACTATGCAATCAACACTATACATAGCCCAGCCCAAAAATTGTTCATCGACAACCTAACACCGTGTAGCCCGATAGTCCCAGTCTAAACCTGTACTGTTCCCCAAACCCGACATGCCAGGAATAGTACCAACCTGGTACTATTTACCAAAACCAGTTAAGCTTGTTTATACTCGTTTTGACCGTGTCGAGCCAGTCTAGCCTATTTTCAACTTCATTTGGACCAACCAAGCATTGCTTAGACTCTAACCATCCAAACCCTCCTATATTTAAATATTTTTCAGATTTTCTCTTTTACTTTGTTCCCAGCTTGCTTTCTTTTGAGCTCGGACTTATTTAATTCATTTTTCTTTGTGATAGCACTCGGATTCGTTGAGTAGACTGCTAAGGAGCTAATCAAGATGCTGAAGAAGAAGGCCCAGTTGAAGACTATGAACATGAAGGTAAGTCATGTGTTTTTGATAATATTGATCCCATATTACTTAAGTATATTTATTTTCATATACATTAATTATGCACTTCTATGTACATAAAATAATAGCTTGGAAAGACATAATGGATAGATCCTACCACCGAAAGGCCTAATTATATTCTTAAAGTCTATATTCACCTTAATAGCCTTGGTATAAGCTACAACGGTATTTAAACACTATGTAGATAGCTAGTAATTAGGTTTGACAACTAAAATGATTTACTTATACTAATAAGGAATATTTGGCTCCACAGCTGTAGACTTTAAAATGGAGATAAGGATTGAGGTTACTCAGTGGGTAGCCACTAAATGATTGGAGCTCAGGAGCTCACCTGTGGATTGAGGCTTTGGTATGCTTTTGGTGGTATTGTGCTGTGATGCACATGATATATGGATGATAGCCTCATCTGTGGCAAAAAGGAACACAAACCTTGCTCAACCACAAGCTTGACTTATCAACTTGATCTAGTACACTACTTGACCCGATCAAATATATACATGAGAAACAACTATCCCAAGATCTCTAGATGGTTCACGTGATAAAGGTGAGATGGAAGTTAGGCATTTTATGCCACTTGCCATTCTTCACATTAGTAGGTCCATTCAATGTCGGTGCGCGGATTCCGTACTGGCTAGTGGATACCCAATCGTTATTGAATAACTCAGACCTACCGAGTAGAGACTAGAAAGGAAAGAGTAGTAAAACAACCTTATTATCTCAGCTCAGTTTCATGTTATCATTTTGCTTGTCTATTGTATGACATTGTGAGTTTGACATATCTTGTGGGTAAAACTGGGCTACTCTGCAAAGTATAAAATATAGCATTCGGATACGCCGTACTTCTGATCAAT
This sequence comes from Dendrocalamus sinicus, assembly GCA_036346575.1. Lineage (NCBI taxonomy): Eukaryota > Viridiplantae > Streptophyta > Magnoliopsida > Poales > Poaceae > Dendrocalamus > Dendrocalamus sinicus. Next base: position 35,107,865 of record CM070646.1, on the reverse strand, counting down.
GAAGCTGTGTTTACTGGTGATTCCAACAACAAGACATAGGTAAGTTTTGAATGGTTTCAAAATGATTAGTGCAACGTTAAGTTTCATTTTCTCTTAATAAAATAATGCTTTATACTTTAGGTCTAAAAACCTTTGAAAACAAACATGCATTTATACCCATAATAATAGAACCTCCATACCTTGTTGTTTGACAAGATTTTATGCAAATCAGGGCAAATAGGGAGATATATGCTGGGTAAGAACTTTGGCATAATCGAGCCATGAAATGGTGTAACAGCCTAACCGTTTATCTTAAAATTTTTAGTGAAAAAATTAAATAAATTTAATTTAAAATAAAATAAAGTGTTATCTGGTTGTCTGAATTTTGGAGATTTTATTTGCTAGTTTTCAGCTTTTAAAAGGATTTTCTTTTGAAAACTAATTTAAGTAAAAGATAAAAACATTATTAAATAAAGGCTATTTTGAATTTATATAGAAATTCTATTTCAAATTAATTATTTTAAAGCATTTGTATTTTATTTGTATTTTTTTTGTGTTTTTCTGGATTAAAAAAATCAACTTCAAAGATAAAAAGTATTTTTTTTTGTAAAAAGACTAACTTTAAGTTGTAATATTTTTCTTAAGTCCAAAATATATCCAAGAATTTCTATGAATTTTTCTAAATTTTCCAGACTCTATTTACTATTTTCTAAGCTTTTATTCTATTTTCAGGAGTTTTAAAAATTAAAAAGGATTTTAAATCCCTCTTCCTCCTCCGGCCAACACGTATCTGGCTAGGATTTCATTGTCCACCACTATAGCAGAATGACTCGTTGACAGGGATGCTGCTGACGGGGTCGACCGTTGCACCATCAACGGGGCCGACCGTCGTGCCCCGGTGGTCTTCGTGGTGGCTGATCGTACCCACACGGATGTCGACGCTGGCGTTCGCCGCACCGACGTCGCCATCAACGCCGGCCCCCAGTGTTGGCGTAGACGGCTCACCACCTGAGGTCCTGGCATTCACGATCCCTACCATCGTGCTCTGCTTTCTTTTTGCTGTCGACGATGCCTTCTTGGGTGCCATCACCTCTCAAGTCCACTGTCCACAGATTGCTCTCTGTCTTCCTCACAGACGGCGCCAATTGTTGTGACTACAGGTCAAACAATAAACTAGGAGAGTAGTGGAGTAGTTGTGATAGATGAACTATCCTTGCCCCTTGTCTATGTCCATGGCGCATACGCACACATATAAGGCATGATTACATTAATACTCTTACAGTTGTACATCCCGTAAAGAGGTATACATGTCATTACAAATATCTCACTGAATCCTATAGCCCTTAATAGATCGGATGGACTAGGTAGGGGTCATCCCTACTACACAAACAATTTGTGTTTGTTTTTTAAGCCATGGCTGGAGAATGTGGTCTAAACTAACATACTGCTGCATGAGTACCATTACAACCAAAAAAACAATAAAAAGCTTGAAAAAGAAAAGAGCAACAAAACAAAGTGGCCGCACCTGTCAATTACTTGCAAAAGGACCTGCTCCCCGTTAATCAGTTTCTTTAACCGGTGGTGTCTATTTACTAATCATCCCCTCTCTTCTCCGCTCTCCTGCTGGTCTCCGTCTCCGTTTTGTTCTCTCTCTCTCTCTTTCTCTCTCCCTCCTTGTCCGCCGCCTTGTTCTGTCTCCTCTCTTTCTCGCGGCGAATTCGCCCAGAGGCCCAAAAAATTTATTCGAAGAAATCCTTTTTTGTATATGTTTATCCGGATCCACACATCCTGTTAAGTCGCCTGTTTGATTTGATTTGTTTCTATTCGTTTCCCCTGTTTATTCGTTCGATTCGATTGGAGTTAGGCGGCCGGATTTCTTGGTGTTCTGCTTGGATCTGGCCTCGTAGAGGCCCTTGCGTCCCGAATCCCGATTCGATTCGGTTCGGGTCGGCGCTGTTGGCCTCGGTGGGTTTGGATCTCGTGGTATTTGGGGGGAGGAGGCTTCTTGATTCGTTGGGAGATAATAATATCGGAGCAGGGAGGGGATGGATCATGTAGTCGGGGGCAAGTTCAAGCTCGGCAAGAAGATCGGGAGTGGATCGTTCGGGGAGCTCTTCCTTGGTGAGTTCTCCATCTTTCCGACTCGCAATCTCCTAAAGAAAAACAGCTTTTTTTTATTTTGTTTGGAAAGAAAGATGCTAACTCTGTTGTTGTTCTTGTTTGTAGCTGTTAATGTGCAGACTGGAGAGGAAGTCGCCGTCAAATTGGTATTGGATCCTGTCTCATTTCTCATGCACCTTAGGAGTTCTTTTTTTTTAAAAAAAAAAGCTTAGAGCTTTTCTTTTGCGCAGTTTGATAAAAATTTCTGTTTGTGGGCACTATAGTGAAGTGTTTGTGTGGAATGCTGTACCGTTGGTACTATTGTCAGTTTAGTTTGTTGCTTGGGTTAGCGGAAACTTTAGCCATTGGTGTTGCTGAGCTGTTGCTTTGGGTCGACAGGAAAATGTGAAGACGAAGCACCCACAGCTTCATTATGAGTCGAAGCTGTACATGCTTCTCCAAGGAGGAAGTAAGTTTATGTCATAGAGCCTATCCATGTAGCTGGAAGGGTACTTTGTGATTAGCTGCTACGATGATGACGATGAATTGAGTCGACTGTTGTTTCTTGGTTAAAGCTGGCATTCCACACTTGAAGTGGTTTGGCGTGGAGGGAGAGTACAATGTGATGGTGATTGATCTTCTCGGGCCTAGCCTTGAGGACTTGTTCAACTATTGCAGTAGAAAGTTCTCGTTGAAGACTGTACTTATGCTCGCTGATCAGATGGTGAGAACACAATTGCTTCTTTTTGAAACTGCTCCAATTCATATCCTCTCATTTGTTTATTGTTACATAGTTAATTTGTTCTGTGTATCTCACTCTATATAGATTTCTGACATAACCACATTCTTTCTTTCAAATGTTTCAGATTAATCGAGTTGAGTACATGCATTCAAAGGGATTTCTTCACCGTGATATAAAGCCTGATAATTTCCTTATGGGGCTTGGGAGGAAAGCCAATCAGGTCTGCATTAATATCTGATAATTTTTACACTCCTACTCCATAGTTGTAAAAAAGCCCCAATGTTCCAGACACATTGTGTACGGTGTAGCTTTGGGATCTTATTGTGGTGCCTTAGTGCCTTAAACTTATTCATAATATGATAGCTCTTTCTGGGTTAAAATTATTCATAATATGATAGCTCTTTCTGGGAAGCGAGGCCCAGAAAAGATGCTGCAATAGAGAAGCATGGCTCGGGCAGTTAAATTAATGCTCCAATGTCTGATAAATTTAGTTGCATGTTGTAATGGTCTCATTAACATGCTTGTAGATGGCATTCGTGCTTCTGCTGCAACAAGGATTCCATTAACCCTATTAAAAAAAGGATTCATTTAATGATTAATCTAAGAGTGGATGACATGCAAGTATTGATAAAGACCCTTAGTTACATAGCTAATAGTTGTGATTAAGAAAAACATGATTTTGGAATAGAGAGCTCTGGACCCAATTAATGTTGGATTTATTGACCTTCATGGCAGGTATATATAATAGATTATGGACTTGCGAAGAAATATAGGGACCTTCAGACACACAAGCACATCCCCTACAGGTTGGTCTAAGCTACTCGTACTTCTGCATATGCGATACATTTCTCCTTTATTTGCTGGTGAAAAAATGTATAATATAGGGGCAATGACAATGATGTAAATGCACTTTTCCTGTAGTTTTTTATGGTGTCATGTTCACTTCAATCTGCAGGGAGAACAAGAACCTCACTGGAACTGCACGATATGCAAGTGTCAATACCCACCTTGGCGTTGGTGAGTTTGCTGTGCCTTCTGGTTCTGGATGATTAATTGAATAGCTTTCGCCTAATTTAAGCTTTTTACTTTGGTGCAGAGCAAAGCAGGAGAGATGATTTAGAATCACTTGGCTATGTCCTTATGTACTTCCTTAGAGGCAGGTTAGTTTGTGTTATCCATTGTTTCATACATCTGGTTTTGCTTTAATGGTTCGCAGTATCATATTTCTGTACATAATGTTAGCTCTTCATTGATCTTTTTATTTCCAATAGCCTACCATGGCAGGGGCTGAAAGCAGGTACTAAGAAGCAAAAATATGACAAAATAAGTGAGAAGAAGATGCTTACTCCTGTGGAGGTAATTCCTGAATGGATACAACAATTCATTTTTTGGAAGAACTACAGTAAACTGAGATCTGTATATTATTCATCGTTAGGTACTCTGCAAATCCTACCCATCAGAATTCATTTCTTACTTCCACTACTGCCGTTCATTGCGGTTTGAAGACAAGCCAGATTATTCTTACCTGAAGAGACTATTTCGTGATCTCTTTATCCGGGAAGGTATGTTTTTTGACAATAAAATTTTCCTTTCTGCTCATCCATTATACTTGTCATCTTCCATGGTGTAGTCTTCTACACAGGACATACTGCTTGCAAACATTCCCCGTTTCTTTCTGATGGTATTATTAATGCAGGATATCAATTTGATTATGTATTTGACTGGACCATTTTGAAATATCCCCAGATAGGTTCCAATCCACGGATGAGGGTATGCAGTTTTTGGTTATTGTTATAACTGGATAATGTTTTCCTGTCTGATACACGTTATATTGTTTGTTAACTTTGTTGTTTATCCATACTTGATTCAGCCAAGTGAAAGAACTAGTGGAGCTGCTGGACCTTCTATCGAGAAGATAGAGAAGGCCCCAGGTTTGTTCTTTGACTCATGAAAGTGGTTTAACAAAACTATGATACAAACTGTGCTCTTACAACCTAAGTATCTTGTTCTAAACAGGCGAAGCATCTAGTAGAAGAAATCCTACTGGTTCTGTGAATCAGAGTGACAACTACGCTCAGCAACCACGAGAAACTGTATCAATGTCATTAAAGGAAATCGTAAGTTGACTCTCCATCCCCTCGTGTATGAACTATATAAACTTGAGGGAGGAGCCCAGTGCCTGTGGTGCCTTTGTTTTCCCCCCATGTAGCCCCTCGTATATATTATGAACTTGTTAATCGTTTATGATTCATTTTGCCAGATGCACAGCACAGACCGGTCTGGGGAAAGGACTGTGGAGAGACCTCGCACATCCTCTCGTACAGGCAGTGCATCAAGGAGAGCTATTGCGTCAAGCAGCAGGCCAGGTTCATCTGTGGAACCCAGTGAGCAGCAATACAGCAGGACAAGCAGGTTGTTCTCTAGCAACAACAGCGGCAGCCGTCCATCCAGCACCCAGAGAGTTAATCCATCAGTCGGCGAGTCAAGGGCTACATCCCTCTCACGAGCAGCGGTTGCAAGAGGGTCCCGCGATGAGCCCCTCCACCGCAGTCTGGAGCTCCTGTCCCTTGGCGGCGGTAAGAGGAAATAATGGGAAGAGAGGAGGGGAATCCAAGAATGAAAAGGATGAACTTGTGACTCTGTAAATGACAGTATATCACCTATTTGTCAACAGTTTCCCTGGAGCATCCCATAATTTCATGGTGCTCCGGCCTGTTGTACCATTGCTTCATAGATAGCAATAATTTGTTGGTGTGTGTGTGTCGCTGGTGCGTTAGGGCCAAGTCCTAGCTTTGTGATGATTAAATTTAGAGGTGGTCAAGATTCAACATATTTATGTTTCTTTACCCTCTCCCCTGGACTTGGCAACTTTTCCGAGAGAAGTAATCGTGTATTTCTTCTTGTTGAATTCTCCATTTGCTTATTCAACAGAAGTTGATGAAAGGAACTTCCTGTATAAAATTCAAGCCTCTTTGTTTACATATTGTCGCGGCATCGTGACATGTCGGCAGTTCTGACATGTAAAATCCTACAGGATAGTACGGGCAATGTTATGCTGCATTATTTGTGTTGATAAATTTTCTTGTGTAAAAAAAAAACTATGTAGATACCATCAGCGCTGCTGCATTGCTGCTGTTGGCTGTTGCTAAAAACATCCCCAGGGTTGCTGTCAATCTGTCATGCCGGCTGCCGCTGTGGTCAATCGGCTTCAGCTATGGCTTCGTCTTAGGGGATAATTGATACTGTCTCTTAGTTTAGATGTCTGTGATCATTTACCCTCTTTTACTTTGCTATTTATATTTTGCCCTGAAGCTCTCTTGCTAATTGATATTTTGCCCTATCTACATATTATATCATTTTTCATTTGTTTAACCCTTTTTAGCTCATGTGAATAGACTTGATTGCCCTCTTCTCCTGCGGAGGGTGGCGCCGCTGCTCGCGTCCGTGCTGCTCTCCTTGCTCCTCATCTCTGTCTCCCTCTTCTTCTCCTCCCATGTGTTGCTCCTCTCCTTTTCACTCCTCTCCGTGGCCTCTACCGAGCCACTCTTCGTCGAGGCCTAGCTGCGATAGCAGCAGATATGGCTTGACCCTACCCTCCCACCGTGTGTCGTCCTGAGGATCGCCGAAGACGGCGCCGCGCTACGCCGGACGCTCTGGGCGCTCTACAACCCAGGAAGCCGGTACACGGTGCACCTCGACCTAGAGGCACCTGCCGCCAAGCACTCTGAGCTCGTCACCGTCGCGTGCGCTGACCCTATCTACTTGCGATTCCAGAACCAGAGCCGAAGGGGAAGGCGAGCAGGCGACGCACGATGTTGCGGAGCGTCGCCTCGGTGGTGGGGCCTGCGAAGGGGGTGCGTCCATAGAGGGGCTCGTAGAGAAACACGTCGTATGCCCACCAGTTCATGGCGGCGCTGTGCACGCCATCGCCGGCGATCTCCGGGTCCACGTACTTGTGTGCCCGATGAACGAGCATGACCGCGCGGACACCGGCTCCGCCACGAACTGCGGGGGTGGATGCGCGGCCACCGCCGCTCCCCAACGACGCCTCCGTCGCTTGAACCGGAGCAGGTGGTCTGGGAGTCAAGATATGCTAGCCATCGTGTCGAACTCATCTCCCTGCTCCTCGGCATCAACATCCTCCAGCGACAGCGAAGACATGGACTCTAGCAATAGGTCAAAGTATTGAGCAAAGGGGAGGGGAAGTGTGGGAGGACATGTGGTGGCGGAGGGAATGGAGGTTGCTGCCAGGGCAGAACCTCATGATGACGCAGGACAAGTGCAGGGCAGCGTCGAAGTTGGTGAAAAGCGTGGGGAGAATGGGGTGGTCGAGCAGCTGTAAGATGCGTTTCTTGGCCGCCGTGCGCTCCAGCTTCTGCTTCTTGGCCACTGCTCGTCGGTCCACCACCTTCACCGTGTAAAGGCACGACCTTTCCTGCGCTGTGAGAGGAGGAGAAGAGGGCAATCTAATTTATTCACATGAGCTCATAGAGGTTAAACAAATGAAAATGATTTAGTATGTAGATAGGATAAAATAGCAATTGACAAAAGAACTTTAGGATAAAAATATAAATAATAAAGTAAAAATGATAAATAATCAAATGCGATTAGAGGCAAAGTATCAATTATCTCCCAAAGAAATAAGTAAAACTACGCCTCCAGCCTCAGTCCAGGAGCGTTTTGACCAAGGGAAGCCAAACAGTTCAACCCTAGAAGCGGTGTGAGGCGGAGGCAGAGATGGAGGTGATGGCGCTGGTGAGCGGCGGCAAGGACAGCTGCTTCACCATGATGCGATGCCTCGATTACGGCCACAAGGCAAGGCAAGGCAACCCAACCCAACCCAACCCAACCCAACCACCATCCATCCATCCATCCACTAATCCTCCCCCATTTAATCCGTGTTTTATTAACGAGTTCTTGCTAAACCTTGTTGGCTGCACCCTGCAGGTTGTTGCTTTGGCTAATCTCATCCCCCTGGACGACACCGTCGACGAGCTCGACAGCTACATGTACCAAACTGTATGGATGCTCTCTCCACTCCCGCAGTAGCAGCTGCTGTTTCTTGCGCTGTGTAATTTGTCATTAGTAGCCGGTATTTAGCTATTTGCTGATTGCTGTGCGTCTTGCTGTGCAAATGCATGGGGTTGCATCTGTTCCGGAGGCGCATTCGTGGATCCACGAGGCAAGCCATCTATGCAGAGATTGTGCTATGTGATTGTTATGAGCTGGACTGTTCTTTTACGAATGAAGTTGATGCAATTTCGTTGCTTCGACTATTGCTTGTAGGGATCAGGGTCTTAAATATAATGTTACCCCAGGAGATGAAGTGGAGGATATGTTTGCTCTGCTGAGCGAGGTTTAAAGGCAAATTCCATCTATCAGTGCGGTATCTTGAGGCGCCATTGCTTCTGATTACCAGAGGCTTCGGGTGGAGAGTGTCTGCTTGAGGTTGGGCCTGGTCTCGTTGGGGTTCTTGTGGAAGCAGGATCAGACTTTGCTCCTTGAAGAAATGGTAACTCGAAGTTCAGTTTTTTTGGCAGATTGTCTGGCCTAGCAGAAACTGTTCGCTAACATTGCCAGTTTTGTTCGGGTCTTTAATGCTTACAGATAAGAAGGGGCATTGTGGCTGTAACTGTTAAGGTATAGAGTTTACTCATGTTTATGTTGTGTTGGTACATAAAAATTCCAACTTGCTTGCAATTATGTGCTTATCTCTTTGGAAAAATATTTTTCACAAAAAGTGGCTGATCCTTTGGGCTTTAATAGGTTGCTGCAATGGGACTGAAACCTTCTGCTCACTTAGGGAAAGAACTGGCTGAACTTAAGTGTCATCTGCTCCAAATGAATGAGTATGTTCCTCATTGCCTACTATACATGCCTTTTTGTCATTTTCCCTTAGGATATTTTATACTAAAAATAGTGGTTTCTTTCCCCTTGTTAGAACTTATGGGCTTGAATGAGCAAAGGTCGCAGCTGCTTGTAGTGATCATGAGGGACTTGTTTCCAAATAGTAGATCACAATTTGTTTCTTTCTTTGTGTCCGATTCTCATGATTTTCTCTTCTTTTGTTTTTCTGTGTCCCATTAGGAGTTACGGAATCAATGTCTGCGGTGAAGGTGGAGAATATGAAACACTAACTCTTGACTGCCTTCTATTCCGCGTAAGTTTGAAGATGAGAGCTGACTGTGAATAGACTGATTCGACTTGTTTTAAAATGCCGAGTAGTCCTTAACCATGAAGTTGTATTCCATGGATTTTTTATTGGCTATATTCTGAACATGTTCATCAGATTCCTGAGGCATTTCATGAACTTATTAATATGTTCAACAATGATGCTGTTATCAAGTGCCAACTGATGAGTTTATTGTACCATAACATGCCTATTTACAGAATGCAAGAATTGTTCTTGATGATTCCAAAGTGATACTCCACTCTCCTGATTCCATCGCTCCAGTTGGAATTCTTCATCCGTTAGCATTTCATCTTGAGCAAAAGCCAGATTCATCTGGTAGCATTGGCGATAGCACTGTTGATCAAGAGGGTTCTAGTTGTTTGTATGAAGTAGATGGAGATATTGCGCACTCCGATGTGGAAGACAAACAGAAGTTGAATCCAATAACAACTGCTGATGCTTACACAAATATTGACCTGTGTGTCTCAAAGACAGGGAAAAATTTGTTTTCTATTGGTTGCTGGATTCAGGATCCCTCTCGTACTTCAGAAGGTGCATACTCTCGTGGCACATTATTCCATGTAACATTGAGCTGTTCATAATTCAGACTGGCAGGAGTCTCTCCTTATGTTGCATTGCATCTTGATTTGTGAAACATCCATTTAATATTATCAACAGGCCTGAAGGCAGATCTAGTAGCAGTTTTGAGCAGAATTGAGAATCAGCTTAAGGAAGAAGGGTTAGGTTGGGTGAATGTCCTATATGTTCACCTCTACATTTCAAGCATGAAGGAATTTGGATTGGCCAATGAAGTTTATGTCAGCTTCATTACAGAAAAGAAATGCTACCTGGGTGTTCCTTCATGCAGTACAATTGAATTACCACTAGCTCAGGTTGGTTTGGGCAATGCATATGTGGAAGTTCTAGTTGCAAATGAGTTAGTCAAGAGAGTTCTACATGTACAAAGCATTTCATGCTGGGCTCCTAGTTGCATCGGACCTTATAGCCAGGTAAAAGAAACACCCCATGCTAATGTCATGAATTCATGTTGAAAGCTGTATGCTTCTCTATTAATTCACAAGCAAGGTGTTGCCTGTAGATTAGTTGCTGTCAATTCAAGTAGATCCGCTAGTTTTTTTCCTTTTGCATACGCACATTCTGGGAGATAAAGTTTTTGTTCTAATTTCTTTCAGGCAACACTTTATGGAGAGATTCTCTATATGGCTGGTTTATTTTTTTTATTTATAAATTTCGTCTTTTTCTGCCTATTTGACTTTTTAAACTTTTTTGCTATTTCTTTTTTCCGTATTTATTTGCATTATTTGGAAAAGTCTACCATGTTTTCTATTTTTATTTTTTTTAAAATTTAATTATGCTAAATAAGCCATCATCAGTTACAGTACAAAATAAATCAACTACAGTAAAAATAAGTTATAAGCCAGGCATATTCAGCCCAAATGAGCCCCTCCTTATGGTGCGTCTTAAAGCGGTGTATTGAGTTCAACTATACCGATCAAAGTCACATACGATTAATTCTCTTTGTGTATTGTCAGTTTGAAATTCAAAATTTTCAATCGGCACAGGAAAAAAAACCCATCCTTCAGCTGTCGTTCCGTAATCAAGATTCAAGCACGCACGTCTCTGTGCTATCCAAGTTAGAAAAGAAGAGGAGCAAATATCCCAAAATCCAGAAGTTTGCTGTGCCTACTATTCCAAGGAGGAAAAAAAATCACACAAACTGACTGATGATTTTTCCTAGAATAAACTGGCCAACGATTTGCAAATGAATAAGGTAACAAAATCTTTAAATAGAGCAGCCTTAACAGTAAACTCCCCAATCGGCCGACAGAACAGGCAACAAACAAACGAGTTCTCCATTTCTCCAGACCATCCCATCCAAGAACACTACTATATAGAAAGCAAGGACAATCAAGAACAGCTCTTTGAACAATTCCATCAGGAGCACCGATCGAAAGAGAAAGATACGACCAGCTGGGTCCCTCAATATCCGTACAAAGCTCACGACACGTCCTGATAGAACAGCTGCTCTCTCTTCCGTCTCTCTCCTCCCGACCCAGCCAAATTTAGCCGTTACACCCCTTCCATCCCCCCTCTCCCTCTCTCTCTCGATTTCACCAGGCTCTCAGAGAACACACATAGGAAAATCATTTCCTGATTCGTTCCTGGCTGCGATCCTATACGTACGAGCTACATAGTTGGTGTTCTTGATTTATTGCTTCTTGGCGGTGGGTCGATTAGGGCAATCAAAATGAACAAGATGATGTTCATGGCGTGCTGCTACAACGATCCGGAGATGCTGATCGATCCGGACACCGTCTACCCCATCCGCCCCGAGTGCCGCGACGACGCCCCCAAGACGCGCTTCAAGCCCCGGGTAATTCTTCTAATTCTCAAATCTGATTTTGTATTCCCATGTCGATAGTGCCGATCTTGCGCTAACTGGTACTGTTACTGAACAAACTGAAACGACGAACCAATCCAGTGAGATGGTGGGAGTATTCAGATTGAAGGTAGAAGTGAGTTTAAATTAGTCGGAATAATTATCAATAAGGCAGAACAGAAGCCTGAAGCTCAATCTATGGATTCTGGATGCACTTGAAATCTCAAAACTAAAAAGTTGGTATTTTTAATAAAAAATATTTTTTCCTTAATCTCAGACCGAATTGCTGAGGGGAGGCATCGAGGAATGCTGATTAGTTAGAGAGATTAGTGATTGATCAGCAAATGCATTGACTCGTTAATTTTTGCTTTTTTGTTTTCTGTCCCTTTTGGCAGCCTGGCCGCACGTTAAGTCCAAAGAGATGGAAGTTGCTCCTCAAGGAGGAAGGTTGCCTGGACATAGCTGGAATGCTCAAAAGAGTACAACGTGGGGTAAGCTATATTTTTTCTCTACGTTCATGACTAACAACCTGGTGCAACGATATTTATCTCACACTAAGAGAAATGCCATGTATTTTGTGTAACTTGCACAGTAAGACCCTCATTCAGGACTCCGTGACAGCTGTTGCTTGTTAAAGCTGTTCATAACTACATATGGTCAAGAATAATTCACTCAAAATGAAGTTGTGTAGCAAACGTTTCAGTATTTTGTAAGTTAGACGGGCAAAATCTAAATCATGGTTGTTTAAGCAATCTTAACTATAGCCTCTGCGAGAGGGTTTCTCCATCTGTTCTAATCAGCGACACTTTTTCAGAGTCCCTTTTACATTCCTTCTCATCATGCTCATCTTCCTTTTCCACTCTCAGTTTTCTCTCCTCAATAACTGATGTGGTCTAGGCTTCGGTGAGTAAAGGGATAGGTAGCAGATTGCCCTCATCGCGACAGGGATTTTCCCTACGCAGGTGGCTCTGATCCAGCCAAGACTTTTGGGAATATTTTCTTTATTGCTTCTCATGAACAATAGCCGGCTCCTTTATATCAATAGGTGCCTTCCTAACAAGGAAACTAGAGGAGATATCATATTAATACTAAAGATTACTTCTCAATATCGTAATATATATAGATATCATACTATTACTAAAAGATTACTACTAAATATAACAATAGCTTTCACTTATCTCTTTCCATCTTTTGATGTTGCCTTGTCTGATTCGGATCCACCTGATCTAGCTGGAGCCATTGCCTTCTCTTTCTCTGATTCGGTTAATACCAATTGTGCCGCCGCCGCCATAGCTAGTCCAGTGATGATTGTTGTAGCCGGTTTTGCTGTTGCCGCTGCTTCTGTAATCAGTCTAGCTATTGCCGATCTAGTGCTGTTGTATTGCTGTCGGTGATACTCATAAACTTTACCAACAAACACGTCCACAACATTTTCGCCCTCCTAGTGAAATAGCTCGTCCTCGAGCTGGAATGTGGGATAACAATCCTTGAAGACATCTAATTATTCCCAAGTTGAATCAGCTACCAAGCACCCAATCCATTGGACAAGAAGCTCCCAAATGCCACGATTAAGGTGGGCTCGGACAATTTTACTTGGAGAAAGAACCACCTAGTTGTGGACAAATGTTGACAATGGAACTTTGGAGGTTGGAGGTTGACGCTCAAATTTCTTGAGAAGTGCAACATGAAAAACATTATGAATGCGCGCCTTGGCAGGAAGTTGAAGACGGTACACAACCGAGCCGATGCGCTTAAGAATTCGAAAAGGACCATAAAAACGAGGTGCCGATTTGGAATAGGAACCATCCTTGAAAGATGAAGCTGGACGATGGTGAAGACGCAGCCAAACCCAATCTCCAACCAAAAAGGACACCTCCCTGTGAGTTGTCATGATATTTCTTCATATAATCTTGAGTTGAAGAAGGCGTTAACGAATCTCTTCCAAAAACTCATCACGGTCCATAAGTTGTCGGTCTACTATAGCTACAGAGCTGTTCTTGGCTCATATGATAACATAGTGGGGGGTCACAGCCGTAGACAACCTGGAAAGGCGTGGACTTCAGGGTAGTCTGAAAAGATGTATTGTAACAATATTCAGCCCACGATAGCCGTTGTAGCCATTGCTTTCGTCTATCGCCTGAAAGACAACGAAGATACATCACAATAATACAGTTGACCATGTTTGTTTGGCCATCACTTTGAGGATAAAAGGCTGTGCTCAGATGCAATTGAGTCCCAGAGAGGCAAAATAAATTTGCCCAAAAATTGCTTGTGACAACAAGATCACGATCACTCACAATTGATGAAGGAATCCCATGTAACCGTACTATGTCATCGAAGAAAGCACATGCCATAGAGTTCGCTGTATATGGATGGCCAAGTGCAATGAAGTGTGCATACTTGGAGAAACAGTCGACAACTGTCAAGATAACAGATTTGGCCCCAACCTTAGGTAGGCCTTTCACAAAATCCATAGAGATATCTTGCCAAACCACACTTGGAGTAGGATGTAGGTGTTCGGTCTTGTTGCATTGGCAAACAACACAGCCTTGAACAAATTCACGCACAAGCTTATGAGAATGTGGATGATAAAACGAAGCTCGTAAGCGATGAAGAGTCTTTTGAATGCCTTCGTGTCCACTGCTGTGAGCTTCCAGTAACAAGTGATGCCATAGTGCTGATTATGGCGGCACAAAAATCTTACCCGCATAGAGAAGGAGCCCATCTACAATTGTCCATCCTGCCGCAACAGTGCCGGCCAGCACCTGATCCCGTAGCTTGCAAGCATCTTGAGAAGCTTCAATTTCATTGCGGACTGTTTGAAAGATGTCAAAGGTTGGGAACGAAATAGCGAGCAACATTGTTGTGGTTTCCTTCCTGTGGGAGAGAGCACCTGCAATCGCATTTTGTCGTCTCGGTCGAAACTCCATCATGAAATCAAATCCAAACAATTTGCTCACCCATATATGTTGCGGAATAGTAGAAAGGCGTTGATTCAATAGGAATTTTAGACTGTAGTGGTCAGTGCAGATGGAAAAAGATTGTCCCCAAAGATAGGGCCGCCAATGGCACACGGTCTTAACTAAGCCAATTAATTCCCGTTCGTACGCGGCCAACTTGAGGTGATGAGGCACCACAGCCCAGCTGAAGAAGGCAATGGGACTAGCTCCTTAGTGCAGCATGACACCGAATCCTATGCCAGACGCGTCACAATCCACAATAAACTTGTTATTGAAATCCGGCAATTGGAGCACTAGACCGGAAGTAAGGGCTGATTTTAATATGGAGAATGTTGTCTGAGCATCCGGTGTCCATGTAAAGGCCACCTTCTTAAGTAATTTAGTGAGGGGAGCAGCAACCTCGCCGTATGACTTGATGAACTTGCGGTAATACCCAGTTAAACCGAGGAAGCCCCGCAATGCACGCATCATGGTGGGCGTTGGCCAGCTCAAAATGGCGTCAATTTTATTGGGGGTCCATGGCCACACCTTGGCTGGATATGACATGACCCAAATATGCCAACGACTCTCGGCTGAACACACACTTGGAACGCTTGGTTGCCAACATATGCGGATGCATCACCTCCAAAACCGTATGGACATGTAGGTGCTTCGACCAAGACAAATTGTAGATTAAAATATCATCGAAGAAAACAAGAACAACTCGACGCAAATAGGCCTTAAGAATCGTATTCATAAGAGCATGGAAGGTAGCAGGAGCATTAGTCAATCTGAAGGGAATGACCAAAAACTCATAGTGGCCTCGGTGCGTGCGGAAAGCCGTCGTCTCAATATCGTCGGGATGCATGCGCACTTGATGGTACCCATTGCGGATGTCTAATTTGGTGAAGAAACGGGCGCCTTTTAGCTCATCAAGGAGCTCATTGACCACCAGAATCGGAAATTTATCCTTCACTGTCTTCTCATTGAGAGTACGATAATCCACACAAAAATGCCATGAATTATCTTGCTTCTTAACCAATAAGACCGACAAGGAGAAAGCCAATGTACTCTCTCGGATGAGGCCTTGCTGCAGCATATCGTCACATTGTCGTTTGATTTCATCTTTTAGTGACTATGAGTAGCGATATGGACGAACCACCACTAGCACTGAACCAGGAAGAAGTTGGATGCGATGATCACAACTGCGTGTAGGTGGTAAGTTGCGTGGCTCAACAAAGACATTGTCGAATTCCTCCAAGATTGGTCCAAGAGAACGAAGCCATTGAATGCCCAACACCATGCCGATTACCACCATTGGAATAATAAAGCAATCCAGGGCAAATTCTTCTTCGTCAATCACAATTTGCACTGCCATGCACAACCTACTGCTGGAAATCTTGTCGCCATTTGCCACGGCAACACTAATGATATGGCCGACCATTGGCAGCAAGCCAAGGTGGCTGACTGTTTCTTCGCCAATGAAGTTATGTGTGTGGAATCGGAGTCCACCAGAGCCCGTATGGCGTTGCCACAAATCTAAACTTACAACTGCATTGTTTTACTAGTGTGAATACCCGTGATGACTTGTAACGATATCTCGATGTCATCCTCGGACAGGCCCTCCACATCATCGCCTTCATCAAGCTCCAAGAGATAAATACCCTTCATGGAGCATTTGCTAAGATGATCCTTGGAGGTTTGCCATTGATGGTGCTGCTGTGTTCGTGTTGGTCTGGGCACCTCTTGGAGCAGCAGCCGGCGTGGCCGGAAAATTTTTGACCCTGTGTTCCAGCCTTGAGGAGAGATCTTGCCAGACATTGTGGGTCTTGGTGGTGGTCGCCATCCTCCAAACGTCTCCCATAAGCCCATGCACGGTTCATAGCCACCTCTAGTGTTGTGGGATGTTGTAACTCCACGTCAATCCGGTGGTAAAAATCTCCACTTGTTGCTTCTCGGACATGTCATCACAATGACACAAGAGCACAAGGAATTGCTCTTGGTATTCGGCTATTGAACCTGTACGCTGTAGTTGAATAAGTTCGCCAAGAGAGTTGTTCCGAATTGGAGGCCCAAAATGGAGGTTGACGTGTTCCACAAAATGTGGCCATGTTGGGACGCCATTGCTTCTTTCCAACCTGAAATACCATTGTTGTACGACCCCCGTCATATGGTATGAGTCGAGCCATACCTTCTCTTCCAACATCCATTGCCCTCTGAAGAATTGCTCGCATCGGTTCAGCCATGTCAGTGGGTCTTCCTTGCCATTATAGGTTGGAAATGATAGCTTGTAAAACCTCGGAACACCGCAGGAACTAGGGCTATGGTCTTCTTCTTCATCTTCCTTCAATCTACCATGGACAAATTTTCCTCTGCTGCTCATGGAACCGTCCAAGCTGAACTATAACTTGTTGATGGCCTTCTCCAGATTCTCCACCTTCTCAAACGTCGAGGACATGCGCTTCATCATCTGGAACACCTTGTTCAGCTGCTCCTTGTCTGCGGAATCCATGGAAGTAGTGGTATGATGGCTCTGGTACCAAATTGATGTGGTCTAGGCTTCGGTGAGTAAAGGGATAGGTAGCAGATCGCCCTCGTCGCGATAGGGACTTTTCCCTGCGCAGGAGGCTCTGATCCAGCCAAGACTTTTGGGAATATTTTCTTTATTGCTTCTCGTGAACAATAGTTGGCTCCTTTATATCAATAGGTGCCTTCCTAACAATGAAAACTAGAGGTGATATCATATCAATACTATAGATTACTTCTAAATATAGATCTCCTAATATATAAATATCATACTATTACTAAAAATTACTTCTAGATATAACAATAGCTTTCCCTTATCTCTTTCCATCTTCTGGTGTTGCCTTGTCTGATTCGGATCCACCTGATCCAATTGGAGCCGTTGCCTTCTCTTTCTCTGATTCGGTTGATCCTAGTTGTGCCGCCGCCGTAGCTGGTTCAGCGATGGTTGCTATAGCCGGTCTTGCTGTTGCCGCTGCTTCTGTAACCAGTCCAGCGGCTGCTACTGTAGCCGGTCTAGGTATTGCCGAGCCAGTGCTGTTGTATTGCCGTCGGCGACACTCATAAACTTTACCAACAAACGCGTCCACAACAATAACCGTGTTTTTTTCATCTGTTGGTATCCCTTAGCCTTTAGTCCCTTTACTGCTACTTTGTGTTGTGACTCCTCAGATTAAGTTGTCTTTATTTTGGTTGTGTAAATAGGGTGTCCACCCAACCATCAAAGGACAAGTTTGGGAGTTTTTGCTGGGTTGCTATGACCCTAAAAGCACTACTGAACAAAGGAACCAATTGCGACAGCATCGAAGGTTCTTTTTATCATCACATCTTTTTTTTGGGTCTGATAATGTATATTCATTTTAATGTCAGTTTTCGTTGCAATACGTCATTCATATCACCTAGGAAAGGCACTCACCCTTCTTTGGTTGGTCCTTTTTGCTGCAAGTTTGATGCAAGATGGCAGCTTAAGCAGTACCAAAATGGTTTAAACATATGCTATCATACTTTTGATTAACTAAGAGATGGAACCGCTCGAATAAATCTTAAGTGGTTTGAAGACGCAGAGTTTTCTTGTGAAGTGAAAGTAGTGTACAAAAAAGGATACGCATTGGAGCAATTGTATTTCCAAGTTCCAACTAGTTGAAAGGCTGGGTTGTGAGATATGAAATTTTGGCACATGTTATTCTGCATCATAGCGACACTGTTTTATTCTTTAGGAAGTTTAGCATTGCTTTATGTTGCTGATACTTTATGTTGCTTATCAGAAAGTTATCTAGATCACATACATGAGATAGGGAATATACTAATTTGCATATTTTGATAGGTTAGAATATGAGAAACTGAAAACAAAGTGCCGAGAAATGGACACAACAGTTGGTAGCGGAAGGGTACTCACTATGCCTGTAGTAACAGAAGATGGCCAGCCTATCCAGGATCCTAACTCCAATGAAGGGGCAAGGCTTTCTTCAGTGGGTGTAGAACAACAAACCAATGATGCACCACTCCCAAAAGAAGTTATTCAATGGAAACTTACTCTGCACCAAATTGGTAGGCACAATTGCCTCTGTTTTCAGCGTCCCTTGTATGTAAAGGAAAGAACGGTAGGCATATATTGTTTTCAACTTTTCATTTATCTGATTCTTCAACTATTCAATTGTAGGTCTTGATGTTAATCGTACTGACCGTGCACTAGTTTATTACGAGAGCCAAGAGAATTTGGCACGGTTGTGGGACATTCTTGCAGTGTACTCATGGGTTGACATGGACATTGGTTATTGTCAGGGTGAGTTGTTGAAGCAAAATTTATCTTTTTCTGCTAATGTTGTCTTAGTAAAAAGAAAAGGAACGCTTCATCATGTCAGTTTGCTAAATGTTATGTTGTGTAAATTTGTTAAACCCTCTTATGTATAAGCAGGAATGAGTGATCTTTGTTCACCAATATCAATCCTTTTGGAACATGAAGCTGATGCTTTTTGGTGCTTTGAACGACTTATGCGTAGGGTGGTAAGCACCTTTACAACCTTATTCTTTTATTCACCGAAGCAATATCTAGTTCTTTACTGTTTCCCTTGTTTGCATGCTAACATGTATGGTAATTGTAGCATAAGATTTCAATTTAAACTTCTACATATACCATTATAAAATTTAAAAGCTAAAATACACTATATAAAATTGCAGTTAAACCTTGCCGTCATGGGCGTAGGCCCAACCGGAGAGATTAGTTTCTATTTGAGTTAGAGATAGTTTCTATTTGTTAGAGATATGATTATGGATATGATATTAGTTTCTATTTATTAGAGATATGATTGAGATTAGATTCTATCTGTTAGGGAGAACCCATCTATATAAAAGGGGCTGCCGCATGCTATTAGAACCAAGCAAGAAATAACAAAGTCATTCTCATCTATAGTCTCTCTCTCCCTATACGCTGACGACGCCTGGCCATCCTCTCGATGGTGTTTACCCACTATGAACTAAGGTTCATAACAATTTGGTATCAGAGCCAACACCATGGCTTCTGCTGCCGAGTTGACATGCGGCAAGATCATTGCTGGCTATGAAGAAATCGTTGGACTCAAGAATATAGAGAGCATGTTGAAGAAGATGATAGCAGCAAAAGAGAAGGCACAACGGACTGAAGCAATGGTGGACGTGGAGGCGCTGCTTGGAGAGGCGGCTCAGCTATCTTGGCCCTCTTTCGTTCCCTCGCCGCCACCACCAAACCAACAGACTAGTTCAACCACTAGAGACAAGCAGATCAACCGCCCCGAACGGTTGAACCTCCTGAACGTGGGCTTCGGCAGCAGCGCCTTGTGTTTGGGAGCAGTCCCCACGTCGGCGCTACGGTAGTGGCGGACGACGAGGACGAGCGAGACAAGGAGGAAGACAATGTCGATGATGCCGAGGAGCGCGCGCTGCGGGCGCCGCCGCAGAAGTTGGAGGAAGCGGTGGCGCAAGGGCGTAGATGCCTTGGGGACAAACTCACATATGGAGTGGCGGGTCCCGACAGCTGTGGATCTTGGAGGCGAGCTCGGATCAGATTGGATTGGGGCTGCGGCCAACGGTCTCCGCGGCGGGCTGGAGTGAGCGCGCTGCGGCTACGATAGAGCCGACGCAGAAGGCGACAACTCCGAGCTGTGTTGCTGCAGGGAGCACGACGTGGTAAGCAGCGCTGGCGCCAGCGAGGAAGAGGTAGGGGTCCGTCTTGGCCGAGCAAATATGGATGCCGAAGAATCCTAAGCAGCCGCCGTGACGGAGGGCGCGCAACTGCGGCATGGCGTTCTTCGTCAAGAAGGTCCGATCAGCGGCGCTTGGACTACGGCGGGCGGAGGACTCGACTATGGCGGCGAAGGCGGCCGAGCAGATCGGGACACCGAAGAAGCAGGAGCAGCCACCACGACAGAGGGCAAGCCCAGCGACTAGGGCGGCCGTGCGGCTAAGGCTGATCTGGCGAGTAGGAAGCTTGTCATCTAAGGGCTCGACTGGGGCTCTGGCACCGACGTGGGCACATTGGTCCTCTGCCGCAACTCGAGGGAGAGCCACGTGGATCTTGATGGCGAGGCAGTGTCACAGAGAGGATGGAAGCGGCGTGGGTGTGTAGGATCAAGGATACCGACTAGAGGGGGGTGAATAAGAGGTTTTTAAATTTTTCTTTTTTTCGAAATTAATTCTCTACAATTTCAATAGCAAGAATGTAAAGCACTTAAGCCTACACAATTCTAGTCAAGAGATAAATAACACTAGCTCTATATCAAGCAAATGATCACAATAAAAACAAGAGCTAGAAGAAAATAAGTCAGAGATGTACACAATCGATATTTTACCGTGGTGCTCGAAAACTTACTGGTTTCCCCTAATCCACGTTGAGGTTAGCCTGAACAAATCGGACCGGCTCCACGAATTAAGCCGAAACACCTCGATCATTAGAGGTAGCTCTTCCCCACTCCGGGTAGGCGAGCTCCGACCTTCACAAGAATACCGGGTCTTCTCACAAGTTCCTTTGATAAGATTACCGATCAATCCTCCGCCCAATCGTCCAGGTGCCGGCAAGCACCAAGAGTAATAAACCAGAGCTTCACTTGTTTGCAAATGAGTGCCAAGGATCAACTAATGAATGCAATGCACTATTTGCTCAACTACCTTAATTTTGTTGAAGTATAGTGAATTGTCCATCTTTTCTTATCAGCTTAAGCTTTTGGGTGAACTGGTTGGTGCATGAAACTTAATATGCTCACGGGGAGGATGGATGGCTCGGGCACGGTGCCCGAGAGGCGGCGACGCGGGCGCAGAGGCGCGCGCAGCGGCCGGAGACGGCGTCCGGCGGCGGCGGGGCGCGAGGCACGCAGCGGCCGGAAGACGGCGTCCGGCGCGCGCGCGGTGCAACGATCTGGAGGCACAAAGACAGCAAAGCCGAGGCGGACGGATCTGGTAGAGCCGGTGGCGAAGAGGCGCAGCGATTGGGTGGCCGGATCCACGCGGGGAGGGCCAGAGGCGGCCGGATCCGGGCGTGACGGAGTGTGACGACGCCGGATCCGAGCGGGGCGCGGCCAGATCTTGGGCTATGTCCGGGAGGCGGCGGCCCGGGACGACGTCGGATCTGGGCTGGGGCGAGCAGTGACGGCAGGATCCGACGAGGCGACGACGCCATGGGAAGCGGGAAGGTGCTGGCGGCGACCGGATCTGGGTGCTCGCGAGGTCGGCAGTAACCAGATCAGACGAGGTCCGCAGTCCACAGTGTGCTTCTTCGCGGCGGTGCTGGCAGTGGACTCGCCGGAGCCTGTGGGCTTGCCGGAGCTGGTGGTGGCGGTGGTGAAGGACTCGCCGGAGGTGGTGGCGAACGAGGTGGTGGGGTAGGCGAGCTCGGTGAGGACGAGCTGTTGGCTCCCCCCGCCTCCTCGAAGTGGACGTAGTCGACGACGAAATCGCTGGTCGTCGGAGTCGAGCCGTCATCCACCATCTTGCCCCACGTCCAGCCTCGCCCTTCATCGAAAACGACGTCACGCGTGATGCGCACGCGCCGTGTCGCAGGGTCGAGGACGCGGTAGGCCTTGGCGCCCTCCGCGTAGCCAATGAAGACCCCTGGCGTGCTCCGGTCGTCGAGCTTGCCGACGTGGTTGAGCTCCTTGACGAAGGCCAGGCAGCCGAAGACACGGAGGTGGCTCACCGCGGGCTTGCGCCCGTGCGGTCTCGTATGGCGTCTTGCCGCCGAGGGCCTTGGTGGGAAGCGGTTGAGCAAGTGAACGGCGATCATCACCGCCTCACTGATGAGAATGCCGGCATCCTCTGCTGAGGAGGCGTGGCGTGGCTACCACCGCTCGGTTGCGCGCCGACGACGCCGCTCGCTGCGGGTGTGCGCGCGCAGAAGCGACGATGGATCCCCTTGTCGCGCGAGACGCCGCGAACTCGACCGCCGTGAACTCACCGCCGTTGTCCGTGCGTAGGACTCGAAGCTTGCGGCGCGCACTCGCCTCCGCAGCAGGCTTGAAGGCGCTTGATGGCGTCGCCGCGGCCGCCTTGACGTCGAGCGGACAGCCCACATGTAGCGGGACACGCCGTCGACGGCGAGGAGGAAGTAGCGCCGCCTCGGTGTAGCGTGTCACGGGGCCACAGAGGTCACCGTGTACGAGCTCCGGCTTCTCGCGCGAGCTCGCTGGCGAGGAAGGAGCGCCGCGGCTTGGTGAGGCGCGGTGTCGCAGAATCGCTCCACGTGGTCGACGTGCGGCATGCCCCGCACCATCTCCTTGCCGCCGAGCCGCCTCGTGGCCTCAAAGTTGAGGTGCCCAGCGCTCGTGCCACCTCCAAGCGTCGTCGTCGCGGCGGCTGCAAGACAAAGAGGTTGCTCCGCGCGTGAAGGACGAGAGGCGGTTGCTCTGTTGACCTTGACGAGGAGCCGCGGCGATGATCCTGCATGCGCAGCACCGTGCTCGATCTCCACGCGCGATCCGTTCTCATCCACCGTCCCAAGCGATGATGGAGTTCCTCAACGCGGGATGTAGTAGACACCGGTGGCGGCCGGTGCTCGCCGATCTTGGCGACAAAGACGGCAGAGCCGACGCCCTTGATCTCCACGGCGAGGCGCGCGAACTTGACGGTGCCTCGAACGCTCGAGTCGAGCTCGAGAAGAACTCCCGCCGCCCGGCCATGTGGTGGGTGGCGCCGGTGTCGAGGCACCACCCGTCGGTCTTGTCGTTGCGGGCGCCGAGGAGGCGTGTGCTTTGGCTCGTCAAGGTGGAGAGAGCCGCGGCGGTGCCGCCGAGGTAGTTCGATGCTCGCATGAGCAATGAACGAGCGGTTGCTCCTCCTCCTCCGCCGCGCGACGTGGGCTCGGCGCGTTGTGGTGCCGACAATCCTTGGCCCATGACCGGCTTGCCGCAGATTGTGGCAAGTGTCGTCTCTCGCCGCTTTGCTTGCCGCGTCGCCATACTGGTGCCTTTGCGCGGCTTGCCGCGCTTGCCACGCGCTGCGGCGTCGTCGTGGAAGAAGGCTCCCTTCTTCCCTTCTTCCCGTCACCTTGGCGGCACCCACCGCTCCCGAGTGAGAGGAGCTTCCGCCAATGGTGACGGTCCCGAGAGGCGCCGAGGCTCATCGCCATCAACGACCTTGAGGCGACCCAACGCCTCCTCGATCGTCATCGTGAGAGGTCCAGCAGAGACTCGATCGAGCGAGCCATCCGCTTGTACTTCGGGGACGCAGCGGAAGAGCTTTTCCACGCTCTCTCCTCGCCGTAGGTGTCGTCGCCGAACCGCACCATCTTTCGTAATGAGTGTTGAGACGAGAGCAAAGTCATCAACGTCCTCACCGCTTGAAGGCGGGTTCTCCCACTCCTGCGTAGTGCGTAGTGTAGACTTGCGGCGCGATCGGCTGCCGATGCGCGTCGCGCGGCGATGGCGTCCCAAGCCTCTTTGGCGATCCGCTTGTTGGTAAGCGAATCGCATCTCGGGCGGATCTGCAGCGATGAGAGCATCCAGCGCCCGTCGATCCGGTCGAGTCGACGCCGCCGCATCGGACCGCATCCCACATATGCCGCACCGAGCTTTACCTAATCATCGCAGCCACTCGACGTAGTTGGTCTTGGTGAGGGTAGGCCACCGCCGCCGGGCCGACGTCCTCGACGACGACTTGGTACTCGTGGTGACCACGATGACCGAGCGGAGAGAGCGCGTCGCTGTGAAGGCCGCGTGCTCTCCGTCGACCGCACGCTACCGCTGCGTCGCGTGCCTCCTCCAGAGCGCCACCGCCGCGCGCCTCCTCCAGAGCGCCGCGCGCGTCGCGTCCGCTGGGCTGCCGCCGCGCTCGTGGCGCGTGCGCGGCCGCCATCGCGCCGCTTCGCCGCGCCTCCTCTCCAGCAGCTCAAGGTCCGCGTCGCGCTGTCATCGCAGAGATGGAGCTTTATGCCGCCGCATGAACCTCGACCTCCGCTGCCGCCGCGACGCGCGCATCTGCCGCCGCCGCCGCCGCTTCCGCCACTGCTCTCGCCGCTGCTGCCCGCCGCGCGCCGCCGCCTTTGACGCTTTCGCGCCGCGCGCGCTGCTCTGCCGCTTCGCTCGCGTTCCTCGCCGCCGCCGAGTTCGGCTTCTGCCGCCGCCGCGTGCTCGAGGCGGCGAAGGCCGAGATCGCCTCTGCGGACATGGCGCACCACTGGGGGCTGCTGCGTGGAGAGAGCGCCTCGATGAGCCGCCGCCGCTCAACAGAGAGGAGTGAGCGAGGAGGCGGTGAGCCGGTGCCGCTTGCTAGTTGGTGCCGCGAGGCCGGGAAGCGAGGCGGAGGAGGGATTGAGCAGAGATGCTCAAAGCTACGAGGATAGTACGGCTCGATACCACTTGTTAGTCATTTGGATTCTTACTCTTGGTGATAGCAAGATCCTTACTCTCATCGAGAGGATGACACTTGGAGATGGGGCAATTTTCTAGGTTTATTTCTCACACAATGCATATGCTAAGATGCTAGTCTAAGATGCTGTCCTAGATGCTAGTCAAGATGTTGTCCTATAGTCTAAGATGCTGTCCTAGATGCTAGTCAAGATGCTGTCCTAAAGCTAGTCTAAGATGCTGTCCTAGAAGGGCAGTAAAAACACCATGTGCTGCAGCCCCACAAGCACCAGCCAACACAGAGACTTATCCATCAGGTGCTATCTGGAAAAAGGCTCCGCTCTAACTTCGGAGCTTCCGGTCGCCGGTAGTACCGATTTTTCCTGCGGAACTTCTGCTCTGCGGTAGCTCCAACGTTGAAATCTGCGGTACTACCACTCTTCCAGACAGAGCACAGTTTTGCTTTTAAAACAGATTTTTAATGAATGCATGCTCCTAGTTTGATTCAAATGGCACATAATTTTGCTATCAAGCTACTTGTCATGATCCCTCTTTATGGTACGATTATCTAGCCTACAACCCGATTTTCACCTTTTCTCCTAAGACCAGTAAAAGCAAAAAGGAATCATATTCTAAGTATACATTTGCCTTGAACCATTTTGGTCTTCATATTTGTCCTTTGGCTTGCATCTTGTCAACCACATATGGACTTAACCTTTAAACACTCATTAAACACATTACTCCCATATTCACATAAATTCATTAATTATCAAAACCATTTTTAGGGGTCTAGATGCTTTCAGGGTGGAAATCCTATCTTCGGGTGGGGTGGCACTGGGCCAAAGAGTTGGGCCGCATCGTTTCCACTCAAGCACAAAAAAAACCTTCAAGGCGACGTCATACTACATCATGACGGGGAGCCTAGTAGCTCGAGGACAAACTGTATGTCCAGGAGGGGTGTAATGTCATGAATGTAGGCCCAACCAAAAAGATTAGTTTCTATTTGAGTTAAAGATAGTTTCCATTTGTTAGAGATATGATTAGGGATATGATATTAATTTCTATTTGTTAGAGATATGATTAAGATTAGATTTTATCTGTTATGGGGAGTCCATCTATATCAAAAGAGGCTGCCGCATGCTATTAGAACCAAGCAAGAAATAACAAAATCATTATCATCTATAGTCTCTCTCTCTCTGTGTACGCCGACGCTGCCCGGCCATCTTCTCCACGGTGTTTAACCCCTATGAATTAAGGTTCATAACACTTGTAGTAAACAAAAAAAGTAAAGATTATTGCTGTAAGATACACCAGTTGGCAGTTAGCCTGATAGTAAATCATTTTCTGCATATATGCTTGCATAATTTTAGAACCGGTCAGTCTGCACTCTTAGGCATCTATTGTTATTTTCAGCTCACCTTATCAGCTGATTTCATGTATCATCTTGCTCTAAAACAAAAGATTTCACTTAGCGCAAGCGTTCATTGATTTGGCAAACCTAAAAGGAACAATCTCGTGTATAAATAAAATCAACAAACTATGAAAATGTTAATGAATTTAATGTGGCATTCAAAGCATACCAGAAAGTTTCATGCTCTATTGTTCGTAAATGCCAGTTCTGTGTTTACCATGCAGAGACAATGGTGTATTCTGGTTTGTGCCAAAGTTTGCCTTAGCAATTTGTGTTTGGTCATGAAATTGGCAAAAAAAAAGCAGCTATTCGATATTGATATGAACAGAAGACACGGAAAAAAACCTGACCTGCTTGCTGAGCTTTTCTACTTCTGAAGTAAAAATAGCTGTTCTGCTGCATGTGGTATCTGTCTTCATTAATGTTTCTACAAATACTGAAAGTTTGGGTATTTTACCTTCTAAATATACAGCGAGGAAATTTCAAGAGTACTTCGACTTCCATTGGAGTTCGATCTCAACTGACCACCTTGTCATCCATAATGAAAGCCGTTGATCCAAAGCTACATGAGCATTTAGGTAGAGTTGTTTGGAGCTAAATGTTCTTCACTAGATTGCTCAAAGAAAGCAATGCATTTGCTTGCTCAATTATTGAACAAAAGTTGCAATTTTTTATTCCCTGATGAAAAAAACATTTATGCAGAAAATCTTGATGGAGGAGAATACTTATTTGCCTTTCGTATGCTGATGGTTCTTTTCCGTAGGGAGTTCTCTTTTGTAGACACGATGTACCTTTGGGAGGTAAGCTTTCTTGACAAAGTTGCATAATTAACTTGTAGGTGTGTTAATTGCGTGTGCACTAAATTAGTTTTCTTGGCAATTCAATCTGTATCTTCCAGTATCCAAATAAGCACGATGACAATTTACCTCTGGTATACTTATATTCTAGTACCAGCTTTACTAGAATAGTAATTGGTTTCTTCATGAAGGCACTGATGGCTACAAGGTGACTATTTTCTTGATCCTTGAAATGTTGCAGCTCATGTGGTCTATGGAGTACAATCCAAAACTCTTTTCGATGTTGGAGAGCGACACTGGCACATCTAACGCAAACACAAAAGGTGAAAATGCCCTTAAACAGTGTGGAAATTTTGAACGGAAAAACTTGCAGGTTTCTAAAAAGGATGAGCAGATCCCTTTATCTGTCTTTCTTGTAGCTAGTATCCTAGAGGCTAAAAACAAGCTGTTACTGAACGACGCAAAAGGTCTAGATGATGTCGTCAAGGTCTCTCTCTCTCTCTCTCTCTCTCTCTCTCTCTCTCTTTCTTCTGGTGATGATGATTGAAATTTATGTTGTTTATTCGTTTGTCCCCCCTGCGAACAGATCTTGAATGATATCACTGGAAGTCTGGATGCAAAAAAGGCATGCAGAGGGGCATTGAAGATTCATGAGAAGTACCTAAACACAGTGAGTTTTCTAATTCATATAGCCTTAGGCACGCTCAAGAGTCAAAACTAAAAATAACTTATGCTGAACTGCAGGCAAAAGCATCATAGGGACGTGTACAGCTTCACGGTAATACATCCTTAGCAATGATATTCGATTGGGCGTTCTGTGAATTGGAGAAGCAGCTGTATCACAGAATTTGTTTCATTCTTGATATGTGTATGTATGCTGTAATTCTTTGACCCACTTTGTAATATTGCATTTGCACAAAAGGAAACGAATGCCAATCTTGTAAAGGTACAGCATGAAATGTTTGATATCACTAGAATTATAATGCAATAAAGCCGTCATTATTCTTTTTTGCCAGTCATCATGATATTGCAACAAGCTTGTTCACCTTGTTTGAACAATACATTGAGATACGGAGAAAAGGCAAAGTAATTGTTGGATTCCAACCAGCGGTGCATGAGCCAAGACGTGTATGAATATTTCTTTTGGGAATTATATTTGCATTTTTCTCGAGTCAATGTTTGGACGGGTGAAACAGAAATAAGCAAGTGAATGGTCAAACGATTGGTCTAAACCAGAAAGCTGAGTCAGGCCTAAGTCTTATTCTCAAAGAAGAAAGATGGGGAAATGAAGAAACCTGGATCATCGTATTTACCGAAATGGTTTATCTAGTTGTTTTCCATTTGCGTTTATCAACAGGAGCATGGGCCTCAGCGACCAGTACATGCCAATTGACATCAGGTATTATATCATTTTGCGTGACTAAATTTCAGTGCAAACTTTACCAGTTACCCTGGTTTTAACATTAGTAAGAACATGAGAGAGGATGCAAAATGGTTAAAACAAGAAGCTGTAAATTAAGATCGTGCCGGGCTTTCTACCTAAATGATCCCTGGTTTTTCTGAGCTTCCCATTCCGGCCATTTGCGCTGCAGACCAGTTAAACAGAACCAGGGCCTCACAAACTGGTGTATGTCGAAATGAACTGCAACCAAAGGGAACCTAGACCAAAAATAGTGAACTATAAATAGATTGAGGCAACAAACTTTCTGCCCTTCCATTTCTCCAACTAGGAAGAGGAAATCTAGGCCTGCTCATCTTGGAGCCTTGGAAGGGATTGCAATTCTGCCAGTTTTGTGATATATCATGCAGGAATAGGAGGTCAAGATATTGTTGAAACCACAATGAAGATGTCACCAAGAAGATGAAATTCTGTCGATTGAGCTTTGTTGCTCCCTGAATATAGCTTCCTAAGGTATGTGAGCCTGATCAATTGGATGATAATTATTTTCTCCAACTTTTGTGTGTTGTGTGAAACAGAGATTGAACCACAAAATGTGGAGAAGAATGAATGCATTGTTTAAATATGCGTCTTCCACTAAATCATTTTGTGATTTTATACTCATTATCTGCCTCAATCCTACATGGTGGATAGATATAATCTCACCCAACATTCATAGCAAAGCCGTGATCTGTAGCAACATCAATTGCCACCACTATATTATAAAGAAAACTTTCAGATGAACAATTGGCCATTTTCTTTCCAGGAGTTGTTTCTGTTCATGTTGTTAGGTAATTCAAAAGATTGCATCATATTTCATGTTTGTACAAACAAACTTGTGGACAATGACATTGGATCTTATTCATCCACAGTAAAAACGTATACATAATTGTTGATTCCTCCTATTGAGTAGGAATAATCTCTCCTCTTTAACGTCCTAACTTACTTGTGAAGGTTAGATCAAGAGAAGAGGTGGAGGGCACAAAGATTCTAGTGGTGGATTCCTCTCAGGGCACCGCGGGCGGGCAGCCGCCTGTGGAACCTAAGATGAAGGGCCTTCTCAAGGGCCTCCGATACATCTCCCAAATTTTCGGTACGCACTACGTACCTACTAAACCAAAACACCATTCTGAATTTCTAACCACCCACAAGCAACCAATCACCTCAACCATGTTCATAGCAAACTTTCATAAATACATGTAGAATTTAACTATGACCAACCAGATTGCATAGCATCATCCACATTTCAAAGCTGGCTACTACGAATCAATGCAAAACAAAATTCAGTAAGAAACGAATACCATAGGATGGTGTTGTAAGATGTGTGTACCTTGTTTGTTATGTTTGCAGACGCGAAGGAGCCGGAGATGCAGATCGGGAACCCCACGGACGTGAAGCACGTCGCGCACATCGGCTGGGACAGCGCCTCCGTCACCGCGCCCAGCTGGGTAACTGCGTCGTTCCACTCCGATTTTCGCATGCTCGTCCGATCTCCATCTAATGGCTTCGGCCGGTTGGTTGCAGATGAACGAGTTCAAGTCTCCGCCGGGAGCGCCCGGAGGCGGCGAGACGGAGCCGTCGCAGCCCGGAGGAGGAGGGGGCAGAGCGGAACAGGCGGACCGACCGCGGCGAACGCGGGGGAAGGGATCGGGGGGCAGCGAGGCGAAGCGGCGCGACGGCGGAGGTGAGGGGTCGCGGCGGCAGGCGAAGGCGGAGGGGGCGGAGGGTTGCGAGGGGGAGGCGGCGGGGCCGAAGCAGCGGCGGAGGAAGCCGAGGGCGTCGGGGCAGTCGCAGTCGTCGTCGGGGGGCGGCGGCGGGTGCGTCCCCGCGGCGGACGCAGAGGCGGTGAGGTCGGCCGCGGCGGCGGGGACGGAGGACGACGGCAAGTGCTTCTAAGGAGGAGGAGGAAGTGGGTGGCACCGCCGCGCGCTGCAGTACAATACATATACGGAGAGAGTCTTTGAATTTGAACTTGTTTTTCCGTTCGGCCGCTGGAACAGGGCCTTGTGAGAGAAGGAAGCCCTCGAGAGAGATTTGGGCCTTTTTATTTTTTTCCCACCTTTTCTTCTCTCTGTGTGTGTGTTTTTTTTTAAAAAAAAACTTCGTTGTTTGTTTCGGACAGGTATTTCCCGTGGGGCAGATTAATTGCTTTAGGGCCTGATTGGTTGCCTGTATGAGCTGATGCAGCTGCATGAGCGTGGTCAGACTGAGTAGAGAAAATCCTCAGCCGCGTTTCTCGTCAGCCTGGCTCCAGTTGATTTTTTGCATCCGCTCGTGCAGGCTCTCACTCCGATGCAGGCAATCAAACACCATCTCCCTGTATGCGCTGGTGCGAGTCACCTCGATGCAGGCAACTAAACAGCCCCTTAGATGGTCCTGTAACGTGTAGAGAACAAGGACGTCTGTATGTTTAGCATGTGTTATCGAATTGATGATACATTCGTAATTGTCACGTCAGTATAACGTACAGAAATCCATGTGCTAGCAAGTGATGAATAGAGCTGCTCCCAACGGCTTTTAAGCCGCATATTCTAGTTGTGGCTATTGATTTTTGTTAAAATGTACTAGTGTATGTTTGTTTTTCTAAATTTTTTAATTAAAGATATAAAAAATAAAAAAATATTATATTATTATAGACAATGCAAAAAAAAGATGAAAATACTAAAAAATAAAAAAAAACTGACATATCTCAAGTGATTTTCCTAGAAGGCAGAGACCGAAGCCGCTAGGCAGTCGCAACATGCGACCCAATAAACCTGGTGCGAGTTTGGGCCTCAAATGAAGTGTCGCTTGGACGGTGGCCGAACGCACCTCCAGGCCTATTTACCATGAAGCGGCTCAGATGAGCCGTCTGCTTTCCACTCCACAAACTTGGCCTCCAACACCGCCTCGCCCCGCCCGTGCCATCTCCAAACCTTACGTTCGAATCGAGCCCTAACCGAGGTACCGAGGCCTCAAGGCCCAAGGCAGCACAGCAGCCAAGCAAGGGCTTGACTTGGCACCGGCGGCGACTCCGCGCCGCTGCACATCGAGTTGGCCGCCGCCTCGTTCATGGTAGACAATACCACCATTTATTTCTCTGGGTATACAAGCTGCCCTCTGTAGAGGTAGATGTTCTCTTCCTTCTTCTCTTTCCTTGTGTTTATATGGTGCATCGATTTCATCTATACTAAGCCGTGTATGTCTAGTGGTTCTCAAAAAAAGAATTGCTCATAGTGATGAATTTGTTCTAGATCTCGCATTTAAACCAGTCAGTTCCCATCTAGAGACTTGCAGATCGAGACAGTGTTGGAAATTAATAGTAATATCTTCAATTTAATTTTAATTATAATTAAGCATATTAGAGCATAAGGACAGCAATACGAAAATAACATGAACATATATGTATTATCTCTCGAAGCAGATAAATATTTCAGAGCATTAACATATTGCAGTATACTCAATATAACATACAAGTGGGCATTTAAAATCTACATAATGCCCAGATTTCAGAAATATAGTATTGCTCTTAGGGAGGAGTTGCACAAGTTGAAGAAAACGAATTTTGGACACATCTAGACCCATAAACACATGAAATTCCGTTTTTGGTCCCCAAATCAAAAAAATTCCGTTTCTGGACCCCTCCCGACCGCGCGTTCGCGAGATGGCGCCACGTGTCCCCGGTCGTGCGGTGTGGTACCGCGACGATCAAGATCGTTTCACGGTCGTGCGGTACTCACCGACGACTCACAGACTCCTCGCCGCCGCCGCACGATCGCTTCCCGAGCGCGCGATCGCCACACCGAGCGCGCAATCGCGACCGCACGACCGATCGCTCAAGCCTCACGGTCTCGGACAAGAACAGAGGTCCGACAGACTGTTCATCACGGCGATACATGCATTTCGTGATCCGGCCATTCACCATCCGGAAGCGATGACTAGACAAAAGATCGATGTTTGCATGAAAAAGCCCGGATCGCACACGTGTACGCATAGCCAAATCCCGTAAGATATGTACGCAGAAGATAAATACAAGGCACAGCTCAAACCGATCACATCGACGATCGATCGCAAATGGCGATGGTCGTGCGTTCGGGAGAAGCGATGCGTGCGGCGGCGCGAGTGCGGTGTGGTCGTGCGGTGTGGTACCGCACGACTGTGAACGATCGCGGTCGTCGGCGGTACCACACCGCACGACCGGGGACACGTGGCGCCATCTCGCGAACGCGCGGTCGGGAGGGGTCCAGAAACGGAAATTTTTTTGTTTGGAGGCTAAAAACGGAATTTCATATGTTTATGGGTCTAGATATGTCCAAAATTCGAAGAAAACTTGGCCTTCTACCACTCGTATCAGTTTTCAATTATTAAGTGACAATCCTTCAAAATTCTGCTAGTCTAACTAATTGAACATTATCTAAGTGCAGTATCAATGTCAAAAGCATGCAGGAGCAACAGATTTCAGCAGAAATAAGTTACTAGTATCAGAGTAAAGTTACTGCAAAAACAACATATACATTCCGCAATTGCAAAATCTATAGGCATATGTTTTCAGCAAATGTTAACAATAGCAGTAAACTATACTGAGCAGTGAACTGATCAAAAGCAATTGACAGAGATGTCGGCTACCCATCACAGAAGTAATCAACTAGCCAAAGATAAATCAAACTAGCATATTCTATCTAGACTGTCACTGAGAATTGAATTTTGACACGTTCTCATCGAGCAATCAAAAGCCCATAAATTATCATGCAATCGTTCTCCCGGTGTTAATCAACAATCAAATATCAGAGACAATAAACAGATGATATAGCACGGCACACGAATGCACAACAGATGTAAAAGGATTAGAGAGAAGCTCACAGAGCGGTGGCACTCCAAGCCACCGTGTTGGTTGAAAGAGGTTGGGCTCGTCGGAGACGATGTCCCAAGAAATCAATCACCGATAAATACCAGAGAATCACAAGAGAGGCAATCGGAGATACAAAGCCCTACTCTACAAATCAATACTCACCAATTTGTGGAGCTGAGGTACAAGTCGATGCTGCACAAAGCCAACAAAAAGGTGAAATCATGTCGCGCATCTCATGGCCATAGCTAAGTGAGAAGCCAAAGGACCACTGCGCTCAAGCCCATGGTCTAGAAAGGAGATCTACCAGCAGGGAGCACAAGAGCCACAACTCGGCGACAACAAGCACAGTCGCCCCGAGCTCTCCAACCAAACCCTCAAGACCGAATAGCCCACAAATGGTTGGATCTAGTGATGAGCACTTCTCTACTCCTGAAACCCCAACTCCCATATCTAATTTAAACCGAAGCGGCCAAACTGATTGGGAGGATTTGGCGGCGCCACGGCCGGTAGAAGCCAAAGCCGCCACTAGAAGAAAAGGGAGGAGATAAGAGAGAGCCTGGTCAGATCTGGCTCCATCCAAACAGCTCGTCTGATTGGGTCATCCAAACATTTCATACGAAGGTTTCATCCAAACGGCTCGTTTCATCTGAAGATTTCGTCCAAACGTTTCGCCTCCTGTCTGTTCTTTCCTCACTCCCTCTCTTACATGTGGGCCCCATGGGCATTTTCTTTTCTCTACCCGAAAATGACATAAATTACAAAATAGCCCAGCAGACAGAACTAAACAAATACCACGTTTGCAATGCTAGATAGGCAGCTACTTGCGTGATACTCCCTCCTCTGCATGTTCAGTTTTGTCTGCACGTTGATGCCTAGTAAGAAACTCTGCAGCCAAGGGAGAAACTTTTCCCAGCTAAGTAACACAGCCGATTTGTCTTTTTCGTTGCCAATAATGGTGATACACCATCCCGGGGTTGGCCTCGTTCTTCTACAGATCAGAATCTTCTGTCCATGCTTAGACATTTTCTTGCAAGCATCTACGTATCTGATATGTTAACATCACATTTGAACCTCTTATAGTGGGCTGCTTAAGTGGCATCCACTCCAGACTGCAGCAAATTTAAGAACTTTCAGAAACAATGTTCTCCTATTGTGTCCTCTCAAATATATTCCTCCTCGTAGTCCCTTTCTGCCCACGATCTCACTCACCTGTGCTCTCCTGAGTTCTCTTCACGGTACTCAGTAGTACATCTGCAACAGTTCCATTAGAAATTATTCTGCATGAAGTGGATACTTCATTCTTGTGCTATCCTATCCGCCAATCTGGAGAAATAATGGACCACTTCCCTTATTTTAGTTGCTGACACTGTTGCATTCCACTCGTCAGGAAGTGGACAATTGTGCTTCCCAATCTGGAAGTGAGCAGTTGCAGTGTTTAGATACATGCAAGTGCCTTGTTTCTCCCTCAACCTGTGGGCTGTGGACTGTAGGATCGAGTATGACGACTAGAGAAGGTGAATAGAAGCCCAAATTAATTTCAAACTTTTCAAAATCTATTTTTTGAACAAAAGCAAAACTCTTCACTCCAGTATCTATGTAAGCTATAAAGATCAGAGAAAAATATCCACAAAGGAAGATCTGATTAAAACAGAGTAAAATGCGCTTTGCAAACCCTCGGCAGTCTAGCCTCACATACATGGTGGTCTAACCACCATGAAGGGGGTGGTTTGACCTCCAAGCCGGTCAAACCACTATGAACAGTAAAATCAGATGATGCTACAGTAACCCTGGTCAAACCACTGCAACAGTAAATACGAGAATGAACAGTATTTTCATCCCTATTTCAAAACTGAAAATCTATCTAACTTTTGATTGGTTGATCCAAAAGATTTGAAACTTTGTAGAGATTTTCTCTAGGATATCAGAAACTTATTCCAACAAACGATCGTGAAAATCATTGTCAAAGTTGGGACCTTTCTCTATTTGAGTAGAGAGGGCACAAGAACCAGGCAAAAGAGAAAAACTTCGATCTACTCTTACTCGTGAGTTGTAGATGATATAGATGACCTGGAATGGGTTCTTACATGTCATAGCAAACTAGAATACAGTACGAATCCAACCCAAAACATCCACAAGAGCAAAATCCGAAAATCACCTCTCTCTTGAGAGAAACCGAGCAAACTCAAGAACTTCCTCTAGATCGTGCCTAGAAAAGCTCAAGAAAAGAGAAATCCAACCAAGAAAGCCAAGAAAATCAAAAGCACATAAGGGGATTCATGGCACAACTCACTTGAGCAAAGTTTGGATGTCCTTTTCATTTAGAGATGAATGTTTTTACAGCCAATCCCTCAAGATAGTAGAGCTCTAAGACTAGAGCACACACACGAGGCTCCAACACAAAAAAAGTCCTAACCCTAATCTTTTAAATCTATCACCCATAGGAGAGAGGAAGGGCTAACCACCACAAAGACTTAACCAAAATTCTTAAACTATAACTCTTACCTCTTCTCCCCTTATATAACTCACAACCTAAACCAAAACCTAATGGATTCACCTATTAGACCAAATCAGGGATAATCCGTTACCCCCATCTAACACCGGGTTTTACTCTCTGATGCACGCTTCTCAAAGCAACTTACAACCATTAACCCATTAGTGAATTAGCACTTGATCCACTTCACATTTTCAGTACATACAAGACATAAACTACTTAGGCCAACGGCACTTTTTTGGTATTGAACACTTTACCAAAATGTTCCTCTACCGTTTTCCACGAATCTTTCCGCTTTCTTTTCCATGAAGCATCACCCATGCTTCGCCATATTCCACATGGTCCCAATGACTTGCCGCCAAGCCTCTTACGCATCTAGATCCCACTGAACTGTCCTCGCTTGCATAACGACTCAAGTTACTTGATGTGCCACTTGTCTCTCGGCTTCATGACTGCACCCGGCTTCCTCGGTTGTCTGAATCTCAACTCCTCTTTGAGCCTAGTCCCGATCCATCTTGCCATTGCTCATCATGATCACCACCAGTAGCTTTCGCTCTGGTCTCTTGCCTTCTTGGCTTGTAACCACCCCGCAAGTCTCGGTCATCTTTGGTGTCACCCTGACCGTTCTGGACCTCAGCACTACCCTGTGCCTAGACCCAGTTATCCTACGTCTCACCATGACCTAGCTCTGAAGTCGTACAACCAATAACAATAAACAAACCGTCACATAGCACCGCGCAATATACAAAGTCATCAAATGGCACAATTGATCCACACAATACACAATGCAAAATGTATGCAACCAAATCATTGATTTTAAGCCTAGGACCAAAACAATAAATCTCTGTGCACACAAACAACGACCCAACAGCTCCTCAGCCGATATGACCGCCAACCAAAAGCATGTCAAACCGCCTCACTCCGATAGTACCGTCCGTACAACTCTGGTAGTACCGCGCTCCGATCTAACCGCTGTTCAAGACCGGTACTACCGCACCTGGCCGGTATGATCGTGACCATAATGCTGGTTATACCGCCAGCAATAGAATCAACTCAAGCTCTGTAAACACTCTAATCCAAAAGTCAATTACTCATCACAATTATAGAATGGCTTTCACATGGTCTCACATGGACTCATAGAACAGACATGGAGCATTTGGACTAGAATGTTGTAGTTGTAACCGCAATGTGTAATTCTGAGATATTTGCTTGTGCTGATCTTGCCGAGAATAACTGATATCCAAATGCATATTCTTGTGCTCAGGTTTACTTTGAACTGATAGTTGCTTCTAATGGATGTTACTGAATCAGCCAAAATGAAAGATGGTGTACTTTTGGACGTTTTCAGGCATTTGAAGGCTGAAGTAGCTGTCCCTGGAGTGACCACAGAGCGCATCATTTTCCTGCTGCTTCGCTGTTGATCGATGTACTCCATTTGTGAGTTGCTGTCAGCATTATTGTAGGGTGGTTCACCTACCGTTGTTCCTGTGATGCCGAAACCGGCCTGGCTGTACTTTGGCACAGTCCCTTCTGAAACC
This sequence comes from Dendrocalamus sinicus, assembly GCA_036346575.1. Classification (NCBI taxonomy): domain Eukaryota; kingdom Viridiplantae; phylum Streptophyta; class Magnoliopsida; order Poales; family Poaceae; genus Dendrocalamus; species Dendrocalamus sinicus. Next base: position 35,070,698 of record CM070646.1, on the reverse strand, counting down.
GAGTGCTCAGACCCTAGCTGCCGCCGCCACATTCCAGGCTTCCAATATGATGAAAAAAGCGAGAGACTCCACGTCCACAGTAAGGTTCATGTCCCTTGTGCATTGCTCGATGGCCGGCAATTAACCTGATGTGGATTCCATTTCCGACGTCGGCGCTGCATTGGCCATATCTATTTGAAAATTGAAAGAGAGCATTGGCCATATCTGAACTGTGAACTTGTCGATCAGTTTGTACTTTGTTGGTGACTCACAGCTCGACCCGTGAACCATTTGTTAGTATCTATCTAGTGGTATAGTGTGATCTTGCAGGCTAGCTGCTAGCTCTTAGCTCTTTTCTACGAACGCTCACTTGGCTTATCGTAATGCATGGCCAAATAACATGATCACTTGGCTTACTATACTACTGCTACTAACGCATTGCAGACGAATCTAGCTTGCATTGGTGATCGATCACCATGTACATATTCCTGTCTCTTTCTCTCTTAATTAGGCGCTAGATTGGATCTTGGAAGCATCAAATCCCATGTTTGTCGCGGGATCTATCCAGCGAGAGCGCGCGCGGTTTGCTCGCGCCGATGGACCGAGCAGCGCAGGCGCTCGCTGTCAACCTCTCATTTATTCTCGGTGTCATTTTCCTTTCCTTTCTTTTCCCCGGCCTTTCTTCTCCTCTTCTCCTCGCCTGTCAATTCCTGCCTGTTGAGGGTCTGTCAGTTTATGAGTTTCTTGCAAGCAAATTAACATTTAATACAAGAAAAAGTAAGAACAGGGAACCTCATCAGAATCGTATAAGATCATCAAAGCCCTAGATCCTCCCTCTCTCTCTCTCTCTCTCTCTCTCTCTCTGTGACAGTACTATGTACGTACTGCCCATGTACGTACTATAATGCATCATTTAATTTCGATATACATTGGGTTAACAATTAATTTATGATATGAGGAGAATAGTAATTATAATGTGGTGGTACTGGTGCATCCGTGCATGGTTTCTTGCTGGGCCAGGCACCGCAGCACCGGTGCTGGGAGGGTCATCTCGACAAGGCACGGGAACGGGCTCGACGCGCGCGGGCTGAAAGGGAATATGTGGCTTGGCTGGCGACTGATTGGGAGGCGAATTTTGTCGCCAAGTACGGGGGCGCACTTCTCCTCCATAGCGATGGATCGACGCGGCATCACCCGTGAAATTATTGAGGCTGCGAACGATCGATTTGATCCCGAGATGCCTTAGCTTTCACGAGCTAGGAAGGCGAGAGGAGAAGCAAGCGTCCAACACACGTACACAGACACATATTGCAGTAGTGTATGCCTGCCCGGGTCAGTATCCAACCCGCCAAGCCATTGCAGCTTACTTGCAGACAACCGTTTTCCCACCCCTCCAAGCCACCTCCTCCCCATTATATACATGCAGCGCCCACGAATTATGCTGTGCAGCAACGCCAAGGAGATCGAATTAATGGATTAACTGTAATGCAGTGCGATGCAGTTGCAGGTCGCTGTCCCTGAGCCTGAGGGAATATTTGCTGACGACGGCCGTCGAGCCAGCCGAATCAACCATTGCGGCCGCCTGCCACGGCCTCGACAGCACGGCCACCTCTATGCGTGCATCTCTGGCCAGCTGAGCTCCTCCCGTTCAGCTCAGCTCCATAACAAAAATAATTTGCTCCTTTTTTTCTCAGTATTCCGTAGCTTATTTAGTACTAGTAGTTATTTTCAGGTGAAACTATGATCACTTGGGAGGATTTGATGTAGCAGTGGGCGTCCTTAATAGCTAGGCCGCATTGAAAATGACTCAATGCAAGCTACTACTACTGCTCCTAGCTAGTGCTGTCCATGCACAAGCCATTTCTGTAAGGGAGACAGAGCGCACTCAATCGGCTAAAAAAGGGGTGGAGAGGGGAGCATTATGCATATAGAAATGGCTGGTAGGAAAACGGCCAGGTAGGTAGCAAGGATGTAGTAAGGTTTTCTTCCGTAGAGGGAGTTAAGAGCTTGATTAAGCACTTGCAGGAATTTTGGTAGACAGACAAAAGAAGACAGATTCTGCACTTCAGCTAGCTTGATTAATTCCGTACTGTCACTGTCTGCATATATGATACTGTAGTATTGGATTCATACAGTACTGCTTGCTCTGCAAATATGCCATCTTAAGTAGTTAAGATTTACGAAAGGGCTCTGCAACATTCCATTATTTTTCTTTAGAAAATCAGTTGAATTTCATACCATTCAATTTGTGCCAAAATTCGTACTCCCACCCACCACCATCTCTAGCGAGGCTCCCGTCGTCTTGTTCTCTTACCATTACCGTCGCTGGTGTCTTCAACGGAGGCGCCGAGTTATGGTTTGGATTCACCAGTTAGGATTGGGCTTCACAGGTGCCCACCAGGCTTAGAGGGATGTCGGGGTAGTGGCGGACCGGTGATGGCTGGCAGCAACAGTGGTGCGTTGAGGCGGCAGCAGCACCACTGGACACGGGTGAGGAGGAGGGCGGTAGGCAAGGTCAGTGGGGGTTGGAGACAATAGATCTAGTGACAGGTGGTGGGGGTGGCGGATCCAACGGTAGCAAGCAACTAGAGACCGGGAAGAAGGGCAAGCCAACAGTGGGGAGGTGGCGAAGGGCGGCGCAAGCAACCTCGGAGGGAGATGGTCTTGCCGGTGCCGATGGCGACGCTAGCGAGGAGCAGGTGGCGACGCATGGAGTGGATGGGGGAGAGTTGGGGTCATGATATTTTATAGGATTTTGAGGTGAATCTGAAGTGTTGGATCTCCATTCAATGATTCTAAAATCTGACTAATTTTACCTTAAAAATAGTCAAATTTTCTATAGGCAAACTTATATGTGTGCAAATGGATAAGAAGTTTGCATATGTAGCTCCTGCATACGTACTTTCCTTTACCCCTAACCCTGGCTCATGATTATATAATACCACTAGCTAGTACTTCCTCTCACAAAACAAGTCATTTTATAGTGTGTGTAGTAAAATTTTTGGAAACTTTGGCTATCGATATTTTTAAAATATTTATATTAGTGTCAGATCTGAAAAATTAATTCTGAATTCTATGTATTTACTATGTTAGTTCCATAATAAGTGGTTAGCACACATATACAAAAACATTTATATCACATCCGATCCATAGATAATTAAATAAACAGAGTAGCACAGTATAATTAACAACCAAAATTAAATCGTAAGTGACTAGTTTTACAACAAAAAGGGCTGATCGGCCAAATAGTACTCACAATGTAAATAGTTCAGTGGAAATGAAGGTAAAAGAGGCATAAAACACCAGCGAGTATGCCTCGGTCCTTCCACAAGCAACTGACTTGGGTTAAACTTTAGCAATCAATATCATCGTCGCCACAACCTGCTACATAAAAGTAACCGTACGACGGGTCTTCTTCCACATCCTCTAAATATGTTCAACAAGTAATCATGTGTACGAAATCGTACTCCGTAAAACTTTTAAGTAAATCTAAACTAATAATCCACCAGTTCAAATTATCCTACATCCACCCAACAATTACCTGCTCCACAGTCATGACCTTAACTACGTCCACACCACAATATGCACCCAGAATTACACCATCCTAAAAACGTCCGCACCAGATTAACTCTCCTCCATTCTCTCTCCTTACTCAACCATATCCGACGGCCATCCTTCAATGGATCTGCAGTACCCCTTCGTCCTCCCTCTCCAACTCCCACAATCCCCTGCCCTACTCCCGCTCCTCCTCCCCGTCGCCGCTCTCTCCCTTTCCCGCTTCCCTCCCTTCCTCCTCGCTCGCCGCCGCCGCAGGTTCGCCTCCTCCCGCGCCTCCCTCCTCCCCGCGCCTCCTCCGCTCCCTCCGCCTCCCCAGCGCCTCCCCCACGCCTCCCCCTCCTCCCCCGCTCAGCCGCCGCCTCCTCCTCCCCACCTCCCTAGCCGAAAGCACGGCGCGGCCTGGCTCCCCCTCCGACGCCGCTGGCATCGCCGAGGCCTCAGTCGCTCGCTCCAGCATGGACTCGTGGCCTTCTCGGCGGCCGTGGTCGCGCGGCGGAAGGAGGTGGACGCGATCGCGCCGAGCCGCCCGACGCGCTCAAGCGCCGCGCCGATCCAGCCGAGTTCGTGATGGACGCGGTCTCCGAGGTGTTCCCGTGGACAAGCGGCAGTGAGGTCGCCACCGACCGGGCGTGGGCGTGCGTGGCGACATCGAGGCGGTGGTTCCGCACCGGCCGATCCGGACCCGAGATCGGGCGTCGCGCCGATGGTGCACAGCGCGCGCGAGAGGCGCGCGGGATGGCGGCGAGTGGAAGGAGGCAGCCGAGCGGAAGGGTGGGGTGGAGGGCGCCAAGCCACCGAACGCGCACGTGTTCTCGCAGCATGTCACGACCTTCGCGGTGGCGAGAAGGAGGACAGGAGCTGTGACAGAGGATTGTTGTGAGCTTCGTGGCGCGCAGCAGATGCCACGCCTTGCTCTCACGCTTGGCCTCGAGGATGAGATGGATGGTACTGTCTTAACTTGTGTTCTCTTCTATCTCGATTCTTTGTTCCATGTTATCTAGATCAGCGAGTGCTGAAATGATGAACCACCGAGATTTGTTGGTAGATGCGGAACATATAATCGCTTGAGTTGGCTTAGATCTAGAGTCCAGTGAGTCACTACGATGCTATCGCTTGTTTTGGGAATTGCGGATCGGAGCAAGAGCACACATTTTAATTAGACTATTGGAGGAGCACGCCTTGTTGTAATTGACAATGTGGTTGCTTTGTGGTGTATTGGTGTTTGGGTTATTGTTGGCATTGTGTGGTTAGGCGTGTATAGCTTCATTAAGTGTGTCCTTTGTCGGATGTGTTGTCACTATCGTGCACAAGTCGGAAACGCTGCGATCTTCCCCAAGTCGGTATGTAAGGCACCATGGACCACTTTGGTTGTTGCAATCATCATAGATTTAGTGATGCTTGTATTGGGGCTTGGGCCACTAAGTACAATCTCGAGATTTCGTTTGGATTCTTATGCATATCATCACGCTTTATGGTATTATTTCTCCGTTGAATGGGCTCAGATATTGATTCCTGTTATTTGCCATGGTTTAGGCTTCAATAACACCAAATTGGTAATTTTCTTTTATGTTTGATCAAATGATGAATAGCTATTTTAGTCAACATCTCAAAACACAGGATGATTTTCTCATGTTTTAACGTCCCCGATTACACTATTTTGCCATGTTTCGCAACAAACAATTAGTCTCTCGATTTATCTTGTCATTTGTTTGTTTGATCGCTATGTGCTTATGACATTATTAGGTTCGGTTGATAGTTTTGGTTGCCCTAATTGAGTACCTATCCTGCTGTTGCTTTGTACTTTTATAATGGATGTTATTGGTCATGTTACCTTTTTCAGAATGATAGATCATCTCTTTATGTGAATTTGGCCGAATTAAGTCGCCTTATCTCGATTTTGAATTGTGTTTGCAGATATCATTGAAGAACTTATCACCAAGGGGCAACAACTTGATGTCGTGAACTTTGCATATGAGGTCGACCTTCAGAAAAATTCCCTGTGTCCCTCTTTGAAATCCTACCGAGGACTCAAAGAAGATATCCTCTACTCCGGATAACCTAAGCTCAAACACCGCCAACTGGGTAAGTCCAGTGGTTATGTCTAAAGATTATTTTGAAGTCGGTGCAGACTCTCGTATAAAGTCGACAAAGTAGCCTTGTTAGTGTGTCAACAGGACATTCGAAAGATGCCGATGTGTACTTCTTGGCGCAATTATACCGCTTTACCTCGCTTGATTGCTAGCATCGCATCTCGGTGTCTTTGTTTTGGTGTGGCATCCAGATTCCGAAAGGATTTTTCAAGATTCGCCTTTGTTTCTTGCACCGAATTAGAGGGTCTGATATTGCTTCTCTTGCAGATCAATGCGAATAAGAAGGAGCAGTCTGCACTGCGAGCTATCATAAAGTGTGTTGAGGATCGCAAGCTCGAAGCTGAGTTTCCATTGGAGGATCTTCAGAAGCGGCTGGAAGAACTGGAGAAGGCCCCGCCCCATCCGGTTGGGTTCGCTTCCATGCCGATTTGGCCTGATTTTTTTTTCAATCTGCAGAGCCGTAAGGACGTGGAGGGGTCGCTCTTCGTCATCAAGAGGTTCGTTCCCGTGCCTAATGCGGTGGATTTGATGCCGTTGTTGCGTTTGAATTATTTTGCATCTGGCTCTTTACTGGCCTGTGGTTACTGTACCTTTGCTCGTTGAGATCAGGTATGACATGTAAATTCCAAAATCTGCTTTTTAAGTGGAAGCATCCTGCTTATACCGCTCGGTACATCGATATATGGGGTGCCCGCGGAATCCATGGACTCTTGTTATCTTGAAAAGTAACACCGCCCGAATTGCTCGTCCCGATTTCAAAGTTAATTAGAGGCATAGTTTTAACTTATGCAGGCACCTATACTTCAACATATCATTTCTTGCAATTTAAATCAAACTATCAAAGTATATGGTCATATCCAGAAGTTTATACCCACTTTTTTAAGCTTAAGGGGACTTCTATCATGTTTGCACATCTTTATTAATGTTCTCTGGACTTTCCATGTAGTTTTGGTCCTTTAACTCAATTCTCATGTATATCATGGAAATCCTATTGCTGAAACGGCTAACTTTGCCTGTAGGTTCATTTTCGCAACAAATATTCATGAGTTCCTCCTCCTATGGTTTCCTCTATTCTCGTAAACAAAAACGAAGAATAATGAAACCTATTATTCTTCAACTTCAAGGAGGACGGAATTGTCCATCGTTAGTTTTATGGCACCGCGATATCCGCATCTCTTGTAGCTGGCTTTCGTGGCTTGAAGAGGTCTTTGGTGCTAATTATTTTGGTTTTACCTGTAAGAGTGTCCTCACGTTGAGTTTCTAGAAGAAGCGGACATACTTTGTCTTGAAACTATCCCGCATTTTTACACTTTCCTTCCTTCGGAATGATAAAGTAAAAGAGATAGATAGAAAATTCACGTTTCTATCAAATTTATTATATGTGTGAAACTTCATGCTGTGCATACACATCTTTATGCTCTTTCTTAGATTGTGAGTATTTTTAAATCGTATATCAATACTTTCGTCAGAGGTTGGAAGAGTCAAGCCCTAGATCATCTGTACCTTCCGAAATGGGAGGAGGAGCACTGAGGTTCAGCATGCCCGGGTTGGTTATGGTCCGCTTAATGCAATAAGAACTTTCATGTCAGGGGTGAGAAAGGGTTCTGGAAGACTCAAACCACTTAGACAATCACTTACAGCTGGTGCTCCTAAGACAGCTTTTGCGGAAGATCTTAAATCTTTTAAGAAGAATATATTCGATCCCCAGGAAAAATTTCTTTTGCGGATGAATAGGTTTTTCTTCTTGTCATGTATTTGTGCTGTTGCAGTGGATCCTCTGTTCTTCTTCATACCCATCATCAAGAATTCAAATTGCATTGGTATAGATGAAAAATTGGCAGTGGGATCAATAATAGTACGGACAATTATTGATTTTGTCTATCTTATTCGTATATTTCTTCAATTCCGCACTGCTTATGTTGCTCCATCTTCTCGAGTGTTTGGAACTGGTGAGCTTGTGATTGATCCGATGCTAATTGCGATGCGGTACCTCAGAAGTTACTTTCTAATGGACTTTTTTGCATTGCTGCCACTTCCACGGGTATATCCCTTCATTGTTTGATCCAATGTTATTGTTCTACCAGTGCATGCATGTACATCAGTATGTATGCATATGCCAGAAACCCTAATCCCTGAGGAGGGGTGGATAAATTGAAACTTTTATACTTTTCTATCTCTCACATGGTCTCATCACTTGCATGGATAAATTGAAACTGAAGTTATTATTTTATTGAGATTTCTGGTGATCATTTTTCTTACATGTTCACGTGAATAATGAGATGCACACAAAGAGATGTTTCTCTGGATTGAACATAGAAGCAAAGACTAGATTTAGTACTTGCAACTCCTATATTTAGTATTGTTATGTTTGTCAATTTGAGTACATCTATCAACTATTTTGACCTTAGTCAAAACCATGAACAAGGTTCAAAAACTGGTTTGGAACATCGGTTGCCACCCAAATAAAATAAACCTAAAAATGTTTTTACCAGGCATACTTCCAGGAAAATTCCTGTAAACTACTTTCTTCCCGATGTGAGAGTGCAGTTTTTTTTCTTGTTTGCATGTGCCTATTGCTATCTGCTAACTTCCTCGGATGCATATATGGGATTCTTGAAGCACCATGGATCTCTCATATTCTACATACAAGCCCTTCTCTTTATTGCTGAAAAATAGAATTAATGTCAGAAAAATATCATAAAAAAGGAATAGATGTTAGCTCAATTGCTGCCACATTTGAAACGGATTCTCACAAAAATTGTGTTGACTTTATCGTCATTTGGTTGTTTTCATGTGCATCCCTGAAATGCCGCCGTAGCGTTAGCACGGGTACTATACTTGTAGTTAAGGTCATGACTGTGGAGCAGGTAATTGTTGGGTGGATGTAGGATAATTTTAACTGGTGGTTTATTAGTTTAGATTAGACTAATCAGTCAACTTTCTGGTAGCAATAACAACAAATTTACTTGCTGGTGATATACATGAGTGTTTTCCAGATTATATACATGATGATATACAATTGCGTGAAACTTAAACTATGAAAAAAAATATCGTTATTTGGTTGTTTTCATGTGCATCTCTGAAATGCCGCCGTGGCGTTAGCACGGACACTATACTAGTGTTATATAGTATGCAAGACTATGATAAAGGAGATAGCTATTCTACCAAGTATTTCATTTTTGCACAATGTGAGCTTTCATTACAAGAGTGAATAATAGATTGCAACCAAAATTTGTAAGAGCATTTCACATTGATAATCAAATAATAGTAAAGTATAATTAACAATAATTAAATAAGAGGCTTGCTACCCCAAAATAGTAAAACCGTGACAAACCCTTGCTGTCCAAGTTATGTATAGATTTCCCCATCTATACATACCCCAAACCGCTTTACAAAACATAAAACTACTAAGGTAGAGGATTCACCAAGTTGTTCATGATTGAGGATATGACCATTCAAATAGATTGAAATCTCACTCTACAGAGGATGTACAATTTTACCCACACGAGATAATCAACTCATAATGTCAGCCATTACATGCTTCCATGGGTGTGTGACTAAGTGATTGTCACAAGGCCTTTACAACACATCATTCCAATCTGATTCTGTTCACTAAGGTTTCACCGCTAAAAGGTTCCATCCACCTAGTCGGAAGCCCCCTCTTGCGCCATGTGAAAATTACATGTCTAACGGACACCAACATTCAACACATGATGAAATTGACTTTGAGGCTTTGTAAATTATTTAGCCAGATCCATCCCATTATGGAACATGTGGTTGTACATTATTTCTTGGATCTAACTACACCATAGACTCGGTCCTTGGTGACTCGGATGAGACTACTGCATAACAAGGTCTTATGCGACTGCACCGATCACTACAACCGCTCACCTAAGTCTAAATCAAGTTTTCCATTTTATTTGCTAACTAAAATAACATAGATACCACCCTAAACTATTTTTAAGTATTTTCGATAATTCAGTAATTTTTGACAGTTTTATCAACCTAGCACAACTAATACCGATGAGCATAGCTAAGCGTCAACTACTTCATTTAATCTACAAGCTCCACATTTTACCAACATTGGGTAAAATTCTAAGGTGACAACAACAAGGGTACCAATGTATCAAGGTGGGATCACTGCAACAATCGGGATACAAGTACCATTTCTTACCAACATAGCATTTTTTTTATTAAAATTACATGCATGCATAGTAATTTCGAAACAACATACATAATAGAAAAAATATGGGCACGACATGATCAAAAGAGGGTGCTTGTCTTGCTCTTTGAACTCTTGGTTTTGCTCTCGAGTGGCGTCGGAGATTTCTGTAACATCGGTATCTAATCAGTAAAAGCCAAAAAACACAAATAAGAGCCAAATAAATTCAAATAGAGATAAAAACCAAATATTTTTGTAGATTATCAAAGGGCATGATTTTTTTAAAAAAAATAGAGACAAAATAACCCAATTTAGAGTTCGGATGCAAAATTTATGAGCATTTGAATTTGGTTCAATTAAGAAAATCCTAGAAAAAGAAAAAGGAGAAAGGGCGACGTCGAAGGCGTATTTTACCAGAATTCGCTTTCCTGTGGGCAAAATGTACTTCCCTTAAGACTAAAGGCGGCTTTTCCATTTTAACTATTTTTCAAAAATCTTTCTTACACGTGAGTCATGCATGTTACTCTCACAATTCTTAAACAAGTTTTAATTATAAAACATTAAGTGGGTTCCCATCTATCATAGGCTCATTAGTCACTAATTACCTAATTAATATTTTAATTAGCTTTTATACTAGATTAGCATCCAAACAAGTGGGCCCTAGCTGTCAGAGATGGCAATAGAAACAGAGCAGGGCACGATCGAGCTTGTTGCCGAGCTCGCGTGGACTTGGGAAGGGGCAAAATGGATTGGTGAGACTAGAGCAAAGCTAAGGGCAGCGATGGCAAGGTCTAAGCTGGTCTAGAGCGGTAGCGTGATGGCGAGAAGCAACAAGGTGCGATCAGGTTGCAACGACTTCCGTGGGAGAGGCGATCTTTCACCTGGGCATTTAGCGTTCTAGAAGCAAGAGGCTAACGCAACGCTAACAGGCTTAGCATGGGGACCAAGGGTCACCGGAGTTGGGCCGGTGACATGCAGTTGCGGCGGTGCCATGGGTAGCTATTGCGAAGTCTAGTCAAAAGGAGCTAAACTTCAAATCTAGCTCGTGCATTAGTTCTAAGGGACTACCAAGAGCTCACCACGGTGGTTGGGCGTGACGAAGACTACTGGAGGTTGTGGAGTGATGATGAATAGAGGTGGTGGCGGTGGCTTCACGGTGTCAGTGATCCTCAGTAGAGGAGAGCCTACAAAAGGGCATGCATTATCTTGCATGCAGGCAATAGTTGGTGCACACTAAAGAAATTGGTCAAGGGCTCACTAGAGTAGCAGAGAGCGGCAAAGATGGCAGCAGCGGTCAAAAATGGGGGAGAAGCTTGAATCCCAATGCGAGACTGCATGGAGGAGAAATTGACTGGGGGTTTTCAAGAGCAAACAAAATGATGCGATATGACACAGAAGCCATAGAGCGAAACTCACCCGAGATGGCAAGACATGGCAGCTACAACGGTCAGGCTTGCCGGGCTTAGAGAAGATGACTCGGGTGTGGTTTCACAAAGCACAAACTACGCCATCAACCAAGGGAAAAGAGAGTTGAGTATTTTAAGGGGCATGGCTAAGCTTAAGTACTCATAGCGGAACAAGGGGTGGACAATGGGCAAAATTGGGAGCACGGCCAGCTTGGAAAAAAAGTGCTCGCACACTCTTTCTCCTTCCAGCACAGCAAGTAGAGAGTGACAAAAGGAGTGATGGGAGGGGTTGGCAATGGGACAAAATGAGGTGGAGACGATGGTTCATCAGGTGTCCAAAACCCTGGGTGGATGCGGTCGGAAAAGGCGAACGAACGACGACCATTGACGGTTGCGTGAGGCAAAATATAAATAGGTGCAGGCAGTCGAGCCACGGGTAGTGAAGTGGAGGATGGGACCTGTGGCATGGTCCTGGGGTCCACCAAAAAATGGCTCAACTGAGGGGCGGCCATGGTGGTGAGCCAGGCGGGCGCAAGGTGGAAGACGAGTGGTGACACGTGGGTCCAAGCGGTCAGCAAGAGAGGAGGGGGAGGGGAGACGGTCGTGGAGATGGGCCATGGCTGGGTTGCACATGGGGCAAAGGGAGATGGGCCATGGCTAGATTCGGTCCAAAACACTGCGGGAAAAAGGAAATAAGATTTGAATTTTAGTTCAAAATTGAGAGGTTTGTAGAAATTTTAACCTAGCAAACGGATTATAAAATTTATGAAAATTTTTAGAGAGGCTCTTGATCAGATATAGTTTCCAGGGAAATTATTTTCAGGATTTTTACATATTTATATTTTTAAAAAAAATTCAAACACTGCTGTATTTAATAAGAAACTATTTTAAATAAATAGCCAAAATTTCAGAAAATTTTATAAATGCATACATTAACAATTTAAACATGATTCAACAGTACTTAAAATTATTGGGCTGTTAAAATTAGATATAGAAAAATTATATATGTAGATTCATCTTGAAAAGTACTTTCAGAATATTATAATTTTGTTGGGTTTTATAAATCTATTATAATAGTAATTAGCGATTAAATTTATATTTTGTAGATCGTGTCGATGTTACAGAGTGACATATTTTTGTGAACCGGAGGAAGGAACATCTTTTTGTGAGTCAATGCTTCAATGGAATGTTCACATAGACTTCACATGTACTACTCGAGAAAAGTATATTAAAAGCGAGAATTTTGGGTGTCCATTTGGTTTCAGTCGCTTTCTTAGGGATTGGAAAAGCCACTGTAGGGTATGATTGGTAGGAGGGGATTGGTGGAAGAAATGGAGTGTGGAGCCGTCACTCTTCCTATAAAGAAGACAAGAAATTTTCCAGCACAAAAAAAAACTCTCTGGAGTTATTAGAAACACCAAGATGACATCAGCCCATCAGAAGAAAGGGATAAGAGCCAATTCCATTTAAGAAATTTAATTACCCGTATTTATTATTATACCAAACTAATGCACCAATGCATATGCTTGTAGTAGTAGTATTCCAAGGGAACCCTACCTCCTCCAATGGCCTAGCTCCATGCGTCGATCACACACCGTCTGTTTCTCTCTCTATTCTGAGAAGAACAGGAGATCAGCTCACAAATTTTAGCTGCATCTAGAAGTGGAATTAATTCAAGGTGCGCTTGCAGTATTTTGGCACCATATATATAAGTGGGATTCTTGAATTCTTGGTGAGAAATCAATCACAACCTTGACTTAATCTATGCCTTGATGGCGCTGTGTTTGTTCTCCGGAACCCATACATGGCAAGCAGAATTCTACCAACCTTTACCCGGGAGGCTTGCATTTAAGCCCAGCTAGCTAGCAAGTAGTAGTAGTAGCCTTCAACAATGGATACTGTGAGATGATCACGAACCAGCATAGCATTCTGTCGACCTGACTGACACTTCGGATCATGGGCAATGGGCATATACTTACACAATTACTCCATGTACGGTGCTCAGTGGCGTTTCCGCGTGCACTCGATGGCGCCCATGACTTGTTCTTCGATCAGTCATAGTACATACATGCAGTGCAGCATGGCCATGGAGACTATATGGAATAGATTCTCCTGTCTGAACCATACCTTTCTTGGAGAATATTTTGACCCTGCTAACTTGTTTATATCTGTCAGCAGATCAGTTATTGCTGCTGCATTTAATTCTTGTGTGCATCATCATCAGAATCCAGAACAAGTCAGAAGATGTATTTATGTACTACTTACCGGTCTTCTTCTTTTCCTTTTTCCCCCTGCCTTTTTGGACAAGATGTCAAAGATTTAGTTCAGACTCTGAAAAAGAAAAAAAAAAAAAAGACAGCCCGGATGCGGCCGTTGTAACAGCAGCTATGCTGGAGACGTCTGAATCTGTGTTCCCTGGTTAATCTTTTCTGAGGTATCCAATCGCAGGATCGATCGGATGCATGACGGATCGGATCGGTTAGCTCCCGTTAACTAGCTTGCGATCGATCGCGAGCTTCCTGCAGAGGCAGAGGGATCGCTGTCTCGAGTGATTGGGATTGGACACCTTCCAGAGTCGCCAGAATATGCATTACATATCGTCAGGAAAAAAAATATGAACATATATCAGTTGATCGATCAATTAATGCTAGCTTATGCTAATTATTCCCCATGATTAATTCCCACGTTTTATGATCGGCTCTCTTTAATTCCGTTTAATCTGCCTTGTTGTGGGTGTTGCATGACATCACTCATCTCTCCGAGTTAGTTATCCCAACTGCCATGAAACTGCATGCTGATCATTCTTGATCTATATGCCTTCAGTCAATTAGTTAATTAATTGTAACTTGCGCAATATATAATCACGCAGATATCCTAACGTACGATACATGTTTATGTGCCTACCTACTTGCATCGATCTAAATATCACCGACCCTTGCGTACTTAATTCCCTATATACGTACATCGATCGGTACATCCATGTGCATATATGTATAAGTGATTAGACACGCAGCTTTAATTCCTCTTCCTACCTAGAGGTGGATATTTACCTGCACATGGAATGGAATGGAATGGCTGCAGGAAATCAAGGAGTACGGACTTTTATGATCATTAAGCTTCAACAACCATATGCATGTACGCATGGTGTACTATAATGTACACTGATCACTAATACACGTACTGTACTTGTACGCCGTCCCCTTTATTCTGACGGATATGTCGCTTGCTGCTGTTCTGGATAGGGGTGTATATAGAGTCAGTTTGGGCTCAGCTCGCAGAAGCTAGTTCGACGAGCGGTTCGGCTCGGTAAGCTAACAAATTAAAAAAGAGGCTCGGTTCAGTTAAAAGCTCAAATTTCACTCGTTAGACTCGTTATATGCATGAATGCTCCAAACACAAATAATACTACATAAATAAAGAGATTGTGGAAGAAGTGATTGTGGAATTAAGAAACTTTAGTTAAAAGCATATGATACAAAATATATCATTTGTCCCCTAAACATATATAGTACTATAGAAATAAAGTGATTGATCTGTTATCTATTTACCGAGCCTAACGAGCTACTGAGCTAGCTCGGACGGCTTATTAAGAAACTGAGCTAAAATATGGGCTCGGCTCAATTAGTTTGTGCCAAAAGTCAGGCCAAACCACAAGCTAAACCGGCTAATGAGCTTTGAGCTTTCTTCGTCCCTAGTTACTTTTTATACGCGATCGATTGCACTTCGCAATCCAACGGGTGATTGAATTGATCATGAGCACGTATACACACACATTAATTAGTATGAGTAATCCCCAGTGATCGTTTGCGGTCGTCATATCGTTATCTGCTTCATTATATAGAGAAAAAGGTTAGGATCGATCGATGCTAGTTGAACAGAAATTATTGTTGACATTTCAGTTCCTTTGGACATGTACCTTCTTTAACTCTTTCTCCTCTCCCCTTTCTCTTTGAGTAGAAGAAATTTTCTCCTCTCTCCTCTCTCTTTATCTGTTTATCAGAAGACGCCAAGTCCGTAGATCTTTCCTATATCGTCACACTGAAAAGAACAACAGTATACAAGAGAGGAGATTAATTGATTTCAAAACGAGTAGAAATGACGGCGAACATCAGCTAGTATAGCCTATCCTTGATTAATTAGCAATCTTGCAATGTAGTATCTGGATACCTTGCTTAGGTTACACTGTTAATAATTAATCCGCCATTAAAACTCCCTATACCCTATCCTGATATTTTTGTTGGCTTTGCTTAATTACCATAATAATCAGTGCCATGTATGCATCTGTACAAACACATGCACTTACTTCTAAGCAAATTTAACTAGCCAGACACATAGAGGGAAGCCGGATAGGATCGATTAATAACCCTGTTGCTCAATGTGTCTCTATTGACAGTGCCATATATGCTGCTGTTGTTGCTGCATATATGCATATAAGCAGTGCTCATCAAAGTGGGGTCGGGGTTTCTAGCTAGCCAAGTAGTTTCTTGTGAGCGTGGATCTCCTCCTCTTTTCTTCTCCTCTCCTTCACTATAGCTCTTCTTCCTCTCCTCTCCACCTAGCTCTCGAGTTCGTGCTGCGCAAGCATCGCGGATATAGGGAAAATAAAGGCACTGTCGTGAATACGACAGGCTCGCACGCGTCCTCTCCTCTCCTCCCCCTGCTCCGGTGAGGTGACAGCAGGAGCGAGGGAAACCAAGCAAGAGAGAATCAATATATAGTACTGCCGTTTTGTTAATGGCTAGCTAGCCATTGCTCTCCGGCCCTCCTCATCAGCTCACACCGACGTACACAGATAGAGATTGCCTGATCGAGCTAGCTATCGATAGATAGATAATTAGATATAGACAGAAAGCTTCCTCCCCGGCCTCTCTCCCTCTAGTACCAGTACCACCCCTCCTTGTTGCTTGCTCCCCTACACTTCCCTCTACATATTATTAATCCACCAAGCTATATATATTTCCTTCCCGGCCATTCCAAGATCACACAAGCTTAACATAGATGATATGTTCTACCTAATTCTTACTTCATCTCTCTCCTCTTCTCTTCTCTGCTCTGCTCTGCAGCTAGCTTGATGTACATATAGCTAGTTAGCTCGTCTCATCCATATATATCCCAACACAAATTACACACACAGATATATATATATCAGAGAGAGGAGATCATATAGCTAGAGCTAGGTGGTAGCCATGGGGCTGAGGGACATCGAGCTGACGCTTCCGCCGGGGTTCCGGTTCTACCCGAGCGACGAGGAGCTGGTGTGCCACTACCTGCACAACAAGGTGGTGAACGAGCGCTTCGCTGGAGCCGGCGGGACGATGGTCGAGGTGGATCTGCACACCCACGAGCCGTGGGAGCTGCCAGGTTGGTTTATTAGTTAATTCTCTAGTTAGTCCCTCTCTAGCAAGCTATCTAGCTTAATTAATTCAACTCCATTCCATTGAATGATTAATTAAGCACGCAACCACGTTTTATTGGCTCCAATATAATTAAGTTTGTTTTTTCTTTGTTAATTAATTTAAAACGCACGGATCATATGTTCATACATGCATATGATCTGACATATATATTGGCATATTGCCCACAACAGCGTTACTTCTAATACAAGTTTTCTTTAAGATCCTTAGTGGATTAGTGCTATATATCATATTCCTTCTTTCTTTATAGTGTTTCTACACTTTTCTCTCTAAGAAAAGTAACACTAATTTTAAAGCAAATGAAGAGATAGATAACAGCTATCCACCATTTAGGATACTTTAAAAGTTATGTAAATCACTATTGAGAAAATCACTGAAGCACCTTTCTTTCTATAATTAATCTATGATAACTGTGCAATACATATCCTAAAATGTTACGATTCTTTGGATGAAATTAATAAAAAAGGAACCGGCTACATGGCATTTCGTATCGACATTTTCTTGATCTGGGTTTGCCTTAATATATTTTCCCCATTTAATTCCCCTGATGCTTCGAAATTTCCCTGATATTGAAATTCTTATTTGTAAGATTTGCAATCAGTTAATATTTCCTCATGTTCCCTTTTGTTTTTCTTGCGAGGGCATATTATTCCCTGATGCTTCGAAATTTCTGAATAATTACTAGCTAATTATCTCGCTATACACATATGTGGCAGCAAATATTGCATACTTATTAATTTTGCCCCTTGTTTGTCTACCTGCCTCACATCTGGATGTTCCCAGAACGGAATAACGTACTGTGTATCTGGGCCGGATTTTTTTGATCTTGGTACTTTTGGCTTTTGGTTTTTCCTACGGTAACTAGTTTTCAAACGATACGTCTTTTTAAGACAGATTCTACAGGTTAATTATAGTAAACACTATACTAACTTCAGTTATATCAGACAAAATCGCATGTCACTGACTCTTTTCGTACTCTCTCGTAAACAGTCAGAATTCAAAAAGTAATAAATCAAAAATTATAAGTGATAGGTTAAAAGAATTCACCTGTACTTCATATCTTCATTGATCGATCTCAATTGTACAATCAACAACGAGCATCCACGCGTTCGCGTATAAACATATATGCAATAAAGTAATTCCGCTGTTGACGATTGATTACAGCTTTGATTTGTTGCTAATTGTGTTATGTCGATCTGTGTGCATGCATGGTATATAGACGTTGCGAAGCTGAGCACGAACGAGTGGTACTTCTTCAGCTTCCGCGACCGCAAGTACGCGACGGGTCTCCGCACGAACCGCGCCACCAAATCGGGGTACTGGAAGGCCACCGGCAAGGACCGCATCATCCACAACCCCAAGCACGCCGGCCACGCCATCGTCGGCATGCGCAAGACCCTCGTCTTCTATCGTGGCCGCGCCCCCAATGGCATCAAGACCAACTGGGTCATGCACGAGTTCCGCATGGAGAACCCTCTCACCCCACCCAAGGCACTACTACTACTCAATTACATACATACGCAATTAATAAATTCATATGTAGTATATTGCTTTGATTATTTAAGTACATATCTGTGTTAATTAATCATTTACACAACGTTAATGGGCATCATGTTTACATGCAGGAGGACTGGGTGCTGTGCAGAGTTTTCCACAAGAAGAAAGCTGACACGATGGAATACTCCATGGACAATGAGCAGGAGATCGTCATGGCTACTCGCAGTGCCTCTACCGTTAAGGGGAGCAACGTCAACTCCTCGTCTCATGATCCGGACTACTCGCCTCCGTTCCCCTCCATTGGCTGCCACCATTACCAGCTGCCGTCTTCCGATCATCATCACCATGGCGGGGTCGTCTCGCATCTGAACGACTTCTCCAGCATGGCGCTGCTAAACTACAACAGCATCTTCGATTTCAACCAGCACCTCGACGGCGGTGGCGAGGTCGTCGGGGCGGCTGCGGCTGCGGCAGGATCGAGAGATCACGGCGGCGATCAGTGCGCAGGTGGCGTGCTGATGGAACTAGGGGTGGAGGAGCACTATAATTACAACGGCCTGATGCAGATGTGATATCGGTGCTTCTGCATGCTCCTGCAGTAGTGTGGAATAACTTCACCTTAATTTGATTTTATTTGTTCGTGATCTAAATTTGTGCAGATTTCGTTGTGCATGTAATGCACCTGTGTAGTGTAGTAGCGGTACTGTTGCATTCGGGATAATTAATTAGGCTGTGATTGAAGTGCTGTCAAGTACATATGTATGTATGGATCCGTTTCTGTTGTTGGGGGCAATGGAGTTAGTATGGAACTTCTTGTGGTTAATATCTGTAACTGTTGGGAACAGCCACGGATCAATACGCCCAAAACAAGCAAATCTTCACTGATGTCTAACGACGAACAAAGAAAATAGAGGCAAGAAGGAACAAGAGTTTCAGAGTGTTTAGAGGACAAGTATTTGGGGCACTTTTTTTCATTATTTTTGAAACTGTAACTTACACTTCGACTATATTACAGACTCCTTTTTTTTATACAAAAGCTAGACTGACCGAGGTGCGGTTGCTCCGGCCTCAACTACTACGCCGCCTGCCTACACCAGGCAGTACGCTGATGACTGCTATAGAGCTTTCCTACCACGACGTCTGCCCACACTGCGCAGTCCGCTGACGACTGCTACAGTGTTTTTCTACCATGACTGGTACAGTGACCACCGTATGCTACAACGACCACCGACTGTTACAAAGGTTGGTCGTAACGACCACACACAAACCGGTCGTATACGATCACATGGAGACTGGTCGTAACGACCACACAGACACCGGTCGTAATAACCACACAGACACCAGTCGTAACGACCATACATAGTCTGGTCATAACGACCACACACAGACTGGTCGTAACGACCACACAGACACCAATTGTAAAGACCACATAGATACTGGTCGTATACACAGACTGGTCGTAACGAACACACACACACTAGTCGTACACAACCACAGTGAGGCTGGTCATAACGACCACACACACTGGTCGTAACGATCACATACAGAATTCTGACCTGTCAGGTTTACTCGACCACACTCACCCCCCCCCCCTCAAACCTGACTCAGGCTGTGAGATCTCTGACTCTGGTCAATTCCCAAATTTCACTAAACTTGATTCTGGGAAGTGCCTTTGTAAGGATGTCAGCTCGCTGCTTCTCTGTGCTGATATGCTCCACATTTATTTGTCCCTGTTCCACACATTCTCTAATGAAATGAAAACACGTATCAATGTGCTTACTTCTTCCATGGAACACCGGGTTCTTCATGAGTGCGATTGCCGATTTGTTGTCCATGTATATGGTCATTGGTTCAGGCTTTTTTTCGGTGATTTCACTCAGTAGACTTCTGAGACAGATTGCCTGAGAAACTATGCCTGTTGCCGCTATGAACTCGGCTTCGCATGAGGAGAGTGCAATAGTCCTCTGTTTCTATGAGGTCCATGCGATCAGGCTTCCGAAGTGATAAAATGCGAAACCACTCGTGCTCTTTCTGTCTTCCACATCTCCAGCAAGATCACTGTCGCTGTAGCCTATCAAGAGTCCTTCACCTCCTTTCTGATACTTCAAACCAGAGTTGATGGTACCCTTTACATACCTCAGGACCTGCTTGACTGCCTGAAGGTGTGACTCCTTGGGTGTTTGCATAAACCTGCTCAACATGCCCACTGAATAACTCAAATCTGGTCATGTGTATGTGAGATACCTTAGACTCCCAATTATGAGATGGAAATCAGTGGCATCTATTGATACTCCCTCCTCATCCCTGCTCAAATACAGTTTTGGTTCATAGGAACTTTGGCCGAATTGCACTCCCACATACCAACCACTTGCAACACTTTCTTGGCATACTCTGATTGTTCAAGATGATAGCTCGTTTCTTCTGTTTTACCTCAATTCCCAGGTAGTATGAGAGAAGTCCAATGTCACTCATCTCATATTCCTTCATCATCTATTGTTTGAACAAATATATCTAGTCATTACTTGTGTCGGTAACAATCAAATCATCCCACATAAACTCCCACCACTAACAACTCTGTCCCATTAATTCTCTTGTAAAGAGCTTGCTCTTAGGGGCATCTTTGAAAACCGAGCTCTCTCAGAGTATAGTCCAGACGAATGTTCCATGCCCTTGGGGCCTGACGCATACCATAGAGTGCCTTGGATAGCTTGTAAACTAAGTGTTCTTGATTTGCAATAGAGAAGCCATTGAGTTGTCTCACATAGACCTCCTCTTCGAGTTTCTCATTCAGAAATACCGATTTGACATCAAGGTGGTGCACCTACCAATTCAGAAATGTATCGTGCTCTGATACCAAGTGCTAGGAAACAGCCACTGATCAACACGCCCAAAACAAACAAGTCTTCACTATTGTCTAACAATGAACAGAGAAAATAGAGGCAAGAAGGAACAAGAGTTTCAGAGTGTTCACAGGACAAGTGTTTGGGGTAATTTTTTCATTATTTTTGAAACTGTAACTTACACACCAACTATATTATAGACTCCTTTTCTTTCTACAAAATCTAGACTAATCGAGGTCCGGTTGCTCCGGCCTCAACTACTACGCCGCCTACCCACACTGGACAGTACGCTAATGACCGCTACAGAGCTTTCCTACCACGACGTCTGCCCACACCGCACAGTCCGCTGACAACTGCTACAGTGTTTTCCCACCACGATGGGTACAATGACCATCAACTGATACAAAGGCTGGTCATAACGACCACACACACTAGTCATAACGACCACACAGAAACTGGTCGTATACGACCTTACAAAGACCGATCGTAACGACCACACAGAGACTGGTCGTAATGACCACACACAAACCAGTCATAACGACCACACAGACACCGGTAGTAACGACCACACACAGATCGGTCGTAACGACCACACAGACACCGGTCGTAATGACCACACACAGACCGATCGTAATAACCACACAGACACTGGTCGTAACGACCACACAGACACCGGTCGTAATGACCACATAGATATTGGTTGTATACATAGACTGGTCGTAATGGCCACAAACAAGCTGGTCGTACACTACCACACTAAGGCTAGTCGTAATGACCACACGCAAACTTCTGGCCTATCAGCTTTATTTGACCATAGTAACTATATTATTCATATCATAAATTTTCACATATCTGTGGACAGTACTGTTTGAGACTTAAAACTGATGTAGAAAGAGAACTGTTGTGTAATTAGACCCTTTTTGTTTCACATGGACAAAATTAATATCCTGCATGAAAACTGATGATAAGCAGGAGGATCCATTGTTGATACGATGAAATCTGTTGGTACTTGGTACCCTAATTTCTAAGTATGTTTCTGTTTGAGAATGGCGTCCTATGGACATAACATTCCTTCCCTACATGCATGCTGCATGCATGACTAGGTCAACATATATTCCATTAGAGCAAGTCCAATAATAGAGCCAAGTGTTTGGCTATAAGTCAAGTTATAAGAGCCAAATTATACAATAATTTGTCTACAAAAAGTTTTTTTATTATTATGTGGTACTATGTCTCACATTCTCTTTCCTATTCCTCCTCATATACATTTATTATCTAGGCCCACCACTGCATAGGCTCTCGTACCCAGCTTGTTGCTTGCATGAGAGCCAAGCTCTCATCTCTCTCCTCTCTTCTCTCCTCCACATCAGCAAAAATGCTGACTAACTTGGCTATAAGACCATTATTGTACTTGCTCTTACACTGGTCGCAATGCCTATAGACTGCTAATTTCCATGCATTCATCATGCATGTTTGGAATTATCCACACAAGTTGGCTACTATGTTAAAAAGTTATTTTTTACTTGTTAAAGTTTAAAATTATCTATATAAAATAATATTATTATATTTGCTGTTAAAAATATTTTTATACTACTATAATTTTATTAGTGTATCTTATGTAAAAGTATAAACAGTAATAGTTAAAATCATATCTCAGAGACTATAAAAAATCAAAAATGTCAAGTTAAAAAGAGAATAGGGAGTATACCATACTGATACATTAGTACTCACCGCAACTTGTAAGAGTAGAAGCAAGGATTTATGCAATTATATGTTTGATATCCCATTGTCGATGCTGCGATGGACATTGAGAGTTTCAGAGTATGCAAGGTAAAAGACAAAGACAGCACAGCTAGGTTAGGCTGGTTAACCCAGAGGAGAGCTAGGAGTATGAGCCAGTCCTGCAGCACGCATGCATGAAGATGAATGTGCCTTCCTGCCTCCTTTGGGCCTGTCCTTTTTTGCTGCGGCTTATGGCTTTTGGCTGAAATTTTTGAATTTTGACTGTTTACGGTACAGATTACGGAGAGACAGATACTCACTTGCGATTTTGGCTGGTTCAGATGTTGGACTTTTAACGTGTAGATCGTTTAACTTGTAAACACCGTCTTGAGAAAATACTCTGTTTTAAAGTTAGATACTGTAGCAAAAGTCAAAAGTCGCCGGCTTTTGACTTAGAGAACAGACCCTTTGTCTGCTGCTCCTGCTGCAGTGCTGCAAGGCCATATCAGCCGCCCATCGCCCACAAGCCCCAAGATCCATGACCACACTTTCTGAATTCTGACCGATATATGCCGCTAGCTAGCTAGCCCAACTAGATATATCATTGATCATATGCTATAGCTGCTTGTGCGCTGAAATTACTGTTCGGTCATAAGTTTTACCATGGTGTTTAAGAAAAAAGCTCACAGATCATTTTTTCGGTGCTTGATTCACCGTAAAATGTGACAGCACTGAAGAGAAGTCACGAGTCTGTAAATTAAAAGATTGTTACTCCTATAACAATTGTTGACTTTTCATATCAATGACCCATACACACACACTTGTGAACTGATAGTTGCACTAAACTAGTATTATTGTAATATTTCACCATGCATCGTTCATGCATATTGAGAAGTATGAGACTCTACAAGGGTACCAATAGGGGTAGAATTGGGTCTCAGGCTGGACAGGCTATAGCTCGAGGCCCAGCAATGCTACTAATACTATCCCCTTTAGTATATACTCAGCAATATATTTGGTATAGTAGCCCAGCCCGAGGCCTCAAAACTATCAGCCTGGCAATCCAAACAACAAATCAGTCCACAAAATGGCAGTCGACAGCCCATCAAGTCAGTAGCCCATCTATGAGGCATCTACCAAGACCAAGTGAAGAAAACCCTAATCTTCAACCCCATTTCAACGCCCAAATTAGATCTCGTGCTCTCCCACCCTCGCGCGAGCGCCCCACCTGCCACCGCCCGCCACGCGCACCTCCACCACCACCGCCGCCGCCGCTGGGCCGTGCTCCATGCGTCCATGATCCGCTGGCCGCCGCCCTCGCCCCTCACTCTCGACGCGGACGCATGCACGCAGCGATGCCGCGGTCCGCCGGCCGCTGCCTGCCGTCCTTGTGGTCGACCTGCGTGGCTGCGCCTCTAGCCTCTGGGAGTCCGGGTGCTCGTGGACCTGCGCCTCCGCGCTCCGCCGCTCCATGGCTCTGGCCTCCGGCCTCCGGCCTCGCCCTCATGGACCCACAATCGAGCCCCGAGCAGAGAGCCTAGCACAGAGTCAGCAAGTGCTGAGCAGGGAACTCTCAGCAGCTCAGCGCCTCAGCCTGAGTCCTGAGAGGCTGAGACGAGACTGACTTTGGATTTTGGAATGGCCAATGCCCGAGTCCCGACCGAATGGATTTATGGATTGGAAGTTGGAACCGATTCAACCGAATGACCGAGCACGAGCAGGCTGAGCAGCAGAGCAGGTAAAAGGAATTATTTTTATGTTTCAAAATTAGTATGAATGATCAGGTGAAATGCCATATATTCAATATTTTGTATTTGCTATTTAGGAACTAACTATTAAGGTTTAAGGATACAGATTACAAAATGAAGAGGAGCAAGACATTATCATCGTATTTTCCAACACAAGATACATAGTCAAACAGACAATCCAACTCAAACCAATCTCCAAAAACATTAGGAACTGGGGATAGTAACACTGGGCAAAATATTCAGCTTAATCCAGGTAATATTGTTGCCAATACTGGGCTTCAAAAATCGATAGAGGGGTTGGATGTGAATATTAGAGATGCCGCTAGAAGAGGGTATTTGCAATTGGAACCATGCCAACCAATTGGATATGAATTTCCATGGAGAGAATAGGGAAGTCAAAAGAGGATATTTCAAGAATCATGATTCAAGAAGTATGATTGGTTGGAATATAGCATTGCTAAAGATGTAGTTTTTTTGTTTTTATTGTTTTATATTTGAGCAATAAAGAGCTAAAAAATATGGTGTTGATGCTTTCACAAAAATAGGATTTTGTTATTGGAAGAATAGAACTCAATCTTTTAATGAACATGTTGGTAAAGTTAATAGTGCCCATAATAAAGAAAGAAAACATTGCGAGGCTTTCAAAAATCAAAGGTATGATGTGGGTTATGTGATGGCTGTTGCCATCAAGAAGGATGAGGAATAATATAGAGCCTGTCTTACTATTATGTTAGCCGTTTCAAAATTTCTTCTATTACATGCCCGTGCTTTCGTGGACATGATGAATCGTCTAGCTCGAACAATAGAGGAAACTTCCTAGAATGCTAAAATGGTATAAAGAGAGGGATGAGAAGGCTACAAAATTGCCTGACAATTCTCTTGGGAATAATTTAATGACTTCACCACAAGTACAAAAATAATCGTGCAAAGCGCGTGCAGAAGAGACCACCGAATCCATTATTAATGATATTGGGGATGCATTTTTCGCCGTACTTGTTGATGAGGCTTGAGATGCATCCATCAAGGAGCAAATGGTTGTGGTTTTGAGGTTAGTAGCTACATCTTACGCTCTTTTTATGTTTGATACTTTGAGTATGTTTAAAGTATATCAACAATGATTTATTGTTCTATGCAAGTATGTCAATAATAAAGGGCAGGTGATAGAGAGATTTCTTGGGGTTCAGCATGTTTCTGATACGACATCATCTTCATTAAAGACAATTTTGGATGGTATATCTTATAAACATGGTTTATCTATCTCTAGATTGCGAGGACAGGGTTATGATAGAGCTTCAAACATGATAGGACAATTCCATGAATTGCAAAGACACATATTGGATGAAAATCCATATGCTTTTTATATACATTGCTTTGCACATCAGTTGCAATTAGTGGTTGTTTCTGTGGCTAAGTGTTATTCTTCTATCTTGAATTTCTTTAACTATATCACCTTGATTGTCAATACTATTAATGCTTCTTGTAACAGAAGAGATCAATTGGCACAAGATCACCATGATAAAATTGTGAATAAATTAGAGAATGGTGAAATTTTGTCAGGAAGAAGGAAAACCAACAAACTAACCTTGTAAAGCCTGGTGATACTCGTTGGGGTTCACATCACAAAATATTATGTTGTCTTTTCTTCATATGGGATTCGGTTCTAGAGATATTAGAGAATTTAAGTGATGATGCCACTAATGCTACAAAAAAAACCATATCTTTAGGTTTGTTGGAAAAACAGAGAGCTTTGAATTTATACTTATATAGCATCTGATGATCAAAATATTGGGCAAGACTAATGATCTTTCGCAATGCTTGTAAAAGAAAGATCAAAATATTGTCCGTGTTGTAGGCTTAATTGAGACCACATTGAAGACAATTGAAGAAGTAAGACATCGAGATTGGAATGAGCTTTTTGAAGAATTAAAGGCCTTTTGTCTCCAACATAATATCACTGTGCCGAATATGTCTGATAAAATACCGATTAGAGGTTGTTCAAGGGGTCGTGGTGGTCGAATGGTAAATTACTATGAGCATTACCATCATGAAATATTTATTGTGGTGCATGATTAAATTATTGTTGAGTTGAATAATCGCTTTGCAGAAAGATTTACAAATTTATTAAGGTGCATTGCTTGTCTTTATCCAAAAAATTCTTTCGCCAACTTCGATGAGGACAAATTAATTGAACTTGCTAGAATGTATGCTGCTAACTTCTCTCAATATGACTGTGTAGTCCTTAAGGACCAACTTCACATATTTATTGTTGATGCAAGAGGTGATCTATCTTTTTTCCATTGGTATATCGTCTTATTGAATTGGCCTTGATTTTACCAGTGGCAACAACAACTGTAGAAAGAGCCTTCTCGACTATGAACATTATTAAGACTGATTTACGAAACAAGATGAATGATGAGTGGATGAATCATAATATGGTATGCTATACTGTGCGAGATGTATTTGTAAGTATTAAAGATGAGAAGATTTTAGAGCGTTTTCAAGGGATGAGGTCACGCAAAAAACAACTTTCTCGTGCAAGTGGTAAGTTAGTTTATTTCAAATGTAATATTCATGCTCTTTGAATTTATTTATATGCATACTTTATTTTATTTTTTATGTTGTGTTTGTAGGTTCTGATTCTTGTCCTACTATTGATGAGGAAATGGTGGGCTGGCCGCATAGGATAGTGAGCAAATCTCCATTTAGGATTTGAGATACTTAATGTATCTTTATTACGCTACACTCTGTATGGTTTCATATACTTTCTTTATTGTGATTTGTGTGAAAAACTTTAACTCTTCAAGTATTGAGCATTAAGTAAAATTTTCGTATCAATAATGCATTTGTGACATATTTTTGTTATATCATAATAAGTTCTAGACTTATGATATGCTAGATTGCTACTTAGTTCAAATTTAGCTTAGGACATGCTCCAATCCTAGATCCGTCACCAAGTACCAAGGAGCATATGCATTACTTCACTTACATTTTCACATATGGATTATTCTTTAATTATGATATACTAGCTATAGAAGAGTGAAGAGTAAAAACATGTAGCTTAGCAATAGAAGAGTGAAGGGTAAAAACATGTAGCTAAGCTTCTATCTTTATGGTCATAGAAGATGGTATAGCTAGCAGCAGGGGCAAGACCATGCCTTGCTTTTTCTGATCGATCGTGAGTTCCCCTCCTCGCTATCCCATCAATCAATCAATCGATCAATCGACCGGCCTTTGTTTTGCTTCTTTCAGTATTCATATTATAGGACCACAGTTAAGCATGTGTGCATATGATGCATCACAAGAATTTTTTCCCTTCAAGGAATTAGACGGTTGATCTTTATGGAATCTTCAGGCACGTCATGAAGGATGCAGCTTAATGTCTGTTCACGATCAGGACGGGTCCTGATGTTGACTGTATGATTGTAAACTGATTGAGATGGGATATGGATGGATGATACTATATGTGTTTAGCAAACCGGATCAAACATATTTGTTCCATCTGTCGTCTGTGCAACTACCAATTTGCAGCTAGCTGTGTGACGATCGAATGCAAGCATGCACAGTAATATATAGTTCTAAACTGAAGAAAAAATGATTTTTTTTATTCACATATCATTTCTGATATATCCATTCCATTAACAGTTGCGAAGATATGGAGTAGTGTATAATCTAATTGATATTAATTGGGATTAATTAATTGCTGTGTTGCTGACATTGCCTCTGTCGCTGCGGCAAGCAGATTGGTAGGTCAGTGGCCTCTTAACCACTAAGAGAGAGCGAGAGGATGCTACTTTGAAACGCGCCGTACACGTACAATACGTGAACCAGAGTACGTATGTATATACCTATTAATCTATGCACATATTAAATGACTTTTATGTTACCTAACTAATTCCAACATCAGAGATATGGTAAAGTACTACATGCAGCTAGTGGATCGACTTGAATATTTCTCTGACTTGCTATTGCTAGCTCGATTGACAATTGCAAGCTCCGTTTACACCCAAAAAAAAGGCAATTGCAAGCTCTAGCTAATAATGATCCAGTGCTAATTAATCAAGCTACATTCTGTTCGATCGTGATTTAGCTATAGCGCAAGTGTCCTTTTAATATCTAGGTTAAACGAGAGGGTTGTCTAGAAGCAACTAACCTGGACACTGGATGGTGTAGTATAATGCAGTGATGAGGCTTGTAACATTCCCTTGCGTATTGTCTAGTGTTATGCATATGCATATAGAAACGCCGACAGAATAATGTCGGATGGCAGGAGAGTAATGCATGCATGCATGCATATGTCATCTTTGTTGCTCATTTGTCTTATGTTTAGCTAGGCTAAGCTTTCTCTCCGTATATATATGCCTATATATTTTGTTAAAAATTCCATCCAAAATTTGGATAGCATGCAGTCATGTATGATACGCTTATGCATTATATGAGATGTGCATGATGATGATGCATCATGCTAATTAAAAGTACGGTTAGGTAGTGTATATGTATTTTACTTATCGTATCTAACTACCGCTCTGTTTTAATTTTATCTACTCCATCGATGTTACCTGCTTGATTTTCGCTAGATATTATATCATAATGGTTACTTGTTAGTTTATAAAGTTGTTTATGCACATGTCCTAAGTAAGGTCATGACCAAAATAGACCGAGGAACAGTACGTGAATTGGACAGTAGTGTACAATATAAGAAAGTAGGCGAGGTTTGCTCCTACAGAATGCTATCGACTGACAGATGGACAGAGTTTGGTCAGATGTAAATAACCGAAACGTGGGATTGAGATGCACACGGTAAACTAAGATATGATTGCAGTACTTACTTTATATTTCTGCACTGTTCTTTTCAGTGTGTCTCTCTCTTTATAACAGCGGCACTATGGTGCTCAAGCTCTATGAGTGAGATTTTCCATCCATAATTAAGACTTTCCATCCATATTAATGACTTCCTTTCCATACTATTGTACTAGCACGTATCTATCTAAAAGCAATCCAAAGGCAGAGAGGTTTGGTGCCCCATTTCAGCGTCCTATATATATAGTATAAATAACAGGGGCACCATGGTGCCCAGGCTCCCAGGTTCCATGAGTGAGACTTTCCATCATGTTAATGATTTTCTTTCTATACTATTGTACTAGCACGCATCTAAAAGCAATCCAAAGGCAGAGAGGCTTGATGTCCAGACACCATGGTGCTCCATTTCAGCGTCATATATATATATATATATATATATATATATATATATATATATATATATATATATATATATATATATATATATATATATATATATATATATATATATATATATATATATATATATATATATATATATATATATATATATATATATATATATATATATATATATATATATATATATATATATATATATAGGACTAGTGTTTCATGCACCATGGTGCCTAGGCACCAATATCAATACCGTTGATTTGCTTCAAGATTCATAACGTTTGATATGGGTATCTTCATATACCCATAAAAAGTATATTTGAGATGTCAAACTCAAAAAATTAAATTCAACTTCAGTTTAATTAGTTTGAACTATTTTTATGGTATATACTCACTTGAGTTGCATTGAACTCAAAAGTAGTTCAAACTAATTTGAACTGAGTTCAAAACTTACTTACCATAAATATATCAAGGTATAAAACATTTTCATACCCAAACTCAAAAAATTATCAATCATACACGTGTATCGGATGTTGGTGCCTAGGCACCATGGTGCCTTATGTAATTTTCCTATATATATATATATATATATATATATATATATATATATATATATATATATATATATATATATATATATATATATATATATATATATATATATATATATATATATATATATATATATATATATATATATATATATATATATATATTGTGTGTGTGACATACTCTATTTCTAATATACCTGTTGTAGAGGTGGCCCCCACCTAAGCCTATCCAGTCTGCTAGAATGGTAAAGCCCAAGAATGGGTATAATGACATAGATACCCATATGGAGGGCACATGAGTGTAAGGGTAGAATTGTAAAATATGCTTGATGGGAATATATATATATACACGCCCTAGACATAGGGAAGGGCAAGTATTGTTCATCCATCATCTTCACTACACTACTCTCCTACTTTACTGTTTGGTCAGTAGCCACAACAATACCATTTAAACGAATATGTTATTCGTTATACTTATTTATTACTTTTGGTATACTTAAAGAACTAATAATTTTAATATGCTTCAATGCGATTTGATTGAAAAATTTTCATCAGAGTCTTTTTTTTGTTATATACATTTAACATATATAAAAGGAGTATATACGCAAATTATGCTATAAAAGTGAACTTTGATAAAAAAAATTTATTAAACTTATTTTAAAATATCTTAAAAGGTAAAAAGGTATAACAATATTCTTTAAACGGTATATGAGAAGTTGGAGCATGTGCTCTTTTTGTCAGTGGTGCTTGGACCATGCATGCATCTGGCTAGGTTATCACGCATAATTTTACTAGTAGCGGAAGCACGGTGCCACACCGCACTAGCTACCACGTGGACCGAAGCAAAAGAGCTGACAATTTGTGGGGCGTTTCCTGGAAAATCAAGGACCCATATGTAATTTCAGAAAAAGTGAAGGGCTTTTTTGCAAAAAAAATTAATGGCCCATACATAATAACGGGAAAATCGTAGGGTTTTATCACATAAAAGGAGGGGTCTCTTTGAAAAACTGAAGTGGTCGAAACATCACAGTTGAAAATATCATGGTCAAACCAAAGTGGTCGACATATTGTGCACAAAACAACGTGGTCGGGGCAAAGTAGTCGATCGAAGTAGTACAAACATCGTGGTAAAAAATATTGTGATCGATTCAACGTGGTCGAAATAAACTGGTCGAAGCAACGCGGTCAAAACATCGTGATAGAACCAACGTGGTGGACAAGTGGTCGACTCGAGTGGTCGAAATATGGTGATCGAAACAGCGTGGTCAACCTAACGTGCTTGAACCAGCGTGGTTAGACCAACGTGGTAGAAGCATCGTTGTTGGCACATCGAATCATCGTAGTCGAACGAACATGATCGAGCCAAGTGGTCGAAACAACGTGGACAAAAATGTCATGGTCGACACAACGTGGACAAAAATATCATGGTCGACGCAATGTGGTCAAAAATATCGTGGTCTATAGATGCTATTTTTCTATAACTATATTGACTTAATTTTCTATAACTATTTACTTCATACCAAAGTTATACTATTTTTCTACTATTATAAGTTTCTACCTATCCTAATTTTGCACTAAACAAACTAGTTACTTTATACAAAAATATTGACTACAATATAAAAAAATTCCTCATAAAAGTAACAAAATCTCTCTTCTTCTCTCTCTCCTCTCCTCTCCTCTCTTCTTTCTTTCCCTTCTCTTCTTCCTCTTTGCGCGGCATCGGCGGATGGAATCGGCCAGGTGCTCGACTGAGCGACCAATTATATATGAGTTCCAGTCACCGAACAGTTATGCAATTGGAGTTGCAGTCGCCCAATGGTTTGGTGATAGGATCCGGTTGCCCAACTGTTTGGCGACTGCAATTATGTTGCCCAATGGTCCATAGACTACTTGTGTGTCGCGCGGCCGTTGGGCGACAGGTTCCAGTCGCCAACGGCTGGGCGACTAGAGCTCATTCCAGTAAAAAATTTACATGCGGATATATTTCTATAATTTCAAATAAAAATAAATTATTTAAAAAAATGTTTCCACTTCCACCATTATGCTAACAACCATACTTACGCTTGTCTGCTCCTGCTGCATTGGCAGAGAGTAAAGCTAAAGCACGTTTGACTGGGCCCAGTATCGTGGCCCAGGGTATGGATGGGCCGGCATTTTGTAATTCATCATCCATGTAGTATGACTAACTATCCCAATGCAATTAGCTCTGAATGCAATGAGCCATTGACCTTTCAACTCAACCCTGCTCTCGTAATCGGCCAGGCCTAAAGCCCAATATATGTAACAACACCGGGATGTTTCAGTTTCGCTCGTGTGGGCCGCTTCCTCCACGAAAGCCTGCACGGCTTCACGGGCCTGGCCACAGAACGCAACGCGCACGCCTCCCGACCTTGGATAATCTTGCGATGAAGCAAGCAGCACGACACGGATAACTACGGTCGGCCTAGTCTGTTCTTCCGCCACCGCTCTTCACTTCTTCCTCTTCTTCTCCGTCGCGGTCTCGTTCCAACTTCCAAGCCACTACCAAATCTCCGGCGTCGTCGGGCTCGCGATGGCCTGCCAGCGTCCTCGGCGGCCTCACAGCATGTAGCAGCCGTGGCCTCATGCAGTCAGCGTACCCAGGAAACTCGAGAGCGCACTGTAACTGGCGTTAAGCTAAAAGATAAGCTAGGGTAGATTTTTTAGACTATGACTTATAGTTTTATGTTTAATTTTTTTTTTGAATTTTGGCTGTTTTCGGGAGAGAGTACGAAGAGAGGGATACCTGCGTATGATTTTAGCTGATATAGATAAAGTCAGGACAATACCTGTTATAATCGATTTGTAGACTTCGTTTAAAAAGACACTCTATTAGAAAAGTTATTTATTGTATAAAGCCAAACCATAACATAAAAAACCTACCCTAAATTAGCAATTTGTGAGTTTCTTTTCCTTGAATCTGCAGCTTGGCTTCAGATTTCATATTCCCGCTGGCTATTTGGTACCGGCAGCGAAGCTACGATGAAAATGGATGGTGGGCTCAAAGGACCTATCCCATTCTACAAGTTTGCTTTTTTGGATTTCTACGGCCTAGTTTACTTGTCTGCATATTATCAACGTAGTATTGGTTATTTATTACTTTTCTATATTTTGATCTTTTGATCTACTCGGTAAATGGAATATTCTATAGGTTATATGCTTAATTTGTTTTCATTCCTTAGTTAATGTGTTTTGTACCCCTTTGAAAAAAGCTACTTAGTTATTTCATATATCTTTTTTGGGAGCAATAATGTCCATCGGCATATCTTTGCCTACAATGTTAGGCATATATTCTATATATTATTTTATTTCATGCAAGAACTGATAAATATACTGTGTACCATCTTGTATTTATCTAACTTGCTACAATAGTGTCAATGAAACAGCAATGCGTATGTGCATGTAGAAAATCGCTGATCACGGAACCAGTCATCAAGAGCTCTAAAGACAATCCCTAGCAGAGTACCAGAAACACTCTGCAAAATGCTACAGGTTAATCCAGTTACTACTTGTTTACTTTACATCTCTATCTTGAGACCAATAATATCCATTGGTATGTGTATGAATTGCTATTATTATTGAATGAGTAATGCTTAGCCCTTTACTCACGAGGTTCTTGATCGAGGCCTAACATGGCAAGCAGAGCCCGAATATAGAATCATGTATACATACCATCAGCACAATGGCTTCATTGCACACTCCAATGTATCTCTAAATTAATATATCGTGGGTTAATTAGGCTTCTGTCTCTAGTATTTTCCCAGTGAAAGATGCTAATAGGTAGCTAAATTAACAACTACATGCATGCTTAGGAGAAATGCATTCACACTAAACCACTTTGAGGTTGTCCAATGCATTAGGAGTTGGATTGGGTTATATATTGATGTTTGAGACTCCAATAACAGATTCAAAGCATAAATAAACACAACTCGTATAATTTGCTAGCTGCATTTGGGCCCTTATTAGGCTTTTGGTGGGCCTATGTGCTAGGCAAACAACCCACATGCCTCACCTTTAGTCTACCTCTGTTTTGTTCGTTTGCTCCAAGGAAAACCGTGAGGTTCGCAACAAATCCTCATTGAAACCCTAGCCTCCGCATAATCGCCCCCACACGCACACGAAGTCGTTGTGCTGCTGGCTTGCCGCACGTGTGCATGAAGCTGCTGCGCCATCACCCTTCTTGGCTGCGCGTCGCGCATCGCTGTCCGCAGCCAAAGCATAAAGCCGCTGCGCCGTCACCCTTCTTGGCTACCCTATGTCCCTCTGTGTTGCCACAGTGCCGCCATAAATGCAAAGACGAAATCACCGCATGCGCCGCGGTGATGTGCGTGGGGAAGGGCTATGGATGCTCGTGACTTGGTGTCGACTCTTAGGGGGATTAGGATTATTAAGTTGGTTGCCACTGCCCACGCATCCACAACCCAAGTAGTCAACTTCTTCATTCCTGAAAACCTCCGAGCTCTGCTCTTCCTCTCCCGTGGCAGCTATCACCAAAGGCAAGCACCAGGGGTCCATGGATATCTCCGGACAACCTGGGGCAACTGCCTCTGTGATGGTTCCGCCACCGGGGGTGGAGGGCTTCAGCCATCGGAGGATAAGTTAGAGCCTGATAAAACCCTTCGGTGACTCCACCCCTATTTGTTACTAGAGAAGATGTCTAACATACCGTTGCCTAACATCTTAGCCGATTTGCTTGATCATGTAGTGAAGATTGTATATTTGCATAACATAGCATCCTTCGCCATGTGTGATGCGTGTAACCATCCCATATATGAACTATTTTGTTGTGTTAAAGTGTTCAAGAATACATCATATTAAAATATTAAAATTTACAAAAGCAAGTGGTTTAACCGATAAACCGATGGCTTCATTGGTTTAATCTCAATTTGGTTTTTAAAACTATGCTTGCATTTATAGGCAATATTAACTGCTATAATTATATAGTACAAGGAAGAGGATTTAGGGTCCATTTATTTTGGCTTTGGCTTCTGGCTTCTATAAATAAACGCTTCGGCTTCTTAATTTTGGATTTTTGTTTTTATTCTTTTTCTCTTTGTATTGTCTGTAGAGATATCACGGTGTTTTTTTTATTTTTTTTTGCTTATTTTCTTTAATTGAATAACTCAAAAAAGCTAACAATCACTATAATATAATTTTAGCCAAAAACCAGAAACCGCTAAAAAAGCGAACGACGTCTTAGAGCATATACAATAGTATAGACAGTGATAGTCTGTAATATACCTCCATATCATCTATAGACATGACTACATACAACACATATAATATATTGTCTATATAATTATCTATAATAACCTTATACAATTAATGTGTTATCTATATAATTGTCTATACAATAAAATAGATAGTAAAAAACCATATATAAGACCATCTATTAAATAGTATACAACATCATTCTCTTTTATCATTCTCTCTTCTTCGTATTATCTAAAATTCTATATAGTACATGTTTACAAATAATTAATATATATCATTGTATAGGACCTTAACACGACTGAGGATTCAGAACTTGCGTACAAAGTGTTTTTAACCACCAAAAACTGTATTTCTGAAATCTGCAGCGGAGCATTAAAGAGTTTCACATGCTACACGTCCCCCTTTTCCTCCTCTCCCACGTCTCCGTTCTTTTAAGAGAGAAGAAAATAGACGGAAAGGGTTGCTGATGCAGCGGTGTGGGTCCGGAACCTGTCCTCTGCTTTTTCTCCCTCTACCTGCCATCCCAACCTCCTCCCTGGTCCCAAACCCCCCCAACTCCCCCGAATTATTTCTTTGTTTAAGCAATTAATTAATCTATCAATGCGTATGTCTAGTACCACTAGTCCCTACTAAATTACTCCAAAACAAGGACGACAAGGATGCCCATGGTTTGAGGCTGCCTGCTTTGCTTGCTCGCCTGTGTTCTTATCACAATTTCAATCCAGTCCCTTTTCTTCTAAGCTTCTACAGCTTCCGATTCCTGTGTGAGGTTAGGCAGGCGGCTTAGGTTTTGCAGAGCACTCCAGTTTACCACCACCCACAGGTTTTCTTTTTCTTGGAACCCCCCAACCAAGCCGCTATTTATCCTGCCTGGCTCTGGCTGGTGCCTGCTGTTTTGCTGCCCCCCGTATTTTATCCTGTATTATTTCTCTCCGTGTGTGTCTACTCTCTATATCTCTCCTTTGTGTGTGCTCCTGTGCTGTGGCGGATCTGTGAATCCATCTTTCTGCTCACAAAAATAATAATAAGGGAACCCTGTGGATGTGTTGCTGCTCTGACCTGGCTTAGGAGGAGGAGTTGGTGCTGGTGATTTGATTGTGGTTGGAAATTGTTAGGGGCCAGGGCAGAAGCAGCAGCAGCAGAAGCAAAGAAAGAAAAACTAGAACCGGTAATCTTATTATTACGATCTTTTGTTGCTGCTGCTGCTGCAAAATCAGTTGCTGGATTCTTGAACTGATTTGGGTATCTTGTGGCAAAAAAATAATGACGATGGCATCAGGGTGAGACTCTGACATGAACGACAACAATTGAACCAGACCGGACGGATCTTAGCAAGAGCTGGTAAATCCCCTCTTCTTGCTCCTCCTTTCCATCACCATGGATTGGGGATCTTGTGGGTCTTTGTCCCTCTTTCTTGCTCTTGCAGTTACCTTCCCTACGTATTATCTGTTTTTTCCTGGTTGGATTAAGGTTGTTTGAGGTGGATCTGAACCTAGAACGGTATATGTTGTCGATCTATTGTTAAAATCACCAGAAATAATCTTGCCACAAACGTGCTTAGAAAATTTCTTCGGGCTCGATTGGATCTGGAAGCAGAGGTTGTTCATGGTTGGGATGCTGTAGACAAAATTTGGGCATCTGTAGATGAACAAAGCGCCCAGCTCGAAACCTACCCAACTCACGTATTTTCGCGTGTTTTAATCTTGTAGTAGTGCTCTGCAAGGATCTGGATCCCAATCACCTCGGCTAAACTTTGCAGTTTGGATCGAATCCAACCGATCCGTATGATTCCATCTCTGGTTCCTCCGCCTCTATCCCATCCTCAAGGGATGGTGCCCTCCCGATTTGAATGCTTAGTTTGCTAAGGTTTTTTATTCGATTTATATGATTTTGCTATGGGTTTTGAGATTCCTAGTTAATCGCTATGTGTTTGATCAATATGTGTCATGTTTGATTTGGTGTGATTTTGGTCAACAGATCTGTTTGGATTTGACTTCTGCGTGTTTGTAATTTTTTGCTTAGGTTCATAGGTTTTTCATAGAATTGGGAGATGTGCTGCTTGTGTGTGTTTTGGGAGAAAGGTTTATGTTTATCTGTTGCAAATGCTTCTAACGAAAGATTTGATTCAAGCAAAGGATATGGTTCATGAAACTTTTCTCCATTAGGACTCTTAGATCTTGCATCCAGATGTATATGTATTTTACTTATCGTATCTAACTACCGCTCTGTTTTAATTTTATCTACTCCATCGATGTTACCTGCTTGATTTTCGCTAGATATTATATCATAATGGTTACTTGTTAGTTTATAAAGTTGTTTATGCACATGTCCTAAGTAAGGTCATGACCAAAATAGACCGAGGAACAGTACGTGAATTGGACAGTAGTGTACAATATAAGAAAGTAGGCGAGGTTTGCTCCTACAGAATGCTATCGACTGACAGATGGACAGAGTTTGGTCAGATGTAAATAACCGAAACGTGGGATTGAGATGCACACGGTAAACTAAGATATGATTGCAGTACTTACTTTATATTTCTGCACTGTTCTTTTCAGTGTGTCTCTCTCTTTATAACAGCGGCACTATGGTGCTCAAGCTCTATGAGTGAGATTTTCCATCCATAATTAAGATTTTCCATCCATATTAATGACTTCCTTTCCATACTATTGTACTAGCACGTATCTATCTAAAAGCAATCCAAAGGCCGAGAGGTTTGGTGCCCCATTTCAGCGTCTATATATATAGTATAAATAATGAGGCACCATGGTGCCAGGCTCCCTGAGTTCCATGAGTGAGACTTTCCATCATGTTAATGATTTTCTTTCTATACTATTGTACTAGCACGCATCTAAAAGCAATCCAAAGGAGAGAGGCTTGATGTCAGGACACCATGGTGCTCCATTTCATTGTCATATATATATATATATATATATATATATATATATATATATATATATATATATATATATATATATATATATATATATATATATATGTGTGTGACATACTCTATTTCTAATATACTGTTGTAGAGGTGGCCCCACCTAAGCCTATCGATCTGCTAGAATGGTAAAGCCCAAGAATGGGTATAATGACATAGATACCCATATGGAGGGCACATGAGTGTAAGGGTAGAATTGTAAAATATGCTTGACGGAAATATATATATACACGCCCTAGACATAGGGAAGAGGCAAGTATTGTTCATCCATCATCTTCACTACACTACTCTCCTACTTTCTTGTTTGGTCAAGTGTAGCCACAACAATACCATTTAAACGAATATGTTATTCGTTATACTTATTTATTACTTTTGGTATACTTAAAGAACTAATAATTTTAATATGCTTCAATGCGATTTGATTGAAAAATTTTCATCAGAGTCTTTTTTTTGTTATATACATTTAACATATATAAAAGGAGTATATACGCAAATTATGCTATAAAAGTGAACTTTGATAAAAAAAAATTTATTAAACTTATTTTAAAATATCTTATATTCATTATTAGAGTATGCTAAAAGGTAAAAAGGTATAACAATATTCTTTAAACGGTATATGAGAAGTTGGAGCATGTGCTCTTTTTGTCAGTGGTGCTTGGACCATGCATGCATCTGGCTAGGTTATCACGCATAATTTTACTAGTAGCGGAAGCACGGTGCCACACCGCACTAGCTACCACGTGGACCGAAGCAAAAGAGCTGACAATTTGTGGGGCGTTTCCTGGAAAATCAAGGACCCATATGTAATTTCAGAAAAAGTGAAGGGCTTTTTTGCAAAAAAAATTAATGGCCCATACATAATAACGGGAAAATCGTAGGGTTTTATCACATAAAAGGAGGGGTCTCTTTGAAAAACTGAAGTGGTCGAAACATCACAGTTGAAAATATCATGGTCAAACCAAAGTGGTCGACATATTGTGCACAAAACAACGTGGTCGGGGCAAAGTAGTCGATCGAAGTAGTACAAACATCG
Organism: Dendrocalamus sinicus; assembly: GCA_036346575.1. Classification (NCBI taxonomy): domain Eukaryota; kingdom Viridiplantae; phylum Streptophyta; class Magnoliopsida; order Poales; family Poaceae; genus Dendrocalamus; species Dendrocalamus sinicus. Next base: position 35,031,332 of record CM070646.1, on the reverse strand, counting down.
TGGTAAAAAATATTGTGATCGATTCAAGGTGGTCGAAATAAACTGGTCGAAGCAACGCGGTCAAAACATCGTGATAGAACCAACGTGGTGGACAAGTGGTCGACTCGGTGGTGAAATATGGTGATCGAAGCAGCGTGGTCAACCTAACGATGCTTGAACCGGCGTGGTTAGACCAGCGTGGTAGAAGCATCGTTGTTGGCACATCGAATCATCGTAGTCGAACGAACATGATCGAGCCAAGTGGTCGAAACAACGTGGACAAAATGTCATGGTCGACACAACGTGGACAAAAATATCATGGTCGATTTAATGTGGTCAAAAATATCGTGGTCTATAGATGCTATTTTTCTATAACTATATTGACTTAATTTTCTATAACTATTTACTTCATACCAAAGTTATACTATTTTTCTACTATTATAAGTTTCTACCTATCCTAATTTTGCACTAAACAAACTAGTTACTTTATACAAAAATATTGACTACAATATAAAAAAATTCCTCATAAAAGTAACAAAATCTCTCTTCTTCTCTCTCTCCTCTCCTCTCTTCTTTCTTTCCCTTCTCTTCTTCCTCTTTGCGCGGCATCGGCGGATGGAATCGGCCAGGTGCTCGACTGAGCGACCAATTATATATGAGTTCCAGTCACCGAACAGTTATGCAATTGGAGTTGCAGTCGCCCAATGGTTTGGTGATAGGATCCGGTTGCCCAACTGTTTGGCGACTGCAATTATGTTGCCCAATGGTCCATAGACTACTTGTGTGTCGCGCGGCCGTTGGGCGACAGGTTCCAGTCGCCAACGGCTGGGCGACTAGAGCTCATTCCAGTAAAAAATTTACATGCGGATATATTTCTATAATTTCAAATAAAAATAAATTATTTAAAAAAATGTTTCCACTTCCACCATTATGCTAACAACCATACTTACGCTTGTCTGCTCCTGCTGCATTGGCAGAGAGTAAAGCTAAAGCACGTTTGACTGGGCCCAGTATCGTGGCCCAGGGTATGGATGGGCCGGCATTTTGTAATTCATCATCCATGTAGTATGACTAACTATCCCAATGCAATTAGCTCTGAATGCAATGAGCCATTGACCTTTCAACTCAACCCTGCTCTCGTAATCGGCCAGGCCTAAAGCCCAATATATGTAACAACACCGGGATGTTTCAGTTTCGCTCGTGTGGGCCGCTTCCTCCACGAAAGCCTGCACGGCTTCACGGGCCTGGCCACAGAACGCAACGCGCACGCCTCCCGACCTTGGATAATCTTGCGATGAAGCAAGCAGCACGACACGGATAACTACGGTCGGCCTAGTCTGTTCTTCCGCCACCGCTCTTCACTTCTTCCTCTTCTTCTCCGTCGCGGTCTCGTTCCAACTTCCAAGCCACTACCAAATCTCCGGCGTCGTCGGGCTCGCGATGGCCTGCCAGCGTCCTCGGCGGCCTCACAGCATGTAGCAGCCGTGGCCTCATGCAGTCAGCGTACCCAGGAAACTCGAGAGCGCACTGTAACTGGCGTTAAGCTAAAAGATAAGCTAGGGTAGATTTTTTAGACTATGACTTATAGTTTTATGTTTAATTTTTTTTTTGAATTTTGGCTGTTTTCGGAGAGAGTACGAAGAGAGGATACTGCGTATGATTTTAGTGATATAGATAAAGTCGGGACAATACTGTTATAATCGATTTGTAGACTTCGTTTAAAAGACACTCTATTAGAAAAGTTATTTATTGTATAAAGCCAAACCATAACATAAAAACCTACCTAAATTAGCAATTTGTGAGTTTCTTTTCCTTGAATCTGCAGCTTGGCTTCAGATTTCATATTCCCGCTGGCTATTTGGTACCGGCAGCGAAGCTACGATGAAAATGGATGGTGGGCTCAAAGGACCTATCCCATTCTACAAGTTTGCTTTTTTGGATTTCTACGGCCTAGTTTACTTGTCTGCATATTATCAACGTAGTATTGGTTATTTATTACTTTTCTATATTTTGATCTTTTGATCTACTCGGTAAATGGAATATTCTATAGGTTATATGCTTAATTTGTTTTCATTCCTTAGTTAATGTGTTTTGTACCCTTTGAAAAAGCTACTTAGTTATTTCATATATCTTTTTTGGGAGCAATAATGTCCATCGGCATATCTTTGCCTACAATGTTAGGCATATATTCTATATATTATTTTATTTCATGCAAGAACTGATAAATATACTGTGTACCATCTTGTATTTATCTAACTTGCTACAATAGTGTCAATGAAACAGCAATGCGTATGTGCATGTAGAAAATCGCTGATCACGGAACCAGTCATCAAGAGCTCTAAAGACAATCCCTAGCAGAGTACCAGAAACACTCTGCAAAATGCTACAGGTTAATCCAGTTACTACTTGTTTACTTTACATCTCTATCTTGAGACCAATAATATCCATTGGTATGTGTATGAATTGCTATTATTATTGAATGAGTAATGCTTAGCCCTTTACTCACGAGGTTCTTGATCGAGGCCTAACATGGCAAGCAGAGCCCGAATATAGAATCATGTATACATACCATCAGCACAATGGCTTCATTGCACACTCCAATGTATCTCTAAATTAATATATCGTGGGTTAATTAGGCTTCTGTCTCTAGTATTTTCCCAGTGAAAGATGCTAATAGGTAGCTAAATTAACAACTACATGCATGCTTAGGAGAAATGCATTCACACTAAACCACTTTGAGGTTGTCCAATGTATTAGGAGTTGGATTGGGTTAAATATATTGATGTTTGAGACTCCAATAACAGATTCAAAGCATAAATAAACACAACTCGTATAATTTGCTAGCTGCATTTGGGCCCTTATTAGGCTTTTGGTGGGCCTATGTGCTAGGCAAACAACCCACATGCCTCACCTTTAGTCTACCTCTGTTTTGTTCGTCTGCTCCAAGGAAAACCGTGAGGTTCGCAACAAATCCTCATTGAAACCCTAGCCTCCGCATAATCGCCCCACACACACGAAGTCGTTGTGCTGCTGGCTTGCCGCACGTGTGCATGAAGCTGCTGCGCCATCACCCTTCTTGGCTGCGCGTCGCGCATCGCTGTCCGCAGCCAAAGCATAAAGCCGCTGCGCCGTCACCCTTCTTGGCTACCCTATGTCCCTCTGTGTTGCCACAGTGCCGCCCGCAAATGCAGCACGAAATCACCGCATGCGCCCGCAGCTGATGTGCGTGGGGAGGGGCTATGGATGCTCGTGACTTGGTGTCGACTCTTAGGGGGATTAGGATTATTAAGTTGGTTGCCACTGCCCACGCATCCACAACCCAAGTAGTCAACTTCTTCATTCCTGAAAACCTCCGAGCTCTGCTCTTCCTCTCCCGTGGCAGCTATCACCAAAGGCAAGCACCAGGGGTCCATGGATATCTCCGGACAACCTGGGGCAACTGCCTCTGTGATGGTTCCGCCACCGGGGGTGGAGGGCTTCAGCCGTCGGAGGATAAGTTAGAGCCTGATAAAACCCTTCGGTGACTCCACCCCTATTTGTTACTAGAGAAGATGTCTAACATACCGTTGCCTAACATCTTAGCCGATTTGCTTGATCATGCAGCGAAGATTGTATATTTGCATAACATAGCATCCTTCGCCATGTGTGATGCGTGTAACCATCCCATATATGAACTATTTTGTTGTGTTAAAGTGTTCAAGAATACATCATATTAAAATATTAAAATTTACAAAAGCAAGTGGTTTAACCGATAAACCGATGGCTTCATTGGTTTAATCTCAATTTGGTTTTTAAAACTATGCTTGCATTTATAGGCAATATTAACTGCTATAATTATATAGTACAAGGAAGAGGATTTAGGGTCCATTTATTTTGGCTTTGGCTTCTGGCTTCTATAAATAAACGCTTCGGCTTCTTAATTTTGGATTTTTGTTTTTATTCTTTTTCTCTTTGTATTGTCTGTAGAGATATCACGGTGTTTTTTTTATTTTTTTTTGCTTATTTTCTTTAATTGAATAACTCAAAAAAGCTAACAATCACTATAATATAATTTTAGCCAAAAACCAGAAACCGCTAAAAAAGCGAACGACGTCTTAGAGCATATACAATAGTATAGACAGTGATAGTCTGTAATATACCTCCATATCATCTATAGACATGACTACATACAACACATATAATATATTGTCTATATAATTATCTATAATAACCTTATACAATTAATGTGTTATCTATATAATTGTCTATACAATAAAATAGATAGTAAAAACCATATATAAGACCATCTATTAAATAGTATACAACATCATTCTCTTTTATCATTCTCTCTTCTTCGTATTATCTAAAATTCTATATAGTACATGTTTACAAATAATTAATATATATCATTGTATAGGACCTTAACACGACTGAGGATTCAGAACTTGCGTACAAAGTGTTTTTAACCACCAAAAACTGTATTTCTGAAATCTGCAGCGGAGCATTAAAGAGTTTCACATGCTACACGTCCCCCTTTTCCTCCTCTCCCACGTCTCCGTTCTTTTAAGAGAGAAGAAAATAGACGGAAAGGGTTGCTGATGCAGCGGTGTGGGTCCGGAACCTGTCCTCTGCTTTTTCTCCCTCTACCTGCCATCCCAACCTCCTCCCTGGTCCCAAACCCCCCCAACTCCCCCGAATTATTTCTTTGTTTAAGCAATTAATTAATCTATCAATGCGTATGTCTAGTACCACTAGTCCCTACTAAATTACTCCAAAACAAGGACGACAAGGATGCCCATGGTTTGAGGCTGCCTGCTTTGCTTGCTCGCCTGTGTTCTTATCACAATTTCAATCCAGTCCCTTTTCTTCTAAGCTTCTACAGCTTCCGATTCCTGTGTGAGGTTAGGCAGGCGGCTTAGGTTTTGCAGAGCACTCCAGTTTACCACCACCCACAGGTTTTCTTTTCTTGGAACCCCCAACCAAGCCGCTATTTATCCTGCCTGGCTCTGGCTGGTGCCTGCTGTTTGCTGCCCCCGTATTTTATCCTGTATTATTTCTCTCCGTGTGTGTCTACTCTCTATATCTCTCCTTTGTGTGTGCTCCTGTGCTGTGGCGGATCTGTGAATCCATCTTTCTGCTCACAAAAATAATAATAAGGGAACCCTGTGGATGTGTTGCTGCTCTGACCTGGCTTAGGAGGAGGAGTTGGTGCTGGTGATTTGATTGTGGTTGGAAATTGTTAGGGGCCAGGGCAGAAGCAGCAGCAGCAGAAGCAAAGAAAGAAAAACTAGAACCGGTAATCTTATTATTACGATCTTTTGTTGCTGCTGCTGCTGCAAAATCAGTTGCTGGATTCTTGAACTGATTTGGGTATCTTGTGGCAAAAAAATAATGACGATGGCATCAGGGTGAGACTCTGACATGAACGACAACAATTGAACCAGACCGGACGGATCTTAGCAAGAGCTGGTAAATCCCCTCTTCTTGCTCCTCCTTTCCATCACCATGGATTGGGGATCTTGTGGGTCTTTGTCCCTCTTTCTTGCTCTTGCAGTTACCTTCCCTACGTATTATCTGTTTTTTCCTGGTTGGATTAAGGTTGTTTGAGGTGGATCTGAACCTAGAACGGTATATGTTGTCGATCTATTGTTAAAATCACCAGAAATAATCTTGCCACAAACGTGCTTAGAAAATTTCTTCGGGCTCGATTGGATCTGGAAGCAGAGGTTGTTCATGGTTGGGATGCTGTAGACAAAATTTGGGCATCTGTAGATGAACAAAGCGCCCAGCTCGAAACCTACCCAACTCACGTATTTTCGCGTGTTTTAATCTTGTAGTAGTGCTCTGCAAGGATCTGGATCCCAATCACCTCGGCTAAACTTTGCAGTTTGGATCGAATCCAACCGATCCGTATGATTCCATCTCTGGTTCCTCCGCCTCTATCCCATCCTCAAGGGATGGTGCCCTCCCGATTTGAATGCTTAGTTTGCTAAGGTTTTTTATTCGATTTATATGATTTTGCTATGGGTTTTGAGATTCCTAGTTAATCGCTATGTGTTTGATCCAATATGTGTCATGTTTGATTTGGTGTGATTTTGGTCAACAGATCTGTTTGGATTTGACTTCTGCGTGTTTGTAATTTTTTGCTTAGGTTCATAGGTTTTTCATAGAATTGGGAGATGTGCTGCTTGTGTGTGTTTTGGGAGAAAGGTTTATGTTTATCTGTTGCAAATGCTTCTAACGAAAGATTTGATTCAAGCAAAGGATATGGTTCATGAAACTTTTCTCCATTAGGACTCTTAGATCTTGCATCCAGATGTAATTGTCAAAATCACACCTATCACTTCTTCATTTGACCATGTTTTCTCTAATTTCTAAAATTGAATGGATTTTGCTGTGAGTAGGTGGGCAGGGTTGATCCCTCCTTGAAATGCTTTCTGTTTCTATTGTTTTCTGAAAGTTGTAAATCATGACTAATCCTTGTGATATACTTTTCAGAGAAACTGATGATTTCCATTATTATACTCACAGTATGTCGAATCTTTTAGTCTAGTCAATAACTATAAGTTTAGATATTCTTGTGTCTTTTGGGTTTAAGTTGCTTGTTCTTCCTGGTAATTGATCTGTGTTTACAACCTATGTTTTCTCATCCGTAGGCAATGCTGTTTGTAGCCTGCTGCAGCTGTAGTGGCTTATTTGTTGAAAATGGGTATCGATTTTGCTATGATGGTGTGATAATTATAGTTGAGCTATACTCTATCTGCATGTCAATGCAAGATGCAAAACTTTACCTTGCCGTTTTAGTGCTTAACTAGTGCTTTTTATTGAACAAAACAATGCAAATGTGACATTTTACACTATCCTAATAGCTTACAAGCAGAGAACTATGCTAAGTTCTTGTGGTTGCCTTGGTTTGTTAAGGGCGGGGATTTTTGTATAGCCAGCTCTAGATTTGTGATCCTGCTGAGATAATATTTCTTGATGTCCTGATCAAAGGGTATTTCTTTTTGATGTAGTAATGACGGGGACAGAGTGCATAACTGCCACACTCAGTGAGGACGCTGAACCCTCAATTCCACCTGGATTCGGACCTTTTGCTGCCTTTGCATTGCGGGGAGTCCAAAACGATGTCAAACCTGCTGACACTAATTCTAGTCATGTTGAAGCATTACAGAGCATCAAGAAAAACGTTGAAACTTTGGAATGTCAATCCAGTTCAGCTCATTGTCGGAATGACACACCTTGCAGTACTTCTGGGAGCCATACATGTAGGAAATCGCTTCGCAACAGACCTCCAATAGACTATAGCCGCTTTGACCATATCTCAGATGAAGATTCTGATGTTGAAGTAGCAGAAAAGGTTGTACTTGGTAAAATGTTTTCATTCATTATTTCTTCTCCAGTCACCTGAAGTTCAACATGATTTTAATGTGTTCCACAATATCGCTCTATTCTTTGAACAGGGTGTAAGTTCAGTGAGACGCAGACAACAATTACCTAAAGGAGTACTTCGAGGATGTGCTGAATGCAGTGACTGTCAAAAGGTACAAATTCTTGTGCCAAATTGCTGTGTTACTTCCATGAAGTTGTTGTGTTTGGCTTATGTGACATCGCATTGTGCAGGTTATTGCAAGATGGAATCCAGCTGGTGCACGCAGGCCTGTTCTTGATGAGGCTCCTGTTTACTATCCGACTGAGGAGGTACCTTTCCCCTTGCTAACTGATGTATTGTATTGTATCTAGTACTGTGACCTCACTGAATTTATTTACATACCCCAGTCTTGTGATATATTGTCTCATGGATCAGGAATTTGAAGACACTCTAAAATACATCGAGAGTATACGGCCAATGGCAGAATCATATGGGATTTGCCGTATTGTTCCGCCACCTTCGTGGAAGCCTCCATGCCTACTTAAAGAGAAGAGTACATGGGAAAGCTCAAAATTTTCTACACGGGTACAAAAGGTTGACAAGCTCCAAAATCGTAAATCATCCAAAAAGAGCAGAAGTGGTGGAATGATGAAGAAGCGGAGAAAGCTTTCAGAGCCGGAAGAAAAAAATAATATTGATTATTGTCAGACTGGGATGCAACAAAATCCAGAGAGATTTGGGTTTGAACCTGGACCGGAGTTCACATTACAGACATTTCAGAAGTATGCAGATGACTTCAGCGAGCAGTACTTTAGGGAATATAATACATCCATGGATTCACCACCATCAGTAGAAGATATTGAAGGCGAGTATTGGCGCATAGTTGAAAGGCCCACAGAAGAGATAGAGGTACTGAACTTCTTTTTAGCAAAGAATACCCATGCCCTTTGCAATTCATAGCTCAATTCCAACTTCAGAAAATGCACATACTATTAATCATAGGTTTGGGATATCGCTGTCTTGGATTTTGGCCTTGTCGAAGAGTTCCTACTTAAGGGCTTATTTGTATTGGCTTCTATAAATCGCTTCTAAGCCAATACAAACGTCTCGGTTTCTATAAGCCGCTTCTATCAGTCACTTCTATTCATCTTTCACATATTGTAATGTACGTTGTATTTTATTATGTCATAATTTCGTAAGTCGCATGGCGGTCCGAATGTTGCAGCGCCTTTCGTTGTACCGTCTTTCTTACATAACGCACTACTATTCATCAGTCACTTCTACCAGACACTATTATTCATCAATCGCAGCCAAAAGTTATCAGTAGAAGCTAATATAAACAAGCCCTAAGTTGTGCTGTGCTATAGTGCTACATGGTCATAACACTTTCGTATGAGATTTTTTTAGGTCCAGGCGTAGTGCTAAGTGTTGTTGTAACTTTTAGGATATTTTGTGTACATACACCTTATGTTTTTCTTCTTGAACTTATCAGAAGATGTATTATCATGTAGGTGATCTATGGTGCTGATTTGGAGTCAGGAACTTTTGGCAGCGGTTTTCCAAAGTTATCTCCTGAGGTAAAATCTGATGTTGAAGATAAATATGCACAATCTGGTTGGAATCTAAACAACTTGCCTAGACTACAAGGTTCAGCTCTTTCTTTTGAGGGTGGTGACATTTCTGGTGTTTTAGTGCCTTGGGTGTATGTTGGCATGTGCTTCTCATCATTTTGCTGGGTAAGAAACTTGTGATGTTGCTTATTGTGACTATTTCTGTTGTAGTTGTGCTTGATGTTTTAGACTTTCCAAGTTTGATATTGTTGTACACTGATATTTCTTACACTGTAATGTGTTCTGTCTGCTAACAGCATGTCGAAGACCATCATTTATACTCATTAAACTACATGCATTGGGGTGCCCCAAAGATGTGGTATGGAGTTCCAGGAAAGGATGCTGTGAATTTGGAGTCTGCAATGAGGAAACATCTACCTGACTTGTTCGAGGAGCAACCTGATTTGCTTCACAACCTGGTGAGTGTTTTTCCCCTGATTGGCCATTATTAATTATTGCTTCAGGAAGGAAGCTTTTGTGATACATTGAATAAGGGGACCTATTTTGTGATTGTGTTTTCCCACTTCTCAGCAATCAAAAAGCTCCAATTTTTCCCTTTTTCCCCATAGTTGTAAGTGATTAATTCTGGCTGTGGCACATGAAATGCATTTGCAAAATATTATGTTGCAATAACATTACGAAGAATAAATAGATATTTTCCCTGTGCTGTACAAAAAGGTCTGTGTTCTTCTTATATCCATGTTTTCCCCTACTACATTGCTATCAGGAAATTGTTTCACGGACTGACCATCCTGCTTTCCATATGTCGCCACATAAAATCCTCCCACATTAGAAATCTTTCTGAGGCAAAAGCCCCGTGTAAAAACACACTATCACATGAACTGTACATGTATGTAGTAAAGAAATAGTTTATCTGAATAATATAGCATTATGTGTTTTCAATTAATATAGATGATGGAAAATTTTGGCGATGACATGATGGCGCATCTGTGGAATGTGTTCAGTGATGTTTGCACAAGTTGCCTTTTTATAGTACATATGACATGCATGAAGCACATTTGTAAGTTTTTTTAATGACAATTGCAAGTTTGCAACTTATGCAGGTTACTCAATTTTCACCATCACTACTTAGATCTGAAGGAGTACAAGTGTGCCGGTGTGTTCAGCATGAGGGCGAGTTTGTCCTGACATTCCCACGAGCGTACCATGCTGGTTTCAATTGTGGCTTCAATTGTGCAGAAGCTGTTAATGTGGCACCTATTGATTGGTTGCCAGTTGGACAGAATGCTGTAGAACTTTATCGCGAACAAGCTCGGAAAATAACTATTTCCCATGATAAGCTGTTGTTGGGGGCTGCAAGAGAAGCAATAAGAGCTCAGTGGGATATCCTATTCCTCAAGAGGAATAATGCTGATAACTTGAGGTGGAAAAGTATATGTGGAGCTGATAGCACTATATGCAAAGCACTTAAGGTAAATGCCAATTACAATACTTGTAATTTTGTTTGTTTAAAACTCGATGAAATCTTATTTTTAAAACTTCCTGCTTAGGCACGAATTGAGATGGAGTTGACGCAAAGGCAAGACCTATGTTCTCCATCTCAATCTAGGAAAATGGATGCTGAATTTGATTCCACTGATAGAGAGTGTGCTTTGTGCTACTATGATTTGCATCTTTCTGCTTCTGGCTGTCCATGTTGCCCAGAAAAATATGCTTGTCTTGTACATGCAAAGCAGCTTTGCTCATGTGACTGGGACAAAAGGTTCTTCCTATTCCGCTATGATGTCAATGAGCTAAATATCTTAGCTGATGCTTTGGGGGGGAAATTGAGTGCCATTCATAGATGGGGTGTCTCTGATCTTGGATTAAGTTTGAGCTCATGTGTCAAAAGAGAAAAGATCCATGATTCCAAGACTGTTCGCAGATCAACTGATGGTCCTAGAAGGTCCTACATGTCACAGGCATCAACAGTATCCTTGGTACCTTCATTTGTTTCCAACGAACAGAAAGATGAAGGAAATAAGATGCTGAGCTTAGCTAGTCCGGAGACAAATAATGCTTGCCCTTCGGTATTGGGAAATGTTTCACCATTAAAAGAGCCATGCGTGAAGAATGAGTTATCCTGCCCATCAAACAATGATACCAACATATTGCAATATAATGGAGGGCTTGGAGGCAACAAAAGCTCTGCACCAAGCTTGTCAGTTTCTTCTAGCCAGACATTTTCTTCCAATACCGTGACGAGACCCTTCAATACTTCAAGTGAATCCATGAGAAGTGTGCATGGCTTGGCAGTATTGAAAGGGAGTAGCGATTCTTCTCGAACTGGAGACTGCAGATCATCACTTGGTGAGCATCATAATAGGTCACCAACGATGATTCACCATGATGGAACCCACATGAAGCCCTGTTTAGAAAGCTCAAACAATTCTCATAGGTTGATGGCATCTGACTGTAATGCAACTCTGTGTCACTCATACAAGGATCATGGACTTGTAACACCGGAGGCTGATGCCTTAGTAATGACCGAGAAAAGAGGCAGCCTGGTCCATACTGCATCAAGTCAGCAGTTCGTCAAAACTATTTCACGAACTCAGAGTACGTTGCAGGAAGCAACAGGTAGTTTTTCCGCTTCAAAGCCACTCATAGATCCTTCTGTTGCGAAAAATCCATGCGGGGATTTTAGTTCAGGCAGCACCCATCTTGGACATCGAATGTTTGATAATCAGCAACCAAACGATGGGTGGCTTCAAAGAAAACCTGAGTCTCTATCTGCCGTAGAAGTTAGAGCTAGGGGGCATCCATCTGCCTTAGCACTACCTGCTCTGGAAATTCACAACAGGAATGGAGGTGCACAGAAGGGTCCTCGCATAGCCAATGTTGTGTATCGATTCAAATGCTCCGTTGAACCTTTGGAAATTGGTGTTGTGCTGTCAGGGAGGTTGTGGTCTTCAAGCCAAGCAATCTTCCCCAAAGGTTTGTTTTTTTCATGGCTTATTGGCATACCTCATTATATCTTCCAGTTTTTGTCGATGCTGAAGAATTTCTATTATCATCCTTAAATACTGTTGTATTTGATTTATGGTAATTCCCTCAATAGGAGTGTTTGCTATTACTATCTGAATGCCTGTTGCCTGTATTCATATGTTACGGATTATTGGATTAACCAGATAATTACTACACATTTGATATCTTCTCCAATTTGATCTCTGTTTTATTACTTTCTTTATCATGCTATCTCTTCGTAAATGCAGGGTTTAGGAGCAGAGTAAAATACTTCAGCATTGTGGATCCAATGCAAATGGCATACTACATATCTGAAATATTGGACGCTGGGCTGCAGGGACCACTGTTTATGGTAAATTCCAGTTTTTTGTGCCTTCTACATACCTGTTCTCCAGCATCTTGATATCTTATTGCTTGATGCATTTGCAGGTTACTGTAGAGAACTGTCCAGGTGAAGTTTTCATCAACGTGTCTCCTACCAAGTGCTGGAACATGGTCCGAGAGAGGCTGAACATGGAAATACGAAGGCAACTCAGTATGGGAAGGCCTAACCTTCCTACACTGCAGCCTCCAGGATCAATTGATGGTGTTGAAATGTTTGGGTTTTTATCACCAGCGATAGTTCAGGTGAGACATTGATGTTTGACATTCACTTGACCAATTTCTGAACAAACTGTATAGGCAATGGCAAGGTTCTTTTACCATTCTAACTTCTGCACTTAACAGTGAAAAGTGAGCCTATTCAGGGTGCTTGGTTTTTCAAGATTTCTTAATTGCATGAATGATTGACACTAGTGTGCATGCACACACTAGGCTTGTTAAGCGTGTAGTTGATCACTTGCAGCCTGTCATATTCTGTTAATTTGTTGGAGCCATAGATCACTCACTGGCATTTGTGTAACTTAAACCGTTTTTCAATCCTTTACAGGCAATTGAGGCACAGGATAGAGATCGCATCTGCACAGAGTACTGGAGATCCAGGTCCCATGTTTTCATGGAGGATCGTGACAATCGGCATATGTTATCTCTGAGTCCACCGCATATTGCCCTGAGGGGGCTCTTCCAGAGGGCTAACCGTGATGAGCTGCGAGCGCTGCGGAGTTTACTGACGAGCAGCAGCAACATGGATGATAGCTCTAGGCAGCAGGCTGCCCATTTTCTCGACGAGGAAATTGCGAAGCAATGGTGCTGACAGGAGTAAATACCGGCTGGCTGTTGTACTTTTAGACGGCATGAAATTTTTTTGACGGGGTCAAGCAGTTTTAACTCTGTGGCTTGCTTCTTCCGTTGCCCTCATGCCCATTCTTTTCATTCGTGTGTCCATACCCTATAAGATTTGCTCCCTTCTAGCTGCTCTTATGCTTCGGATGACAGCTCATTGACTGACTTGTGTACATAAAGTTCAGTTCCAAAATGTTACCCTACTTGCCTCATACTGTTGCTATCTCAAAAACTCGTGTGATCTTCTGCTGTCTTTTGATCCAGTTGACTAACTGCTTCTGCTGTCTTTTGATCCAGTTGACTCGGTTGGTTAGGTTGCTTCTAGTAGTTGCTATCTCAAAATTTTTTTGATGTTACTCAGGCTTGATGCCGATCGGCGGTAGGATGCAGGGATAATAATTTTGGTTGTCCTGCGAAATTTACTGATTGGTTTGTACACCAGAATTCAGATGTGTGATGTTGCATAGTTGTATCAGTTAATGGGCGTAGATGCTTTATGTTGAGTTCGTCGCAGCGACAATCCCTGTACTTCATGTGCTCTTGTGTACAGTACGCGCATACTGTGGTGTGGACTGTGGTGCATCGATGGCTGGACGCAGGTGTTCAAACAAATCCCATCCGTCATGTCGCTGACATGTGCCTTTCCCTTTCGCTCTGTTCTACCTCGGTGCCTGTGGTGGTACATGTAGATAACCCGCTACAGCTACCCAGCCAAGAAAAATCCTTTGGATCAGCCGCATTCTCTACACAGGAAATGTTCAGTCCATGCCACAAGTAGAATAGGCTGGGTTCGATCGAGCTTATTTTTAGCTTATATTTATACTATCTATAGTAACTAACTTTTAAACTGTGTGCTTTTTTAAGACGGGTCAATAGAAATATTGTAGTAAAAAGTGTACTGAGTTCAGCTGTACTGATTTCAGAATTCAAATATTTAAGCTATAGGACATAAACTATTAGCCCAAAGAACCCCAATCATGGGCAACAACAAGCAGTTGCCCATGAGATATTAATGCATATGGTTGGTTACAGCCTTACATTCCTTTGATTATCAAGTCATGCTACGGAGGTTGGGTTGTTGCAACTTTATAATGTAGAATGTTGTTGTTGACAGATGGCTTGATAAACTCATTACACTGGTGAAAAATAGTCGAATGCTAACGACTAATTCAATGTAGCGTACATTGTTAGTTAATAGTTAAGCTCACTATTTAACGTCAACGTAACTACTATTCTAATATAGTATGCAACTCTACAGGGTATATGTAGATTGCTTATGATTAACACTAACCTAACTTAGCTTACAATTCATATTATAGAGAAATATCCAAAGTGAGGAATACTAAATTTAAGACTTATCAATATATGTTGCCCTTTTTCGCTTTGAAAAAAATCAATTTACATAGTAAATAACTTTAGATAGACTCCATAAAATGAATACTTTCAAACCCAAACTCCTACTAAAGATTCAAGCTGGCATCCGAAGAGTAGAGCTGCTACTGCGAGCTACAATGTGTGTGGCCAAGCCGTGTTCCCGTAACGAAATTGCAATTGACGCGCGTGGTAGAACTAAAACTAATGTGAGTGAAAGAGGAGTCGGCAGGTACAAATGAATGGCATCATCAACAGTGGCCGTGTCCTGGGGACAAACACCAGATCCATCCATCCATCTATCGGTTAACAGTTAGGGCCTGATTGACAGAGCTCCACCAGCTCCAGATTCACGAAAAACAGATTCAGATTCAATTTTATCAGCCAAATATTTCTAGCTCCAGCAGCTCCACCATAGATCTGCTCCACGAAAACAGTGGATCTACCCCCCAGATTCATGGATTTGGTGGAGCACCTCAAGGGGTGCTCCACCAACTCAAGTTTGGTGGAGTTGGGGAAGATTACCCACCACTGCCACTGGTTACACAAAAAACGGTTCGTTCTTTTTCTTGTTCTCGCGACCGAGCTCTCCACTGCGCCGTCTCCCCGTCGCCTCCATATCCTCCGGGCCTCCACCTCCCGGCTCCGTCACCTCCGGGCGGCGTTGCCTCCCGCGTCACTTTGCCCGGCGCGCGCGCCCCGCCTCGCCTCCTCCGGGCGCGCGCCTCCCCTCGTCGCCTCCCGGGCAGCACCACCTCCACCGCCGCCTCCCGGGCTGCACGCCTCGCGCCTCCGCTGGCCCCGACCACGCGTGCGCCCGCCGCTGCCCGGTCGTGGCCATGGTCGCCGCCGTGCGCGCCTCGCCGCAGCGCCGCCTCATGAGAGCAGCCCGACAACCCGCGCGTCTGTCGGCGCTGCCGCGGCCGGCGGCAGCGCCGCCGGCTGCGCGCCTCGCCACGCTCGTGGTTTCCTCGCGCCCGAGCCAGAGGAAGAAGGACTTTTTTCATTTTGCCCTCTGACGCGTGGGGCCAGGTGAAAGTGAGATAGAGAGGGAGGTGGAGCTGTACCAAACACTTTAACGAATCCCAGATCCACGATGGAGCTGCTCCACGGTGGATCCAGGTGAATCCGGTGGATCTAGGTGGATCTGGAGCTGGTGGAGCTCTGCCAAACAGGCCCTTACTACAACATCTACTACTAGCTCCGTGAGTACTCAAGGAGTAGCTCTGTGGTGTTTATTTGAGGGCCTGTTCTTTACCTCACAAGCTAATGACTTTTGATTTTTGCTACAGTACTTAACTTTTAAACGGAGTATTTTCTCAAGACGGGGCCTACAAGTAAAACGATTTACACGTTAAAAGCCCAACATCTGTACCAGTCAAAATCGCAAGTGAGTATCTATCTCTCCGTAATCTGTACCGTAAACAACTTAAAGTCAAAAATTTCAGCCAAAAGTCGCAGCCGAAAAGAACAGGGCCTGAGTTTTTAAGTTTGAGTTTTGGCTTTTTAGTATAGCAGTTTTTTTATTGTAGTTGCTATTATTTTTTTACAGCGTAATTAAATTTTTAAAAATAAAAAAATTTAGATCATCACGTACAATACAAAGGAATATGAGGAAAAAGAAAATGCCAAAAAGCCCATAAAAAGCTAGAAAAGACAAAATTAAGAATCTAGAATTCAGAACCAAAAGCTCAAGTGAGCGGGGCTAGATGGCTTAAATTTTTGAATCTTAGTTATTTGTGAGAGAGTACGAAGATAGATACTCGCATACGATTTTGGCTAATATAGTTAAAATTAGTATAGTATTTACTACAATTGACTTATAGACTTTATCTTAAAAAGATAGTTAAAGTTAATTACTATAGTATAAACCATAAACTAGAAGTCAAAAAAATAGAGCAGTTTTTTTTACTGCTCTTCTTCCTTCTTTTTCATATCCTTTTAGGTTGAGAGTGGTAGGGCCATTTCTTTTAGGTTAAGCTTGATGATTTTTGTCTGTATTTTTTAAAATAGCGACGAATGGCAGAAACATCAATATGAACGATATATACGATTTTAAATTCAAAAAGTCATTTAAAAAATCTACCTAAAAAACGTCCTATTTTATTTTGATTTTTAAAGAAACTAAAACTAAAATAGAAAAGAACTGTTACGTAGAGTAGCATTCTGCTAGAGTTGATGGTAGGTCTTTTCCACTCATCTGCAGCTTGCTGCTGAGAAGAGATTATGACATGCAGATTGCGCTCTCTCTCTCTCTCTCTCTCTCTCTCTCTCTCTCTCTCGTATGTGTGTGTCTGTGCCTGTGCTGTGGACATACTTAATTTCAGGTGCCTGCTCTACTCTTCAATCCTAGGTGCAGTACAAGTATCAGGGGTGCAGCCAACATCAACCAATAGAATGCAAGCCAAGGATTACATTTATTAGTACCTCTAGCTAGTTTGCTCTAAGTTTGACGAAGTCAGTCTGAAAATTGCCTCTAGTCATTTTTTTTTACAATTTTAGCACCAAACAATGATTTTTCAAAAATAACTCTATATATAGTTCTATCGTGTTTGGTAGCACTTGCCGAGCCAAAGATGCTCAGCAGGTGATACTGTAGCTAACATGATGAGCCATAATAGCTCAACAGCACTGTAGCTACAGTAGCACCTGCTAAGCTACTATAGCTCAGCAGATGCTACCGAGCGCAATAAGTTCACGTAAAGGGCTATCTTAAAAAATCGGGTGTTTGGATGTCAGAATTGAAAAAAATGGCTAGGAGGCTATTTATGTGCTCAATTAAAGTTTGGCATCTGACCTTTCCAATTTTTTTTGCCTTGTTCGAAAATTAATGTGCCTTATAGTACTAGTACAAATTATCCTCGCAAATTACGTACAGTCCTTCAATGAACAGCGTTCATGGGATTCTGTTCACGGGACTAATCTAGAACGATAATGGATGTCAAGTGCACTACAAAAATAGTTCTAATTAAGGATCGAATTACTGCTGAGCCAAACCCTTGTGATGGTAATAAGAACATCGGACCAAAATCTACAGTCATTATTACGTATCGTATCATAGTTGATTATGCTGGGTCAGCAGGGATATGTCTCTGCTTTTCCCAGGAAGTTTGTTTCTCACTTGGCCACACCGGGCATAATGTAGATCCCTTCAGCAAACCCTAGACTAGATATAGAAGGCCACAAAAGATAACATCTACATAGATTTTTTTTATTTGACAATGTCAGTCAAGATTTGCCTGTAAGTGGCAAAATCCTAAAATGCCAATATGGGGTGCAATGATCAAGGTCTAAATCATGAACAAAATGGGCTTACAAACTAGATATGGTGTGTGCCCTAAAAAAAAACTTGATATGGTGTGTGATATATAAGACCAGTCGAACGTATGTTTCTTTACACATATTTAACTCCAGAAGCACAAAAAGAAATAAAAGGTGGAAAAATGGACAGCTTGTTCATGATTAATTAAGGTTCATGATTAATTAAGGTTTCCATTTAAAAAGGTCCACCAACATTAATCTAAACTATAAGAACATGCACTCTCATAAGCTACTGGATTTATTCATGCATGTTTCTACACAGTGCATTGTACCATATACATTTACCATGCACGTACGTAAGTAGTTCTGCTTAGCACATCAGAAGTTAAAGCATGATTAATTAATCTAGTATTTCCTAAATAAAGCTACATGAAACATATACCCACTAGCTCCGGCATCTGTATCTCTTTTTTTTAGGGTCTAAGGTTAAAAATGATTACCTAGCTAAAATATACTATTAACTATTTATATGTATCGAATGATGAACCAACAAGAAATAGTGGTTTCATGGCTGATACTTTTTAACACATTGCGGCCCAAAATTCACTTAAAGCCTAGCCCCCATGTGGAGCAGGCATGCATATATATAGCACTTTGCTTGGACTTTTGTCCTTACTTCGTCCAAAAGGGTTAACTCGGAAGTGCTACGATTTGGGTCAACATATATTATATGTAAGTGTAACTCAATGTAAATTGATAATAATGTGGTACTAAAGGACGGATATTACATACTTAATTAACCTTACTCAAAATATATATGGTGCATGCATATGGTTAGTTGAAATATGATTCCATGCTAACTAGCTCCAGCTCGAAACAAAATTACAGAGACCTAAGCCTGCATGCATGGCTAATAATGGTTTGGGTAAATCAAATAATCCAGATAACTAATGCTTTTGGACATATATTGATTCTATAAATCACCTACTGGAAATTAATAGTTTCTTATATTTTGACCAAATGATACACCAATGAATTAATAGCATTTTTTACAAATAATGTGAATAAAATAGCTATTTTTATTTTTAAAAATATATTTATATTTAAATTGCACAAGGGTTATTTTTACCTTGGAGTTGAAGAAAACAAAAGTCATACAATCAGATGAGCGCAATTACTATCATAAAGCCAGTTTTTTTACCTTTATATGTATAGAACCTGGATAATTATTAACTAGAGCCATACCTATAAATTTATATTAAGTGCCTATGCATTATATATATATATATATATATATATATATATATATATATATATATATATATATATATATATATATATATATATATATATATATATATATATATATATATATATATATATATATATATATATATATATATATATATATATATATAGGTTAGCGTAGTTATGAATATATAGTGGATAAGGATAAAGCTCGTGAAAGACCTAGCAAACCATCTGGAGTACAACACTAGTCAAGGATGGGAAATAATCAAAATATCTACGATACCGTGCTATTCAACACTCCCTTGGTTCTTTTGTATTTAACTCCTACCATTTGTGTTGTCAAACTTTCACTAATATATATGAAAAAGTTTTAGATTTGTTGTTAAAAATATTTTTATAATATTATAACATTAGCATATATTAATGTAAAATTATAAAAAAAATAATGGTCACCATCATAGCTTGGATACCGTAAAAAGTCAACAACACTAAATAAAAAAGAATGAAGGCATCAATAGACAAGCTAGATGAAACGGCAGCATGCAACCACTAACAAGTCCTGTGATTAACATTTTCTAATACCAAAATCCAAAAAAAGAGTTACTACCAGATTGAGTTGCTTTCACGCAATCTTAATTAGTTACTACAGCAATCAAGCAGTAGATATCTCCTTGTTTGGTTGTTTATGGGGGAAAAGGGTATAGGATATAAATACATTGTCAAAGTAGGAAAAATGAATAGGGATAGATTTTGTCTGTTCCTTCTCCATAACAAGAAAAACTTTTCTCAACTATATATGTATTGAAGGGACAAACAAAATCTAAGATGACAGATGCTAAGAAAGGCCAAAGATCCACCAACTGTTTAAACAGGAATTTGAATGTGCTCCTGGTAGCAATACTATATATCACATACATGGGGAGAGCTGATGAAATGAAAGAACATGTACACATGCATGTGGCGCTGCATTGATAGCGGTACTAGCTAGACTCTTAAAATATACATAGTTTTCAGGTAAAAAACAATAAAGTGAGGCACTAACAAAGATATGTATAAGTAAATTAATTTAACTTTAACCTCAAATTAAGAGGATATGTACGTAGTTACCCTACTTGATCATTGATTGAGTGCATAATAGAAAGAAATATATGTGCTCTACTACTCCCATCAGGAAAGGGACAAGTGAAGACAAATCAAGCCAAATCCAGTAATTCTAACATAAGGAAAGAGAGCCAGAAGCATCAAAGCATGGGCTAAAATAGGGTTTGCCCAATTGTACTGGCACACATACAATTGGCCCTTATATATTTTTCAGTGCCTGCCTGTCTTCTTTTCCTCTACTCTTTTCGAAAGCCTCCTCTCTTTCTTGCTTCTTTCGCTTGGCTTTTGTTTGTTTCCTCATCTGCTACCCCTTTGCAGCTAGCCAGTACTACCATATTCAAACTAGCTAGCACCCATAATATGTCCTTGCATTGCAATTCTTGCAAATTTAAGGAAAGAGCAAGCAATGTATATATACATTTGTAATGCCTAGCCACCACACATGAAAAGAAACTAGCTAGCCATGCAGCTCATGACACAATCAAGGGGCATGATATAACATATAAAAATGATTAAAACAATGATCTTGCAATTGGAATATGGATGAAGTTCCAAGACAAGAGTACACATAACATATGTTGTTCCTGTCTTTAGCTACCATTTTAATTCACACAGGCCCCTCCCCTTTGCTCTTTTGCATGCTCTCCTACGAAAGGAAAATTAACCAGCAGCAGTAGTACATGAATGGATGAAGCATTGCCGCCAATAGCTTGAATTGCTAGCTGCTGTAACAAAGTTCTCCTCCGCTTGTGCATTAGCAAAGCTATTACAAGAACAAATTCTACATAGATGCTACCGCAAGCTAGCTATGCCTCTACAGCTTGTGCTACTGTTGTTCTTGCAAATTTCTCCCAGACCAAAACAACTACTACTAGCTAGAGATTCTTAAACTGTTCTTGCAACCCTCTCGAGGAGCTAGCAAACTAAGCAAAACAAAAATCAAACAGCTACCAATAAATTCAAATTAAGCTTGAGAAAACGAGATTAAATTAGTACTCACGCATGACCTTACTTAAAGTGAAAAGAGTGGAGATTAAGGGGGAGGAGAAATCTTTTGCAAAATGCAAGATGAAGCCAATTAAGAAGCTAGGCAAGAACAATGGCCTTGTACGTTGTTGTACCAGCACTGGCATTTCAAGGAGAGGAGATCAAACTCGTGCGGCGGCTAGCTAGCTCGGATGGATCAATGGATGTGGATGGCGACGGATCACCTAGGAAAAACGACTCACGGCATGATGAACTGCGGCGACGCCGACGTGTCGCCGCCGCTTCCAGAAGGCCCGGGAGGCGGGCTCCCCTCGGACGACGGCCCCGCCGCGGCTGACGCGGACGCCGGCTTCTTGCGCTTCTTCTTCTCGTAGCTGATCCCCCTGGCCCGCGCCTGCGTCTCGCGCACCTCGCGCAGGTATAGCCGGACGGCGCGCGCGCCGAAGGGGTTCATCTCCGGCGTGCCACCGTTCTCCTCGTAGGCGGCGCGGAGTCGGCCGATGAGCGCGTCGAGGGAGCCCCAGGCCTGGCGGAGCGGGCACGGGCACGGCGCCGGCGGGTTGGGGTGGCCGTAGAAGGGGCACACTGGCGTGTGCACCTTGGTCTTGCCGAACTGGTCCATGTACTTGAGGAACTCCAGCACGTGAGCGCCGCTGCACCGCGACAGCGATAGCGGCGGCCGGTGGTTCCGCAGGTACTGCCCGAACGTGTTCCAGTCCCGCCGCTTCTGCGATTCGTACCGGCTCAGCGACGGCGACGAGCTCGACGGCGAAGGCCCGCCACCTCCCACCGAGGTCCCGGCGCCCGACGAGGACGAGCCAGCCCCAGACGCGCCGGCGCCAGAGAAGATGGCGGCCGCGGCGGGGCCGAGGAAGAAATTGTCCTGGGTGGCGCCGTCCGCCGCCGACGGTTCTTGGCCCGGGATCATGTGATGATGGTGGTGGTGGTGACGATCCATACGGCTCTCTCCCTCTCTCTTCCCTGCGCAATGCATCATGCCAACATGTAAAAACCAAGAAGCATCATTTCTTGCTCTGATGCAAGCAAGCTACTAGCTAGATAGGTCAGGAGATGGATTGAATGGAGGAATTGAAGGACAAGATGCAAGATCGATGCATACCGGCCGGAATCTGCTGCTTCTGATCTAGCACTCGGACTCAGCGCGTGTGAATGCTTACGGCTGCATGCGTGTGCTTCAACGCAGGAGTCCTAGCTGCTATTGACTGATCCAATCATCTCATTTCCATTCAAACAACACTAACCCAAGAACGAATGCTATGCTCAGGTGGTCAAGTCATCCTGCTTGAGAGACCTGCAGAGATAGAGAGAGGGGAGGGGGAGGGGAGGAGAGGAGATGGAGGTGGATGAACAGTGGATGGTGGTAGTGCTGGAGGAGAGATGGGTCGGTGTTGTGAGGCCTGTCAAGGTATATAGGTGTAGTAGGGTATAGCTAGCTAGGTAGCTAAACAGACTGACAGTGTGAGAGGGAGAAAGTGATAGGAGAGAGTGATAGGAAACAATCAACGTAAAAACAACCACACTAGCTCGATATTTTTTTTTCATTTTGGATTGGGATGGTTTTGTTTGCCTCTTTTTTTATCTTGTGATGGGGTGGAATTTTTTATGAATAATCTATTTTTTTATTTGAAATAACAGAAATACCTGTGCGAATTTTTTTTACAAAAAGGCTCCAGTTGCCGAGCCGTCGGGCAACTGGAACCTATCGCCCAACGTCCACGCGACACACAAGCAATCCGCTGGCCGTTGGGTGAATTAATTGCAGTCATCGAACCGCTGGGCGACTGCTTCCAATCGCCCATCGGTTAGGCGACTGGAAGCGCATATAAAAGGACCACACGGCCGAGCGGGCTCTTGTCCGCTCGACCGTGCGGTGAACAGACGCGACATAAAAGACAAGGAGAGGAGAGGAGAGCAAAGGAGAGGGAGGAGGAGAGGAGAGGGAGAGGAAGAAGGAGAGGAAAGAAAAGGAAAGGAGAGGAGAAAAAGGAGAGGGAGAGGTTTTGCGACTCTTGCGAGGTAATTTTTTTGTTTGTTGTATTTTAAATTTTGTATATGAAGTAGATAGTTTATTTAGTGTTAGTATCCGTAGAAAATTATAGATTAGAAAAGAATAGTACACTTTTGGTATAGAAAATTTAGTCAATATAGTTGTAGAAAATTAGCAGCCGTAGTAACCTGTAGTTGTATAACATTTAGTGAACATAGTTGTAGAAAATTAGCATGCGTACAAAATTATAGTTGTAGAAAATTTAGTCAACGTTACGTAGAAATTAACCGTCCGTAGAAATTTGTAGTTATTCCAAATCCGGTCAATATTTTTTGTAAGAATTTAATAATTTGCTTTGTATAAAATAATAATACATAATATATATGATTAATTACGAATGAATGTAACATCATTAGTACATTGAAAAAACACATGTACCATTATAACTAGTATATAGACATTTAAATCGTTATGCCATGTAAATTGTGAAAACCGTTAGGAATTATTTGCAGTAGGGAAGAACTCGAGTAGCGAGAAAAGAGCGCATCGGTGCGTGGTCTGCCGATAGGAAGTTAATGCTACGCGGGTAGTATAGTTGGTTACGATAGGCGAATGGTCGTTGAAATGTAAATTACAGTACATCAATACTTCCGCAATGTGCGATACGATTTGACTAGTTACAAAATTGTAAATATATGCAGGCAGACATCAGTAATGCTGATACCCACTACATCAAAAGTGCATTACAGTGTTGGAACCGTTTGTAAAGATCCAAATAGTGTGGACTTGTGTGGTTTTGTACAAGCCACTCTAGTACACCCAGACGGCGAGAATGCTCAAATCACAGATGTGATGCACTGGATTACTCACAGTTTTTTGTTGGACCTCGAGGTGTGCAGTGTCGTCATATAAGGGCTTTAGAGCCGGTCTCCCACGAACATTAGATGGGAGTTAAGAACATTGATGCGCACTATTGCGTGGAAGGGGTTTGTACAAGGGTGCCGACGCCGTGGATACGAGTGTGTGATGTTGTGCAACCATGCCCAATAGAAGCTGTGCAAGGTCATGCAGACAGCCTCATCTGGGAGGTGTGAGCAGCTCAGACGCCCCGCATGTTGGTGATGAGAAGGAAGTAGTTCATGACGAGGCCGATGTCGTACATGGAGGAGAGGGAGAACGATCACGCCATGGTGAGGGTACAAGACAAGCCGATGAAGGGAAGCATATAGAGTACATAGTGCATCAAATGGAGAGTGATGACCGTATGGCTTGGGCTAAAGAGGAAGCTGTACAGGAGGATGACGAGGATAGTTCGGATGAGGACAGAGCTCCCATCCCGTAGGAATGGAACCGGTTTGATGCTGAGGGTATTGCCGCACATGACGGTCATGAATCATTGTGGGAGTATCATGACATGGAGGTTTGGTTGCATTCAATGTTTGCTGACAAGGTATCGCTGCAGGATTCTGTCAAGTTGTGGGCCCTATCTATGTAGCAGACTTTTTGGGTTGTGAAATTTAGCCAGGAGCATTACACCGTGAAGTGCGAGCGGTCCAGTTATCCTTGGAGGGTGCACGCACATAGACTGAAATATGAGACTCACTGGATTGTGTCGAAGGTGGAGCCGCACTCTTGCATTCTAAGTACTATTTTGGCGATGCATCGCAACCTAACATCTACCTTTATAGCCAATCTGATGTACAGAGAGATAGTAGATAAGAAGGACATGAAGGCCACGAACATCGTGTTAGCCATCGAGAAGAAATTTAAGTACAACATTAGCTACACGAAGGCATGGCGTGTGAAGTAGAAGGCGTTGGAAAAACGGTTCGGGTCTTTTGAGGTGGCGTACGACAATCTTCCTCGTATGCTTCAGGTATTGCAGGACAGGAACTCGGACACGTATATCGCTATTAAGGACAAGCATCTACAAGGCCGTTAGGTTTTGCAATGTTGCAGAGGGCCTTCTTAGCAATCGGTGTGTACATCTAGGCATTCAGGCATATGCTGCCTGTGATCTCAGTTGTCAGGACCTTTTTGACTGGCAAATACAAGGGCTAGATCCTTACGGCCATTGGCGTTGATGGAAACAATCAAATTATGCAGTTGGCCATCGCATTCGTGGAAAGTGAGAATTATAACAGCTAGTTGTGGTTCCTTAGACATGTGAGGGTTGGAGTTGTAGGCACTCATCTTGGTGTATGTGTAATTCATGATCACCACGCCAGTATTGTGAAGGCCATAAGAAAACTTTAGGAAGACCCCGAGGAGCCCTTCCCCTGGCTGGATATGAGGAACAGACGGTGCATTCATCACCTAGAGGCAAATTTCTTCAAGCAGTTCCTGAAACAACTATTGATGAAGTTATTCAAGAAGATGGCTATGTAGAATCAGCAGAAAAAATTTGATGCTTTGTAGGTGTTGTTGGACTAGCATAGCAGGAAGCACGTCGATGAGAGGAATAAGGGGCCAGCCATGCCTGGGGTGGCACAACTAGAATGCCTGACAGCCTTGGATAAGGCTAACGCAGCTGGTCCGAGAAGGTGGAGCTCATAGAACATCAAGTGTTTCTTCTAGTGAATCGACGGAGAACTATTGGAGAAGTGGTCACTGTTGCATGACACAGATAGCGCAAGGTATGCCATAATGACGACTAACCTTGCGGAGATGTACAACTGGGTTCTCAGCCACCTGTTGCCATCGTGGAAGGTGTTCTGCATAGTACAATCAACTACTTCAGGGAGAGGCATGCGAATGCCATACTTCATGCGGCCAACCCATGAACATTGTACTCATCAAAAATTACGGTATGCATGGAGACAAAGGCACAGAAGGGCCAATTGCATACGGTGCACGTCATGGGCAATAGGGAGCATTGTTTCGACGTGGTACTCTAGGATAGAGCCAGATTTGGGATGGCTCATGCCCTTGTTACCCATGAGGTATACCTTGGAGATCATGTAAATGAACCTATCTACTCATGCAACAAGCCGAAGCTGTTACACAAGCCATGCTCTCATGTCCTCGTTGCATGCGGGACTGTGGGTATGGATCATTCAAACTTCATGTTGGAGTACTTTTTCAAAGAGAGGGTGATGCATGCGTAGTGTGGCGAGCTCAGGGGGTTCAGGGTTGTGGGGAACTTCGTCACCTTGAATATTACGGGGAGGACCTAGATTCTGGATGTTGATATGCTAAAGGGTGGGAAGGGTCAACGACAGAGCTGACGTATTACAAATGATATAGATGAAGCGCAGGCTGGAGCACTTGATGCACACTGCGGGCGATGCGGTCAAGAGGGGCACACAACTAGATGATGCAAGGCATGTGCTGATCTCTAGGCAGAACAGCATGGTTTCTATAACTAGTTGTTGAATACTACAAATAAATGTCCGTTGTAAATTGTACTTTGTTGATGTGTGTACTATCATACTAATTGTATCGTACATTGCATGTAGTGTTTGTACAATTCATATGTTTACTTTTCCCTTTTTAGTAATGTAGTTAGTATTGTGCTGATAGCCTAGTATTGTTTTCTTTGTTTATTTACAATTTCTATTTACCGTTGCTTTACATGTGATGTTTTTTGTTCTGCATAAATGCTAACTTGAATTCATTTTGCAGGTATGGCTTGTGAGCTTCGCGGATCAGGCTGGCCTTATGGTCTGTTGGACGAGCATGTCGACTGGCTGCATCACACTTCCCATCGTGTCTCGCCTCCAGGGAGCGTAGAGGAGCCAGCTGACTTGCAAGTGGTCCGAATATGCAAACCTCAAGTCACCTGGAGACTAGACCCCCGCTGGGCAGCCAGATGTGCACTCTGGCAGTGTTATATTGTTGCCATAAGTAGGTTGCGTGCTGACCTTTACTTGCTTTGCAGGCTACGTGACGCCAGGCTACTCCCTCTCACCTAGATGGTGTAGGCCACCAATGAGGATGGTCTGGCCTTGTCTGTGGGCGGGGACGACAGTGCGGAGTGATCACGTCACTTCCCGTTCGACTGCTCCCTGTTGACAGCTTTGGTGGACCGCTGGCGATCGGAGACGCACACTTTCCACCTCCCATTCGGGGAGATGGCTCCTACTCTACAAGATGTGTCTCTGCTACTTAGCCCTCCCATCGTGGGAGCTGTTGTCTTCCTATTGGAGGCCCCTGCCAGCTAGCGCACGCACCTGCTCAACATATTCCAAGGTGTCCTTCCGCCTAGTGCCATGGAGAAGTACTACGTCTTCCCGTCAGTTTAGACACACAGGCCGTCGTTGAGGTGGCTCTCACAGTTCTGGGTACGTTCCTGACGCCCTTTCTGTTCGATCCTATATGCTCTCATTTTCGCTGTTCTGTACTAATAACTTTTTGGTTGCATTCAGGTGGAGTGGATGAACCCGGAGGCAAATAAGCAGCAGGTCTCGTAGCACTTGGAGGCGTACTTGCTGTGGCTATTTGGTTGGGTGCTCTTCACCACCAGCCAAGGCAACACTATCGATGTGCGCCTCATCGCTCATGCTAGGGCCATCGCCGATGGCGAGGCCCCCCAGATCAGCTAGGGTTCGACCACACTTGCCGCGACCTATCATGGCTTGTGTGACGCGTGCGCCAGGACTAAGGCTAACTCGATCCTCGTGGGATGTCCACTGCTACTGCAACTGTGGTCGTTTGAGCACTTTAGTCTTGGACGACCCATGCTCGAGGACATGACTCCGTATGGGGCCAAGATGTACCCCAGGGGCAACGTCGACCAACCTACGATGGGTTCTCTTTGGTGTAATCGATGGCTAAGTAGTCTAACAATCAATTATTTCCATTGTATTAACGATGGTCGTATGTAATAATTGTTGTTCCTTGCAGGTACAGTTCATGAACGTCCAGGTCATGTGGGCTTATTTGCCCTTTGTGGAGCAGTTTGATCACCTCATAGCTGACGACGTGCGTTGGGAGACATACTTACCTACGGCACTGCAGATCCACGCTCCTAACAGGCTATCCTCACTCTGCTGGCACGACCGGGCTTTCTGGCTGATGTGCCGGAAGCTCGTGTACGACATCTTCATTGAGGACTACGTGGCGCATCGCACAACAATCCTATATCACACTTCATTATAATATCTCTAGAACTGACAATACCTATGTATATAATTCTATTTTTGCAGTGCCACCAGCAGCTATAGGGCAACGTATGTGGCTTCTACGTTTGCCGCTATATGGACAAAATCATGGACGCTATGACGAATGATCCAGAGGCTATAATTATTTTATGATTATCAATATATATATATATATATATATATATATATATATATATATATATGCTAATGACTTAACAATACTCCTAGCGCAACGCGTGTAATTCGACAAAAGTGCAATCGATCTTGACAAACTCACCAAAATTCGAGGAAAGCTCTTCCAATTCTTGATAGCGGAGGTCATAAACAAGACTGGAGAGTTCTACCCCAGCGATGATTAGATGTTAAAACATTTGATACAATTGTAATCACTCAATTGTACTTAATCAAATAATTCATTCAAATGTAGATCATTTAGTTGTGATCTTTGTAATGATTGTTGTGTGCTATATATGTGATCTGTTTACTTGTTTTCAGAGGGCATGACTAGTATTTCTTGGGGCTAGCCGAAAAATAGAAAATAATATAGGTATTTAAATAGCTATCACATACGATTTTTAGTATTAGCTGTATATGATATCTAAGATATCACAAATGGCAATGTCTGAGAACCATCTGTGATATATGATATATCACGGACGGTTTTTGGTATTAGTCGTCTGTGATACTTGATATATCGCAGACGATTTTTAGAAAAACCATCTGTGATATTTGATATATCACAGATGGCTATATTAAAGAATCGTCAATGATACTTGATATATCACAGACGGTTTTTTCAAAAAAACCATCGATGTTGTAATTATCACAGATGGTTTGAGAGCCGTCTGTGATAACCACATATTATTACAGACACATAAATTCAGATGGTTTAGAAACTGCCTATGATGATGATTCTGAACCATCTATGATGAGCCTTTCTATATTAGTGATTCATAGAATTAAATTAATTACTTGTGATTCTAAGATTGCAAACTTTGACATATGCTTATCTTGTTGGTGCACTTATGTGAACCCGGTTGTTTTAGGCGTTATTTATACTAAACATTTTGAGTTAAGCTTCCGCATTATTTATTGGTTTAGTCAAATAAAAATTGATAATTAATTAGAAAAGAATTTTTAAATAGCTTATTCACCCCCTCTAATCAGCCTCCTCAATCCAACAATGGCAATTCAACCGGAGGTTGTCGGATGCTCTAACCAGTATGGTTGCTACGATCAGACGAGACCCCTGTTATTAGAAGGTTTTAAGTCAGTTTTGGATGTCTGATTGGCCATTGGTTGGCGGTCAGACCAACCTTTGGGAAAATGAGTGAGTTGAGTTGGTTTGGTTGTGTTAGTCATGGTATGAGTCCATGCAACTGTTGGTCATGACAGAAGTCTATGCATTATGGGAATTTTGTCATGGGTGTCAAGTGGTTCATGTTTGCATCGGTTTTGTTGATAAGAGTCAAGTGCATGTCACTTATGCTCGAGATGGTTGCTTGTTCTTTGATGTACATGGCACTTCATGATTGTTGCAGTCAATGGCAAGATTGATGCTAGGAGGTGTCCTGAAGCCATGGAGGGTTGTGTAAGTCTGGGTGAAGCATCATCTCAAGCGAAGAAGCATGGAAGAAAGATAAGAATTATGATAAGGCAAGTGCATGCATGTGGTGTGCCATTGGATTTGGGTGTTTCAAGTTGTGTCGGTCCTCAGAATAGGCGTATGATCTTAGAGGTTAGTGGGTGGCAATTTTCAAAATTGTCTGATACTGGGTGGAAAGGTGGTTTGCAAAATCGTGGTGGTGACCTAAGTGATTTAAATCGTGTCTTGAAGGATGGGGCACCTTATTGGGCTATTGGAATCGTGTGGAAATTATGCTTTGAAAAGCATGTAAGTGTGTGAGTGTAAAATCCGTTTGTGTGTGGATTACCGGATTTTTTTCAAATGTAAGTGGTTGTATCAACTAAGGGTGTGTTGGTTGTTAGGGTTATGTATGAGATGAGGAGTTTCCACTATGGAATAGACTATTGCACATGCGACTGAAATTTTTTTATCTTTCAGTCACCTAAAGTTGCATTTTGAATCACTTGAAGTTGCACATGTTTTTTTTAGGGGGGCTGCAATTTTAGTTGACCGAGAGTGCAATTTCAGGTCACCTGAAGTTGCACTCTGAATCACCTAAAGTTGCAGCTGTTTTTTTAGGGAGGGCTGCAATTTTAGTTCATTGAGAGTACAATTTCAGGTGACTGAAACATAAAAAAATTTCAGTCGCCTGTGCAATAGCAAAACTGTTCCACTATATAATACCTGACTTTGTGACTTTGTCTTAGGTGACTGTGTGTCCGTATCTCTTGATTCGGTGTAGATTGTATGGCTAATACCTGAACCAGATTGTAAAAAATCATTCACCTTAACCCGCTGTACCGATCATGGAAAAAGACGTCGGTGCTTCTCAACGGTCATTGTCTTCTGCACAGTAGGCCCACGAACATACATACGCGCCCGCACATGCATGTACAAAAACACGCACTCACTTCACACGGTCGATGCTCACTACATAGCTAGGTCAGTGAGAAAGAGATGTAGCTAGTACAGTCCCTTGTCAGGAGAAAGAGGTTGAAAGTTGTTTACGACGGAGGAGGACGAGGGAGGACGACGGTGACAAGTGAAAGTTAGTTGCATATGGTAAATTGAAATTTTCTTTTCGGAATCAACACAAAACAGGGTACGGTGCACTAGTACTTTGGCCACCCAGCCTATGAGCACATAGATCGTAGATCTGGCCATGGCCTCACCCTTCACCGATAGAACCCTAAATCCTTCCAGCCTTCTTGCACAACCCTGCAGATCTCCCATCCAACGTACAGTAACCCACTATCGTAACTAATTCAAATCACAGCAGCCTCATACATATATGGCACGTAAGTCTCAAACATGCAGTGACATAGATGCCATGTACCATATGTTTGGGGGGTGCGTATTTACTTCTAAGGAACCCTTTCCGTACAAGAATACTGACTCGCAATTGTAGCCGTCCGGTCAACGTGAGAATAACGAACCGTTTATGTTTTTTGGGCCAAGATTAGTTGATCTTGCACATGAAGCTACCTAGCTAGCTTTCTCAATGGCCCCGATCGTTTCGGCTTCGGCTTCTGACTTCTGGTTTATTTTTCATTATTCCTAAATTTCGTCTTTTTCTGATTTTTTTTTTGATTTTTTGAGCCAAATAAGCCACCTTCAGCTACAGTGTAATTTCAACCCGCTACAGTAAAATAAGTTATAAGCCATAACCCAATTGATCACCACCTATATCTATGATCAAATGGATCATATTGATTCTCTCGCGCTGATTGAACAGGTAATTGATTTGGATCATGCGTACGTATGTTTCACATTTTGAAGTAAAAAGTAAAGTGATGGTGTAGTACATGCCGTAAGGGCATGTGCTACTAGAGGCTTCGGCTGTGTGCATCGTAGGTCCACTCGGATGCCACCGTGGAGGCAAGAGGGTGGCTTTAGGAGAGAAGCTGTGGTCCTTGTCCATGCACTGCCGTGGCGTTTGTGAATCTCATTTCTACGGGGAACTCTGAAGCAATGACGACGAAAGACCCGGTGGCGGTGGGCTATCTCCGGAAGCGGCAGCGACAAGAGCCCCGATGACGACAGCGTCGTGAGCCCGACAGCGGAGGAGGACGAGCTACCCCAGCGGCCGATGTTGAGGAAGACACCAGAGAATGGATTAGGCCGATGTTGAGGCGGACGACGAGCGCATCCGGGCGGCGCAGGATGACAAGCTTCATGGGCTGAGGATGACAACGACGAGCGCGGCTGGGCAGTGGTCCTACCAGATCCGACTGGATTTGGCTGCAGAGCAACGATGGCAGCAGCCAATCGGCCGGAGCGGCACAGCCAGTGGTGGTCGGACGGGAGAGGAGAGGGAGGGGAAATCGTTGGGGGCCAGAGGGGGGTGGGGGAGAGAGAGGAAGATGGAGAGAAAATTATATGACTGGTAGCTGAGATGTGGTGTTTGTATTAAGTTCTTTTGCTTGTAGGGTTCTGCTGTAAAATGTTGAATACAAATAAAATTGAAGGGCTGAAATAGAAGTTTTTGAGAGATGAAATGCAAGATTATTTATGGGTCCATTAAAAACACCATACTTTGGGTGGAGAGTAGCTGGAGTACATATGTCTAAACCACTACCTATGGGTGCTTCTATTGTATATGCCCTAAGAAAATAGCTAGTGTAGGTCATTTCTAGGATCAGTGGCAAAACCAAGATTTAGCTATGCCCCAGATTGAACTCTAACAACCTAAAACTAATGCCAATTTGTACCCATACCACAATATAACAACAGTATATTATAATTGGCTAATTGCATTACTGATATAAAACTTGAGTTCAATACTAAACAAGTAAACATAAAGCATAATAAGAAAAACACGACATAATATCAAAATATAAAAAATGTAACATGATAGAGATACAATTTGAGTACCTAAATTATGAAGATTTGTTCTCTATCCTATCCTGTCATTTCTTCATGGATAGTTGGACATGAACTGGAACCTGTAAAGACAACATATAAGAGTAAATCAAATATGTGTATGAATAAATACGAACAACATGAAGTTTACATTTATAAGAAGCTAACTTACCACTAGCACGAGATAATTGTTTCTTACATGACCTCATCCCTTGAAAACGCTCTAAAATCTTATCATCATTAATGTTTGCAAATATGTCTCGTTCAATATAGCATACCATAGTATGATTCATCCACTCATCATTCATCTTATTCCGTAAATTAGTCTTAATAATCTTCATAGCCGAAAAGGCACTTTCTACGGTTGTTGTTGCCACAGGCAAAATCAAAGCCAATTCAATGAGACGATATACCAATGAAAAAACTGTGTGTCTATCAGTCTGAACCATCTTCACAGCTAGATTTCCTAAGTCAGTACAATTTGCAAAATCTAGATCACCTCTCACATTAGCAATAAATGTACCAAGATGATCCTTAAGAACTACACAACCATATTCGGAGAAGTCATCACCATATATCCTTGCAAGTTCAATTAATTTATCTTCATCAAAGTTGGCAAAAGAATTCTTTGGATCAAGACAAGCAATGCACATCAATAACTGGGTCGATCTTTCAGCAAAGCGATTATTCATCTCAACAATAAATTAGTCATGCACCACAATAAATAAATCATGATGAAAATGGTCATAGTAAGTTACCATCTGGCCACCACGACCCCTTGAACGGCCCCTAACGGTTTCCGAAGCCTAGGATCAGCAATAATATCATTCGGATTGAGTACAGCACGAGGATTATTTTGATGCGTGTTACTAGCTCCTTTTTCTAGTGTTTCGTGGGATTGTGCTTCTATTGAAAAATAACATGACAATGTCTACGCCCACTTCATTTTGTATTGACTAATAACTCCTAGTTTCCTACAGCGAAAATTCAAATGTTTTTCAAAACATAAAACACTAATATTTTTCAAGAGATAGAATACAAAAACAGCTAGAATCAATCAATCATCACATTTCAGTATTTCAGCTAGAATCAATCAATCATCATATTTCAATATTTCAGCTAGAATCAATCGACATATTTCAGTATTTCAGCTAGAATCAATCAATCATCACACTTCAGTATTTCACATCTTTTATTATCAATTACCAGTTTACCTATCACTGAAGTCTGTAGAGTAAAGCTTGGCAGTGGCAGCCTGCGGCAGTGGGACTGCCTCAGTGCCTCTGGTTTCTGCCTCTCTGGGATGTAGACCGCAGTGGAGGCGAGGCGAGTGGGAGCCGGGAGGCGGCGCAGCGCTGAGTCGCTGGCCGGAGGTGGGCGCGCAGCGGAGCCAGCAAAGACCGCCGGGAAGCGAGGCGCGCGCCGCCGAGAGAGAGTGGGCTAGGAGGCGGGCGCGCGGGCCGAGACAGGCGGCGCAGAGAAGGGGCAGACCGAGAGGCGAGGCGGCACCGAGATGGGGCGGCACCAGGAGGCGGGGCGGCGCTGGATCGGTGAGCTGGTGCGGCGTCAATGTCGCTTTTTTGTCTTCGGGCTTTTGCGGTAGTGCGGCGCACCGCGCACGAGATGGGGCGGAGGCAGGGTTAGGGTTCTGAGGTGAGGGCGACTAGGCGAGCGCCGTTGCGCCTTACGCGTGAAGTGATGGGCCGAGCGAGCGCGTGATGGGCGCGTGGAGACAGTGACGGGCTGACGGCCTGGCGGGGATGTGAAATAAGTTATAGGTTACTGGGCTATCTGGGCTGAATGCTAATAATACTACCTCGGGCTAAATGCTAATAATACTACCTCGGGCTAAGCTAAAAATATCTAGACTATACACTGTATATTTTTTCACGTCCCAAGCTAGAGCCCACCTTGCCAGGGGCCTAATTCCGCCCCTGTCTAGGATGTCACGGTCTCACCATGGAATCATGAGTGGGGACAGGATTTAGAAATAAAGGGCTAAACAGTCTATATAATTAAATTATATTTAATGAGGATGGCTAAATAGTACTAGTGACATCAAAATTTGTTGATGCAAATTTATTTAAGCATGAGAGAGCTGGCCCTGCGAGCGCCCCTCCCTCCCCCCTGCAATCATGGATGGAAGAACCAAAACCAAAAATATTTTTTTTCTTTTGACCGGACGGGCCGGGGATCAATATTGTCGCGCGCGCGCAGCCATCATGGAGCAATCACCAACACTGTAGCTCCGGGGGACCCGCGCGAGATGCTCGGATGATATGCACATCGACGACGACACCGGCACAGCACGACACATCCTAATCAGTCATGAAGTCCTGTCAATCCCTGGAAATTATAGCTATCGATCTAGCAACATGGAAAGATAATATATAGATAGGTCGATAGTGTGATACAACTTGCATGGTTGCTCTAGAAGGAAAGCAAAAGGAGAGCAAGGATGGACGATGTTAGTTCAGCCTTCCAGGACCCGTTTCTTTTCTTTTCTTTTCAGTCTACCTAGCTACATACATGCATGCATGCACTTTGATACGTACATACATATGGAGTACGTACGTGGCGGAAACAGAACTAAAATAAAGCCGCTACCTACAAAGAATAGAACAAGGTTAATATACATGAAGCGTTTCTTTGGTCACTTATCCCTTACCACTGGTGTTAAATACCTAGGGTTAATGTGGTGATCTCCAATCCTGTTGGATTAATTCGCCCCTATGATCCACACCTCTATATACATATGGGTACAGTTGCCTGAATCTAGATGTATCTACCGAACATATTAGGACGATCTTTGTCAAAAAGAAAAGTCAAATATGCATGGAAAGTAGTCTCTGACCTCTTAATTTCCGCCTTAGGATAATTAATTATCTCCAACAGGGCTCAAGTTATTGGTTCTTTCTGGATGAAGGTCCAACTATTGGTCAGAAGTCAACTCAAGTTCTTGGTTCTATCTGGATGAAGGTCTAACTATTGGTCAGAAGTCAAATACGTACGTTTAGTAGTTTAGAACTTTCTTGGCTAGAGCGCTAGCATATGATGTTTTTTTTCCCTATGTGCTTTTTGTGAGGACTGCAGTCCAATCTAAATAGTACGACTTGCTGTGCATGTGTGGTTGCAAGTGCCTGTACGTACGTACATAAGCGCTTATATGTATGCTAAGCGTTCTTGGTGCATTTGGTTGGTTGTACACAGGGGTGGACCGTCCGTAGCCCATGGTGTCCACTTGAGTACCTAAATTATTTTACGAAACAACTAGTATTTAATAGATATATTATACATATACTAATAATTAGACCAAATTGTTCACATTTGTATCCCAATACAATTTAGCCCACTATCACATCTTCCCCTCCCAGATTCGTATCACCTAACCAATTATGTCGGTTTGGATATTTGTCCGATAGTATCGAATCGGAAATGAATACGAATTCGGTAGCTCACTATCCGTCGAATACGAATATAGATCTGGATATTCAAGGGTCGGATATCCTCAACCTACATCCTCTATTTCAGCCCAATCCATTTACAAGATAATTTAGTAACCTATCATACATAACATATACATTAATACATGGCGTTACAGTATGAACCTTAGCCTATATGAAGAATTCATAAATGTTCTTCACGAATGTTCAAATCAAATAGACTAGTTATGTTTTTTTTGTTCATTTGTGCGTATAATTTAAAGGGTTTTCATGTTTCGAGAAATATTCATGATCGTATTCAATTCGATTCGTATTCACTCTGTATTTGTATTCAACATTATTCATATTTGTGTTCATATCCGGGATATCCGTATTTGGGATATATATGTATGTATGTATGTATGTCTATATAATATGGCAGAGCCATTATCTATCTGTATTCGATCCGTTTTCACCCCCTATTGGTAAGGCAGTACGCAACGACCAATGGGAGCACAACAGGCCAGTAGCGCACGGTGGCCGGGGAGTCAGGGAGGTTGGGTTGGCGGGAGGGAGCCCTCTGTGCTTGGCCGTGGCCAGGCCGGTGGGATCAGTGAGTTGGTGAGGCAGACCCAAGCCACGTACGATGCACGACATAACGCAAGTGCATTCTTAGTTCCCAAGTCTCAAATCCCAAATTTCATTAAATAATATTTTATCAACTTCGAACACCCATTTTGAATATATTATGTCTGCCACTAGTTGTACCTATCATTAAATTTCTTTTTCTGCCTACTTGAAACCTTGAACTACCTCCTTTGCGTCAGCTCTTTGGATGTGTATATATAGAATCTGCTGAAATGGACTAGCTTGTCACAATTTAATTATAGCACTCAATTAGCTAGCCGATTATCAAGGTCGGCAAATAAATCTTTGAGAACGATACGTACGACTTCCTCAACCATTGATACAAAGTTAACAACTCATGGTACGCCCTTGTCACACTAATTTACTCACCCCCGGCACTATGCATCAACTACTTGATCTAGTAATTAAGGATAACACATGGATATATAGGAGATGCCAGGGCGACACGACTAAGGATGATACGTAGCATGCACGTACATGACGGCAAGTAGCTAGCCAGCCGGGATCATCGATCGATCCATGAGTTCTTGATGATCGAGTAGCTGATGGATTTTTTTTTTTTTGGAATAGCAGATGGAATTAAATAGGAAGTGTGTATATACATGGCTAGCCATCCTGCGCGCAGGAGCTCAACGGATGAGCTAGGTAGCTATAGCTAGATCGATCGATGAGCACGCAGTGTAAGTCCAAAATGGAGGGACTCGAAAGCAGCTATGCTATAGAGAGAGCTTCTTGGACAAATGGAGGATGGTGAGGAGCAGTGGAGTTGGGGGAACCGTAGAATGTCTGTCCAAATAAAGGAAGGCAGCTAAAGTGCGAGACTGAGACCGGGACTGTAGACTAAAGGAGAGCTAGGAGAGGAGACGAAGAGAGAGACCTGAAGAGAGACGAAGAAGAGAGAGACTGGCCGGGTTGCGTTGCCCACGGCCTGGCCTATACCAGTACAGTGCAGTGCTGCACCTGCATGCATATGACTGACCAGTAGCATGGTACTGGAGTTAGCGTCCTGCGTACGTGGCCACTACTAGCTAGAGGGGCCGCATTGGGATCACCACTCCCTTAGCTCCCTCACCTACTAGCTGGCACGGCGGTACTATTCTTAGTTTCTTACCGTCCAGCACCGTGCACGTATCACATTGCATTGGTGTGTTAATGCTTTGTCTTCCATGTGTTACAGTAACTAACCTTAACGGTATATTTTTTAGAACAAGATCTACCCGTAGGTTATAGTATAAACTATATCAAATTCAGCTATACCTGCTAGAATCACATGTAATTATTTTTCTCTACGTATTGCCTCTTACGAACAGTCTAGGATTCAAAGATTTTAGCTACAAGTTACAGTAAAAAAACCTATCCATTGCATACTGGCTACTATGTGCATTGCATGCATGATATCTCATTCATCTCCTCTCTCTCATCTGTGCTTGCGTGCACAACATATGTGCATTAATTTACTGAGGGCAACAGTTTATGCCCTGAGCGCTTTGACCGTTTGCCTATTGCCTCCTCCTCCTCATCATCATCATCTACATGGCAGCCTACCATTGCAGTGCCCGCCTAGCTAGCATTCCGATTCGCCGTTCCATGGCTTGAATGCAGAGTAAAGTACCCTCAGAGCCTGTGCACATCGGTGAATATATGCAAGTACGTTACTGCATGCAATGACCGACCGGCCGCATGCAAGCAGGTGCGTTACATGTTTGCCGGTCGCAAGGACGCGAGCGCGAGACAACCGAGGATCGACACGAATAGGCACAGCTGGCTACACGGGCAGCTAGGGTAACACTGTGTGCTCGCAGCCGCAGCTGGTTGCTCGGTTCATGCACAGCATGCAACAGCGCCATCTCTGATTCAGATTCTGATTCTCATGACTAGACAGGCCAGGCGTTTGGAGGTAGATAGATAGATATAGATAGATATATACTAGCTACAGGATGATGGATTGGTATGTAGCATGGACATATATGGGTCGGTCAAAAGACCGCGGTTTGGTCGTGACCATGATCAACCACGCATGCAATGCATAGATGAATAATGGCCATGGGCGTGCTAGCTAGCTAGTAGTATTGCTGCGTGTGTATATGGTGCATCTGTGTATGCATGCACATGCGTACATGGGGGCCGGGCACACTATACGTACGTCGCCGTGTGACAATGCTGTATCCAGAGGCAAATGCCTGCGGCAGATTTAAAAACGGGGCCTACGT
The DNA here is from genome assembly GCA_036346575.1 of Dendrocalamus sinicus. NCBI lineage: Eukaryota > Viridiplantae > Streptophyta > Magnoliopsida > Poales > Poaceae > Dendrocalamus > Dendrocalamus sinicus. The sequence goes on along the minus strand of CM070646.1, from coordinate 34,992,354 downwards.
ACAGTGCGTCGCTAATCATGGTGTATGGCCGGATGAAATCATGCTGCCTACGTCGCAGCACGCAGCGTGTGATCGGGAGTCCCCCGGCCCGGCACGGCACGCCGGTTGCACTAACTCGATCGCTGTGCGCCGGCCGGTCGAGCTGCCCCACCGGTGATACGCCGGGCCCAGCCGGCAGCGGCGATCCGGCGGCATGCGCCGGCCCGACCACGGCCGGTCAGTGCTAGCAGTGTGCACATATATGGTGCCAGCTGATACCATGGCCGGAAGCAGTGTGCATGCATGATCCATGAGCAAGCTAGCTAGCTAGCTAGCTAATAGTAATAATGTAGCTTGGCAAACGTATACATACGCAAGTAGTAATGCTGGCTGCTGTATCAGCTGTATGCATATATGATGCCATGCCATGTGGAATCTTGACGGTGACCTTGGCAACAGTGGCTGTAATCAAAGGCGGCCTAGCAAGATATATAGCACGGTGAAAGTATATATACCGCTACTGCAGTGCATGCATGACTTGCAATATTGCTAGCTAGCTAGCTGCAATGCTGCGTGCATGTCCGATACATACACCGCATTATGTGTAAGCCTGTATGGTGTAGATAGATATCCGTGCATGTGTGCATGGGCGCGCGTACGATGTAGACTAGTCGTCCTCAGTTTTGAACTGTCTTTATGCACCGCATGGTTCTTGCACTGGCTACTGCCTATGTATGAACAGTGTCGGGCCTTGGCGCGCCCAGCCTATCGCCGGCCAACTAGCTAGCTTTGTCGTGCTTTAACACCTAGAGCAGCTTGAACAGTACATCGATCTTTGATCTCTTCTCCATGCATGGACCAGCAACCTATATATATTCTCTCTTCTTTCCTTTCGTTTTACATGCGTATTCCTTTACTTTTTGAGCGTTTTATTATTTACACACATACGGTTCCGTCTACTGACGAAAAGCAAAAGGAGAAAGAAAACCAAGCGTAAAGGCTATATATGCCGATTGGCTGCAACGCGAGGCGACCAGACAAAGAAGTACTACGTACCGACCGGTAACTTTTTTCTTGTTGACGATTTTTGAAAGAGGCTGACTGGAACTTGTTACTGCTACTACCACCATCACTGCGACCGTATCAAAACGGTGCAGCTTTAATCAGGGTTTCACCGTACGCAGGCCCGGGAAATCAAGCCGGCCGGCCGGCCGGTGGGCAGGGACAGGGGCAGGAGCAGAGGCACGTGAGATGGCGAACAAACCGTCCAATCTCCCAGAAATCAAAGCATACGAGAGGGGCAGAGATCATGTCGCGCGTACGTACTGGTATGGCGCATGGTGAGAGCGATTATTAGCAGCACTAGCGAAAGGGCCTCTAGGTTAGAGCGCGTCAGTACTACCTTCATATCCTAAATTCGACTTCTAGTGTGAGCGAATTTTAGGCTTGAGAAAAAAAATCCCCTCGCCTGCTACCACACCAAAGTACAGGTCTAAGGACCCACCAAGGCGTTGATCCAAAGGATCCGCCGGTCGTCTCACAAAGGTCGGGCGTTGGTACCGCTGTGTAAAGGTGGAGCAGAAGTTCGGGGGTTTTCTCGGTCTGCGTAAGAAGATCTTCTTCTTAAGCATGATACCCGGGGGTTTCTTCCCCGCGCAGATCGAGTTTTTTTTTATTATTAGCAGCACTAGGAACGCAAGCCAAACAATAATTCAGCCTGTGAGCCACTGAGCGAGCCGATGCTTTATTATTCTTCCCTTCACGAGCAAAGCTGCAGCCGCAAGCAGTCAATAAACAGAACCGTACTGCCAACCTTTCCTCTGCAAAAAGACAGAATAATTAGGGGATGTTAATATCCTTTTATTACATTGATAGAAAATGGTGCAACAACATTTGACAAGAGTAGCCAACATGAAACTTAATTATTCACATCAAGGCTAACAGATGGAGAACAATTAGTCAGAATAATATCGGCACTGCCAGCAAATTAATCCACCTTTATTTGCTCACTGGGTAACCAATCCAGGGTCGACTCTGGGAAACGCGAGGATTACCTAGAACAGTAGCAGTACAATACCGAGACAATGTCCCAGCTAGCTTACTCCACTCAACACAGAATTCAGCTTATTAACTAAAAGGCTAGGGTAGCAAAAGGAGCCAGCATAAGATCAGCACAGAACAAAACAAAGTTAACCCTGCTCGTTTACAATATTCTATCTAAAAGGGCTTGATCTTGGGGAGATAGGAATCGGAAGATGGTGCATATGCCCAGGACAGAGTTAAGCAAAATGGGCTCAAGCAGACGCCCAGACTATGTCACCAATGGATCAGGCCATGCTGCTCAGTGCTTCAACCAACCCATTTTTCAACTTTGCATAACCTTTTATTCCTCGAGATTTTGCAAGCTCTCTTAGTTCTGTGGCCTTTAAAGACCTTATATCAGAACCTTCTGCAGAAGAACATTCCAGACTCTTATCATGGAATGCGTTGCTATTTGTAACGTCAGGATTTTCCAAAGAAGGTTCCGGATACTCATTGGATTCATGCATCAGATTCGTCATCTGAAATAGCACCAAAATCATCCAAAGATATATCTTCTGGTGAAATTACAGTGTCGGGTTCGTACAGAGAAACTGAGTCGTCAGGTTCGTCTGTAGGAGGTATTCGTACAGAGAAACTGAGTCGTCAGGTTCGTCTGTAGGAGGTATCTTACCTTTCAGTACAGCATCAGCCATGCTATTGGCGATAGACTTGGCATCAGCTTCTGCGTCGGCATTGGTGACAGGCTGAAACTTCACTCCAGGAACAGGAGATCTTTGCCTGAAATTTGAAGCTGGCCTTTTGAAGAATGCAGGAGGTGGCTTTTGCTCTTCCTCAGTGTCGTTTTTTATGACAGAGATCCTTGAATTTTGTTTATTTCCAGAATCATTGCTTCTTCGTTTTTGATCGAAATTCTGTTCTTTCTCATCACTGTTCTTCCTTCTTTGGTCCACTGAGTGTTTCCTAAGCAAAGTAAGGAGGGAATCAACACTGCCCCTCTCACCCTGAGCTTTTGCTGGCTCAGGCTTCTTGTCCTCCCTGCCTTTTCCCCTCGCTCGCAGTTGTGCTTGAACCCTTTTAAATAGCTCTACAATCTCCTTCTCTCTTTCCCCTGGAGTTGATGTCGCCTGGGGGCGTGAATTGCTTGCCAAAGAGATGGGTGGTTCATTTTTGGAGAGCATTATATCACTATATCAAATCCATCGATGTTCTTAGAGTCATCTCTTTCTTGGTATGGTTTGCTTTTCCCCCTAGAAGAATCCCCCTTTTGTTGTCGTGACATATCCAAATTCCTTGGCCTATGGTTGTTGGGGCTTGCACTACATACCAAAGACAAACTCATTGGGTCCGAGATAGGTGAATCACTCAGGAAACAAGCTCCTGGAAGGAATCTACAATCTCCATGAGGTAACGTCCCTCTGACTGAAATCCCTGGACAGCAAAAACACTGTACATTAGTTATTACTTTAGAAGAAGATTGGTGGATTAAGGGGGAAACAGGCAGCCTAAGATGGAATGGTCTGCAGCACGTGAGACAGATACAAAGTTGGCAAACAAACATAACATTGGTAACAATGGAACAAAAGATTGCAACACTATCACGAACACTTTTGATTCAACCGGCAATATTCGGATACAAGTCCACACGAACAAAACCCACTTTGATCACACACACACGAAAGAGAGAGAGAGAGAGGTAATTCATGATAATTTAAGGAAATAAATAGCCAGTTTCATTTGGTTAACAAAATGGATAAGTTTCAATGGATTTTGATGGCAGTGTATGGTCCAGCTCAAGATGATTTCAAATCAAATTTCTTGGCTGAATTAGTTCGTGCTTGTCAACAAAATCTTTTGCCTACCCTCATTGGAGGAGATTTCAATATTATGAGACATAGTAAAGAGAAGAACAATTCAAGGTTTAATGATCGGTGGCCGTTCCTATTTAATGCTGTGATTGACAGCTTTGATTTAAGGAAATTGTGATGACTGGTCGTCGGATTCACTTGGCGAATTCCTTACCTATTCGACTTTTGAAAAATTGGATCGTGTTCTCATGTCCACAGAATGGGAATTCAAATATCCGCTAGTGTCGATTCGGGCTTTAGATAGAGGGGTATCTGATCATACACCGCTACTCCTGGACACGGGGCAACCTGCGTATTCGGGAGGAGCAAAAATTTTTAGATTTGAGTTGAGTTGGTTCACGCATGAGGATTTTCAGGACCGAGTTCTGGAGGTATGGAATAAGCCGGTGAACGGAAATAATTCAGTGCGAAGGTGGAATAATAAACTCAGTGCCTTGCGACGGCATCTGCGTGGCTGGGCATCCAATATTAGTGGAAGCTATAAGCAGCAGAAGGCTGATTTGCAGGCTACTGTCACAGATCTTGACACACTCGCTGAGGTAAGGGATCTGCATGAGGCTGAGCGCACCCTTTTAGCTCAGTCTCGGGATGCTCTTACCAAATTAATGAGGGAGGAGGAAATAAAATATTATCAGCGGGCTAAAGTCACAGATATTTTATATGGAGATAACAACACTAAGTATTTCCATATGATTGCAAATGGTAAACATAGGAAAAAAAAGATTTTTTCTCTCGATGATGTTAATGGAAAAATTGAGGGACAGTCAAATCTCAAAGAATACATTACACATTTCTATAAAGACTGTTTAGTGAACTCAAGAGAGTTCCTTTAATCTAGTCGATCGGCTAGAGGATATTAATCAGTCACCGATTCTGAAAATAATATTTTGATCGCTCCGCATCGAGGAAGAGGTTAGAAATGCGGTTTTCTATGGAACATAACAAAGCGCCAGTCCGGATGGCTTTCTGCTGAATTTTATCGAAATTTTGGGAAACCATAAAAGCGACTGATGCGCATGTTCTATGAGTTCCACGCAGTGAGTCGCCTATCTTTAGTTTGAACTTTGGGGTGATTACTTTATTACCAAAAGTCCGGAGGCTAATGTTATTCAGCAAGACAGCCCATATGTTTACTTAATGTGAGTTTTAAGATCTTCACTAAAGTGGCCACAATGAGAATTAATCTAATTGCTGATAGAATCATTAGCCCAACTCAAACGGCGTTTATGCGTGGACGAAATATCCCTGGAAGGTGTCGTCATCGCATGAAACGGTACATGAGTTACATCGCAAGAAGTTGAATGGGGTAATTTTGAAGCTTGATTTTGAGAAGGCGTATGATAAAGTTAAATGGCCTTTCCTATTACAAACCTTACGCATGAAGGATTTTCATCCAGTGGATAACTTGGATTCAATCCTTCATCCAAGGGCGATGTGGTATTAATGTTAATGGTGAAATTGGTCATTTTTCCAGACTAGGAAGGGACTTCGTCAGGGTGATCCTTTATCGCCAATTTTATTTAATATTGTTGCGGACATGCTCGCCATCCTTATTACAAGGGCTATTGAGGGGAGCCAGTTTGACGGCATTATACCCCATCTAGTAGAGGGAAGTTTGTCTATTCTTCAATATGCGGACGATACGGTGTTATTTTTGGATCATGATGTTGAAAAGGCGAAAAATCTGAAACTCTTGTTATGCGCTTTTGAGCAACTATCTGGGCTGAAGATTAACTTTCACAAAAGTGAAATCTTCTGTTTCGGAGATGCTGCAGACGCTAGACAGGATTATGTGGACCTTTTTGGGTGCCAATCCGGAGAGTTTCCAATTAGGTATCTCGGTATTCCGATCCACTATAGAAAACTGAGAAATGCCGATCGAGAATGGTAGAGGAACGTTTTGAGAAAAACTTAGCAGATTGGAAGAGCAAACATCTATCAATTGGGGTCGATTGGCGTTGATAAATTCCGTCTTGAGTAGCCTTACAATGTATATGATGTCTTTTTTTGCGATCCCAAAAGGCGTTCTAAAGAAATTAGATTATTTCAGATCCAGATTTTACTGGCAAGGTGATGAGTATAAGAGAAAATATCGACTTGTGAAGTGGAATATTCTATGCCAGCCAAAAGAACAGGGTGGTTTAGGAATAGCTGACTTACATCTCAAGAACTTAGCGTTGTTGAGTAAATGGCTTTTTAAGCTTTTAACGACGGATGGTACTTGGCAACAACTGTTGAGAAATAAATACTTGGGATCTAAACCCTTAGTGCAAGTCGAACGTACACAAAGCGATTCACATTTTTGGGCTAGTCTGTTAAAGGCAAAAAGGATTTTCCTCCGTTATGGATCTTTTATTATTCATGATGGTTCACAAGTCAGATTTTGGGAAGACAAATGGTTAGGCAATGATAGTTTGATGAACCAATATCCTGGTTTATACAACATTGTTAGACCAAAATTTGTCACAATTTCAGAAGCTTTGCGCTCTTCTCCACCTATTTTTTCTTGGCGTCGTGATTTAATTGGACCAAAGCTGGTGGAATGGACTAACTTATTAGCACGCTTATCCAATATTCAGCTGTCACAAGGTCAGGATGAATTTCGCTGGTCTTTACACCCAAATGGGAAGTTCTCGGTGAATTCCCTTTATAGAGCGATGATTCAAACTCCTGTCCCTAATTTGAATAAACGCCTTTGGAAACTGAAAGCGCCGCTTAAGTTGAAGATCTTTTTATGGTACCTTAGGAGGGGCGTGGTTCTAACAAAAGACAATCTCCTCAAGCGTAATTGGCAAGGGAGCAAGTCATGTTGTTTTTGTCATAATGATGAGACAATTCAGCACTTGTTTTTTGATTGCCGATTTGCGCGATCTGTTTGGGTTTTCTCTCAAGTGGCGCTCAAACTCACAACACCTCTAAGTGTAGCACATATGTTTGGTAGCTGGTTAAATGGTATAACTAATCATTTGAAATCATTAGTACCGCTTGGGGCAGAAACAATATGTTGGTCTATATGGTTGTACAGAATGATATTGTTTTTAAAAGAACAACTCTTATTCTCCTTTGCGAGTTATTTATGCGATTTCTCACCGTCTCGTTCGTGGGCTATCCCGCAAAGACCGGAATTACAGGATACGGTTGTGGTGGCATCGCGACAGTTGGAGCAGTTGGCGAAGGATTTCTTTACCCGGGCATATGGGTGGCGATCTAGACTTAGGATTGAATGTCACTAGATTTTGCTCAGTTTTTTCCTTACTCATAAGCTGTGTGCCTTTTTAGGCAGAGGCTGGAAGTTTTGTTCCAAGAACGTGTATCAACTCGATGTAACGAACTTGGGATTTAATAAAGTCTTCCTTATCCAAAAAAAAAAGGTCATTTGAGAGCAGAAGGAATAATGAAGGGCCAAAGATGCCCACAATCACCTTCTGTCCCAAATTCAAGTCATAAGCAAATGAGAAACATATTCTAACATGAACCGCCGCAGATAAGGCAGAGCTCAAACCTGAACAGATGCATAAGATGGGCTTCAAGCTTAGCTTCTAACTTCTTAATTTCATCTTTTTCTGATTTTTTAGTTTTTTCTGGCTTTTTTACCTTTTCTTTTTTCTCTTGTTCCTTTGCATTGTCCGTGATGATATATCATTTTTCTTTTTTTATTTTTAATTTTAATTACTAAAAAAGCTAACAGCAGTTATAGTACAAAATAAACCTGAAATAGTGTCAAACAGTCGAATGAGTTTTAAGCTTAAGTCCAATAGAGTACTGCCTAAAGAGTACGAGTCAATTAATGTGGCCTAGCTGTCCATCCCCAATGTACATACAGTGCTACTCTCTCTGTTCTTTTTTACTTGACTTTCTAGAATCCGTGCACGTCAAACCTTTTAAAGTTTGACCGCTAATAGACTCAAAATAATCTAGATTAGCTATACGAAAGTTATATCATTAGATTTATCATTACAAATATTTTCATGACAGTATACTTTTACTAGTATATCTTAGTGTAAAGTTATAAAAAAAATAATGGTCAAAGTCGCATCTCGGAGATAGTAAAAAGTCAAAAAAACATCAAATAAAAAAGAACTAAGAGAGTATTCACAAGTGGAGGTGAAGGGCAACACTAGTTCTGTGCATATTCATGAATCAGCTAACAAATGATCCTAATTAAAGCCGAACAGCCCAGAAGTAGCGTATATTTACACCCGTACAATCAAGTAGAAATGCCTGCTCTTAGTGACAACACCAACAAATAGCAAGCAACAGTAAGTCTCGTATGAATTAAATTGGGAAATTAAGTGCCTGACTGTTCCACTTTTAAAAGGCCAGCTTTGGTTTCAGATAGCGGGAAATATTAAGGTGGCAGACACCAACCAGACTAAAAACGGATTGATACCTTAGTCAATATGTGCATCAAGGAAGATAGGACAGTGCAAGGCATCTCAATAAAAAAGACCATCTCTCCAAAAACAGTCAGGCAGTAGTTGTAAAACTGTAGAGGAAGTGTGAGGTATGTTGAAGATAATGCGGTTTTAGCAGAAATTCAATCATAATTCTAGAATTAAATATGAGCATAAAAGTATGATTCCAACAACACTTGAATGACAAGAGCAATAATAAAATGTTATCAGGAATATAATTCTTTCTCAAGTCATCTATAAAAAAATCATACCTATTAGAACAGTGGATAGAAGATATACAATAGCATATTAATTGCTCAAAGTGTTTTTAACAAATATTGCTCTCTGATGTCGGCTGCTCTTGTTTTTAGAACAAGGTCTCCTCAACATGATAGCATTGATAGGTCCAATGTAATCAAAGATTATAATGACAATTTCCAACTATTTTGCTAGTTTTGAATTCTACAATTTACCAAAATGATTAACTGTAGTTCAAGAAAGATTATAATAATTGAATTGCAATAACATAATGAAAAATCAACTAGTTAATATCAAGGTAAATAATAGGGTAGCAAGGAAGCTGGCTACCGATAACTCAAAAACTAGCAGATTGATCTTAATTGTAATAACAATCTCATTTAGACCAACTAATCCTTATTGAGCAATTGTTAATCCCACAAATTATCATGCAATTGTCTCCCAGAAATAGTGATTCAAATATCAAACACTAAATAACACTAGAAGGGCTCACAAATGCACAATAACAAAAAGAACCAAAGGCAACACACTTGAAGCCATCCAGAAGGCAGCAAGTCTAGACACCGCCCACACAAGCCGGCTAGCACCACAGTCATATAGTTGAGGGTTGGAGAACATCGCACAAGACCAAGATCCTAGCACTAGCACCGGCCAAGTGCTATGCAAGCAAGAACACCATAAACACCACGACTGAATTACCACAATCACAGGCTCACAGCCAAGCCAACAAAGCCACCACTGCAAAACCAGCACCCGAATTTGCGCAAAGCAACTCACCTACGCCGCAGCCTGAATGCTGCGCACCGCCGCAGCGGCCTTGACTTGGCGCTTGGTGGAGTCATCACCACCGCCTAGGCCTGGTCCCAAGTCTCCGCCCTCACCGAAGTGCTGCCACACCGACTCAAAGGCCAAGAGCGCGACCTCAGGTTGCTGGAGATGGGGCCAAACCACACCATCGTCGTCGCTTGCCAAAGGTCAACAACCTAATGCAAGAGCTCAGAAGAGATAGATTCTATCACCATCAGTAGACTAGAAATCCACCAATTCAGGGAAGGGAGTTTTTTTTCTATAAATCTATTAGTATCCTAAATAAGTATTTCCTTATAGTAGTATGTTTGCTTGCGATGCAGAAGTCAAGCCGATTTAGGCCGAGGTAGCAGATCAGGCTACAGTTGATCCCAGCACTTACTACTATTCAGGCAAGCTATTTATTGATCACAAATATAGTTATGTTAAATGTACAAATTACATTCTGTATCATTACTATATATCTGCATGAAAAATGTATTTGAAAAACTAATGTGAATAAGAAGATGAAAATAGATGGAAAGAGAAAATAAAAGAGGAGAAAAAGAAAGAATTATAAGAAAAAAGAGTGGTCCAGCTGAGAGGAGCAGTTGGACTACAAGAGTATGTAAATAGGAGGGTAAAGGGGACTCTAAAAAGGCAAAGAGAGAAGGCAGGACCCCTTTACGTATGGATAAAACATAAGGACCCACAAAACTCTCACTTGGATAGGAGACTGTGTCTAAAGTGCCAACCATTTTTTGGTCTGCAGAAAACACTATCCTGTTACGTCATTCATTTCTCCACATTGGGGTAAAATATGTGTGAGTACCAATGGATGGAGTTAAGGACCAGTAACACCAGTCTGGAAGTGAGTAAGTCCCAGGCATATATATTAGCACAGTTGGAGTGTTGGGCCGGGAGCTAGTACCGACCAAACGCTATTGGAAACCGATGGAGCCCAGGTGAGCAACCCGATACACCGGTGGAAAATGGATGGGCTAGAGATTTGAGCAACATAACTTGGAAAATGTTCTGTACTTTAGACTTGACCTCGCACCTAAGGAAGTGTGGGAAACCTAGTAATGATGGTTCAGTGTAGCTATTGGTACAGTGGCACAAGCCTGCGTAGTGCACAATAAAATCTTGAATTCTTGCATGTCTCTTTGATTGGAGACTACAGTGATTACTAAAGATCTTTTTTTCACCCGAGTGAAAAGTAGAGTTTTCATAACTAAAATATGCCACTTAATTTGACAAAGAGTATTTTTCCAAAATCAGATAAGTAGAAATTGTGGTAACAAGCAAAAGAAGAGGCATACACTACATTTTTTGTTATTATAATACTTGCTGAGTACGTCAGTACTCACCCTTCCTATTATTTCCCTTTGTTAGTTCCTATTCCGACTTAGGAATACTCTGAGCCAGATGAAGGGACAGCAGGCACCGTCGAGGTCACAGTAGAGTTTTCATAACTAAAATATGCCACTTAATTTGACAAAGAGTATTTTTCCAAAATCAGATAAGTAGAAATTGTGGTAACAAGCAAAAGAAGAGGCATACACTACATTTTTTGTTATTATAATACTTGCTGAGTACGTCAGTACTCACCCTTCCTATTATTTCCCTTTGTTAGTTCCTATTCCCTTTGTTGGCTTCCGAGTTTTTAGCGATGTCAACGTTAGAAGTCGTATTATAGCGAAACACGTTGTTTGGAGTCCCATTATAGCAATTTTCTCTATGAGTGGGAGGGGCGGTACCGTGGTGGTGGAGGACGGCGGAGCCGGCGCCGGACATGCCTTGGTGCCGCAGCCCGGATTAATTGAATCGGAACTCGGAAGCCAACGGCGGCGTTGCCGGTCAGGCTGCCCAGCTGGATGGGTGGATCACCGTGACCTGCCGGTTTTCGCCGCTATTTCTCTGGTACCATCAGCCCAGCATTCGGCCCAGACCACTCTTCCGCTTTGTCTTTTCCACCGGGCCTATTCATCGCTTGTAGCCCAATTATTTGCTTCTTCTCGATGGCTTCAGACTTCCTTACTCTGCCTTGTCCTCAGCGCATCGGGAGAAATTAAAACATGCTGCCCTTTGCTCGCACGAGAGAGTTTTGGATGGCGTGGGCGCTTCCTGTGGTATCCACGTCGCCCCGAGCCCTTTGCTCCTCGCGTCGTCTCTCTCTCTCTACTCCCCCGCTTCCCTTCCTCCCTCTCGCAGTCTCGCGCCCCCTCCTCCCCGCCGCCTCTCCCCTCCCCTCCTCCCCGCTCCCCGCCGCCGCCCCTCCTCCCCGCTCCCCGCCGTCTCCCGGCCACTGCGCTGCCCGCCCCTCCCCCTTCCTACCCCGCCGCGCCGCCGCCGCGCACCGCCCGCGAGGCCGAGGTCGACGCCTCTTCGCCGTCCAGCCGAGCTGCGCGGCCGGGCAAGGTGGTGGCCGGGGTGCGCAAGATGGGGACGAAGGAGGCGCCGAGCGCCGCCGCAGGACGTAATGATGGCTACCGACGGCATGGAGGCTCGGGTCGTGAGAATACCAAGGGGCGCCGCAACACCGGCGGAGGAGGCCATCGAGCCGGCGGATGTGCTGTCGTGCAGATGCTCGCGCGCGCCGCGATTTGGCGCCGAGGACGCCATTTACGCCTCGACAAGGCGTGCGGCAGAAGGATCCGTGCCGCTTGACGCCTACCTCGTGAGTGCGGCGGCGCGCACAGAGCGCTTTTTCCAACGTGTCCCGTGCACCAAGGTGAAGAGCGCAGCAGCGAGCTCGAGTTGCTACCATGGCAAAGACGGGCACCGCATCCTAGGGACGGCACGGTCGAGGATCGGTAAGCATGCTTGCCTCACAATCCATTCGTCTATCGTAAGCATCTTCGCGGTGTAAAGGCTCCTCTCGCTGTGTGCTTGGGACGACATCGAATATGATGAATGCATGGAGGGATCTTGTGTCAATAACAACTTTACTTGGGCGCAAGCACATGATGACGTTGTGTATCGTTTTCCAGCTTGCAATACATATCTCACTTTCATTCTTTACACTGAGTTGCTGTACCAGCAGGTGAACTAAGGCAACGTCGACGGGATTCGGACCCTCCGGGCGCAGGGCGCAGGCCCTGCTGCACCAGCAGGTGAACTGCGGCAACATCGACGGGATTCGAAACCTCCGGGCGCAGGGCGCAGGCCTTGAGGCAAGGATAAAAATTCCCCTTGTCGCGTTTCTAACCTTTAGGTAGCATAATTTGTTATATGTACGTGATTTGCCGAGTTACTTTCTCATTTGGGGTGAATCTCGCTGCGTGGATTGACAAGGATGGGAAGACGCCCTAATGATCGCGAGCATGCGGCTCGATCTGCTGAATGTGGCCAAACCGCCAAAGTCTTGATTGAATTGGGCGCAAATGTGAATGCTTACCGGCCTGGTATGATTTTTTTCTCATGTCTCCGTATAATCGCCTTAGTTGACCTCAGTTACCACTATTATTCCTATAACACATAAAGGGGATTTGCCATTTTGCACAACTGAAGCGGTTAGAAAGTCATTATTTTTAGTTTGGTTCTATGAATTAGCTCCAGTCATTTATTGGCTGTTTTATGCAAAAGCGAGTTGATTTGGAAAAGGTAGGAGGTGTAAAAATGTGCATACATTACAACAGGAAGCAGCACCTTGGAAGTTTTAGTAGGACTGAAACCGCTCAATCAAATAGACAAACAAGGTAGATTGTGGGCAACTAAGAAAAGAGTAGCTTAGGGTTACATTTAAATAGGCTTGAGTATTAACTTTTATGCAAAATTGAACCTGGAGAGCTATAACATCACAGTATTGACATACATTGTACCAATTTTGTTTGAAGGAAATGTATTGTTTGATGTGAATCTGATCCTTACGAGTTGCTAGCGAGTAATGTATGGTCCTTAGGATCATCCTCGGATGCGTCCTTAATGAAGAGGTTACAATTTTTTATCACATTTGTAATGTTTCCTTATTTTATTTGCAGGATCACATCTTTGGGACCGCATTGCCACCATGTCGCCAAGATAGGGCTTGAGCAGATCGTCCATTTACTTCTATCACATGGAGGTATGTGATAGATTATATATGGCAGCATGCTTCATTCTTTTTGCCTCATTATAGCTCTATGGTCCTGGTTTTTGGAAGCACTTGCTCCACAACTCATGATATTATGTGATGTGTTCTGTAATTACTAAACAGCATCCGTAGTGCACTTTGCGTTTAGCCCTTATCCGAATGATTTCTTTTGTCACATCTCGAACAACATGCTCGCTCACGTTGAACAACATGTTGTCGTTTCATCTCGTAACTTATCTCGCTTCCCATAGTTTTTGCTATAGAACATAACCATGTCGCTTGAGTCTTCGTTGCTACCAAAACTTATTCCTACCGATAGAATTATTTTGTTGTACAGAATGTCATACACTATGCTATGCTTGCCGAAAGGTTACCGTCAGTAAATACAATCCTCTTATTGTAATTATTTTGTTGTACGAATGTCATGCACTATGCTATGCTTGCCGTAAAGGTTACTGTCTATAAATACAATCCTCTTATTACTAACTCTGTATTGACTATGCAAATACGTTTCGCATCATCATGTTATTCACGCCCCACCAGTTTCTACATAATCCCTTTCAACCAGCCTCAGCGACTTCACCAACATACGCCAATTGCACTACATGATTATAGTTGTTCACACATTTTTACCGATTCCGAGTGTTTATGATTGGTTCCAACTACTTTCTGCTGTTGTACCATTACTAAGGTAGCCGCCGATCGTTTCTACTGCTGCTGCGTTGCGTTTTGATCAACCGTGTCTCAATTACTACAATCATAATCTTTACGATCATGTGGTGATGTTATCGATCACTTTTATCATGTTGGTGATGTTGCGGAAAGAACATGGTATGGATGCGATTAAATTCTGAAAATAGCCACAGAATGGTCGCTTGGCATGTTGTCTTTGGCCCCTATATTATGCTATCTTCATATATAGCTTCTTTTTTCGGTTTTCTGTCTCAATTCCGTGGAATTTTGATGTCAGAATTTTCAAACATACCATCATTGAAGTTGCTCCGATCGGTAGAGCTGTTTACGAGATTGACAATGCTTCAACTAAGTCAACTTGCTGAGTCACTTGTTGAAGTATCTTTTACAGATGGACAAGTAATAGTAGACAAGGTACTTGGAGGGAAAAGCATTTGGTTAAAAATAATGTTATTAGGATGTTCTTTTGTAAAATCATTGGCCTCCCGTTTGGTCATTAACTTGTCTACCTTTTTCAGAATGATGACGCCTCTTCCATATATATTATTCAAAGAGGTCGTGTGCAACTTATATTGGTCGATCAGCAAATTCGGATGCTTGGGATCTTCTTAGTTCTCAAACGAAGCAGTCCAACAAAGTCCGAAAATGGTAATTATGTGGTTGACATAGACAGAGGAGGACACTTTGGAGAGTGGTCTCTCATTGGCAAGACTATTGCTTTTACCGCTATCTCGATTGGTGATGTGATCTGTTCTACTATTGCCAAGGAGAAATTCGATTCAATTGTTGGGCCTTTGCCTAAACTTTCACAGTGATTCCAAGTCATCAGATCTGAAATATTTTTCACATAGTTAGCCCACAAGATGTTTCTCAACCACTAACTTATCCCGTTGTGGCTTCTATGCAGGATTAAAGATTCTCTGGTTGCTAAGGGGCATGGTGCAGATGATGATAGTTCCTTTAGGAGGGTGCAGCTATTTGATTTGGTAGGGGTTAGTACTTCCATTCCTTTTCTCTATCATGCCATTTGTCTATCAGAGAGATTTTGCTGAGATTTTATATCTTGATACATGGTTGTATATATGTTCTCGTGAATGGAAGATGTGCATATATGCCACTGATTGCAATGAGATTGGTCTTGTCCAAATTAGAGGTTCTGCACGATAATCACTTAGCCCGATTGGTCCTTATCATTCGATAATGGATTCACGATAAACATACTTACATTTTAGCTAACGATGTTTTGTTTTGGTTGTGCTAACCATGGATCGTAAAAGATAAAAAGCTTAAAAGGTTTTACATTAAGAGAGTAAAAGATCTCCATAAGGAAGCACAAGTGTTTGAGGAGAAGGACCTCATGAAAAGTTTGAGCCATTCACCTTGTGTGCCGAAGTTTTATGTACTTGTGCTGATCAATCCTACCTTGGAATATTGCTAAATTGTTGCCTTTGTTGCTCATTGGCTTCAATACTTCATACACCACTAAATGAGTCATCCGCACGATTCTATGCACCTCTGTTGTCATAGCTCTAGAAGAACTTCATCCGTAAGATTTTTCTTTTGCTATTAATTGACATCTAAAAATTTGTATATATATGGTTTCTTTTATGAGAATCCACAGTAAGTATTTACTTCTCTTGACAAATATGCTAATTATATATGCAATTTCAGAAGTCCATTCTTTATAGAGGTGTTTGGCAGATGTTCTTATGCTCGACCAATCGGGACATCTGCAGCGATTCCAGTATGCAGAGTTTGCTAGAGGGTGCGTTGAGCGTTTACATGGAATTTTGAGAAGTATATTTTGTGATTCTCATCAACCGCACGAGAATAATTGGGAGATATTATGTTCACTCCAGCTAGGCTATCACTGAAGTTATCCTGTCTTTTCTATTTTTATTTGGATAATTGTAGTTCAAAATGTTCAGTACATCGGTTTTGCAATTATGCACTTTTACCGTCTGTGATGGTAGACTTTTTACTATTAAATTCTAAAGAAACATGAATGTTTACTATTTATAAATTTCGATAAGATCAAAGGTGGTGGATTCAGCATCTTTGGTAGGTGATGTATAGCCATATGCATTATCTACTTTTTTTTAATTGTGTGTACGCTTCAATGGACTGGTCGTAAGGTCTTCCAAATGCTCAAACAGTCTGAACCAAGTGTCAATTACTCATCACAAACATGTGGTCACCTCCACATGGTCTTTCACTACCTATTATCTATATGAGTTCCTCTACATGCACTTTGTACTATTGTTTTATGATCTCACTTCAACAACGTTGTAGGGCGCCGCGAAGCGCGCTTCCTTTTCTAGTATATATTGAAAGCAACCTAACCAACATTGCTGAGGGCACCAGCTTCCAGTTACACTATTACAGCACCCAGGGGCGGAGCCAGCATATAATCATTGAGGTCCAGTGACCTCAATGAAATTTAGCAAATCCTATAGAAAATTACTGTTTATTACTGTTCATCGGTGGAAGGGACATCATCGTACAATGGAGGTGACCTCAAAACTCCTATCGTCTGGCTTCGCCCCTGACAGCACCGACAACAGACTACCAGGTTGATGCTACTACTAGAACCAAACAAAAGCTTCAATGGTCACGAGAAATTAGCAGCACCCACTGACATCCCAAGTAAAGGACCTTAAGTTGGATTCAGAAACGTACATTGCTGAAGATTTGACAGTCAGAGCTTAGGTAGCAGCACAGCACTAAACCAACAAGACAAGAAGCACGGCCGTTCCACCGTCGTGTATGACCGGGGCGGGGCCATCACACTCCCGGAGTTGGTCGTGCAGTGCAGGGAGGTTGGCGCGATCAGCTTCCCATGAGCCACGTGCACTGAAAAAAGTGATTTATAATTGAAATTTTACTATAACTGATGGTGACTTATTTAGTCTAACTAAAATTAAAAAATTTAAAAATAGAAAAAAACAGATTAGCACATCACAGACAATGCAAACGAATATGAGAAGAAGTCGGAGATTCAAACTAAAATGAGGCAATTAGATATCCATCCCGTGCGATTGGACGCGGACACGACACTGATGCTGACCAGACCAGCACCCCAAAACTGCTGCTCGCGATCTCACCCGGCAGGTCAAACCAACCAACCAATTGAAAGTGCGTGTACATACATGATAATTCGCAACGAGCACTTCCCCATCAGGGCCATCACATCTTTCATACCACACACACTATTATACATATCGAAACCGGCCGTCCAAGCAGAGCAACACGACGAGAACATGCCAAAAATGGCAACCACCCTGAACTTGGCCGTGTTGCTGCTAATGCTAGCACGGCTGCTGGTCACACCGGCCTCAGCTCAGCAGCAGCCGCCGCCATTGCCGGCAACATCACCGCCATCGGCGCCAGCTGCTTCTGCGACTGTTAGTTTCAAGCCAAGGATCGTTGCACACTCCCAAATGATGGAAAGAATGAACACACGCAAGAAGATGAACGGAGTAGAACTTAGAATTTTTTCCGTTGGCCGCAACAGCATAGTCAAGCTTTTCTTACTTTTCTGTTCCAGTTTTGCTATTGCACAGGCGACTGAAATTTTTTTATGTTTCAGTCACCTGAAATTACACTCTCAATGAACTAAAATTGCAGCCCTCCTCCAAAAAAACAACTGCAACTTTAGGTGATTCAGAGTGCAACTTCAGGTGACCTGAAATTGCACTCTCAATCAACTAAAATTGCAGCCCCCCTAAAAAAACATGTGCAACTTCAAGTGATTCAAAGTGCAACTTTAGGTGACTGAAAGATAAAAAAATTTCAGTCGCCTGTGCAATAATCTATCCCTTTCTGTTTGTAGGACCGAAATAGCGACAGAGGGGGGTGAATGTCGCTCGCTTTTACCCGCCCCCGAGAAATCAAATACTGATTTTTCAGAAAGATGCAAAACACAACACCTCACAGAAAATTAAAATTAATTTCTCTAAATTTTGGAACGCATGCGACACCGAAAAATTCAGCATAAATCAGAGATTAACCAGTAAAAATTTCAGCTGAAAATAATGTTGTTTGATCCGCATGCAAAATAGTTGAAAATCAGCACAAGAAAAAAAAAAGAAAAGCAACTAAAGATGAAGAAGTGCCACTACTGCATGCTTCCCTTGCCATTCAGCCAACAGGAGCAGTCCGTGAAAGTTTTGGCCGAAAGACAGTAGCTGCAGAATGAAAAACTTCAGAGGAAGCTCAAATTCAAGAGAATGAGAGAGGAACTTCTTTTTTTCAGACAAAAACACCAAAAGCATAATCTAAATATAATGGAGGCTCTAAACAACACAAGAAATCAACAAAAGCTTGAGAAATTCAGAGATTTTCCAAAAACTGAAAAAGTACAGAGGGTTCAACTAAAACTCAAATTCCTCTCAAATCCATGGTCCTTTGGCTATGAAATTTTGCAGATATGTTAGCAATAGCCATGGGATAATCCAGATCAAATTTCATGCCATTTCTCTAAGGGAATCAAGAATGGCATCAAAACCCTAGAAGGCCAAAAACATGAACAGAGGAGCCCAAAAACTTAAATCTGAAATTAAACTTGGTTTGCTATGAAGATTTACTAGCCAAATGGCTTTTGAGCATCTACCATGTCATAGCAACCCATTTTGGGCCTTTCCAACAAGAAACAATAAGAAAACGAAAATATCACAAATCCACCACAAAGAGCATCGAAGAAACAGAAACAAGAACAGAGAGAAACTTCAGATTTTCCATTGCAAATCACAGGCAAAATACAAAGAGATACGTCCCCATACGCATGAACATTCAAACAAGGAAGATTACAAGTTCATCTCTCCAATCTCTCCCTCTCAATCCTCAAGATCACCAAGAACCTCACATGTTTCTTGGGAGGAATACACAGGAATGAGAGACTCTCATAGAACACATCGTAGAGACACAGAGGGAGCACACTCTGCCTCCACCAACAACCCCCACCAACTAAAGCCTAAAGTCAAAACAACCACTAAAGACTCTTTTGACTCTAGCAAACCCTAATTCCCTTTCAAGTGCTCAAGTGGGCATGCATCCCTCTCCACCTATTTATAGCCCACGGCTAACGGGTCTCCGCCCCGTTACGCCCGCTATTTCCAACGGAGCCCACTCCCGCTTGTGCAGTCTTGCGAAATTCCCGATTCGCCCCTCTGCACCTTCCAAGAAGCTTCCGCGCTCCTTGTCTCGCACGCCTCGCAACCACCTCGAGTCCACGTCGTCTTCGACACATCCCGACCGTTCTGACCTCAGCGCCACCTGCGCCTAGTCCGGTCCACCGTGTCTCACCACGACTCCGCCCGATGTCCTGCAGCCACACAGACAAGAAACACATCAAATAGCACCGCTCGATACATGAAAGCATAAATAGCATCAGTAAGTCATACTTACGCATACCGAAGTCCAAACCTGTCGAATAATCAGAATATACATCCTAATCCCATACGACCAAGTTTGACCACAGTCCGACCGAACCCGTTGCACCACGCAATGACTCGACTCCGAACTACCCAAACCAAACTCGACTTATCTAAACTAATGTCAATTACTCATCATTAACATGTGGTCACCTCCACATGGTCCATCACTGTTCTTCTCATTATTCACTTCTACTCGACTGGTACTTATACATTCAAAAACATACACACGTTAAACTAACACCTGATCCTATAATCTTGGATCAAGACCATTTCTTGCGCCACCACACCAGAACAGCCTCAACAACTCCTGATGACTTGGTAGCTACAGCGCACAAGTCCTCTACAACTACATACAAATACATGCAAGACACTAAAATACCTACAGGTCAAGATTAATTTCCAACAGCGACGACACCCTCCAGGGCTTCCAGCTCGAGTGCGACGACACCCGCTCCCCTCCGCGCTTCACCATCTACGGCTATAAGCACCAGCTCGCCGCCCTGTCCCTCACCGCCGGTGAGGCCCGGGCCTACCTCAACACGACGCGCATGTGCTACAACTCCACGGGGGGCTTCGTCAGCCGGAACACCAACGCGTACATGTCCCTCGGCACCAGCCCCTACCTCTTCTCCGCCTCGTCGCTCACGGCTGCCCCAACCTCGGCTACTTCGTCGACACCACCGGATACTGCGTCAGCTGTTGCATGTCCGTCTGCCGGCCGTCGCAGTACGCCATGCCTGGGCCGTGCACCTGCGTTGGCCGTTGGCTGCTGCCAGAGCGCCATGCCCTCCGGCGTCAACTACATCGAGCTGCACCAGTTCAACTTCCCGCAGGGGCAGGGGGACCCCGCCTTCGGCACCAACGTCACGGCGTGCCACTACGTGTTCCTCGTCGAGGCCGGGTGGTTCAGGTACAGCGATAGCGTGTACCTGGACCGTACCGACGACTTCGCCGTGCCCGTCGTGCTTGACTGGGCCGTCCGGAACGTCGGCAACTGCAGCGCCGCCAGGCGCAACGCGACGGACTACGCCTGCCGGAGCGCTCGCAGCGAGTGCGTCGACTCCAGCAACGGCGCCGGGTACCGGTGCAACTGCTCCAAGCGCTGTTGGCCGAGCCAAGGAAAGAGATGCACACAAGTACAGAATGAGTGAAACAAAGGAGAGGCTTCTCGGCGACTCATGTCTTTTCTACCTTTCTCTTCTATTTACTATATTTTCTTAAACTCTTCATAACATATTACAAAGTATATATAGACAACGAAGCCACATAGGTCACTCATCTACTATAACTCTGATTCTGACAACGACTACCAGTCCATACCGAGCAGTTCGTCAACTAACCGAAGCTCCATGTCATTCCACGACTGCTATAGTGTACACGTCTGCTACAGTGACAGGCTGCACATGTCCGCTATAGCATACCGCTGCTTCGACCACGAATTCGACTCCTTTTTTGACCATGGCTTCGACTGCGTCTTGTCGATCACTTTACTGACCAAGGCTTGTCGACCACAGCACCTTGACTACATCTCTGACCACACAGACCATCGACCACTGTAGCTACGACTACTGACCATTGACCAATGTAGTTACGACTACCGACCATCGATCACTGTAGCTACGACTACTGACCATCGACCACTGTAGCTACAACTACCGACTATTGACCACTGTAGCTATGAGTACCGACCATCGACCACTGTAGCTACGACTACCGACTATTGACCACTGTAGCTACGACTACCGACCATCAACCACTGTAGCTACGACTATCGACCATCGATCACAGCACAATTTGACTAACGACTGCAACAGTACTCCTTCGAGTGCCGACTGAGTCACTGTGGCTTCAACCACTCCTTCAAACATGGCATTGACCACGGTTCGACTATGGCTTCAACCATGGCATCAACGACGGCTTGTCGACCATGCCTTCGACCATGGCATCAACCACGCCTTCAACCATGACATCGACCATAGCTTGTCGACCACGCCTTCGACTGATTTGGAGTCTCCGACCGCTCTCTGACTCCGAGTCTTTAACTGACTCCGTAGTACTTGAACACGCTAAGTACTCAACTACGACCGCGTAGTACTTAAACACACTGAGTACTCGACACCGATCACTCTCAACAACAAGATTATATCTAACAAGGGCATCCCTACCTCGACGGTGGATGCAGAGGTACACATTGTAACACATTGCCGGCATCACTGAATTGTTGTGTTCTCCCAGTAAATTTGTCTGATCAAATGATGAAATTGCTTTACAAACGGAAGACATCGACGAGTGCCAACGCAAAGACGAATACCCATGCTACGGAGTCCGCACAAACACGTTGGGAAGCTACACTTGCCAATGCCCACCGGCGACCAGTGGAGATGCCACCGCGAAGAACGGTTGCCAACCGAAGGACAAGTTCACTTTAGCTCTAAAAGTGGTTACTGTTAAATCATCTAAGTCTAAGCATTAACAGCAAACCTTAACCCTAGATCGAAATCATGAACACTACTATTAACATTAATGCAGAAGCGTGAATTAACATACCCGAAGACAAGGAGGTCATCTTGAGGTGCTCGGTTGTTGACGTAGAGAAGGTCAGCCGGCGGGGACGACGGAGCCGTGGACGCAAACGGAGAGGTTCGGTCTTCATTCACCTTAGTGCCGTTATTAGATCGGGTCTGTGGGGATTGTCGTGGCCTAGAGCAAGAACACGGAAGCCCTGCCGAAAACCCCTTTTTATTTGGCGCTAGGTGACCGGGATCGCAACCACAAGCTGTTGGTAACCGCCTCCGATCAAGGCGTAAGGTGGAGGCACGCCTCCCTGAAATCTCGGGGTTGGTTAGCCGAGATCAACCCAACAGTTACAGGTAACCAGATCATCACCACGCATCATTCTGCATTTCTACTTCTCTTTGGTTGTGTCTTCAATTTCTTCTCGGGAAGAAACTAATGAATATTCCAATGTCATATTCAGGAGTCCGTGTCGGCGTGTTCTTGTCAGTATTTATGTGCTTCTGGCTCTACCTGGGGCTCCAGAAGAGGAAGCTCATCAGAAAAAAGCAGAAGTTCTTCGAGCAAAACGGAGGCGTCCTCCCACAGCAGCAGATGCGTTCCTATAGTAGCACTGGCGCAGGCACCTGTGGCTTCAAGATATTCTCCTGAGAAGAGCTTCTCGACCAATAGCTTCGCCGCCGACCGTGTTCTCGGCCGCGGTGGGCACGGCATCGTCTACAAGGACGTCCTCGAGGACAAGACGGTGGTGGCGATCAAGAAGTCCAAGATGATGGAGGAAGCCCAGACCAAGGAGTTCACGAGGGAGATGTTCATCCTCTCGCAGATCAACCACAGGAACGTCGTCAAGCTGCTCGGCTGCTGCCTCGAAGTCGAAGTGCCCATGCTGGCCTGCGAGTTCGTCTCAAACGGCACTCTCTACCACTACATCCATGACAAGGACCTCAAGTCGGACATAGCCTTCGATACCCGTCTTCGGATAGCTGCAGAGTCTGCCGAGGCACTCGTGTACATGCATTCTTCAGCCTCGCCGGCGGACTGCAGTGAAGGATGCCCGGCACGAAGAGCTTCTGGACAGCCGAGTGAGGAATGAGATGAGAGCCGAGGTGCTCGAAGAGATCGCGCACCTCGTGATGCGACGCCTGGGCATGAACGGCGACGAACGGCCGATGATGGAGGAGGTTGCGAAGAGACTGGAGATGCTGAGATACCAGCAGCACCCGTGGGCTCAAGCTGATGGCAATCCGGAGAAAAGGCAGAGCTTGTTTGCCATGGAACAACGGAATGTGAACCACAAGTTCAGACAGCAAGATGATGTCCTTGATCATGAAGACGGCAGTACATGTACCTTTAGCTTGTAGATCAAAATATTTGTACCACTCTTTCGCAAATCCTTTCAGATATGATTTATTTTCTCGGATCAATCACAACTCACAAGAAAACAACTTGTTAGAATAAAACTTTGACACAAAATAGCGTGGAACTAAAGAACCTCCAAGAAGTTTACGTGGTTTGCAAGGTACCGGGAAATTGAAGAAATGACTTAAACAATCGATATGTAACTGTGCCTGTTAACCATTCATGTCAACAGAATGTAAAAAAACTCACTCAGGAATATTTATTAGAAGGGTGGGGGATTACAATTTTGACAAAAAAAAAAAGAATCAAAAGTGATTTGCAAACCATATTTTGTGTATTTTACTGACTACTAGAACGGCCAAACTGATTAACTAGATTTATGTGCAAAAACTAAACTACAGTTCAGGATTAATTATGTGAAAACTGTAGCTTTTATTTGGAGAGCTGGTGTTTCATGAAATTTCCTGACAGATGCCTAATTCACAGCTTCCTTAGAAAGGAGTAAGCCTCCCAGTGTAAGTCATAGCACTCAGCGTCCCATGACAAACCCTTTGCCATCCCATCCTTAATCCGCCAATCCCACCGGGAGGGGTCATTCTTCTGCACATTGGAGAGTAAATTATGTGTCGATTCAAGAAGCAAAGAGGTTCAGAATATAGCTTATTCAGAGATATAGTTTCAGCTTCCTGAGCCTTTTGATTGCAAATTTGGCTTATGCCTCCCTTAATTGATTTATTCCGAGATGATTGGTCGTGTATAATCAACAGCTATGCGACACAGTAGCTAGTGCCCTAGAGATCGTGAACTTACAATGTCATCA
This sequence comes from Dendrocalamus sinicus, assembly GCA_036346575.1. Classification (NCBI taxonomy): domain Eukaryota; kingdom Viridiplantae; phylum Streptophyta; class Magnoliopsida; order Poales; family Poaceae; genus Dendrocalamus; species Dendrocalamus sinicus. The sequence continues at coordinate 34,968,133 of CM070646.1, read as the reverse complement.
AGAGCTTGAGAAAGAGACATGTCTCCGTATGTTGAGATGATGTACTGAGACATTGCTGTGTTGGAGTAGTCATGTCGCTCGGATAGCCTGGTTACAAGTAAAATACTCTGAGCCATAAGTTACAACATAAATGCATAATTGCCAATCAACTGATCTTAAAGCTTACCTTGATCCATACTGTGAGCTTCTGCTGTCGCCATGCACTTTCAACTCCCTATGGACACATAAAACTTCTCATCTACATCATATTGAAGGGAGGGAATTGCCTGAGTAAATACTGTGTGGTTTTTACCTGGATCCATCACTGGCAAAGTTTATCTGTACTGGTGCAGACCCATACTTTATTGCCTTCATCTGCCCACAAAGATAGACTTACTTGCTAAGAGAGACAAAATATCAACACTGGATGACACATCTATAGCAGCAAGGTGAATAAAACCACTGTATGCACAAATGATAGTTGGTAGACAATATGTTTTGCAATTGATGCATTACAATATTACATATGGCATGCAAAACGAAAAAGTCACCACAGAATAAAAAGTATACATATATCTGAACTGTAAGGATGAGTGGTTCTGCTCAAACTTTCTTAAAGGAACTAATTACTTTGGGGTGCTGGAACTTATGGATACGAAGAAATAAATGCATTTTTGAAAAAATTCCACCGAATAAGCATAGGTGGAAGAGGATGCTCTTTCCAGATCTGGAAATGCTAAAAGTTAGAAGCTCTGCTGAGATGGTGGTTGCATTGGATAAGTGGTTGGGTGAACATTAATTTGCTTCAATCTAGTTTAGTCCAGTTCTTGTATTTTTTTAGCTAGGTGTGGTAGAGGTTTTGTAGATCCTGTGGATCTTTCTTGTACAATACACTATATATTTTAATATATATTTCAGTAGGGTCCTCCCATACTGTTCCATAAAAAAAGATGAGTGGTCATGGTGCTAATTAGTCATTCCATCATACTAAGTATGTGGAAAATGGAAATGACTTCACAGTTCACACCAGTTCTGGCCCAAAGGATTTCACTCTCGAGTTGTGTCTGTGGTGTTCCCCTTTGGGGCCGGTGTTTGTATTCTCCTTTTCTTAAAATGAATGGTAAAGCTTCTGCCCTTGGTTTTTTAAAAATTATTATTTTGTTCAGTACCATTGCGAAGATCAAGGAGTTGAAAAATCATTGCTTGTGAGAATGACATGTGGGGTCCGGGACCACCTGTCAGTAACACATTGGATGGTATTTTTCAACTATCTTTGCGTCTGAGCAATATTGCCCTTTTATAAAAAGGATTTCACTCTCCAATTCGATCAGTTTGCGTCCATCAATCAGTCATACTCTAGAGACTGGTGATCTTATTCCTCCTTCCAGCAAATCATCTGGCAATGACTCTTCTGAGTTTCAGACACCCTTATGAATTGAACCTTAGCTTACTAAGAAAAAGTGGAAAAGAAAACTGGTTTTTACATACCGCTATTTGCAGTGATGGATCGTGAAAGGAAGAGCACAGAATGATATCAGAACCTGCAAATAGTAAATGTGCCAGGGACTCATCGTATATCTCAATAAATGTCATTTTGTTTCCCTGTTTGATAAACTGAAACAAATGATAAAGAAATCAAATGATAATATACACATGGTATGCCATGAACATGGCAAGCTTAAACAAGTTAGCTATTTTAGACACGGAATGGCAATACATTTATTTCTTCCTTTAATGCCCGCACAGTTGAGTTCATGACAGATCCTTTCGTTTCCATGATGATGACCTGTATAGTATAAACTCTGGCAACTATGCTAATAGATAACCTGACTGTTGAAGTCCAAATGGAAGGCAACACAAACCTTAGCACCTCTGCGCAGAGCAACATGAACTTCCTCCCTAAGATTATCAACATTTGAATCACCATCGCAAATACATCCTACCTGACAAATGACTTTTTACTTCATGAAATGTTCACTGTAATAGCTAAACAAAGAAAAGCGCCTAAACACAAAATAATTAGGTACATACTGTAATGGACGGACAACTGTGGAACCCAAGGCGACGCTTAAGTGCTTCTCTGCAAAAAGATTTTCCTTCAATATCATTTGCAGAATACCGCCAAGGAAGATAAATGTCTTTGGATGGATCCCAAAGTTCTCCAGGCAATCCATGAGATGCAACAAATACCTTCTCCCTGGAAAGGAAAGGAAGCGTATGTGAGAACAAACAATTGTCAGTTGCGACCAACATTTTTAGCCCCTGTAGAGAGAACAGATGTAGAAAGCTAAACAAGAATAGGATAATTACTTATGGGTAGTTAATGTTTCTTCCAACCCATGTCCCAAGCCTTGGATAAGCACATCCCTTGAATGGGTTGAGGACATTAAAACAACTCTATTTGAGTAAACAATCCCTCCCTGTAATGTACGACCAGAAGTTCATCAAAAGATATAAGTTTACTTGGGGACATCAAGGGCTTAGGACACATGTCAAATGGGAGTAACTTATACTGGTTAGGCAGCTTAAGTTTCACTTGCACCAGTTACATTTACAAAGTAGTCACGGTGTTGATGATGTCAAGCACGGTAGTTTGCACCAACCGTGCAAAGTTTTCCTTGTCAGAAAACCACAATTTGAATGTGTCACTGCATGAAATAAAGCATGGAAATCTCCAAGCATAAAGTGCTTGCAGTTGGCATGGCGCTTGCCTTATCCAAAACCAGGCTTCACACATTTGTTATTCAAAAGATATATGATACGTGAAGCGATTTCTTTTGTTCTGGCATTCCAATATTTTTCTTCAAGCACATGTTTGAACAATAAGTTTCCCATAGAAAAACAAAAATGCCTCTGTAATAAAGGCGTGTGTTGCAAAGTTGACAGAAATTTAGATCAACCATGGTCTTCAATGTCATATATCACAGCAGTCAAGCCCTGGTATCAACTCCTAAAAATTTTAAAAGACTTACCTTCAGAACATTAACAAGATGTGTCTTATTAGTATCCTGCAGACGATCAGGGCGATGAAGTTCATGAGGATTAAGCCCGCACAGCTCCAGCTTAGCTGGCTCCTCTAGGCACTGCACATAGGTTTTTTTTGGTAATTTGTCCATTAAAGATATTTGAAAGATAGAAAATATCTAGTCCATCCCAGTTTCACATTGTTGTTGGTAAATTTTAGCAAGGAAAACACAACGGTGGAAAGAAGTGTAAATGAACTTATCATGGTGGCAATGCATGACGCATGATCACATATACATGTTCCAATGGGTACTCACTTAAAAGATGAATCAGCTCCGCAAAAAGAAAAGATGAATCAGCTAGTATCATTCATTAGTAATGATAGCTGTTGCCAGAAAAGAAAAGGAAACAAGCAGATAAGGCATAGGTTCCTTTCCCATAATTCCATAGTGGCACCCTTCATTGAACGGTTGTTGTTATATTTCCTCCCCAAACTCAAAGGCCTGATCAAACACATTCAAAATATAATGAAAAAATCAAAAGAAATTTGAAGATGTGACTCGCTATATCAGAAGGATAATTTTTTGTTCTTCAGTCCAATTGTCATTAGAATAGCTATTGTTCAGCAACAGTGATCACTGATCAGCTTGTTTCACTAAGGACATTCAACACAATTAACTAGCAGCGACTCGTAAAAAGATATATAATATTTACTTGTGAACTCAAGTCTTGACATGTGAATAATATCCGAGTGTTCCCAAGTCCCTGAAAATAAAGCACAAGTTATAATGCAAAAATTCGCATAAGACTTGGACAAAATGCCCAGATAACTTTCTAAAGCATATAACAAATATTCAATTTTGTTTTTGCTTCTACATTTCTAATGTTTTATACTTTTTCTAAACTCATGATTTGGGAGAGTTTTCCACATACATACAAGTGGAGATGCACACAACTTTTTATTTGTATGCAGAAAATAAATAATCATCATCAATTTGTTTGTATACAGAACACTGTACACATGTTTCCTCCTTTGTTTTCAGAAGGAAATATTTATCATTGGTGATACTAGGACAAAACTCTATTAGATGGCAATATTATCGATTTAACATGGAGAAGCAAGGAAGGGCATAGGCTGTTGACAGAAGAAATGATGGAAAAAGTCTATATTACCCCCGAACTTTGACGGAGTGTCTACTTTAGACCCTGAACTACAAAACCAGGTATTCTACCCCCCCCCCCCCATCTTCTAAAAACGCAGCAAATAACCCCTAGGGTGGTTTTGGAGGCGGTTTTGCGACGATGACATGAACAACGACATGGCGATTACTCATTAGATCAGATAAACTATAAAAAAATATTTGCATATTAGGCCCAAATTTCGGTGAGAACCCTTCTTCCTCCTATTGCATACTGATGTGTGGCCACCGTTGCTCGTGACGGCAGCATCGCAGTGCACGGAGCAGTGTAGAGTCCAGTCCATCCTGAAGGTTCATCTCTTGGATCTTCAGGAAGCTGTTGTGTTTGATGCTGGCTGGCATAGAGTTTGTGTAGTAGTTCAAGGGGGCAAAATAGACGCATCACCAAAGTTCAGAGGGTAATATAGACTTTTTCATAAATAATTTGCAAACTATTTCATACCATTATAAGGAAAGGATGAAGAATATCTTAACAATGTCTTTGAGAGAGACAAGAACATTAGTAATCAGCAGAACTGACCTGGGGAGCAAATATATCCCAGAAAAGTGGCCCCACTATAGCAGTTTCCCAATTATGTACGTGCAAAATGTCCAGCTGCTTTCCAGATTTTACAATATAATCCAATGAAGCGCGAGAAAAATAAGAAAATCTGTAATAATATATTTATTGAAAGGAGGATCATGTGTTAAAATATACAGTACGCACATATCATTTGTATGTCACATGCAACAGATGAACAGCATGGCACAATCGTTTCATAAGTTGAGCTTCCAATAAAAGCTACAATTAATGATCAACAGGTGCACAAAACTTAATCAGTTCAAATGCAGGTCATTCTACATGGTGTATTCCTAAATATTTACTAACTATTTTATTCTGCATACCGCTCAAAGTCATCCGGGTAGCCACGCAACATATCGCGATTGAAATATGAGAGTTGAACTGGCTCTATGAGTGTAAGACTAACACCACTTGATATACTGCATCAAAGAATATAAATTAGGACATAACACAGCTAGAGCTAGACAAATACAAAAGCATGCAGCAACGATAAGATATGGATGATTATAAACTAAAATAAGACAAGAACTGGGTAACAAGACTTGCTATGTCTCTATGCATACTGGTAGTATATATTTACCCTGTCCATATTCTGTTTTTGTGCCAACGACCGCCAAAATAAGATTCATACTCTGCCTCAGCTTTCCTCAGACCATGAATTCCATCTACATTTATGCCAGCATACCTATTTTTGTGTCATACCAATGCAATCAACACGATAGCTTTGCTTGCAATACTGCAAACATAAACACAACCAGAAAAGATAGGCAAAATTGGCCGCAGGACATAAAACTTTTGTGGCATTTGTTGCAGGACACTGATAATTTGTGCCTTTGTTGAAACACACTAACCTTTTGTGGCTCTTTGCCGTAGGATATTTACACATTAAAATAATATATCTGCCTAATTAGGAGAGGAACAATCTAAAATGACTTCTTTACCCTTCTCCTTCAATCCTTTGCCTTGGTGAGCTCACATCGACCACCGCCACCCACAAGCCGCTCTTGGGAATCCCCAACCACCATCACCAACGAGCCATTGAGCAGGAGCGATGCGTCGTCCAGCCACAGCTCCTTTCAATAAATATATTTATTGTGGTGCGCGGCGACGTGATGGCCTCAGCGACCGCGGCCTGCACACGATCAGCGGCTCATTCAACGCGGCGGCAAAGACGGAGCACACCTCGGAGTGGAGAAGCTTTTCCACACTCTCCTCATCATGGCCAAGAAGCCCAAGCGTCGTGGCCGTGGCCTCTTGCCCGTCATCGGTGCCTTCCTTGAGTAGCTTAACGAGGAGTGTGGGTTGTCCTTCTCTATATTTCTTTTCTCCCAGCTAGATCTGATTTGTGGGCTCCACGGACAGAGGGCAAAACAGATTTATTCACCCACCTCCTCTGTCCTCTCTCAATTGGATATATTATTTTAAGAGTCATGCTAACGCACGTGTAACACCCCAGCCCTCCACAGGGCCCAAGATGCTATCACCACACACTTACCATTTCAAAGGTGTTGCTAATTGTAGAGAATTAGGGGAACACCTCACACCCAATGTGGGGGGGTGACTTTCATATATATAGCCATGTACAACTTGTGTTACAAGAAAGGGTATACATATATCTAATACCCGCCCGCAGTCACAGCGGGAGGGAACTGGACGCAGAGACTGGACCTAAAGTCATTAAACAATTGTACAGGTAGTCCCTTAGTCATGATGTCCGCGAACTGATGTGCGGAGGGAACATGAAGCACACGGATTTGTCCCAAAGCAACCTTTTCGCGGACGAAGTGAATGTCGATCTCGATGTGCTTCGTGCGACGGTGATGAACCGGATTGGCTGTCATGTAGACTGCACTAACATTGTCGCAGTAGACAATAGTCGCCGAAGGGATCGAGACATGAAGCTCTGGCAATCGCCGCAGCAAGAAGATTCAAGAATCGCATGAGCAATACCGATACTCGGCCTCTGACCGAACGGACATCGAGTCCGCCGCCAAGACCGGAGACCAAGTTGTCGCCGAGGAAGATGCAAGAGCGAGGTGGAACGCCGAGAGTCGTGGCCGGCCCGATCAAGATCGAGTAGGCAGTGATGGAGGCCATACTGGTAGTGCCGAGATGTAGGCCTGCGTCGAGGGTGCCCTTCACATAGCGCAGGATGCGCTTGATCGAGCAAGCGCGGCTCCGCGGGTCGTGCATGAAGAGGCATACTTGCCGAATGCGCGAGGCAAGGTCCGGACGAGTGAGAGTAAGGTATCAGAGCGCCAAAGAAGACTCCGTACTCGAGGGGTCACAACGAAGCGCCGTCGATGGCGGACACTTGGCCCGAGTCAATAGGTGTCGCCAGAGGTGACACTCGGCCATGCCACCCAAGAAGATCAACGCGTATTGTCGCCGGGGCAAGTAGGCCGTCGGAGGAGCGCGTGACGGAGATGCCGAGGAAGTGGTGGAGAGCACCGAGGTCCGTCATGGCGAACTCTGGCCGAGCCGGTTGGTGATGCGTCAGAAGAGTCGGGAAGACGCCGTCAAGATAATGTCGCCAACGAGAAGCGGCGGTAGGCGACATCATCTCGATCTTTATAAATAAAGAGAGACGTGTCGACTTAGCCGCCGTGAAGCCGTGCGCGCGCAGATGTAAGATGCAAACGGCCGGTGCCATGCTCGAGGAGCCCGCTGAGACCGTATAGTGACTTGTGCAAAAGACAGACGAGTCGAGGGCGAAAGGTCGACGGCCGGACGGCCATTGGCGATGGCTGTTTCGCAAGGTCGCCATGAAGAAAGGCGTTCTTCACGTCGGTGATGAATAGGCCAATCCCGCGATGCGCAATGCTTAGCACAACGCGGATGGTGGCCGCTTGACCACCGGTGAACGTCTCGTCGTAGTCGACACCGGCCTTTGGGAGAAGCGCGAACAACCCAACGAGCCTTGTGGCGGGCAAGCGATCCATCGGAGTGGAATTTGTGTTTAAAAATTCACTTGCCCGTCACAATGTTGGCGCCAGGTGGTCGTGGCACTAGGCGCCAAGTGCCATTGTCGAGAGAGCTTGATACTCTTTCGCCATGGCAAGACGCCGCCGATTGGGATCACCAACGCGCGCGCGGTAGTTGGTCGGGCATGGAGAAGTCGACGAGCGAAGAGGTTCCGTAGTTGACAAGTCGCACCGCCCCGCTTATAACGAAGTCATGGGCCGCCGCTCAGGAGGAGGCGGGCAGGATTCTGTTGCTGCGGGATGCTGCGGTTGCACCACAGGAGGAGCGGCATCCCCGCCGGCATCCAACAAAGCGACGCTAGTGTCGCCGTGTGTAGAGGCGGGCGGCGCTGAACACCATGTTGAACCGGCGGTCGATTTCTTCTTGAGGTTGTGCGCGACGCCGCAGCAGTGGTGTCGGTGGTGCTTTGTTTGTGACGACGTCGCCGATAAACGGCGCTGGCGGCGCCCCGCCGGAGCGCAAGGATGCACAGCAGGGCCGGCCAAAATGATGGCCGGATCGTCGAGTAGCGGTTGCTCAGAGCAACCGAGGAAGAAGCGGCCGCTCGACACGAAGGTGGAGCGACCGACGCGCGGAAGAAGCGCCCCGCAATAAAAATCAAGTGAAGAAGCACCAGGCGGTGTTGCGCGAACGGAAACACCGACTCATCAAACACGACATGTCGGAGATGAACACACGTCGCGTAGATATATTGAGGCACCGTAACCCTTGTGGGAAGAGGATAACCAGAAGACGCAGGAGCGGAACGAGGTGCGAGTTTGTGGGAGTCGTGGCACTAAGGTTGGGGTAACACGGACAACCGAACACGCGAAGGTGCGAGTGTCTGGAACGGAGTGATGAAGGAGTTGGTATGGTATTTTGTTGCCGATGGAGGAGGAAGCGGCGGTTCAAAGCACATATGTGGCGGTGGCAAGCGCCTCGGCCCGAGAAGCGGCGGCATGGAGGCATGTATGAGAGAGTGCGGATGGTGTTGTTGATAGTGCGGATCATACGCCGGCTTTGCCATTTGCGGAGAAGTGTATGGGCAAGAAAGTCGAAGAAGAATGCCGCGACTCGACAAGAAGGTGGACATGGCATGATTAACGAACTCAGTGCCATTGTCGGCCTGAAAGCACTTAGGAATATAACCAAATTGAGTCTAAGCGTATGCAACAAAAGCAACAAAATGACCATAGACATCGGATTTGTGACGCAATGGAAAGGTCCAGCAAAAATGGCTGAAATCATCAAGCATGACCAAATAATATTTGTAACCCGAAGTACTAAGAACTGGAGATGTCCATACATCACAATGAATTAAATCAAAAGGTTTGGACGTGGTGGACATTGAACTAGCAAAAGGCAGACGCGTGTGTTTGCCAAGCTGACAGGCATGACACAAGGAACGCGGTGCTTTATTACACGTGATAACCGACATGTTTTAAAGAGACGCAACGGCGGAGGCGGCTGGATGACCCAGGCGGTGATGCCATAAGGTGGACGAGACGGCGAGGCCGCAACTAGCGGTGGTGGAAGGTGACGAAGGAATGGTGTAGAGGTCCCGCCGCTATTGCGGCGAAGAATCACGCGCCTCGCCCATGGGTCCTGACAGAGAAACCGAGCGTCAAATTCAATGGAACGATTATTATCACGTAAACCGACGAATCGATAGAAGATTGCGCACAAGAGCGGTGCAACAAGAACATTGTTGAGGTAAAAGGAGTGACGGTGTGGAAAGAATGGAATTGCCGCGACTTGTAATGAGGATGGGTGACCATTGCCACAAGTGATAGACGAAGAAGAAGGAGGGAGGCGGGTGAGTAATATACCATCTGTAGATGTCATATGGGACGTAGCGCCAGTGTCGAGCACCCAGGGACTAGCACCGTGAACAGCCATCTGGTTGAGAGCGGCTATGAGACCCGCTTGGTCCCATCCGTCATTTCGAGATGCTCCGGCGTGAGCGAAGCGGCTGCTGCATGCATGCGGCGGGAGGAGAATTGGGCGGGCGTGAAGGCCGTATGAGCTCGCGAGGTGGCGAGGAGACCGCCGCGCAAAGTGATCGCTGCGGCCGCTGCCGATACCACGGCACCGCCGCCGTCCGGCAAAGGTCCGGCATACCCACGCCCGAAGGGGTGGGTCGGGCGGCGCTGTTGGTCGCGTCGACCACCTCCGCCGATATCGCCGATCTTCGCCGGTCTTCTTTATTGCGATTGCCACCGCCCCTTCTTATTGTTGCGTCGGTTGGAGGATGGCGACCGCTCGTCCTGCGCCGCGCCGAAACACGTGGAGGCAGAGCTGCAAGCCGTGCCGCATGTGGGCGAGCGGGCGAAGAGAGCGGTCTCAGAGGAAACTTTGCCTTCATTGACGAGGCGAAGTTCCTTGAGTACGAGCTTCTCGCGCGCGGTGTTGAAGTCGGGGAGCGGCGTGGTGTCGGTGATGTTGTCCGCCGTGCTGGAGAAGCGCGGGTTGAGGCCGCGGAGGAGATTGAGGACCGATTGCGGCGGCGAGGCGGCATGGCCGACATCGCGCAAAGCATCGGCGATGGTCTTCGCGCGCCGCGATGAGTCGTTGATGGAGAGATCTCCCTGCTTCATCGAGGAGAATTCCTCATGCAGGAAGACGGCACGAGGCTCTTTGTTGGCCATAAAGAGGCCCTCTATGGCGACCCAAAGTTGTCGCGCCGATTGATCATGCGCCATTGCAAGGTCTGGGCGTCGGTGGCGATCGGCCGAGAAGCCAATCGTGGACGCAGAATCATCCATGACCCATCTGGGATCATTGGGATTGGCCGCAGAGCGCCGTCGATGTGGCGCGAAGATTGAACTTTCCGAGCAAGGATTTGAAGAAGGGCGCCCATTTGTGGAAGTTTGGGTGTTTCAACTCGAGGGCGAGAGGAACATGTGAGCGGACTGCAATCGTGGCATAGGGAGCAACGACGATCGGTCCAAAGAGGAGGTTTGGCATGTCGCGCCGTGTTGGGATCAGTGGAGAGCGGTCGGCATTGTGGAAGATTGGCCGGGCGGAGGCGGCGGCTGAGAAGAAGAGCGGCGGCGGCTAGGGTTTAGAAAAACAGGGGAGGCGGCGGCCTGGGGAGAGGCGGCGTCGGGTTGAAACCCTAGAAAACAGAGGAGGGCGGCGGCGGGTGAGAAAACAGAGGAGGGGGCAGCGGAAGATGCCCAGGAATCAATCTGATACCATGTAGAGAATTAGGGGAACACCTCACACCCAATGTGGGGGGGTGACTTTCATATATATAGCCATGTACAACTTGTGTTACAAGAAAGGGTATACATATATCTAATACTAATCTAACTTTTAGCAGCACCTCCACTGTTTTTTTATGATTACCCACAGGGAGAAAACAACAAATAAATATAAGATAATCGCAAAGCCAACTAACTTCATATTACACAAACCAAAACATAAACAGACTCTGGTCACCACGACCATGGAGACCCACCACCACGGCTCGCAAGCAAACTAAACCAAACAGCAAGCCACAAAAGACTTAACATTAGATTAAACATAAAAGCTTAGTGTAAAGCTAAATTGTTATTTCATATGTGCAGTGCCAAAAGGACTATTCACATTCTATGCATGTCGACATCATTCACCTAAAAACAACGACAAAGCAAGGGTAAGTCTGGAGACTCAGTAAGCACACGATAAAAGTTTAGTATATTTTAGCAAGGACACAAATTTTCAGTGTCCTAGAGCAAATGCCGCAAAAGTTCAATGTCTTATAGCCAACTTTGGCAAAAATATATTACTAGGGAAAACATCACACCTCAATTATACATGCGCCAGAGATCAATCACAGACCAAGACATAAATTATTTTAACAGGTTCATGAAGTAACAAAAATTACTTGAGATGTTTCGCCCAGAATGGAATAAATAGGACAATTACTGAATCACAGATGGGTGCGAAAGCTAAAGATTCAAATCTTCACAAGAAGATCTAGTTTACAATGTGTAGCATACAGAATGGACCAGAAATTGTATTATTTGCCAATTCTATTTAGATTTCAGGGTTTTACACTGCGATAGTTGAAAGCATCTCCTGAGAGGCAATGGTAGTTACATGGTGTAACTTATTAGGGTATTAGAGATACATTGGTACAACCCAAAGCTGCAACTAAAAGCTTAAAACGTGTGGTATATAGTTGAACATTGTTGACTCTACTCAACCCACATAATTGTTCCCAATCATATTTAATATATTATCGAACCATTAAAACATAAAACCTTCAGTTGCCAGCTCATTTATAAACACACACTAGTGTGATTGTAATAAAGATTTGAAAAGGGAAAATATATTACTCCACAAGTGAACACATGTTTGTCACAAGGAAATTGCATACTTGGGTAGTATGACCTCCACCAAGTTACCCTTTCTTTGAAGAGCACAAGATAAACCAGTAACGTAGGTTGCTAATGATCCGCATGATGCTACTGGATCCATTTCACTGCAGATGTGCACAATATGGAGAGGTTTCCTGCAAAACAAGCCTTTGCATTGAAAATAGGCCATTTGAAATATAATAGCAACAATTAGGATAATACAAAGTCAGATTAAACAGGTAGTTTGAACATCAGATTAAACAGGTAGTTTGAACATCATAATGACATAAAGTAAATGCGCAGTTTCGTAATTATACTGAACAAAATATGAGTGTCAAGCGTGTACAAATTAACATGTAGAAGTGCATCTTCAAGCTCACTCAAGTGGATGTCAGAGTATCCAATATAGGCAGGTTGCATCGTGCTGTAGGAACTTTGAATGCAAGACAAGAGTAAAGATGGAGGATGTAGAGGTAAGTAGTAGCATACTCTATTGGTTTACTCAAAAAGAGTCGCAATTCTGAAAGCAGTTCAGTATCTTGCTTGTAATGGATATCAGAAAAGGCACTGTGTATCATGTTTCGATTGTCGACAACTTTCTTTCTTAAATCAGATGCTTCTTCCATGCCAATCCTTCCGGAAATGGCCAATGTATCTATCCGCAGAAGCAACTCATAGAAACTCAATGATTGTGCTGTTTCTGTGGGAATACCTGAAAAGGGGTTCCCATGAGAAGAAATATATAAAAGGGAAGAGAAAGGCATATAGTCAAATTTTAGATCTGTGCTTTACTTTTACCTCTAGAGTTAGCGATGAGAAATGGAAAGTAAAACTATCAAATCAACACGCGGCATTGTCACATTGAATTGCTGAAGGTTGTGCAATTTCACATTCTAGTTTCTAGTAGTTTCTTTACTTAAATTTTGTGTTAATAAGGCAGGTTTTCACCACACCTTGCCTTTCAATTTCTAGTAGTTCTATTTCCTGAAGAAGAAGTTTATTTTCATCTTGCAGTTTCTTCAGCTCCTCCATGGCCACAACCCGCTGCTTGTTAAGGCATAGGATATCTGTAAAATATGAGCCACCAAATGGACATCACTTCCTTGTTAGCAAACAGCAAGCTGATGTTAATGCATGATTTTAATTGAACATTGCGCTAACCTTGTGCCACAAACTAACACACATCAACCGATACTATTACTAAGTCGTGGACTCGTGGTACAGAAGATAACACTAAATTTGAGTAAAGCAAAGGAAGATTAATTACTCCGCTGTGCCTCGGTGAAGAGCTCCCAAATGTCACCACCCTTATGTTGCTCATCGGCCAAACCTGTTCCCTGAAACAGCATCAGCTCGAATTAAATTCCCGGTCCTCTTAATTAAACTATAGGAGCAGACAAATACAGATAAAAGATAAGGGGGGCAGGCTACAGTGTTTAACTGTCAATCCATACCTGGTCGCTGTTTGCTTGGACGTCGAGCCTGCAAATTCCCACCGCGACACAATAGACAAACTTAGAAAATTAGCCACTGGCTGCGACAAATACTAGAAATCAACTCGAAATAGAGATAAGAGGATCTCCCGGGCACTCACCGGACTGTACTGGAGCTCTCGCGGCGGGGCTTACTGCGAGCATCGACTTTCCCTTTCCTGATAAACAGATTGAAGGATCAAACCAAATAATCCACAGTGACACACACACAAACACAGAGAGATGTTACGAGTAGGAGTAGTGCGAGTGGTGGTGTAATTATCAGTACCTGGAGTAGGAGCACCAGGTGAGAGGCGCGAGTCGAGCAGCACGCGTGCGCGAGAAGAGGAGGCGATGCTCACCGCCACGCGGAGGTGGGAGAGGTCGGTGCCGGAGAGGACGAGGAGGTGGCGGTGGTGGGTTTGGCCACGCCGCCCCGACCACGACGAGGCGCGGCGCCTCCATGTCTGCCTATCCGCGCCGCGCCTCCCGCCGATTCGCCGGGCGAGACAGCAGCATTTGATTTTGGAATTGAGGCGAAGCTGATCGGGGAAGCGAAGAAGAAGGGTGTGGAAGAGGGAAGCGGAAGAGGGAGGCGTGCGTGCGTGCCCGCCGTTGGACGTAAGTTTGGCTTATCCGGAGACCTCACTTTTGGGATTAAGCGGGCGAATTCGTTTCGGTTAAACAAACCGGGGGCGCCGTGGCGGATTACTTACCTAGGTTTTCCCCTTTTCGTTTCTCCAGCAACCTGGTTTTCCAGAGTACAACGGAGCACGTACACTCAATCAGACATGTTTTAATGTATGCTTATATGAATACATCCACTGGTACACCCTTAATTAAAGCAGAAATCTATGAGTCTGTTTGACACGGCTGCGGTTTATAATTTTTAACTGAAATTTTTAAATTTTAGCTGTTTATGACAAAAATTATGGAGAAAGATATTCGCTTATAATTTTGATTGATATAGATGTTGGGTTTTTAACGTGTACTACAATTAACTTATAGACCCCGTCTTGAGAAAATACCATGTTTGAAAGTTAGGTACTGTAGCAAAAATCAAAAACTACTAGCTTCGATTGAAAAGAACAGGTCCTATAACTCATGAAGCAAGAACATATATTTTAACTACTAAATACATTAAGATAACTTGAAAAGAACAAAGATCGATGGGTTCAAAACATTTAAACCCACTACTAAGTTAACACTAAGTTCCTTTCAACAACCTTATTTGGTGGGAAGGAAGAGGTTGAGATCGAGCAGCCTAGCACACGGCCCACTCTTGACGGTTTGGGCCTTGGCATTTGTCATGTTGCTTTCCGCCAAACACAGTTCATGCAAAATATTTGGATGCACGGGAATGTACGTGGTGGTTAATTAGGGCCTGTTTGGTTGGAGGCCTCTAGGTAAATGTCTGCCAGACAACATAACCTGACCCTCGGCATCCAAAATCGAACGTCTGGAATGCATGCTTGGCCCAGGCAGCTTTTTCCAGCCTCCAACCAAACAGGCCAAGTCTGTGGGTTTTTCACACTCCCTCACTCCCTTTCAAACTAAATCACTGCAAAAAAAAATTCCAACAAAAATCGTGGATATGGTGGATGGATTGGGGCAACATCGTGCGAAATTTCTTGCTTAGATGGGATCAGCGTAGGGAGAGATTAAAATGAGAACAAATAGCTGCATACAATATCTTTCATGTTATTATTTTCTTGCTCTCTTACTCAGTTGGTTGATCATTGTCGAACCAGTAGCGGTAGCTAGGAATTTTTTGGAACCTAGACAAATCAAATTACAACGAGCATTTATCTAAGATAATACCATCTTCAACCTTATCGATTGTAGAGAAGTTTCACCGTGGCCGGTGGTGGCTCCCCCCACTGGGCGGTATGATATGCTGTAGCACTATAGCAGTAGCGGTTGCATACCTTAAGCTAGTTCCAATGATTTTGCCGTAGCTTGCCAATATTGACTTTCTTTTTCTTCCCTGCTGGTCATTGTTCATAGGTTTATTGTGCGGGTTCAGGAATTTCTCGAGTCAATCATCGAATGACTGCGTTGATGCACCGGAGTTGATTCCCTACCTATTTTGTTGGTGGCAGTTCTAAGCACATCAACATTTTTGGTGGTGCTCTAATTGGCTTACGGTATAGACTTCTTATCGTGGCTTTTAGTTTTTAGCTGAAATTATATTATTATGACTGTTTATCTTAAAGAAAAAATAGAAAACATAAAAACCAATTATATCGTCACAGACAATACAAATGGAATAAAAGAAAAAAGAAATGACAAAAAACCCAAAAGGCCAAAATAAGCTGAAATTAGAAGCTGTCGCGTTCAAATGACTTCTAACTTAAATAAGACGAAAGCCAAAATAATATATAAACTAAACCCGTTTGAAGCGGAGCCAAAGTTGTCCATACAGATAACACTTGGTTGGATGGCATATATTGTGTATAAGGTTACTCGTATTTTTTCCTACGAATACATTGGATTATGATTTTTTCCCCTTCTATTTGTAATAGGATTTCTATTTTATTTTTAGAGGAGGACTAGAGGGACACTGTATAATATCATAAGTGTGGCAGTAGAGAACCCAAATTACAAATCAACTCATCCAAAATAAGAGGCACACACTATTCTTTAGTAAATATTATTTTATACGACAACAATCCAATATCCTAAAAGGTTCGAGAGGGTCGTGAGAGAGTAACATTCCTTGTACTATTTTGAGGTTATGTTTAAGAAATTTACAGCACTTTGCTAATCTTTTCTCTGTCATCGTGATTGTTTCGATATCGTTATTTCGTTCTCTCTATGAGATTTATCTTCTTCGTTCTTGATATTATACACATTCATGTTGTATCTTGTAACTCTAATCCAATCTGAGGTTACCGCGTATAGAAGGGGTATCCAAGTGTAACAATATATATCAAAAGTTATTGGTGTAGGTCATATGTAGAATTGGGTGTAAGGATAAATCAAAAGTTGAGATCATGTTGTGGTACTTATGTACTCTAAAATGCGCAGGTGCCGGGTGTGAATTTTACTCCACAACAATTAGCCCCAAAAGGTCGGGCGGCATAGTTTTAATCTGCACGAGAAGAAACTTTTTACCATAAAAAGCTATTGTTGTAGGAGTGACCTCTACCTACATTCATTCGGTCTGCTGGGCCAAAGAGACCTAATAAGTTATGTAAAAAAACACCTATATCACTGGCATAGTAGATCACTATAGGGGTATTATTGTAATCAAAACTTATGATTATATATATACAGTCTTGGTAAAAGAGAGAGTCAAGCTAGCTTACTTTCTATACTTACTGTACTAATTCCTTTATTTACTGTTTATTCATAACCACAACACATTTGTTTAATCGAGAGCAGAGCGGAGAGGGGTTTTTAGCAGGCGACTAGGAATACTATTTCCTTCACCTGGTCTCGTCAACCCCCAATGCGCCAGGTCCCATAGAAAGCACAGCAGTCCAACCCATATTCCATTTCCATCGGCTACTTTATTGTTAGTGTTATTAAGTAGGTGATCAAGCGTAAATCATCATCATACCTTCCGCCCTTGTCAAACTACAGCTTGTCTCTCTCTCTCGGTGATCGATCGGTCTCGCCTCCGCACCGGCCGGTCAGATTCCCGTACTGTGTACGTCCGAAACAAGAATATATATACGTCTGCGGTTGAAGCGCGCGCGAGAGGAAGAAAGGTTACCGACCGCTTACCAACCAAAGTAAGTCGTGTGCAGTTTCGAGATCTAGCTGACGATATTCCGCGGAGTCGTCGTCGACGGCGCTTCGGATTCTGTCTGTCCAAATCGGCGGGCTGCTCGGTCTCGATCGCTCGGAATCAACGTGCGCGCCTGTAACCGCAGGCGAGGCACATGCGGATTCTTGCAGCGGCCGCGCGCGGCGCCCTTGTGTTATGGTCAAACCAGAACCTGAACCATGGGAATGGAATTGCCTACGACTCCACAACGTAAGCTCTGCTCGTCGTCGCGGTTGATGGCAACCTGCCTCTTTGAGCACCTGGAATTCTACGCTCCAAGTAGCAGTGAAAGTTCGGTTCCTGGCTAGATTCAGCTATTAGACCATTTAGACGGCTCGACAGTCGTCGACACTGGATTCCGTTCTGTTGCTTCGCGCTTGTCTATGGCCTCCGTACGTGCGTTTTCCCGAGCAATTCATCTCGTGGCAATGTGATGTCCAGCATGAAAGCATGCATGGTTGTGCTACTGGGAAATTCACGTCCATTTGTCAAGGTTACGGGGATCAGCACGAATGCAAGTATGACATGGTACTATAGAAAGTGTCTAGACATTACCTGGATATTTGCTTCCTAATTATCATCTAAATTTATGACATTTAGATTAGAGAACAATGGGCTCCTTGTTTTAAGGATGGAGATTTTTTTCAATGTGGAGGGGGTAGAATTCAAATAAGAGGGGGAGAATTCATGACAATTGGATCTCTAATCCAATGGTCCTAAATCTAGATGACAGTTAAGAAGAAAACATCCGAATGATGTTTAACAAAACCCGATATTATATATCCTTATCCTGATCCCGGCCGGTTTATCTGTTTGTTCCACCCAATTTTCATGTCAGGTTTTGTTTGTTCATCCACCAACTAGCAAGCGAACAGATAAGAATGAAAAAACTGATAACGGCAGATTTACGCTACGCATAGGTGTCTCACAAAGGAAGATAATCCAACATATCCTAGTCATAAAATCTCGTGGATATGCTGTTTAACCGTAATCACGATAATGCCGCGCGATAAAACAAAAGGGACAGCATCCATTCCTTCGAAGCCATCGACATGCGACATGCAGACGAAACGAACATATCTGAAACATGCTCACGAAGCATGCATTCTAATAAGCTATTTTTTATATTATATATACATTTGCATGCTGATGAGCTTGAGCGTGCAGCTATGTTTAGGCATCTGATTGCCTTGGTGCCGCAGGTTTTATGCCAGGCACCTAGTGCTGTAGCACTTGTTCACTGTTTGCAGTTTTATAAAATAGAAAAGCTTGCCCGAGGTTTTAGTGATCGCTGTTTAAGAAACAAGGGGCTTAAGCTTACAAAACAAAAAAGAAACCATGGTCCATTTCGCGCTTTTTTTTAAAAGGAAACAAAAGCAAATGATAACTTGCCATGCCACCATACAGATGCCGCCACCGTACGGCCCGACATCCTCGTCACACTCCAGAGTGGCCACGTTGGCCGCCAATAATTCACTGTTCTCTGGGTCCCACGGATGTTTACATCTGCTTCTGCATTACCTTATGAGTATTGCTATACAACATTCGACTGTTTTTTAAGGATAAAAATAGTTAGATTGATCTGGGGCGTTAGATCTCTATCTAATGGATCCACTCATACAAGCCCCCCTCTAAAAAAATAACACACTAAAAAAATGATCTAGAGCGTTTGATCTCCATCTAATGACTCAAAATATGACTGTTTTTGTCCTAAAAAATAGTCGAATATTGTATAGACACTCCCTCATTTTATCCCCAAACCACCCATCCATAAGCCCAAACTACCAAAACCAACCCGTCCACTGCTCCTCTTTTTTCTAATCTTCCCAACAAATATTAAATGTAAAACCCCCCAAATTTGGAAGAGAGGCAGAATTATTGGACAAGGAAATGAGTATCTGGATTGTTTTTGGCTCAAATTTATTTCGTAATTAACTAATTGATTATCTAAGGGTCTGTTTGGATGGACTAGGACTAGTTGTTAGCTGGCTAGTAGTTAGCCCAGTCTTGTTTGGATCCAAGGACTAATAAGTACTATTATCTCAGTACAAAGTCTGTTATACCCCTATGCATGGCGGTCTGGGAGGGTTGGCGTGGGTATCAGCGTCTTTTTTCCATCCTGCTGGTCCTTTAGCCCTCATTAGCTGGGTTTGGCCAACTAGTTGGGGCTTTGTCTAAACTTTAGCCTACTCATTAGCCCTCCTGTCTGGATCCACAAGGACTAAAAATTAGCAACTAGTTGTTAGCCCATGGGATCCAAACAGGCTCTAACTAATAACTCTCGCCCAACATAACAACCACTATAGGGCCTGTTTGGCAGAGCTCCATCAGCTCCAGATCCACCTAAAAGGTGGATCTGGAGCTGGATTCACCGTGGAGCAGCTCCATCGTGGATCTGGAATTCGTCAAAGTGTTTGGTACAGCTCCACCTTTCTCTCTATCTCACTTACACCTGGGCCCCACGCGTTAGGGGTAAAATGAAAAAAAACCCAACGGCAGACGGCGCAGGCGAGGCGGACGGCGGACGCGGGGGTTTGTAGGGTTTAAGCAACAAGAAGAAGAAGAAAAAGAAGGCCCCAACCAAAAAAAGGCAGAGGAGAAGAATATTCGCTTTCGCCTCGGCCTCTCTGGCTCCCGCATTTATAGGCACCCTCGCCGTTCGGAGAACGGAGACCCAGCCAAACCAACCCAGGAAGAGCATCGCATAGCATGAGCAGCGGCGGCGAGGAGGCGTTGGGGCAGCAGTACGTCATCGGCGACGAGATCGGCCGCGGCCGCTTCGGCACCGTTCGCCGCTGCTACGCCGCCGCCACGGGCGAGGTCTTCGCCGTCAAGTCCACGGCCAAGGCGCCGCTGCGGGAGGCGGACCCGCTCGACCTCGCGCTCGCCGAGCAGGAGCCCAAGGTCCACCTCCTGGTGTCGGCGCCGCCGGCCAGCCCGCACGTCGTCGCGCTCCACGCCGCCTTCGAGGACGCCGACGCCGTCCACCTCGTGCTCGACCTCTGCGCGGGGGGCGACCTCTTCTCCCTGGTCTCCACCCGCGGCAGCCTCCCGGAGACCGAGGCGGCGGACCTCGCGGCCCAGCTCGCGGCCGCTGTCGCCGCGTGCCACCGCCGCGGGGTCGCGCACCGCGACGTCAAGCCGGACAACGTCCTCTTCGACGCTAGCGGCGTGCTCAAGCTCGGCGACTTCGGGTCGGCGGAGTGGTTCGGGGACGGCCGGCCGATGACGGGGCTGGTGGGGACGCCGTACTACGTGGCGCCGGAGGTGGTGGCCGGGAGGGAGTACAACGAGAAGGTGGACGTGTGGAGCGCCGGGGTGGTGCTCTACATGATGCTGTCCGGGACGGTGCCCTTCTACGGCGCCACCGCCGCGGAGATCTTCGAGTCCGTGCTCCGCGGCAACCTGCGCTTCCCGCCGCGCGCGTTCGCGGCCGTCTCGCCGGAGGCCAAGGACCTCATGCGCCGCATGCTTTGCAAGGACGTCTCCCGAAGGTTCTCCGCCGACCAAGTCCTAAGTAAGCAAAGCAAGCAAACCGCTGCTCTTCTCTGCTTCCGTTTCCCCCTTTCCGGTTCCTGAGATGATTGTCTTTCGCAGGGCATCCATGGATTGTGAGCCGTGGGGGAAGTGCGGCGGTGGGCTAAAATCAACTAAGATGCTGCACTCCGTCTGTAGATAGATTTCTTCAGAGACGACGACTCTCTGTTTCTGGTAATTGATGGCGATGGACACAGTAGTGCCTGAGTTTAGCTGGTAGTATTAGTTCTAGTTGTGTATCGTTTAGGACGAGCTTTCGTGAGGCTGGAATTTGAGAGCTTCCACCTGAGTCTGTTCGTCGCGCTTGCTCTCAATCTGTGATCCATTTACAGCCTTCTTTTGGCTGCTGGAGGAGAGAGGGGTAGGCAGACTTGTTCAGAGGAAGATGGAACCCAAAAAATCGGAATGTTTTGTAGAGTTCACTCATGTGTTGCTCCCATTTTACTAGCCGTTAATTATCTGTGCTTCAATCCCCATGTTTGAGCTTCGAATGAACACCTAGGGAGGGACAATTCAGGACGTCTACTGTGCTGATAGTTTCAGTCGCAAAGCTTTCTTTTGAGCTCACAGACTTGGGCTCATAGTGATTAGATTCAGATACTAGTTCCGTTGCAACTTGCAAAGTCTGTATCCGTGGGTTGTTATATACTTATATTGGCTCTGAACTTCCTGTGACTTGTGGATTCTGAATTTCTAAGTACCATCATATGGGAAATCCGAGTGCTTAACTGCATACAAATTTTACTTCCCAAAAAAAAAAACTGAAAACACTAGATCATGCAACGAGCATCTCTTCGTCATCTTTTTCACTGGTTGCTAATAATCTTCACAGCATGCTGGAGATTCTGGGCCGTTTGCTCTCACAAACCGTGATGCCAATTTCTGCCTAGAAAGCACACCCAACCGCAAGTAGCCCTGTTGAAGAACGCTGAAACTTGTCACGTTCTGCACCCTGCTGGCAAAGCAACTGCTCTCCTCCGTCTGCAGCAGCAAAAGATTTCCCTCTCCCGTGAGCACCTTTGGAGTAGACTAGGTTTTCTGTTGTGCCTCATTTCTATGGCTGCGGAGCCAACAAGATGAACCTAACCATGTCCATGTGTGACAACTCAAGTTGCAGCTGCTACATGTATTTACAATTTACAAACTACAGGTTGTTGCTAAAAAAAGTACTAGTTGTGAAGGATGGACAAGGGTTTGTAGCCACCAAATCCTCACGTTCGGCGCCCTGGAAAGCTACCTTGCTGCTGCTGATACTTCGGATGGTGATTGGTGAGGCAGGGCAACATCAGTATGTGTGATGCCTCACATGAAATCTATCTCCCTCCCTTTTTCTGCGGAAGTTTGCACATCAGATGTCATTTTCATGCGCCACATTATTGGCAACTTTAGGTGGTTCTTCAACTACCTTATGACTTAAACTTAGGATTGTCTTTTAGCTGAAATTATACTGTAACAATTGTTAGCTTTTTTTTTAAAAAAAAATGAAAAATCGTTATATTATCACAGATAGTACAAAAGAAATAAGCGAAAAAACAAAAACAAAAAAAATCAAAATTTAAAATCAATATATTTTAAGTGACTTCCAATTTAAATAAATTAAAAGTTATAAAATAGAAGTTCAAATCGTTTGAAGCGGGGTTATTAATATCCGCTAAACCACAAACGATGGGCTAAAGTGCTGCAGCTGCACGATTTGATTGCCGCCGCCACCTCTTGGGCTGTCCAGATACATCCTCGTTACCCCTGATTGCCAAGCTTTGCTACTTTTCCAGGCGATGTTAACTGGGGCGAGATCTCCAGAAGCCACCATTTCGGGTGGAAGGCCCGGCCTGCAACAGGGGACAGGCCGGCGTTCTGTCGTCGTATCTGGGCTCGGCGGCGGCATGTAAAACAGACAGCCATGGGCGAATGGCCGGATGGACCATATCAGTGGGTGGGCATGCGTAATACAGACCCCAGTGATGAGGTCACCTTGGGCCTGGGCTGGATAGGGCTAATGCAAGGTGGTACGACGTCTAGGCCGAGACAGCATCGGCTTTTATGGGCCGACCGGTTACAAGATGGGCTGCTGAATTGTGGATGAAATGGGCTAAAAGGATTTGGACCCTGCCGTACCTGAAGAAAGCTTTCTTTCTTCTCTCTTCTCTTTTTCCTTTTTTTTTCGACACCGAAGAAAGCTTTTCTTCCTAGCTGCATTATCATTCTCCGTGCACGTACACATTACTCATACGGAACCAGGGCCATTTCTCGGGGTTTTTTTGGCTAGCATTCACCTTTGCCTAAGTGGTTTTTTACGCACGCATGCACCCATGCGCTACTTTTGCATCTACTGATGCCGCAGCTGTAATAAATCAACAAAAGTCGGTGATGTACCTGATCGCCCGTGATATCACCACTTAGGCAATAATTCCCGACGTAATCCTCCTTTGAGTAGCCAAACGGCAAAAGGACAAGCATCATTCTCTCTCTCTCTCTCTCCGCTGTCTCTCTGCTCATCTCCTGGCCCCAACTCATTCAGCGTATGTGGTTGCTCCCCAACTCCAATAGCACAATTTGACTGAGCATTTCATTCTGATTCTGAAACATGGCATTTTTTTAGAACCAATGAAACACGAGCTAATGAAAGAACTTCTGGAATGCAACTTTTTCCCAAAGATATCTAGTAAGTACTAACTTTGCATTTGTTTTTTTACCTTCACTTTTATACTTGTCCTAGCATGACACTAGTGGAATACTAGTGGTACTACTCTAAAAAGGACGGGGATTTTGCTGCTGTCCGACAAACTACATTGCCTACCACATCACATTGATTATTCTCTAATCAGACCAATACCTAATTTATTTAGTGGTCACTATAAATTGAGTAAAGTATAAGACTCTAAACTCATCGCAGCTCAGGCAGTTGCAGCATCCACGGTTAATGGCATCTTTCTTGCCTTTGGTTTTGCTCCCAATTAACTATTGAATGGCTGCTGGTTAGTGAAGTCAAGCACTTGGTTAAAAAGAAAAGCATGCTTTTGGTGGATAAATGTGGTACTAATACTTGATGAGATTAAATAATCCATTAATATAGCTTTAATACTCAATTAAGGCATCAAGACCTATACGGTCGTAAGCTTCTAAAGGCAATTGCCCGAGCACTATAAAAATACGTCATTAGATTTTAGATAAGTCAGTTAGATTCTGATTAGATAAGTTGTTCAGATTTTGTATGAGTTAGAGGTAGAGTTTTGTCAGTTGTAAACTTATCTGTATTTGACTTGTGCTGCTCGGAGACGTTTTGATCTCCTGTTGTCGTACGGACTGTTCACAGCCTAGCGATATAAAGCAGAGCTCATTGCTGTGGTTCAGGGCGTGAGATTGCCTCATATTCTTCTTTCTTGCTTCTTTCAATCTACATAATCCTATAAGCACCCCCCTAGTCGGAGGCTCATTGTATATTTCACCCGACTAGCAGCCACTCGGAGATCTCATGAATTGGTATAAGGGCTTGCTTCTAAGCAATTTTTCCCGTGCGACGGATAAAACACATGCTTTATCCCCTTCACAACTACATAACAATTCAGCCTTACATCTCTAACAACAACTGCCCTGCTGTTGTCTCCATGATTTTTTTCCCACTGACAATAACCAAAGATTATTAAATTTCTCTCACTGACAGCAACCATCCGCTCGATCAGACGGGATGAATCAATGAGGCACCTACTCACGTGGATAACCAATGTCCTTTTGGAATTAGTTAAGGATTGATGAGAGAAGACAAAGACAATGACAACAAACAAGACAACCCAAAGAAGAACACTAGAGATCAAACCTAGAGAATCAATCAAGATCTCCCGACTAGTGGGAAGGTTATAGAGACTAGGTCTAGTTATATCCTTTTTGTAATCTCTTAGTGAGAGCATCTTGAAAAGGAAGAGGGATAGAAGAAAAGATGATGTGATGGATGCGTCCATAGGAACTGGGAATCGGATGCAACATTTCGCGACCTGGTGGGCATTTTATTCCTGCGCGTCCCAGCTACTTTCATGGAACATATTGGCTGCGCCCAGATGTGTGTTCTGCCTGCAATCATTCAGGCTTTACTTTGCTGGTGTCACTGATCCAGCGGATCACTGCAGTCTGCAGTTTCCTTTCCTCCCATTCTGCAGAGAAAGGAGGCGGATAGGCTGCTGGCTACACTTGCTAACCTGGCTTCGTCAGTATCAGCAAGTACTAACATGATTGCAATCTTTAGTAGTAGATCAGATGGTTGGCAACCGAAATCTGAACTCACTAAATCGATCAGCCTTAACTTCTCTGCTCATCCTGTTGCCTTCTTGTTCTTGCAAAGTCGAGTAACTCGTCAACATCTGGCGAGATATCAAGATGGACAACATTGTACTTGTCGGCATGTGATTGTGGACGAGGCTAGTACATCAGTATGCATGTATTCGTGCCAGGTACAGTACAATACGCATACACACGAGGCGTTCCTAATCACATGCCAGTCTGTATAACGACAAATTCTAAAACGAATATTTTTGCGTAGAAGCAACCTGCAATCGCACAAGAGCGAGGAAGACCACTAGGGGATTCCCTACCATGGAACTACTTGTGTGTGTGTGTGTGTGTGTGTGTGTGTTCCTCCTCAAGAAGGGTCAAACAAAAGCTAAAATCCTGCACTTTTCTGAGGGCAATGGCGTTCTGGCCGCCCGCTGCTGGCTTGGATCTGATCTGACCTGTCCTGAGCTGATTACATGACCACACGCCCAGTCGAATTATTGAAGGGACGTCTAGTCTGATCCGATCGAGTCAAGTGATCCCCTTTTAATCATGTCAAAAGGAACCCATCAGCAGCTGAACAGCCTGATCAAGAGGCATCCTGTCAAAATCAGATTCCAGCTGCAGCACAATTTGACCGGCTTTATCACCACATCACTTCAGTTCACTGAATGCAAGGGTAATAAAGATTCTAACTTCCACTATAGATGATGATCGCAAGTGAGCTCGGATTAGCCTTCACACTGCTAATCTCCATACGAGAGGATGGAGACCACAAGAAATAGTCTTCACTCAATGACTCTTCAGTAGAAAAGTGCACACAGGATGATCAAGGGTAGAGAAGTTGTAGAAGTGATAATCGATCGGTTTATATGGCCTACTCGATGCACATCTTGATACATTCATACATAGTTCGAGTGCAAATTCATTCAATTTTATACAGTTAAATCGAACTCACAGTCTTCTTGGGGCAAAACATCCAGTCAATCACTATCTAGTGGCTCATGTGGAAGACAAGAAGAGAGCATCTCATCCCGAAAACTATAAGCAGCACTGGCAATAGAGCATGGAGCCATGTACAGGAAGACATACACGTCATAAACCGTTAGATCGTCTTAGAATGCGAGCAGCCAAATGTGCTTAGTTTTGACTATCGATACATAAAAACGTATCTAGACTGTGGACATGAATTCGATACTAGTAACAGATTAGTTACGAAATATGCTTTCATAATATATATTTTGTGATTTATAACAACGCTTTAAGATTCGTAAATTTTTTCAGAAGATATAAGTGCCATGGTTGGGTCGAGTTCCTGGGGGTCGCGTCGCTGACCGCGACCGGGCGACTCGAAGGGAAAAGGAGAGCGAAAGAGGAGAAGCGCACGAAAGGAACAGGCGCCTCCTTTCACGTGATTTATAGTAGCGACCGGGCTTAATTGCTTAGCAGCCGGCGTCCATCGCGGCCAATCGTGGAGTAGGAGGAGGCCACCATGGACTCCTCTTTTGTTCTCTAGCCACTCCAATGCGAAGCACAGCTGCGACGAAGGCGACACGATGCAAATCTTCGGATGCGTCGTGCTTCCGGAAAAAACGCTCCGGATACCCGCAACTCTCTCGCAAAATCGCTACGAACAGCCACCGACACGTGGGTCCAGATGCATCGCATTTGTTGGTGGGACCTGTTTGCCAGTGACTGCTTATGAGGGTTAAGAAGAACAAATCCTCCGTTAAAACTAACCCATCATCTATGGATTACAGCTGCTTGGTCAAGGTGCTGAAGTGGGAGATGGATTGGCGCTGTCAAAGAGACGGCTCATCCAATCCACTGCCAGAAGAAACGTCCGCCTTTTTAGGCCATTGCGGTTGCATGGTAGGGGACAAAACAAGACTTTCACACATGCCCATTGCATCATATTATACTTTGTTCTTCAGAAACCAAAAAAGAATCTGTTTTGGTTTAAGCATTGTGATGCACTCCTAATTACTATAACTTGTTTAGCCAAAAGGCAGGATGGGAATACGAGATAGTAGTAGTCGTGGATCAATCTTTTTCGAACCGAGCCGAGATCAGAAGGCTACTCCTAGTGTGGTGTTTGCAGGTTCCAAAGACGAACGGCTTCAGTAAAGAAAGGGTCAAAAAGCAGGGGACGATGGCGTCGTCTGCGTAGCCGGATTCAGCATGCATGTGCCCGGTTGAACAGTAAAGAAGGTCTGCATGCATCTGGATGCTAAAAAACTTTGACCCGCCTCCTGGCTCGCTCCTTGGGAGTGGAGATTATTCGCTTCTTGGCTTAATCCAGCATGCATAGAAGACCGCATCTGCTTGTCTACTGGTGGTTCGATTCTTGCGTCGATCATGTGAGGAAGTCTGCAGGGGATTACCGCATAACATAATCCCCAATTACTACTTCCTTCTTTGTTTCTTTCTTTAAATCGAATATGGAGATATTACTGCCAAAAAATAGTACCTATATTGCGTGGATACTTCATAAAAATCATGTACCAGTATTAGATATTATACCTGATACAGATATTGTCCCGATACGCTCTGATATGTATCCCGCACGTAACCCTGGATTTATGATTATTCAAAAAAAAGAAAATAAACCATGATACTTCGTTGATACTTTGCTGATACGGTTTGACCTAATAAGCATCCTTCAGTTCACGACTCCATCCACACTTCCACAGATCTAGTCGACCATTCCCCAGGCCCGCCGCATCTCACGATTTTATTCCCACCCTTGCCGCCGTTGACACTCCCTCGTTGGTCGCTCCCCTTCCCTCCAGTCGCCACTCCCCTTCCACGTCGTATCCCCTTCCCTCCTCAGGCCCACGCGCGCGCCTCGATGCCACCAAGACCCTGCCACCTCGACGCCACCAAGACCCCTCCGCTTCCATGCCGTGAAGACCCCGCCACCTCCACGCCCTATCCGCTTCCCTCCTTGCCAAGACGCCGACGCCTAGATCCTCAACGCTGACCGGCCACCGCACCCCCCCCCATTTGACACCTCCACGCTCCGGCCCCCCTCGGTGAGCTCGATCCCCTTCCCTCCCTGTCTTGACGCCGCCAACGAGGTATGTTCCGCCTCCCCTCCCTGGTCCCTCAGATGCCCCCCTCACCGATCTCCTCCCTTCGCCGTCTCCCCGACGCCCTCTCCTCCGATCGTCCCTTGTCTCCCCTCCGCCATCTCCTCTCTTCCGCTGGCCAGGCCTCACGCCCTCAATTCCCCTCGACTCCACAGAATTGTGGGGGAGGCTAGCGAAGGGAGGCATAGAGCCGTTGGGCTTGAGTCTCGGCTTGCGGGCGGCCGTGGTAGAGACGATGTCTTGGGCAGTTGGGCAGTCACGCTTATGCTAGGCAGTAGGCAGCGGGAGGGAGGAGGGGGGAGTTGGAGGAGGCCGAATGGGAGGGGGAGGAGACGAAGAAGGCCGGATGGCAAGGAGATGGATAAGTACTAGTCTGCTATTAATTATGCTTTGCCACAATGCTATTGTTAATGCTATGCTGAATTTGATGATTGCTTCTGCTACAGCTACGATATGCTATGCTGATTACTACTACTACTATATGCCAAATTGATAATTATATGTAGTATCGAAGATGTGAAATAAAATCTTTATCTTATGCAAGCAACATTCGACTTCAACTCTTGCATCATGGACGGTCTGGGATTCAACGTAGCAAGAATTGCCATATAGTAAGGACCTTCCTCCTCTTCAAATAATCTCATCATCAATGCCTCACCCATCTTATCATGCATTTTCGTCAGGTGAATGCATATCTAACGTTTGCTTGTGTCTTTCTTAGTCAGTGTTATTGTTTAGGTCCTGTGCAGCTACATCACACTCCGCTATTGTGGGATTCGAACTCAGAATCATAGACATAAGACTGGTCTATCAAATGCTTACACTACTTGCAATTTACTACATCAATATTAAGGTATTCTTGGTTTCTCAATTTCTTATAAAATGTACTAATTTCTTATATATATATATATATATATATATATATATATATATATATATATATATATATATATATATATATATATATATATATATATATATGAAACCTCTTTTCTACACCGGGTGTAATTACACCTATATCATATCTCACAATGTAGGAGTATCTCATGAATTGGAGGGTATGTACGTGTAGTATACGAGTATTTAAGACCATCTAGGTGGTATGAATAATTTTTCAGAGGTGGTATGTACATTTTTTGACATACTCATTTTTATGCGCGTATATGAAGGCATTTACAAAATACGCTAAAAACTATGAACTCCTTTACAAGTTTTTCGTGTGGTTCATATTGGAGTATCTTATAATTAGTATACAAATATACCGAAAGTGATAAAAGAATATTTCAAGTTTGTTTAGGTGGTATATTAGAGGTGGGTGTAATTACACCTGAGTGTAAAAGGTATTTTTCCTATATAGGAAACTATATATATATATATATATATATATATATATATATATATATATATATATATATATATATATATATATATATATATATATATATATATATATCAGTGTTCTTGAGAAAATAATGATTCGTGGTATCCTGGCAACATAGAATAGTATGAATGGGGCTTCCCTATCCCCTCATAATTTTATTATAATTTTTTCACAGAAAAAAATAAAATTATAATTTCTGTAAAACAATTATAATAATAAAATAAATTTTATTTTTTCTATATTTTTTTATTATTTATGATGGATATAATTTCTGTAAAACAATTATAATAATAAAATAAATTTTATTTTTTCTATATTTTTTTATTATTTATGATGGATGGAAAAATGGTGAAAAAATATATAAAAAAATTAGCCATTGGATGAGATTTGAGTGGTTTAGATTGAGGGGAATAGGGAGAGGGATAGGGAAACCCCCATTCGAATAGTACTCCTCTGCACACCAAAAAAAAATCAGTGAATGAGTGAATCAATGCATGGATGGGGCAGCACGATGTCGGAGTGGGTGAGCGTAGGCATCATGGATTGACGGCGAGGTCAAAGAAAAGCACATGGAATGGATGGGTCGGGCAGGCGCAGGCATCTCACGAGCGACGAGCCAAACCAAACCAAACAAAACAAAACAATCTCGGCCCTGTTGCACGGATTGCCATGTGGGATATGCATCATTTTAGCCGAGGGCCCCATTAATTTATTCAGCTCAGTCCACATGCCACCCACTGACGACGGCGTCTGTGATTTGTTTGTCGTTGATTCGCTTCACCCAAAAATTGGACGGACCCAGGGCACCCCAATTCTTTTTAAAAATTATGTAATATCTTTTCATGTTATACGTTTTTAATTAAAGATAAACTTCATTGTAATTTGATAATACATGAGAAAATTAGATATACATTATATTTCATATTCTATTTCAAGTTTTGTAGACAGCTTAGAACCTATTTTTCTATACATATGTGGCACCATATGAATAATATGAAAATGTTTTATTTTGTTTCATTGATTACATGAAAGACTGACACACACCACTACGCACACATATATGAGTGCGACGTAGGCCAGGGTAAATTTTTGACCCCACAAAATTTTTACTGAATGGCCAGGATTTGAACCTTAATAGGTTTGAGTCATACATCCACAACTTTACCATGCCACCAGGAGGTGCTTTTTGTGTTTTATTTTATTTGGCTATTAGGAACTTTTTTAGTTTCTAGTTCAAAAATCAAGTGTCTGATTTTCTATTTGTTTCAAACACCATGACCATTACTCCGAGTGCAATAATTTAAAACTAATATAGGGTGTCTTATACGAGACATTTTACTTACAAATTTTGAAGTTATATGTGACGTTAGTAAGCTAAATCAATATTGTCGTACTAAGTATAAATGTACTAAAAACTCTACATACTTTCGAATGGTAGAGTATACGAACTGTCGTACGGATTATATAGTGTACTAATAAAAATCTATGGAATTTATTTGTCAATTTTAGTATTTGTTATCATTACGATGCTATAAAATTAAATTATTTGTCATGTCTCCGCGCGCCATTGCGCTGATTTATCCGGTTAGGCCGCCTCCCACCACGAGAGCCGGACGGCCCCTCCAATCCGACTCCATTCGCTCGTCTCGTTGTAAAAATTGTTTTCACCAAAGGAAAGGACGCCATGTTCTGATGATGTTCACTACACGATCGACGTGCGATGGCAACGGCCAATAATGAATGAGCAACCAAACAACCACCCATCCCCAACCGAGCAGCGGCCACATCATCTCGCAGCATTGCGTTTGCTTCACCTGCGGCTGACCACCGGGGCAGCTACTGGTGAACGAGACGGCGTGTGTACTGTGAGCTGCGAGTGTGTGGCCGGGTGGTGCCCCCTGTGCGCTGGCACTGGGGAAGCGGACTGTTTAGGGCCTGTTTGTTTTGGCTGCGGTTTATAGATTTTGGCTGAAATTTTTGAATTTTGGCTATTTACGGTACAGATTACGGAGAGACCGATACTCACTTACAATTTTGGCTGGTACAGATGTTGGGCTTTTAACGTGTACAACGTTTAACTTGTAGATCCCGTTTTGAAAAAATACTCCGTTTGAAAGTTAGCAGGCCCGGTCCTGTGAATTTAGTGACCTGGAGCGAAGCTAGAAAGATGGGCCCTTTAATATAACTCTAATAATATAATGATGTTTCTAATAAGTGTAATACATAAAAAACATTCTTATCAAACAAGTTATACATCTTACCTTAAAATTTTCTTCTAACATTTACTGATGCGAAGTCATTGATGATGGCATCAATATCAATTTCATCTAATAATTTCTTCTCGATGCATAAAGTTGCCAAACCATTTAATCTTTCTTGAGACATTACGGACCTCAAATAATTCTTCAATAATTTCAGCTTTGAAAAGGTTCTTTCGGTGAGGCCACGATCCAGAGCATAGTGAATAGGATCCGATAAGCAATGGAAATATTAGGATAACAATCCGCTTCGTGACAAACTCAAAATCTCCATAGCGGACATTGGCCTATCTCGCAAAGTAAAGCGCATAACACCTAACTCGAAATTAGGTCATTTATATCAACATCCGAGGAACCATCCAAAGAGAAAGTTTTTGCAAATTTCGTGCATTGATCTTTTAGATCAGCACCATCCAATGACTTCAAGGATGTTGAATTCATTAGAAATCGAATATTCCATTGAATGATGGAGTTCTTGAAATCGCTTTTCAATGAACTAATTGCCATATCAACCATAACCAAAAATAATTAACTTCAAAATCCTTCTCGACTTGCAAAATAGCTTCATTGTAGTCGGTTTCATCAAATTGTTTCTTTCTAAGAGAACGACGCTTTCTTGGAAAGGATGCCTCTACTCCCATTTCAAGTGCAATTTACGTGGCGACAACCAAACTATCAAAGAAACCCATTGTTTCTATAGTCCGAAAGTATTTCATCATACCTTTTATATGTTTGTAAGGTAGAATCAATGCACATGGATGGTGATTGCAACTTCTTACTAACAATATTTACTGAATATAAAATGTCATGCCAAATAACCATACCAAGTATGAACTCAAAGTCGCCAAGCACGTCATATAAATTTTTGCATCACTCCTATCCTTTGGTTCAAGATCTCTATCCTCACTTAGCCACAACAAAGTGACCTTAGTTGAGGAGCTTGATATCTAATTGCTCGACACTTTTGATGCGACTCTCCCAACGAGTATTGCTCAATGATTTCACAGTCAAATCTTTAACATGTTCAAGCAAAACATTCCATCTTTTGGTAGAACCTGAAAATAATACATATATCCTCTGCACAATTCCAAAGAATGAAATAGCTTTCTTGCATGATTTAGCCATATCACAAAGAGTGAGATTAAGACATGGCAAGCACATGGCATATACAAAGCTCTTGGATTTATATCAAGCAAACGCCTTTGTACCCCCTTATGTTTTCCTTTCATATTAGATCCATTGTCATAACCTTGACCTCTAATATCATCAACATTAAGACCAAATGACTTGATGGAGTCAACTAATACATTGAAAAGCCCCGAGCCAGATGTGTCATCCACCTTCAAGAAACCAAGAAAGTACTCCCCAACTTTTATTTTCCCATCAGACATATCAACACATCGAACCAGCAAACTCATTTGTTCTTGGTGACTCACATCTGGGGTACAATCAAGGATAACAGAAATATTTGGCCTCTTTAACAATCTTTATGATGGAGCTTGTAATGCTAAAAGCCATAAGAGAAATCAACTCATTCTGAATTTTATGACTAAGATAATGATATTGCAGCTCTTTGTTTTGAATGCGTCTAAGGTGGTCTTGCATTACCAAGTCAAATTCTGCAACCATCTCACAACAAGCTAAGAAATTGCCATTCACATCATTGTAAAGTTGCTCACTAGATCCTCTAAAAGCTAAACTGTGTTTACCAAGAAACTTCACAATGGCAACTATTCTTAATAGAACTTGCCTTATGCGTTCTTTCTCCTTCGTGATTTGATGTTGCAACTCCTTATCAATTGTTTCATGTTTGCTTAATCTAATTCTCAATTCATTCCAAGAGTTCATGTTGGTCATATGATCGACACTAACTTCATGCTCTTTTAGTCTCTCACTAACATGCCTCCAATCTCTAAACCCATCATGCCCCAATGAACTCTTGCGGTTGCTAGAACCGAACAGCTTACAACAAAAGCAAAACACTTTGTCAACACTTTTTGAATAGACCAACCATTTCCTATCACGTACCTCTCCATTGCTCATTTTTCTAGAATAATGAGTGTATGAAAAATGTCTTGAGTTGGCATCCAAAGGAAACACAATATTTTCATCTCTAATAGGCCCTTCTCCACTAATATGTCCCTTGCTTTGTTATCAAGATTGTCCCAATTCTTTGGATCATACATATCAACAAGAAAGCGGTTCTTCATCAACACGAGTAGATTCCGTCGCAGGAGAATTAAATATGGGCTCATGATCACTCACATTATTATCATCCGTGTTGATGCCAACATTTTCTTCTATAGGGCCTTGATCTTCTGGATGCGTAGTTTGTTCCTCCATAGCAACTATTGCCCACTCATCTGGATTTCTTGAAGTGCTTGTATTACTCTTAAAAAATTTATCAATAGCTCCTCTTTGTGATTGTATCAAGTCCTCTATCCTTCTCTTCTTTTTTCTTTTCTCACTTCCAGATGCGTGCTTTTTGGGCAACATGAGTTCACTGTAAATTTAGAAATTAGTAAGTAATTTAAGAAAATTATGCCATACTAAATTCAATTTCAGAATTTCAGAAAATTCAATATCATACTAAACATGTGTGCTGCATCTAAGGGATTCCTAAATCTCAAATCTAAAGAATAAATATTGAGGACAAAAGCAAACTAAATATTGATTAAACATATATAC
This sequence comes from Dendrocalamus sinicus, assembly GCA_036346575.1. Taxonomy (NCBI): domain Eukaryota; kingdom Viridiplantae; phylum Streptophyta; class Magnoliopsida; order Poales; family Poaceae; genus Dendrocalamus; species Dendrocalamus sinicus. The sequence continues at coordinate 34,933,653 of CM070646.1, read as the reverse complement.
TTGATATATACCACATACTGACATACACAAACACAATCAAAGGGGCAGGCTTAGAGGCATTGAGGCAATTTCTTACCTCTCTGGCTCTCTACGTACGCAGACCAGGGAGGAACGGAGAGTGCATGCAGCATGCAACGCACGGCGGCACGGGCGCACGGCTTCCGTGTACGCGACTCGCAAGTCGCACAACCGATCGGCGCGGCGATCAGCCTCAGGCGATGGCAGCACGGCGCGCTGCGCGCAGTCTCGCAGGTCGCAGACTCGCAGCGGGGAACGGGGGAAGAAGCAGTCGCGGCGGCGCCGCGGCGGCTGCGCAGCGGAAGGGCGGAACGAGGAGACGAGGAGTCGCGTACACGGTCGCCGAATCGATACGACGGCAGTACGTGCGAAGAATACTATACAGATACTACTTATGTATCTGGATTGGGCCCCTTGGCGTCGAGGGCCCAGTGCGGCGGCCCAGCTCGACCCCCCTCAGGGCCGGGTCTGAAAGTTAGGTACTGTAGCAAAAACCAAAAGTCGGCCGGCTTGTTGCTTGCCAAACAGGCCCTTTGCTCGCTGCTTCTTCCTGCTCTGTAAGCCACGCAGGCAGCGTGGTGGTGCCGCGAATGGAATCGATCAGTGCCTGGCTTTGCTCGGCTCGGTTGGGCGCAGGGAATCGACAACACGGGCATCGACTTTGACTTTAGGGTTTGTCCATTTCCCACGGCCGGGGAGGCAGCAGTACCACTCCCGTCGTCCCGCGCTGTCGCAGCCTCTGTGTCTCCATCCATCCCTCTCCCTCCCCTTACTCCCCCTATCTGCTTTGTTTTATTTGTCCACGAGTATAAAGGATGAGTGCTACTACCAGTAATTCATTTTCATGATGAGTAAACGTCCTTAGCACCGCCTGTTTGGTTGGCTCATCGCCACGCTAACGTTAGGCATACTAAACTCGTTACGGGCAGCTTCTGTTACTCCATGAAACTTCTTCTACAAAATTGTGGCAGCCGATTTAGTAACAACAGCTAGCGTATCACACTTTGAAACGACTGGGTGTGCCAAAGTATACTTAGGATATCCAAGCGGCCTCTAAAATAGGTATGCTTTCTTCTGGTTAATCTAACCCTTCCCCTTATTTGAGTGATGTAATGATCTTGTAGTGCGCCAAAGGGCTTATAAGTCCAGACTTCTAGCTTTTTTATACTGTAGCTGTTGTAAATGCATTGTAGCTGTTGTTAACTTTCTCCGCGTAATTAAATTAAAAAATAAATAAAAAGTTTGATGAGGATATAATAATCTTTAAATTATTACGCCAATATATTCTTTTAGTATACTCCTTATTGATAAGGAAGATGTTTCATAGGGTAGTTGTAAGTCCTTCTATGGCCACTCCTTAGCCGTAAATTCTTCTACAACTACATGGTCGTAAGTCATTTTATAACCACTTCTTAATCGTATGACTTTCTACGACCGCATAGTCATAAGTCTTTCTACAACCATATAATCATGCGTTATCCTGTGACCACCTCGTGGTCATGGACCTTTCAACGACCAATCTATCTCCAACTGGCTTGTTTACGATGATCTACTACATTGTGGGTCCGTCTGACAAGGTGGTTAGAACGTGCATTTATTTCTAATAATCACACATGTTCTCTCTCTGAGAACAACTGCGGCACAACGTAACGGTCCATTACATCTCTCTGACAATAACTTTCATTGGACGATTATCCCTGAAGTGTTGAGATGTCTTTTGGTGCGGGACAACGGCTACCGCTTCGCCAACTATATAAAGGTTGATGTAAAAGAGAAGGGGGATCGAAGAAGATCAGATCAAGTCCAAGCTAGAGATAGTGCAAGACATTTCGCATTACATTCTCAGTTGTAATTAATTCTCTAAGCAATAGCCACACGCGAAGTAGGGCTATTATTCTCCTAGGAGAAGGCTTGAACCTATATAAAAATTCTCATGCCTCTTTGCATGATTGTACTTTAGATCTTCAAGAGTTTTCCTCGAATCCAAGCCATCATATGTAAGATCGGTATTAAAATAGTGACAGTTGGCATCATCCGTGGGGAAGATTTTTCAAAAACACCGATAATTTTCTTGTCAGCAAGTTCTCTTCCTTCTGATGTCCTCATGGCAGGAGAGTGGAATGAGAAGAACTAGTTCGACCTTGTCGACTACGCAAGTCTTAACATGAATGCCTGCTACGACCTCGAGCAGACGATACTTGCTTCCAATGGTGAGGCTGTCTCTAGAGATCCATCCCGAGATCTTGGAGATCGCACCGCGGGAAAGGTTGAGGAGGCATCCGTATCCCCCGCAACAATACGTCGAATGAAGGAACCAGTTTCCCCAAATGGCAAGGGCTAATCTGAACATAAACAGGACTCGCAACACGACAATGGGCCTGTCTCCAAGTGTTTAAGTCCCCTAGTGACCGCTCGATTAGCCTCAACGATTCTTGGAATCCCGCATTCTAGGACACCATTGTCAACCGGTGGTCGTAACTCTCCGTTGGAACCTACCAGGAGAGTGGGTGGGCTCCTTGCGAGTTTGCCCATACCTTTGTCAACTATATAAAGGTTGATTTCGAAGAGAAGGGGGATCGAAGAAGATCAAATCTGATCAAATCCAAGCTAGAGATAGTGCAAAATATTTCGTATTACATTCTCAGTTGTAATCAATTCTTTGAGCAATAGCCATACTAGAAATAGGGTTATTATTCTCTGAGGAGAAGACCCAAATATGTATAAAAATTTTCATGTCTCCCTACGTGATCGTAGTTTAGATTTTCAAGAGTTTCCCTGTGAATCTAAAAAATTATACATAAGATTGGTATTAAATCACCGATAAAATTATATCATCACAGACAGTACAAAGTAATAAGAAAAAATAAAAGGTAAAAATGTCTAAAAACAAAAAAAGATGAAATTAAGAAGTTAGAAGAGGAACAAAATCTCGTTGGAGCGGCAAAGTTGCAGTTGACCTCATCAGTTCCCAGGACAGACATAACAGTACGGCAAAAATATCACTACTCCATGCGTCTACTCTCATTCCCTCCTTTATAAAGTCATGGCCGGAGAGGTGAGCCTGCTGGCTTTTCTATGACTATTGTCTTAGTTCGTCTTTCGCCCCCCTCACTCATCCTTGCTCCCCCCGCGGTCTCCTGGTTTGCGCTCCTATTTTGGGACATGTTTTAGGTTGAGCTCCAGAAAAGGTGTCACTCTGCTTACCCTGGATGAAATATGTGAATGAATGGGCATAAAGAAATGTTTAGTTCAGCTTGATTCTTTTTGTGAAAATGTTTACTTCAACTAGATGGCCATAAAGATTTTTTTTAAAAAAAAGCTAGCACTAGCACTGGTTGACCAAGTAAACCACCCACTGGATACTCCCTCAGCTCTTTTTTACTTGATGTTTTTAATTCTTTATGACATTCGAGATGTGACTTTGACCGCTATTGTTTATAACTTCATACTAAGGTATACTAATCAAATTATAATATTATAAAAGTATTTTTAACGAAGCTAATCTAGATATTTTATATCTGTTAGTAGTTAATTTTTTTTAAAAAAATTGATTGCACATATTCTAAGAAGTCAAGTAAAAAAACAAAGAAAGTACTAGCGGTGGCGAATTGTAAGGGTGTGTTTTGTTTGAGCCCCCTTGGCCCTACCAAAATTTAGGTATGATAAAAGTGAGGACATGACCAAAACTTTGGTAGAGTAGACACCTTTGGATTGCAAATTTGCAACCATGCTAATAGCTATAAAGATTGCCAAACTTTTTCCCAAATGTGAGTATGGTATGTGGGTCCTATATGGCATTTATTTTTTTGCACAAAAATATAGCCAATATATATCTTGTTTTGTTGATTAAATCGCAAGGAATACAATGATGCAAACAGAGCACAAATCAGATACACGGTTTAGAAGATATTATCGTTTGAAGTTTGTTAATAAAAAACCGACGGCAATTAATGCAAACAATCGGCTACTTTCACCCTAACTTCAAGGCTAGCCAAAATTTTGGTGAGCAAATTGCTTGTCTAAGGACTTATTTAGCATAATTAAATTTTAAAAATATGTTAGCCCATTACATATAATACAAACAAATACGGGAAAAAAGAACCGGCAAAAAAACTCAATAAAAAGCCAAAAGTTCAGAAAAAAGACAAAACTTATAAATAGTGAAAAATAAGCCAGAAGCTGAAGCCGAGTTGATCAGGGCATTGCATTGGCAAATTTTCAGACACGTCCATAATTTGGTATCAATCTAAACGGTAGCTAAAGCATGAAGGTTAGTCAAAATTTTGGTTGGCACAACGGGGCAACAAACAATCCAAATACACCCTAAATATCTGTGCCCATCAACGGTGGCACGAGGAAACCCGTGACAAGAAAGAGGCACCAACAATTAAACATGAAAGGAGAAAGGAGGAAAGAATTCGGCGTGCCTTTCTTCTTTTATCATCGGGAGAATAAAAAAGCAAACAAAACAGGTCAGAAAATAAAATTTGCGAGAGGCAGAGGCAGCCAGCAGTTGCCGCCAAAGCAAACCAGAGATCCAGCTCGGCGTGTCGGGAAGAGCACGCACAAAAAAACACCGAGAATACATGGAATACTTTTTTTTTCAGGCACCTTATTATATACGCACGCACGCGCGCTGGTGACTGGTGATACTCGCCAGTATACAGCAGCACCATCCGACCACAAGTTGAGCTCGCCAGTATGGGCTGTTTGGTTGCGCTGAAAAATGATAACTTATGGCTGAAATTGCACTGTAGCGGCTGAAATTTCATTGTAACTGAAGGTAACTTATTTGATGTAATTAATTTTAAAAAATTAAAAATAAAAAAAATATGTTAGTTTATCACGGACAACGCAAACAAATACAGGAAAAAGAACCGGAAAAAAGCTCAAAAAGTCAAAATTTTAGAAAAAGACGAAATTTATGAATAATAAAAAATAAGTGAGAAGTTAGAAGCTGAAGCTAAAACGAGTAGGACCGGCAACTGAGCTGAGCTGAACTTCTCCGCCTCCTTCACTCAGTCTTCACCATCATTTCCCTCTTTCCAAACTTTTTTGGCCATAGGTATTCTGTGCCCCTCCTGCTTGCTTTGCTCACTGCTCTCTTTGTTAAAAGGCTGCTTCCTCACAGCTCCCTCTTCCCTTTCTTCTCTCTCACGCAGGCAGAGGTCGGTCACTCCCCTCTGCCTTGGCTTGGTTTGAGGTCAAATAGCTATCCACAGTTCCACACACCTCTCACTCTTTCTTTCTTTCTTTTTCTTTCTTTCTTTTTTACCTCCTTTCTTGTTTTTCCAAGCTAAGCTAGCTCTCCTCCATTTGTTGGGTGCTGCTGCCACGGCGGCTGCTGCCAGCGACCCAACGGAGCAAAAGCGCCGCCAACTCCGCCTCTGACCTCACCACCCACCACCTACAAGTAGCGTGCCTAATTAAGCTCTCAGCTCAGCTCAGCTCAGCTCAGCTAGTAGTTGCAGTAGTTGGACTAGTAGTGGTAGCGCATCCGAGCCATATTTGCGGCTGGTTGCGCGGATGGAGAGCAGATGGAGAAAGGCCAAGATGTCTCTGGGGCTCAACCTCTGCGTCTACGTCCCCCGGATGATGGACGACGGCGAGCCGTCCACCGGCTCCTCCACGGCGGCGCTGGTGTCGCCGGTGGGCTCCTCGTCGTCAGCTGCGACGAGCACAAACACCACCCCCACGGCGGAGCAGAGCAACGGCAAGGTGAAGGGCGGCGCCGGCGCGCTGATGCCGACCACCCCGACGCCGACCTCCGCCGGCCTTCGCCTCTCCAAATCCGGCAGCAAATCCTTCAAGGTACCACCCGTGCATCCATCCATCTCTATGTACCAATTGAAGGAACTTGCAACTTGCCAAGATCCAGCTATGTATATTACTTTTTTTTCTTGATTTATGTTTCCTCAGTTAATTCAGTTTCAACTATGGTAGCAAGTTTTTATTCAGGCTGTACACCTGTGATGTTCTTTTGCTTCAAATGATGTATGCAAGTAGCTTTCAACCCCCAACACACAGAAGAACTCGAAAAAGGAGATGCAGGAGGAGATGGGCAGAGAGGGCAATGGTGGAGGCGGAATATAATGATGAAGCGGGAGTTTGTCTTTCTTTAAGGATGGGGCCCTCCTCTCTCCCCCTCTTGCTGCTCTCACTCCATAGCCCATAGTCCACACCGCTTTTCTTCATCACTCACACTTTTCCTTTCCTCCCTCCCTCCCCTAGCCTCTCACTTCACTTCTTTTTGTGGAGGCATAAAGAGGGCAGTGGCATAGCCATAGTAGCACCCTTTTCAGAACAGCTTGGGCACTGTCCACATATCCCTTCTGCATTCTTTCATGGTGCTCCAACTTACAACACAGGGATTCCCGATAGCCCACCTCCGTCTCGCTTTAGGGCGCCCAGATGCCAGAATTGGAAAAGAAAGTAGTATTCAGATCATGCTCATTTGCAGTTGTTAAATTGCAGCATCCTAGTTATTCTTACCACTTCAGGGTGGGTGTGCCAAACAGAGGCGCGCTGTTTGTATTGGGTTTTTAAATGTTTGTGTGAAGTCAGCCCTTGTAATCTTCTTCTTAGAGGGTGAGGTGTACTAGTTAGTCAGCAATGACTAATTCAGATTAAGGCACCCACCTCACTTGATAATGTTAAAGATTACTGCTTTCCTTTGCAAATTAGCTTGACCAAGGCCTGCACCTTGCCACATGACCAACGATTGATGTCTTCTTCTCCACGAGACAAATTGCTCCTGTAATTCTTTGAGCAAGCTTGTCCTTCTGACTGAAAGTCTGAAACTGCGGCTGCTGACCAAGGTTTGGAAAGGATGATCGACAATATAATATTAATATCTTTATTTAAGGACAGAAAAATCCGACTTCATCACTGCAAATTTATCTCTGAAAAATCAAAAGATAAGGACATCAAGGCTGGCTTGACTCTCTACCTACACGTTTCTACCATTGTTTTGCTTCTTTGAGCATTGTTATCGTCGCTACCTTGCAATGTCAATGTTACTATTACACAGGTTATGAATAACTTCATCTTCATGGGGTATGCATTTATTTTTGCAATGTTCGGATATTTGTTCGCTCTTCTTTACTTTCCTTTGCAGCATCATTTGTTTGTATTATATACCATGGAAACATGCGCCCTAACCTTTCCAATCTTCATATTTTGACAACTGTTTAGTGTCTATATCTTAAACCTTTTATCGTCCTTTTTTTTTTGCAGAAAACATGTGCGATATGCTTGACCACAATGAAACCTGGTCAGGGCCATGCTCTATTCACAGCAGAGTGCTCGCATACCTTTCACTTCCATTGTATAGCTGCAAATGTTAAGCATGGAAGCAACAATTGCCCAGTTTGCCGCATCAAATGGAAGGAGCTTCCATTTCGGGGTCCCTTGCCTGCTGAATTCCCTCAAGTAAGTGCAAGGATTAATCCCATTAATGGGCACCAAAATGGCGGGCACATGACTATATTGCAACCACTCCCTCGTGCCCGTTCTTCTGGTCGGCTTCATCATCCTGGTCGGCTTCATCATCCGACTACATTGTTGCCTGACACTGACCGTAGTATTTTCAACGACGATGAACCCTTGGACTTGTGTGAAGCAACTGAGGACCCTCAGCAGGGATGTTTGAGAACAGTAGAGATAAAGACATATCCTGAGTTCACCGAAATACCAGAAAGTACTTCAGAAAGAAACTTCACCATTCTAATTCATCTAAAGGCACCCCTTGCTCGGAATGTGCAGACGCCTGACAGTCTTGGAGATGGCAATGGCCTGAACACAACTCGAGCTCCTGTTGATCTCATTACAGTGCTTGACGTCAGTGGTAGCATGGCTGGTACCAAACTTGCATTGCTGAAGAGGGCCATGGGGTTTGTCATTCAGAACCTTGGCTCTTCAGATCGGCTTTCTGTCATCGCCTTCTCGTCATCTGCACGCAGGCTCTTCCCCCTCCGTCGGATGACCGAATCTGGTCGTCAGCAAAGCTTGCTAGCAGTCAATTTGCTGACGGCAAATGGTGGGACCAATATTGCTGATGGCCTCAGGAAAGGCTCCAAAGTGATTGAAGAGCGGCAGGCCAAGAATCCAGTCTGCAGCATCATCCTTTTATCAGATGGGCAAGATACATATACAGTCCAACCAACTGCCGGTGTACACAAAGCAGCCCTGGAGTATTGTGCACTCTTGCCATCTACTAATTGCAGTCAGCAGGTACCAGTTCATGTCTTTGGATTTGGTGCTGACCATGATTCATTCTCGCTGCATTCAATCTCACAAACCTCTGGTGGGACCTTTTCATTCATCGAGACAGAGGCTGCCATTCAAGATGCATTCGCCCAATGTATTGGTGGACTTTTGAGTGTAGTTGCACAGGGTTTAAATGTAAAGGTGGAGAGCCTCCACCCTGATGTACACTTTGGCTCCATCAGATCAGGCAGCTATTCAAGCAGGATTACAGATGATAAGAGGAGTGGCTCCATAAATGTTGGCGACTTGTATGCCGAAGAGGAAAGGGATTTTCTTGTGTCTGTAAACGTTCCCCCAGGCTATGGGGAAACAACACTTCTCAAAGTTGGCTGTGTTTACAAAGATCCACTGGTGAAGGACACCGTCAATACGGCTGATGTGCAAGTGAAGATCTCCAGGCCAGCATTCGTCTCGGTACAAAGCATGTCAATCGAGGTGGACCGCCAAAAGAACCGTCTTCATGCAGCTGATGTCATGGCTGAAGCAAGGTTGTCGGCAGAGCGTGGTGACTTGACACATGCTGTTTCTTTACTCGAGGACTGCCGGAGAATGATCATGGGGTCAGCATCAGGACAGTCAGGTGATCGGCTGTGCCAAGCATTGGATGCTGAGCTGAAGGAGATGCAAGAAAGGATGGCCAATCGCCAAAGGTACGAGGCATCTGGTCGGGCTTATGTCCTCTCAGGCTTGAGCTCACATTCATGGCAAAGGGCAACTGCACGTGGTGACTCCACAGACAGCGATAGCTTAATCCAGGCCTATCAGACTCCATCCATGGTCGACATGCTGTTGCGTTCGCAGACAATGAGTCACTCATCAACCCCTCGACAAACTCCACAGATGAGGCATGCGAAATCGTTCCCAGCACGCCCGCAGCCTAGGTAACTGCATTCCGGTGTTGCCATTGTCAATAAGGGTTTGGCTAAAGCCTAGATGTGATTTTGTGAAAGCAGTAGTGTCAGTTGAATTCTTGGTTTTGTGGCGGGAGGAAGGGATGGGGGGTATAGCTTGTGTGGTATAAGGAGATGTAATGGTGTAAATTAATTTGGGGGTGGTAAAGGGAAAGAGTAAGTTAAGGTACTCTGTATTGTGGGGGGTTAGAGGATGGTATAAGTCTTGGGGAAATGGGTAAGAGAGGGTGGCTATTTTTTGTGTCCTTGCTGGTTACTTGGTATACTCCAGAATTGTACTAGCTCCTTTGTGTGGTGATGTACATAAGAGAAGGGTATACATTTGTGAACTGAATGAACTGTTGAGGATGGGATGAATACCTGATCCTCGCAGGGTTTGCCTCTTCCTGGAAGGAGAAATTCTGATACTGCTCTGTGTCATTTCTGTCTGTTTTGCATCTTCCGAGAAATCGCTTGCACTGTGTTTCGGAGGTGTTGATAGCTATACCACCTGCTTTTGCTGACATCCTCGTTGCGTGACAGTGATACTGAATTCCCTGCATCATGAGATGGGGATCATCCCACTGTTGAATGTAGGAGATACACCTCCTGTTTGGGTGATGAGATGAAACCGGTTGGTGTTGCTGTCAGAAAGAGAACGCAGCTTATTAGCATTTAATTGATCTGGACGCGATGGAGAAAGGTGGAGGCTGCCTTTCATGGGGTAGTTGCCGTATTATACAGGTAGGGATGGCTATACAAGATGAGCGAGGGAGACCGCACGACAGGTCGCCGCCGGTCAGGGTGGGACGGCGCGCGCGGCGTTTGTTCGGCCGATCCGCGGCTTTGGTCACCGAAACCGTGCAACGGCGGGGGGCGGGAATAGAAGCGGCGGGGGAGGTGCGCTCGCCGGTCGCGACCACCACCAGACGATCAAACGCGGAACGATTAGCCGTGACGGGCTCGGGGGTAGCGGCCGACGGAGATGGGCGGAGAGCAGAACGAACCGTACTAGACCAGGCCGTATAGCCCATATGTGATGTTTCCCAACGTGGCCTGGTTAACTCGGGCCCAGATTAGCTCAGTTCAGCCCATGACGAATTGTAGGGGACACTCACACGGACCGTCGGTTCGGTTGGTGGGCTGACGTGATTGAATGCTTCAACCACAAGCGCCGGTGCGGTGCTATCAAGACTTGACTAGTTCCTACCTCCCTCCTCTTCTCTGATCGCGAGCGATTCATGCATACGCACGCACTCACACACCGGATCTTCTCTGCTCGTATCCTTCTTTGTTATACAGCTATATGCATTCCCTCTTTAATTTCAAGTTTTTTTTTTGTTTCGAGTACCCTAGTATGTGTATCTTGATTTCCTCCTCTGGGGTTGCCGGACTCTCCCCTCCACCCACCAACCAGCGCAAATCATCACGTTACACTCATTATCGCCCATCACCTTCCTGGATTAGATTCCTCCTGCCCGCGCATTAAATAAAGAAGAGAGAAACACGAGCCACGCACGTACCCATCCGGCGAATGTTTGGCACGTATGGCCCACTATTTACAGCGTATTTATAAAAACATCAATATATGCATAGTAATAATAAAAATAACACTTCTATCTAATAGCAATCGGGCGACAGCGGTGTGAAGCTGACATATGGTGCCTGAAGCCCTGCCACCGTGTGGCAAGCAGCCTGCCGCCAGGGGCGAAGCCACGTTGTGGCTGGTGGGTGCGGTCGCACCCAGAGAAAAAATGTCACACAGTTATTAACCCTGATTTTTCACCTTATTTGCACCCCTCAAAACTAAAGTGGCGCACTCAGGACCAAGCAAATCCCTTCTGTAGCCGGCCCAGCACTAGAAACCTGCAGCCCAGTAGCCCAACACCCTTTAGAAAGTGTTGCACAGCCGTACCCCCCTCATTTTTCTCTAGCTCCGCCCTGCCTGCCGCCCAGCCACTGAGCAATCGTGTGCCTGCCATCCGGCCACCGTGCGTCTCCTAGCATGCCGTCTGCCCACCATACAACAGGAAATTAAGCCAGATAATTAGTTGGCTTAATTACCTATCTTAATCATTATTTTATATTACTATTTATTTGGATTTTCAAATATAACAAATGAGATTAAAAATTGCAAAATTTTACATGCAGCCTCCTGACACAACATATTTTATCATATAATTTTTCTATAATTTTATCCGATGTGAATATTGCTAAAAAATTTATACGATTACGTTATTTGTAGAAGTTGTTACATATAGCAAATAAGCTCTAAAAATTATGAAATTTTATGTGCATCCTCTTGGCATAGTCGTCCTAATTGTCTATTTTTTCAGGAATTTTATGCATTATAAATTTCGCTCGACTGATGCTAGTGCACCCGGGTTCCTGCGAGTGGAGCATCGTAACGATAACAAAATAACAATTGATCCGACAAGGGGGTGACACAGTATGCAGGCTAAGAAACTAAGGATGGTAAACATATGAGCGAAGAGGGACGAACTACTGTATTAACCGTGGCCATTTGCCCTTCCTCGCAAGGCCGGTGTTGTAGTCCTCGCCGGTCGTGCTAGCCTTGGCCGCCAATTTGCGTTTTTTCTCATGCTTCTCCTTGCAGGCCTCACGCTCCCTTGACCTGCATGTCTCCAAGTGAGCTTTCGTCTCCTGCGCGATATGGCTGAAATGTAAATACAGAGAAGACACAGCCATGCATGTCTTGAAGTGGGTCAACAAGAAGGTCGTCAATATAGGAAGTTCATATGATCCCATGTGATGTTGTATGAACCCTAGTTGCACTTGTGCGTGCCACTACAACGACAGCCAACCACGTCCGAGGCTCCTCCCTCTGTAGCGCTCCATATGGGTAGCACCAAACACGTTCTACCAGTAGACACACCCAAAAATGCTTGTACCATGGTTCTTCCTTGTTGTATACGGTTATTTTCAATCTCCTAAAGAATATAACCAAATGATTGATGTGTTGTTGCGGTTGGCATAAATAATCACATGCGATAATAGATTACAGAGTTAATCATTTAAGTAATCAATTGATTAATTGCCAGTTACCACCACATAAAATAGTACATCTTGAATTACTACAAATATGAAATAATTTGATAAACAAAAAGATACATGAAATCACGACACAGAATGACAAGCAGACGAGATCGGTTTGTTGGGCAATCCTTCATTGAGTGCTCGGAGGTCTTGCATATTCTACACTTTACAGTGCGGGTAATGCTGGTACATTGGCCGATATCCGTATCATTCTGGAAGCGTCACAATTGTCAACGTCCCTTCACAGTTATTTTCAAGTTCTTGTTGGGCCCCATTACATCATGTCTAGCTAAAGACCCCCTGTAGTTTATGTCCAAGCTGTACAAGTGAAACCCAGCACAGACACACAGATAAATGTGCGAAGGAAGCAGAGGAAAGGAAAAAAAATAGCAACAGGCCGATATATGTGTAAAAGAGAGAGGTTACACACTACAAAAGATGGCTTCTGCACGGTGACCGTGCGGCCTAGGATTTCAATCGATAATTAAATGAGTATTGCATATTACTAATTATGATTAATGGATATGAATTAACATAGAAAATTTAGAGCACATAGAATTTCTAAAAAATAGGTAATTAGGTCGACAATGTCGGAATGCTACACATAAAATTTTGTAATTTTTAAATCTCATTTGCTATATATAATAACTCTTACAAATAATTTTTTTGAGCAACATTCACACCGGATAAAATTATATAAAAATTACACAATCAAGTATGTTGTGTTGGGAGATTGCACGTAAAATTTCGTAATTTTTTGAGTTCATTTGCTATATTTAAAAATCAAAGAAGTTGTACTATAAAATAATAATTAAGATATGTAATTAAGTCAGTTAATTAGTTGATGTAATTACCTGTCGCATAGTGGGCAGGTGGTATGCTGGGAGGCGCACGGTGGCCGGGCAGCAGGGGCGCGATCGCCTGCCGCACGGTGATAGGGCTCCAGACGTCATGTGTTAGCTTCACGTCGCTACCGTTTGGTCATCATATGATAGAAGAACTATTTTCATATGTATCTGATATTTTTATAAATATAGATTCAAATAGTAGGATATGTATCCAAAAATTCCCCACCCGGCTCGACGTACCTACCAACCTGGCTCTGCTACCACCACAACTGATGCCAGGCAGTGCAATCCACGACAAACAAGCATTCAGTGCTTAGCACTAACAAGCTGGATCTGTCTTTAATCGTGGCGTCTGCGTCGGTGCACAGCTGATGGAACTGAAAACAAAGAGCTTCTTTTCTTTTTCTTTTTGCTAGCTGCTGGTACTGGTTGAGAGTCGAGGCCTCTTCTAGGAAAAAAAAAAGGAAAGGGGAGCGAAACCAGCAAACAGATCCTATTCCAGGGCAACCTCCCGTTGTTTGGTGTATTTTTGGGTTCACAGTTGTTAGATAGATCTGTGGTTTTCATTAGGCTAAGACCCGTGCTGAAAAAAAGATGGTTGCCACTTCTACCCATTTCCATTTCTTGTTCAGGAGAGGAAGTAACAAGTCAGTTTTGGCGTTTCCGTGGCTGGGGCAACCATCTCACACATGTTCTCGTAATTGCATTTTTTACTATTTCATTCTTGGCCTGGCCACTGTTTACTTTTAATAAACGTTTCAGGCAAACCCCATAAGCTGAAGCTAAGATCAGAACACGATCTGTTAATACAATGAACAACCTGAATGAGGTATAAGTAACTACCGAGCAAAAGCCGTAAAATACATCAATGCAGACACTACACAGGGCTGCTAACCATTGAAGTGTGTACTTCACCAAAAACGAAAGTCTAGATTTTATTGTGCAGTCGGTATGGACTAATTATGTAACTTTGCTTTTACCTGTTAGATAATTTGAGTTTTTTTTTTGAGTTTTTTGTATGTTATAATTCATAGCTTGTAATAAGTCTTTGTAATTTGAGTTTTTTTTGTTTTTTGTATGTTATAATTTATAGCTCGTAATAAGTCTTTGTAGTTCTCTACTAATATACATGAGAGTTTATCTGTTCACCTCCCCTTCCTGCTCCCATGCACGCGCACAGCGCGCCTCCCGCTCCACGTCCACATCTAACTTCTCTTTGTCTAACCTCCACTCACGCAATCCACGTCTCTCTTCTTCCTTGCCTCCTTCCACACATGACACAACCCACCCCCTCCCCAAACTCTAGGTCACTCCTCTTCTCGCTCACCTTCTCCTCCACTATCATCCTCTTACTCGCCTCCTCCTCCAACTCAAAGGAGCAGTAGAAATCCTCAAATCAGAACAGTATTAGATCATCGTTTGATAATATAAATTACTTTTATTTAATACTCCATTATAGATATCTTGTATAGGATAACATAGATGCTTTCTCAGTCAGAAGAAAATAGATCTGCAGTACCCCACGTCTTTTTCAACGTGGAATGTGCAATACTAGTAGGAGTACTTTTTCGAGACACACAAAACAGTCGTACGAGTTCTCTCTAGAAGAAACGAGGGTTTGACGGTTGACACTGTCGTAAAATGCGTGCTTTATGGCGAGGCGGGCCCACCTGCCAGCCAGCCAATCCAGCCAGGAATGACCCCTCATGTACCAGGAAACTACTGATAAAAAAGCAAAAGCAATGACGCGACGAAATGTTTAGGATTCCCACTTAATTTCACCTGCCTGTCCTTGCCCTTTCCCCGACTCCAGCACAAGACGGAGAGAAAGAGACTAAGGCCCGTTTAACACAGCTCAGCTGTTTTCTTTGTTTTAGCTTTACGAGCAGCTTTACCGATGAAGCTAAAACTGTTTTGGAAAACTGTTTGGCAAAACAGCTTCACCAACAGCTTCATGCATGGCTGAAAGAGGGCAATTGTCCAAGATGCCCCTGTCTACCTGACTTGTTCTAACATTTGGAGTTGTATGTTTGCATATGATCATATGAATTAAAAAATAATATATTTGAATGAGTATGAATTAAAAAATTAAAATAACTAGAGAAGTGCGAACGGGAGGAGAGGAAACAGGCGTGGGGATCCAGTGACAAAGTGCTGTAATTTCTGTCAACTACAAGGGCAGTGAGTTCCTAGAATCATGAGCGCGAGGAGAGAGGCGTGAAAAGCTACTATTTTCAGCTTCACCCCACCCTATTCCCTTGTGAGAGCATGATTTAAGGAGTTTCATCCATGAAGCTGTTTGCAAAAAATGTGTTTAGTAAAAAACAGCTTATGAAGCTGTGCCAAACAGAGCCTAATACCGCGTCGTTAACCCTTTGATTAATGAATTAATCAAGCACCAAACCTAAGCGAAAAAGAAAAACAAATTATTATTCGCGCACCTTCTCAGCGAGGAGAAAGGGGAGGAAAGCGAAGGAGGCGGGTGACACGAGCCTGACCTGACCGCCTCGCCCCCCCATTCCTCGATCGCCTCCTCCCGTCCCTCCCGTGGAATCCCCTTGGACTCCCGCCTCCGCCTCCCCGCTTGCCGCGTCGGCCCGATCTCGCTGCTCGTCCTGCCTCCTCAGGTTCGTTTCGCATTCCTGTTGCTGCTGCTGTTTCTCCCCCCACAGGCCACAGCGCTGTCAGATCCGCGCTTGCTGCTTCGCGCTTTTGCTTGGTTGGGAAGCGATAGGTATCTCCGGGGATCGGAGGTGTCGTCGCTTTTGCTGTACGGGCGCTGCCGCGAATTTGCCACCGACGCGGTTCGCGTAGATCTGCTGGTCGTTTTTGTTGTTGGAGTTGTGCCCGCTTTTCGTGCCGGATTCCTCTGCTCTGCTTGTTCGGACTGTTTGTTTGGAGCTTTGCTTTTCGGGGCGCTGGGATGTGATGCTCTCTAATGCTTCATTTCGGAATCGAAATCGAAATGTTAGTGATGGATGCCTGTTTGGATCTTACGAATGGATTGCACAGGTCTCCTGCCGAGGAGGAGGAGGAGAGAGCTGGGTGCAAGAAGCTAGATTCGAAAGGGCACCATGAAGAAAGCATTCGGTCAAACGGTCCGGGACATGTACGTGATTTTCATGCTATCGTGTTATATATCGTATGCAATTCGAGCTTTGTTCGTTTGCTAGTATAGTAGATCGTCATCGTAATGTAATTTGTTCTGGTATTTCTTTTTTTGCAGAAAAAGAGAGGTGAACAAAAAGGTCCTTAAGGTGCCTGGTATTGAACAAAAGGTGAGATCTCTGGCGCCTTCTCATGCAAAAACATGTGCTAAGCATGCTATCTGACAAATTCATTCCATCTCTCTTACTTTCAATTGCTGTGAGTTAATAGTCTTATCATGGGACTGCTATCCTCTTATTCCATTTTGTTCAATGGCCCGAAACAGATTCTTGATGCCACAAGCAACGAGCCATGGGGCCCACATGGATCACTCCTGGCAGACATTGCCCAAGCAACACACAACTAGTATGTCTTCCCCGTAAAAAAACCAGCATGTTTTTCGGGATTTTGTTATTTTATTGGCTTTTCACCAACCAGAACCCATTTTCCCCCGTGCTAATGTGCTTTGCGTGTTTGCAGTCATGAGTATCAGATGATCATGAATGTTGTGTGGAAGAGGATCAATGACACTGGCAAAAATTGGCGGCATGTTTACAAGGTGTGGTTTGAATATCTGGTTTTTTTTCAACCTCTGGTTTTCTTGGCAAATATGGATGGAGGGTGGAAATAATCACAAAGTATGTTGAACAGTTGAGTCTAATGCTATATTTGCTGAGATGTAGGGATTGATTGTTCTGGATTACCTGGTAGCACATGGTACCGAGCGAGTTATTGATGACATAAAGGAGCATGCTTATCAGATATCGGTAATGCTATCGATCCTCTTTCTGTATCATATGTTTAACATAATACCTGCTTCAAGTTTGGTGTAAACATCCTTGATTTCTGTATCATACTTAATTGATGCTCTGACACTATGATTAAAATTGCAGGCGCTAGCTGATTTCCAGTATATCGATTCTAGTGGGAGAGATCAAGGTAGCAATGTACGACGGAAATCCCAGAGCCTCGTTAGTTTAGTTAATGATAAAGAAAGAATACAGGAAGTTAGGCAGAAAGCACTAGCTACCAGGGACAAGTGAGTGTACCCTAACTTTACATTATGTTTGCTTCAGATATCTGATTGGCGCATTGTGTTTGATGGACATGTATATTCCCCTCTCTGTTCATCTGTAGGTATCGGAGTTCATTTGCCACTAGTGGGACACACAGGAGCCCAGGTGGATATGGTGGTGGCTATGACAATGATCGCTATGAAGGTGGCTATGGCAGTAGATATGATAACAGAAATGGCTATGGGAGGGAAAGAGAATATGGATATAAGGATGATGACAGATATGTTGGTGCTGGAGATACACCCAATCGGGAAGGGGATCGTTATTCTAGGGATTCTAATGAACGCTATGGGAGAGATCAATATAGAGAAGATGAATACAGAGGAAGTCATAGCAACCATGAATATGCTGAAGGATCGGGTCGCAGGAGCTATGGACGAGAGAGGGATTCATACGGCGATGACGAGGCTTATTCATCCCGGTCTGTTCCATTGCTTGCTTTGACTTTCTTACATGCTGTTCATAGTAGTGTCAATAAATAATGTACAAGATGTATTTTAATTTCTTTAAATCACTAATATGGTCCCTTTTTACTGTTCTTTGTGGACCCTAATATCCTTCTGCTTCCATTGTAGTGGCCGTGGCAGCAACATTGATGGACCTACTCAGGATGAGAGGTAAATAATGGAGAATCGTCAAGTTCAAACATTTTAGCTCGCTTTATTGGAGCAAGCTGTTTAAATTTTATTACCTGCTCTGACAGGTCTATAGAGTGCAAGCCTTCCGACCAGCAGATTGCTTCACCACCACGCTATGAAGATGTCACAAGAGATGCCCAGGACAATCTTCATGATGAAAGGTCAGTATTCTATTTTAAAATGTTTAATTTGTTGAAGCACAATGGCATCTGAATCACCTAGCAATTTCAGAAATGGAGGAAGTGTGCCAGCTGCTGCACCAAAGGTGTCTTCTCCTTCCGCTCCTAGAGCCAGCGTCCCCCCTGGACAGGTGAATGGTGTTCATGATAACGGTGTGGAAGATGTACCTGCACCGCCACCTGCTCATGCTGAACCTAATGGTTTTGATGAGTTTGATCCACGTGGATCAGCACCAGGTATAGTTTGTTCTTATTTGGCAGTCAACACATCTCATGAGTAAGCCAAAGTAATGGAAAGCATCTGTATGAATAGTTTGCTTATATACCAGAACAACTGTATGGAGGGATGGTCCCTAACTTTGGGATGTTGCTGTTATCAATATCTTTTGATGGTACATAAGTACTAATGCTTTCCTTTTGCTGATTTGTATCCTTCTTCAGATGTCTCACCTCCAGTGAACCCCTCACCATCGGTGAATAGTTTGGAGATGGATTTATTTGGATCAGATCCTATTAGTTCGTTGGCATTGGTATCTGTGCCTCAGCCAACTACCACTCCATATGTTGAGGCACCAGCAAATTCAGGTTTTGAGACGAATAGTTTTATGGGCATGCCACCAGCTTCTAGTGGATTCAGCGAGGTATTCGTCTGCAGAACTTACAGCCATTCACGTTATATTAACTATTTGTTCTAATAGGGGTTGTGATGCAATTTTACACTGCATGGTTTCTTAAATTGGCTTGTACCTGTACCACTGAATGGCTTGTACCTGTACCACTGAAAACAATGTAAATATAATTTTGTGCAGTTTTGACGGATTGGATTAGCTAAGCACTATAAAGTACAAAACAGTATTGGTATACCGTGTTGGTATTGTTATTTTGAACTGTATTTAGCCTTGAAGCATCAGTAGTAATGATAGCAGAATTTCAGTCAGTAGAAATGCTTTGAATTCAACATCAAGTAACTTCTTTTGGTGATGGAATTGCTGTTTTTTTTCTTTTAATCTATCTACTCATAATAGCTAAATCTACTCATTCGTTCAGCTTATCCTTTTGCCTTTTTAACCGTGCAGCCGATTGATGCTACAAATCCTTTTGGGGATCCTACACCTTTCAAGGCGGTTCATGAAGATATTCCTGCAGTTTCTCAGACAAATGCTGCACCTGCTATCTCTTTCCAGGCCACCGGACCTGGTGCGGATGCAAACCCTTTCCAGCCTGCTCCAGCTGCAAGCTTTGGTTTTGGAGATACTCTTGGTGATCCCACTTATGCATCAAATGTTGCACCTGGACAGAATGATAGTTTTGCAAACAATACCTCCTTGCCTTCAGAGGTATCACCTGCAAATCCATCTGCACTTCCCCAACAGGCAGTTCCAACTTATGCTCCCTCCCAGGCACCTCAGCCTGCAGTTACTGGCCCATCACCTGTTACTCACATCGCTCCCGCAACATTTGCTCCTTCTCAAGCACCTCAAGTGGCTCCCAATCCGCATGCTCCTCAGGCTGCTCCCGCGTTTGCTTATTTGCAAGCACCTCATCCTGCAGCCACCAACCCATCTCCATTTCCTCATGCTGTTGCTACATCATTTGCTCCTTCTCAGGTGCCTCAACCTGCAACACCCAATCTACCATCAGGCCAGTCAAACTTTTTTATGCAACCAGCTTCAGGGACCGGCATTCATAGCCTGTATGGGGTTCCATCACAGAATGGAGCGCCATCCTACATTCCTTCACAGTCTTCTCAACTTGCAACTCCAGCAAATCTACAGCCATCACAGCCAAGCTTCCTCACACAAACTGCCACATCAGCTCTGCAGACAATTTCTCGAGGGGCATCTCAGCCTGTTGCTGCACCAAATTCAATGCCTTCTGGTACCAACTTTCCGTTGCAATCAAGTTCGTCAGCTCCCCCAGAAACAATCATTTCAGCTTTGCAAGCTAGTCAGACTGAGCCAGTGAAGAAATTCGAGGCCAAATCTACAGTTTGGGCTGATACATTGAGCCGAGGTCTAGTCAATCTGAACATTTCTGGACGTAAGTGGCTTGTCTGGTTGTCTTTTTCTGCGATGCCAATATTTTACCTTTGTGTGATCTGACCTAATTGTATGTATTTTTTACAGCAAAAACCAATCCACATGCTGACATTGGAGTTGACTTTGATTCAATCAATCGCAAGGAGAAAAGGCAAGAAAAGAAAACTTCTCAAGCACCTGTGGTCTCTACAGTCACCATGGGCAAAGCCATGGGAGCTGGTTCTGGCATTGGTCGGGCTGGTGTGAGTGCCATCGCACCTCCATCCAACCCTATGGGGGCAGGCAGGGGTGTTGGTATGGGTATGGGTGCTGGTTATGGTGGCGGAATGGGAATGAATCGGCCAATGGGCATGGGGATGGGGATGAACCCGCAGATGGGGATGGGGATGAACCAACAACCGATGGGAATGGGGATGGGGATGAACCAACCACCAGTGGGGATGAACATGGGCATGGGGATGAACCAGGTGATGCAGATGCGGCCTCCTATGGGGATGGGTCCAGGTGGAATGCCTGGTCCTGGGTACAATCCAATGGGTACTGGATACGGTGGGCAGCAGCCATATGGTGGGTATAGGTGAGATTATGCCGTACTGTGGATTACAAGCGATGGGTTAAACAGTTTAGCAGGCATGATTTTGCTCACCTGTTTTTTCTTTATGTATGATTACTTTTTTTGGGGGGGGGGGGGGGATATAATTTTCTGTCACTATTTTTTTTTCTATCCATGTGGGATGCTGTATCTACTAAATATATGACATGTGAATTGAGGGCAATGCTACAACTGCTGTATTGTGTTGGATGCAGAGCCTCGATATTGCAAGCTTCGATGTAGTTGTATAATTTCTCTATAGGCTGCTTTGTCAGTAAACATTTATGATTTGTTTCAGCATTCTTGCTGGGTGGACAATAAAAGGCTGTACCATTTTGTTGAGCTTGTGTCGTCCCTATTTCCTTTTGTATTGGCGTAATCGTCTCTATTTCCTTTTGTATTGGCGTCCACTTGTTGATCTTGTCTGGCACCCAAATTTGAGTCGCAGCTGTTAAGGACCCCACGGTTTTGCGGCCAGAATCAGTGGAAGCATTACCTTTTTTTTCAAGGATGAACTGTTGTCTACACATGTAATGAATTCTGTATGTTGCCTGAATTTGGAACAGCATGGGTTGTCCATCTGCACAGCTCTTTTGTACCTTCTCTCACTTCTTCGAGGTAAACACACCAACCATATTATTTCCCGTTTGAAATGGAGTATTTATTAGGAATATATGATGTTCTTTTGGTGTCAAATTGCTGCAAAAGGAGGCAGCTAGCAAGCAGTTGGAACCGGGAACCCTGGAGAGAGAGCTTGGAATTGCGTCTGCAAAGTCGAGGTGGCAATGATCAAGAGCGTGCATGCATCGGCGTACGCACGCATTCTAATTTTGAAGCCCTTTTGACTTGCTGCATCCTAGCGTCCAAGCTCAATCTCGTCGCCACGGTTTTGTCCTTTTGAGAATCCCACGGTCACCAAAAGTCGACGCCTCCTAAAGTCAACACTAGTTCGTAGTAAAAGAGAAGTAGGCTTATGCTTGCACGCTAGTGCATATACAGTACTAGTATACAGTGTGTGCGCAACAGCATGAGCATGGCAGACCGTGCCATATTGTGTTATTTGCCGAGTTACTTATAAAGAGCACAAGTCAGTGTGATCTACTCTAGTCAAAATCTGACCCCTGCATCCTGCAGGTGCCAAGCTGAAGTGCTTTACAATAAAATGATAGGTTCTTCGTTGGTGCCATGTGGGACAATTGGCTGCAGCTCAGTAATCCCATGTACGTAGAGATGGCTGTTAGTTGTGGCGATGCCATTTTTGTGATGCCCTTGCTTTGATTGGAAAAAGCACAAGATGATTACAAACGGTATGTGGGCTCAACTCAAGTAGGTCCTTTTAGGTGCTCTGACCACATGTAAAGTTACTTCCAAATGGTTGTTGCTTGCATTATTGAAGGACATTGAGAACCCACTTGTTATGAGCAAGCATAATTTGTTCACTGGCAAGTAGGCACCTCCTGTCCATAACCAAACCCCTTTTTTCTTTCTGTAACACCCAACCGGACTGGTACTAATGACAGACGGTATCATGTATGTAATCTTGATTGAACTGCACGTTTTCATGGCCTAGCTAGTCCTTAACCGCTCGTTGCAGCTTCAGCTTCTACCTTTTAATTCGCTATTTCTTTATTTTGTTTTTTCTAGCCTTTTTTCTGCTTTTCCCCCCTATATTCCTTCGCATTGTTCGTGATGGATTAATCTGTTTTTTATTTTTAAATTTAATTACATTAAATAAATTACCATCAGCTATAATAAAAAAATTATAAGTCATCGTCAAACCGAGGACCACCTAAATACCAGATTGTGTCCGCTCATTTCGGCTTAAGCTTTTGGCTTCTGGCTTATTTTTACTATTTATGAATTTCCTCTTTTATGCCTTTTCGGCTTTTTTGCTGCTTCTTTTTTCTGTATTTATTTGTATTATATGAGATGGGCTAATATATTTTTTATTTTTTAAATTTAATTATGTTAAATAAATAACCATTAACTATAGTACAAAATAAGTTAGCTATACTAAATATAAGTTATAAGTCAGACTTATTAAGGCCAAATGAGCACCCCACACATCTTGCGACATGTTCAAAAATCCATCTTGCTGCAGGACACACTACAACCTCTGAAAAAGTCATGTTTTTGCAGGCCTCAAGATGAGCAGAGCACACTGTACAATCTCCAGTTTCCAGAGAGAAATCACTGGTGTTCTGTCACTTTGTTGAGTAGTACATCCATCGCCTGGGGCCCTGGGCTCAGAAATAAAGAAAGATGATTGGTTTTTCTACTCAAAATAGCATCTTTGCCCTCAAACTGCAGCAAACTCGACTGCAATGTTTGCGTACATATGCAATATTCCAAGTCTTGGTTTGGAGCACCGGTGTTTCGAGACGTCGCAAGATCCATGAATGCCGGTGGTCTACGTACGTACTCTAATGCGCCGGCCTCCCGCTTGGATTGGCTGCATGTATGCTGCCCTTTTCCCCTTTCCTTCGTTCGCCACTCTGAGAGCATCTTCAACAGTATAAGTTAGTTACTAGCTCTAAGACAACTTCTCCAATAGTACTAACTTTTAGCACATAGCTTATAACATAAATAGTCTTACATGACACTCTCATATAATCTTGAAATGTGTGTATGAGACTAGCTCTTGATCAAGAGCTAGCTTTTCTCTCTCTTCTATTAAAATATGAAATAATATGCTTAGAGTTAATTCATAAGTCACTATTAGAGATGCTCTGTGTGATCCTCTCCTCCCTTTTTAACCCGTATATCTGGCACAGTGCCACAGTGGCACCTTGTCCCTTTGGTTTAACTAGGATTCACGCTACGTCCTGGGCATTGCGTGTAGATTTTTCGCTTCTTGGGAGCTGAACTCAGTTAGTTCTGTAAGAGTTATACTTAAGGATCCGTTCAAAAGTCTTACGGCTTTTTGTTGAAATAATAATGTAGCGGCTAAGATATTCAATTAATAAATAAATAAAATATAGAAAAAAATGCAAAATACAATTATATCTTCTTAGATAATAAAAAGTAAAAAAGTTGCGTTAAAAACTAACGTGTTTTAAACGGTTTTGATTTTTGAAACCAGAAGCTGTTCGGAACGGGGCTAGCCCTCTCACTCGTGGTTTCAATATTACTAGTAGTATGTAATTTTGTCACCTTGCAATTACTACAATAACTTGGGGGTCTTGGAGAGTTACTAATGCATTGCTTAACTGTTAGTACTCCTACATTGCAGCAATCTTGGTAGCTTAACTGAAGCGTAATTGATGTCCTATTTTCAAGCGATGCAAAATTGCTACTAACTCTAAAATTCCTTAAACGCCATTTCTTTGTGTCGCTCGATTTGCATCAACAAGAATGCTTCATTCTCCTCATAAAGAAAAGAAAAAAGAATATAAATTTCCTCAATAAGTTAACTGGTATATATTTATGAGAAGTGCTAAGAAGCATTTGAGTATTTTTTTTGGATTGGAAGTACTCAGATTTTAGGATGTTGGATCTTCATCTAATGAATCTTCCATATCCCTCCCCTAAAAAAAGAATCTGGGGCGTTGGATCTTCACATAATGAATCCCCTCATATCCCACATTCTCCAAAAAAAAAAACTCTGAATTTAGGACATTGAATAAAGATCTAAGTACTTCTAACACAAATAACACTTAGGGATCTCTGGACACGTAACGTGATCTGTACCCCTACTCGTATAGTTTTTCAGGTCTAGGAGAATAAACACATTAGCGCTACTAAGAGCAAGTACAATGATGCTGACTAGGTCGCCTCTAACGAAATCCACATCAACACAATCTTATGTGGAAGAGAGAGACAAGAGGAGAGAGAGGCAAGTTGCCCCTCATGCAAGAGGTGACCTCTAGCACATCATACGAGGACTTGGAGGCGATGCTAGTTCTTAGAGCAAGTATAATAAGGGTTGGGGTCGCCTCTAACGAAATATTAAATGTTTGAGTGCTTTAGTAGAGGTAACCTCTACTCAACTTATTGTATTAGCTACTTTCACATGAGCTATATGTACTTTTTTTACTTATTTAGCTAGTCTTAGAGGTGACAACCACCTCTTCTATTGTACTGGCTCTAATTGGTTCTTTGTTTGTTTCCGGCATTGCATTAAACTCTAGCTTCTTGGCAACGCTTCTCTTCAGATCAAATTAAGGAGAAGGAATAAAGGAGATCGCAGAACGGGCGCACTGCCCGATGAGCCAGAGTTTGACATAGAATTCACACAATCTGTGGATGCAAAGGTGGCTTTCCAAGTTTTTATTCACGGTGCATGGCATGAGTGACACGAACTGAAGGTAACGTAAGCCAAATGCACCAATGCAATGCTTGCTGCTGTGTTAGCTTAGCCCTACGTTCACCACCCCATCTTTTCCATGTGAGGCGAGAGCCATTTGTGTATTGCAGCTCTCGCTTGAGATCGCTTTCTTCACACTCGTCGTCGTGCCTAGTGTTCCCACCAGGGTTCAAAATCCCAGCGGTCGGTAACCACCGGTTACCGTTTTTACCCGTGGAGACCGGTAACCAAAAAAACCGGCCGGTATTAATTTTTAATTTTCAAATTTTGACCGATTTTTTCGGGTTACCGGTTTCAAAACATCTCAAAATTCACATTTTGATTTTCAAATTATGACCGATTTTTCCGGTAACCGTGCGGTTACCGCTGCCGGCCAGGATTTCTTCCGGTTCCGTTTTTGAAACCTTAGTTCCCACTCCTTGTTCCTCTTTCTCTACGCTTTAATTTTGCCACAACAGCAAGTGTTTTGATTTGCTTGCTGATCTGCGCAACACCACATTGCCATTTCTGTCTCCCTAAGTGCATCAGCTTATAAAAGGCAGGGCAGATGATACATTGCAAACTAGAGTCCATGAATGATCACTTGCCTTCCTCTATCTGTGGTCGACTCTCCTGTATCATCTCTTTCTTTTCCTGTTGCGACTTTGTGTTTGAACTGCAGCTTTAGTAACCGCTGCTCATTCTGCTCCTGCAAAAACTGTTGCTTCTGCATATCGTTTTAATTTGCCCGCCAAATGTGCTTCTGAAAGGCGTTCTTGGTGGATTTTTATTTGCTGCTAAGGTAAAAAAAAACATACTCCCTTTGGATTGCAATAGCTATCCTCTCGCGTTCCGTTCTTGTTTTGTTTGCATCCATCCTTCATTCCTTGAACTACCAGGCATTAGGCTGCAATTGGCTGCATAAATAACATAACCAAGTCACCTGTTGTTTCTTCTTCGCTGAATCGCTGTTCACTTTGCTGAATTCCAACCGGATCAGTTGGGCTGATCAATGCAACGTAGCTTATATGCTCTTTAAAATATATTGTAGAGATTTGCAATCCATTTTATCACAGTTGCATTTAGGCTTCAAACTAGCAGCAAATCAGTACCGTAAGTGAAGTCTGTTTCTGTGGTTTTTTTTTAAAAAAATCAAACCAAACCAGCAGGCGTCGCATTGGCCGCGAGTTCCCGCCATGGGCATCACCCGCGCGCACATCGTCAAGAATGACTCCCTGGAGGGCATGCTCGGCGACTACGTCGGCGGCAAGGTGGCGCCGGCCAAGGCCATGCGCACGCCGAAGCACTCGTCCCGCCTCGTGGGCGCGCTCACCTGCCTCCAGCTCGCCTTCGCCATGTACGCCACCTTCCTCCTCTACTACATGAGCCCCACCGTGGACCTCCGCGCCAAGCCGGACTTCGCCTGGGCGACCCGCATCGCGCAGCACTGGAAGAACATCATAGCGCAGCCCGGCTTGCTCGACCAGCCGCCGCTCTCCCCGCTCGACGTGTGCGAGCACGAGAGCATCGACTTCGAGCAGAAGAAGTCGCAGGACGCGCTCATGATCCGCCTCAAGCGGGAGCTCTACGAGGAGGTGCTCGCCTTCCAGCAGCGGAGCTTCGGCGCCGAGACGCTCCCCGAGCTGCTGCGGATGCGGTCGCGGTGGGGCGTCGCGACGGGGCGCCCGGGCGCGCCGCGCGTGACGGTGATCCTGAACCACTTCAAGCGGCGGACGCTGTGCGCGCAGCTGGACTCGCTGCGGCGGCAGACGCTGCCGTTCCACCGCGCTTGGGTGCTCGCCTTCGGGAGCCCCAACGAGGCGTCGCTCCGCCGCATCGTCGAGAGCTACAACGACTCGCGCGTCAGTTTCGTCTCCTCCGGCTACGATTTCAAGTACTACGGCCGCTTCCAGATGGCGCTGCAGGCGGAGTCCGACTTCGTTTACGTGCTCGACGACGACATGATCCCGGGCACCCGGATGCTCGAGATACTGTCCCACGTCGGCGGCACCGAAAAGTACCGGAACGCCGTGCTCGGCAGTATCGGCCGGATCCTGCCGTTCCGGCAGAAGGACTTCACGTTCCCGAGCTACCGCAAGTTCCGCTCCAAGGAGGCCGGCCTCTACCTGCCGGACCCGGCCTACGACATCACCGTCGATAGGATCGTCCAGGTGGACTTCCTCTCCAGCTCCTGGTTCCTCCCCGCCGACCTCGTCAAGGCGCTTTTCATCGAGACACCCTTCACCTTCATGACCGGCGAGGACCTGCACCTCAGCTACCAGCTGCAGAAGTACATGGGCGCCGGCTCCTTCGTGCTCCCCGTCGACCCCGCCGACAGGGAGACGTGGGGGGACAGCGAGCACCGCCTGGCCTA
Organism: Dendrocalamus sinicus; assembly: GCA_036346575.1. NCBI lineage: Eukaryota > Viridiplantae > Streptophyta > Magnoliopsida > Poales > Poaceae > Dendrocalamus > Dendrocalamus sinicus. The sequence continues at coordinate 34,906,242 of CM070646.1, read as the reverse complement.
CGTCTCGGAGACGACGGTCATCTTCAAGGACATCGTGCAGGTGCGGGACGAGCAGTGGTGGCGCGCGCTCACCTCCGGCTACATCACGCAGTGGGCGGCCATGCACCCGCAGAAGGTGGACGCTCTCTTCTACGCGCACTCGCTGGGCGAGGTCAGGGCGCTGGCGTCGCTGCTCGAGCGGTTCCGCACCACGGCCGGCCGGAAGGCCTACCTCGTCGTGTCCGGCGGCGGGCACTGCCCCTGCGAGGAGGCCGCGACGGTGCTCAAGTGGCCCAAGGTGGTGTGCAAGGAGAGGCGGTTCAAGATATTCGACCTCGGCCTCGGCGCGCTGTCCGGGCCGTCCCTGTCGGAGGTGCCCGTGCTGCAGGCCGTTTACTCCAGCATGCGCGGCCTCGTCCGGATGCACAACCCCAGCGTGGTCGTCGCCGTCGCCGACATCGACGGCAAGGTCAAGGACGCGCTCCGCATGGCCGCCGACGCCGCCGTAAACCGCACCGCGCTCGTCCTCCTCCCCAGGAGCTCCATCTCCAAGGTTCTCTGGATGGCCACCCTCCGACCCACCGCGCTGCCGAGTAAGCGTGCAAGCTTCAATTAACAAGTTCTTCGTTCTGATCATCACCTACGTGCATCGCATTGCATCAAGTTGTGATGACTGGATTCTTGCATGTGCAGACTGGAACAGGATGCGGATCTCGGTGAACATCATCACGCAGAACCGTGCCAAGTCGCTGCTGAGGCTGCTGACGTCGCTGCGGAGCGCCTACTACCTGGGCGACGAGGTGCCCATCAGCTTCAACATGGACAGCCGGGTGGACGCGGCAACGCTCAACGTGGTGAGCTCCTTCGAGTGGCCGCACGGGCCCAAGACGCTGCGGCGGCGCATCATCCAGGGCGGGCTCATCCGCGCGGTGAGCGAGAGCTGGTACCCTTCCTCCGACGACGACTACGGCCTCCTCCTCGAGGACGACATCGAGGTGTCCCCCTACTACTACTTGTGGATCAAGTACGCGCTCCTGGCCTACCACTACGACCCTGCGGTGTCGCTGCCGGAGCTGTCGTCCATCTCCCTCTACACGCCGCGGCTCGTCGAGGTGGTAAAGGAGCGGCCCAGGTGGAACGCCACCGCCTTCTTCGGCAAGGTGCACCCCAACACGCCGTACCTGCACCAGCTGCCCTGCAGCTGGGGCGCCGTCTTCTTCCCCAAGCACTGGCGCGAGTTCTACGCCTACATGGCGGCGCGCTTCACGGAGGACGCCAAGCAGAACCCAGTGCAGATCCCGCGGTCACGCACCAACGGGTGGCAGGCGTCGTGGAAGAAGTTCCTCATCGACATGATGTACCTGCGCGGCTACGTCAGCCTCTACCCAAACTTCCCCAACCAGACCAGCTTCTCCACCAACCACATGGAGCCCGGCGCGCACATCAGCGCCAAGGACAACGTCGTCAAGCACGACAAGAGGGACTTCGAGGTGCCGCTCGTCGCCGACGACTTCACGCCGCTGCTGCCCTCGCGCAAGATGCCGCCGGCGTCCAAGCTGCCCGTCCTCAACCTCTTCAACCAGGCGGTGTCCATGAAGGGGCTCAAGGCCGCAGGCGCCAAGCTCCGGCAGGACGTCATCAGATGCGGCGCCACGCAGCTCGTCGCCGTCGATCACGTCACGGGCATGCCCAGAAACTGCACCGTATTCTGATTTCTGATCCAGAGGTAGCTGATACGGGCTGCATTGCATGCATGCTAATCGATCTCCATGTGTTTATCATTCGATCTGCACACTGCACATGATCAATTCTTTAATTTCCTCGTGATCTTCCCTTTACAATGTACTTGTACTTAGCTGTGATTTTGATATTTCGTTTTCTTTGTACCCTACCATTTAGCACTGAAAATGGCAGGAGGTGGAGCGCGTTTTTGCGCTGCGTGGGATCGATGATGTATGAAGATGTAGCCAAAAGTGGCTTGTCTTTTATTGTTCTTGATTTGGACAGTACAGATTCATGGATAATACAATAACTCAATAAGGATTTGTTGCTATATATAATCGCCTTTTCAACTTGTATATACAAAAATAGCTCTATGCACGTGGTATTGACAAAAATAGCGTTTCTGCCGTTCGGTCACCGGCAACAACGCTCTGGAGGTGACATGTGGCGCCTGCCGCCCAGCCACCAGGCCACCTGCTGTCCACCAACAAAACGACAGGTGATTAAACCGGCTTAATTATCTGTCTAAATTTGTAATTTTATGTCATATTTTTCTAATTTTAAAATATAGCAAATGAGCTTAAAAATTTACAAAATTTTATGTATAGCCTCCCGACAAAACTTAATTCATTGTGTAATTTTTAATAATTTTATCGACTCTAAATATTACTCAAAAATTCATAAATTTTTGATATTTGTAAGAGTTGTTATATATAGCAAGCGAGCTCCAAAAATTATAAAATTTTATGTGAATTCTTCTGACACAGTCAACCTAATTGTGTAATTTTTTAGAAATTTTATGTGCTCCAAATTTACCATATTAATTCATGATAATTTAATCATAATTACCGATATGCGAAGAGGGTGTCCCCCCTTGGTGCTGCCCCTTGCCCGCAGAAATGCCAGTCTGTCCATACTATCCCCCTTGCCTGCTCCCTCATTTGAAGATGTGTTGGCTTGACCATACTGGCCCGGCCCTCTCGCCCGCACAAATGTTAGTCTGTCCATATCATCTCGCCTCACCAGTTCCCTCGTACGCATATATGTCACTCTTACCATGTTGTCTCCTATCACCTGCGATGCTGCGTGTCGACAACATATCCGTAATTTCCGGTGGCGATGCATCGGTTCTTTTTTTGCTCGATTTCAACTACAGAGCTCTCACAATCACTTATCACTCATCTAAACTACGTTTCGCTTTTTCTAGGAAGAAGAACCCTTCTCTGTTATACAGTAACAAAGCATGACAAACGCCGAGGGGCCAGTCGAAGCGGGGTCACCAAAAGAAGATCTTCCTCTGAAAAGGTGGGAGGACTTCAGCCCTAACTACACTTGATGCCAAACAGGCGGGCTCAACCGGTATGGCCGAAATGCAGACACAAGAAGGACGCGGTCGTGCAGGTTGTCCAAGGCCATTTTGATGACGAGTGATGTTTTTTCTAATGCCCACACTCTAGTGTATAATTAGCCAATACCTTATTTTCTCTTACTGCTAATAGAGCTTTTATGTTAACCCTCATTTCTAGTAGATAGCAAAATGCGAGTTCGTCCGCTGTATCGATCCTCCTCATGAACGCTATGTTGTGAGGTATGTGGATACACTGTGAGAGCGAACCTTAGAGATGGAGGTGCGGATTGACAATCTCAATGAAGAGAACGATGACCTCCGGCAACAAATACAGCGTGAGAGGGGCGACAAGGAAGTCGTCAACATAGGAAGTTCGTATGATCCCACATGCTGCTGCACGAACCCTAACTGCATATGTGCGTACCACTACAATAACGGCCACCCATGTCCGAGGCACCCCCACTGCACCACTCCATATGGGTATTACGAGGCAACTTCTACGAGTAGGCATGCACAAAGAAGCTTGTAGCACGGTACTCTCCCCTGTAATTCATGGTTATGTTCAATCTCGTAAAGCATGTAACTGGATGGTGTACGCATCGTTGCGGTTGCTATTTATTGAGCGGACTGTTCGAACGCTGCATCATGTACATTAAGCTAGAGGGGTCGATATGCATTGAACAAGCGTACATTGTGACACCCTGGCCTATTTGTGTGTGCACATGAATTTTTGGGTTAGTCCCACCTTGCTAACTTAACTTAAGTATCCCTTACATATAAGCCTAGGAGTTCCAATGGTAGCACCCCCGGTTAACCGTTTTGCATGATGCGAGGATGAAAGTGCAAGCGGATTGCTACGTGTGCGTGGCCTATCCAAAATGTGGTTAGGTCTGAGCCGGTTTGGACCCTAGGGCGTTACATACATCATACAAAGGAGTACAAATAAAAACACAATAATATTATAGACATCACGTGTGATTATAGATTATGGAGTAAATCATTTAGGTAATCAATTGATTAATTGCCAATTGCATCCCAAATTGGTACAAATATGAATTAATACGATACACTAGAAAATTCATGAAATTGTGACACTGAGTGGCAATCAGACGAGCTCGGTCTGTTGGGACAATCCTTCATTCAATGCCTGGAGGTTTTGCATATTCTACATTAATGATGACTAACAAAATAACACTAATTAACTAAGACTATGTGAATAACTTCGAAAACATGTGATAAAAAATTACCTGTCTTTCGGGAGAAGCAACAGCATTGTCGTGTCCTCCTGTCGCGTCCTTAATGAGCTATGCACTAGCTTCTCAAAATAATTAGCAATACACTCTTAATTTTGAGCAACGACCGCAAGAATGAGCTTTCATGATGAACGGCTGAGATGACCAATGACCAACTACAAGATGTTCGTATTTATGACCGAGCAAAAAGGGAATCTGGTGTGCTCACCCTGCAAATTAAGGACTCATTGTCGATGCGCAGCACTTCGGACAAGGGGGGACGGCATAGTAACACTAACAAATATGGAGACGAGGGAGCGGGCAAGGGTAAACGGCACGGACATAACGACATCAATGCGGAGGAGGGAGTGCACGAGGGGGGACGACACAGACAGAATGACAATTATGAGAAGGATGCAGTGGAAAAGAAAAATATAGCAACAACAGGCCGACATATGTGCGAAAGATAGTTCACGTACTGCAAAAAGATGCCTGAGCATCGCGTATCGCTAATTACGATTAAATTAACACGATTTAACATGAAAAATTCAGAGCACATAAAATTCCCAAAAATTACACAATTAGATCACCTATGTTGGAAGGTTTCACATAAAATTTTGTATCTTTTGGAGCTCATTTGCTATATGTAGCAACTCCTATAAATGTCGAAATCGTATGGATTTTTTAGCAACATTCAGAGCGGATAAAATTGTCAAAAAAATTATACAATAAATTACGTTGTGTCGGGAGGCTTTGCATTGAATTTCGTAATTTTTCAACCACATTTGCTATATTTAAAATTTTGAATAAATATAACATAAAATTACGAATTTAGGTAGGTAATTATGTCGACTAATTAGTTAGCTTAATCATCTACCGTTTTGTGGGTGGACGGCAGGTGGCCTGCCGTCTGGTGGCCGAGGCGATAGGCCAACTGTCGTCTGGTGGTCAGATGGCAGGTGCCACGTGTCACCTCTGGAGCGTTTTCACTCGAAGACCGAACGATAGAAGTGCTATTTTTGTTAATACCATGTATATGTAGTTATTTTTATAAATATGAGTTCGAAAGATGCTATATATGACAAAAAAATCCTCGGTAAGGCATGTTCTAGCTGTATGTATAGCCTTCAATTCCTCTCCCCTCTTATGCCCATAGTGTTAGCTGTGTCCTGTATGATTAGTTAGAGAATCATGGGACGGTGGTGCTAAGGCAGTGTACTACAATGTAGTGCGTCTCCATGTGATGTGCTTGTTTCATACCTGTCTACCAAACGCAACTACGATCAGCAATGGATGGTACTCATTTCATAGCATTCAGCTTGGAAATAATGCTCTAGACTTAAGAGCTGTTCAAATCCTCGATCTTTCAGAGAAAATTAATAACGGAGAGCTCGTTTCAGTTTCATTTGTAAAAATGGGACTGAGGTTTTTTGCCCTGAGTTTCTTGAAAATAATGCAGTGTAGCTGCACACGATGATGTTGTGATTTGTGAAGAACCGGTAGAATTCTGCTACCATTTTTGGCCCATATTTCTTATCTTTCAGGCTTGCTTTGACAGGCCCCCTATTAGCAGGCAGCAGACCACTATCTAACGAGGAGTACATCCATTGCTTGTTCGACCCTGTAGAAGACTCGAAGTGAATCCCATATTGTAGGCTTGGATGGCTGCAAGATGTGACCCATTCTCTTCTGGCATGGACGCTGTTGATCTATACACTGATCAGCTGTAGAACTAGAACACATGATCAAGGTATGAACGTTCAGTATATGTCTCTCTGGGGCGGAGCAGGGGAATGTTCATAGTCATCATAGATGGACAGGCCATATGCGCGTGCTCCGGGAGTGACTGTTCATATAAGAATGGCTTCAAACCTTCAATTGATAGCGTCCCATTCTATATTTCCTCTTCGTTTGTCAGAATGAGTTTGCATTCTGTGTGTGTTTGTCTTTATTGTACTGATCCGGCACATCAGTAGATATTCATATTCTTCATGACAGAAGCAGCAATGTTCATGTGCTCAGTCAGTAGTCCAGCACATCATTAGGTGTCTTGCAGGAGCCGCAAAGTTAATATGGTCACCGGTCAGTAGTCAGTGTTGATGCGTAGTTGTAGCAGAGGTAACCCACACCACAAACAAGTGAAGAAGAGCTTAAGGATTATAACTCCTCAAATTGGATGATCACAACTTGTATAGAGACAGGCAACAAGGCAGGAGAAAACAAAAGGGGAATAAAATTAATGGCTAAAGGTAACACTAGTATAGAAACCACATAACACTTATCAATCCCTAAACATAGATGAACTGCAAAAAGAATTTTCAGAGTTCAGTACATCAAGCTCCAATATAAACTATTCGATGGATGCTCCCCTCCTTCACCTCCTGAAAGCTACTTGAGACAGAGATTTCTAACTGGCAAACCAACAAACTCCCCTTTAATTTCACCTCTCACTCTTCCTCCAAAACACCCCTTTTTTCTAATTGACCGACTACCTGCAAAGTTTCCTCACTAAATGTCTCCCTCTGCTGCTGGTTTAGCTCTCCTTTTCACCTACCTAATTTTGCAAGCAACTGCAACTGCAATGCAACAACCACTGCGATTCATCTATTTCTCCTGCCCTCCTTACCCTCCTCTATACAAACCAAAAAAAATCATTTTAGGGGGAACCAATTAATCAATAGACAAAAAAAGATAAAATAAATCCAAAAGAAAAGCCCCTAGTGAACTAACGCCAGGATGACCGGCGATGGATGGATGCTGACAGAAACCAATGCAGGGCGATCACGGATGGAAGCAATGCTGAGTACTGTCCATGTCCATGGTGATGACGACGACGACGACGACTGACGACTGAAGGAGGCATGATGCATGCATACATACTAATATGTATACATATATAGATAAGGGAGACGAGACCGACCGTCCGACGACGACGCATGTCGCCGCCGGGAGATCAATCCCGGCGGCGGATGTACTGCAGGAGGTCGCAGGACGGGTCGCCGTTACGGGCAACCTTCTGGCGCATCTCGACCACCTTCTTGTGGGAGTTGGAATGGATGGACGGCACGAAGTTGGGGCTGGCTGCGGGGCGGTACTCCGGGAAGAGGCGGCCGGACTTGTAACGCACGCCGCAGGCGTTGCAGAGAGTCTTGGGCCCCAGAGGCCCCGCGCGCCACTGCGGCGTCTTGTCGATCTGGCAATGCGTGCACCTCCGCACGGCGTCCGGCGGGAGCGCGTGAGCACCGCCTTCCTCGTAGTCGGCGTCGGCCTCAGCGTCAGCATCTGAGGCCACGGCAGGGGCCGGCGGCTTCTTGCACTTCTTCTTCTTCATGGGCGGCGGGTGCGGGTTGGACTCGGCAATGCTCTCGGGATCCGAGTGCGAGGAGGTGGACGAGTACATTGGCGTCGGCACGAGGATGGTGGTTTCCTCGGCAGGCGCAGCGGCGCGTGCGGCGGTGAACGCGGACGTGCGGGACCGCTTGCTGCGCGCGCGCCCCGGGATGACCAGGAGCGGCGGGTCCGGGTGCGGCGACACGGGCGCCGACCACGCGCGGCCGTTCCCGGAGAAGGACTCCGAGGAGGACGACGCCGAGGAGGAAGAGGAGGTGGAGGAGCCCCCGTTGAAGCTGTTGTGCTCGAGGACGGAGATGGGGCTGGAGCTGCGGAAGAGCTCGTCCTCAATCTTGTCCGGCAGCACGACGCCGGCGTTGGCGGCCAGCGCGGAGGCCTTGATCGGCGCGGCGCAGTTGGCGCCGGGGAAGGCGGGCTCGTGCGGGATGGAGGAGTCGTCGAAGAGGCCCGACAGCCACTCCAGCTGCGCCATGTCCAGCTCATCACACTGCAAGACCACAGGCACTTCGGATCAGATAAAATTCTTCCAGTACAACAACACCACACTGCTGCTACCATGACATCATTTGCAATGCAGGGTAATCCATGTGACGGTGAGAGGACAACGGACAGGGCCCCCATGGTTTAATTTTGGCTGCTTAAAGCGGAGGAAAAGGTTACTGGCAGGGAGTACTAGTACCGCACAGGTTTAGTTGTTGCCCAGGCTAACAACCGAAAGCGATGGGCCCCGGCACTCCTCCTCCTCCGACGCAACATGGATGGGCCCCCACGCAGCGAGGAGGCCCGGCCGAAAAATCCAACCAAACCAAGGTGCGTAACTTCGATCACGATCTCACAGCGTCCACCGACACCACCTCACCTCCTCCTGCTGCTGCTGCTGTCCTGCGTATCCACCCATCATGACCCAACCACCCCAACCATTCACACAGGCAGGCACAGACACCAGGTGGTGAGGTCACCTTGCATTGCACGACCGACAGGGGCAATGCAGGCAGGGGCAGCGGAGTGGTGGTCGCACCCGCGGCCGAGCGAATTCGTAGGATTCGGCCAGATTCCTCCTTGGAATCGGCCTTACGCGCCAGCACCCAACCAAACGCCGAGGAACGAGCAGGCAGAGCCGGCACAGGGAGGGAGGGAGGGAAGTCGGGGACTCACCGAGCCAATGTGGCCGTTCTTGCCGTCGAACACCTCCGCCCCAAGCGCGGCCGGCGCGTCGAAAAACGCCGCGTCGCCCTGCGCGGGGGGCGGCGCCATCAGCGTCGGCTCCAGCGCCGCCGGCGGGGGCGCCTGCTTGTTGCCGTGGCCGACGTCGATGATGCGCGCGGAGAGCGGGCTGCCGGGCGAGGGCGCGTCGAGGAGGAGCACGTCGGCGGCGGAGTCCTCATTGGGGAAGTCAAGGAGGTCGTCGATGTGGTCGAAGAGGTCGCCGCACGTCGCCTCCAGGAGGCTCTGCTCCCTCATCATCTCCTCCATGAATGCGCCGCTCGCCATGCCTTGTTGCTGCTTCTCAATCTCTCGCCTGCGCCCAGATACATACACATATAAATACATGGAAGGAACGCGGGGTTCATGCTCATGCGAGCTCGTGTTCGGATATGCATGCATTAACCAGCATCCGCGATAAAATGGAAGCAAATTAAGACAACACGGATTATTCACCTACTACTTATTAGAGTAATTCCAAAGATATGCTTCCCTTGCATATATGGATTGGATGGATTTGTATTGTTGGCTAAAACAAATGTAATTAGCAGTAGAATACGATGAATGGATTACGAGATGAGACCCTACTAATCTGGAATGTAAATAAGTGGAAGGGGAGTTTTTTTTTCAAAGTGACGGCAGGCAGGGCGGGCTCCATATGGACTATGTATGGATGCGGTGCATGATGATGCGCGCCGGGTGGGACCACGCGCATGTGACGGGCCCATGTGACCTGGCGCATGTGACGGGCCCATGGATTTTTCGCGCTTTCTTTATTGTGAAGCAAGCATAGCACACGATACAGCACAGATGCCAAAAGAAGAGAAAAATCAGAGGGCACGCTGCTGGGGGGTTGATCGATTCACCACCGAAGGTGGTGTAAGAGTCAAAACGGCCAGCTCAAGGAATATGTCAAGAAAAGGACGCGCTGACGTGGGGGGACGCCATTGGCCCAGACGCGTCACTTGCGTGCCACATGGCCGCTGCTTGTGCTTCGGATCGAAGCAGCCAGCCCCCTCGGTAAAGCAGCTAATTATTATCAAGTCCTCGGGTGAAAACACCGAGGAATTCTGTAGTGCTTCATTTCTTCCCGTTTCCATTGCGCTGGGCTGATCACGTTACTACGGATCATATGCACCGAATCTGGGCATGGGCGGTAAAATGGAAGGAATCTTCTTGGTTTTACTGCTGCCTACGTATTCACTGCAAATTTGCACCCCTCTCTCTCTCTCTCTCTCTCTCTCTCTCTCCCTGCTTCCAGAGAATCCAGACTGGAAGAAGAGGGCGGTATATCTGTAAAAGCACGGGACGGGGTGGAAAAGTACAAAACAGTGGACACGGTGGAAAAAGCTGGCTGGACACGATGGAATGGAATGGAAAACCGAGTCCAATTCGTACGCGTCTATCCATCAAGTAGCACGCCATGCCGTGACGTTGCCATCGGAAGCTTCCCTTCTCACAAACCTCAGGAGCAATCGGATTGGAAACCTCCAAACCGGGGAAGGCTTTTTTCCTCCCCCAGATGTCTACCTTTCCGGGGAGACGAATGAATTGAGTGCACTTTTTTTTTGGAGACGAAATGAATGAGTGCAATTATGCAACTAAGGCGTGCGCGAAATGGATTGGATTTGGCAACGGAGCACACGGCCGCGCGCCAGGGTGCTGCTAAAAGTGGCAATTGAAAAATGCAAAAATGGCCAGAAGAAACGAAAGATTATGCAGGGCTGCTTTTGATTTTGATCATTTCTTGCCATTTTGGATGGGAAGAAATGGTTAGTTTGCGTAGACAAATTGGGATTGGGAATGGGAGTACATGCGCCGTCGGCGGTTGACTCACCTGTGAATTGCTCTGTTTCCTGCAATCGACAGCCGGCTGGCCGATGGTTCCTTCCTGGCTTGCTTGGTGTGCAAAAAGAACTCCTTTTGCTTTGTATCTAGCTTAGCTGCTGTTGCCGATCAAGAAGGAAGCTATTTGAATGCGTATGGAAATAAAAGGAGCAGCTGCGAGCTAACTCTATCTAATACTCCTCCTGCATGGTTGTGTTGGGTTGGTCTGGCTCCAAGAGAGAGAGAGAGAGGAAGAAGAAGAAAGTTGCTGCCTGCCTTGAACCACTCCAGTTATATGGAGAGCACTGCACTGTACTCGCAAGAGAGAGAGAGAGGGTGGAATTATGGAGAGCTATATAGGTGGAGGTAAATGGAAAGGGTGAGAGGTGCGTGGGCCGGTGGAATTCAATTCGAGAGCGAAGAGGAGGAGGAGGAAGCACAGGAGAGAACAAGATTGGGACGAGTATCTTATACAGGCAGGCAGTGCTAGAAAAAATAATTAATGGAGGGATGTGGAGAACGTGAGGGAAGGTAAACAAACTACAGCTTTGAAGAAGAAAGAAAGAAAAAGGTTTCTCTCTCTCTTTGTGTGCGAGTCCGGGGCTTTTAGGGCCCTTGGGTTCTGAACGTTGGAGGACAGGTTGAAGAAGGCAATGGAGTGGAGATCCACTCCTCCCCCTTTACGCACACGGCTGACTTGTTAGCACGCGCGGGGAGGAGAAGTAAATTGCTATAATGGGACTCCAAACAACGTGTTTCGCTATAATGAGACTTCTAACGTTGACATCACTAAAATGACACTTGAAACATTGTCTTCTCGTAATACATGACATTTGGCTCTTTTAATTCCAATGTTCGGGTATTTCGAAACATTAGCCAAATGTCATGTATTACGAGAAGCCAATGTTTCGGGTGTCATTTTAGCGATGTTAACGTTAGAAGTCCTATTATAGCGAAACACGTTGTTTGGAGTCCCATTATAGCAATTTTCTCGGGGAGGAGGCAAGAGAAAAGGAGACCATAAGCTTATTTGATGTGGCTGAGTTTCAAGGCTTATAGTTAAAATTTTAAAATTTTAACAGTTTGTGAGAGAGAATATAAAGAGAGACAGTTATGTATGATTTTTATTGATATAAATAAAATCAGTACAATATATACTATAAGTATTTGTAAAATCTATCTTAAAATACTTTATTTAAAAGACACATTCTATAGTAAAACTAAATATTATTTTTAGAAGCCGCATCAAACAGCCCTATGTATCGAGCTGGAACGGAACGAAAGGGACGACGAGGTGCGCCAACTGCTAGCAAGTGGCACCCGTCAATCACTCGCTAGCACGGCCGGAGACCCAGCAACTACAATTTACTGGCACGATTAGTACTACTCCTCCACCAAATTACTGTTACAGTCACGATTAGTGGTAATTAGCACCAGCAAGCAACCACGATTGGGCACTAGCTGTAAGTGCGACTGGGAGATGGAGAGAGAGGACGGTTGGTGAGCCTTCCTCCCACACTGCTAGCTGTCCTCCCCTCCTTTCCTGTCGTGACGTTGAAGTTTCCTCAACTCTTTCTCTCTCCTCTCCCCTCTTTTTCTTTTATTTACCTCGTCCCCCGGACAAAACCTCTAGAAAGAAAAGAAAAGACTTTCTCTCTCTACTCCCGTACATATGGCGTTACACACACGCATGGGACCATGGCACGAGAGGTACTGCCGCTGCTGCTGACTGCTGTGCACCACCACCACCACCATGGATCTTTCGGTCACAGCTTCTCTAATCCTCCTCTCTTCACAGTGTTAACCGACAGCCACCGCTCGCTCCCTCGGATCTTGTGCGTCTGGGCCGTGGCAGCAAGCTAGAACGCTACTGCAATCCAGACGCGTCGCGGCTAGTGGGAGCTCCACGGACGGAACCATCGCGCGTTGACCGGGCGAGCTCGCACGCGCGCCTTGCTGCGCATGGACGCTGACTTGTATTCTGTGCCTGGTGTGCAACTGGTAGCAGCGTACGAATGCGATACCGCGACGGCGAGGCCCGTGTCCCGGCGGCTGCCTGTGTGTCTCTCGGCCGGCCTGCTTGAGACGCTGCGGAATTGCCTCCTGATTATTGACAAGGACGCCAACCCGACTTCGCGCTCGTTTCCTCGGTCCAAAGACGACGCATTCTGAACTCCCCAGTTCCATCTTTGTCCATGTCCGTAGTAGAGACCAGTGGTCAGTGTGCTTCCTTGCCTAATCCTTCCGTCTTGGTGTCTTGCCCAACCCACACGCAGCAGGCATGTACGATTTTATATAACTCAAGTGACCCATCTTCGCCGAACTTAGTTGTAGCACCTTAGAAATCATAATTTCAAAAATACATCTTGTCCATATTACTCTCTCTCTCTCTCTCTAAAACCCATCTATTGCTTTCTCTATCCCTATCTCTATCTCTACATCCCTCTCCTATCTTTAACTCTCTCTCCAGTTTCTCTTTTTTCCCTCAACTCTCCCCCCACCCCCGAGGGGCGGTGCAAGGATCCGGCGGAAGCTGCATCACGGGTGGCGACGGCGGTGGTGGTGTCGATTGCAGGCGATGGCTGGTGTAGGGAAGGCGCGGCACACGGCGCAGGCAGCCGGCGTGGGGGCATGGCGTGTGGCCGCGAGGCGTAGGCGACGGCATGGTAATGGCTTGGCAGCCGGGAGGCGTGGTAGCGGCTTGGCGGCACCGGCGCGGGTGGCAGCGCAAGGGCACGCGAGCGATGGTGCAAGGGCGCACAAGCACAGGCACATGGCAATGCCGGAGGCGGCGATGTCGTAGGTGGCGAGGAAAGCAGCCAATGAGGCCGTGGCAGCGGCGGCTAGGAGCAGTAGCGGGCAGCGACTGCCGTGGCGGGTGGCGGCGTAGCACAGGCGGCGGTGGCCAGCCGACAGCGAGGGAGCTGAGCATGCAGTTGTGGCATAGTGGCCACACGACCGGGCTGCCCGGAGCATGGCCGAATGTAGATTCACACAGGAGTTTTGCTGATTTGTGCAACGGGACGCCATTCGTTTCGCTGAACGACGATTCGAACGTCGAAATCCAGCGGACATGATTCCTTCCGATCGAATGATCTCTTTCTGTCTATCCTTAGTTTTACCTTAACCCTCGCCTTATTCGCCTCCATCTTCTCCTCACAGATTTACATGTGGCTTCTGAGGAATCGTTCGGACAGTGGCGCATCTCGGATCCCTCATGCAGCGTGTCCACCGAACGTGCTCAAGGCAAGTACCTTGCGGCCGTGACCTTTCCGTTTCACATACCATGTGTTTCCATATTACTTATCACCTTGTTATTGAGTATAATTATCATAACACTCATGCTTGTCTCGCTAATATCATATCACTAAAATTACCTGGTTAATATCATATCACTAAAAATACCTGGCTAATATCATATCACTAAAATTACTTAGCTAATATCATATCACTAAAATTACTTGGCTAATATCATATCACTAAAACGTACCTGGCTGTTATCGTAATATTAATGCTTGCCTAGTTATTATCATATTACTAATGTATGCTTGGTTATTATCATAGTACTAATGTTTGCCTGGTTATACACATCCAATACTATATTCATGACATGGTGTTATAGGTTATCTTAATTCACATGCCTTTAAGTTTATTAGAATACTCGGTTAATAGTGTTCTATAATTCATGCTTTTAATTAGTCTTAGAATTCATACTTAAATCATTAATGGGATAACATATAAACATGTTTCAAATGTAGGTTTAAACCACTATCAATCTTTTAACATTATAGTCGCTATGTTTATTTTTCTTGATATTATGATCCTTCATTTGTATGATTTCATGTGTCATGAATAACATTTATGCAACACCTGTTAATTTGACTAATAATCACGCACCACACAATAAAACTAGAATGGTTGTCAACCCTTGCGTGTGAGCTATGTTATAATACTTTCTTAGAATAATTCTTATATCACTATCATCATATTATCATTCCACATCACCCTCATATAAGGAATTATGTCCCTCTATTTTCAACCTTAGCACATCCTTTCACTTCTCATAACTTTATCTTAGTATTTCCTTAGTTCCTTTAAATTCATACCATATAACATGTTAACAACATAATTGTTACCTAGCTTAGGGTTACCCACATATAGGGGAGATTGCCACCCACCTAGTAACGTATGGGGGCTGTACATTTTCGTTACTTAGGATATTACACTCCGTCTGCGGTTATACAGTCGAGAACAGGGACGTGCCTAAGTATTCTCTTATAACCAGGTATGTGGGAAGTGATCACCAGTGCCATTGCCATAACTTGTTAAATAACTATTACCTTGGTTGCACATCTCCGTTATCCCTATCCCTGATCGGTATCAATGTTTCTGGTAACTTAATTTCATTGCAATTAACCTGTGTCAATTACTTGTTTGTATTACTTGTCATTTAATCACCGTGTTGCGACCGTTATTTGGTACTTGCTGAGATTTTCAAATCTCATGCTTGCTCTTTCCATTCTCAGGTATTAGGCCAATGGAGTGATAGCATCATGCATGGTGGGAGCAGTTGAGTTTTCAGCACCGTGACGTGCCACTATTTATGACATTTTTATCTATTCCTCTTTTGGTTAGAAGTGGACCGGTCCCATGTTTCAAACATTTATTTCAGCTTCTATTGGTTCTCTATTAAAATTTTAATTTCTTTGTAATTTCCATTATTATTCTTATTTATTCTTTACTTTGGCGATGACGTTTAATAGTAGTATCTCATATTGATATGTGGGGTGCTACATTAGTCCGCCCATACAATTACTACTAGCATGGGAGCAGTAGGAAGACGTAAGCTAATACTAGCTCCCTCCTACAATATAAGCTCTCGTTTTTGAAAAACGTCGCCCACAATATAAGTCCATTGAAGAGATCAACGGTATAATTATTACAATATTTTTAGTATATACACCTACTTTAATACTGAAAAATAAGTGAATAGTTGTAATATACCATTTAACAAGGGTATACATAATAATTCAATGGTATTAATTTTTTTTTCTTAAATTTAATGTCTTCTTGTCTGTGCGTATGATAGTTTTTGAACTTATATTGTGAGGCCAAGTGAGTAGTAATCTACTCCAGTTAAGGCCTCTCCAAGTTTAATCTTATCCTGGCAATTCGCCACCCACATCGATCTGTGCGGGAGCTAGTAGTTTATTCGTGCATGCAGGCGGATGCCAGTAGTACTGCATGCACAAAACCTGTCCTGCGCATGTGGTTAATTACAGCAGCTGCTGGTGGAAAATCGCACGAAAATGAGGGATTAAAGGTGGGGAAAGAGGGAAATTAAGGAAAGAGGAAAGGGAAGAACAAAGTGACCGCACAACCGACGGTTGTTCGGTCGGGCCAAATCATATGACGCACCTAACTTGGGTTGCACTCCTCTTGCATTGCATCCATGCCTTGAGCTTTACTCTCACTCGCTATTAGTCGCGACCCGCCATAGCCAGCCAGAGCAGACCAGCAGGCAGGCCAATCCGCGGCAGCATAAAAAGGGCACGATCAAGTATACGTCACAAACCATTTTTTAAAGTCAGTGTGTTTTTCAGAAGTTGCGGTTGCCGCTGCCGTTTTCGGCCCTGGCTTAAGTTGCGCCTAATGATCATGATTTTTTTTGCCTGGCTCATTTCAGTTTCGGTTTCTTGATTCTGGCTTATTTTTTATCATTCCTAAATTTTGCCTTTATTGGCTTATTTTTGAGTTTTTTGCTACTTCTTTTTTTTTCCTGTAATCGTTTGCATTGTTCGTAATGGGCTAACATATTTTTTATTTTTTAAATTTAATTATATCAAATAAGACATCATCAACTACAGTGTAATTTTAATCAGTTATAGTGTAATTTTAGTTATAAATTATTTTTTTAGTCCAAAAGAACAGTCTGCTGGGGAAGCAGCAGGGATGCGTGTGTGACATGTTGGCCGCCGACGGGGCCGAAGCGAGCGATTTCTGCCTAGCAAAGGGTGGTAAGATTCGATCGATTAGCCAGTTAACATCAGGCAGCACCAACCCGTCGACGGCCAGTGTGGTGGGGCACAGCGAGCGGGCGTTCTGTGCTGCTCACTGGCTAGGTACGGCTTCAATTTGTTGGTGTCGGATCATTCGTGCCGTGCGTACGTGTCTCCGTCCCTTCTTAGCTCATCGATCCAACTGCCACTTCCCTCTCATCCCATCGATCACTTCACTTGCATTGCTAGCAAGCAACATTTTCTCTTTTCTTTTCCTGCATGATCTCGATCTTCTCTTGCATATTATATGGAATGAAATGCTCCATTCAACTGGAGCTAGCTAGCTAGCAAATTGTACCAGCAGTACATTATTGGTATCACGACGTACACATGTTGTCTCGCCTCGCAAGCTCCAACATCTGTGTGTGCGTCCCGGGCAGACAGGGGGTCTGTTCTTTTCGGCTGCGGTTTATAGTTTTTAGCTGAAATTTTTAAATTTTGACTGTTTACAGTACATATTACGGAGAGACAGATACTCACTTGCGATTTTGGCTGGTACAGATATTAGGCTTTTAACGTATAGATCGTTTAACTTATAGACCCTGTCGTAAGAAAATACTCTATTTAAAAGTTAGATACTATAGTAAAAACTAAAAACCACTAGCTTTTGAGATAAAGAACAGGCTCCGGTTAGTTACGGTTAGTTGCGAGCGATCCAAGCCTGGCTAGCCTCACCAGCTTACGGGACGGGACCAGTTCGTAGCTAGCAGTAGCACGGACCGCTACCTACCTGTTTCGTGTGTAGTACTAGTAGCGAACAAACGTGTAGTACGGTTTCTCGTGGACAGTGGACACATGCATCCTTTCCTTTGGGCTGTTCTGTGAAGGGAAACTCGAGACCCAGAGCTGTATTGCTACTACTACTACTTAATTAGCCAGGTAATTAGATTGAATAGCATTGGCGAGATGAAGCCTGGTCTCAAATTCCCGAAAAGATTGGCAATAATCTAGCAAAGGGGGTTATTCAGACAATGGGATAGAATAACCTTTGGATGGTTAGGACATTCCGTCTTTATAGAGAAACTAGCAGGGTGGTCCACGCAAAAACGCGGTTAGATTGGTTCCAAGGTTATGATTCTATTATTTTTTATTTTAAATTACTATTTTTCAGTTATTTAGAGATTTCAGCTTGAAAATTGTACTAAAATTAAGTTGATTCTTTCATTTTTTGTATTTTACTTGGCACGGACTTTTTATATAAATATGAACCCTTATATTTTGGACGCAACAGATTTTATTTTTACTTGGTAACATTGTATTTTGTAATTAATATTTTCTGCATAAAGGAATGTGAGATAACATGCAAACTACATATAGGGGAAATATAATTTTAGTATAAGATTTGTTTTGAAAAATAACAATTGTTTAAATATAAAACATATCAGATATACGCTTTTAGGACAAAACAAGTCGATGCCTTTTTTTATTGCATTGTGTCCTTTCGTTCCAGCCTTATCCAGTAGGTATATTGTTCCCCATTTGCTTTCTTCCATTTTGCCACCACTTTGGAACTATGCTTGGGTTCGCTCGGATCTGGGAGCAATAAAATTGCTCCGCTTCTCGTTGCTTTGCCTCTGCTCGCATGCTCTGGTGTCACGGCTTTCTTTGCCATGCCCACGGACACCAAGTAGGCCTACGGCAACGATCCGATAAGTAGGTACTCGGTAACAGCAATAAGACGACTCCCTCCTCCAGCTCAAGATCAACTACTACCCCAGGTGCTCGCAGCCCGACCTGGCTGTCGGAGTGGAGGTTGTTAGAACATATAATTCCATCTATAGCACTGAACTGGCCGGTACCAATTAATATAATAGTTTTTCTAACTTCACGTAGTATACAAGAAGGGCACAAATCTTCCATCCATAGCACTTCTGTATACTTCTGTTAGCTTTTTTTGTTTGAATGATTTTTCCAAAGCTAGAAATTGTGAGATGATAGGAATAGTCATGTGAGCTAGGTTTTAGGTTGCCTGATCCATATCCTTCCAACGCCTCATCATTCTCCTTCCAACGCCCCATCCATTGCAACGGTTGTTGTCAAGGTGCTGTGGTTGTGGCGCTGTGGTCGAAGTGCCATGATCGAGGCGTTGTGGTCAAGGCACCGTGGTTTTCCTTGTTGTACTACATGGAGTTGGAAAAAAACTATGGTATTAATTGGTACCGGTCTCAGTTCAGTACTACAGATGGAATTTTCCCTGGTTGGAACTAATCTTGTTGTTGATAGTGGTCGGTGTCAAGTACTGTGTAGTCATCTGTCGAGTACTCATGTGTTCGAGTGATGCGTAGTCATGTGTCGAGTACTCGTGTATTCGGATTGTTGATTTTCCTACTCTGTCCCGACCGGGTGCTCCTCGTATACAGTTCGGATTGTCTATGATTATTTTGTAAATTTTTCCCTTGATTTTTCTATTCTATCTTGAATGCCTTCTTTTCTACTCTATCTCGAACGTGAGCTCATTGTATACAGTTCGGATTGTTTCGTAAAGTTTTTTTCCCTTGATTTTCCTATTCTATCCTGAACGACTTCTTTTTGCTTTGCTAATCTAGATACATCTCAACCGTTATAATTTGGACCCATATCAATGGATGGTATATATCCTTTTCTTTTTTCTCCAATTAATATGGTAATTTCTACCTCTTGAGAGCGAACACGAACACACGATGTCTTCTTTGGCTTCTGCTTTAATAATAAAATAGATAAGGGTACAAGCTTTTTGTACGTCCTATGTCTACTTTTTTCAGAACATTTTCAGTTATTTTTGGTAGATGGAGCTATGAGAGCGGGTGTTCCTTTTAGACCAGTAGAATCTAGATTCAGCTGTACCAGCTAAAATCACATGTTACTATTTTTCTATACATACTATCTTTTGTGAACAATCAGAATTCAAATATTTATATTATAAACTATAAATTATGAGTCTAAAAGAACTCATCCATAGTGTTGAATAAGTAGGCCTAACTCTACAGCAACAGTAGATGTAATAATAGAATCAAGAAAGAGCACCCGAAGTCTGACCACTCTGGGATATACAAGTCCCTGCGTCAATCCCTAAGGGGTGCGAATTATGATTGGCGAACATGCCCGTTGTGCTGCGCAGTCTTAACAAATAAAGTTACAGCAGGCCAATCATTCAAATGTGGCATGTACTACTCAAATTTTAGCCTCTGTGACCGATGGATCGCCGGAAGATTCTCCCGTCTAAGTAAAGGCATTCTAGGCAGAGCCATGTGTCCATATAATATGATTTTGCTGCGTAGCAAGTGACGATCCAACCACCGGCTGGGTGAGAGCATGAGAGGAGCGTTCGCTGAAAGAGCTGGGAGTAACATGGGATTAGCTAGCAACATGTACAGTCGTGGCCTGTTCCTCATCTGCCATGGTGACTCCTGGTGCGGATGAGAATATGTACTTTTCGGCTGCGGCTTATGATTTTTGGTTAAAAATTTTGAATTTTGGATGTTTACGATACAGATTATAGAGAGACAAATATTTTACTTACGATTTTAGCTGGTACAGATGTTAAGCTTTTAACGTGTAGATCGTTTAACTTATAGGTTTTGTCTTGAGAAAATATTCCGTTTAAAAGTTAGATACTATAATAAAAATAAATAACCGTCAGCTTTTGAAGTAAAAAACGGGCCCTGATCAAACACGCATCCGGCATCATGTTACGTATCCTGCTGTTAACCCGCTCGATCGGGCACTATTTTATGACTGCACCAGTAGCTAGCTTTCCACGTAATAACACTCAAAATGCTTCTCAGTGCATCTCAAAGCTAATCTACCAGGGGTCAGTGTTTACAACAGCTCTCTTTTTTTTTCGGTGTAACAAATTAAGAGTAGAGAGACAGAAGAGAAAAGGTTTTCTTTTTTCAAGGAAAAAAAAGGAACTGCGTTAAATCATAACTAGTGAGATAAATGACATCCTAACTGCTTGGAATCTGCCAATTAGAACAAGGCTAATAATACAGCCTTTAGCTGGCTGTATGGACACTTACAGCCCACTTATCAGCCCATTTATATAGTAGTTTACAGCCAGTTGAAGTCTGTATAACCCACCCCTTTCTCTCACAAAGTTTTTTGGTTCTTGTGCTTCAGCTGGCTGTAAACTTACACCACACCTCTCTTCTCTCTCCTCCTCTCTCTCCTCCACCTCAGCATACAGCCTACTAACAACCTCTTATTATACTTGCTCTTAGAGCATAGTCTATCGGTGTGGCACCGTCTCTCTCTAGTTGATAACTAGAGCTCGATTTCCGTGACATATAGGTTACATATCTAAGGATGACTGTACTAGTCAACTATTCTCACCCTCTAAAAAGACTGCTTGGAATTTCTATGATCTCACTCTACAAATTAACCACATAATTGGTTAAAAAATGGAATAAAAAGGAAGTTTCAGACAAGAAAGTATGCACATGGCTAGAGTTAAAAGGCAGACCGGCCCAAATTTAATTATTAGATCGCCCAATGGTGTGCTTTTGAACGAGCATACATAAACAAATAAAAAAGGACGGATCAATCCCCAGTGGTGGAGTAATAATACTAATCAGTCTGACATGGATGGATGGATGGTTCCTAAACGACGGGGGTAGAATCGGAATTAGAAATATAAATAGAATTATACTTCTCCGGTGGCGAGATGAGCGTGGTGTGTGATGGACGTCCGGACGACGATCGAGCATGTGGCTGCAAGCTCACCTTGGCGTCGTGTCGGTTGAGCGGTCGCTAGCTGCTACATCTGCATGCATGGATGCTGCTGATCCGGCGATCTCACATTCTCACCACCATGTCGCCGTCCCTGGTCAGCGCAGCGCATGCATGCACAATAACTTTGGTACAGTCCAATTCAAATGTGATCATGCATGTCTCGTCATGTGCTTCCCCTCTAGTATTATACACTAGTACACAGTAGACTAGCAGCAGTATAGTAGTTAACTATTCGTTGCATCGACTAGAGCCTGGTTAATTGCTTTCCTGGACTAACTAATGCACGAAAAAATATAGTGAAGAAAGGAACGCCCGGTCACCGTGAGATAAGATTTGATTAATTAACCACGTGCAGGGGTTAACCTGACTCTGTAATTATCTTGGCGTCACTGTCTTTTTAGAATAAGCATTGAGATTGACCAAAACGTAGCGAATGACTGGTTCGTCTCTTCCTCTTCGGACTCTGTCAAAATGTTGTTTTTTCCCTCTAGATCTCTGTCAAATGTTGAAGAGGTAAAACGCGCGTTGCAGCTTCCTGCTTGTGAGGTAACTCGATCGTGAGTCTGCATGGTGCAGGCACGTCATGTGGACCGTGCTTTGTCAAATTGGATCACTTTCTTTTCTTTCTTTTAAGTTTTGATAAATCCAACCATGGATTTTCAATGATCTATTTGACTGGATAAACTACTAGCTACAGCTGAGATATTGAGTTTTACTTGGCTTTTCTAATTTCCTGACACTACGAGCCTGCTGAAAACTTGGAGAGAATAAAAGCTGGCAAATATACCAAATCAAATATCTCAATCGAACAGAATTGAACCTGCACCGAATTCATTTCAGACCACCACACTCAGCCACTGTTTTCGAACTGTGTACGAATACGCTCGAACGCTTAACAAGAGCCTGTATATGCGCGCGCGCGTGCCGTTCGATCGGCAAAAAGGTCAACCTCTCAGGCTACATCTCTGCCGCTGATTTATTCCAGATGATGCAGGTGCAGGCAGCTAGCTGACCCGGGAAGGAACTGTTTCCAAAACGGGACGCGACGACCGACGCACGAGACGAGAGGGAAAGCACGAGCGGTGAGTGCTGACGGTGGCGACGAAATAGCGGACTATTTCTAGCGTGGTTGGGTACAGCGAGCGCAAGTACACGCATTGCCGCTGCCTATACACGTCTCCAGCACCAGGATAAAGAAAAAGGCCTGCCTTCACCCAGAGAGAAAGAAGACTAGTTGTAGTACGAAACAACGCTGCGTTTTACTCATGCATGGTGCTCTTCTAGTTTGGGATCACCTACTTTATTAGTTGTATCGGCATCAATTTATATATTCAGTGTTATTCTTCCCTGGCTGCAGCTGGGTCCCATCAGGAAGAGAGAGAGAGGGGGGGTTGCATTGCATAATGCATAGTCTGATGAGTGAGTGAGAGTGCGTGGGTGGGTGGGTGGTGCAGCGGCACGCAGCGATCACGAATCGGGAAACAGAATAGAACAAGACGATCGCCCATGTGATCACGGCTTCTCTTTCTCCCCCTACCATCGTCGCCGTCGCTCGCGAATCCAATGGGCGCGGATTGAAGGGCATAAGAAGAGGGAGAATCACGCGTCGGCGAGTGGACTTGTCACCTGTGGCGCCTCGAGATCACTGGGCCAATTTTAGGCATGCATTGCGGTGAGGAATTAATCGCGGAGAACTCGATATCCCGTTTTGTAATCTATTGATTACTAAAAATATGATGTTTTAGAGTTGCTAAGAAAAAAAGAGAAAAAAAATAAAAATTCTTACAAAAAATAAAATATCTGCAAGCATGTATGTTTTACTAAATCAGACATGTAGCTGTCATGTCTCATACAAAGGAAAAAAATGCCAAAGTTGAAATAAGATACTCCCTTCATTTAAGTTTATAAGATGTATTTTCTATTAGCACATAGACCAAGGAGATAGTGAAAATAGCTAGATTGCCCCTAATCATTGTCTCTAAGTTGTATATTCAATGCATGCATGTAGAGAAAATAAAATAATAATAATTTGATTTTTAATATAAATTCCAAATAAAAACCACTACATAGCTAAAATTCAAAATAAAAAATGATAATAGACGTTTAGAGTTGCTAAGGAAAAAAGAGAAAAAGCTAAAAATTCTCACAAAAAACAAAATATCTGGCCCTTAATCAAGTGGATCCTAATTAAGCAAAACTGTAGCAGATGTCAGATATTATTGCTTAAAGATATATTTTTTCTTAATTTAAAAGAGATGTAATCCTTATTAAGATGTTATTGCTTAAAGATATTCCTTCTTAATTTAAAAGAGAAGATAACCCTTATTAAGAAACAAATATTAGAACGAGAACACAACCTATCTGACACGAGTCAACAATGACAGCGGTCCTAGGGCCTACCTGCCGTGTTGCTTGATCGTCCCTGTCACACTGGCTCCACCTGGGACCAAAAGCATGGGCCCTGTTCAACCACGTGGGCCCATCCTCTCTTGACTCTTCTGGACTCTAGAGTCCCAATGCACGGTCAAAATCCCTAGCACTTACACGTCTTTCTTTAGATTACTACAAAGGACTACGCACCATGTACGGGCTCAAGCGCGGCTAGATTGGTTCCATGTTTTGGAAAATAACAATTATTTAGATGTGAAACGTATCAGAGAAATACGCTTTTAGGATAAAGCAAGCCGATGCCTTTTTCTATTGCATCGTGTTCTTTCATTCCAGCATTATCCAATAGGTAGGTTGTTCCCCATTTGCTTTCTTCCATCTTGCCACCGCTTTGTAACTATGATTGGGTTCGCCCGGATCTGAGAGCAATAAAATCGCTCCCCTTCTCGTTGCTTTGCCTATGCTCATATGCTCTGGTGTCACGGCCTTCTTCACCTTGCCCATGGACGCCAAGTAGGCCTACAACAATGACCTGGCGGCAGGCCGCTTGCAGGTCTATGATAGTCACCTCGCCACCAACACCAGTGGTAAGATGGAGTGGGAGGACTACCTCTTCCACTTCAACCACCACGACCACCTCGGCGACCATGGCCTTTGGCTCGTCCACCCGTGACCTCAGCGAGTGTGTCCACTGCCTCACCTCCAAGCTGCTCACCATCCTATCGCTCGGCCTCAGCTTGCCACAGTAGATGCTGGAGCAGTAGCTCCAAGGTACTTGGCAGCGCAGCAAGACGATCGCCTCCTCCTCCAGTTCAAGATCAACTACTACCCTAGGTGCCCGCAGCCCGGCTTGACCGTTGGCGTGGAGGTTGTTGGAACTAATTTTTTGTTAATAGTGGTCGGTGTGGAGTACTCGTGAGTTCGAGTACTCGTGTGTTCAAGTACTATGTAGTCGTGTGCTAAGTACTCATGTGTTTGAGTACTGTGTAGTCATGTGTTCGAGTATCGTGTAGTCATGTGTAGAGTATTTGTGTGTTCGAATATTGTGTAGTTGTGTGTTGAGTACTCGTATGTCCTAGTACGTGTAGACGTCGGAGATCCTAGAGTCAGAGACTCTAGAGTACTATAGCAGTTGAAGGCCCTAGAGTGGGAGACCCTCCGAAGTACTGTAGCGGTCGGTAGTCATAAGCTACAATACCCAATCGGTAGTTAGAGCGTCCAAGTACCGTAGTGGCTAGAACGTACGAGTACCGACTCATAAGAGTACTGTAGCAGACATACTCGTAAGTCGAGTAGCAGTTGTGGTTGTAAGTTGTGGCTGGGTGTCTGAGTAATGGTCATAACTTGAGTCAATGAATTGGCCGAGTCATGCAATGGCTTTGTGGAGATCCCATGCAACTCCGTTAGAGCGTAGGTGCTGCAAGTTGCTGTCTTCCTCCTGGCCGAGCTCACCTCCTAGGACGCAACAAAGGGCTAGTCAAGGCAGTTGTTCTACATAGGACATTGTATTTGTAGGCTACATGTACTCGTATTCTTCGGATTGGATTGTGTTTTGTCTCCAAATTGGATTGTGTTTTGTCTACTAGTGTGTATTGTGTTCTACCTAAACATGACTTCTTTGATTTTACTACTCCGTCCCGAATGGGAGCTCCTCATGTACAGTTCGGATTGTTGACTTTCCTACTCTGTCCCGAACGTGAGCTCCTCATATACAGTTCAGATTGTTTACGATTGTTTTATAAATTTTTCCCTTGAGTTTCCTATTCTATATCGAATGCCTTCTTTTCTACTTTGTTCCGAATGGGAGCTCCTCGCATATAGTTTGGATTGTTTTTGTAAAGTTTTTTCCCTTGATTTTCCTATTCTATCCCGAACGCCTTCTTTTTTCGTTGCTAATCTAGATACATCTCAACTATTATAATTTGGACTCACATCAATTGACGGTATATATCTTTTTCTTTTTTTCTCCAATTAATGTGGTAATTTGTACCCCTTGAGAGTGAACGTAATGGCTTCTTTGGCAGGTTGTGTCATGTTTGCTAAGTTGAGCCTCTGAACATCTGAGGAGCTGGCTAAGTCAGAGAAGTTGGCCCTCAAGATTGAGCAGCTTCGGCGCGAGGCCATCGCAGCCAAGTAGGTGTTCTTTTGCAAGCCAGACAAGCCCGTTGTGATCAATGGCTTCATGGAGATCCTCTTCAACTCCATTAGTGCGTAGTTGTTGCAAGTTGTCGTCTTCCTTCGGCCCGAGCTCGCCTTCTAGGACGCAAGAAAGGGCTAGTCAAGGCTATGGGTCTACATGGGGACATTGTGTTTGTAGGCTACATGTCCTGTTGTACCTAAACACTATTTTCTTTTGTTGTTCTAAACTGGAGTTCTGCTCTAGGTGTCTTGTCTTATAGATGTATACAATTTTCTTTGCTCTTCTGTTCTTGTATTCAGTTCGGATTGGCTTGTAAAGTTTTTTCTTTTGATTTTTCTACTCTGTCCCGAACGGGAGCTCTGCTCAGGCGCTATTCCAAACATTTAGGTCAATATTAAACGGTACCTGGATCCATCTCAATTTCAACCATTATAATTTGGATCTATATCAATCGACGACACATATTGATACAATCTGGATCCATCTCAATCTGAAACATTATAATTTAGACCAACATCAATCGATGGTATAGATCTTTTTTTTCTCCAATTAATATGGTAATTTCTATCATTTGAGAGTGAACATGGTGGCTTATTTGGCTTCTGTTTTAATAATATAATATATAGATAACTGGTCTGAGGTGAGGTTTCTTTCCTACAGTGCCGAAACGATCAAGTTAGCCGCATGATTGATGTTGTACTTACCAACAGAACATGTCATGGTATATATAGATCGTAGGTGCGCATCGTCGTCGATAGAGATAACCTAGTTAGTATCGAACTTCGATGATATCATTTTCATAAAATAGTTTTTTTTTCATAAATTTGCTCGCTTCAACTAGCTGTGAATTTCATCACAAGTTCTATACTTCTCCCTTAACAAATTACAAAAGTGAGCGCATGTAACCCTACGCCGTGGCGTTATCTTGTAGAGTGCGCAGATCGTACCAATATCACACTGAAAGTCCGAAACATATCGATGGGCTCAATGCGCAAAATCCCCTTTCCAGACAGAGTGCATACAATCGTACAGCTCAGTTCAAACAACATGTAAGCACGAATACTCACTCCATTTGCATGGAGTGCAACAGCATGAGAGCGAGCAGTGTCAACCCATTTTCAGTTTGGACTTATTCATGCACTCGGACTTCGGTTTCTGGTTTCTGGCTAAGGCCCGGCTTATTTAGACTTCGGCTTCTGTTTAAGGTCCCGCTTATTTAGGCTTTGGCTTCTAGTTTCTGATTTATTTTTTATTATTTATAAATTTCGTCTTTTTCTAACTTTTTAGATTTTTTAGTTTTTTGCCGGTTCTTTTTTCTCGTATTCGTTTGCATTATACAAGATGGGCTATCATGCTTTTTCTATTTTTTATTTTTTTAAAATTTAATTATACCAAATAAACCACTATCAACTATAGTAAAAAATAAATCAACTACAGTAAAAAAAAAGTCATGAGCCTCAGCCGAACTGAGCACCCCTTATTCGCGTTCAGATGATCCATCAGCCGACGGCACCCATGCATCCCCCTTCCTGTAAAACATGCAGTTTTCACCCATAATTTTCTCTTACTTTTTATGAATGAAACTCTGTAAGCCACACAAAACCCGTACTTGCATTGCTAATTTGCCACATCTAGCCATCACACCCCTTAAAATAACGACTGATCGACAGAATGAAATTGGTTGTTTATGCGAGGCTAATACAAAAATGGTGCAACGTACTTGGAGATCGACGTAGAGCTAGCCAGCCATTGATCCATCGCTTTCACGGGCGATTAGTATAAGTTAGGTGCAGAGAGACTAGGACACGAACATGATGAAAGTAATTAGGCTGAATTAGAACCGATCGATCGAGCTCAGCGAAGGTCATGGCAATTAGGTAGCGCTTTTGGACGCTAGCTTCCTCTGCCGATGGCAACAACGCACACAGCCACAGCTGAACCGACGGAGCACGTAGGCGTGGTGCAATTACATTACAAAAACCTGTCCATTTCAATTCCGTTTCATCAACCTCTTTCATTTAGGGCCTATTTAATATGGCTGTGATTTATAGTTTTTAGCTGAAATTTTTAAATTTTAGCTGTTTGCGACAGAGATTACGGAGAGAAATACTCGCTTGAGATTTTGGTTAATATAAATATTGGACTTTTAATATGTACTACAATTAACTTGTAGGTTCCATCTTAATACTCCGTTTAAAAGTTAGGTACTATAACAAAATCTAAAAACCACTTTTAAAAGCCGTAAAGGACAGACCCCTTATTATACTCATCTACTGTATCGTGATGTACTATTGTATTGTTACATCACTACTACATGGGATGCATGCATGCCAGGCTCTGCTTTGCGAGCTGTGTCCTCTCCTGTAATACTGACCTGGCATCGCCCCTGAATCCGACGTGCCACTTGCAGCTTTTCGCTGGCACGAGCTGTTGCCGTCGCCACGTAGGATGCACGTACGCCAGAACAAAAAAAGCTTGTGGTGTTTGTTTAGTCGCTGCTGCCGTTGCAACTTCTTAATCACGTATATACCTGCAATTGGAGTACTATACTACTCCAATTAATACTACGAGCAAGCCTTGTTTAGGTACGTACATAAAATTAATTTATAATTGCCTCTAGCTGGTATTTGAATTAAGCATGCGTATATACGTAGGGATGGATGCATATATGTACCTTGTTACATGTACTTGTGCTGGTATTGCTTCTAAGATACTCCGGTTGCTTCTAAGATACTTCTATTATGTAACATCTCTATTTTCTGGGAACAGGACAATCGTACGTCTGTAACAACCTAGAGGTTCAATTACAGACAGAAAAAATACCATACTTGCTCACGAACATTTAAAAAGAGTTAATCTAATTAAAATAAAACATAACGGTCAATTTTAACAATTATAAGGATGTCCAATCTAAAACTTAAATTACAATCAGAATAACTGAAGAAAACTCCATAGGAACGTTTGAGTGCGATTGTAACCCTAACATAAAAACTTGCAATATTCTTTCTTCTCCTAATTTCTGTGTTGGAGAAAAATAAAGTAAGACTGAGTACAACCAATCATACTCAACAAATCACATAGGGGAAATGCTATATAACTACTTGCTAGGGTTTCTAAGGGATGGGGATATAGTGGTTTTATTGAAGTATTTGTGGATGTAATTTTATTTGTAAACATAAAAGAACAATAACTTCTTAAGAAATTAGGGTTTCAAAACTTGTTTACCAGACTATAACATTTTCAAATCTACTTATGCTTTGCTAATGGAATCACCTATTAAACATAACTTCATTTATCAGAAGCACGATGTATTCGAATATCATTAATTATGACTCTGTAGAGTTGTCCAGCTTTACCCACAAGATCTCCCGTGACAGAGTTAAGAAAATAAGGCTTTTCACTGCTTAATTTTTTATATAGCCTCTACCCAGTATGTATTGTTTCCCAGTAAACTCGGGTGGCCGGTGGCCTCACTTTGATTCAAAGTGGATCTGCTGTTGTTAAGTATGGTTTCCCCCCTTCGTACCACAAAAACTCCCCTAGTCTCCCTCCACCCTTTGTAGATATTCAATCAAATTTGAGCAGCTACTAAGCTAGATTTGATGAATCAATGCTTGTGATTGAGCGATCACTATGTTCTTTACTTAGTATAAGGTTCTAGTCTTTATATTTTTACTGAGACAATTTTCATCCACAAACCCTTGTTTCAGTGCCCATCCACACTGCCACATTTTCAGTCCAAGTCTCCACCCTAGAATAAAGTCATGGGACCCTTTTATCTAGTGGCCTTCCATGATGTCTCCTTACCCTAAAACCACTTTTAAAATTGTACCGGCAAAGTGCTAAGTCTCTTAGTAGTATAAAATAGTCGAGTTTCTAATTTACCATGATTATTTAAGTAGTATTATTGATAATACTAAGCCTTGTCAAGGTGAAAAATGGCCATCAAATTAAGCTGGTCTTTTCAAGTGGTAGGATACAACTAAATATCATGTCATTTTAAATATTTATTGTACAAAAAATAATAGTGTGCAAATAACATAATAAAAATATTGATAATTAAATAATTAAAGGAATGTAAATTCAATATGATCAAGAACATATGACTATATACCTGCAATTGGAGTACTATACTACTCCAATTAATACTACGAGCAAGCCTTTTTTAGGTAGTATATAAAATTAATTTGTAAATGCCTCTAGCTGGTATTTGAATTAAGCATGCGTATATACGTAGGGAGGGATGCATACATGTACCTTGTTGCATGTACTTGTGTTGGTATTGCTTCTAAGATACTCCGGTTGCTTCTAAGATGCTTCTAAAGCACTAATCGAGTTAGTAGCTATTAGGTGACGATTTTTGTCGCGGGATATCAGGAGTTGCATGCTCAACCATAAAAAGATACGATTTAAAAACGAAAAGGGAAAGAAATGGAAAACATGGGATCACGATGGTTGCGCACGCACTAAGGTTCCATATTCTATACCCGGCGCGACTAACTAATCTATTGATCATGTTATGCACGTATGAATAGGGGTGAAAACAGGTCGGGTTAATCCCGACCGATCTGGCACCGAATTCGATTGGTACTGTTGTGGCTACAGATCAAACAGAGAGAGAGAGGTGGTAGTGGAGAGTGATGAAGATAAGTGTAATGGCCTGGGTCCTCCCCATGGCTTGTACTCGTATATATATATATACACATGAGGAGTGCTTTTACAGTTTTACCCTCACATCTGGTTATCCCCTCTGGGGCAGTTATGTCATTACACATGGCCTATTCTGGGCCTTATAATCTCCTACCAGGCCTGTTGGGTTTAGGTGGGGGCCATCCCTACGACAGGTACCGAATCCGACTAGTACCGAATCCGGAGAAAAAAATATGGGATAGGATATGGTAACAGCAATATCCGTCCGAATCCGAATATCCGTCCGAATCCGATACATCTTCAAGTTTGATTTCAGGTTAGTGCTACTATTTGACGTTTCATTTTCTTTTGCAATGGTAAAATAAAATCTTCCACATCAGCTATTAAATAGTAACATCAAGTCAGTGTGTCCTACTCCATTTACTGCACTGTATGCATTCCTTACAAACAAGTAGGGGTGCAAATTAAATGGGTTAATCCTGACCGATCCGACACCGAATCCGATTGGTACCGAATCCGGAGAAAAAATATGGGTTAGGATATGGTAACAGCAATATCCATCCGAATCCGACCTGTTTTCACCCCTACGTATGAAAAAAAGGATAATCTTTAATCTTTGCGTTTGTTTTATCACTTTCGAAAGCAGAACGAGAGAAAAAGCATAGCATTAGTTTACCGATGTAACTTTGTCAGCATTGCTAGTTGTCTAGACATACGACAAATTCACAGTGTAAAATCGTTACAAACAGTCACTGACATACTGTCCCAACGGCACGTAAAATTCAGCAGGACCCAACATGTTACGGTAACTGTTCCCAACGTTTTTCATAGAAGAATATCTGTACACATAGCACTCTCATACTTTTTTTTTGCAGTTTCTTTTTGAGAAAATCTCATAAATTGATAAACAATGTCGGCCAAGCGCACTAGCTAGTTGCAACAATGACTACGGAACGGGAAAGTATAAGAAAAAGGAAGACATGGGAAAGGAAAACAAGGGAGCGTCGGTCATGTGGGGGCATGGTAGGAGTATATAATACTATGATGCTATTTGGTTGGACTGAAATAGGTCAGTTTGTGACTAAAATTATACTGTAGCTGGCTGAAATTATACTGTAACTGATAGTGGCTTATTTGATGTAACTTAATTTTAAAGAATTTAAAAATAGATTAACATATCACGGACAATGCAAATGAATATGAGGAAAAAGAATCGGCAAAAAAGCAAAAAAAAGGCAAAAAAACAGAAAAAACAAAATTTATAAATAGTGAAAAATAAATCAAAAATTAAAAACTCAAACTGAAATGAGAGGAGCTATATACTACTACTGCACATACTAGGCAAATTAATACCGTACAGAATAAATACAAATTTTGTGGGGGTGGCGCAGCTCATCAGGTGTTGGTGATACCTGTGCTGCTCCGGGCACCGATGCGGCCCGAGCGTCGGTCACCGACACGGCGACTCCACCGCCTGTAGCCTGTACCTGCCACCGGCGATCGCCGGTGAGCTTGCCCTCCTCTCCCACACTGACCAATAATAAATTGATTCGCATTTTATTAGCATTTGTTTTAGCCTCGGATTTCCATCGAAGCAGACATGTCAAAGGGCCCCGGTCAAATTACCCTACCCAACCACATTACAAGAATAGTGTTATTCAAGTCCCAAACAAATCCTAAACTAAATACCACTAAGTGGCTCTGAGTAAATAAAACAAGCAAAGAACACTCGTCGTTCAGTTCTCACTTCTCATGCTCAGATTAGATTCGTACTCGATACTTTTGATCCATTTTTCCAATGAGAAAAATCAAAATTTGAGTTTATGCGCAGACGAGGAAGTAACAAATTTCCACATTCGATCTTCACCGTCATTTTATTCATTGAGCTACATGCATGTGCTAGTATTTCCTTTTTTTAGAAAAAAATTCTAGCCGATCCGAATCTGGAAGGCAATGTGTATGGTTGTGTATTGCATAATGTTGGGTGCAAAAGGGAGATAAATGATGTTAAAATTCGTTGAGCCACATGCACCATGCACAGATCTGTCGACCTATCTGTCCCGTTTGGTGTGGAGATGATGAGGGGGGCCTTCTTCCAGGACAACGCATGCATGCATCCCATGTGACATGTTCTTCAGTTGCATCTCCCAGAATCCCAGTCCTCCGGTCCTCCCCCACCCCACCCCACCCACTCAGCAGCAAAATATCTTCATTTCCTCAACGGAAATCAGCAGAGGAGCAGGCTCAACAAAAACATTATCAGCAATGCTCCAACAACCACACAGTTCAGAAAGGGCGTTACCAGGTTGGTGCCAAACATCATAAAAACCACAGCCCAGTATATACTACCACCCTCTTGTTAACATGCATCAGTCTCAGGGTGCATTGTTTAGGATTCAAGCATTGTATTGCTGATATTCAGCAATTAATCAAGAAGCTGAAAATCATGTGGAACCATGTACCCCAAGGTGACGCGAACCATTAACTTACAGTGCAGTTCTATGATACAGACAGGAGAAACATGTTTGAACCAGCACAGTGAGGCCATGGCATTGCATTCTGAGTATCTGATCCTTTCTGGGAACACTCTTTCGTAACATTGTTTGTTAAAAAACGAGCCAAAGAAGAAAATGAGCATAACTGAATAAATTCTGTGCTGAAAAAAAAAAGAAGGAACTTAACATAGGAAGCCTTTTTTTTCTACTTCGGATATAGTTACTCCCTATACCGCATCTCGTAATGCAAGTAGTATCTTACACAACAGAGGGTATGTATACTTTTTTAGGTGGCGTGTACAATTTTTTTACATACTTTTTTTATGTACAAATAGGAATATGTTAGCAAAATATGTAAAAAAACTATATGCTCTTTGGTAATTTTTTTCATATGGTTGACATTGTAGTATTTTAGAATTAGTGTATGAGTATACGTATCGTTTAGATGGTATAGTGACAACAATAAAGAAGTATGGAAGTTGTCAGATTTTTCTTTTGTTCTCCAGGCTACTTGTCAGGAGCCCTGGGTCAGCTCATCTGAAGAAATGATTACATCCTTACCATTATGTAACATACAATGTGCCCTCCACTATACACCAACTGCTATACGTGATACGTAACTGGGGCATCTCTATAGTATCTACATATCTCAAATTATCTGGTCTGATCTTAATTATACAGCTTAAATCTTGGGCACTAGCTTCATCATGAAGTTGTATCGCACTCCTTGAGCTATCTTAGGTTCTGGCCACTTAGCATCTTCTGGTACACGGATGCATTTGAAACCTTGACTATTGTACAACCGCAGTGCAGCAAGGTTATTTACATCACAATGCAAGGCCATGGACCGGCATCCCCAACTCCTTGCTCGTGCCTCTGCTTCCACGACAAGCATTTTAGCAATTCCTTTTCGACGTTCCTCCTTTCGGACCGCAACATTTGCTATATATGCAATACCTGTTCTGCATAAATTTGGAAGAAACTTGGATGACTTTTAAGGGGAAGAAACTACTTGTGCATGCATATTTAGAACTCTCTTAAAATGCAATAATGGCAAATGTTCAACATCCCATACGGAGTAATGTGGATGCGAATAAGGCTTTGCATATTTGAGCACTTCATGCATACTCATGAATAGCATAACCAATGGCACAGATTCATTGTATTCAACCAAATATAACTTATTCCCTACATGCTACATGCCAAAAGTGTCAATTTCTACCACAAATTGTTTTAGAATTTGAGTTTTTTAGGGAGTATTTTAGATTGTGAGGTGACTCAAGTAATTGTGTCAGATACTTAGATGGACGTCAGAAGAGGTTCCATGCCCTTGAGATTCCTTGTTCTGTGAAAAGATCAAAGGTTTTCATACACAAGTTTTTGCCTCTCATCCTAATCGAGCTGAAATTCAAATTCTGGCACTGTTTACAAAGACTTTCTTGAAATAAGCAACAATGAACCTGTAACATGTTAATTCATTTGCTACTAAATTGGTTTGGATTGCATTTCTTTAAAAAAACCAGTAGGTAGGTTTGAGTTCTTTCAACTTATACGGTGCTGTTTTTCATCCTGTACAAGTAAAACTGGGCGAGACCCACTGGTTCAATTGTACTTGAATCATATCGTTTATTTGCAGAAGAAAGGGTCATATGCAAATATATCATCAATTTGGCAATCCATGTTGTTGGTAGGCACTGGACTGCCAACACAGGAAAGGAGTGTGCACATGAAGTTGCGTTTGTCTAGCCCTAGATGACTATGGTCCCTTCAAAACGGCTTTTGCCGATGACTTTTGGCTGAAATAGGCAATGTAGCGGCTATTAACTTTTGGCTGAGGCATTCAATTAAAGAAAAATGAAGAAAAAAGGGAAAATGAAAAACAAACCTGTTATATCTCTACAAACAATGCAAAGGAAAAAAGCTGCGTTAAAAAACCAATGTGTTTAAAACTGCTTCCGGCTCCTACAAACTAGAAACCAGAAGCCAAAAGCTATTTTGAACGGAGCATGAACTGGGAGCCAAGCAAACAAAAAAGGGTATGGGCTCCGCAAATCTCAGACCAATCCATAACCATAAAAGGAAGCAGAACAAGTCATGTAGAAGTTTTTTGGACAAGATACAGCAAGTTTTTTGAGAAACTGAAATGTATTAGTTAGTTGAGAATGACATGAGCCATGGGTATTACAAAAAAAAAAGGATGCAAAAACTACATAGTAACATGGTTTGGAGGAAATCATGCGATGGCCCATTTTAGTGCAATGAGGTATAAATCATGTTATATTACAAACTATGACTAAATCGACTTTGCAATCCTGGACTACAACACAGCACACCACATCCAAGGTAATTATGCTTAAGATCCTATTTTTTTTATTTGTGATTGATCTAATCTATGGATTGTGTAGGTTTATGCCATCTTGGGAGTTCACCAGATGGGTTCTTACAAGATTGAGATGGTGAGAAGATGATGGCACTGCTATTTGCAAAGCTGTGATTGTCACGCGCACTGTTCATGCGCATGAACAGTACCCATGTACTGTAGTAGACGCGCGTGGTGGAGTCCGATTAGTTAGGATAGAGATAAAAACTAGTTAGTTTCTTTATTAGATAGACTGATTTCCTTATTAGATGAGTCTAGTATCTTATAGATATGTTTCATTTATTAGAGATAGCTTTTCTTAGAGATAGAAATTATTTCTTAGAGGTCAAATTGAGCTATCCCTATAAAAGAGACAGCATGTATTCATTATCATCAAGCAATGAATAATAAAGAAGTATTTCCAATTCGTCGATTCCTAACTCTGGTCTCTCCCCTAAACCGGTTACTCTAGATCTACTCCTCCCCAATCGGTGCCCCTTTCGTCTAGCGCCGTTCTACCTCAAATCGTCGCCGTCCGACCTCCCTCCAACAGATGTTTATCCCATTATGAGCTAAGGTTCATGACAATTGGTATCAGAGCAGTCGATTCCTTCCCGCGACTTCTGCTTACCATGAAATGTGCCACTGCCGTTCTACATTGACTGCTCTCGTCATCGGCAACTTCCTCGACATCAAGCAACACTAAGGTCCTTGCGTCTTCGCCATCAATCATCATCAACACAATGTTGATCTCCCACATGAAGCATCACAATTACTCGTCAGATTAGATCTACAAGGTTTGCAACCATGGCCACCATCACAACTCGAGGACGAGCTGCCGCTGAAGGGGGGGAGAAGTTGTCACATGCCGAATTATTGTTCATGCACATGAACAGTACTCGTGCGTGACAGAGTCTGATTAGTTAGGATAGAGATAAAAACTAGTTAGTTTCCTTATTAGATATGTTTACTTCCTTATTAGATAAGGCTACTATCTTATAGATATATTCTATTTATTAGAGGTAGTTTTTTTAAGAGATAGAGATTATTTCTTGGAGGTCAAGTCGAGATATTCCTATAAAAGAGACAGCATATATCTATTATCATCAAGTAATGAATAATGAAAAAGTATTTCCAAGTCTCCGATTCCTAGCTCTAGTCTCTCCCCTAGACCGGCTACTCTAGATCTACTTCTTCCCCAATCGGTGCATCCTTTCGTCTAGCGCCATTCTACCTCAAGTTGTTGCCGTCCGGCCTCCCTCCGATGGATGTTTATCCCGTTATGAACTAAGATTCATGACAGTGACGCGCTAGCAATGTGGCCACATCAAGTTTCTCCACTCTTGCTGTTAGCATGGCAAAGCTAGATTTTTTTTTATCCCAATGGAGAGGTGTTGTCCAAAGATTGAGTTGATGAGTTCTATACACATCTAGCATTCCACGTCATTAAGAATGTTGGGACTTTGTATTCCTAATTAGATTAGAATCAATAACGATTTTATATCTTGATTCTAGTAGTTATTTTCAATTATTTTAGTTTTTAAAAATGTAATTGCAACAGGGCCTTCAATGACACAGATTGGGTGTTTTATCCTTGCCTCCAGTGGGTTAAAGAAAATGGTTGCATTCCGTCATTATTTTGAGGCAAGGAGCATTAACTTATCTTTATTAAGAGAGAAGGGAACCCTAACTTCAGTCTATTATGAGCAAAACCCTCAATACGGCCTCCCCAGCCTGTTTCTATTTTGGGGAAGAAAACATAGTACTACTTTAGTACTTGTTTCTATTTGAGCAAGGAGAATACAAAAGGACCATCACTGTATTTTTAGTCAACTATTTATTGTCTGTTTCCTATGCTTCTAGTCACCTGCCAGTCTGCCAAAACTAGCTAAGGTAAAGCATATTTAACCTTTGAGTTTTGCTGGTAGGTTATATTATTGAGTGTTTGGCTTGCTAAATGTATTTGCACTGAAAATTTTAGCCTTTTCACCTTCTGGTCAACCCAATGTTTGCTCAGGTGTTTCCCGCTTTTGCAGTTGATGATAACCAAATTCTGTTCTCTGGCCTTGCGTAGAGAATTAGAGATCAAGAGTAGCACGTGATCTTTGATTACTACCTCCAATCGCACTATAAATTTAAAGTTCTTGACTAGAACATAATATTGGTCTTCCATCCGGGTCGAGATATTAATCTTCCCTTGTACATATCCTTCAGAGATGAAAAGGTGTTACAGTATTTTACTAGCTTTCTGTCGTTTTATGAGCTTGGTATGCCCTGTTGATAATAAGTTGATAATCATACATTTTAAATGCTAGCGACATGATTAATGACTTGGCTTGAGGATATCAAACATATGAAGCATCAATGTCAAGACAATATGGTAGTATTAAATACATACAAGTAGAAGGGATAAAATAGGCAAGCTTTGAAAAGGTACATGAAAGCACTGAAGTTGCAAGGAATAAGCAGATGACATGGGTGCTATAGGAACATTTATAGCTTGCAGTTGCATCTATCTGTCTTAACAATTTAAGCATCTAGAGACCAGAGAAAATCTTGCCTTTTTAAGCTTCAAGCAAATAACGATGTACCTTCTCTGCTTGAGAGGTCCCCTTCTTGGTAGATAGTCCGCCACTGTGTCGACCGTAAGAATGCCAGCTATGGTGCCTTTACCGAGACCGTATTTCCCCTGAAATTTGGCATCTCTCAGATCTCCACATTTGACGCTGATACTATTGTTGACTGAAGTAGTGTTAACCGCGACAAGGCAAGTTCTCATGCAGCCAGGTGGAACCGAAAAACCGGATAGGAGGGCAATGTAACGATCAATCCGTAGAATAAGGTCTAACGGAAAAGTGTAATCCGGAAAGAAAGAGCTGCAGTGAGTGTCAGCTACTTCCCAGCAGTCCTCTAGCCGTGCATCTCGAACAACAATCTCTGGGCACAAAGATGGCAACAATTCAACCGCTTGACTAGCACAGCATATTCCTGTAAATAACCATGGAAGCCAAAAATGTCAAGGGAAATGACCACTGAACAGCAAGGTGAGACGGTCTCTAGTTAAGATGATGTTCAGAAATAAAGAATGCCCCTGACAAAGTAAATTTGAGGTTGCATCGTATGCAAACAATATATAACGCACTAAATGTGCAAATGCACTAGGTTCAATTTGTCGAATTAGGTTCATTTTGCCGCGGTGCAGGAGCCAGGCATCGACCACACCACAAACCAAGGGCCTGTTTGGTTGGAGGCCTCCCAGGCAAATGCCTGCCAGGCAACACATTCTGGCCCCAGGCATCCAAAATCGAACGCCTGAGATGCATGCCTGGCCCAGGCAGCTTTTTCCAGCCTCCAACCAAACAGGCCCCAAATGCCCAAATTGGCGAATGTACGGTTGCCAAATGAAACAGCTTTGAACACATGAGCTCATGAGTCATCGGATACATGCACATGAGGAGATCGACTTGTTCATCAAACATAGTTTGGGACGAATTACTAAGCTACACTCTACATTCTCAATCAGTAGGCACAAATGTAGAATTATGGATGCCGAATTATGTGGTGTCAAATTAACTTGGTTCGGGATAATCCAATGCCCCAGTCGTGCAAATAATTTCGATTATAACTTAGATTAGTTATTAATGCCAAGAATTGGAATGGAGGGGAAGGTGGAGGGACCTGCGGCGGGTTTGTAGGGGAAGGATCGGCGCTGGCGCCGGACGGCAGCGGCGAGGGCGGCAGATCGGCGGCCGGGATAGAGAGGAGAAGAGGAGACCGACGATGACGGAGAGCGAGATAAGCTTAGCGGCGCCGGCGGCATCATGGCCTCCTCCTCCTCCGACCTCCCCGCCTTGGCTCCTCCGCTCTCGGCGCAGGCGCAGCCGGACAAGCCTTCAGAGTCTACTTTACGTAAATAATTCTATTCCGTCTCCTCTCCTAACGTAGTTTATGTAAATGAGTAATACGCCTTAGTAGTTGGTTTACGTCTACGTAAAATGGGGTGCGCCTTTTTTGCTCGAGTGCTCCTCCTGATTCCAGCTAGTCGCTGAAGTGAGACGAGAGAGGGGAGGGGTGCGCGAGTGCGGGTGGGCGCGGCGGTCGGTGGATGGCGATGGCGGGCGGCGGCGGGCTGAACCGGTCGTCGTCGAGGGGGCAGCCACGTCCGCAGGAGCTGCTCGACGATCTCTGCAGGTAGCCCTACCCTAACCCCCAAACCCCATCTCGCAAGTTCTTGGCTTCGCCTCAGATCAAACCGAACCGAATCGAATCGCCTCGCAGCCGCTTCGTGCTGAACGCGCCCAAGGAGGATTTGGAGTCGTTCGAGCGGATCTTGTTCCTGCTGGAGCAGGCGCACTGGTTCTACGAGGACAACTCCGTCGAGCACAACCCCTCCCTCAAGTCCCTCTCCTTCAAGGACTTCACCTCTCTTAGTAAGCTTCCTTCTTTCTCTCCCTCTCAATCTCTCTCAGTGTGTGCAGTAGAGCCCTAAATCCCACCCAAGATTCTTGATGCCATCATTGGTTTGATCGCTAACGCCGCCGTCGCCGTCGCCGTCGTTGTGTGTGTAGTGTTCAATAGCTGTGCTGCTCTCAGGCCCTACCGCGCGCATCTAGACGACATCTACAAGGACTTCACCCATTACAAGTTCCGCGTCCCCGTCTCTGGCGCCATCATCCTCGATGACACCTATGAGAGGGTAATTTTTTTCTTCCAATTTTCACCCCCATCCTGCACCATATTACTTGCTCCCTAAATGCGGCTTAGGAATTTGGAGTGGGACTGCTAGGTTTCAACAGCAAAATCTTGTTGTACCAAAGTCTAAAGATTGAACATGAGCATGTCTTAAATCAACTACCCTGCTTGGAAAAATTGCAACTTGTATTCTATTATATGCTATTTTCTCTGATAACCTTTTATAGATGGTCTATCACATAATTGCCTCAAATCTCAATACATACAGTTTCACACTGTTCTGCACTGAACTTAAATTTCCAGCTTTGATTCTTTGCCCCCTGTAGCCTGCAATTTGCTCAGGAATTTTTCATATCTCAAAGTTCTTTCATTTTCCCCCTTCTCTGCAGTGCTTACTTGTGAAGGGATGGAAGGCTAGCGCCAGCTGGAGCTTTCCTCGTGGAAAGAGGAGCAAGGATGAAGAAGATCATACTTGTGCTGTTAGAGAAGTAAACTTCTGAGCTGGATCACGTGTTGTGCTTTGGAGTTTCTGTCGAGCGCATTGCCCTTGTAGCAAAGCAGTAACGTTCTTAGATATTGCTGAATAGTCATTTTCCTGGTTTGCTGAGGCACCTGTAGCAAAGCAGTAACGTTCTTAGACATCGCTGAATGGTCATTTTTCTGGTTTGCTGAACAATCAAAGTCCTTGATTGGTTGTTTAAATTTGCAGATTAGTTTTCTACATTTTAAATTTCAAAGCTCATATTCTTCCACACCCCAACACCTAACATTCTTAGGTTAACATTTGCATTATTTCTCTATTGCATATAAGCATCTCCTTAGGTCATTTTAACATTCCCTCTTAACAATGAACCACATTGCTGTTGGGGTTATTTTTCCTTTTTGGCAAGATATAGCAATGCCAAAGATAACAAGTGAATCTCCAGTTTGTAGCGTTTTACACAATGAACGTGAAAGGTACTATGTTAGAGCTAATAATTTCCTTCTTAGATTTATATTTTAAGGATAGGTTAGGTTATATTTTA
Source organism: Dendrocalamus sinicus (assembly GCA_036346575.1). Classification (NCBI taxonomy): domain Eukaryota; kingdom Viridiplantae; phylum Streptophyta; class Magnoliopsida; order Poales; family Poaceae; genus Dendrocalamus; species Dendrocalamus sinicus. The sequence goes on along the minus strand of CM070646.1, from coordinate 34,865,062 downwards.
TAGAGTTCTTTGCTAAATGGGAGTGTCAAGATCCCTATTGGTTCATCTCTTTTTTTTTTTTGGGAAGAGAATGAAATGATTTAGCATCAGTTAGCTGTGTTGCCCATTAGCTCTCTGCATAAATTACTTGAAGATCTGCTGGTGATCATAGTTTAGCTTTTGTCCAGTTTGGAGCTTGTCTTGTCCATATTTGGCACTTCCCCTTGTTCATTATATAACTAATTTTCCCTAAGTGGCATTTGTTTGCATAACAACGCAGGTTCTGGAGGAAACTGGGTGTGATGTTTCTAAGCTTTTAAAAATGGATGATTACATTGAAGTTTCAATTGGACAACAAAGAGTCCGGCTCTATATCATAACTGGTGTTAAGGAAGATACTGTTTTTGCACCTCAAACTAAGAAGGAGATCAGTGTATGCAAAATTTCAAAGTCCTTTTCTCATCTTTCTATTGGGTAAAATGCTTTTTTTTGGGTACCTTTTCATTGCTTCATTGTATCTAGAACATGTGTAAAGAGATTTTGTTCAAAAAGCTTGTCAGACTTGGTATCTCAAAAAGATAAAAGGAAATGGTATGATATGACATGGTTGCTTGACCTATAAAACCTTTATGTTTTTTTAGTATGTAGTATTGACTTATTGTAATAAAGGATTTATCCTTTCTACATAACAGGTTGTACTACTGATAATAGAATGATCATAATGCTCTGCAAGATTGCAACCCACCTGAGAAGCACAGTAGTGTTGTGGGCTTGTGGCATTATGTAGTCATATTATCATTATTCTAAGTTTCTAACTGCTAAATGACTACATGTTCTTATTTGTGTGGTTTGTACCCACATGTCTTTGCTTGTAACTGCAGCACCGTCTTCTTTATTTTGGTCAATAAACCGTTCGCAGTTTCTTGTTATTATCCTCAATACTATCAGCTGGAACTTTGTGCTCACTACTTTTGTGTCTGCTTGAAATTTAAAGCTATTGTTGTTTGCATTGGTTGGTTTTCCTTTACTATTCTCCTTTCTTTTTTTAAAACCCTTTTTAGTTAAAAAAAAGTGAAATGACCACCGCTAAGCTATGGCCCTCTGCGAATTTGACAGGAAATCTCATGGCATAGAATTGATGACCTCCTACCTGCTAGTGATGATGCAATATCTCGTGGAGTGAATGGGCTGAAGCTCTATATGGTCGCACCATTTTTGACGTCAGTATCTTTTTGACCCATATTTTATATTATTTCTTTGTGCAGACATTGTTATGGGCATTACCACCGTGGTAGTTGTTGAAATCTTTAACATGTTTGTTTGGTTCTGCTTCTTAATCTGCCTGTATATTGCCTAAATGTAAATTCGTTTGTTCCGCATTATTTGGTGCCTTACTGTTTTGCCTCTTTTTCCAGGGGTCTAAAAGCTTGGATAGCCAAACATCCTCCTCCACTGTATCAAAAGTCAGATACATCTGCTAGAGGTTTCTTCTGCCCCCTCTTCTACCCATTGTGGTCAAGATGACAAAAATGTTCATTAATAATCACAAACAAATTTTGTGTTAACAGTTTGCTTCAAATTTACCAAGTTCTGTTCTCAAAAATCACTCCGCAGATTCTTTCTAAAATGGACCAAATATCAGCTAGTACATATAAAACAGATTCGAGTCTGACAGTCCGACGCAGTCATGGTTATCTTTATGACCAACTTTTAGTGCTTAGTGTATAGACATTCCCATGGTGAACCTGGTGGAATATGCATTGTTTTGCTATATGGTCGTGGTGACATCTATGGTAAGTGGTAACACATCATTTCACAGGTATCGTGTGGAGAGCGAAGAATTCCTCGAGTGGTGTTGTACCTGTTGAGAACCCTGTTATTACTAGAGCAGGATCTGACCAACATGTTGACAACCGCCCTGGTAGAAGCTTCAGAAACTTCAGGTTTGATACCGCAAGCATCCTAGAGTCCATGGAGGCTTCCTTTTTACGTTCCTAGGAGCCTGGCAAAGCATCACCGCGTGTATCGCTGATAAGTTGATATGTATAGACTTTGGAAGGGTGTGGTTAGCTGTTAAATTCACGAGGATATATGCTATTTCGTTTTCCATGCCCTTTCTGGTAATGTCTGTATTCATGAACGCGAGAAATGCCCCATCTTTCTTGTGATAAATATGCCTCTCTTTCGCACGCGAGCTCGTGCTGTTCTTCTTGGCACTTTGGATGATGTCTGAAATGTTGTTCAGACTTCAGATGGTAACACTGCTCAATGCAGTAAGGATTCTTGTGCATTGTGATGAAATTAAAAATCTTATCGCTGTAATATCTATGATCCTATCGATGCGTTCTGGGGGTTGCAAATATGCTGTCCTAAACCAGCCTTGTTATTGGGCTGGACGAAGGAGAATGCATGGCCCAAACGTGCAGAGGCTGGAATGATGGGCCCATCTGTCATTTGATCGGCCCAGTATTTTGTTTTATTGGGCCTGCAGCGAAAAGCGATGATTCGATGCGATTTGTGGAGTTGTTTGTTTGCCATTTTTTCGAGGGGAATTGGATCATATATCTCTTTTTAGTTGAGAAATTTAGAATTTATTTTCCGTATCTTAATGATATATGGGGTTATTATAAGTCACTGATACGTGGGTTAGGAGGGTAAATTCTGAATTTCCATCTAAATGGGGGTATATGATCAATTGGGGGGTTTTTGTGGAGACGAGTGATGAGCCGATGACGTGTGCGGGGCGTAACCGGTAGTCTTCTCTAGCACACTTTTGCCGCCGTACCACTGTATCCCCACCTGGCGCTCCCCTTCCCCTAGAAGCTTCTGGAAGTCTGGGGCCGATGCGATGGCGGCGCTGGTGCGGCCCGCCGTGCTGCCCGTATGCGCCATGAGGAGCGGCGGCGGTGGGAGCGGCAACGACAAGTGGACGCCGCAGCCGCAGCGGTCGTGGTGGGGCAGGAACAAGCAAAGCTTGCCGCACCAGCCGCGGCAGTCGGGCGGAAGTGGGGGGCGAGGAGGCGGGGGTGGAGCCCTGGACCAGGTGCTGGGCGTGCTCCGCCGCGACGGCGAGTTCCTCCAGGCCGCCGCCGGCGGCCCGCTCGGCAACATCTTCTGGCTCCGCTTCCTCGAGAAACAGCAGCAGCGGAAGCAACCGAAACCTAAGCCTACACAGGAGCAGGAGGAGGAGGAGGATACGCCGCCTCTTCAAGCCCCAGCCTTCCCTCCCCCATCCTATCGGCCAGGTTCCTCACCGGCGGCGAGAGCACATCTCAATTAAGCTCACATTGCCTTGTTGCTGACCGCATTTCTCCCAATTTTGGTAGGGTTGTCTTGCATGGAGTTGATGATGGCTGATCTTCAAGCCCTCAAATTGTACATCGGCTACTCAAAGCACGCCTTCGCACTCCGATTCCTCGAAAGCAAGCAGCAACCTCAATCTCAACAACAATCTAAACCCAAACCTCAGTTACTGCAGCAAGAGCAGCAGATGCTTCAACCCCCGGCCTTCCCTCCCCCCTCCTACCCACCAGGTTCCTCACGCTACGCAGCGAGATTAGATATGAATTAAGCTTCAGTGATCACATTGTTAACTTATTTTCTGGTTTTTGGTAGGGCTGTCTTGTATGGAGCTGATGATGGCCGATCTCGAAGCCCTCAAGGTGTACGTCAACTACTATTCGGCCATTCTCACCACTCCTCTGCCCCAGCATTACGACGCCGACCTCCTTGCCCAGTACTTCGCCTCGCGTCCTCATATCCTCGCATTTCGCACCATTCAGGTAAGCTACAGTTGAGCTCCCTCTTTGCTTTTGCTAAGCCTTACTTGCTTCCGCTGATCTATCTAATGGTTCTATGTGATATGCATATCTACTCTGTAGATACTCTTCGCATTTGTCTCAGCTGCGGCAAAGCTGCAAATTTCTAAAAGAGCCAACTTGATCACAGATGCTACCTACAGTAGTAGCATCAGCAGCAAACGTTTCAATGCTTCGCAATACATGGTTGGCCAGCTTCTCAAGGAGACGTTTCTTGACCTTGGGCCTACTTTTGTTAAAGGTATGGTATTCATGTTTGATAGCTTTAAGCAATGGTAGTGGCCATCCGGCTGGGGTTGCTCTTGACATGTCTGTCTTATCTTATGTACGCAGTTGGACAATCCCTCTCAACGAGGCCCGATATCATAGGCTCGGAGATTTCTGAGGTTAGGTAAAACTACTCCAGGATGCCACCACATTTCTGTATTTTCGTTGCCTCATCTTCTTAAAAGCATTTGCTTGATAGTTAAATAGTACACATATTCTTTCACTAGAAATTAACTGGCCCATAGCTCCTCAATTTTAGGCACTTGCTGAGTTACATGAAAGGGTTCCTCCTTTCCCAAGAGAGGATGCGATGAAGATCATTGAGGGAGAATTTGAGCGCCCTGTATCGCACATTTTCAGTTACATTTCTGATGAGCCTGTTGCCGCAGCTTCGTTTGGACAGGTAATCGTTTCTTCAAGACCCCCAATTACACTCAATGAACTCTCGCTTGTTTTACTTCAGGTTTATCAGGGGCGTACAGTTGATGGTGCTCTTGTGGCCATAAAAGTTCAGCGGCCGAACCTTCTTCCTTCTGTATTGAGGGACATCTATATTCTGCGTCTTGGGGTCTGTAAATTTCCAATTGCTAAAGCACGATCCTGTCTCTGCATTGAATCTATAAGCTCTTTGGTCTTCAAGTGATTATTGTTATGTTTGTGACACCCTTTACCTGTTTCATCATATGATCCTGAGCATCAGCGTAGTTGTTGGTGCATTTATTCTGCCGTATCTTAAATGCTATGTGTGATTTTTTTTGTTTGTGTTGGCCATGGTTCAGTGCCGACAAGCTTTACTTTTTCTCAAATATTGCAACTTGAGTGATAGTGTAACTATTGGAACCTGTCCTGACACAAGAAAACACACGCAATAGTTTCTTCCTATATGGATAGCTTTTCTATCATCCTAGTAAATGTGTGTTTAGCTTCCCTGTTCTCAACTTTCTTTTGCTCTTTGTTTGGTGAACCATTGACTGTAGAATTGCAGCATTTTGTACTCTCACTGTTGTGATGCATTGTCTATTCAGTTGTTTACTTTTTACCATTTGTTGCAGCTTGCTTTCGTGAGGAAGGTAGCAAAGCGGAAAAGTAACATTTCCCTCTATGCTGATGAGTTGGGTAGGGGTTTTGTTGGAGAGTTGGACTACAATATTGAAGCTGCTAATGCTACCAAATTCCTGGTGCATCTTTGGTCTTGTCTCCCATCCATGCTTTACTAACATTTGCTTGGTTTTGTTTTAGCTCATGATTCCCACTCCTCTTGCAGGAATTTCATTCCAGATATTCATTTATACTGGTTCCGAAGGTTCTCAAACAACTTACTAGGAAGAGGGTTTTGACACTGGAGTGGGTGACTGGTGAAAACCCCAAGGAGTTGCTTTCTTTGTCTAAAGGACTTTCTGATGAAATTACTGAGTCATCAGAGAAGCAGAAGTTGGAAGCAAAAACCCGTCTTCTTGACCTGGTATTTATTAATAGCTTGCATAAGTAATTCCTTAATTATTTATCCCATTTGACAAAAGATGAGTGCCATAAATAAATGTATTACCAAGGAACCAGCGCTTCCTGGTAGCAAATATTTGGAATTGAAGTTGTGTTCATTGGAAAATGGAAATGGCGTCTTTATCACCTAGAAGTTGCAATTTAGGTAGTTCTTTACCATCTTGTGCTTGTTTGAAAATCATGGAACTTAAAATATCTATCTATTGAATCTTGAAGGTTATTTTTTTTCTGCCTGTTGTGCTGGTAGCATAAAGGGTTTACCAACAATTTGTACACTTCAAGATTCAGTTTGAGCTTGCTGAGAAATATGTTTTAAGATTTTGTTAATTACTCTGATAATAAGGTCAATAAAGGTGTCGAGGCATCATTAGTGCAGCTCCTTGAGACAGGCTTGTTGCATGCTGATCCTCATCCCGGGAACTTGCGTTATACACCTGAAGGTCGTGTTGGGTAAGTGGCAATTCATCTTCCAATGCATGCTCTACAAGTAAATGACTTATTAGTTCTTACAAAAATCAGTAGAATCATATATTCACATGCTTGATAGGCTCATGTTTTCTTTTTCTTCACTAATGTATGGCTTCATATAAGATATTTAGCTCTTTCCGTGGAATTATAGTGGGCATGAAGCTTTTGTGATGAAATATTTGTTGCGCTATGATAACATTTTCCTGAATGTGTTAGGTTTCTTGATTTTGGTTTGCTTTGTATGATGGAGAAGAAACATCAACATGCTATGCTTGCAAGCATTGTGCACATAGTAAATGGAGATTGGGCTTCCCTTGTTTATGATTTGACTGAAATGGATGTTGTTCCACCAAGAACTAATCTACGCCGAGTGACAATGGTAATTCATCGAACTGCAGAATATGTTTTTGGTGCTTGGGATAATTAGTCTCGCACTTGATGCCAAGTGACACCATGTATTTTATCCTTTTAGTTCGTTGAAAATTGTCACTTACACGATAGGAGTATGATGGCTGGCTGAAATGAAATTAAATGATTGAACAATGAACACAAGACAACAATTAAATGAAATTTGTTTTGTAAATAGAACTAGTTAATCAGAGCTTGATTGTATTCTTGGATGTTCGATGCGTATTATATAGCTGTGTATTTATCTTGTTGTGTGAAGGGTTTCCTGCATATATGCTATACCAGTATGTGTATAATGTTAAGAGTATTAGAGATAAGGGTATTAGAGATAGAATAGGAATCGACATATTCCCCTGTAATATCCCTTTGTACTCCCTATATATTGGCCCATTGGGCCTCTTTAATATTTGCACAATATTCATAACATGGTATTAGAGCTTAGGTTGAAACCCTAACCTCGATCTACTTCCAATCTACTTCCGCTGTTGCTGCTGCCCTCGGGAGAATCGATCTCCTCTCCCGGGGGCGGCCATCTCGTTGGGCGGCCACCTCTCCCGACCGTCGTGCATGCGCTGTTCGCCGGCCGTACGCCACCAGATCATCGGATCTCGCCGCAGTCGTCGTCGTCTGGCCGTCGCCCTCCTCATGCTCTCACTCCATCCAGGTCCGATCTAGATGGACCGCACGGATCCGGCCTTCTCCGGGCCTTCTCCGACCGCTCGCGATCGCCGTTCCCAATCGGCCGCCGTCTCCCAGCCTCCTCGCCCATGGATCCGGCCGACTCCACCGTCGGCAAGCTCGGATCCGCCTCGCGCCCGGATCCGCCTCTCGCGACTCTCGGTCACCCGTGGCATTCTGCGCAGCTCCCATGGCCGCCGCTGCTCCTGTGGCCGCCGCCGCCGGATCTCGTTGCCGCACGACCCCTCCATCACCTCGAGCTACGCTGGATCCGGCCACGCGACGGCCACGCTCGCGCCACTGCGCTCGAAGCCACCGCCTCCACGATCGAGGCCCACCTCGGTCGCCTGAGCCCAAGCCGGATCTGGGATTAGAGATAGAATAGGAATCGGCATATTCCCCTGTAATATCCCTTTGTACTCCATATATATATTGCCCATTGGGCCTCTTCAATATATGCACAATATTCATAACATATAATACTGGCCCATTGGCCTCTTGATTCAGAGCCTACCTAGGGTTTATGCCAAGGCGCCGCCGCTGGTTCGTCTCTCCAGCCGCCGCTGTCGTCGCCTGGTTTTGCCACCTCTACGCTTGTCGTCGCTCAGCAGGTTTTTGCTGCTGCCCGCCTGGTTTTCGTCGTCGTGCTTCTTCTTCTGCGCGTTAGTCGCGCAATCTATCGTTGCCGTCATGCGCCGTGGCCCCTTTGTCGTATGGAGCCGGGCTGTCCGCCACGGCCTCCGTCCTTGCTGACAAGGTCGCTGCTCTTCCGCCGCCACCTTCCGATCTACAGGTCGCCGGAGTTGTCGTCGCGGCCGGTCTCGTGAGGTCGTTGCTCGGGATCTTTCCGCCGACGCTGCCGCCCGGGTGGGTCTTCCGCCGACGCTGCTACTCCTAATCCTTCCGCTAACTCCGCCGCTCAGGTGGGCCTTACGCCGAAGCCGGGGTCGCTGGAGCTGCGATCGCCGTGGTCGCGCCGCTCGCATCGCCGCCGCTCCTTTGGTCGATTGTGACTAGAGTGAATTGGCCGTGCTGCGTCTGCGGCATGGCTCGGACCTCTGATGCTTAGGGCCACTTTGTGCCGTGCTGGCTCGGCCCAGTCACCCCGTTGTGCTGTGCTGTGCCAGCTCGCCTCTCCTCTAGCCAGGCCCAAGCAAGGCCCAAAGCTTGCCATGCCGGCGTTCGTGCCATGCCAGCCCAAGCCTAGGCTGAAGTAACTATACACAACGAAGGCGGCGGCAACGATGGTGGCGATGACCGCTATTTTCATTTCTCTTGCCCGTCTCGTTAAAAACTAGTTGAAATTGAATTAGTTACGTAAAAACACCGGCACGTAAGTATTTGGGGGGGGGGGGGGTAACAACATGCGTACAATATACTAGTCTTGTGGCGTATATGTGTACTTGCCAAATGTAGGCATATACAGAAGAAGACCATATTGTATGTTATTTATTTGTATAGATATTAAGAGTATATCAGAGAGTGTGGAAATGGCAAGTGTACAATATGCTAGCCTTGATGTTAGGAAGGTCCTGAAGTTTGGAACTGCTATTATATATGTTAAACCTCAAACCAACAGAGTGGAAGAATAATGCAATTAGCAATAGTTGTATGCAAGAACAAAGATATCACCATTTGGTCAAGCACCTTGTGTCTGCATATGTGTAATGAACTATAGACGGTGGAGGTGGCAGCTGCCATCTTCATTTCTCTCGTGCCCGCCTCATTAAAAACCTGGTAAAAATTAAATTAGTTGCGTAAAAATATGGACATGTAAATATTTCGAGAAAAAAAGTAGAATTCCTATGTATACACAAACATGTATAATCTAACTAGTGAAAGTATAGCCCAATAAGTTATGTATGTATGATGTATTAAGATGTTAACCAATATTTTGTATCTATGTACATGCGTGCATAATTTCTTTAGTTACTAGGTGCTAGGGAAAGTATATGTGTAAGTGGCGTATAGCATTACTGATTCTGCCCACCTTTAGACGGAACAATGGTTTCTATTATTTTGATGTGACTAATCATTGAATCGAGTATTTAAATGAGTGTTCGAATAATCTAATGGCAATATATTTATTTAATTGGTGGTCGCTAATCCCCCTTTTTGGTCTACTAATGACATGTTATTCAGCTTTTAATAACGTGTCGGCTTGCTACTAAAATTTCACAAGGCATACATGGATATACTTTATGTCATCTCGAAGTGAGGTTTTATCCATCTACAAGACTTTTGCCACAATGATCTGTACTCAGGTTGACTCCTATTTGTGTCATCCGCGCTGTTTCCGCTGATGAGTACTTGTTGCGAGTTCTTCATGGTTTTCTTACTGAGCAAGACACTCTCAGTTTTCTTGTCCTGGTGCTTATGCTTAAAATGGTGTGGCTGAACGAAAGCTTCGTCATCTTGTTGAGGCAGCTCGTGCTCTCATGCTTGCTTCTTCTGTTCCACCACACTTTTGGGCTGATTTTTCTCGGTGCTTCTGCACTTTTATGCTTTGCACTTCCATCAGACCACTATATAATACTTTAATATGTGATTTTTTCCCCCTAAAAAATGCTGTGGGATTTGTTGACCACACAAAGATCCACTTGCCTCTGCCATTACCAGTTGGATAAGGAGAAGGGATTCTTAACTCATAACAAATATACATTTTACTGTGATTTAGTGCGCCATTCGATGAATTTTATTTTTGTAATTATTTATTACAATAATATCTTTGATGTGTTAGGACTTAGAAGATGCATTGGGCGAAGTAACGTTTAAAGATGGGATTCCAGACATCAAGTTTAGTAGGGTGGGTAGCCTTCTCTCTTTTTCTCTGAAGTTCAATTCAGTAAAGTGTTGGTCTGATGTCTTCATCTCTATCTTCTATTTCGAAACTGAGTACCTTGCCTAATGACATTTTTTTCACATTGTTGTTGTGCTCGTGAAACTGCTACAAACATCTTTTAGGTGCTTGGAAAAATTTGGTCTGTAGCATTTAAATATCACTTCCGTATGCCACCGTACTACACGCTGGTCCTCCGGTCACTTGCCTCTTTGGAAGGTTAGCTTGTTCATTTGAAGTCAAGATAACGAACTAGTTCTTATATATGGCTTGCTTATTCCAAATTCGTCTGTTATTTGATTGCATTCTGTTTTTTCAGAGTTTTATCAATAACCTTCTTCTTTTGTAATTGATAGGACTAGCTATAGCAGCAGATGGAACTTTTAAAACATTTCAAGCGGCATACCCATATGTTGTTCGGAAACTTCTGTCTGATAATTCACTTGCGACAAGGAGAGTCTTGTATCAGGTACTACTACTTTTATCTCATTTAATTTCCAAAATGGTATGCATGGTTATGTTTATTTTAATTGATCACTTCACTTTTCTGATGTTTTTGTTTACTTAGGTAATGTTACCCTTCGAAACACATGACACCATGAAAGTCCTTTTATATGTGAGCAATATAGAATTCCTGCAATAAAATGACAAGTTGTCAAGTTAATAGATAGCACTCAGCAATAGAATTACATATTTGCATGTTTTTGTTTTTGCGCTTATAAGAAGGTTTCAGAGAAAAATCCTTAACTATTTCTGAGCTAGCAACATGACCCACTTTAAAGCAGGAGCTAGGGCAGAGGCTTGTTGGCTCCCGCCTTGGGCTCCCAAGTCCCTCTTCAGTCTGCAAGCGATATGTAAGACTGGTCTAGTTGCTTTAGTGGTTGGTTTGTAAAACATGGAAGCAGGTCACAAGTTCAACGGCCTGCGGTGCACCACCGTTTTTTTAAAAAAATCATGCCTCTTTTTCTTGCTTTTTAGCTCCACACACGGAGGTTCAAGAAAGATGTGGTGAACTATTACAATGAGGCTGTAAATTCATCTGCTGCTGTTTTTGTTTTCTAATTTCTATTAAGCCTACAGAGTACAGATTGACTTATGTAATCATGTTCTGCTCTCCTGTGATATTACATTTTGGTGTGAACTTTCATTTTGTATTTAAGGTGAACAGGGCTGCATTTTGTAAGTTCATCTATACAAAACATTCAATAAAAAAGAGCATATGTGATTTTCCTTGAAAAACATCTGTCACATTATTGACACCAAACATTGTAGAGTAGTGATTCCATGTTTTCCACTCTAACAAAAATGACACTAATATCAAATCACATGAAAGGGTAAGTAATCACTATCCACTATTCAGTTCTGCTTTAAAAGTTGCTCAAATTACTTTGAAGAAAGCATAGAAGCACCTCCCAACATTGTACTGCCAACGCAGGCGATTTTCAACAGAAGGAAAGAGTTCCAGTGGCACAAGATTGCAGTATTTCTAAAACTAGCATCAGCAAGGTCAGTTTTATTCCTTTGCTTTCTACTATATCGACTCTATCGATACTCTTTTCGAATTGTACAAATAATAGTTAGTCTTTTGCTTAGTGAAGTTGATACAGGGTCGTCCGATCTTCTTGATGTATGATTAAGATACCCACGTATAATCTCTCGAATCATAGTGATCCTTCATTGCCAACACAAGAACTAGCACTCTTTAATTCACAAGAATACACGTGCTGGACTTCATGATCACCAAGTGAAGACTTATCGCGCTCCTAATTCCTAGCGGAAAGGTTAAACAATCTCGATTTGCGAAACAATCCCAATTTTCCCCATGTAGTTTTGGCCTCCATGAAGAAGTAAAGCAAATCAATCTTTAATGGTATTCTCTGTTCATGAAGAAGGGCGGCTATTTAAGGACTTCCCACCCCTTTGCTTACGCATGCAATCAGTTTGACCGAACGGTCCAAAGCATTATCCAGTTTGGTCAAACAAGATCGACTCATCTTAACAAAGGTGATGTGAACTTCTAGCTAGAAAAGAGATACATGGCCACACATGGATCGGTTTGTCCAGAATAAACAACACGCAGGCCTTCGGAAGCCTTCGTAATTGATCTCCTTGTTGCCGTGGGCTGGGTGCTCATTCAAGTGGACCTTCCTTGTGATGCTCTCGGTTTTGGGGATGGGATTGCCACCCATGGACTTGGACTGTCCTCCCATGCGCATAGCTTGTCCCTCTTGGAGTGTAGCCGCATGACATCTTCCCTCCTTGGCCGAATAAAGTTGTTTAACCTTGTGCTCTTCCGTTGCTTTGGCCTCGGTTCCCTCCTCATACCTAAGTATGCATAAGAAATTGGCATAAGGTAGTATAGTTGTCAGGGGTGTGGGCCTTGGGGGCCCAAGGCCTAGTCAGTTTATTATTAGAAATTAGAGATTAGATTCTATTTGAGTTAGAGATTAGTTTCCCTTGTTAGAGATATAATTAGAGATATGATATGAGTTTCCATATTATTAGAGATAGGATTGGAATTAGATTCGATCTGTTAGGGGGAGCCCATCTATATAAGGGGGCTACCGCATGCCATTGTAGGGAAGCAGAGTAATAACAAGTCTTCCCCGTCTAAATCCCTAGTCTCTCTCCCTCTCGTTCTACGCCGACGCCATCCGGCCATCTTCTTGGTGGTGTTTATCCCGGTTCGTGACAACTTGGTGTCAGGGGTGTGGGCCTTGGGGGCCCAAGGCCTAGTCAGTTTATTATTAGAAATTAGAGATTAGATTCTATTTGAGTTAGAGATTAGTTTCCCTTGTTAGAGATATAATTAGAGATATGATATGAGTTTCCATATTATTAGAGATAGGATTGGAATTAGATTCGATCTGTTAGGGGGAGCCCATCTATATAAGGGGGCTACCGCATGTCATTGTAGGGAAGCAGAGTAATAACAAGTCTTCCCCATCTAAATCCCTAGTCTCTCTCCCTCTCGTTCTCTGCCGACGCCATCCAGCCATCTTCTTGGTGCTGTTTATCCCGGTTCGTGACAACTTGGTATCAGAGCAGTCGATCCCTTCCCACGACTTCTGCTACCATGGTTCCTGCTGCCGAGTCGTTGGCCGCAATAAGAGCTACCGCTAAGGAGATGGCAGACGGCTGGAGCGACGCAATCGCGCTCTGCAAGGAGATCCGCGAGCAGTTGAAGGAAATCAAGGAATCGAATGAGAATACGATGAAGAAGCTACAAGAGATAATGAAGGCGCGTCATCATCCAGCACCAGATCCCCAACAAAATCAAGATCCACAGCCACCGCCAGATGCCGACGACCACATCGCCGCAACGTCTCCATCCAGCGCCTCAACCACTGTCGTGGTCGCCGTAGTGTCTTCTCCGCCTTCCTCGCCGCTCCATTGGCCGCCGCGCCGCTCTCATTGGTCGTCGCCTGAGTCGCCCCGGCGCTTCGCTCTCCGGCCGCTCCATCGACCGCCGACCCTTGCCGTGGTCGCAGCCCTCGCTGCTGCGTCGGCACGATCTTGCGCGTCGTCGCCGCGCGCCTCATCTTCCTCCGCGTCGCCGCGACCGGATCCGAGGCGTCGCTGCCGCAAGCCCGCGGCGCCGGCGCTCCACGCGCCACACGCGCCGAGAGCGCCGCCGCCGCCGGGCGCCAGTCGCGGCAGCCGCCGCCGCGCCCACTCCTCCGCCATGATCGGCGCGCCGCAGTCGCCGCTCTGCGCCGCCACTCTCCTCGCTTCGTCGCCCGTCGTGGTCGCCTGCCGTCGCCGATCCGCCGCCGCTGGCGCCGCGAATCGATCGTTGCCGGATCGCCGTCGCCGGCCGCCGCTGCCGCCTCCGCCGTGTTGCGTCTCTGTCGGGTCCACAGTGCCGCTTGCGGACCGCCCGCCTCCGCCGGCCGTCTCCGTCCGGTCGCGGCCGCCATTGGCCGGACGCCTTATGCCCGAAGCGCCGCCAGTGCCGAGCCTCCGGCCGGCCGCTCCGTCGGCCGCCGCCGCTCTTGCCGCCGCCGGCCGCGCACGCCGCCGGGTCGCCATCGTCGAGCCACCGCGCTTCGGCCGTCGTCCGTCTGCGCGGAACTTATGGGGTGTCGGTCGGTCAGTTTTAAACCGATCGCCTAGTGAAGACCAAACAAAAAAAAAAGAAACGAAAAAATCACAAAAAAATTCAAAATCACAAAAAAAAGAGGAAAAAAAACGTATTTTTTGCAGGCATCGTTTAACCCTATTCCGCTTGGATCGGGTTGACCGTCTCCATCCGCTGCAACACCTCGCCACCGTTCGTCTTCTACATCGGCATCGAAGGTCTTTCATTGGCCACTGTCTAGCAGCTCGAGGACGAGCTGCATGTCCGAGAGGGGTGTAGTGTCAGGGGTGTGGGCCTTGGGGGCCCAAGGCCTAGTCAGTTTATTATTAGAAATTAGAGATTAGATTCTATTTGAGTTAGAGATTAGTTTCCCTTGTTAGAGATATAATTAGAGATATGATATGAGTTTCCATATTATTAGAGATAGGATTGGAATTAGATTCGATCTGTTAGGGGGAGCCCATCTATATAAGGGGGCTACCGCATGTCATTGTAGGGAAGCAGAGTAATAACAAGTCTTCCCCGTCTAAATCCCTAGTCTCTCTCCATCTCGTTCTACGCCGACGCCATCCGGCCATCTTCTTGGTGGTGTTTATCCCGGTTCGTGACAATAGTGTTCTCATCAATAGAAGAAAATGCTTTAAGAAACAAATTCACCTGTTTATCTAAAAGCTTAGCTTGTTCTCTAGTCATTGGACCTATTGGTGTTTCATGAGCACTTAGAGAACTTGGAAAGGTAGAAGACATAGTAGTAGTTGGAATGTCCTCATCAGTCATCAGAAGTACAAATAGCCTCCTAATGGAAACTTAAGTATTGAGCACTGCATGGCAGTTCCACATGTGGTATTCACCTACCTAAACATTCAGATTTGAATTTTTTATGATGCTTGATTACTTATGCATGGCTTTTGTTAAAAATCTTTGTTATCCTCTTAATATTCTGCGGAAATTGGTAAGTTGGAGAGATTTTGCTTGAATTTTTTTATAGGCCTAGTAGTAATGGAGTACATTAAGTGTTCTTATTCGAATGTGCCAGTTTTTCCATGTCTAATTCGAGGTCCTCAAATCATCAACAATGTGATAAAATATACTACATTCTGTCAGTATAAAATTACCTTCTTTATTAATTGTGGACTGCCACAACTTCTGAACCTGTTTTCTCCGAAAACTGAGCGAACAGAATTGCTTCTAAAATGGTCTGGAAACTTCTATTATGATGCTTAGTTTTCAGTCCAAAGTCATGATATTATCTGTGCCTATGACCACGTAAGCAATCAGTTTTTGCTGAAGATGTGATATACCTGCTGACATTATTTTCATATGTGAAGGGATAACTTCAAGCATAATGCTGGAGTTTTGCCTGAGAGAAAGGGCGTGAATGTCGCAAGCCTTGTAGAGATCAGTGAGGCATCTTCACTTGATCGTGCTACACCAGAAAGGGCATTGCATACTGCAAACCTGTGTTTGAGGCTTTTATTATCAAGGGATAGTATTGTGATAAGGAGACTTATAATGACAGCGGTATGTATCGTCCCTTGTTCTTGGGCACCCCCTTTAACTGAATCAGCCGGCTCTCCTGACTGGCTTTTCTGAATGCATAGAGCACGACAAACTACTCCTGAGCTCACTTTGTGTTCGGTTGTGCAGAACTCAAAGTCTCTTGCCCGTGATCTGATTTCCAGAGATGCATTGATTTTCCGGGTGCTCCTGAGTCGGGTTCTTGCCGATGTCGTCTGCCAGTGGATGGTGAAGGTAACCGGCTTAAAACGAGTGAGACAGCTTGAGCCTCATGCACGCATGACTACAGGAGAGAACGAGGGAGGCCTGGGGCTGTCCAAAGAAGCATCAACCCTGATGGCGTTCCAGGAGGTCGTAAGAGATCGCAGGCTGAAGATCATATTATCCAAGTTTCTCAGGGATTTAAGAGAGGAGCCCGTCCTGATGGTTAGGGTGAGCTGGAACATGTTTGTTCTATTGGTCATGTCTGCTGCGATCGGCGTGCATCGTTTCATCGTTTTCTTGTCGGAGGAATACTTGCCCACGTTGCCACCGCCTGTGCCTCCGCCGCGGCTAGTTCAGATTCAGAGTATATAAGAGAACATATTCAGGCCGAGAACATGAAGAAGATGCTTGGTCGCACGTGTTGAGTTACTGTATATAAACGTTGTCAGGATCAGCCATCCCTTTTGTAGCTAATTTCTACATGATAATTCCCATGCATTTTGTCTTCTTCTGATTACTCCTCGTTTATTTGTCCCACTCTCCAGTATGCTTCCTGGTGGTAATTTTTATCTTGAGCCGTTTGTGAAGCTTGATATCACCGGGAGTCAGAAAGAAGAAAAGGTCGTGCAAAGAAATTAAGAAAACGGAACGATGTGTTGGGCTCGAAATGGTTCAGCCTGCTGGGCTCAAAGGCTGAGTGCGGTATTGCAGTGCAGCCGGTGGACGCAGCAGCGGAAGTGGAACCACTGGTTGCGTCGCAGGAGCCACCAACGGCGAGAACGGGTGGGTTATAATCGCGATCAAAACTTTTGCCTCCGCTGACCGTTCGATCGATCTTTAGCGGTCCAGATCGAGGACGGTGAGGTAGTTTATAGCTTTTTACAGGGGAGGCCCTCGGTGTATCACCGTTTCGCCGACCCTTGAAGAAGTCTCCAGAGTCTGAGGAGACAGGGCAGGATTGGAGGAAGCGGAGGAGGATGGTGGGGGGACGAGGAGGAGGGGTGGGGCGGAGGCAGGAGAGGCAGGCTCTGATGGTGGCGTTCGCGGTGGCGCTGCTGATGGGCACCGCCGTCTACTTCCGCATCTGGGCGCGCCAGTCCAACGACCCCTCCTTCACCGCCGACGACCGCGAGGAGCTCCGGTTCGCCCGTCCTTCCCCTCAATCTCCTTTCCTTTCTTTCCTTCTTTCGCTGACAAATTCTAAGGCCTTCTCGGTAGACTCTGGCTGTTCTGTTTGATGAATGGATGGTTCATGACCACGACGAAATTCAGGGCACGTTGCTTTTGTACAACGAATCCCTAGGAGCAAATTGGTGGCCCGTCTCGTGTTAACCAAGTGCTACGATATTCATTTGTGCGTAAGAATCCATGGATCCAGACGTACATGGCATTTCTGTGAAGTATGCATCCTCGTTCTTCGCAACTGGGATGAGATCAACTCCAAAAATGACCGAACCCTTCTCCCACATACACAAAAGGAGGTTCTAGATGTGCATCTTTTCTAGTTTTCTTGACTACCTGCAATCACTCTAGGTGCTTTGAGAACTACCATGCCAATGTTCATGACTTCATCAAGGATTCAAGGGGAGTTTGATGGAAGCTATTGTTGTATTTTTGTTTCCTCTAAAAATGCCATTGTCGTCTCGTCTGAAATGCATGCTTGTCAACAAACTTCTGACCGGCGTAGGTTAAGCTATTGCCTGGCTCTATTATAGACTATTCTTCCATATCGGCAGTTTGTTTGTGGTGAAATATTAAGCCAGGCCTATCCAATTTCTTCTATGTTTATTCATGTTATCTCAACGTTTCGGCAGTAACAAGGCTAAGAATGTTGCTTTTGTTTTTTTGGGGCTGCATCAACCTTTACAGGAGGCAATTTGAACGTGCCAATCTAGAAGCAATGGATGAATCTGCTGAATGGAGAATGAAATATGACACAGAATTTGAAAAAAACAGGCAGCTGCAAGATGAACTTTTAAAGGTCTGTTCTACTTATAGTATATGTACTTTTACACAGTTATGCTCCTTCAATTTCCATCTACAATGCTCATTTGAGAACATTGTTCACAGGTTAAGGCCTCACTGTCTGCTTCAACCAGGAGATTTGACTTGTTGCAAAAGGTAAATTCGCGGCAAACTTAGAGTGTTTTTTCTCATTGTATCATAGTCTTAGCTTTATGCCTCCTCTTTAATCAAGATTATGCTTCCTCTCCATTCATCTTCACTCTCTCTTATGTGCATCCCTTGCTTATGCTCATTTTCATCGCTGCAGGATAATCAGATGTTGAAGAAGCAGATTGAATCCATGAAACTGCCATGCAATTGCAGTGTTCCGTTGAACCTTACACAACAATAAGGGTAATACTGCTGTCTCAGGCTTCTTTGGCCGATTAGCAGTTTTATCTTCCTTTGTCATATGAACTGGAGGGAGGACAAGTGGAATGAGGAAGTATGAAATAGGAGAAATGGGTACTTGTAGTTTTTTTCTGTTTGGAATTGTTAGGGAGCTACACATTTACACGGTATTTGAAGTGGTCACTCGTGAGTACCAATGCAAACTGCAGGTTTTTGGTTTATTTTTTTAGTAAGTATTTCAATTTTGTTATGCTGGATTTGTAAGAATTCTTGGTAGCTGTACATATACATTGTACTACTACTACTACTAATGATCATATCCAGTATTCCAGTTCATTTTTCTTGGCAAGTTGTATGTGCTTTCCGCAGATGTACAAATGTTTCATTGACCCCTGCTAATCCATCTGATTACAAAGGGTAGGAATATTATACATTGTACTAATGGTCATATCCAGTTCCTTTTTCTTGCAAGTAGATGTACAAATTTTTCATTGACCCCTGTTAATCCATTACAAATTTTTCATTGGCCCCTGGTAATCCATTTGATTACAGAGGCTTTTCCCTTTAGTATTTTGTACTCACCTTGTTTCTTATCGCTGAATGCGAGCAAGCGTATTGTAGTGTGAAAATCTGTTGGAAGTTCCCCTGATCATGACGAATATGTAAGGCTGTGTTTGGTTTGTGTGCACTGTTCGCCAAGCCAACATCCAGTGCTCCAGCAACCTATTCAAATGCCTGGAGTAATAATATTGAAAAGATTACGTATCATCATCATTTGGTTACATGCTTAGCAAGATCTGATCTATAACATCATCATCAAGAGAGACTCGAGGGCTTCATCGAAGCAATCGTATTCGTACCCAAATCGATCATTAGATTAGAGAACAAGACTCAAAACACATATTATAGCAGATAATTTTCAAGATATATGTCCACGCTCATCAGCACTTCAAGGACCAACTTGCAAGATAAAAAGACATGGCAATGCATAAACAGAGTTCAGTACACAAGTAGTGCTCAAAGTAGCACCAGAAGTGACAGAGCGGACACGACACACCACCAGTCATGGAAGCAGCAGTATCTTGCCGATGTGGGAACTTGTTTCCATCAACTTGTGAGCTTCAGCTGCTTCAGATAGAGGGAACGTCTTGTAAACCACTGGCTTCACCTTGCCTGCCGCGATAGCGGGCCATACATTTTTCTCCACATTGCTGACGATCAGAGCTTTATTAACAAGGCTTTTGTTGCGCAGTCCAGCAGCTGTACAAAATCATGGCAATTCGACCAAGTGCTAAAAATCAGTGATAACATTTAGGAATCGTACAATCACATAAAGCAAAATGGCAAAATGGCAGAGTCAATAACAGAAATCTAGAAGGGATGTTATAGCCTATAGATCAATGCAACCTTGTATGGTCAATCGTCGGGCAAACACAGCCTGCAGGTTCACTTCAGCTACAGTGCCTCCTTGGAAACCAATAATGAAAAGTCTACCATCAACACCTAAGCTGTTCAGATTGCGCTGAAGATATGATCCACCCATATTATCCAGAATGACATCAACACCTGGTAGAGATATTTTCAAATGATAGTTTAATGCATATAAACTTCACAGGTATGACTTGGTACAATAGTAGCTTCTGCCAACAAAAAAAAAATCAAGTATTATAAAGGGGGAGTAGGATATACCCTTTCCATTGGTTTCTTCTTTGACACGTGCTACAAAGTCTTCAGTTTTGTAGTTTATGCACACATCTGCACCAAAACCTTTGCAGGCAGCTAGTTTGTCTTCACTTCCTAGAATTGAAGAACAGAATTAATAGAGCAATTTCAAGAACATCTGACTATATCTTGTTTTGGTTATAACAAACAAACCTGCAGTTACAAAAACCTTAATCCCAAGGTGCTTCGCAATCTGTATAGCAAATGTACCGATTCCACTTGATCCACCATGGATCTGTAAACATTGAATATACCCAATCATCAGGGACAAACACAGCCACAGAAATTCACCTTTAGTCCCATGGTCACAGCACCAACTGTGCACCTTTTCTTGCAGAAAAGTAATTGTTAATGCTAAGTGACTCGTACAACCCAGTTGGTGCCAGCATGCCAGGGAAGTATTCCATAATTCATTTGAGTAGGCATCTTTTACGTTGCTATTTTTCAGATCCTAGTGAATACTCAGCTCATAGAAATCATATGTTCCTTTTCAAAATAGAAATCCTATGTGGTGGTGACTGATTCATCTATACGACAGGAGTCAAGGCATGTGCAGATTTGTATAGGCAATCCCATTCCCAAGAAGCAAGTCCAGCGAACTGCTGTGCCGTTTGCAATCCTCCCGTGGACGCAGGGGCGGACCTGCCCTTCGGGTGAGCCCGGGCGGCCGCCCGAGCTCCCCTCGCCGGTGGACCCCCACCCCCAGCGCCGGCCCCTCCCCTCGGTCAACTTGTGGAACCGGAAGCGCACACACCCCCCTCTGGCAAGGCCCAGTCCAACTATCCAAGCAACCCAATAAATACACGGCCCAAGCCCAACCGCCCAACAAAGCAACAATGAGATATAGTAGCGGAGCCGCGGAGGACGCACGGCACGGGCCAACAGTCCACAAGTCAACTAGTCAAGAAAAGAGAGAGCCGGCGGCGGCGCTAACCTAGATCCGGCCTCCCGGGCGGTAGAGGCGAGGACGGCACGGCGGTGGCGCCAGCGGAGCCGCGAGGAGTCGGAGGCGCGGGCGCGCGGCGCCTAGGCGGCTAGGAGGCGCCTCAAAGGGCGAGTCCGCCCGAGCGGCGAGAGAGCGGTCGGAGCGGCCGGCGCCATGGATTTGAGGAGAGGGAGAGCGGAGCGCCGGATTTGTTTGAGGAGGCGTCGAGGGCTCGAGGCGACTAGGCGAGGAGCAGTGGGGCTGTCGGGAGCGGCCGGCGCCCGGCGGATTTGAGGAGAGGGAGAGCGGAGCACCGGATTTCTTTGAGGAGGCGGCGGCGGATTTCTTTGGGGAGGCGGCGGCGGATTTGCTTGAGGAAGAGGAGAGGCAGAGAGCGGTCGGGCAGTCAGGCCGACTCGGGCGTCGGCGAATAAATTGAGGAGGCGAGGACCGACTGACCGACACTGTAGAGAGTAGAGAAGCCGAGTGATTTGATTTTGAGCCTTTGAGGATTGCTGGATTGGTAATTACTTGTAGACTTTTAGTGTTTTACAATTTTATATATTGCATTTTTATAGTTCCATTTTATAAAGGACTTGATGGTGTGCTATATCGAGCGAGAGATATTCAAAGAACTTGATCGTGAAAAAATCAAGAAACGATTTCAAAGACATGAAAACTCGAAGAATGAAAATGTCTCGTTCTCCTAGACGTAATTAGTTATTTACTAGTATATTTTTTGTCTTCCTTGGTATTGCATCTTTTATATTCTATTATCGAATTGTGACACTACTGATTTATCTATCTTTCACAATTGACAGATTGTTTCTTTTATAGCTCATCTACAATTGTGGATTAAATTTCATTAGTGAGGTATTTTTCATTGTCCTCCTGTTATCTACATATGTTAACATGCGAATTGTAGTTGTTGTTTCTATTTCATATCACATACTTTTATTAGTGTGATTGCAACATCGTTTGATCATGGATTGTTTTGCTTTTGGGTACTACTGTTTATTTCACGCTTCTGACTTCAGGCTACCTAGTTTTTTTTCCTGTGTCCACCATTAGACTTCGCCCTACCTATAATTTTTTCCTTTCCTGGATCCGCCACTGCGTGGACGGAGTCATGGAGAACAAACAAGATAGATTTCTTACAAGGAATGATTCGCCAGGGGAGAGGTGGCTGGTCATGAATACGGTCGACCAGACGGTGCAGGCAACCTCGGGCAGGCCGGCCGCGTCCGTTAGCGACACCCCCTCCGGCACCGGGAGTAGCTGCCCCGCCGGCACAACCACCTTCTCCGCATACCCCCCACCGGTAAGCAGCGCGCACACCTGCAAGGCATCCACAGATGCACAAAACTAAGCATCACAGCAGCAGCAATCGCCATAGGGACGCGCGGGCAGGGAGGCGGTCGAATCACCTGGTCACCGACGGCCCAGCGCGAGGGGACGTTGGGCCCGAGCGCGAGGATGGTGCCGGAGCACTCTAGCCCGGGATACGGGGAGGCGCCGGCGGGCGGGGGATGACGGCCGTGCCGCTGGAGCGTGTCCGCGCGGTTGACGCCGGCAGCAGCCACCTTGACGAGCACCTCACCTTCCCCCGGCGCCGGGAGGTCCTCCACCTCGCGCTCCTCGAGCACCTCCGGTCCGCCGGTGCGCGCGATCACCACCGCCCTCATCTCCCTCGCTGCTCGCGTCCGTTTGCTCACTGCAGTTGCTTGCCGGTCTCGATAACTCCACCGCACTGTGCTAGTGTGGTGTGCTACGTCTCTGCTCTTGACTCCACTCGCAAACTGCTCCGATTGAACCCGTTCCAACAGGTTGGACGGCAAAAAGTATTTCCTTTTGACAAGAGTATTGTTGGGGAGGCCCCCGCTGTGGCCCTTCGGCCCATCATACATGGGCCTAAATGCATATATATAAGCAAAGAATAGAACCGGTTAGAGCATAGTAAGGCTCTGTTTGGTACGGCTCCACTTCACAAGTGGAGCTATTTTTTTTGACTTCACAAGTGAAGCTGGGTGAAGCTACTTTTTTCAGCTCCACCCAAGGAGCTATTTTTGTCTCAGCAGATTTTAAGGGACTCCTTGGGTGGAGCTATTTTCTTGTATCCCGTTTGGCACAAAACAGCTCCAAACAACTCCAGGAGTCGGTGGTGGAGCTGTGCCAAACAGGGCCTAAGAAAAAGTGATGTACACATCTAGCAATAAAGCTATCAAATAAGGTATTTATATGAAGATCCTTCCTTATGGCTATAAATATAGCACTAAAGACACCATAGAGAGAGAGAGAATTGATAAGAGAAATTGCAAGGCTACCAAGTATCACATCTACCTTACTCTTTCTATGCTCGAATCTTAGGCTTTTGAACACTCACGTTGGGGCTTCCAAAGCTCCATTATCTATTGTTAGATACATAGTCACAACAAGTGTCTGTAGCATCTAGTATTTCCTTGATTGTAAGGTAGACATACACGCACGCATATCTACCCTTTCTAGTAGCGATGACTTGAGTACATAATTTTTTTTCCTACCATCTTCTTGAGAAAACAGAGTTTCTCTAATTTAAAAGGAAGTATATACAATTAAAATATTTTTAAACCCGTTAACATAACCAACTTGAAACATCAACAATATATTTTGGAGCAATAAACATCAACAATATATTTTGGAGCAATAAATCTGTCCACAATGTGCCTAAATAACCAGTGCTGGAAACCAAAAGTGTCTCCAAGCACCAGTGCTACCCATCATCACTATATTAAAGCCGGGGGAGTTCCCGGCCTTCCACCCATACCATGTCATCTTTCTTGCGAAAATACCTCTGCATTTTTTAAAATTACGTAAAAGTTTTCGGTTCTCTTGCTCCTATGTTAACTTATGGAAAAGAATATAGGCCCATTTATAAGTGAAATAGGGGAGTGAGAGTGTAGTGGGAGAAAAAGATGTGATACTTTATTTAATTGTGGGTCCTGTTTATAGAGAGAAGGAGGTACTAAACACTATAGGAGAAAAGCAAATCCAACAGCAGCGTGCATGCGGTAGTGAGGTGGCGAAAATATGACATCACCTACAGTGCAGATGGCCTAGATCGTAGATTAGGTAGAGGTTAAAATTAACCTCCACCCTTACAATTGCAAAGCAGGCGCATATACACACCACCATAACCACCACCTTTAGCTGACAAACATACATATTATGGGACTACTTTATACGGTTATACCCCATTTAAAAGGCATAAATTAAAAAGAAATTTTGTATGAAATAGTTTAAGTCTCTGAAATCCACAAGGAATCTAGTTGTCTAATAGGGAGAAGTAGATCCCCTGACTTTGCCTCACAAAGTCACCGTGCTATAGTGTCATGACATTGACTCCTAGCCAACGGATCAAGAAACGAAGGCTTAGATTACATGCGTATCGCAACGAAAACAACTATAGCAAAACACTATAGTTCGAGGGTATTGTAGCATTGGTACTGTAATATTTGATCTGGGTTGTTCATTTATGATTCGATGGCTAAAAATCGTCCAAAGTTATGGATATTGTTCTTCTCTGACTTTGCTTCAGTAAGATAGAGGATTCGATCTCTAACAAGGCGTCCTTAGGTGATCTTTACTAAGTTTA
This sequence comes from Dendrocalamus sinicus, assembly GCA_036346575.1. NCBI lineage: Eukaryota > Viridiplantae > Streptophyta > Magnoliopsida > Poales > Poaceae > Dendrocalamus > Dendrocalamus sinicus. The sequence goes on along the minus strand of CM070646.1, from coordinate 34,840,669 downwards.
GTAATGTTACAACTGTAAAAAATGCAAGATTAGTTGTTTTCCTTACTACTAGTTCAATGTACGTACATTGCAATGGATAAAAAATATATTACCTAAATATATTGTGCCACTGTAGCCAAGCTCGGCGCCACACCCTTGACTAGGCTGGCACCCGAGCAAGCTCCGTAAGAACGGCTTCACCATCGTGCCGAGCAGAGCTCACCTGCATCATGCCTCCGCCGCACCAACTGCTCCACCATGGGGATCGCCGTGCCTCTGCTGCCATACAAATCTATGACAGACCCTTGGCCTTGTTGCCACGCCCAACCTATGTCTAGGCCTCACAGGTACTGGGAGAGTTGGCCTTACTCCTCGAGCTTCTTATAAGCAAGAGTGGCAAAATCAAGATAAATACTATCCAGGTGTGAATCAAGCCAAAACCACCTAAATAACAGTCGCATCCACACCGAAATCAACATAAAACTAATGAGACAACACCTCTGCATCAAAGAGACCAAGAGAAAATGGCTCTTCTCTTTTGCAATTCATCCAAAATAATCAGATCATCCTTGTCCAATGCTCTATAATCTTAACTTCATTTGCTCATCGTATACAATACTCTTTAGTCTTATCATAGATAATTTATTAGTTGTCTTGTTGTACTGGCATTGCATTATATCAGTGGATAACCTATCTAGGTGTGATTACTGAATTAGAAGGTACACCCACATGTCACAAATTCGAAGTTAAGTAAGCATTACCCTATCAATGATGTAAAGATTGGTAGAAGCTTTCATGTCTTTCAGTTATATAGTTGAAATCCACACGATGCTACTAATTGCTAACATAAAAAATCTATTACAAAGACATATCTATGATAGAGCCACTCATTTGAAGTCATTTGCATCTCAAACAAAGGAAATGCACTAGTTCAAATCAATGCCCAATTCAACAAAAAAATATGTTTTGGACAAATTTACATGTTGAAAAAAACTCGTCAAAGCAATCAATTATCTAATCCAATTCAACTATAAATCGGTAATTATACATGTTGCCTCACTCAGCTACTTCCATTGATATTCATCGGGCTATGCCATTTAATCACCTCATCTATTGCTTTCCCTAAAACAACACATCTAGTAACACAAAGACTTCAATAGCCATCCAAGAATGAAGTGAGCAGAATTGAGAGCGACACGGTAGCTCTTACGAAGAGGAGAGATGATCGCGGCATGAAGATTAAGCCTATCGATCAGCTTACGGATGCCCTGCATGCCGTGTGTGAGCGTCTGGTGATCGTTGAGTGGTGTGAGTGGAGCAAAGGGTGCCGACGCAGTGGGAGGTGCGGCAACAGGTGTGGCGGGAGGTGCAGCAGTGGGCACGTCGGAAGGATGCACAGACGCGGGAGGGACGTTGCATGTGAGGAAGCACAGGCACGGGTGCAAGTTTGACTGGCGGCTGGGGAGCGACAGGAGAAGGAGGTGCACAGGCTGGGCGTTGAAAGATAGATCATCGGGAGAGAGGGCGGTGCATGTTGCGAAAGGAAAGTAGACTCGTCTAACACGACGTGGCGAGAGATGATGATACGGTTGGAGGTGAGGTCAAGGCACCGGTATCCTTTATGATTGGAAGGATAGCCTAGAAACACACATGCGGTGGAACAAGGAGCAAGTTTGTGCACGACGATGGCAGATAGGTTGGGATAGCAAAGACAACCAAAAACATGAAGATCGATGAACAGGGGGTGTGCTGAGATGAACCTCATGCGGGGTTTTATGTTTGAGAGTTTTGGTGGGATGCAGGTTAAGAAGATGAGTGGCTGCATGGAGAGCCTCGACCCAATACACGAGAGGCATGCTTGCTTGAAACAGGAGGGAGCACACCATGTTGTTGATGGTGCGGATCACACTCTCAACTTTGCCGTTTTGCTGAGATGTGTAGGGGCAAGACAAGCGGAGAAGAAAACCGGTATGAAGAAAGTGAAGGCGGGCGGCAGTGTTGTCAAATTTGCCACCATTGTCACATTGAAGGGATTTGACAGAGGTGTCGAACTGGGAGGATGCATAGGTAAAGAAATTAGTAAGCGTGGAGAGAACATCAGACTTGAGGCGTAGAGGGAATGTCCACAAGTAGTGGGAGAAGTTATCAAGAACGACAAGGTAATACTTGTAACCAGAAACACTAGGGAGAGGCGACGTCTAAATATCACATTGTGTGAGTTCAAAAAGCGTGGTGGCATGGGAAGTAGAAGTAGCAAAAGGCAAGCGGGCATTTTTGTCAAGTTGACAAGCAAGACAAATGGATTCAGTAGATGAGTTTTTATTATATGTAAAAGAAAAGGCATGTGCTAAGTGTGATAAAGCTTGATTGCTAAGATGACCTAACCATTGATGCCACAAGCTCAAAGGCGACGTCGTGACGGAGAGGACATGTGCAGCAGGGGACGGCACTTGGAAAGGGTAGAGGTCGCCGCGACTATTGCACCTGATGATCACGTTCTTGGTGCGAAGATCCTTCACAGAGAGACCAAAAGGGTCAAACTCAATAGAACAATGATTATCGATAGTGAACTGTCGGACAGAAATAAGATTTTTGACAATATGTGGAGTGACGAGGACATTGTTGAGGCTAAACAAATGAGATGGTGTGGAAAAAGTTATGTAGCTAGTGTGGGTAATGGGGAGCGTGGAACCATTGCCAACAATGACGTGATGAGGTGCAGTGGAAGATGAAAAGGAGCGGGAAAGATTACCCTGACCCAGCGTCATGTGTGTGGACGCACCGGAATCCATGTACCATTCGGACAAGGGTGGCGGAGCCAACAGCATGGTGTTGAAGGCACTCAAGTGCTGGTTCTAGTCAAAGGAGTGCGTGGGCGGTAGAGGAGCGCTGCTGGGCATGGCCGCCTGCCAAGCTGCTGGGCCACGGGGCGTCATGCCAGGGTGTCATGGGTGACAGAGGTGACTACGGCTGGATGGAGGCGTGGAAAGCATGCGGAACACTGGAGCGATGCAAGCCAAGGATCCTTGACTGGTGGGACACGGTGTCGTGTTCCATGGACTGGGCCACATCTGAATGGAGTCGCGCCAAGGATTCTAACGAGACGGGCAGGGTGCGGCTCCTTGCTTAGTGCCGCCAGAGGTCGAGCCACCGCCGTTGCAGCCACCGTTGCCACTGTTGCGACGACAGTTGGTGTTGGAGCTATGAGTGTTTGTAGGATCAAGGATAACCGACTAGAGGGGGGTGAATTTAAAAACCTCCTATTCACCCCCCTCTAGTCGGTTATCCTGATCCTACAAACACTCATAGCTCCAACACCAACCGCCGCCGCAATGCTGGCAACGGTGGTCGCAACGGCGTGGCTCGACCTGGCGCGACTAAGCAAGGAGCCGCACCGCCCGCCTCGTTAGAATCCTGGCGCGACTCCATTCAGATGTGGCTCACCCATGGAACACGACACCGCGTCCCACCGCCAAGGATCCTGGCTTGCATCGCCCGATGTTCCGCATGCTTTCCACGCCCATCCACCGTAGTCACCTCGTCACCCATGACACCGGCATGACGCCCGTGGCCCAAAGCCAGCCTGGCAGCGGCCGGCAGCAGCGCCTCTACCGCCCACGCACTCTTTGACTAGAACCAAGACTTGAGTGCCTTCAACACCATGCCGTTGGCTCCGCCACCCTTGTCCGAATGGTACATGGATTCCGCATGCGCCCACACACATGACGCCGGGTCGTGGTAATCTTTCCCGCTCCTTTTCATCTTCCATCGCACTCATCACGCCATTGTTGGCAATGGTTCCACGCCCCATTACCCACACTAGCTACATAACTTTTTCCACACCATCTCATTTGTTTAGCCTCAACAATGTCCTCGCTACTCCACATATTGTCAAAATCTTATTTCGTCCGATTCACTATCGATAATCATTGTTCTATTGAGTTTGACCTTTGGTCTCTCTCGTGAAGGATCTTCGCACCAAGAACGTGATCATCAGTGCAATAGTCGCGCGACCTCTACCCTTTCCAAGTGCCGCCCTCGCAGACATGTCCTCTCCACACGACGCCGCTTTGAGCTTGTGGCATCAATGGTTAGGTCATCTTAGCAATCAAGCTTTATCACACTTAGCACATGCCTTTTCTTTTACATATAATAAAAACTCATCTACTGAATCCATTTGTCTTGCTTGTCAACTTGACAAAAATGCCCGCTTGCCTTTTGCTACTTCTACTTCCCATGCCACCACGCTTTTTGAACTCACACAATGTGATATTTAGACGTCGCCTCTCCCTAGTGTTTCTGGTTACAAGTATTACCTTGTCGTTCTTGATAACTTCTCCCACTACTTGTGGACATTCCCTCTACGCCTCAAGTCTGATGTTCTCTCCACGCTTACTAATTTCTTTACCTATGCATCCTCCCAGTTCGACACCTCTGTCAAATCCCTTCAATGTGACAATGGTGGCAAATTTGACAACACTGCCGCCCGCCTTCACTTTCTTCATACCGGTTTTCTTCTCCGCTTGTCTTGCCCCTACACATCTCAGCAAAACGGCAAAGTTGAGAGTGTGATCCGCACCATCAACAACATGGTGTGCTCCCTCCTGTTTCAAGCAAGCATGCCTCTCGTGTATTGGGTCAAAAATAAAACATTTGAAAATGTGAAGCTTTTGAATTATTTTGCAATATGTTTTATTTGAATTTGGAGTTTATGGTGTTTTTCTGAGAAATTTGGTGAAGGTTCCAAAAGTTAAAAGGATCAAGAAGAAGCAAACATATTTAATTAGTAGAAAATCAAGATTTAAAATGCGAAATCTGAAAAGATGATCCAATATAAGAAGAGAGAAACCTGAGTTAAAAACTATAAAATCTCATTTTGAAAATAATGGCATAAATAGCAATAAAAGCGGATGAACAAAATACAAACACACCTAAATAAATACATATAACAGACACAATAATAATAATAATAATAATAATAATAATAATAATAATATTTGGAAGCTTAAGTTTCGAATGTCATACAAAAATCAGTAAATATAAATTCAATAACCCTAATTCAGAAAATAGAAGTCCCAAATTACAAATCCAGAAGCTTCTCATTTTCTCCCATTTTATTTACTCACTCACTTCCATGTGGGCCCACCCTCTCTCTCCCCTCTCTTTTTTTTTCCTCTTTCTGCCCACGGGCCCTGGCCTCTCCTCCCACCCTTTTTCCCCTGCCGACCGAGCCGGACCACCCACGCGCAGCGCGCCTGCCTTCTTTCCTTCTCCTTCTCCCTCCTCCTCTCTTCCTTTTCTTACGGCGCGCATGGTCGCCGCTCAGCTCCTTTCTCCGCGTGGCAGCCATGCACCGCGCCTCCTCATTGCCGCCCACGGTTTTGCCGCGCGCCCACGGTCTCTTGTGGCCATAAGGAGCCCCGCGCCACCTCCCTCTCCTTCCTTCCGCCCATGCAAGCCGACGCCCCTTGCCATTTCGCCCTCGGCAAACACCACGGCCGCCGGACTATATCGCGGTGTGCGCCCGCCTTCCTCCTCTCCTCTCAAGCCCGATTGATCTTCGTGCCACCGAGCTCGCGCATTGGCCCATTTTTCCGTCGCCGCCGCCGCCGCCACTTCCGCCGCCACGCCTCCTCGATCGATTTCGCCCGATTCCTCGCGGTGGGAGTGACTCAACGCCGGACCACCGCCGACCGTCGCGGGCTTCTCCCCACCCACTCGCGGCACCATGCACCACCGCCGCCCGACCCGCCTCACGCCGCCGGCTCGCCATGGCCCTCTCGCTCTGCCGACAGTCGATAAGCTTTCCTCTGCCCCTCTCCCGCTAGGCGCGCTGAAGTTTCCTCCCAACCTCCCGCCACCGGCGCCGTTTCTCCTCGCCCCTGCGCCGTGGCTGGCCGCGCGCTAGCTCAGGCCGCCCGAGCCATGAAATTGTATCTCCAAGTTCTTACTCACTCTCAGAACCCATTTTCGCGGTTTCCACCTCTCCCGACCACTCATCCATCGCCGGCGACACCACTGTTGCCCTGCGCCGCCTTGCTCTGTTTTGAGCAAATCACCCCGCCCACCTCTTCAAATTTATTTCCCTCTCCCAGTCATCAAAGGGGCGGTAGCCCAATGGTTATCCGAGTGATGCATTCGCCTTCAGTCGCGAGTTCAAATCCGGCCGGAACACCTTTTTCCCTATATTTTTGCTCTACTTTTTGTAGCTCCTTCTAAGTAATAAAAATCATGAAAAATTAGGGAATAATTTAGAGAAGATAATAAATTTGATTAGGATATAGAACCAGGTTATTTGAGCTGTCATAATATGTTAAATGTTATGTATGTTGTTTAGAACATTTAACTCAAATCTAAATTCCAATTAAGGGTATTAATAAAAGATGACTTGGTTAATTATTTAAAAATTTCGTGAAGATGTTGGATATCATGTTTAGCTAAAACAGTAAGGTTTAAATTAAAAGATTACCTTTGACCATAATTAAATATACACGATATCATTTAACATGCTGCCATTGAGTAAATTGCAATGGTAGGTTTAATTAAATAAGGCCTCTTCATAAAATTAATTAAACAAAAGGGCGTGACCATAAATATTTAAATTAGATGACCCTAATAATACCCTCGCCTTTATCACGTCACCAATAAATAAATCTCAACAACGAATTTAGTCGAGTTGATTTTTGGGTATAGCGAGCTTGGTCCTATGTAAATAGAAGATTAATTAAAATATGCAAGATACTAATGCTAAGGAATAAAATATCGGTATCAGTAGTTTTCGGAGAGCACTCAAATTAAGAGGTCATAATAATAAACATGTGTTAAAATGTAGTAGCCCTAGGTCATAAATACAAAAATAATCTCATAGACCTATAAACACTCTAAAGTAAACATGAAACCCTTAAAGTAGAGTCACATAAAATGACTGTGGATAGATACTCTAACTTAATAAAGTTTACGCTTAATTATAACGTATGCTCTAGCATTCAACATACCGCCATTAAACCAATCTCCATGGTAGCTTTAATTAAGTAACTATATTAGTATACGAACCCGTACGACAAGCTTTGCTAGATAAACTAAAATTAGAAATAAAGCTAAGCTTAATAATAACAAAGGTGCAAATAAAATGATAATGGTACCACTAATTAAATCCTGACACTAGCTTTAGTACATAATAGTATTAAGCATAATTGTACATATAACAAGTTAGGACCCATATGAATGAATCCTAATTCAACTTAAATTTAGCCTAGCTATGAATGAAGATGCATAAAATATGATAATGAGATTAATAAAGATTTAAATCTTACTTAATTACCATATATGAATACATAATGAGCCTTTGCTATTTATCTTAATCTAATTAGTAAGTAAAGGCCTATATCAGAAATTATTCTAAAACTTAATAAAGATATCCAAGTGTTATAATACCTTTGACTAAAAGATTTATAGAATAAGTACAGATCTCATCCATCAGTCTAGTTTGCCTTTACCATAACCTAAGTTGCAAGGAATGCATACCCTAAAGATAAAATTTGTACACTAAACTCCTACACCAGCCCATAGGTCTAACTTAACTCATGGAACTTTCTTGATAAATATAAATCAATAAATCGAAAGGCTTCAATTAAAAGATTGAACCTCGCCTTTCTTCAATCGGCTATGTTTGGCCACTTCTTTTCCAAAGTAAACAATTCCTGTAGATACTTCCTCACCCTTGATCTCTTATTATCCTAAAACTTTCCCTCACGGTAAAGCTATTCAAATAACCCGTTCTCCCACTCAAATCCAGCTACTACCGTGTTTGCAGCACATTAAACCGAATCACCATTCTATTCTCAAATTGTAATAAATGTATAAATTAAATTAAATCGGCCATTTCAATTATTCGGATTTATTTGGATCTTTTGAGTTATTCGCCTTTATTTGTATTCAGTTATTTAGCACGTAATTAGATATCGGAGTCCTGAAAATTCAGTGGATAAAGCGAGATCAAGCCCGAAGTGAAGATAAAGACCAGAATCTTAAGACCATCAAATGAGATAGCTTTGAGTGAGCTCAAGACCGCGGTGAACCGCACCAGGCGAGTCAATACTTTGATCATGTTGAACCTACATTTTCTGCAAATTACTTTTGTTTAAATTATCAAATTGCATGCTGTTATGTTATATGCAAATACATGATAATTTAAGATTCTAGTTATATCCTATTGTGTACTTGGTTAATATTACCCCTCCTTTGTAATATTTGAACATGTGAACATTGTCACCCTAGCACAAATTATAATAGTAACCTTTCGGAAATAAGTCCGTAATTATATGCCATGCGTAGTATTGTTTAGATATTCATGGGCGCGAGAGCGCCCAAGCATCACTTTTAATCCTGAGAAAAATTGGTTGGGCAGTCATGGTGGTAATGACTGATGTATGTTGATTATGGTTATTTTATATTCCCAAAAACCTCAACATGCTTAATATCTGGGCGGATGGTTCGGGGGTATGGTGCAGTGGTGCACGAGAGTGTGGTTTGTGGTAGAACCGCCCAGATACCACTAAGGACTGAATCTTGTCATGCCAACCCTGTAAAAGCAAGACAACCACAAGTCTCAGAAATACAACTTGGCTAAGTAGACTTATCAAAATCCGGACTCATCTCACTGGTAGTGGATTGATGGGGTTATGCTATGGCAAGGGCGAAGGGACACCAGTGGGGTGAAGTTTTCCGCTTTCCTAACGCTGCGGGAAGTAGGAGCCCGAGCTGCGTTAGAGTCCGGGAAAACATCCAGCAAGACAGATGGGACCCATCGCAAATGGGCGGTCACCCATAATGTGAGATGGGAGAAAGGACTAGATACTTTGAAAAGTCACCGTGATGGTCCGCTCAACCACATGTCTAAGGAAACGTGTGGGGCAACGAGTTGATTATCTCTTGTGGTGAAAGTGTACAAACTCGCAGAGTCAAAACTATTCGAATAGCCGTGCCCACGGTCATGGGCGCACATGGGAACTTAACTGGATATAGTTACGCTTTAAAAACATTGGAAAGCGGGAATGGGAAACTTGAAGGCGAAGGATCGCCTGGTTTGGAATTGTCCGGCGTCGCCCTGTGGGTAAGTTAAGCGGCTATAACGTCAAGAAATTGCTATATGGTGCAGATGCCATGTAACGGTGGATGGAATATGAATCGATATTAATAATGCATTTCCTCGTACATTATGATTTGTTCCAAAATTGCTAAGTCATAGGACTTTTAATTAATTGTATTCAAAGCACTCTACGCAAAATAAAATAGCCCGAGCCTCTCCTTTGTTAAGCCATGCATATTATTTATTTGCATTCAGTGTATTGGCTCATGAGCACGGGTCGAGTGCTCATGCTCGCTTTGCAAAAATTCAGAATCAGAAATCAAATCACCTCGCCAAAGAACAAGATTGGACAAGCTGGCCAAGAAGATGAAGATGTCAAGGGCTAGGTCGCGAACCTCCAGCTTGGTGCTCGTGGGCATGTCTGAAGGTCCCACCGTGTGCTTCGTTCTTCCGCCGCTGCAATTTATCGATTTCGCCTAATCGCCCATGAGTAAGTCTACTATTATATTTACGCTCCCGCATGATATGAACTTTGATAATCGAATCAGAATCTGGTGCACTAACCATCGATCCAGGATTAGTGCGGTGGAATCACAGAGGATTCGGATTGAAAAATCTGGGTCTGACATACCTCCACCGAGTCGTCCAGGTGCCGGCAAACACCAAAAGTAACAAATCACTAGCTTTACTTGATTGCAAACAAGTGCGAAAGGATCAAACTATTGAATGCAATGCACTTTTTGGCTCAACCACCTCAAATGAATGCACAAGGAGTAAATGAGGTGTGGAGTGAATGCTTAATACTCAAAGATGTTCAATGGGTTCTCTAACATCTATCCTTGAGCAGTGGTACGGGTATTTATACCCTTACCAACCAAATCTAGTCGTTGGGAGTAATATTCAGAAAAAACTAGGGTGAGCAGAAGTACCGTAGGCCAAAGGCCGGTACTTCTGCTCCGGCTCTGGCGCGGCAGAACGGCTATGTCAGAGCTTCTGAACTAGCCGTTTGAAAGTTGGCGCGGAACTACCGCCGTTATAAATCCAGTACTTCCGCTCTACGTTAGTTCCGGTTAGTCGGCGCGATAGTACCGCTTGGGCCAAAACCAAAAGTTGGCGCTCTCTCGAAAAAAAGGTTCCGCCCTTGCCACCGGAGCTTCCGTGCTCCGAAAGTACCACTTCGGACAGCGAAATACTGCTCGAACAGTAGTTCCGGTGTTGAATCCCCGGTACTTCCGAATTCCGCTAACTTTAAAATCACTCGGAGGGTGCTCTCTGGAAAAAAAGCTCCGCTCGGATGCCGGACCTTCCGGCAAGCGGAAGTACCGCAGTTTACACACTGGTACTTCAGTTTTCCGGACAGAGCACCGAACACTCCGGGGGTTGCTCTCTGGAAAAAAGGTTCCGCTCGGATTTTTGGAGCTTCCAGGCGCCGGAAGTACAGCTCAAGACTGCGGAACTTCTGCTCTACGGTAGTTCCACCGTCAAAACTCCGGTACTTCCGTTTTTCCAGACAGAGTACAGATTTGAACTACGAATGCATGATCCTAATTTGATCCAAATGGCACAAGAATTATGCTATAAAGCTACTTGCCATGATCCCTCCTTATGATACGACATTTAACCTATAATCCAGTCTTCCACCCTTTCTCCTAAGATCGGTAAAAATAAAAGGAGGGTCCTAGTCTAAGTGTACCTTTGTCTTAAGCCATTTTAGATCTGCACATTGATCATTAGCATGTGTCTTGTCATCCACTTAAGGATTTAACCTTTTAAACACTTATCAAACACATTAGTCTCATATTCACATAAATTCATTCATTACCAAAATCATTTTTAGGGGCCTAGATGCTTTCAGTGTTGGAGGTGCCATTGCCGTACGTGGTACCGCCATGAGAGTAGTTCCCTCCGGAACCATTGGTGGTGGCGTTGTTGGCGGTGGACGTGCCCTTGGAGTTGTTGCTGCCACCGGAGGAATTGTTGGCAACAAACGCGGTGTGCGACGAGTCGAACGTTGCGTCGGCGCTGAGCTCCTCAAGCAAGAGAGTGGAGCGCGTCTCATTGAAGGACGGGAGCGACCGTTGCATGGAGATTAGGGTGCGCATGTGCACATACTACCGGTGCAGTCTGTGCAAGGTGTGGAGGACAAGGCCTTTGTCGAGGATGGTGGTGCCGACGGCCGTCAGTTCGTCAGCGAGGGACTTTTGTTTGCGACAATAATCTCCAATGAACATTGCGCCTTGCATGAGGCCGTAGAACTCTTGTTCAAGAAGGATGGCATGCGTGTTGGCGTTGTCGCAGTAGATGCCTTCGATGGATGCCCAGACAGTGTAGGTGAAGGCAGCAGAGTCCATCACCATGGCGACAATCTCGGAGGAGATGGCGCCGTATAGCCAGGAACGGATGAGGGCATCGAGGCACGTAGTTCCCGGTGGTGATGTCAAGGGTGATAGGATCGAGCGCCTTGACACTCGAAACCGCGATGGCCTATGCCCATAGCGCGGCCTTAGCAGTAGCCTCCTCCTTGGCGGCAGCCTAGGCTATGGCGGCGGGGTCGGGAGACGGGTGGTGGGATGGTCTCAAGAAAGAGCGCTCTGATACCATGAAGGTAGAAAGTTTTCAAACAAACTGAATCAATGCCAAAAAGTAATCCTAACAATGTAGGAAACAAAATAGGAAAGTTATCTTATGTAGTGCATATATCCGGATCTTGATTGGCCATGGTACCGTCCATGGTCGTTACAACCACTCGGTGTTTATGACAACACCACTCAACTGTGGTCATATGCCTGTGCCATGGTTGTATGACCAACCATAGTTGTTACGACCACCTGTGTAGCCTAACAATCTCGATTAGCCATGGTCGTATGACCGACTATGGTCGTTATGACCACGCCACTCAGCCGTGGTCATATGACTGACCATGGTCGTTACCAAGGTTCCAAAATCCAGAACCGGGAGAAATCCTGGCCGACAGCCGGTAACGGTCACCGGCCGTTTACCGAAAAAACCGGCAACAAACCGGTCATAATTTGAAAATCAAAACTTGAATTTTGGGATATTTTGAAATCGGTAACCGGAAAAACCGGCCAATAATCGGGAAAACCGAAAAAAGGCCAAAATTCGAAAATCAAAAATTGATACTGGACGATTTTTTGGTTACCGGTCTCCATCGAAAGAAACGGTAACCGGCGGTTACCAACCGATAACCACCGAGATTTTGAACCCTAGTCGTTCGACCACTCGTTGCTTACGACCACCTATGTAGTCTAACAAACTCAACCTTCGCATATGCTCTAATCCTAAAATCAATTTTCTCAGTTCTATTTTATTGAAGAAACCAAAATTAATATGAAGAAACCAAAATTAATATGAACAACTAATTTTTCAAAACTGTTTATTCACTTTTCTCAGTTCTATCTTGTTTCAAAGATAAGTAAGGTACCATGGTCATAACACACACCCACTCCTCTCTCTTCCTACGCATCTCTTATTTTTCACCACTCACACCTTATTTATAAAAATTACTTTTTTTCAATTACTACTGTTATCGGCCATGGTAAAAACATGCTAATACAGACCTACATTTCCTCTTGCATCACATCGTTGGCACAGTACCGGGAAGACAAGTATGCTGAACGTACTAACCTGATATGAACGCGAGCGCTCTTGCTTGTGCTACCAATGACATCACTGAACCGCTCCCGAAAGCGGCCAATGCAGCAGCCAGCGCAAGGTCACAGTGCGCACTGTTGAAGTGTTGAAAGCTGAGCTGAACACGCCACGCCATTGAAAGCGGGCATAAATGCAGCGTAGATGTCTCGGTATTTTTATTTTTGGTTTTTAATTTCTGATTCTTCATAAAGTTAAAATAAATACCGAGCGATGCACCCACGAGACGAGGACGAGGCGAGGGCGATGTCCTCTGGCTGCCGAGAGAGGCTGACAGACTGACTGACGCGGGGTGAGAGAACCGAGAAGAGGCAACCACTCAAAAGAGGAAGGAACTCCTCTGGGGATTGACCCCATTGAGAGGAAATAGGGACACCCTCGGATGGCGTCCACGTCGCCCCTCCGCCCGAATCTCCGTGCGCGCGATGCCTCTCCCGTTTCTCTCCGCGCAGGCTCCTCTTCCTCGACCGCGTCGCCGCCGCCGACCCGCGCGCCATCGACTCTGCGCGCGCCTCCCGCGCCGCCACGCCGCTGACCGCGCCACCGCCGCATCCTCCGCCGTTCGCGCCGACCTCCGCCGCGCGCTGCCCGCGCCGCTAACGCCACCTCGCCGCCTCTCCGCAGACCACGTCGCCGCCGCTGTGGACCTCTCCCGCTCCGGGATTCGGCGCATGCCCCAACCTCGCGCGAGCTCGACCGCCCAATGGGGTCGACTCGGGACGCGCGGCCGCGGAGGTGGCGCGAACAGGCGAGGATGCGGCGGTGGCGCGACTCGGCGGCGTGGCAGGCGCAGGAGGCGACCGCGAAGGACTTGATGACGCGCGGGTTGGCAGCAGCGACGCGGTCTGAGGAGAGGGCGGCGAGGTTGGGGCATGCGCCGAATCCCCGGGAGCGGGAGAGGTCCACAGCGGCGGCGACGCGGTCGAGGAAGAGGGCGGCGAGGGTGGCGTTGGCGACGCGGGGCGAGCGCGGCGGGGAGGAGGTCGGTGCGAAACGGGCGGAGGATGCGGCGGTGGCGCGGCTCGGCGCGCGGCAGCGCGGGAGGCGAGCGCGCAGGAGCCGATGGCGCGCGGGTAGGCGGCGGCGACGCGATCGAGGAAGAGGAGCCCGCGCGGAGAGAAACGGGAGAGGCGTCGCGCGTGCGGAGATTCGGGTGGAGGGGCGACATGGACGCCATCCGAGAGTGACCTTATTTCCTCTCAATAGGGTCAATCCCCAGAGGAGTTCCTTCCCTCAAAAGACCTCAAAAGCTCTGCGCTGCACTGCAGCTTTCTCGGGCCGAAGAAAAGCCGAAAACAAAACGAAAGAGGAGAGAGAAGGCAAGACAGCAAGCCACCATTCAGCACGCTCAGCAGCAAGGCATGGGCTCATGAGCAGCAGCAGCAAGCTCTTCTTGGTCGCTCTCTGTCTCGCTCGCTCTTCTCATTTCTCTAGTTTAGACTTCTTGGTCCGTGGTGTTTGCTTACAAGCTACTAGTGCTCTTATATTGCTTGCCGTGTGCTCTTGTGGCGGCTGCTGTGCAGTAGGAGTAACCATGATGGATGGGCGCGATCTGCAGCACTTGGATTTGCTCATGCGTCATCAGAGCATGGGGCTCAACCTCTGCGACAGCGAGGTGCATGGCTGCGCTGCGGAAGCGCTTGCTTGCGTCTTTGTTTCCTGGTAATTGGTGGTTAATTTGGTGGGTTTGTAAACGCTTCTTGGTTGGTTCTTGTAGGAGGCGCTGGGATCGTCGGAGTCGGAGCCCGCAAAGCCAGCGCGGCCGCGCGGCAAGAGGAGCCGCGCCGCCGAGGTGCACAACCTCTCCGAGAAGGTAGGTGCGGAGTTCTTGGTTCTTCTACTCTTTTCGGAACCAGTTATTGACTTGGTGGAATTGATTCTGAAACTAATTTGGCTGGTTTAGCGGAGGAGGAGCAGGATCAACGAGAAGATGAAATCGCTGCAGAGCCTCATACCCAACTCCAGCAAGGTCACAAAGCCTTCTCTTTCTTACTCCATTTTTTGCTGTTTGGGTTAGCTTCGTGTTGTTGGAACTTGGAAGCTAATCAAGGCCTTTCCTTTTGTCCATGGCTTCGAGAATGCAGACGGACAAAGCCTCCATGCTCGACGATGCCATCGAGTACCTGAAGCAGCTTCAGCTCCAAGTGCAGGTGCGTGAAATGTTGCTGCATTGCTACTGAATTACTGATGCTAACTGAGAATTTTGGCCTTCAGATATGCTGGATAATGCCGGTTTACATAATTGAATCACATACGTCAATAGACCAGAAGTAGCTGCCTAGGTAGATAGCCATTATATTTAGCAATCCACTGACTTAACTGCTGGATTGAATACCGCAATCAGAGAGGGAGTGAATAATTACCTCCGTTTTTCAAAATCTCTTAGTGCTCGATGAAAGTTTCGACCGCTCGGTGCTCAACCACTCAGATGTCGTAAAGTTGATGATGGCTTCGATCGCTCAGCATTCGACCGCTTGCTTGATCGTTCAGTTGTCGAAAACTCCTTACCAGTCGTAAACTACGACCGCTTCATACTTTAATCTTCGATTGGTTTGCACGTACTTGAAATCTTCGACACCGGGAGCAGAACCTCTCAATCACTTATGCCTTCAAGAAAAACAGCACCTTTTAGAAGACGTGCTCTGGTCTGCTCTCCCTGTCGATGCTGTTGACAGCGATCGAGTGGACGACTCGACAAGCGATCAAGTTAACGGAGGAAGCTATCTCGCCACACGCTACTTTGCTCGGAACAAGAACAAGTCGAAGATAATGCCCAGAAGACACGCCGCTGACGCTGACTAACTTTTCTGGAATAGATCTGATCTTTTGTTTCTAAAACATTTTTTGTGGCTACAAAGTGCCCTCACGGCACCCCTCAAACCCTATCACAAAAGTTCCAAAAGCTTTCTCCCAAAAGCCCTGTAAAAACCACAGTTAACTTCTTAACATCTCCCCCTCTATTTATAAGCTAGAGCCTTAAATCATGTTCTCATCAAACTGGACATGCAATCCTAACTGTCTTCGAAAATCAAGGGATCTGAAATCCTTCCAAACACGGATTTTCCATTATCTCTAATCCTTCCAGTTATGGACACCTTCCATAACTCCTTCCAACTCATCACATGTTGAAGCCTCCAGAATCGCACCTCCCGTGGTTTCTCCACGCATCAATCTCCTTTGATCTCCACATACTCTAGCGTGAGCCCGACCACCTCGTAACATCCTAGACCGTCTGGATCTCAGATTTTCCCCTTCTAGCCGCAGTCCTCCTCGTCACCGACCATGACCGTCTCCACGCTCAACTTGCACATACAAAGGCCAAAGAACATTTTCTTGGCATAAATTTTTTCCAACTTGTCCGACATTAGTCCACACACGTAAACCATACTCTCAACCATCAATAAACACAATAAATCATCCACGATTTCAATATCCATGCTTTCCAAGAATCAACCTTAGACCACTCAGTAAAACCGGTCAAACCGCCATGTCCAAGCCGGTCTGACCGCTGGCCCAACAGACACGAGTACACGAGATACTCGAAGATCACAAGAATTGAAGCACTCAAAGTTTACGAGTACCGACCGTGAAGCCTACGGTAACCAATCGCAAAGCCTATGATTATCGCGAGGTCTACGACAACCGATCGCAAAGCTTATGACTATCAATCACAAAGTCTAAGACAAGAGATTGTGAAACCTACGACTACGACAACAGATCGCGAAATCTACGACTACCGATCACAAAATCTACAGTTACCAATCACTAAGTACCGACCAAGTACGGTATCTACCGACTAGATACTGTAGCACTGACTACCGATCACCGACCGGTCTTGTAGCAAACGAGCTTACGAGCTTCGACTGATTCACTGTAGCTACGACCGGTTCACTGTTACTTAGATCATCCTTGGTTGTCCTGCCGCAGTCGTTCTGTCGTGCTCGATATGTCGTGGTCGATCTGCCGTGGTCGACATGTCCTGGTCGTTCTGTTGTGGTCGATCTGCCATGGTCGACCTGTTGTGGTCGTTTTGCCGTGATCGACATCTGCCGATCGGGCCATCCATCACAAGATGAATCGAACTACTGACTACCGATCGTGGTTGAAGCCAGCCAATCAAACCGTCCAATACAAGTTGTGAGATCGCTTAACCTGAATATTCCAGTAATTCCAGTTTTCCAAAAGCGCATCGACCGAAACTTTCACAAACGTAAATTTCAAAGTAACTCAAATACCAATTATTTATCATCACTAAATTTATGACAAACCCATATGGTCTAACATTAACTACTAGCTGTGTACAATATAATGGATAAGAGAAGTGTAGTTGAATGTTGTGCAAGACAGCCGCACGCTGGAGTGAAATATCTTAGACAAAAGTAGGACGAGTTTGTGGTTCTAATATCTAGATTGAGCTGTGCTGTTTCACCTGCAGTCGACAGACCGATATCATTCACGTTTCGGTGCCCTTGAATCTCGTAGGTTGTTGCGTTATTATAATCAAGTAGCTCGGAAAGTACATTAGCACTTCTAATCACCATTTCTGCAGCCCTACCGACTAGGCAAATATATCAGCAAGCCACTTATGCATTCCCCATTTCTGCATCTCAATTTGTGTTTGATTTTTGAAATTCTGTTCCAGATGCTGTCTACAAGGAATGGTCTATATCTGCCCCCAGTGAACTTATCTGGAGCACCTGAGCCTCTGCCAGCATCGCAAATGTGTGCCGCATTTAACCAGAACAGTGACAAAGCATCAAATCCTCCATCTATCTTGCTGCCTGTGAACCAAATTTCAGGAGCTCGTCATTCATTTGATCCACCATATCATAACCAGCGGCATCATAAATCTCTCGTCTTACCAAGTGTTCCTAATACAACCACTCCAGATCCTCAGTTCCTTCTGGAGTCATCACAGTCCAACCTTCATTCCTTTCAGTTGACTGTATCCGCCGAGGTATTCATTCTGTTGAGTGTAGATCATAAGCCTGACATGAACCCTTCTGTTTGCAAAGCAACTTAGCAGTACTTCACATGTACTGTTTGTGACTTGTTTTCTCTATCTATCGCAGATGATCTTTCAGGACGATGTAATGTTAAAGCGTCGCTTAAGTTCAGCTCAAGAGACCACTTCTGTGCCAGGTTAGAGATCATAATAGCACGTTTCAAACAGCCGTTAGGTGGCACTTGGCACTGCTGTTTGTAGAATGCCTTAATATCTTTGACACTTTGGTGAAAATATTTGACATCTTACTGACCTTCCCTTTACTCCTTCAATAGGACATCAGATGAAGTGTGTTAGGCAGGAAGCACCCATAGTGAGCACTGATCGTTTGGATAGATATTCACTCAGGAAAGAACAATCACAAGACATGATGCCAAAAAACCCATAGTGGCGTGCCCGTGCCGAGCCAGCCGGGCCTCGGGCTGGCACGGATAAGCCCGTATTAGGATAATTGTATAGCTATTGTTGTACCTCCCTAACTTGCATCCCTCCTGTACATGGCTATATATATATGAAAGGCACTCACCTCATTGGATGGTGGTGATTTCCCAAATACCTTCCTACATGGTATCAGAAGTCCGGGCTTGATCTTCTCGCCCACCAAACCCTAGCCGCGCCGCCCCTCCACTCTCGCCGCGCCGCATCTCTCTCGCGCCGCCTCTCCCCTCAAGGCTGCGCCGTTCGGCCGCCGCCTCCTCGGCCGCGCCGATCTATCCCCTTCCGCTGTCCTTCTTCCCTACTCCATCTTCCACCCGGCAGCATCGACTTCCTGTCACGCCGCCGCCACTCCCAACCTTCCTCGCCGACGCTTCTTCCCATGTCGACGGAGTCTTCAGCGTCGAGCGGCTCCATGGCTTCCGCCGGCACGGGCTCCCTGCCCCCGTCTGGACCGGACGCCGCACCGCCTGTATACGTCGCTCCCTACGCGACGATCGCCGTCAAGTCGCACGTACCGGTGACCCTTGAGTTGAAGCGTCCCAACTTCAACCGCTGGTCTCCGTTCTTCCTCTCCCTGTGCGGAAAATTCGGACTTCGCTCCCACGTCGACGGCACCGCGCGCAAGACGCTCGCAGATCCCGGTGGGCAATTGCCGACTCTTGCGTCCACAGCTGGCTCCTCGGTTCCGTGGCGGACGACGTCCTCGGCCTCGCTCTTGCGCCTGACCAGACCGCTCGCCAACTCTAGATCGCCATCGAAGCCCTCTTCCAAGCCAACAAAGCTTCTCGTGCCGTGTTTCTCGGCCACGAATTCCATTCCATGACGCAGGACGACCTTTCCATCGACGAGTATTGCCAGAAGATGAAGGCCACCGCCGACGCGCTACGTGATGTCGGCCACGCCGTCCTCGATTCGCAGCTCGTCCTCAACCTTCTGCGCGGCCTCAATCCTCGATTCTCCAGCACCGCCGACAACATCGCTGACTTCGATCCGCTTCCCACCTTCGCCGCCACCCGCGAAGGCGGTTCGAAGGAACCGCCTCGCCAACGAGCAAGGTCGCCACTCAAACTGCGCTTCATGCCGGCTCCTCCTCCTGCGGGGTGTCATGCCATGCCGCCGGCTACGGCCAGGGCGCTGGTGGCGGCACTACCGCAGGCAAGGGCGGTAGTTCCGGCAGTGGCGGCCAGGGCGGACGCCAGAGCGGTGGCGGCAGCAGCAACAACGGCCAGGGTGGTCGCCGAAGCAAGAAGGGCGGCGGCCGCGGCGGCAATTACCAGGGCGGCAGCAGCAGCAACCGTGACTCCACCCCGCCGGCTGGGCCCTGGATGTGCTTCACCCCGTGGGGCGCGCTGCAGCAGCACTAGCGTCCTCCGCAGGGAACGTCGCAGCAGCCGTGGCGATCTCCGCAGCCCGGCATTCTGGGCGTGCATCCGCAGGCCCATACCGCCTTTGCGC
Source organism: Dendrocalamus sinicus (assembly GCA_036346575.1). Lineage (NCBI taxonomy): Eukaryota > Viridiplantae > Streptophyta > Magnoliopsida > Poales > Poaceae > Dendrocalamus > Dendrocalamus sinicus. Next base: position 34,821,035 of record CM070646.1, on the reverse strand, counting down.
CCGCTCAGTTCTCCGTCGCACCGGCTTCGATGCTCCCTGCACAGCAGCAGTGTGTTGGCAGCTGGGATCAGGCCGGCCTCATCACCGCCCTGAACCAGATGGCGTTTCAGGGCGCCAACTCCTGGGTCCTCGACACCGGCGCCACCGCTCATATGTCGTCATCGGATGGTATACTACTCTCCCGCCTATCTCATTCCAATTCTTTCATCGCTGTAGGTAACGGTAGCACCATTCCGATTTCCTGTCGTGGCACATCCACCTTGTCGGTAGCTGACACTTCCTTTCATCTCAACAATGTCCTCATTGCTCCCGCCCTAGTGCGAAATTTGCTTTCTGTTCGCCAGTTCACTCGCGACAATAATTGCTCTATTGAGTTTGACGCTTTGGGTTTTTCTATTAAGGACCAGAGGACGGGGCGCGTGATTCTTCGCTGCAATAGTAGCGGGGACCTCTACACCATCCCTTCGTCCCCACCATACAGTTGCAGCCTCGCTACCTCGTCTACTTTGTGGCATCTCCGCCTTGGTCATCCTGGTCCTTCCGCCCTCGCCACGCTCCGGAACATGTCGGCCATCTCTTGTCATAAGAGCCTGTGATCCTTGTGTCATGCTTGTCAACTTGGCAAGCACACGCGGCTCCCTTTCAGCAGTTCTACTTCCGTCACCATCGCTCCTTTTGATTTACTTCATTGTGATGTCGGACATCTCTGTTCTTAGCATCTCGGGCTATAAATATTACCTTGTGTTGCTTGATGATTACTCTCATTATTGCTGGACGTTCCCGTTATACCATAAATCTGATGTCCAGCGTCATATTGTGGATTTTATAGCCTTTGCTCACACACAGTTCGGTGTCATGCCAAAGTGCTTTCAGGCCGACAATGGCACTGAATTCGTCAACAATGCCACAACTTCCTTCCTAACTAGCCACGGCATTACCTTGCGTCTTTCGTGTCCTTACACCTCACCTCAAAACGGCAAGGCTGAACGCATGCTTCGTACCATCAACAACACAATTCGCACCTTGTTGCTACACGCGTCCATGCCTCCTCCCTATTGGGCTGAGGCCCTTGCCGCCGCTACATATGTCCTTAACCGCTGCCCTTCCTCCTCCGTACATCATAGCATCCCCTACCAGCTCCTGCATCAGAAACTCCCGGATTATTCCTCTCTCCGTGTGTTTGGTTGTCTCTGTTATCCGAACCTCAGTGTCACGACACCCCACAAACTCTCCCCCCGGTCGACCCCTTGTGTGTTCCTCGGTTACCCCTCCTCTCACAAGGGGTATCGTTGTCTCGACATGTCCAGCCGCCGCATCCTTATCTCCCGCCATGCCGTCTTTGATGAGTCTGTGTTTCCGTTCGCTTCGGCACCCTTGGCGGCCTCTGTGCCGTCTTCACTAGATTTTCTGATGCAGGGCCTCACCTCCACGTCGGAAGCTCTGCCTATTGGCATTGAGCGACCGCGTGCCACCTCGTTTGCTCCCTCCTCCGGCGAGGCTGGGCTGCCGGAGGACCAGGATCCGGCGGTCATATACGCCGGCCCCATACTCCCGCTCGGCCAGCCGGTCACCGCCCCCTCGGAAGCTGCTGGCGCCCCGCCGGCAACCGCGCTGGTGCCCACCGACCGTCTGCGGGCGGGCACTCGATGGCCGGCGACGCCGGTGTTGTCTACGGCGCGCCGCCGCCTCCACGCTCCGGCACCATCGGCAGCCGTGGGCCGCCCGACGCTGCCGCCACCTTCGCGTCCCACAACGCGTTCTCAGACTGGCAGTCTGCGTCCCGTCAACCGCCTCAACCTTTCCGCCACGGCAGCCTCGCCGATCCCGGCGAACTATCGCAGCGCTCTCGTCGACCCCAATTGGCGCGCTGCGATGGCGGAAGAGTACAAGGCTCTCATTGACAACGGCACCTGGCGCCTAGTGCCCCGAGCACCCGGTGCTAACATAGTCATGGGCAAGTGGTTGTACAAGCACAAGTTCCACTCCGACGGCTCCCTGGCCCGGCATAAGGCTCGCTGGGTCGTTCGGGGCTTCTCCCAGCAGGCCGGCATCGACTACGACGAGACCTTCAGCCCGGTTGTCAAACCGGTGACGATCCGCACCGTCCTCAGCATCGCCGCCTCACACGACTGGCCCATTCACCAGCTCGATGTGAAGAACGCCTTCCTCCACGGCCACCTGGAGGAGACTATGTACTGCCAGCAGCCGCCGGGCTTCGTCGACCCCGCTGTTCCTGACTACGTCTGTCTCCTGCAGAAGTCCTTGTACGGGCTCAAGCAGGCTCCCCGGGCCTGGAATCAGCGCTTTGCCTCGTACATCTGCAGCATCGGTTTCACTGCGTCCAAGTCCGATGCATCTCTCTTTGTTTACAAAGATGGAGATCGTGTCGCCTACCTGCTCCTGTACGTCGACGATATCATCCTCACGGCGTCATCACCAGCCCTGCTCCAGCACATCACCGCTCGCCTCCACTCAGAGTTCGCTATGACGGATCTCGGCGACCTGCACCACTTCCTCGGCATCTCTGTAACACGCGACAATAACGGTCTGTTCCTGTCGCAGCGTCAGTATGCCGTCAACCTCCTCCAGCGAGCTGGCATGTCCGAATGCCACCTGACTGCGACGCCCGTGGATGCCCGGACGAAGCTGTCGGCCACCGATGGCAACCCCGTCGCCGACCCCTCCGAGTTCCACAGCCTCGCTGGAGCACTTCAGTACCTGACCCTGACACGCCCTGATCTGGCCTATGCTGTCCAGCAGGTCTGCTTGTTCATGCATGATCCCCGCGAGCCACATCTAGCGCTCATCAAGCGTATCCTTCGGTACGTCAAGGGTTCACTCTCTGCTGGTCTTCACCTTGGAGTCGGTACTGTTGATCAGATCATTGCCTACTCCGACGCCGATTGGGCAGGATGCCCTGACACGCGCCGCTCCACCTTCGGCTTTTGCGTCTTCCTCGGCGACAATCTGGTGTCCTGGTCATCCAAACGCCAGACCACGGTCTCCCGCTCCAGCGCTGAAGCGGAATACCGTGCTGTTGCTCATGTCGTGGCCGAGTGCTGTTGGCTGCGGCAACTCCTTCAGGAACTTCACATCTCGGTTACCTTGGCGACGGTCGTCTACTGCGACAACGTGAGTGCTGTCTACATGACGGCCAATCCTGTTCATCATCGTCGCACAAAGCATATCGAGATCGACATCCACTTCGTTCGTGAGAAAGTTGCGCTGGGACAGGTTCGCGTGTTGCATGTCCCCTCCACACACCAGTTCGCGGACATCATGACCAAGGGTCTCCCTGTACAGTTGTTTACAAATTTCCGGACCAGTCTGTGCGTCCGTGACCCTACCGCTACGACTGTGGGCGGGTATTAGAATAATTGTATAGCTATTGTTGTACCTCCCTAACTTGCATCCCTCCTGTACATGGCTATATATATGAAAGGCACTCACCTCATTGGATGGTGGTGATTTCCCAAATACCTTCCTACAGCCCGGTCCAACTCCCAGGTCTAGGTAAGTCTGGCTGGTATAAATTCACACTTCAGTTGCAGCAAGGTTTCTTGATTCCAGCTAGACTTCCACGTTTCTGAAAATTTTTCCTGTTTGAGGGGCTCCCAGAAACCAGGGTTCAAGTTATTAATTTTGATTTTTGATTTACTAGTACCGTTTCTTAGATTATACCAGCGTAGAACTTGACTGTGTAAAATCGATGAAACTATTCCGCAGCCATCTTTAGGACTTGCCACGTTTCATGAAACAGTCTACGTAGGTTTCTTAAGTTACACAAACCAGCATTCAGTTCTACAGCATCCTTCCTATCTTGATCAAATTAGTTTGTGATATGCTCAGTGCTATTCTCCAGAGCACTGATGCCTCTACCTTTTAACGTCTTGATTGAGTCACATTAGTTGACAGATTTTCTCTTTCCAAACCTGGACAGCTTGCATAACGGCGACACTGAGCAGGTCTGAGGGCAGGATCAAAGTAACTTTACAATCAGAAAATTTGACAGCTGGGCTTTCTGAATGATTTTCCCATTGGGGTGCTTCGTTTTGGCAGTGCAGAGCAGAGGCGATGATAATAGGAAAGTAAAGTGATGGTGATCATCAGGTGCACCTTGTCTAGTAGTCAGCAGTTAAATCAGTCAGATTGTACTCTGATATGATGTGTTCTGTAAAGCGACAGCTGAATCTATAAGCTGCCAGCAACGGCAAATATATTCGCTGCAACGAGAAGGGAGCTCAATGCCAATCATATCAGTAGTAGTAGTGTATTAAGGCCATAGGGTGACCATATTTTGGTGGGAGTTGGAATACTGGATTACAAGGCCATCTCCAATCCCACGGCTGTAATGAACTCGATCTAGCTTTGTTGCTTACATCGTAATTCGATCAGACCGCCCGTAATTTTTTTAAACCAAGGGTGGGAGCTCTATCATTTATTTCAAAAAGAGGATACACCAGTACCAAAAAGAAAACCCCACAAAAAAGAAATATAAACATCAACGCATCCTAGTAGGGCACACCGAGGGAAAGGTCATCCCAATATCTCACTTAGCAACATCAACACATATAAAAACACCATTGGAACACACCACGACACCAAAAACATTTAGCTACTCAACAAAGGAGAGACTCACTAACACCTAGGCACTCCACTAGCAACAGAGAGAATATCATAAGACAACGTCCGAGGTCGTAATATCCTATAGTTCGCCGTTGGGATTTCACGTCTTGTCTAATCCGTAGAGAACAACCATAATCAGGCTTAGAGGGAAGGAATCCTTTGAGACCTCCACGCATTTGTCAATGGTTTGTTCATCTACTTCTTGGCCGTCATCCGTCTTGTTTGATTATGCCTAACCTCCTCAACAATCTGCCTTGTGCCCTTTTCTCCCCAACGGGTTATTAAAATTTCAACTTGGAAGCTAGGCGAACACTTCTCCTCAGAGTAGGCCTGTAGGGTAAGCTCAATGCTTTTGCAGACTTCCATGCTAAGCTCCCTACTTCATGGGACACAATCCTCAAAGGACCCCAAGGTGTTTCACCCACTTCCAAACCTAAGAGATAATCTGCCATTTATCCATCATTGAGGGGGGCTCTTTCACCGTAGACAAAGGTCGTTCCTTCAAAAGTGGCATGGTTGGGATGGTAGTGGTTATGGTGTTCAAGTAGGTGCTAAACGGGCA